>RJWH01000155.1:0-1270243 GCA_004363575.1 Solenodon paradoxus | reverse complement strand
TAGTCTAATTTCTTTTTCTTTCTTTCCTTTTTTAGATGTCCTTCCAGTTTTCCCCAAACCACTTCTTGAATAGACCTTCCTTCCTCCATTATGTGCTCTTGGCACCTTTGTCATAGACTATCCATATAGATGTTACTTTATTTCTGAGCTCTCAGTTTGATTCCACTGATTGGTTTGTCTGTTTTTGTTCTATTACCATGCAGTTTTGATGACAGTTGCTCTGTAGTATAGTTTGAAGTTGGGAATGAGATTCTTCCACTGTTGTTTTTTTCTCTTAGGATAACTTTGTCTATTCGAGGCTTTTTGTGGTTCCGTACAAACCAGTATTATTTGCTCAGTTTCTTGAAAAATATTCCTGGGATTTTAATGGGAATTCATTGAACCTATGTATTTCTTTGAGTAGAATGACCATTTTTACTATGCTGATTATTCAAATCCATGAGCATGTAATACTTTTCCATTATTCTTCTATTTCTTTTGTAAAGGTCCTGTGGTTTTCATTATAGAGGTCTTTCACATCCTTGTTAACTTTATTCCAAGATATGAACTTTCTTGGTGTTATTATGAATGGAATTTATTTGTTAATGTCTTTCTCCTGTACTTCATTTTTTGCATATAAGATTGCTGATGATTTTTGTGTGTTGTTTTTATATCCTGCTGCTTTGCTATATTCATTTATTGTTTCTAGCAGTTTTTTTAGTGGAGACTTTACAATTTTCTAGGCATGGTATCATGTCATCAGCAAAGAATAAGTTTTATTTCTTCTTTTCCAATGAGGATGCCTTTAATGTCCTTTTCCTGCCTTATTGCTCTGCCCAGGAATTCCAGAACTATGTCAAATTGTAGTGTTGATAGTGGGCACCATTGTTTTGTTCCTGATCTTAGAGGAAAGTTTTTCAATTTTTCTCCATTGATTATGATGTTGGCTGTGGGTTTTCTTTAACTAGTTCTTCTTTATATTGTATTTTAAAAGCAAAAATTAGGGTGGAGGATTGAAGCAGAAAAAAATTGTAAGGAGAAGTATTCAAGATTTACTGAGACGTGATTATTGATGCAATATGTAAACCTGAACTAAGTATTAGATATAATAAAGGACATTGTTGAAATACTTAATGAAATTATGAAATGTGGAATACATATTAGATAATAGTAATGTATTAGTTAAGTTCCTGAATTGATCATTAAACTTTTGTCATTTAATAGAATATTTTTATTAGAAAATACTGTGTAATACTGGTAGGTAAAGGGGAAACCTACTTAGGTAGTTCAGATAATAAATAAATATATATATATATATAATACATCATAAAAGCAGGTTAAAAGGATATATATTACTCATTTTATTTATAAATCTGTATATGGACTTAGAAATAATATTCTCATTTATCTTGCTACTTAGATTGACCCAGATATGGTTTATTGGCCATATTCTCCTATAATGCTTTTAGTACCAAGTCTTAATTTTAAATGGAGGATAAGTGAATATATCAGTAGGTTGAAAATACTGCATTAGGTGTGGTTTCTTAGTTGATTTAAGCAAACAGCTTTAAACATTGAAAATTACAATCTCTTGTCTAACACATGAATAAATTAAAATTTTTATAGGTTTAAGCTGAATTTTGGGACATGGCCACTGCTTCACCAAGGTCTGATTCTAGTAATAACCACAGTGGAAGGTTACAGTTACAGGTAACTGGTAAGTTATTTTTTGATTTAAAATAGTGATTTAAAATTCTAGTTCCCTAATGAAGCTTTTTTAAAATACTGAATTCAGCAGACTTATTCCATAAGTATCTTTTCTTTTGTTTTATTGTTGTGGTGTGTTTGTTGCAAAAGTCTCAAAGATTAGACACCCTCTAGAAATATTTTATTTATTCAGTAAATATTTATTGAACCTGTGCTTTATGCAAAGAAGATATATTCTCTTTGGTGGTGGGAGAATTTGAGTACTGGAATAAGCATCATTGAGGTGGTACTTAAATGATTCTTAGGATAGAGAAGGATGCTGAAAGCCTTTCATCCATTTAACTATTCAGTCAATCATTGGGCATATATGTAATCTGTTAAGTGGAATTACATTTACGGAACTGTAAGACCTAGTTCTCTGGGAGTTTACTATACAGTGGTGATACAGTTTTGTTTTATATGGACAGATTACCCTTCAGAATAATCATTAAATAGATGCAGTGAGAACCTAAGAGGAAGGTGTCTTAGCTCTACTTGAGGTTGGAGATGTCTTATAGATATAGGAGAATACGGTAAAAGAACTTGCAGAGGTTAATACTTGAACTCTTGCAAGAAGAATCAGAGTTCTTCGTACATTAGATTGGCAGCAAAGAGCATTAGAGTGAGAATGAACAGCATTTATAAAAACATGGTTAGGGGACTTCAGATAATTTATTCTTGATAGTTGGATACATTAAATAATAAATAACTGAAAGCAATGCACCTAACTTGTTAATCCAGCATTTTAAAGGGAAAATTACTTTAAATTACTTAAAAACATGGTATTTTGACTATGTATCTATCCAGAGAGGGGAAAAGGAGAGTTCCCCCCTTCTGAAAAAATAAACAAACAGAAAAAACTTCCCTTAAAACTGTTGTTAATGTTTTCATTTAAATCATTTAAAATTAATTTGCTAAATTGGAGATAGTTTAAATCTAATTGAAGTTCTACTATTTCTGACAACATGAATAGACCTTGAAGGTATGATGATAAGTGAAGTAAGTTAAACAGAGAAGACAAATACTGTATGATCTCATTTTTATATGGGATCTTAAAAATATATTAAAAAAACACTTACTAAAATTAAATTAATAGAAAAGGAGATTAGACTTGTGGTTATCCCAAGTGGAGGATAAGAAGAGTGGAAATTGGAGGAAAATGATCAAAAATACGAATATTGAGATGTTAATTAACTTAGAGCTGGAAGTCTGTACCTTTTGATACCCTTCACCCATTTTTCTCCTACCCCCATTCCTATTCCCCCTGGCAACCAACAATCTGTTCTCTTTATAAGCTTGGTTTTCTGTTTTGAAGTATTTTATTTTCACATATAAGTGAGATCATCATGTGTTTAGATTTCTCTCTCAGCATAATGCTTTAAAGTCCATCCATGTTGTTGCAAATGTTTTTCTTTTTTGGCTGAATAATATTCCATTCTGTCTGAGTGTGGTGTGTATGGTATGTGTGTGTATATATATGTTTGTATGTCTATATATATGTCTATGTATGTATATCCTCATTTTTTAATTCATTGATCTGGATACTTAATTATTTTCATTAGTGGTTTTGTTTTGTTTTTTTTCATTTTCTTCACATGAATACCCAGAAGTGGAATTGTAGGATCATAATCAATTTTTAATTGATTAAGTAAATAGTTCAATTTTTAATATTTTGGGCAACTTCCATACTGTTTTCCATTGTGGCTGCACCAAATTACATTTCTACCAGCAGTACATGGGTTCCCTTTTCTCAGTATCCTTGCCAGCATTTGTTATTTCTTGTCTTTTTGATAATAACCATTCTAACAGCTATTTGGTGATGCTTCATTGTAGTTTTGACTTGCATTTCTGTGACGATGTTAGTGATGTTAAACATCTTTCATAAGCTTGTTGACCATCTGCGTTCTTCTTTGGAAAAATGTCTGCTTAGATTTCCTGCCCATTTTTAAATTGGATTGCTTGTTTTACTATTGATGCTTGAGTTCTTTATGTATTTGTTTATTAACCTCTTGTCAGATATACGATATGTGAGTATTTTCTCCCCTTTGTTTGATTGCGCTTTTATTTTGTTAATACTTTGCAGTGCAGAAGCTTTTTTAATTTGGTGTAGTCCCTCTTGTTTACTTGTGCTTTTGTTGCCAGATTAAAAAAAAAACATTGCCTATTGCTTATTAACATCTATGTATTCTTCTAGGAATTTTTACGTTTTCAGAGCTCATTTGCACATTCATCCATTTTGAGTTAATTTTTGTGTATGGTATAAAAGATCTAGTTTCATTATTCTGCATGTGGCTGTCTAGTTTTTTCAGTACCATTTATTGGAAAAACTGTCCTTTTTCCATTACGTATTTCTTGATTCTTTTGTTGTAAATTAATTGCACATATATATGGGGCAGGGGAGTTGAGCTCTTGTCTGTTTCACTGATCCATGTGACTTTTTTATGCCAGTATAATGCCGCTTTGATTACTATGCTTTGATTACTGTGACTTGGTAATAGTTTTAAATAGTATTTTATTACAGTAGTTTTAAGTTTATAGTGAAATTGAGAGGAAGGTAAAGAGATTTCTCATATACTCCTTGTGTCCACACATGCATATACTCCCCTGTTATCAACATCCCACACCAGAGTGGTTTTTTGGTTACAATTGATGAACTTGCACATCATAATAATTACCCAAAGTTCATAGTTTACATTGGGGTTTATTCTTGGTGTTATATATTCTGTAGGTGTGGACAAATGTATAACATACACTCCTCTATATGGTATTATATAAAGTTATTTCACTACCCTAAAAATTCTTTGTGTCCCACCTAATCATCCCTCTACCCATCATCCTCCAGTTTCTAGAGGATGTTTTTATTTTCTCCATAATTTTGCCTTTTCTATATGTTATTTATTGTTGGAATCATGAGTATGTAGCCTTTTTCTTTTATTACTATATTTAGTAATTATATTACTATTACTTAGTAATATTTATTTAAGGTTTTTCCATGTCTTTCCTTGGTCTAATAGCTTGTTTCTTTATGTCATTGAATAGCATTCTGTTAACTGGGTATGTCACAGTTTATTTACCCATTCACTTTCTCGAAGGGGTATCTTTTGAGTTATGATGAAAATTGGTATAAACATCAAAGCACAGGCTTTTTTGTGGTCATATGTTTTTAAGTCTTCTGAATAAATCTCAAGGAGCACAATTACCGGATCATATGGTAGACTTATGTTTAGTTTGTAAGAAAATTGTCTTCTAAAGTTTCTGTGTCATTTTGCATTCCTACCAGTGATGAATGAGAATTTCTGTTACTCCACATCCACCTCAGCTTTGGTATTGCCAGTGTTCTCTTTTGACCATTTAAATAAATGTGGAGTGACATATTATTTAAAAAATTTTATTTCTTTAATGACGTGTTGTGGAGCATCTTTTTATATGCTTATTTGCCATCTTTATATCTTTTCTGTTAACATCTTTTGCCCATTTTTAATTTGGTTGTTTTCTTGTTGATTTTTAAGTATATTTTGGACTATAGTTCTTTATTATCACAAGTATTTCCTCTCATTCTGTGGCATGTCTTCTCTTGACAGTGTCTTTCACATAACCAAGTTTTTAAATTTTAATGAAGCACAGCTTATCGGTTAATTCATAAATTGCGCTTTTGGTTTTGTAGCAAAATATTAATTGCCATACCCAAGAGCATCTAGGTTTTCTACCTGTTATCTTCTAGGAGTTTTACTGTTTCATGTTTTATTTCAGTCTATGATACATTTTTTTTCTGAAGGGTGTAAGGTCTGTATTTAGATTCATTTTTAACTTTTTGATGTCCAGTTCATCCAGCACCATTTGTTGAAAAGATGCCTGTGCTCTTAACACCATTTTATGCTATCTTCCCTTTCTAATGTATTCCATTATATCACTCTTTGGTTGTCAGTACTTAACTGTGAAAGTATGTACTCATCATTTGAATTAGTTGTTGTAAAGATTATTTAAAATGTTTAGTCTAAATTAAACAATTCATTAAGTCTTTGGTAAATTAGATTTAACATCCATTTTCTGTAAAGGGTCATGATTAACTTTTATCATGACTTTTTTATTTTAAAGGTTTTATTTGAAAAGGCAAATACTTAAATTTTTTAAAAAATTTTCAATAGGCAAGTTATGAATACTACCTGGCAGAGATGCTGAATTTGGAGACACTTTTCTTTTGACTCTAATGCAGTTCAGCATTAAATTCAAGTGGCTGACTAGAATATGAAGAAATTGGAACACTTATGTATTACTAGTGGGAATGCAAAATGTTACAGCCATCTTTGAAAATAGTCTGGCAGTTATTCAGTCTAGTTATTATGTGACCCAGCAATTTCACTCCTAAGTATATGCCTGAGAAATGAAAACATATATACAAAAATCTTGTGCATTAATGTAGCCAAAAAATAGAAGTAACCCTAATGTTATGCACAGTAGCCAAAAAATAGAAGTAACCCTAATGTCTGTCACCTGATGATAGATAAACAAAAAGTGGTATATCCAGACAGTGGAATATTATTTGTCAATTAAAAGAATGAAATACTGATATATGCAACAACATGTATAAACTTTGCTAAATGAAAGAAGTATGCTAAGTGAAAGAAGACTATCACAAAAAAAGACCACATGTTTTATGAATCCATTTACATGAAATGTCTAGAATGGACAAATTTATAGCAACAGAGAATAGATTAGTAATTGCCAGAGACAGGGTGAAAGGAGGGATTTGAAAGGAGCTAGGAAATCTAAGCATGATTACTTAATGGTTTGGGGTTTTGGTGGGGGTGATGGATATATTTTAAAAGTTAATTGTGTGTGGTTGCACAACTGTGAGTCTATTAAAACCATTGAATTATGTAGATTGAATGGGTGAACTATAATTTATTTTGTATGAGTTATATTTTAGTGAAATTGTTCAAAAGCATTTAGAATGGTTCTCAGGCATTATCAGTAACCTTTTTTTCATTCTGTCAATGTAACGAGTTTGAGTTTGCATAGGAAGCAAAGTTACATTCCATTGTTTATTAAGCTCTTGTCAGATATACGATATGTGAGTATTTTCTCCCCTTTGTTTGATTGCGCTTTTATTTTGTTAATACTTTGCCAACATATGTTCACTAGTGATGATCTTTGTTTTCGTTATTTTGTTAGTTTCTAGTGCCAAACTGAAAAGAAAAAAAAACTGGTTTGGAACAGCAATATATACAGAAGTAGTTGTAGATGGAGAAATTAAGAAAACAGCAAAGTCCAGTAGTTCTTCTAATCCAAAATGGGATGAACAGCTAACTATGTAAGTTTCTTACATAAAGAATGCAAAAACTTCAAATGGAGTATGCTTGGGATTTTTAAAAATTATTTTTTAGGATTTCAGTGTCGTAAGTGCTGTTTTCCAGTATAAATGACAATTTAAAGTATAAAAAATTGATTAATTTCATTTCATTTAGAGAGAAGACATAATCTTGCTTTTACTTTACAAACTAAGTTGTTTTCGTATTGGCATATATTTTTTTCTTACTGTTTTGTAAAAATAATAGGACAGAGTATCAGTCATCCTTAATTTTGGCATTTCTGAGACATGTTATAAACGTGTATATTACAACTAACACCATTGTAAATATTTAAACATTTGTTCAAATGGAAATAGTATTATTTTAAAGCCTATGAGTTTTGTTGTATTGCTGGTGTTTTTGTTTGCTATGATAGAAATTCTTACCTAATTATTTAAACTCTAGTGTAGTTGAAGATAAGGACAGTTTTATTTGTAAATCAAGAAATTCACTGCTTCATCTGTTTTTTTTTGGTCAGATGAATTAATGACTTTTTAAAAAATCATTGAATATTGCTTAGAGTAATGGTGTACACTCATATTTTTGTTATTTTTTTACCCTTACAGAAATGTGACTCCACAGAGTACATTGGAATTTAGAGTTTGGAGTCATCACACTTTAAAAGCAGATGCTTTATTAGGAAGAGCAACAATAGATTTGAAACAAGCTCTGTTAATACACAATAGAAAATGTAAGTTTTTGTTCTTTCATTTCTGTAAAAGTTTATTTTAGCATTTTGAAAGTATCTGAATTGAAAAAGTGAACAATAGTTTTGTACTTAAAAAGGAGTACTTCATTTATTACCTGTGATTATTTTTAATTTGTAGTGTTATATAAAATAGTAATTATTTACCGTTGCTTTCCTTTATCAAACAGATTTACAGGATGGTCTCAGTCATCCACGACTACCCTGTTAACAGTGACTTAGTGTTTACTTCTTGATATATACTATACAACTTAACAAAATGATCATTTACCTGAGCTTACTTTACTTTATTTGGTTAGTAATAATTTTGTCTACCCAAACAGATTCTGACTATTAAATTTTCTTTCTTCATTATATAACTGACTCATTGTAGCAAATATGGAGAATATTGAAAATCAGAGTGGACTATAAAAACTATTGGTAATTCTACTGTCCAGGGGTTATAACCACTCCTAATAATTTGGTCCCTGTCTTTTTCTTATTCATAGACACATACACATTTTTTATTTGCATCTACTGGTTTAATCTGCTCTTCCTAATATGTGGTAACATAAATTTTCCATTATTACAGTTTTCTAGCTTGGGTGTTCTTCTTAAGATACATTAAGCTTTAATTATTTGTAAAATTCCTCTCATCGTATGCAAAATTTGAAGGATTATGCATATGTCCCTAATTGGGGGGAGGGAGTTTGGTATGCCCTGGTGGAGCAGTGATTAGGTCCATCGCCTCTGGAGCAGCAAGGCACATAACCCCCTGGTTTCAAGTCCCAGGTTAGGGGGGGAACAATCAATGTGAACCACTAAATAAAAACAAAATGAAGATGCTTCTTCCTCATAGCTCTTCCTAGAAAAACAATATTGTGTAATCCAAAATGATTAAATATCTGGGTTCTAGTTTATGATTTGTAAGGACCATCTAATGTTTTCTTAAACTAATCTATTGTTTAGGTAGTTTCTAATAGTTCACCTTTGTGTTCATCTATTTATTTTCTTAGAAATGTTCTCATTTATTCCTAAAAGTAGATGTACTGGATTAAAAGTTTAAAATGCTAATGTATAAAATAACGTAATATTTTAAAAGTATTTTCTGTTTTTAACAACAAAATTATGTTAACTGTTTTTCATGTATAATAGATAAAAATCTTTTTTGAAGTATCATTTGGACATCAGGAGCTATGTAAGAAAATGTAAAAGTTATCCTAATTTTTTATGCATTCTGATATTTAAAAAAATGTTCTTTATGCCTTGAGAATTTGATTCTGTTATACCATGTTGCACGCTCTCTCTGTGTATGTGTGTGTATATATATATAATATATATATTATATATATTACATAGATAATATTTTTTGGTCGTGCAATTTGTCTTTTGTCTTGGTAACAAAATTAGGTAATTGCTCTTGTAAACAGATGGTACTTTGCCTGATCTGATGGTGGCTGAATTTATACTTTTTTCCCTCCTGTCTATATAGTATTATTGATGTAAATGTAGACTTCAGTCAACCCATATTCTTTCAGATTTGAGCATTTTGTTTCACCCATATATATGCTCTTTCTGTGTTGGAGTATGTATTTGTGTGAAGCCTCTTTTTTAGTACACATGATTATTTTTCATAATCTCATAGTCCAGAGATAATATCTGCTAACATTTTGGTGAATTTTGTCCATGTTGCATATGTATGCAGCAATTTAAATCATGCCCAATTTTATATTCTGAAAATGATAGAAATGATAGGAAGTCATTTTTGTTTCCTTCTGTAACTCAGTGTTAGTATTTGAAAGATATTTTAGTAGTTTTATAATAGTTTTGATGGGGGGAGAGCTTTGGTATCTCGATGTGACACAGAGTTTGTCTGAAAAGAATTCACTGAGACTGTATGGCCAGGATCACAGGACAGTTTATTAGAATTAATAGTAGCAAATTTAAACTCACTGCTGGCTGGGAGGGTTACACTAAGAAAGGAGCACACCTGTGTGTGTTCGCTTGACACCGTGCGCATCACTCCATGTGTTTGTGGGCAATATGATGTCTCCTATATATCTGGGGGATGAAGCTCCTATTGTGGGTTTACCCCACCGAGGCCTGGAGGTCTCCTGAGAGCTGAGAGAACTGCTAAGGTCAGCTGGGGTTCTCCAGAGCTGGTAGGAGTGCTTGGAGTGAGCAGCGGGAGTAACAAGGGGTGTTCTTCAGACCAGCTGGGTTGCTAAGGAAGGATGTTTATAAGTCCCTCCTTATTGTGCCTGTCATAACTTCTCTCGTTAGCAGTCTTAGATTTTGCTAGTTAATTAATTTCCTGCTTATACATCTGCATACCTGCTTTACAGATTTTAAGATTTACTGTCCCCGTATCAAGTTTTTATCACATGCTATATAGCCTTTTTTTAAATCATGCTCCATTGATAGTATTTAGATTGCTTCAAATTCTGTTATTTTAAATTATACTGAATTTTCAAATAAATATTATAATTATCCTCCACACAAAGACTAATGCTTTTCTGCCAAAGCAATTTTGTAGGAAGGTTGTAATGTCATACTTTGAATGAAACATAAATAATATAGTTTCTGTAAGCTTAAAGTTGTGTCTTATGATTTATTTGAGCAGAATATGCTGAGGAAAATAGTTTTATATTCATACATTTCTGAAGTTGATATCTTCAGAATATGATTCCAAAATACCACAGACTGTGTGACTTAAACAACAAATACTTTTTCTCACTATTCAGGATGCTAAAAGTCAGAGATCCACGTGTCAGCAGGGTTGGTATCTGCTGAGGATTCAGTAGATTGACCATCTTGTATCTTCACATGATCTAACCTCTGTTGATTTATCTGTGTCCATATTTCCCCCTCTTATAAAGACACCAGTAATATGAGTTAGGGCTACGCTAATGACCTCATTTTAACTTACCTCTTTAAAGATCCTGTATCCGAATAGAATTATATTTTCAGAATAAGAGTGTTTAGCATATGAATTTTTTAGGGGTTGGTGGGAAGCAAAGAGATACAATTCAGCATATAACAAAAGGAAAGTAATTTTAAAAATTAAACCTTGTGTAGACTTATAATTCTTTAAAAGTAGAAGAAACCTATGAGCATTAATCCCAATCAGTCATTTTAGTCTTAAAACAAATTAAGTAACTTGCTCAAGAATACAACTGATTATGATTATCACACAAGTTTTCTTAGTCTTAGCTGCTTAATATTGATTAGAAGTAATAGAAAATTAATGATTCTAGACAGCCTTGTAGAATTTAAATATATGTTTATAATTTATAAAATTCTTGATTGCTTTTCATTCTTGGCTTTAGTGCTAGAACTCTTGAGTTTTTGTTAGGAATCAGTTGAATGAACTCTAGATTGCGGTGGGGGTGGGTTGTGATATTTTAATAAAGAAGCACACAAAAACTGCTGAAGAGCAAAACTGTAACCTAATAAAGTGTCACAGCCTAGAGATGAATAAAGATAATCACTAGTAAAAATTCTTTCCTCATTGTCAAATTAGAATTCACTCTCTTATCAGGGAGGAAAGGTTATTGATGAAAAGCTTTTACGTTTCTGAGGTGTGCTGTATTCAGATAATGTTTCATAATCAGCACCTTAAATGAAGATTCTGTATACTTGAGTAGAAGGCTGCAGTGGAGAGGTGATCTGATGGAGTATGTCTCTGCTGAGGACCTTTTTACGGAGATATATTTTTAATGGGTAAGGTGGGAGAGGAATCTCCTGAAAGGAAGTAAAGTAGACTGAGTTTTTAGGTCCAGTGACAATGAAGAGATTAACATTGCAAGTAGGTCTGGTTTTTGAGGAGCTCTAGACCTAACATGTCTGAAAGTTCCCAGTATGATTTCTGGCAAGACACTTAAAAAAAATGTTTGTGATATGAATGGTGATAGACACGATAAAGCGCTTGAAGGCAGTTTACAATATGGAGGAGGTAAGAAACTAGAAGAAATATTTGTGTGAGGTCATGCTGTTCTAAATTTAGGGATGAAGGAATATGAGTTGATCATACTGAGCAATGCTATTAGAATTTAAGGTGGCATTTTATAAAAATTAAATCATGAACATAATGGAATTAATGAGCATCTTGAAAGTAAAAACTCATTCATTTGTATTTTTCAGTGCTCTCCACAGTTAATAGCCAAAGTTTAAAAAAAAAAAAATTCAGCCAAGAAATCACTTATTCAAATAAATTCTTACTATAAAATTTTAATGTGTATAAAACAGAGCAGTATTGGACCACTCAAGCCTGCATGTGTGCATACTCACATGCCCTTATTCTCTTTTACTCCCAACAGTTCCTGAATGAACTTCCATGGAATTCTTTTTCTTAACCCAGTCTGAAAATAACTTGGCTAGAAGATTAAGTCCTGATTTCAGTATTTTATAGTCCTAATTCAGTTTGTATAAGTACACTGACAACTCTGTCCAGCTGTTCTTTTCATCTTCTGAGTATGCTTTCTTCTCTTTTCCTGCAAAGCAATCTCTTTGTCACATATCACTTCATTAATATTTTCAATAATTACTTATTTGTTTAGTGTGTTTTTATATTTAGTTGTTTAATATACATGATTATTATGGAAAATGGTATAAAAAGTACATCTAATTTCCTCCTATTGCTTCCCTATTTTTTTCATGGAATGTATTTTTCTTATCACATAGTTGGGTATGGCATACTAACATTTGTGTTCCATTTGTCATGAACTTAGCTCTTTTCCTTTATCTAAGACTTTCCCAACACTTTTTATTTTTTACCTTGATAATGATGTAGGCAGTATAGTGGACCTATTGTGTCCAAATGCTATTAGAATGTAACTTTTTCTAGATTAAGCTTATCTTCTAACAGAAATTTACTTAAGCCTTCCCTAATTTATTTAGAAATAGAATTTAGCTGTAAGTTCATAAATAAAAGCATGAAAGTGATATTGTTTGATAATACAAATTATTTTTATCCTATAGTCACTATATATACTTTAAATGACTCTTTTTAGCTAGTTCTTTCATTAGTAATAGTTCTGTATGTTATCTTTAATAAGACAGCTAGTTTATATTAGAATCACTTAAATAGGAATAAATAGCCAGAGTTGTGGAGGAGGAAGGGAACCAGAAGCAACAGTATAACTGAGATTATGCTTTACATTGTCAGCTGTTCTGACTGTACTCTTGAGTTCTAATCTTCTTAAATATATTCTGGTGTAATTTCAGTAGCACAGATTCTTATTAATACATTCTTTTGGGGTTTTATGCAGTTTTCTTCTGTGTTCAGATTGAAAAGTTAACTTCATTTAGCACAGTTTTCTAAAAGTTGCTGTTCAGTAGAACTTTGTATGAGGTGGATTTGTCCTTTATCTGCGATGTTCAGTATAGTAATTCACTAGCCATGTCGACAGTTGAGCATTTCAAATCTGTCTAGTGAAACTAAGGTGATTCATTTAAAATTTTATTTCAGTCTAAAATTTTATTTCATTTCATTTTGATTCATTTTAAATTTTGTGTCCACATGTGGCTTTAGCTACCATATTGGACAATGCAACCTGTTTCTTTTAAACATAATGTTTGAGTTACAAAACTAGAATTTTTTTTTTTTTTTTTTTCAAAAAATAGCTTTCTTTTTGCCTGCTTATTTTATCTTCACAGAGTTTAAATTTTTTACCAGTAGGTGTTAGATTCTTTGTTGTAAGACTCAATTCTGGGAGCTCCTTAGTATATTTTTTTAATTATTAGTCTGAAATCTATGTTCTCTTTTAGAAAAATATACTTGAATTTAGAAATTTCTGTTTCTCCCTCATATGATTCTCTGCCATTTGTTATTTGTGTTTCTTCTGGCATCCTACCAATCTAATTTAATCATAATGATCTTTTTCCCTGGGTATGTATCGCTTATGTCATTTGTTTACTTGTTCTGTATTTTGTACTTTTGTGACTTCTTTGTTGCTTTCAATGTGATTATAAGTTTTCATATTTACCATTGTGTTTCTAGTTTTCAAAAATATATAGTCTTTTATAAGTTATTTTATGTAGTTCTTAAGATTTTATTTAAAAGTCATATATTAATCAATCTTATTCAGTTTGATATTTTGTTTTTCCATATAGTTTAGGAATTTATCCTTTTGTCTTCTGTAGTCTTTCAAATCAGACCTTAGTTGCTAGTAACCAGTAAAGCTTTTATTTTCTTACAATTTATGATTGTTTTAAGTATATTGTTGTTTTGAAACTTTTGGTTCATAGTTTCCTGTTTCCCTGAAGAATTATTTTCCTTTCTTGTACTCTGACATAGAAGCCATATAAAAGTTGCTTGAGAAAAGTTAGAAGTCCATAAAATTTTTGTATATTTTGCTTTCTTAGATGTAGGACTTTTTTTTCATTAAGTAAGCATTTATTGAGTTTAAGGAAGAAGTATGCAAAATAAACTCCAGAATTTCTAATCACCCTCCGTTTTCTACCTTAAAAAAACCAGCAGTTTCCCATATAAAAATGTATTTGCAGTTGTCGAGATCATTGTCTTTCTTAAATTTATGAGGCTAATTTTGTCTTGTACTCAAGGTGGTGACATTTTCTTCTCAGAAATTCATTCTTTTATCTATCCCTTTTCCTGATTTTTAAGGATGCAGGATTAATTCATTTGCATAGGGTTTTATTTCCTATTTTTGAAGATATTTACTTCTTCTGCCTTCCTAATGTAATATGAATTATTGCAACTATTTATACCCTTAAGTAAAACTCACAAGAAAGCTAGCATAAAATCATCTGTGTTTTTCCAGTTAAAAAATCCAGATAGGGATATTCTTTCACTTTATCATGTTTTGATCCTAGAGAACCTCCGGTTCTTAATGTTAACTTATTTTAGGTAATAAGCATGATTGAATGGTGTCCAAACTTTTGCTTACGTAATCCTCTAATGTATTATCTCAGAACTTTTGTGAATTTAAGTACCTCAATTAACCTTTAGCTTTGTGTTCAGATCACTTGAATGCCATTTGAAGTTACAGATATTAATTGACTCTGTAGAGATGTATTGTATTTTTCGTATTTCTTTATGTCATCAGCATAAATACTAACATCTAAGATCTGTTTTTTTCTCCGCTTAATCCCACTATTTCTTAAATTGAAAAGGAAAAATAACCCTATCATCAAAGCTGGCTATTAAAGTGGTAGGACAGATTTCAGTCAATAATGTACTGTTGTGATAAGGAAGAACTTGAACTGATCTTGAACTGAACTCAACTTCAATTTGTACAGAGGAACCTGGGCCTTTCAAAGGGAGAATAAGGGATTGGAGATAGGCGGTGAAAAATTAAAAGAGGTTGATCAGTGTAATGCAGTTGGGTTAGCCTTGTCTATTAGAATTCTATTCTCCCGCAGAGATTGGAGGAGATCACCTTCCTGATGATTACACTTAAGAAAAATGGCTTTCAGGTCCTTGAGAAAGATATTCCTGAGTTATAGGAGATCCACATACATCTCAAAATGATAGAGGAAGGATTTAACATTGTAAGCCCTTTTTAGTAAATGCTCTTAAGAGAGGGTGGTCACAGATGTTGACTTAAAACAGGCAGTAAAATCTTTTAGAAGCCCAGAGCTTTCTCAAGCAGACACACTTTTGAGGCTAGACTGGTCCTAGGTCATGAGCAACAACCTTAAAACATTTTAAAATCCATTAAGTTTACTTAATATGACTTAACGTTTAAAATTATTTACAATGAACAATTATCTCTTCATATTGAATGGTAGGGAAATAGCAAAGAAATACGTCATTATGATGGTGTAGTCACATTTAATTTTGTTTAAAAATTTGCTTTAGACACCATATTTTGTTGGGTCTAATATAGAATGGTGGTCAATCTAGCTATCTTCAGACATGGTTATCAGAATCTAGATAAAACTGAAGTTGACCTACAATTTGTAATTTTTTTTCTACTCTTATAATTCATCTAATTTTTCTAATCTCTAATTGTTTTATTAGATTTTTTTTAAAGGAAGGATACAGGAGGAATAAAAGTGATTAGGCAGGCAGGCAGGAATAGAGAGGAGGAAGAAGCATTTTATTTTATTTTTAGTTAGTTGTTCACACTGATTTTTTTACCCCAGGACCAAGGACTCAAACCTACAGGCTATGGCCTTGCTCTCCTTCGGAGGCAATTGACCTAACCACTACTCCACCAGGGTGAACCTATTAGACTTTTTTTTGTGATTTGGAGTAGAAATGAAATTTATGGTGATAAAAATGATAAGGTTAGGTGTTCCATAAAGTCATATGACATGGTTCATAAAATTTTTGCAAAGAAATCAGGTCCAGTGATTAGTAATTTCAGATTTTTTTGGTCTATTCGGTACTAAGATTATGAGTAATTATGTTTATAATATGGCCATTTGGTAATATATGAAAGACCAAAGTAAAGGATATTATTTAAGAAGTGAACTATTCCATGATTTCAAAAGCTGTAGAAAGGCAGTAAAGATTAGATTGAATAATTTTGGATGATTAAAGGGATCAGTAATAACTTTTAATATATATATTCATTGGGATAGAAGAAATTGAAGTGAAGTGACCTGGAGTCTAAGAGCTATATATTTTAATAATAGGAAGGAAGTGTTTGGTCTTATATGAAAAAGAAATAATAAACTATTTTCATAGTACTTAACATTTATACTAATGTGTCAGATGTAATGTTATGAGCTTTCTATGTGGTTTCACATTTGAACTTTTTAATAGCCTCTTTAGTTTGATGCTCTTATTATCTTCATTTTATAGTAATGAAACTGAGGTTTAAAGTAATTTAACCACTTACTCAGAGTACAACTAAGAAGTGGCTGAACTGAAGTTTGTAACCAAACAGCCTGAGTCTCTTGCAGAAAATGTGCTTCAATCACATGAGTCTCGTGGTACGTGGGTTACAAGTATAGGCGATTGTTGGACTTATTATCTACATGTTTTATGTATATAGTATATATGTGTGTTTATAATAGGTTTATACTAAGCAAAAGAACTACTAAAGATGATATTAAAGGCATGTGGAAGGGGGAGAAGAGCTATTCAACTTATGTGTGGAAAGGAGTAACCCTGGTATATGGTATAGAAGGGTCTGTCCATAAAAATGGACATAATTCTACAGATAGCCATCACGTACTGAATAGTGTAATTCTGGATATATAGGTTTGATTTCTAAAACATTTTTGTATATGTCAAAAACTTTTAAATTAGGATTTTTTTTTCTAGTGGAAAGAGTGAAAGAACAGTTAAAACTCTCTGTCGAAAACAAGAATGGCATAGTGCAAACTGGGGAATTAACTGTTGTGCTTGATGGATTGGCAATTGAGCAAGAAAATCTAACACTCTGCAGCTCATCTCCAGCCAGTAAGCAAATTTTAAGTGTTTTCAAAATTTAAATGAAAAAAATCAGAAAGTATATAAAAAACCAGTTTCTTTTTTCTGTTCAGCAGAACTACAGCAAAATGGTGATGCCTTACATGAAAATGGAGAGACTTCAGCAAGCACAACTAGCAGGTAGAATTTTTAAATTTAGTCTTTGTGACAAAGTATTATAACAGTTCCCTTTTATGAAGTTTTTAATTTTGACTTTAACTTAGGGTTTGCCAATTTAAAAACATATCTAGACATGTCATTTGGTTGAAATCTTACAAGTGTAGTTTTTTTATTTTTTTATTTTTAAAGCTTTTCTGGATACAATACACATATCATATAATTTAGTCTTTTGAAGTATATATTGCAGTACTTTTTAGTGTAATCACAGATATATAACTATCACCATAGTCTAATTTCAGAACATTGTCATAACCCTCAAAAAGAAACTCTGTACCCATGAACAGTCTCTCCTATTTCTCTTCTCCCAGCTCTCTGCAGCAAACTCCTGGCAGCCACCTATCTACCTTCTGTCTCAATAGCTTTGCCTATTCCGGCCATTTCATAGTATATCATATCTGACCTTTTGTTCTTTGGCTTCTTTTATTAAGTCTAAAGTTCATCCATGCCATAGCATATATCAGTACTTTATTCATTTCTTTTAATGAGACATGACATTACATTTTGTAAATGTTAGTAAGAGTTGGATCATGTGGAAAATGGTTATCTTATTGCTCTGTGAAGTGGCAGCTTCCTGTAGATCGTAGACGAGGGTCCTTCCTCAGAAATCATCCTGCCATTTCAAAATCTCCCTTGCATTCATATTTCATGACAAATAATAGAGACTTGCTATTTGAAATAATTTAAATTGAAATCAAATTATAAAATAGATCAAATATAATGAAATGAACACCTCAAAATGTAAAAATATATTGCTCTTAGCACGCCTTGGTGGAGTAGGGGTTGGGCACAGTGCACAACATTCCTAGGTCCCGGGTCTTTTCCTGGAACCAGATGGGAGAAACAGAATTGACAACTAAATAAAATAAAATGCTTCTCCTCTTTCTTCCTTTCAGCCTGTCTCTGTTCACCTTCATTGCTATCTGTGACTTAAAAAACAAACACTTGAAAAGATTAACTCTTCTGAATATATATTTGGCTTGAATAAATATATTTAGTGTCCATATTATAGTTTACATGGAGAAAATGAAGGATTGAAAGGGTACACTTAGGTTGATTAAAATGTATTTGTGTGTATGTACATGTCTGTTTTCATAATTTTTGAAGTACAATTTTAGATGTTTATAGGAAATTAAATTATTATCAATCTAAAACTTCATGTTTATTATGTAGTAACACATTTAGAATAAACTTTAGATAGGTTCTTTTACCTGGACCCCTGGATAAGTGATTCTTGCTGGGTAACTGGGGATGGGTATACAAATCCATCAGTTAGAAGTTTTATTCTGCCTTTACCTGCCCAAACTTCCCGAATAAATTTCCTTCCAAGTATATAGTTCACAAAGGAAAGGCGAGTGGCATTCATTCATTCCTCAGATACTTGTTTAGTTCCTGGTTCGTGCCAGGTACTTGTCCAAACGCTTAGGAATACTGCTCCTGTTCCCCTGAAATTTTAATTCTAATGGGATAAAGGTAATTACTCAACAGATAAGTTAGCTTATCAGCGATGCTAAGAACTGTGAAATCATTGGAAATAGGACAAGGTGACAGGAATGATAGGAACCCGTTTTAAAGAAAGATGTGAGGGAATTATCTCAGAGAAAGTACTGTTTGAGCTGAAATTAAAAAGCCAAAAGTGAACCATCCATGAAGAATTCTGAGGGATGATCATTCTAGGCGGATAGCAAATGCAAAGACACGGAGTTTATTTTCAATTAATTTATGTTCTACAAATTTTTCTAACTCTGGAAAATAATACTTAACCTTTTTGATAATCTTATATTATTGTGATTTTACTCTACCTGATAATGAAATTTTTTTCAAGAAACATTTGAACACTTTTTATCATGTTTCTCATATTCAAGTAAAATGAATTTTGTGTTTCTGGTACAGGTTGGGGAACTTGGAGAGAAATAGTGGGAAAGATGGAATATAGAGACTGATTTTGAAATGTTTGTTGACTGTGTTAAGAAATCTAGATAGTTGCAAGGTACAATGGATTTTAAGTAGAAAAGAGACATAATCTATTTTTTGTTTTTTAAAAAAAAAAACCATTAAGCCTCTGTGAAGAACAGAAGGTGTCCTGTGTACTTGGAAAAGCTCTCCTGGTCATTTATCTGATATCTAATTCTCTGTCCACTACAAATAAAAGTTAAAATATTTGCTTTTATAATTGTAGTTTTTATTTATTTGAAGTTAATTTGTGCACCATGTTTTTCTATCTCTGGGGTATAAAATTTGCCTTTTAATTATCCTGTACTCAAAATTCTAGTGCATTAGTACATAATTTATAATCACTAAGACTTTTTTTTTTTACCTTATTTTCAGTTATTCAATAAAATTACAATAGTTTGGAATCTAATTTTATAAGAGCTATTTGAAAATACTTTCAGGCCATTTTTAAAATAAAGACTAATGGTCGTAGACTTAAAATACATACTTTGATCATACTTTTGAGGGACTGAATTTATGTTGACTTAATATATTTGTACATTTAAGTATACATTTATAGGCCAGGATGGATACATTTAAAACTGAAAATAAAGTAAACTTCAGTGTAATAAATTCCATATCTTTGTTTATTACTTTCTATACCTATTACTTTGCTTGAATGTTAAGAACTTGGTAGACAATTCTTATGAAAATTTGATGAAAAGTTGTATAAATGTTCTAATTCTACTTAACTCACTGAAGTAAGGTATCTTTTTAAAAATTTATTTAAAGGTTGGCTATTGAAGGTACTAATGGAATAGATGATCACGTACCTACAAACACTGTAGCCCAGCACTCATGCTGTTCATATGTAGTTAATGGAGACAACATGCCTTCATCTCCGTCTCAGGTTGCTGCCAGACCCAAAAATACACCAGCTCCAAAACCACTCACATCTGAGCCTGCCAATGACACTGGTAAGCATGGCTATTTTTGACACCTTGTTAAATAAAAACTAAATTAAATTTATATGTGTGCCTGCATTTCTCTTAACAGTCTTAAAATATTAATTTTCACAGCTATGGTAAGAATTAAAAAATTACAATGCCTGAAATTTTTTCTAACAATTGCAATTTTCTAGATTATTTAGGTAGCTATTCCCAAATGTATTAGTTTACAGATAACAACACATTTCATTAAGCAAGTACTTATATGATAGATTCTTAGACTTTATGCTACAAAAACATCATTTAATTCAGATATAGAATATATTTCTAAAAGAGCTTTCTGTGAATTCATTGATTCATTAGTAATGAATAACCCATCTTTGATTACAAAAATATTTTTTCTTGACATGTAAGTTAGTGAAAGATGTACTGTGATGCGGTATAGCTATCAGAAAATTTCGTGCTTTCCAAGACTTTTACACCTAGGGAAGATTTCCGTATTATTTTTTCAGTAAATTCAGTTATATAATTCATTAATTCTGTAAATTTCATACATTTCTTTTTGTTTGATTGTATATATTAACTCTTTTCAGCTGAACCCACTGAAACGCAAAAAATTCTAGGATTTAAGATTACTAGCTTGTGTCTTGGGAATGCTCTTCTGATTGCAGAGCCTCTGTTCTTTCCTGTTGTTTCCTGTGGGAAAGTATTCAAAAGTAGAAACATGTGAAGAAGCAATTAAGTAATTAAATGAAAATAGTTGGGTTTATATATAAGGCAGTTATATCTAAGATTGGTAGACTATTAACCATGGATTATCCTGAGAGTTTTCATAAACTTGGAAACTCATGTATGAATTTTTTAATACAATTTTTAGTGCTGTTCTTTTAAAGAAAAGACAGACTCAAAAGACCCTCAGTGCCCAAATAAGTAGAATTTATTAGTCAATAATTTAAAAAGAAAGTGAAGAGAAGCTCAAATACATGTAACCAGGGTGAAATAAATTAATAAGCATAATTCATTTCTTTCCTGATTTTGACCTCTGTTTCGTAAGAACTTTGTCTCAGATTTCTGCTAGCAAAGCAGAAAAAGCATCATCAAAGCTTATTTGAACTTGTCTCTAAATTGAACAGACCAGTTAAAACAGCTGCTGTTACTGATATTTCATCTTTGAAGGGTGTATGTGAAAAGATATCACAGTGTGAACAACATCCTCAATATTTCTAAACAGTAAATAGAATATTGAGTTTCATAGATATTGCCCTTATATTATCTATTCTAAATTAAATTTTATAGTTGCTAAAAGTAATCTGAGGGAGTACCTGTAGATCAGTAATTTATTTTTTAAAAATATCAACATAGGAAAATGATTTATCTGAGTACTGGAATTCTTCACAATAAAGCACTAATCCAGTGCCTTTATACCAGAAAAGTTTTTAAGTTATCAATTTATCCATACCAAAAAAACGCAAACCCAAGTAATCGGCTATAAAAAAAATCTTTTTTAAATAATATGGCTTCCTTGTGGACTTTCCAAAGAGATTATTAAAAAAAAAACAAAAACTTATGTAACAAAAGGAATGGGTTTGTTACATGGGATTATCATTGGTAGATCTAATTTCATTCTTTCTTGAATTAGATAGCAGGGCCAATTATTTATTAAGTACACTTCAAATTTATGAAAAGTGTAGGAATGTTTAATGCTCATTTCAGAACAGCTTATACTAATATCATTGTGTTTCATTCTTATTCTTGTTTTCCATCTAAAGCATATAGAATTTGGAGATTTAGTCTTCCTAAAATATTTTGTTACTTTAGTAGATTGGGGAAATTATCAATGGACCACCACTTAGTTGTGTGTTTTAGTGTTTGGGCATATTCAGATGTTGATGTAAAAGTAAGAAGGACTCACTGAGGCTTCCTACTCATTGTAGAATCTATTTACATGCTACAGCTTGTCAAGTACTTTATAGTCTTTCTGTTGTGAATAAATTCATTTCCTCTAATCTCCTCTTACTTATCTTTATCTGAAATTTCAAGTTGCAAATGAAACACATGAGTATCCAAAATGAAGACTCCATTATAAATCATTCTCATGACATTCATAACTACAAGGAAGCCTAAGACAATCAGAATAGCAACCAATATTTTTGTTGTACGTGTTCTAAACTATATACCCATTTACTGATTTAATGTTAATAATCTTAAAAATATATACTGGTAACTTTCTTTACACTCCCCATAACCCCCCATGAAATGAAGAACTGTGCTATGTAAGAAGAGCTGTAATTGTCCTCTAGCTCTGTGACTTTCAGCTCTCTGCACTCTACTTTCCTGTTCATTTTGATGTATGTAATTTTAAGAAGTGTACTGCTCATTTTTAAAACTTAAGTAAATTTCCCCCGATCAACTAGTGATGTGTTTCTACCACCTCTGATAATTGTTGGTGGTATCTGACAAAACAGTCCAACTGACAAAACAGTCCAGCTCTTATCATTTCATTGGCTGGTTTGCAAAGGCTTCTGGAACCTACTCTGTTGGTAGCAACCACTTAACCAGTGTCTTTTGTATGATCTGTAATTACTTCTTAGAAGGGTGAATTCAGGTATCTTTTCAAGGAATGGGGTAATCTCCTTTAAGGTGTTAGCGTAAAACAGATTTTCCTTTTTCTAATTAAGAGCTTATAAAGTCAGTTTTCATTGTTGTTGAGGGATGAGAATGTGCATGTTTCATTGTTAGAGTGGGGAGTGTATAACACATTAATGATTTTTAACTATTTATAATTCCAGAATCCTAAAATATTTCAAACTAAGTTATTCTTGGTAAATTCTTGTGATGGTATAGTTACTAGAACTGATTTTAGGGTATTTATAGTTTCTCAGACTTAGTATATGTATGCCTAAACTTTGCTACAGAAATATTAGTTTGTATAGTTAATATTTAGTCCCCAAACACTTGGGTATTGGTGTAATACGCATATGTGCCGTATTACTTTTTTAATTGCAAAAAGTTATGAATTCTGGAACATACTTGGTCAAAAGGGTTTCAGATAGGGGATTTGGACCTGTTTTAAGAGGTTTAAGGCAAGTTACTGTATTTTTCATTGATTTTATTGAAGTAATCCTGCATTTGTTTTTTAACATTATATAGTTTTAAGGCACATAACATAGCAGATCAACATCTGCATACAATATTGTAAATTCACCATTGTTTTAATTTTTCTTAACCTTTAAATTAATCCCCTCCACCCTGTTTGTCTTCCCATCACTTCCCTTCCTACAACCTGTGATTTGCTTTTTCGGCTGAAAGGCTAATGTTTGATTTAGTTCTTTTTTTTTTTTAAAGACCATTTTTGTTTAATTTAGTTCATTTGTTTGCTTGCTGTCTCTATACAGCTCATATCAGTGATATCATACTATACCTGTCTTTCTCCTCCTAGTTTCTCTCACTAAGCTTCATTCCTTTCAGGTCCTTCCATGTTGCCATGAATGACAGGATTTCACCCTTTTGCTAGCTGCATTATATTCCATTGTGTGCATATCTATCTCTCACTATATATATATCTATTTATAGATATATATATATACTCATTTATATGTATCATATCTTTTTTATCCACTTACCTGTTGATGAACATTTAGGTTGTTTCCAGCTTTTGACTATTATAGATAATGCACTAAACATGGGGATGCATATATCTCTGCTAATAAGTGTTATTAGGTTTTTAGGGTATATACCTAGTAGAGGAATAACTGGGTCACATGGGATTTCCATTCTCAGTTTTCTGAGGACTCTCCAAACTGCTTTCCAGAGTGCTTGTACCATCTTATGCTCTCAACAGCAGTGAATGAGTCCCCTTTTCTCCACATCCTCTTCAGCACTTGTTTCCATTCTTTTGGATAATAAGGCAAGTTATTTCATTTCACCAGAGACAGTAAGTATTGTCCATAAGGCCTTTTGCCTATTCTCCTGTTCTTTAGAATTTGAGTAAGGGAATCCATTGGATAGGTTTAGTTGTGGTGAATGCTGGTAGTTATTTTAAGCTAAAATAGGAGGCAGTCATGATGTAATGAAAGATTTGATTTGCTTCCAACAGGACTAGGTTCATGCCAGCTCTCCCATTTAAGTTTTTAACTCTTCAGTGGATGACCTTGGACAAATTTAATGTCCTGTAAATTGAATGCCTCCTTTATAAAAAAGATACTTATCCTTAGTACTCATAATAAACTATCTTATAGGATTATTTCACAGGTTAAATTAGATCAGAAATCTAAAACATCGACTCAAGTTCTTGGGCAGTGGTAGGTAGTTAAGAAGAATAGTATTTTTCCTCAACTTCTTCCCTTTGCTCTTTCTAGTGTGGAATGACTTTTAAAAATATACGCAATTATTGTTTTGTTAATAAACTAGATCAGAACTCAGTTTGGTATACTTTAGCAGAACTTATTTAACAAGTTTATTAGACTTTGTTTTTAAATCGTTTTAGATTCAAAGAAAGTTGGAAGAAATGCACTCACTAACCTCTCCTAATGTTAATATCTCTGTAATATTAGTACAGTATCTCAATTATTATGACATTGATACAGTCTACAGAGCTTGTTCATATTTCATCAGTTATGCCAGCATGTGTGTGTATGTTTCTGTGCCAGCTTTACCACGAGATTTCATAAAGCTACTACTGCAATCAAAATACAGAGCTATACTATCACAAAGATTTCCTCATGATCTACCCTCTCGATAGTCAACCATCCACTTTCAAGTGTGAATTGACTTTTAAAGAAATGTGTGTATTAAGTAGTTGTTCATGTCATACTTTTAAAAAGAATAAAAATTATATTTTTATTCTAGCTTTTTAAATTTTATTTTAGCTTAAAATAGCTCCAGTATTTCCTCCTTTTCTACTTTATTTGAATAAACCATTAGAGTGAAGATGAATGCACGGTGCTGTGAGGTGTTAGTCCATTGAAATCTGTTTTGTAATCCAAAAGTCATAGTAACTGGCATAATTTATTAAGAAACCAAGTCAGTGGAAAAGGTCTTATGTCTGTGGAGAAGGAAATGCTTTACATAAGCTCCTATCATACCTGTGGCATAAGATTTTAATAGCTTACCCATAATTCTCCATATTATTTAATGAGCAAGGAACCTATAACACTCCCCCCACCCCCTTTCCCTTCTGCCTTATCAGTTTGTCCATTTAACCATCCTTCTATCATTTGTTAGTAGATGTTCGTTTTCCATTGGACACTTCCAGGTCGCTGAGAACATACAAATCAAAGTTTCTTAGCTTCAGTATTATAGATGTTTTGGGCCATATAAATCTTTTTTTGTGGAGACTGTCCTGTGTGTTACAGAAATTTAGCAGCATTTCTGACTTGTACCCATTAGATACTAGTAATGTCTTTCCCTTCCCCTAGTGTGACAATTGAATACATTTTTAGATGTTAATGTCTTTGGGGGGGTGAGCATGTGCAAAATTGTCTACAGTTGAGAACCTCTGATACATATATTGATATATATGAATAATAATCTCTCCTATCAAAGGTATGCCTCCTGCTGCACCTCACTCAATTTTCCTATTGTTAATATCTTATATTAATATGGTACATTCATTATAGTGAACTGGTTTAAATACATTATTATGAAAGAGCATGTTTTATACCAAGGTTGTTTTATAGAGTTACTATAAGATTTGGGAAATGTATATTTTCATGTGTATATCATTATAATATACAGAATTGCTTCACCACTCTAAAAATCCTATTCATGTGTTCTCTTATTCATCCCTCTCCTCACACTTCTAGCACTAATTCTGTCATTTTTCCTTACCATTTCTGTCATTTTTCCTTTTCAGAATATCATATAGTTGGAATTATATGGTGTTATAGCTATTTTAGACTGACTTCTTTCACTTAACAATATGCATTTAAGACTTCTCCATGTCTTTTCCTAGTTTGATGTTTTGTTTCCGTTTATTGAAGAAGACCATTCCATTGCATAGAATGGAATTTGTTCACCTTTTGAACCCTCTTGGTTGATTTCAATTTCTAGCAGTCATGTTAAAAATATTTATGGGCGGTTTTTTGTGTGGACATAGTCTTCAGTTCTTTGAGGAGTATGACTTCTGGATTGTGTAAGAATATGGTTATTTTTGTTAGAAACTGCCAAACTGTCTTCCAAAGTGACTATATGCATGTACCCTTTTGCATTTCCAGCAGCAATGAATGAAAATTCCTCTTGCTCTGCATTCTTACCAGTATTTTCATTTCAAGGAGAGCGTATTATTATTTTGTAAAATAATACAGAATCTGTCTTTCTAGAGATATTTTTATCTCTATCTACTTGTTCTGTTTTAAAATGTCTCTTTCCAGTGCTTTTTAGTTTTCTTCACATAGATCTGAATGTAATCTTGAACTTGTACTTGACCATTATGCTAGAATGTTTTCGTC
Organism: Solenodon paradoxus; assembly: GCA_004363575.1. Classification (NCBI taxonomy): domain Eukaryota; kingdom Metazoa; phylum Chordata; class Mammalia; order Eulipotyphla; family Solenodontidae; genus Solenodon; species Solenodon paradoxus. The sequence goes on along the minus strand of RJWH01000155.1, from coordinate 1,243,595 downwards.
AAATTAATTAGTTCTAATGAGTTTTCAGTTGGTTCTTTTGGGTTTTAAATGAGTAATCTTATACTCTATAATGAGTTTAACCATTTAATTTCTAGTACTTTCACTTCTTAATCCATTGTCAGATAATCAGCAGTGTTGAATTAGAGTGGTGGTATGGTCTAACTTGTTTTGTTCTTGATCGTAATAGTTCTACTGTTTTACCATTAATACATAGTGCTTATTGTAGGTTCTGATAATTAATCTTAGTTATTCATGAATTTTGTTTGATTCTTCATCAAGGAAAAGTATTGTCTTCAAGATTTTATTAGTGCTATTGCATTTGTATTGAAATATCATATGGCTTTATTCTTTTAATTGGTCATCATTATCAGGTTCTTAACATAGTTTTCTAATACTAAAACGTCCTTGAATTTATTCAGTTTAGTTTGGTATTTGAATTATCTTTATAGAAAAAGTTAAAATTTTTTTTCCTTTTCTCTCCTAATTAACTAGCACTTTAATATGGGAGTAATCTGTTTATTGAAAGGTTTTTAAAATTTTCTCAAAAATTTATCATAGCTAGTGCCTTTGGGTATTAAGGGAGAATGGTATTAGAACTTTCATGACCTTTTACGTTTTTGCTCTCAGTTTTTCCTTCTCTTGGGTTAGTTTAGCTAATATATTTCAAACTTCTTGATAAAAGGTTTTCATATCGTATTCCTAATATTGTTAATATTATGCAGTTTCTATATATAACTCAGGAAGATATATTTCATGTTTTTTTTTCCAATATATGAGTTCATCTGTAGCAATTTGTTAAAAATGCAAATTGCCAGGCACTTCTCAAGAGATTTCCCCTTCATATTCAGTAAGTCTAGAGTGGGAACTAAGATCTGTAATTTTATAAGGTCTTAACTGATTCTTACCAGTGAAATTAGTTAGTTTTTATCTTTTCTATTGGTTTTTAATTTCTTTCACATTTTTCCTCCCTGGCTTTAGAGTGAATGCTAAGCTCATTTATTATTATTTTTTAAGTCCTTGGATACTACTTTGAATGTGTCCACTAGCATCTGTTATAAATGTTTTCATTGCCATTAATTTCCCTAAAGTTTTAAATTATTGTTTTCCTTTAATTTAGTAATTATTTTGTTATTTCATTATCTTATAAGCAAGTTGATTATAGACAAGGGGAGGGGAAAACTACCATTTTAATGAAAATATGAATAGCAGTTTCATCACCAGTAAAATGGGAATAATGCTGTTATTTGCCTCATAGCATTGTTCTTTGAAGATTAAGATAACCTTTAAGAAGTGTTTCACAGATTTTTAGTAAAAATTTCAATAAATTGTACATGGTTTTATTTCTAGTTTTCTAAGTTAGAGTCAGAATTTATTTTGATTGTAGGATTGGGGATTTTTCTTCTGCACATGTTTTTCTAGAAATGTTTAATGTTTAGATGAAATATATAGCAACTGCCTCCCTAATTTTGTAATTTAGATCATCTGTTGATTTTGTTATTAAATTTTTTATATACTTAATGTTTCTTCTGATGTTTTGTCTTACCTACATAGTTTTGAGAAAGTTATGTTCATTTCTTCCTTTGTAATTTATCTTCAGTTTCTTAATTCAACAAATATTTATTGTTTTTATATGCCGGTTTTATAGTTATTGAGAACACAAAAGTGAACAAAACTGACAGTTTGTATACTCTGAACTTAATGAAAAATAAATGCGAATGAATGATTCTCAAAACATCAGAAGCAAAAGCAGTGTGTGTAGTGTTGGGTGAGGGTGGGGAAGTGCAGCGCTAACTGCAGTACTCAAGGATTGCCTTTTTGAAGGTGTGATTGAACTTGGACTCTGAATGATAAGGAGTCAAACATGAGATATTCTGAGACCATGGGAACATCAGGTGCAACATCCCTAAAGTGGGGAACAGCAGAGCATTTGTGGGAGGTCAGATATAGCTGTGGACCAGACTAATGTAGCATATTTGCCATTGGCTCTAGTAAAGGGTTTGGAATTTATTCTGGTTATAATGGGAATCTGCTGCTTTGTTTAATTAGGGGATGGAAAAGCTCTGTTACATATTTTTTAAAAAACTACTTTGGCAGCTATTTGTAGAATGGATTGTAGTTAGGAGGGGAAGCGGGCAAACCAATTATAGAGATTATTTTGCAGCAGTGTAAGCAAGAAATGATGGATTCGAGGAATAGTGGTGAAGATGGAGGGAAAGTTGAGAGCACTTGATGTTGAATTATTGTAGAAGAGAATTTTTTGCCTTGAGCAACTGAAGAGTGCTATTTAGTGTTTACTTTTCTTCCTATTTCTAACAGTTTGTGTTTCATGTGCTATGTTTTAGTATGCACAACAGTTTATGATTGTTTCTTATTGGACTAGATTATCTTTCTCAGATATTCTTCTTAGAGTGTTATTTTTCTTTAGAGAAAAACTATTTTTTTGCCTTTTGTAGATATTATTTTCCACATTAATATTAAGAGTAAAATTGAAATGATATAATTCTTATAAGTGAACATCAGTAGTAAACACCAGGATTTAGAGTATGTACATTCCCTATGTATTTCTCCATGTTATCTAGCATTGTTAGGTAGACAATAACTATTTAAATTACTTGTATTTTGTCCCCCTGCCCCATCATTACCCCCCACCCATATTTAGGGTAAAACTTTGTTTCTGTTCTTTTACACATAACCATTTCATCCCTTTAATAGTGTATTCTTTTCTCCTTTCCCCAATTTAAAATAAAAGTCAATTACTTTTAATTGTGTCTCCCTCCCCCATTTCAATGAGAAATTTGATGTTTAATATTCCAAGAGATACTGTTCAATAATCTGTTCTTTCGAGTATTAATTTGACTCACTTCTTTAGTGATAACATTGAAATGAAGCAATCACACTTAAAATAAAAATTAAGAAATTTTATCACTGGATCCCAATACTGGGTTATTTCTCCAAAAAGTTAGAATGAGTTACAGAATCTTTTTGGCAATCCCCTGTAATACTATTTTAAGAATTAATGTCACAATATATTTTCCATTGTTGGCCAAAGTGTTTTTTTTTTATATTAGCTACTATTTACATATGAAAAGTGAGATTGAAAGAGATCATTTAAAAATGTTTTATTGACCTCATATCGACTTTATATCAGAACTGATTACTTGGAGGATAAAGTTTGTTATCCTAATGTAGCTTTCTCTGTCCTTAAGTTTTAATATCTATATATACATAATATAAATTAATGTATCTTATATATAAACATATGTATATAATATAAATCTTAATATATAAATTTTGTATGTGTATCTATATATATATTTAATTTTATTATTTACATGTCCATCACTAAAACGTGAACAGCAAAAGTAGTGTTTTACTTTCATCAATATCTGGTAAATGTACTCAGTATGAATTAGGGTCTGAATAAATATAATTGATGAGTTTGTCATTCCCTGATAGATAGCTTATTAATATTCTTTTTTCAGTTAATGGAGAATCATCCTCATCTGCACCAACTGATAATGCTTCCGCCATGGGTACTGTATTAGTATCTGAAGAAACCGCCTTTTCTTCAAATTGCACTACTACCACTATTGAAGATCCTCAAGTTCAAGAAATACCAACTTCCTCAGAAAACGATGAATGTATTCTTTCTAACAGTGCAGCATTTGGTTCTGATGGTAGAAATACATCAGACCCTGCCACCTCTAGTTCTGGAAATAGTTCTGCTTTGGAAGCAGCCAAATTAAGACAACCAGATGGTTATGTGGAACCTGTACGGCAGCAGTCTGGAAATGCCAACACAGAAACACTACCATCAGGGTATGTGAGTTTTTTTTTAGATATATGACTTAATTTTTAAGTAACAACATTTTGATACTAAATGACTATTGAATTTATGTATAAAGTTTTTCCATTCAGTAATTCAAAATCTAAGTTAGAATCTTAGATTTCAGTTTTTTTTAAAGTAATAGATATTTCTCATCTTTTAAAAGTGTGTTCAATATAAGAAGGCAAAGGAAAAAAGAACTGATGTTAATTTGTAAGGCACTCGATTTGATTCTTATTTTTTTTTGCTCTTAGATAAGGTTCATGGTAACACTCAACGTAAAAACCTAAGTTCTCCAGTTTCCTTTATGGTTTGCTCTTTGGTCCCCAAACTTGAGACCAAGTAGCTATCCCTTTTCTCAGTTAATCCTGAGTGCTGGGGAAGGTCACCTGACTGCTGATTGACTCTGTTACAAACTCAGGTTTTATTACTTGAAATAAATTTAAATTTTGCTTTGTAATTATTCAGTCCCCCATGATTTTCTTTAAAGCATATTCTATGTATTTTCCATTTTACCATTTTTCCCTTATTTGCCTAACAGGTTTTTTTGGTTCTTTTTTTTTTTTTTTTTTTACTTTTTCTTGACTTTGATGATACCAACATTAATTAATGATTCATTGTCTGCCTTCAAGAAGTTTTTTCAGTGTCTCAGACTTGTGAATATATATATGTATATATATATATATATATATACATATACACACACACACAAGCAAACATATACACAGTACAATTAGAAAATACTGTAATAAAAGAAAACACAGTGCTTTCCCACACAGCTTGCTCCAGTTAAATGTCTACTATGATAACTATTAAAACTGTACTTCTAGAAGTGTTTAAATAGAAATACCCTCATTATCTCATCACATTTCCTAAGTTTATACCCTGTTCTTACTTTCTGAACTGATTTTTCTCAGTGATCTTTCCTGGCTCATTTGACTTTACCCTTTGTTTCATTGTGGTTTCAGCCTTTAGTGTTCTCTGCTCTTTCTAGTTGATCTTGTTCTTCCATTACTTTAACTATTAAATCTCTATGTCCAGGCTTGTCCTTTTTCTAAACTTCTTTTTCACTTTCTTACTGAAAATCCCCACTTGTTTTCTGCAAGCATTTCAGACCCTACATTATCTCCCCTTGTAAAAAATCTCATTGTTCCTTTTTTTGTCTCTTGATAATTTAATCATTTATCCTTGTGTCTCATGTGTTAGCCACTATGACACAGACATAAGAAATTTTATTTCCTGTCAAGAATCTCATGGGAAATAAAGAGAAGTAAATAATCAGCAACTATATAGAGAAAGCTATCTAGAAGTAAATTAGTATGCTGTGGGAGGGAACATATGCAGAGAGAAGTTAGGGAGGTATAACTTATTGTATTGAGATAAGAGAATGCTTTCTGGGGGAAATGCCCCTTAAAGTGGATTTCTGAAAGAGAAAGAGACAGCGAAGCTGTCATGGAGGTACAAGTGGTGAAGTGTTTTATTCTCAATAGAGCCGTCTGCGTTCTGAGATCCCCAGCATCCTTAAAAATGAGTCAGGAAATTGTTAACAGCTCGAGTTCAGCATCTGAGAAGCAAAGATGTATAATACTAAGGAGTGGATAGTCCTGTGAATTATTTTATATACCTGCTAAGGATTTGAGGTTTTTTTTTTTCCCTGAAAACCATAAATAAGCATTAAAGAATTTTAAGCAGAAGAGTGGCATATTTGTATTTTAATTATAAAGGTCATTCTAGCAAATTATATAGACAAATTAGGAATTAAGTTGATTATGTTAGCAGCCAGGTTGTTTTATAAATGAGGAAAGCAGACATTCCAATTAAAATAATAAGTACAAAAACTTAATTCTTTGAGGGCCAAATAAATATTTCATTTTACCTGTACTTAGTATTTATGATCTTTGCCTTAGGAGAATTTTGCAGTACCCTCCATAAATGGTTTTATATTATTTCCTTGTGTAATAATTACTGCTATGTAACAAATTCCCCCAACATTGAATAGTTTAAAATAAACATAATCTTACCCATTTTCTGAGAATCAGGATTCTAGAAGTGACTTAGTTGATACTTCTGTTCAAGGATCTCATGATGTTCCTCCAGTCAAGCTCTTAGTGGGGCCTGTAGACATCTGAGAAGGATTAAGTGTGCTGACTTAGCAAATCCAAGGAAGCTGAGTTCTGGCCTGTCAGTGGAAAAAACCCAGTTCACTCCTTAGCACTTGTAAAAGGCTCGGGAATTGGCAGCATCAGATACATTGGAAGTGGCAGTGGAGCTCTCAGTGCAAATAGCAAGACTGAATCACTTTGAGAAATGAATCCCTAATTCCCTTCCCTGTAGCTAGGACTGCAATTCTGCCAAGGAGTTTCTTTGATGGTTCTCTTGATCAGGCATGTTTGAGAACAAGGTACTATACAGGGGACATAAGCGAACTGTAATTAGATTTAATAAGCGACTAAAGTTATAAGTGAGTTTTCAAATCCAAACCCTTTTCTACCAAAATTCCAGAATGTTGACAAACAGGATTTTGTTTTTCTACTCAGGAAATTGGAAGCATCTTATATCAAAGACCCTCCTACCCCCAAGACTAAAATGCTAAATGTATTTGTTCACCATCAAAATAACATTTGGGTTAATCCCATAATCACTCTTGAATTAACCCTTGAATCCTTAAGCCAGATGCAAGCACACTAATCAACTCATTGTTAGTTTTTTGGTACCCTACTCAGAAGACATCCAATGGAAACTTCCTAATGTGAAAACTAGAGATTAAAACAAGCCACCTAGAAAACACAGCTTGGAGAAAACAGACAGTATTCTCAGTGGGATCAAGAATAGGTATGGTATACATTAAGTAAGAACAAGGTTATTATAAAAAGGAATACTTGACCAAAAGACTCTTAGAATTCAGTGAAAGATTTGACTGGTAAAGTAATTTCCCAGGAATAGAGCAAAAAGATACTTTTATAAAATATAAATTAGCGGACCAGATCAGAAGGTCTGATAAGAGAAAGAGAGCAAATAGAAACAAAATAATCAAAAACCAAAAATACCAATTTTTCACAAACTCAGTCGAAGGATATGAATTTCCTTGATGAAAGGACTCACCAAAACTAAAGATGGTAAGTGAAAATAAATCTACTTTAAGACACCTTGTGAACATTTTCATACATTGGAGCCAAAGGAAAAATATTAGACATTTCCAGAAATTTTTTAAAAAGAGAAGAAAGCAGATTTCATACTTACTAATCAGAATGCCATTTGAATTTTCAGAAACAACACAAAAAGCTGAAATACTATTGGCCAATGCCCTAAGTGTTACTGGAAATTATATTTCAATCTAAATTCTCTGTCTGACTGCTCTATTGAGTTTATGCATAGAATAAATGTATTTTCAGTACCCTGAGTTTCCCAAAAGTTTGCTCCCTGTGTATGTATATTCACTCTTAGGAATCTGCTAGCATTCATGTTTATTCAGTACTAGATAGTGAAAGTGAAAGATATATTAAAGAAAATGAGATTCTGATAAGAGTGAAAAGAATTACCAGCATGATAATCCAAAGGAAAACCCAAATTGGCAAATGTGCAGCGGGCCTCTCAGGTAATCTAGAGTAGCAGCTAGTAAGAAGGCTGCTGGAGTAATTGATAAAATATTTTGTGAGGTTTATGCGACTGGAAAAATATTAGGAGGTAAATTAATAGGTGTTTAGAATACTAGGAAATGGGAGAAAAGATAATTTTAAAAGGAAATCATGTTTTGTTCTTAGATCAGCTATTAGGCACATTTACATAGTTATACCTTTAAGGAAATTTTGTTACAGAATGACAAAATGCAAGGACTGATTATCAGTATTAATGCCTAAAAATAGCAAGTATACCATTATCAGAGTTCTTGATACATTTTTTGGGTATTTATTTGATTTTGGTGTTTAAGCTTTTATACAAATCAGTAACATTCTATACAAATCATAACATATTATTATGTTATAGATATTTCTGGAACTTCTCTAAATGAAATTATATATATAAATCCTGCTTCCCATGAACTTTTATCATTATATATAGAAACAAATGAAGTAAATCTAAAATTTCAGGTTGTTTAATTTTAGTGAAATGACTTATAAGGAATATCTAACTCTTTTTAGTACAGATAGCATAAATATTTCAGTGTAACATTTTTATACCACAGTGATTTTTATAAGATAAGTTTAATAATTTTTGTGATCCTAAATCAGTTGTAAACTTTATTTTTCCTGGTTACTAGTGCATTTTGAGACATATTTGTTATATGCTGCTTAAACAAACTTAAAGCTTTTTGTATTCCACTTTCAATATGTATTTGTGCATCTTATCTAGGGAATAACCTTAATATGTATGGTCATTGTGAAATAAAATAATTTAAGGAAAGGAATAATTGAAAGCTCTAATCAAAAAGAAATAATAATTGAAGAAAAAGAAAAATATTTATTCTCCTTTCAAATTGAAAAAAAATATTTAACTAAAAATACCAGATTTTTATTTTATATTTAAAATTTTTTCCTCAATACTCTATTAAGGAAAGACTAGAAAAGAAGAAACTGGGATCTTGGGTCAAGGAGACTAGGAAAAAAAAAAGATTGAGAGTCTTCAGGATAAAACAAAAGAACTTAAAGTTGGGATGTTCAGAAATTTGGAGGCTTGCCTAAAATAAGAAGGGTAGATGTACACAAAAAGAAAATAGTTTATGCATACAGAAGAACTCCTATATATTACCACACACTTCAAGGAAATTTCTGCTAAAATCTTTTAGGTGTGTATTTTTTAAATAGCAGGAAAAATCGCTCACTTTTTTAATTTGGACTTTGATATTAGATTAAAAAGTTCCTCTATACTTGATTAAATTTCTATTTTCTGATTATTTTAATTCTGTAAATTGGTCATATTTTTAAACTTTAGGCATTAGTCTATCCTCTGCTAACTACTTACTGATGTCACAGTACTGATAATGAAAAAGAGAATAATTAAAATTTATAGTTTTGTTAATTCTAGAATGGAATTATTTTCAGATTAATAGTTTTTGGTCTCTTATTTTTTTGAAGGTGGGAGCAGAGGAAAGATCCTCATGGTAGAACATATTATGTGGATCATAACACTCGAACGACCACATGGGAGAGGCCACAACCTTTACCTCCAGGGTAATGTAGCATCTTTATGCATCTTCACTTGTGCTTTATCATGCATAGGATTTTTAAAATTTGCTTGATGTAACATAACATGATTCATTCATTCTATATAGTATTTCCTTACCTTACTTGATTTGCTTTTGTGAATCGTTAATGTTCTGTAAAAAAAAAAAAATCAAATTGTATCTGTTTTCCTGAAGAGATTGTTGGACTTTAACATGAATTATTAAGAGTAGTTGTGGAATTTTGATCCATTTTCAATCCTGGCTGTTACTTTTTAAAAATGAATTGCATATTTATGAATATATAATATGGCTTTTCATAGATAGTGACATAAACCACTATTTCACGAGATTTTGAGTGGTTCAAAATAATGATCTATAAAGATTGCTGCAAGTAAATTGTATTACATTATAGCTACAATTAAAGAGGGTTTTACTCAAAAACATTTCTATTAAATACTAAATAATGATATCTGTATCTGTGCTATTAGGCTGTTATTCAAGGCCATTCACAAACTGATCATCCTTTTCTTTGTGTTCTCATCTTTTAAAATTATCTCTGCATACTACACTGATAACTATTACATTCTCCCTGAACATTCTGCCTGTACCTGGACTTTTCTTTTTATTGTCTTTATCACTTATAATATCTGTTCTTCTAGAGCAAGTCCACCAATATAAAATGTAAAAAGTCCAAAAAGTTTTAACACAGGAATATGTTATTTTTGTGGTTGCTCAAAGGATTCTGAAATCATCATATAAATTAATGACACATTGGTTTAAGATGAATCGAACACCAGAGGATGGGGAGAATTCTGGTTGGTAGAGAAGTAAGGAAGGGTATGTTCTGAGGGAACATTAAAGCCATGACAGATTGAAACATATGATGCATTTGAGACCACCAGGTAGTTGATTTGGCTGTAATGTGGGTCCTTTGAAGGATATTGGAAGAGATGAGGCTGAAATGGTAGATAGGTTTATTTCTGTTGCATGCCAGAGAGCTGTTATGGGTGGAATGACATGATTCAGTCTTTACTTCACATCAGCAGCAGAATAACAGAAGGAAGGTAAGTTATACAGCTATAAAAGGAATTGAGTTAAAATCCTAAATGTGGACAGTGACAGGTCGACACTAAGCACTCATAAATGCTTATCAAAAAAGAGAGAGAAAGGGTAGTTGGATTGGTACTGTGTACTCCTCAATCTGTGACTTCTTTATGAGATTTTTATTACTTTTTACTTATGGTAGTTGGGAAAGAAGAGTTGATGATCGTGGAAGAGTTTATTATGTGGATCATAACACCAGAACAACCACCTGGCAGCGGCCTACCATGGAATCTGTCCGAAACTTTGAACAGTGGCAATCTCAGCGGAACCAACTGCAGGGAGCTATGCAACAATTTAACCAACGATACCTCTACTCGGTACCTAGCACCTTCTAAGATTTCAACGTAACCTTTTATTCCAGACATTCGCCCTTTTATACTTTGACATTTTTAAAAAATATTGTAGACTGCCTAATTAAGGTATTTCAAATTCATCACTAATAAATAAGCATTTCAGATATACATAAGGACTCTTAATTTTTTTCTTTTAATTCTAGTTTACTCATATAACTATATACTCTATTTTTGATCCATATTAAGTGGTAGTTTCACAAATAAGATTTTTTAATAAAATAATATCTTACCAATTTCTAATGCTCCCTTTACCAATTTCTAATGCTCCCTCTTTAATTTTAATCATTTTGTTGTTTATAAAACAAATGATTTTACGTTAAGTCCAGTCTTGCCATGTTTTAGCTATTTTGATTCCTATCCCAGATTCTCAGAAGCAACACTTACATGTTCTGGTCCACCAAAGATATTCCTGAGGTTGGAGATAAGTTTTGTCCAAATAATCTAATGCTTTCTGAGAATTTGATCAATTGGTGATTTATTTATATATATTTACCATACAATGTGATTCTGTCAAGTGCTTAGTTGCTTAGTTTATCTCTTCTTTTATATTAAAATGCTGTTATTTTATTTCTCCCCTCCCCCCTTTCTCCACTCAGGCTTCAATGTTAGCTGCGGAAAATGACCCATATGGGCCTTTGCCACCAGGCTGGGGTAAGCAATTATGTTGTTGGTCGAAATATTTGAAAGTATATGTAGCAAGTAGTTATTAAATGCATGTTCACTCATATTTTCTAGAAAAAAGAGTGGATTCAACAGACAGAGTTTACTTCGTGAATCATAATACAAAAACAACCCAGTGGGAAGATCCAAGAACGCAAGGGTACCTGTCTGCTACAGCCTCACTGAAATCATCTTATATTATCTATAGATAGAATCAAGTAAACCTAGGCTCTCATATGTTGCTAGTGTCTGAAAAAATGTTCACTTTGTGATTGTATCTTTATCTTTTAGTTTACAGAATGAAGAACCCCTTCCAGAAGGCTGGGAAATCAGGTATACTCGAGAAGGTGTTAGGTACTTTGTTGATCATAATACAAGAACAACAACATTCAAAGATCCTCGCAATGGAAAGTCATCTGTGTAAGTGAAAACATCAAGTTCTTAAATTCTGTTTAATGAGGATATAATTTTAGCTTCTCATTTAACCTAAAGTAGCAATAAATTTTACTTTTTAATCAAAATCTACACAATTAATATCTTAGTATACCTGTCTTTGCTGTATCTTATTATGGAATGGATTTGTATCACATAATTCCTTAATAATAACAAATATTTATTTAGTGATTACTAGAGGATAAAGATTGTTCTAAGCTATCTCATTATATATATATATATATATATATATACATGTGTGTATATGTGTGTATATATAGATACATATATATGTATATGCTAATTTTATATTTCAATAACCTCTTGAGGTTATTTTCCTTCTCCAAGTGCAGAAACTAATGCTTAGGGAGCATAACTAAATTGTGCCAAGTTAACAGCAGGTAGTGAAGTTGGTTTCAGACCAAGGCAGTCTGTCCACTGAGTCTATGCTCTTAACCACCAACAACGTACAGCTACAAATTCAGGGAATGAGATGTTCAGCAAGAGAAAATTTCCCACATAAAGGTACCATAATTAGACATTTGTTAGATCATTCTCTTATCTTTACTTTTAGGGGTGATGTCTTTGTATCACTTAGAAAGCAGAAGCAATCTTAAAAGGTCTTTTGCAATTTCCTAATGTCATGTCTACCCACCTACCAACACCTGTATTCCCTCATAATCCTGTAAAATTATCATTACTCCTATCAAAGACCAGTCCCTCTGCTGGTACACTAGAGCTTTTCCCCTTTCCCACTCAGTTACTCCAACATTAATCATCTTTCAATCCTTCGTCAGCAGTTTTTCTTTCCCTATGAATTATTTTCATGAACTGTTTTTTCCTCCCTGATTAAAAACAAAGAAAACCCCACAATTCTTCTTCTTATAAATCCATTAAATGAAAATTCATTTGTACTACCCTTCATAGGAAAACTACACTTGAAAGAATTGTCTCTTTATTACTATTTCTAATCTCTTAAACCAACTCCAAGGAAGTTCCACTGACCCTGAACTTACTACCCTTCACATTGTTAATCCAGTAGCTGTTGGATTTGTAATCCTGTCATATTTGATTTACAAGAGCATTTGACACAATGCATTTCTCTCTTGCAAATGAGGTAGAGACTAAAACTTTCTAGATTTTCCTGTGGGGTTTTTTTTTGTTTGTTTGTTTTTTTTTGATCTTACTTATTTTTCTATTTTGCTGGTTTCTTCTTTTCAGCCTCTTAGCATTGATGGCTCATATCTCTGTTCTTGGCTCTCTTTTCTTTTCTTTCTACCCTTATTCTCTTGGTAAATCTTACTCAGTGTCATTGCTCTTAAAACACATCTATATGCTGGTGACTCACAAATTGTTACCTCTAGCTTGCACTTCTCATTCACAATTTCACTGTATATATTTAGCTATTGATATTTCTTTGTATACCACCTTCTTAAGGACTCTCATAAAACTTACATTCTGCTTGGGAACTTTCCCATCTCAGTTGATGGCAATTCTGTTCTTTAAGTGTTTGGGTCAATACAGTCTATCAAGAATTCTAGTTATTTCACCTTCTAAATATATCCAGAATCTAGCTATGTCTTATTACCTTCACTCTCACTATTATTGCTACTTTATCCAACTTTCATTGTCTTCACCTTTCTACTCACATGTCATATGTTATTCTCAGTAGAGCAATGAGGCTGATTTTTTTTTAAACGTATGAAAAAAGTCATTCCTTCATGCTCTCCATCTCAAATCAAGGGGAAAAAGCAAATTCCTTAAAGTGGCCTCCAAGCTTTAAGGCATCTGACCCTTATTATCACTTCAATCTCATCTCTTGTTTTCTCTCCTCCATTCAGTATGCTCAAATTCATCAGCCACCTAGATGTACCTTAAACATGTTAGGCTTCCTTCCACCTCTGGGCTTAGCTTGTATTCCTTCTGCTTGGTATGCTCTTCACCTAAATATCTGTATGACTCATGCCCTCCATGTTTGTGCTCAAGTGTTTGTCTTTAAATGAACCCTATTATTTTTACCCTTTACATAATTGAAAAATTATTCTCCCCCTACTATTCCTTTATACACTGCCATAGTTTTCTTTCTAAGGGATGGGAGTAGAAAGGCATCCCCTTCTAATAACATGTGATATATATAGTTGATACAGTCATTCTGTTTCCTGCCTATCTCTTTCGTTAATATATAATTTTAAAGTTTTTTATGTTTCATTAACAAATAATTATACTCCACTGTCTAGAAGTGTGCTACATGCTATGCATTTTGCAAATATTTATTGAATTCACTTGAACCTGACAACATCAGAGAACATTTTCTGTCTAATCCAAATGTTCACTTAGATTGTGAAAGTTCTTTGTGCTTGTTTCTTAGACTCTCTTACTCTTTATGCAAGAGACCCTCACCCTCTCGGTGTGAATCAAATGGTAATATATAACCTATCTCAACATGCTGCCTACTCTGCCTTTTCCCAAACTGACCAATTGAGCTTTGTGACCTGGACATCTCTCGTGTTTAGGAATTTGACTTTATTTTTGCAACCTATGTGCAGCAATATTTGTTTCATTTCAGATTAGGTTTTATTAGCTTTTATGATATGGTTGAATTCCCTTACATGTCTCTTCTATCTAGAGTCTCTGACCACCTTAGATTTAAGGATTATCAAATGTTTTCTTTGAAATTGTCAGTGGATTTTAACATTTCATTTAATTTCTTTATAGATCTTTTATTCATACAATCTCTGTGCATGTATGTGTATGTGTGTGTGTCTGTGTGTGTGTCCTCACTGCTCCAGTTCCTAATGGGCCACTACATCTATATTTACTCTACCAGCAAATGGCTTTCCTATGGTCATGGTCATTCTTAAACACGCCAATGTCATGCCGAATATTAAATATCCAACTTTATTGTGAATTAACATATTGTTTGTTTTTCTTCTTCTTTAGAACTAAAGGTGGTCCACAAATTGCTTATGAACGCAGCTTTAGGTGGAAACTTGCTCACTTCCGTTATTTGTGCCAGGTACTACAGTGGTAAATAAATCTTATGTTCATAATCACTTAGTCTTATCTTTATACAATACATCTACAATAGCTTACATGATATTACGTTGTCTTTTTTTTTCAGTCTAATGCTCTACCCAGTCATGTAAAGATCAATGTGTCCCGGCAGACATTGTTTGAAGATTCTTTCCAACAGGTAAGGAAAATTTTATCAGAATAAGGTAGTAGAGACTGTCCTATTGTTTTCTTTATATCTAAAGGGAGTTAGGGTTTTAGAAATTTTAAACTTTTGAGAACACATTTATAACAATGACAGCTACTTACTATCTATTATAATAATAATCATAATAAACCCCATTATGCATAAGTTTTTGATGTTCTTTTGAGATGGATCCTGCATTATTTCCATTTTACTGGTAAAGGTAGTGAGACTTAGAGAATCATTCTACTATGAATTCAGTTGCTAAAATAAAGCTTCATCAGCTTCTGGAGCAAGTTGATCCATTTGACTCTTACTCATTTTATAGAGGCTACAAAAAATCTAGATAATACCACCAACTTATTAAATTGGTGTAGATACTGTGTGTTCTTCCAAACTAAACTAGATTTTCTCTTAACAACCCTAATCTTAATTCTCATCTACTTTAGGTTTCTGTTTGAATGTGATGAGCTCAGAGAGACCTCATCTGAGCACAATATTAGATCAGTTCCTGCCCATTTCTCTCATAGTCACCGTTCTAGCTGTTTTATGTTGCCTTGTTTTTTCTAACACTTGTACCACCACCTGACATATTTTGTCTTCCTTTTAGAATGTAAGCTCCGTGAAAGCATGAACTAGTTTAATACTGTTATGTCAAGTACTCAGAATAGTGTTTTGCACATAGCAACTATTATTTAATATTTGATGAATGAATAAAGGAATATAATATGTCTGACTTTCTTATTTATAGAATATTTAAAGATTAAAAAACTCAGAATATTGTGAGGTTTTTTTCCTGATTAAGTTGAGAATTTTTCATGAGTCTATGCAATCTCCTCCAAAGTTTGTTTCACACTGAGCTTTCTTTTAGTAATTATACATCAAAATTCATGGTAGGCTGTGTTTTGCTTTGTACTCTGACTTAGGAGAATTATGCATGATCTATTTGAGGTACAAAACTGCACCTATAATGTCTCTGAAAATAGAGTCCTGCTGTTAAACTATGTCCTGACCTAGACTTACCAGTCTTGGCCATGGTTTGGACTTAAATATGGTAGAAGTAACTTTTTTTTCAAAGGGAAAGGAAGAGATAGGAAGAAGCAGCACTTATTTATATATTTATTTCATTTATTTTTGGTTACTTCCCCTTGCTTTGGGTTGTTAACCTGGAAATTTGGGCTTTAAGACCTTAGCCACCAGTTTGTGCCAGTAATTAAATTTTCTGCAAAAGTAAAAGCAATTTACTAATAATCTTGATATAAACTATAAAGTATTATAAAAATTTGGTATAGATATTGTTTTAAGATATACTGTCTTATGTATAAACTCATCATCTTATAAATAATTTTTTCTGACATTGAAAGTCCTATTGAGAAATGTATGTGTGATATAAGCCGGATCCAAACATGATTTTTTTCCTAAATATGGGAAATTCTAAATATGCTAGTCAGAAAATTTACAAGTCACTTTTTCAAGATTTTAATATCATTTGGGAGGGATGTAGGAAATATTTTCTAACCTTGAATGCTTTCTGTTTCATGTTTTCTCTTCTTGCCACCTAATATTTAGTACTAGAAGGAGAGGGGAGTGATTTTATGAAATGAGTTGAAAACGTTGTATTAAATAAGGAAATGTATCATTTTAAATATAGATTAAAATTTAATTGAATTATATGATCGGAAGAAACTTGTGCTGTATATGAGTGTTTTAAATATCCACATTTTTGTTTTCAATTAGATTATGGCATTAAAACCCTATGACTTGAGGAGGCGATTATATGTGATATTTAGAGGAGAAGAAGGACTTGATTATGGTGGTCTAGCAAGGTAAATAAAAAATATGTTATCTGCATTGAAATAAGTGCATTTCCATTAAGCAATAGGTATATTCTTGAAAAGATGTATTTTTCAATAACAATCTAGAATTATCTTTTAAAACAAAAATTTAAATATTTGCATAATCCCAGTGGTAACCATTATTACTATCTTGGAAATCCTGTACGTTTTCTACACACACACGCACACGCACACACACACACAATATATGTATGATATGCATTTACTGTGTTTTTTTATTCATGCATAATATAGCAACTTGACTTTAATATTTTATTTATGGACATTTATTTATGGAATTTATCTCTCCTTATCGGTATATATGGAGTTCTCTTTAATAATTGTACAACATTCCATTGTACTGGGATAGCAGATAAATTAATGATTAGTATGTACAAAGTTATTTTTTGCTGTTATAATAGTGTATGTTGGTTTCGTTTGTGTTCCTAATCAAGTGTGTTTTTTTGAGAATAAAGTTTTCCAGACTCATTAAATATGTTAACAGACATTTGTAGAGCCAATTGCTTTTTCTAAAACTAATTTAAAAATTTGTATTTTAGCAAAACATTTTTATTAAATATTTCCAAAGCATTACACTTGTTTCTCATAAAAAGTTCTCTTTTTGAATTCATATTTCACAGTTATAAAGAATTACAAAATCAATATTCTAGTATAGTTGGCAAAAAGAAATGGGAAACCAGGCTAGTTAGCAAGAGCAGTTTTATGTGGGATTATTAGAGTTTGGGTTATATTCACATATTTTTTCACCCAAAACATTATTATGAAGCTTTTCAGAAAAACACTGCTTACGACAATAAATGTTTATATCACATCTATTGTGATTTATCTTAATTTCAGAAATGTTCCTATATTAAAAAGAAGGGTACATCTTTGAATTGTGGTTTCATTTTTATAGTGTCTATTTAATAACATTCACCTTATTATCTGATATCTTACTTACTCAACTATTTGGTTTTAATTTTATATTTTGGTGGTTTTAATACATACAGGCAAGTTCCTCTATATCATTGTTTTCTTTTTCCCAAATTCCTTATTTCGATTCATGAATTAGTTTTGTTTTTTACAAGTTCTCAAAGGTGCTGTATTTCTAGTCTTAGCATGTTTGCAAATTTGTTTTCTTTTGTGTTTGTATACATAAACTATAGCTTCATTTGATATAAATTTCTTGCACAACACTAGTTTCTCAAATACTCTGTAGACATTGTTTCACTGTCGTCTTTCATTGAATGTTAGCACTCTGAGGTGGGAGTCCAGCCCCTTGTTAGGAAATAGATTTTCCTTTGGGTGTCTATATAGTCCTTTTCCTTAAATTTCATTGTTGATTGTTCTGTATCTTTTTTAAGGAACATACTAAGGTCTTCTTTAAGGGAAATTTTCTTCTGTTATGTCTTTGAATATTTTTTTCTGTTCCATTTGTTCCATTTTTCTTCAGGAACATCAATCATGGGTATGTGGAATCTCCTTCGTTAGTCTTACATGTCTGTGATCTTTTCTTGGATCTGTTTTGTGCTTTTCTATTTTGTTTTCAGTTTTCTCAAATCTATCCCTATGTCACTGTCTGCAGTACTGCTCTGCATTTTGCTGCTTCTCGTGGTGTTTTCTCATTAGTGATTTTACTGCTTTCTTCGTTTTCTTCTCTAAGCTCTGCTAGCTCATCTATTGTATCATATAATCTTTCAGCCTGTTTTATCGAGTTTATTTGAGAGTATAGAGAAGGATATGTTGAAAGTTAACTCTTCTGCCTCTTGCTAGTTAAAGTGTTTTCTCTTTCCTGCTAGTATCAGGATCTGTTAGATGTCATGTTATAATCATTCTTTTGAATGTATTCAGTTTTCTCTGGGTTGCTGATTGCTAAAAGTGATCTGCAGCAAACTGGAAATTTTATTTCTCATTGTTTTGTATGTCTCAATATATTCTCACTAGATCTGTTCAGTCCTCCATTCTGGGCGTCTGTCTGATTCAGCCTTATCACAATCGGAAATCCACTTGGTTCAACTGCTATGTTGAGACTAGATTTAACATTATAAATTGATGTTTCTTAATTGATTTTGTTTAGGGACTCCCCTCTATAGTTTCAGGTAGTTTCTGAGGTTGAAATTTAAACATTTTAGAAAGTTTCTGTAAACAGGCTGCCAGATAGATCTAGCCTGCATAGTAGTAACCCCTGTTGTAATTTTAAAGTTTTTAAAAATTACTTGACAACATTAACAAAATTACTAGATTATACTTAAGAATCAAGATTTCTGGCCTCTTTTAAAAATCATTAGACCTATAGTCCCACCTTCTCATATGACATTAACTGGCTGAATTAGAGTAGCTTCTTCTATAGGGTATATACACTCGTTTTCATTGCTGTGCCTACCATTGTCCAGTTGTCTAAGGACTGTGATAATGGGCCCAGAAATAATTCTTCCTTAAAATTGATAATAACTTTTATCAGGCATACAATGAGGAATGGAGGGGAGGGTGGCTAGTAGAGAATGTGAGACCTTTGTAGAAAAGGAAGCCCCTTGTATGCACTGATCACTGTAAGCATTTGAGTTTGGAACTCTACTTTAGAATACATTGTTGTTGAAGAGAGTTCTTTGCAAATTGAGTTTATTTTATAATATAAATTGTTCATCTTTTATCTGGCTGGATTTCATATATTTCACTTTTTAAAAATGAGGCAAATAGGTGGTATAAGTTATAGAGTGCTTATCACATTTAAAGATTTCACCTTTTAAATGTTACTTCTATTTGTAATGCATTGACAATAAAATCAAAACCATTCCATGGCAGTTGTGCTGTATATTTTAGTATCACCAGCAAATTTGCTGTGTATAGGTCCTAGAATGTCTACTGGAGTTAAGGATGCAAAAAATATATAAAGACTATGACTTTTGCTTTTGAGAAGCTGTAGTCTGGTCATACACAGAAAATTGAATACAGTTGTAAGGTGACAGATACAAATAATATGCTAAAAATTGCTCCCCCAAAATTGCTGAAGTGGGATCTAAGTTGGACTTAAAAGAAGAATTGAGATTTACATTGACTGAATCAAAGTTGAGGAGACATAGCTTAATAAAAGCCTATGGTATAAGATATGTGAGGGTTACCTAGTTTCTAGTTTAGCAGTGTAGAAACAGGCAGGCGTAACTTGAGCTAGAGGGCCAGCCCATCAGTAGATTTAAATGGAGGCTTAAGGAGTTGGACAATTTTGTTAAAGGCTGGTGTATGGTTTATATACAGATATATTTATGCTCTATTTTAAAATTCATGTTTATATGTGAGTGCTAATAAATAATCTTATTTTCTTTTAGAGAATGGTTTTTCTTGCTATCACACGAAGTTTTGAATCCCATGTATTGCTTATTTGAGTATGCTGGCAAGAACAACTATTGTCTGCAAATAAATCCAGCATCAACCATTAATCCAGACCATCTGTCATACTTTTGTTTTATTGGTCGCTTTATTGCTATGGTGAGTTCTAAGTTTTGCTATTTCTTTCTTTAGTAACACTTACTTATTTAAACTTTGCTTATTTCAGAAGTATTTTAGAGAAAACTTTTTATGTATTATCCTTGGTTATGTCTGTTTACAAATTTTGTTACTAAGGATGTTTGCTTTGTGAGTATAGAAGTATAGTTTATTGAGTATCATTATGAAATCTAGATTAGAATATGAAGATAATTGAATATAGCTTAGTCTTTAAAGATCTTTTCATTTCGTAAGTATTAAAAAGTATGACTTCATCTATATTAACGAAAAACCTGAGTTGTATAATAATTGAACCTTGATGCTTTTGGAATTTTCAGCACTTTACAGATGCTCTATTTACAGATGCCCCTCTTTATAGTTGGGTCTTTTGTGTTTTGACAAGTGTTTGTGTCAATTGCTAATTTAGAAAATATTTATCAAGTGCTTACTAAGGCATAAGTATGCGATAGATGAGACCACGAATCAAAAGATTCATACCTTGCTCTCAGGGATCTAAATTCTTTTAGAGGGAGCTATTGAATAAATATATGCTAAGAGAAAGACAGTGTTATTCATATGATATTAGAGGAGGACTATCTGAGATAGATGATACATGAATAGAAACAGGAAGAAAGCAAGGCATTGAACTGTGCAATTATCATCTAGGACAACACTCTAGCCATAGGGAGCAGTAAGACAAAGACTCCAAGATTAAAGTGCATTTTTGATTGAAATATGGCATAGCTGGAGCAGAGTATATGAGAGAGAATGTGGCAGGAGATGAAGTCAGGAGGTACTGTCTGGGACTTTTAGGAAATTCACTTAAGGAATTTGAGCCAGGGGAGTGATATGATTTCCATAACATGATCTGCTTTAGATTTGTTTTTAAGCTTACTTTGCTGTTGTTTAGAAAAGAGACTATATTGGGACAAAGGAAATCAAGATTAGAGGCAGGGATGCCGTTTGTAACAATCTAGGTGAGAATTGACAGTGATTGGACTTTACTGGCATAGCATTGGTGGTGATGAGAAATGGTTGCATCCTGGATTTGTTCTGAAGTTAGAACTGACAGGGTTTTCTAACAGTTTAGATGCAAAGTATGAGAGTGTCAAGTATAGCAACAAAATGTATGACCTCTGTGTTTGGAAGAAGTTGTCATTTCCCAACATTTTATAGTGGTGCTAAGGACAAACTTAGGGGATTGGAACTTTAAGAATTTAGATTTGTTTTGTTAAGTTTGAGAGTTACCCACTTGTAGACTTCTAAATGAAGATGTAGAACAGGTAGGTGAGCATGCAAGTCTCGTGATGAGGGCATAGCTAGGTTAGAGATGGGCATTTGGGAGTTCTCATTATATAGAGAATATTAAAAGACTATTGGTGGTTTAAGGAATAAGCATGGACAAGAAGAAGTTTAAGAATACAAGTCAGGGAGATAAGAAGGAACAAGCAAAAGCACTAAGGAGGAAGAGGAAGGAGAATCAAATAAGAATGGTTCTACAAGACAAGGGAAGAAGGAAGAAATGATGAACTGTATCAAATGTTGATAAGCTGAGCAAGATGAGGTTTAACTAGTTATCCTTTGATTTGATGGAGTGAAGGATATTCAGGAGCAATAGAAGAAAAAATTGATGAGGGTGAATCATGAGAGAATGAGAGGGGAAATGAAGACAACAAATATTTTAAAGAAGTTTATTATAAAGGATCATAGAGAAATTCGTCAGTAATGAAGTAGATATGAAATTGACAATGGAAGGAGAATAAACATTTATATGCTGATAATGAATATCAAGAGAGGAAAAATTTGATAGGTCAGTGAAATAAGGAGTATGGGAGCAATGATCTTGAGGAGGAAAAGAGAAGAAGATACCTATTTAGTGCACATTGAAGTAATAGAAAACTTATCCATAAGTGTATATGAATTTATATTCTGATAATGAGCAGAAAGGTAGAACATACATAAGTTCTATGTTTGTTTCCTCAGTGAAATGGAAAAGCAAGATCATTAACTCAGAGTAAGGAGTGGGGAAAAAGAGGTATTTCTGGAAAAAAAAGAGTAGGAAAGTAGTAATTCAGGAGAGTGGGTGTGAGTGAATGCAGTGGAGAAATAGGATTATGAGGCAACCCTTAACTCCCACTGGGGGTTATTGGTCACAAACCACTCAGCATGGCTATACATGCATTTATAGCATCTTCCAGTACCCAGACATGAATTAGCTTGAGAGCTGAATTTGTATTTGAAGTTGTGTCAGAAATACATTATGGGAAAGTAGGGTTTGAAGCTATATACAAGGAAGTAATTTTAGTGATTGACAATGGAATCTAAACTGAGTAAAAGGAGAAATAACTTTGTGAAGACTGAGAGATAATGATGAGATAACAGTCCCAGTCAACCTTTTTACATCCTCATGGTGGGAAATGTTGGTTTTACTATCAAAGGCAGTGAACTGAAAAATTAGGTAGTGTTTGAGATAGTGAAGGAATTGCAGTTATTGCTAATGACGCTATCTAAGTTATGCCATTGAGAATATCTGGCTGAGTTTAAGACAGCTCTCTGGAAGGACTAAGAAGATAAAGTAGTAGAAGGATCATCAGTGTGAAATTTGAAGTCTCCAAAATGATATTGAGAGTGTAAAATAAAATACATTGAAGGAATAGAGGGGAAACGAGATGTAGGATGACTGCAACAAGTGAGGGTGGCTGAGAGGCATGTGTTTAGCCACTGGTGAGAGCATGTGCTTTAAGGTGAGGGCAGGTGTAAGAAGAGGGATTAGAGTAGCACTTGCTGCACAATTTACAGGCCTAGTGACATGGGGGGATAGGAGAGAAACAGTCTTGGAGAGGACTTAAAAGGAAGCAAAGTCCTCAGGAAAAACAAAACAAAACAAAACAACAGATTTCTATTTGAACAAGATTCTTAAAAGAGTTGAGAATATTGGAGTTTTGGTAATGATGAATCATGAGCTTCAGCGGGCATAGCAGAGTAGATGGTTTGGAGAGTTGGAAGCAATGTGAGGAATGGGATCAGATTTCATAATTTAACAGTTGATGGTGGAAGTCAGGGAGCTGAAGTGGGATTTAGAGCTTCTTGTGTAGACTGTTGTGAATAGGAGTGAAGCTATGGTGGGGTTAGTCCTGAAAACCTTCTTAGGTGACCCAGAGATAAGACAGGAACTGGGAAGAGGTCTTTCTGTGCACAGGGAGTCCTGACGTGACTCCTTCATTCTTCATCCAGTTAGGCTGATTAACTTGATTTATAAAACATTAGAAAACGTGAGGCTTTTGTAAAGCTCCTTGATCATACTCTTTTACAGTGATCGATAGGAATTGATAGAGCTACATGTTTAACCTCAGTTAAGCAGATTTTATTTCAGCTCTGCAATTTGTTTTTCATGCTTAGCATTTTATGTAATATTTTAGTTTTCTTGATTTATGCTGATGACTTAACAAGTGCTTTTTTTGCCTATGAAGTCTCATGCTTCTTTGTTATTTTCCTCTAAATAAGAAAATTGTTATTTTGTAAATCATTAAAAATTTTTCTTCTTCTTGGCAGGCACTTTTCCATGGAAAGTTTATTGATACTGGTTTCTCTTTACCGTTCTACAAGCGTATGCTAAGTAAAAAATTGACAATTAAAGATTTGGAATCTATTGATACTGAATTTTATAACTCCCTTATATGGATAAGGTTTGAAGATTTATGTTTCAATAAGACATTTTTCTTGAAACCAATTTTTATAACTTTTTAATTAGTGGATATATATTTATACCACCCAGGGACAACAACATTGAAGAATGTGGCTTAGAAATGTACTTTTCTGTTGACATGGAGATTTTGGGAAAAGTTACCTCACATGACTTGAAATTGGGAGGTTCTAATATCCTGGTGACCGAGGAGAACAAAGATGAATATATTGGGTAAGGTGATATACTTAGTGACCTTAATTTCTAGAGCACATTATAGTTTATTCCTCTGTCTATACCATAATTTTATACCTTGTTCACTCCTCTTGGAAGATGTTTCACATTCATTCCCTCTTTCAATTTTCAATCATTTTCGCTATATTCATCTTCTCTCAGTTTGTAAACAGCTGTATTCAAAAGTTCAAAATGTCATAAAAAAAACTTCCCTGACCCCTCTTATACATATATATAAGTCCTTCTTAACAGTACTAATGTTCTAATAGGATGGATATATGACGGACCAGCACTTTTCCACTGCTACTTGCAAGTGCGCATTCTGCTTTGTCCAGGCAGACCCTCTGATTTGATATTATCTGTGTCTAGATCAAAACCCATAGAATATTGGTGGCCAAAAGACCTTTGCAAGGATGCATAGCCTCTTTATTTCTAGAAGAGGAGACAGGCTCTGTTAGCCAAAACCAAGTCTGTAACCCAAATACTGACAAGTAGTGTAATAATGCTCACTTCCTATTCCATCTCACTTTCCCCTCTTAAAAAGCTTACTCTTTAATAATGCTGTTTTGAAACTCTGTTCTCTTGAATTCTGATCCCACACTGTACCATTTTTTTCACTATATGAATGATACTTCTCTAAATTTCCATCTCTTAAATGTGTTTATTTTCCAAGGTTTCCTATTCAGCCTGCTTTTCTAAATAGTCAGCTACCAGGCTTCAATTTTCTATTAAGTGTTATCTTTAGAAATAATTTCCATTTGCTAGCCAGGTAAGTCCAGACTTCTGGAAAAGAACCAGGTAATAAATATTTTCAGTGAGTCTTATGCAGTCTTTATTGCAACTATTCCACTTTGCTGTTACAGTGCAAAGCAGTCTGTGAACAGAAGTATATGACAATATGCCACTCACATTACTTAGGGACACTGACATTTGACTTCGTATAATTTTTAAATTATGAGATCTTAATTTATTTATTTCTCTCTCTTTTTTTTTTTTTTAAAGAAATGTAAAGACTATGCCTAGCTCACAAGCTGCAAAAAAACAGTAGGCGAGATTGGACCCACTGCAAGTTTGCCTACTCCTAAGCTATTTAATGACTCATTTAAAATTTAACGTCAAAATAAAATTGCTCATTATTTTTGCCTTTTATCTCTTGTTGACCTATTTCTATTGATGCTACTACCATTTTCACACTTTTAGATGTGGATTCTTAGTATCATCTTTGTCTCATTCAGATTTTTTGTTTATTTTAAAAATGGGATCATATCATACACATTACTCTGCCATTTTCTTTTTCCCATGCTGCAGATCAGTAAAGATAATCTAAACCAATTTCTAATAGTGAAATTGTAGTGTTTATATTCTATATTATTCAACCATATCTGCTACTCAATGTCCTTCAAGTTGTGTCCTTTTGGGTCACTACAAACAAGGCAGCCGAAAACCTCCATAAGCGTGACTATGTATCCTGGCGTTTTTGTCTTTGTAGCATAGGTTTTTTTAAAAAGTGGTTAAGTCTGAGACTATTTATAGATAGTGCTGTTTCTTTCTCCAGAGATCTTCATTTTTTAACATGTAAATTTGGCTATGGCCTTTCAATTTCACATCCTTAGTGTTTCCTTGTTTATTAAGTTAATGCACCCTTCTTCAATGACATTTAGGCCACTTCACTTGTTCCCTATTTTTCTGCTAAAATAATTTTGTCTGAACAGGAGAATTACCAATAAACGATTTTCTTCATACATCTTCGTATTTTCTGAGGTAATTTTGTTTTGTCGTGCAGTGAGCATGTATTACTTTTCTTGGAAAAAAACAAAAGCTATTTATAATTTGAAGAAAATGTGTTTATAAAGATAATGCAAATGGCACTGGGCTTTCTATATTTACTAAATTTTAAGCTTTCTACAAAATCCAACAATGATGATTAAATAGCAAACTCTAAACACCTAAAACATTATTTTAAATGTTAAAAACAGTTAAAATTTAATCATGTAAAGTTTAAGTTAAACTTAGTTTGCTACTTTGAATTTTATAGTATGTGTTAAGATAACTAATATTTAAAAAATTATTTTCTATTTAGTTTCAACTTTATAATAATTTGATACCTTATCCTAAATATTAACGAGTTTTAGATAATTTTATTTCAGTTTCTGAAATAAGTTTTTAATTTATTCTTTAAAAATTATGTAATACTTTTCAGTTTTGGTTGTGATACCTTTTTTTTAAAACAGTATAGGACCTCGGTGAATCTATACTAGTGGTAGAAAAGACCATGAAGTGTGCTATTTGTAACTAAAGTGGGAAAGAAGTTGTTGGGAAGTTTTGTTGGGAAGACTCCAGAAATTTCTCCATAGGACATTTTGTATAAGTTAGGTCTTAAAAGATGACTGTGAACTTGCCTGATACACGGTGAACTTTTTGAGAGGGGGAAAACAGTGGGAACAAGAAAAATTGAGATAGTTAAGGGATTAGTTTGCCCCGGGAGTATAAACCTACAGTGATGTAAGAAAGGTAGAAGATGGTGAGAAATGAAATAGTAGCAAGATGGGACCCTTGATGGTAACAGATAATGCCTTAGTCTAAGCAAACTATATTATTTCTAAGAAACTTGTATTTTTGTTCTCTTATAAAGAGCCATCAGAAACAAATCACGATGGGATTATCAGAATTGTTCTCAGAAGGCTAATTCTAATACTGTAGAGGATGAGTTGGAGTGATATATGTGGTTAGAGACTGGAACAGTAGTTAAGAGGTTGTTTCAGTAATTTAGTTAGATATTATAGGCCTGAAACAGGGTAAAGTAGATAAAAATGAGCGAATGGATTTTTGAAGATGTTATAAAAATAAAATGGCTCTCATACAGTAATTGATTGCATATAGTAGAAGTTATAGTAAATGAAATACATGATTGAGATTTCTGGAATAGTTAGCAGTTAAATATGTTAGGCTATCCAAAGAGAGATGATTTATAAATAATCTCAGGAAGGAAGCAGGATTTGGAAATTTAAGACTTGGCTTTTCTATGATACTTGAAACTTTAATTAATGATATCACTTTAGATAGTGAACAGCTACAAGAAAAAAAGATGATAGAGACCTCAGTGGCACCACCATTTGTGAAAAAGTGAAACCAAGTAATAATCACAAAGGCAAATCACGAATGGTCGTATTGCCCCACCAGGGACAAATTGTTTGAGAATTAGGGATGTAATGTCTAATGTTATGTCCAGCTAATTTCTAGGAATTTTGAGAGCATTGTGAATGACATTTTGAAGTTCTTTAGTGACATTTGTGAAGAAGAAAATTTTTTTTTCCTGTTTAGGATGTTAAAAGCCAGACTACAGTGGTTTAAAGTTTAGATGAATAAGAGAATGTGGAGACAGTGAGTACAGAGTACTCTTTTCATATGAGTGCTGGTTACGAGGAGAGGGAGGAAATAGTTTAAAATTACTGGGTGAAGGGTTTTTTGGAAGGAATAGTCTGAGGACCAAATGGAGAGGTTGGAAGGCAGAGTTGAGGAGACAGGACCAAAGAAGGCTAGCAGCTGCCAAGACAAGTTTTGAAGGCAGCAAGGATGAAAGGTTTGCCTCAGAAAAGAATACAGTTTCCTCTAGGACACAAGAAAATGAATTAGAAATGGTAGGAACATAGATAAATTGGCTTTTCTTTAACCTACTAATATCAGTAACATATCATCAGATAGTTTGTTCTTTTTCCCCTCAAAGGCCTTCAGACCTATCTTCTTTTAGAAGCTCCTTAAGAATTTGTGTCACTGACAGATATTCTTCCTTTTTTCTCTTTTATTATACTACCTATTCCACAGAATGCTTTATTTCCGTCTAAATCGCTTCTGTTCGGGTGAGGAAATCTTCATGTCCACCAGTAAATAGGCATGTAAAGAACCAGTTCTCTAGCTGTAAGCCTTCTCAAACCGAAGGGCCATACACCTATGCAGGCACATGGCCCTTAGATTGTTACTGCATGCTACTGAGACAGTCCTTTGCTTCCCTGCTGTGGAAGGCTTTGCGTCAGTTCTCAAGTCTTCATTTTTCAAAGAAGAGAATGTTAACTAACTGTTGACAGCACACACTCTTTGGAATTACTTGCTTAGAAATGAACAGAAAATAACTAGTGCTAGAATGCAGCTGTCTTACTGACAAGATCCTCCTATTCTTTTTTTACAGCAATTAATGCGCTAGATAGAACTAATGTCCTCATATGGACACATGTTAACACTAAAATTACTTTTATATACATAAATATATATATGTATCTATATATATGGTATATTTAGAAAAAGGAATTTTAGAAGTAACTTGGTGTTTCTAAGCCCTTTACCTTCATTTAAGTTACCTGTTTTTAAATACAATCTTTATTTTCAGTTTAATGACAGAATGGCGTTTTTCTCGAGGAGTACAAGAACAGACCAAAGCTTTCCTTGATGGTTTTAATGAAGTTGTTCCTCTTCAATGGCTACAGTACTTTGATGAAAAAGAATTGGAGGTTAAGCTCTTTTATTATGCTATTATATGAAATGTTAATGGGAGGGATTGTTTTTATGCTTGACAGAAGAGTGTCTACTACACATTTTTGAACTATGTGGCTGTATAATTAAATCTTCATTCTTCCAAATATTTAGGGAGTATTAAAATCCTAGCATTGTGGGGCAGTTTTGACTCAGTCCTCTGAATCACGAAGCTGTCATAGGCACAAAATCATCAGTTAGTGCTGACTTTTAGCAATCTTAAAGAATGATTATATCCATCTTAACCATTTTAGGAACTTTCTGAAATTCTGATTTAATAATAAATTGCCCTCCAAAATCAGATTTTTAAGTCATTAGTTTCTAGTGGTCTTAACTGTATTTACACTTGTTAACTTTATCAGGCATTTGTATGTGTGATAAAACATATTTAACCTTAATTTTACCATTTTGTGTACAGTTGAGTAATGTTAATATATTCAAATTATTGTGTAACCTCTCTAGAACTTTTTCTTTGCAAAACTGAAACTCTTTGTCTTGTAAACAACAACTCTGTATTTCCCCTTGTCCCCATTCCCTGGCAACTACTGGGTTACATTCTCTTTCTATGAGTTTGACTACTCTTGATATCTCAAATGATATTATACAGTATTTGTCTTCTTGTAACTGACTTATTTCTCTTAGCCTGGTGTCCTTGTAGTTCCTCCATATTGTAGCACGTGTCAGAATTTCCTTCCTTTTTAAGATGGATGATACTCCATTGTCTGTATATACCACATTTTTTTATGCATTCATCTATCAGTGGATATTTGAGTTGCTTCTACCTTTAGGTTACTTTAAATAACGCTGCTATGACTATCATGTACAAATAATCTCTTTGAGAACCTCCTTCAGTTCTTTTGGATATATATCTTAGCAGTGGTATTGCTGGATCAAAAATTCTATATTTAATTTTTTGAGAAACTGCCACACTTTTCAATTATAGCTGTTTTACATTCCCACCAACAGTGTACAAGGATTCCAGTTTCTCCACAACTTTGCCAACACATGTTTTTACTTTGTTTTTGTTTCTATATCTATATCACAATGTATGTGAGATAACTATCTTGTCGTGGCTTGCATTTGTAATTCCTTAATGATTAGCTCTCATAATTCTCGAAGGCTTCTTTTCCCATATTGTTTAGAACAAAGGCACAGGGTATTTGGGTAGTCCTTAGCAGGTCGTGACCTGATTTGGGTGCAGTATTTTAACTTCAGCCGTCTGGGTCCTCTATTAAGAAACTTGGTTCATTCATGTAACCATATATCTTAATGTGCAAATTAGCATTTTAAATTTATTACAGTAATATTTCTATGTAGAAATGAGCCTTCTGGCAGGACTGAGATGTAAAGCCATAGAAGTTACAATAGTGTATTGGTGAAAGGTAGACAAATATATCAGTGGTACATTAGACAGTCTGTCACACTTTTGATTGATTTTCAAGAAAAGACTAAGATATTTTGGTAGGGAAAAGGAAAATCTTCTGAACAAATGATTTTGGATCAATGGATATTCATATGGAAAGAAATTAGCCGTGACCCCTCATGCAGTCTATAAACAAAGATAAGTTAAAAGAAACCATAAATGTAAATATTAAAGCTAAAAAGAAAACATAGGAGAACAAGAAACAAACTTTTTAAATCACTAAAAAGATGGCAAAGTTTTTCTAAAAACTTTCTGACATCTTTTCTAAAAAGGTGGGCAAAGATTCACTTCTCAAAAGGAGAGATATTGATGGCAAGTAAGCACATGAAAGATGTTCATTACTTACTGAGTAAATACAAATTAAAACTAAACGAAATACCAACTTAAGATCTTATTGTACATCAACCTTATGACCCTAACATTTTCACTTCTAGATGTTTACCCAAAAGAAATGAAATCTACTTACACAGATTTGTACATAAATGTTCATCACAACTTTATTCATCAAAGCCAAAAATGTAAAGTAACATAAATGCTCCTCAACAAATAGATGAGTTGTATATTTACATGATGGACTATCATTCAGCAAATATGAAATAATGAACTGTTAGTATGAACACCAATATAGATGAATCTCAGAAATGTGCTGAGTAGGGAAAAAAGAAAACCAAAGCAGAAAAGAGTGAGTACTATGTATGGTAGTCTCAAAAAAGACTTATCTGTGATTAAGTCACTATCAGAACTAGAAACGAGAGTGGTGGTTTTGACTGCAAAAGGAACATAAATAGAAATATTAAACATCTGATTGTGGTGGTGGTTACACAGGTGTATACTTCTGTCGAAACTCTTCTAACTATATTTAAAATAAGTGCACCTTAATGTAGATTATAGCTCAAAGATGATTTATGAAAAAAAACAAACTATTATACCATATAGTGGATTATGTGAAAATATTTTCTTCCCATATATAATAAACACACAGAAGTAGAATATTTTTCCAAAAACACTTGAATAAATAATAGGTTGGTATTTTTTTCATTTTTAAATATGATAGTATAGATGAAAACACAACAGGTACTTATATTTGAAACTTAATCTGTTTACCAGTTTAGATATATTTATTGTAAAAGAGATACTCTTTTTTTTAAATATTTTTGTAAAACAATAGTTACTCTAAATGTTGCTTTCAGTTTTGTGGTCAATAAAGATGCATAAAATAAAGTACCAAAGAATCCTGTATGCTACATTGACATGTTTTGTTGAATTTGTTTACTATGATCATTATTTGTCACACACATAGCTGTTGACATAATTATGCGTGTGCATAACTGGCATAAGCAGATTTCAATTATACCGTTTCACTAAATCTTTACTGTCACTTGATATTGTGCTCATTTCCCAGGTTATGCTGTGTGGCATGCAAGAGGTTGACTTGGCTGATTGGCAGAGAAATACTGTTTATCGACATTTTACAAGAAACAGCAAGCAAATCATTTGGTTTTGGCAGGTATTTTATCTTTTTGAGACAGAGTATTCAAAGAAAATGTTTTCTAATGAAACAGTGATTTAAAAAAAACATTGTATTATTTAAATTAAGAATGCTTTGGACAGTTTTGAGTCTTCTAAATCAGAAGTGTATAGAGTGAATTCTTATCTTTTAAGTATTTTCCATTGCTTATTTTTCCCAAGTGAAAGAATGAATGACAGAATAGTTCA
Organism: Solenodon paradoxus; assembly: GCA_004363575.1. Taxonomy (NCBI): domain Eukaryota; kingdom Metazoa; phylum Chordata; class Mammalia; order Eulipotyphla; family Solenodontidae; genus Solenodon; species Solenodon paradoxus. The sequence goes on along the minus strand of RJWH01000155.1, from coordinate 1,211,969 downwards.
ATAGTAGCCTATAAATTATACTTAATTCTAGAAGTATATTTTTACTACTAAAAGAACATTTTTAATGAGAAAGTTAATGCAGATATTTAATGCTTCTGAAGGTGATATATATCTTAGAGAGTTAAAGAATTTAGAAGTGTCCAAGAATGATTGCTTTCACTGTCTCCATCCAGCCAGCCATCCCATTCAGTGAAGTAACTACATTTTCCTTTTCTTTCATTTCTCTCTGTGTCTCTTGTTTTTGGGTTAAACTGTAAATAGGATGTTCTCTGGGTACCCAACATTCTAATCTTGAAGTAAATTTTAATAGACTTTTTGTTTTGTTTTTCGTATTTGAGAATTTAAATTCTCACTTAAATCTACCTACATGAGTCTCATTTGAGGAACTTAGTGACTGAACTTTTGGGTTACTTCTGCTTTAACAGTTGTACTTCCATGTGAAAAATAAACCTGGGCTTATATTACTATAGAAATATTTCCCAAAAGTTGCATCTTTTCATAAGGTTGTGTTACAAGGTTGTGTTACACTTAATCCTTTAAAGTGTCGACACGTCTAAAAATTGATCTTATAGATATACTATAACATATGCAAAATGGTACATTCCAGAGTATTTACTGCAGAATTATTTTTATACTAAAAGACACTTGAAACATCTTGATGTCATCAGTAGAGGATCAATTAAAGTATAACCATTCTATAATTATATACCTTAGAGTCACTTTTTTTTTAAGATGTAAAATAATAGAAATAATGGAGAATAATATGTTCCAATATATGGAGAAAAGGAAGATGTGTATTATTAAGATGCTGTTTGTTTAAAAGTAAAACTTAAACTCTCTGTATTCAAAGTGTATGATAGTATATGAATATACTTTCTCTGAAGAGATTGAGACAGACAGGAAGCAGTTCAGAGGAGCTCTGAGCAGATGGAGGCAAAGGTGGGAAAGCTGTTTTTCATATGGTGCCCTTTTACTACTTTTGGATTCTATACTCTGTGCCCTTATTAACTATTCAGAGAAATCTATAAAGAAAAAGGTAAGAATAAATCCACTTTCAAGCCAAAAATATCTAAATTGCATCACCTAGGGAATGTATGCAGGTGTCTACAATTTCCCAGTCTAGACTTTTACCACCTCATTACTCTTTTGTGTCCCATGGTTTGCATTTGGATGTTTATATTTCTCTGTACTTGAGGAGCTATAGAAAGTTTAGGTCATGTAATTAGAGCTTAATGTCATGTAATTCTAAATGAATAGTTGCGTTTTCTGAATTGGGTTTGCTTTACAGAAAGTGATGAGGTTTATGTCAGACCTGGTGTAAACTCTATATCTTGTGTCTCAGTGAAATAGCTGCTTCAGTATAATTGTATGTGGAAACATTTTGGTCATGAGGAACATAGTACACCGTATTTTTCTCAGCTAAAGTTTAGTTCCTATTTTTAAGATAGTTTCCTCTGTCAGCATGCTCCCGAAGTTCTTTGCCTTCTGTTAAAAAAGATACTCAGATGAGTTTAAATCAGTAATTGACCACGTTACCCATTGATGTCTGTCTTTGAAAAGAACTAGTGAATTTTTAAGGAATGTGTACTTTGGGTTTTCAAGTATTAAGAACAGCAACTTGGGGAAATAGTTTTTAATGGGGGAAAACACCTTCCATAGTTGAGAGTGGCAGTCGGGATGTGTTCATTTGGTTTTGGTTCATTTGGTTCATTTGGTGTTCATTTGGTTTCATGTAGTTGGCTCAAGTCAGATAACATCCGAGGTTTAGAGCTCGACCACATCTAAGTTCAAATGTTAGTTCTGCTACTTATTAGCTATTGGAGGACAAATTATTTCACCTTTGTATCTCTCCCTTTTTTTTATGTGCATAGTATGCTATGATGAAACCTATCTCAAAAGCATTATCTCATAGTATCATGAGGACTAACTAACATGAAAAATATGACACAGTGTTTGGCAGGGGACAGACAGTAGATGATAACTAATTAATTATAGCACAACATCTGTTCTGGTTGCACGTTTTCATATGACCTTAAACTAATGACAACTTTTCTGAGCCTCTCTTTCTTCTCTCTAAGGTGGATATTTAATAATTATGGCTAACCAATAGTGAAATGATAAGGATGAAGTGAAGTGTTCACAGTGTACTTAGCATAGTGCCTAGTCTTAAATAATAAATGATTCAACCACTTTTTGTCACCTGTATTAGAATTGATTTCATTGTTGAATATTATTAAATTTATTCAAGTATCTTCTGTTTTCAATATTGTAGATAACTTAGCTTTTAAAGTTTGATTTATTTTTTTTAGTTTGTGAAAGAGACAGACAATGAAGTAAGAATGCGACTATTGCAGTTTGTCACTGGAACCTGCCGCTTACCTTTAGGAGGATTTGCTGAGCTCATGGGTAAATGCAGTTTTACTCTAGCTTCTCAATAGATAGTTAATAATAATCACCTTTAGACATATAATAGACTTGAACCTAAGGATTCATCTTCTACATGCTGTGTAGAATGTCTACTAAAGTAATGACAAACGAATGGTTAATATGAACTATATTTGCAAGATGAAAATGAAAGTATGCCTGCTTAGACTGGTTCCCCGTACTTTGTTCTCTAGGGTGATTGTGAAAGGAGTAAGGTTATTTCTGTAGATACTTGTCTTTCTACTGATATTATTAGAGCTTTGTAGCAATAAGAAGCTTCTCTAGGCAGAAGCAGTTTACATTATAATTTATTATGTATCATTTATATAATTGACATGTTCTTTAACTAGTTGTCAAAACCAAAAAGTTTAAAGGACTACTAGATAAATTTTGTCTTGTTTTCTTGGTTTAGGAAGTAATGGGCCTCAAAAATTCTGCATTGAAAAAGTTGGCAAAGACACCTGGTTACCAAGAAGCCATACATGGTAAGTTCAAAAATCCTAAATAGGAAGAAGATAGAAGCCAAAGAGTCTTTGTTTTTTTTTAAATATGTAAGACCCAGTATATTATGCATTCATTAATTTTACTAGAATCTCAGTTTTTAGAATAAACTGGTTAATACAGCATTCTGTAACTTAAACACTACAGGATGATTTCTAGTTGGTTAATACTTCAGAAATTTATCCATTGGTTCATCCATCAAGTATTTAAGAGTACCCATTAGATTGAAGTGCTCCCTGCCTTTTAGTCTGCACTCCTTGGGAAATAAGGCACAGATGACAAACAGGTAAACAAATGACCACTTGCAAATTCTAGGAAGTCCTTCAGAGGAAACAAAAAATGTGCTATAATAAAGAACAGCTATAGGGAACCTCCTCTAGATTGGGTGGTTGGAAACTTTTCTGGAAGTTGACTTTTAATAGCATGACATGGGGAGAAACAGGGTAAGTGTAAGTGTATTCTTTGTACAGAATCATTAGTAAAACCACTGGAGTCAGAAATCATTTTTCAAGGAAATTAGAGTTGACTGTTGTGAATGGAATTTAGTGAATCAGGGCAAACAGGGATAAAAAAAAATGGGAAATGCAGGGAGGAGCTAAATTATGTAGAGCTTTATCCACTATTGTAAGGAATTTGGATTTCACTTTAAGGGCAATTAGGAGGCTTTGAAGAGTTAAATAGTAAGTAATGAGATCAAAGAAAAACACCTCTGGCAACAGAGAAGGAAGATACAAGACTGATGTAGATTATAGAACTGTTGTCCTCCCACCTAAGATGAAGATGGCTGTAAAGGCATTAGTTTCTTTCAGGTCAAAGCTTTCATACTATGCTATTATGTGCCCTTTTATTGTTTTGACATTTGTAGTTCAGTTGCAGAAGCAAAGGTAGATACAACTGCGCAAGCCTCAGCATAAATCAAGGCAGTGGCACCAGCCTCTTTTCTCTGTACTATACCAAATTTGAAGTTTAAAGCAAAAGAAGAAAGAAAAGAGCCAGGCTCACTGAAGATTCTTTATGAGCAGTAAAAATTCTTAACTTTATTAAATCTTGATGCTTGAGTGACATCTTTTTATTAGCAAATCTACATAAAGCACTTCTGCACTCCAGTGAATGGTGCTTGTCAGTTGAGTTGAAAGCTGAACTGGCTTTGTGTGTGTGTGTGTGTGTGTGTGTGTGTGTACGGTTTTGTTTTGTTTCTGTGTTTTTTTTGTCATTTTTAATGGAAAAGAACATTGCATTTAACGTTATATACTTAAGGTATGTGTTATAAACAACTGTCTATAATACATTAACTTTATCACCAATAGTCCAATTCTGTTCTTCACAGATGGAGCACTATTTTTAAGTTGACAGAATGAAAATCTACCTATATCAAAAAATGTAATTTTTTTTCTATTTTATAACTAAATGTATCAACATTTGGAAAATTCTTTATAGCTTGGTGAACCAGTATTTCCAAATGACCAATGCATGCATGTAGAAAATCAGTAGATTGAATGTCATTCAACTATTATCTGAAAAGATGACTGGAGTCATCTTTTAGATGACATCTCTGAAGATGACATCTCTATTTCCTAACCTGATATCTCTGTAGTGATAGATTTATATTTAAATGAAAACAATATAGGACACATGTGTATGCACATGTAGATATCAGAATCCAGATGCAATTATTAAAAAGATTTGTAAAATATAAAATGAGGTTACTCTTCACAGTTTTTGGAAAACAATTCTTTTTTTAAAAAAATAACTTATTTCTATTCAAAATTACCAGTCAGTTTTAATTTATAACATAGTACATATCAGTAATTCACATGAAAGTTCTTTGATATGCTCAAAGTAATAATGAAAAGGAGATCGTGTTATTCAGAAAAGTAGAGAGCATTGGCCTAGATTAATTTGGTGAATCCAACAGAGAAGCTTGTTAGGCAGGAGAGAGAGAATTCATTAGCAGAGAGAGAATTACTTAAGAAAGATGAGTTGGGATTTTGGGTACAAAGTAAGGAATTGACCTTTGATAAAAACAAGAATACTTCCTTTGTTGTAACAGGAGAAGAAAAGCCAGGTGTAAACTAGATAGATTTTAGATTTTGTGAAGAGAAAACTATCAAACTCTTGGTTTCTGTTTTCTCAAAGTATAAAGTAGGGTCTCACAAGGTGAGGTGCCTAAGAATAAAAAGAGAAAAACTTTTTGAAAGCCACAAAGAAGTTGAGGTTTACTAGAGATTTATGGCTAACACTTTGGGTAATACTGGATTGACTACTTGAATTTAGTAGTCTGTTTAAAGAGACAATATATCTAGTTGTGTGATGTTTTCCCTCCAGCAGTTTTCACCTATGAAGGTATAAGAAATGAAAAAGTTGAATTCAAATTAGGGTTTGAATTTTGATTAGCAAGTTCAAAAGACAGAGACACAAATTTTAAAGTATTTGCAAAGTAGTGATAATGATGGGCTGTGGATTAAGTAAAAAGTTAGGACAGGAAGCTTCTGAGGACAGGACAGTAGATAAGAAAGTAATGGGTTAATAGGTTGGCATTTTAATTGAAGCAAGCTGGAAAGAAATGGTTAGAGAACAGTAATTTTTAATTAGGAATTTCCTTGACAGATGGAACTATTTTGAAAATGACAAGGCTCCTCAAGGTATGATCATGAAGATAGTAACTACAGTAGAGGAACGCACTGAAGAGAAGGGCAAGAGCTGGGAGGACATCACATTCCTTATGTCAGCCACATGAATGCAAGGCCTGGGAACTAGGTGTCAGAGCTGTCAGTTAATGAAGGCACATGACCAAGAGATCAACAGATAGCATGAAGTTCAGAAAGGAGTTTGCATTGGTAGATTGTGTGCACCTCAGCAAAGGAAAATTTTGATTTGACTGCAGGGAGAAAAATATATTTTACATTAACAGTTTCAGTTAAATCAAGAGAGGCACTAAGACTATAGAAGACTGAAAATCATAAATTAGAAGTTAAAAAGTATGGCTTGGAAAGATCTGCGATATGGAGGGCATGATGAAGATTTAATTCAAATCAGAAGAAGTAGCTGATCAGTATTAGAATGAGAATTTGGATGAAAATACCTTCACAGGTGAAAACATCTAGAAAGAATTGAGTTTTCAGAAGTGACTAAGCTCACTAGGCAGGGATAAATTTTGTGATGGAATTAGTTTTACTAAATCCTTATTGTTAGGGTCCTACTATCCTCATCTCCATTGTTTTGTTTAGTGAGGCAGCAGCTTTCAGGGCGAGATTCCTCAGGCTACAAGCATTGGGATAGCAAGGCTGTTGTTCCCTCAGAGTCCTGGGGAAACTTATTGGTCAGTGTTTCCTTTTTATAGGTAAGAAAGCAAAGTTAGCAAATTTGACTCCCAGCTGAACCTAAAATAGTATTCTAATAATCACAAAGTAAGTAATCGAAAGAATTGATTTTAGTATGTCTCCTTTTGTAAACCAGCAGCAACAAAATGGCTAATGTCTTAAAACATATCCCTACTTTAGATGTATTCTAGTAATCTTACGTAGTTCAGCATTTAGAATAGACATTAGTATGCTAAATGGATAACTATACGCAAAATACAATAGTGTGATGAGCATATAGAGATGACTCTGCTCTTATAGGTTTTAGAATCCAAGAAACCAGTTTAAAGTAAATGCCAAAATAGAAATAAAAGAGCCTACAGAGTGAAAGATGTTCGAGACCTTCTTGGAGGACGTCATGACTTTTGGACAGATTCTTGATGTGTAAATATTTTCATAGGCAGGAGTAGAAAAAGAAGTTGTGTGGCATGCTTGGAGAACATTAAATCTCTTGACAGGAGCTATACAAAGAGCATAAGCTCTCCCTCCCCATAGTAATTAAAAGCAGCAGATGTTTTAAACGGACATGTCTTTTTAGAATCTCACAGTGTAAGCTCCATGGGGACAGTTTTTCATTGCTGTAGCACCAGCTTGTGGAACAATACCTGATATATATTCTTAATAATTGATGAATGATTGAATGAAATGGATTCTTAACCCAAAAGAAGAACTCATAGTGTAAGAGGAATGGTATAGAAAATGGATAAGTAGTGATTTTTTAAAGAAATCCCATAATCATTATCCATATTATTACCTTATATAAGTATGTATGTATATATATTTGCAATACCAGTTTTCTCTGAGATGTTAATATTTTTATGAACATGCCTGATATTTGAACAGATTGCTAAAGTATTCATGTTATTTTATAGTTTATATAATAGTAATTTACAATACTTCTACATATTTTATTCATTTAGTTTTTCAAATGTGTTTTTAAAATACATTAGAAATCTTTCCAGAATTTGTTTTATTGAAAACATCTGATTTTATTTTTGTTTTTTGTTCAGTTTTAATCGCTTGGATCTACCACCATATAAGAGTTACGAACAACTAAAGGAAAAACTTCTTTTTGCAGTAGAAGAGACAGAGGGATTTGGACAAGAATGAATATGGCTTCTTGTTTTGGAGGAGCTCTTGCATTTAAATACCCCATCCAAGAAAAATTGCACAGATAGTGTATATAAGCTGTTCATTCTGTACAGTTGAATTTTCTGAACCTCTCAAAGTATAAATGTTTTCCGTTCTTCACAGAAATATGCAAAACAATTCATCCTTTTTTACTTTTATTTATTGTTCCCTGAAGTGACTGACAGGAAAAAAGATCATCCTTAAATTTTGAAGCAAGAGACTTTACTAAGAATTAGTATATATCTATATAAGCATATATGATAGTGGCTCTAGTTTTATAGAGCTCCGAGTGTGTTAAACACGACAGCCGTTCATTCAAAAATAGCTGAATTTGCTTTACCTTGTTTTTTGTTATCCAGGGGAAAAAGTGCAAATTACTCCATGTTCTCCTCCCTTATGTAACATCTCCTGAGGGTGTTTAGTTGCATGGCTATTCAGGAAGGTATTAAGGGCTTAGGCCAAATCTTACTTTGAGTATGTTTTAAAAAATGCTGCTGGCTTTTTTGAAGACAGGTGCTTGAACCTGTCAGTATGTTTCAAATAAATTGTTGAAAAATGTCCCTTTTTTGCAATATCCCTAATAGTCAAAATAATGAATGAAACTGTTACTTACATGAAAGTTATATACTAGATCCAATACCATTTAGTTTATTCTAGAGATTGGAGAATTCATTGAGCAGCATAGACGTTTGTTTACATGTTACTTTGGGATGCTAGGTATTTGTGGAATTAAAACGAATCTGGCACTTCTGTATTTGTTTTTAAATCTGTGATGTTCTTTAAATTTAATTCACAAAAAACAGATGCAGTTTTATACGTTAGGAACACTTAAAAGGTAATGTGAACTCTTCCCACTTTGGTTTGTGTTCAAACTTTGTTTATAAAACCAGATGGATTGAAGAGTTACATAAGAATTTGAACACTCAAAATGCATTCTAAATGATTTTCTGTAGGTATTTGAATATCTTCATTCTTCCTAAATTCATGAAAATTCTATGTATCTGAATTAAGTAAGCCTATAAAAATTCCTTTCGTCCTTCCCCGTTTTTACAGTTATTTTTGTCCTAAGTAAACACGTAACTTTTTTTTTCATTATTAAGGGCATTTGCTGAACTACAAAGATGTATAACAAATTAAAATTTGATGTGAATGATCTTGCTGCTTTAGCAAACTGGGCTTCCTTAGTAATATATTTACATTTCTATTTGTATCACTTCACTGTAAATTTGATTAACAATTTTTATAACCATGGAACTAACATCTTATAATGTTATCTGTAACATGTCACTGCTTAGTACATACAAAAATACAGTATATAATTTCCCCAGCAATAGTTTTTGATTTGCCAAGTTTTATTTTTCTACATATTTAGATTGTGTTCTGCATTTTTATTCAAAATTCACAGTAAAGGTGAAATAAAAGCAGTGATCCGCTTGGTTGAATAGATTCCTTTCCAAATCCTAATTGCTGATTCTGGTTATTTTCAAGCCTAAGGAATTTTTTTTTTAGAAGTCTAATGAATACAAGAAATTACGGCAACAGAATTTAAGAAATTATCAGACACACAGAAGGCACCACTGTTGCATGAATTCTGTGACAGAAGTACTCAATATCACTTAGTGGAGGTATGTGGGAACACCATTTATCCAACCTGACTGAACACAGGTGGCTTTCAGGGTACCTATCTTCCCCTCTTGACCACATGTATAAAATTACCATACACCAGATGAAGCTGCACAGAGTCTACAAAGAAACCAAACTAACTTTTTGGGGAACTCACCAGAGCCTTCCAGGTCTCATACCCAATTATAGAAATCCAGAACTATCAGCAGGATTTATTGTCTTAATCTACCTACTCTGTGGCTATGAGGGAAAACAGAAGTGTGGTCCACCTCACCTCCTTTTCCTATCCTGGGCTAGCTGCAGACAAAGAAGTACAAGGCTCATTGTACCTGAACGGACAGTGCACGAGGAAACAGGAAGAGAGAAAGGCTCATATTGTTACTTCACTTCAGTGACACTGTCATCACTACCATGGTAAACTGAGCCCCGAGAACAGATAACAGCCACACAAATTTCATCAATTAGTTGTCCGTCTTCCAGACAAAAAAGCTACAACCATTTTTGTTTTCATACTTCTTAGAAAGTTAAAACAATGATTAGAAACCCTTCTTGGCAGTTCTTACCCTCAACATTGGCTAGTGGTACATGTCAACGTGTCAGGCCATTTACTTCTAAAAATTCCCCAACTGATAAGTTGCATCTGGACTGAGCTTCTTAGTAGGAAAGCGTAGCTTTGGGGTTTAGAATTTGGCATTTTGTCATTGCATGTCCCTGAGCCTGAGCATATGATAGTATTTGGAGTTGTATAGATGATTTTACAGTAGCAGTCTGTAGCAAAGCATCTGCTGGACGTAAAGAGGCCTGCATTGATTGACCTGCTGGTCGACTATCGTTCTTGTCCCATAACCTGATTAAATTGGTGCCAAATGTAACCTATACAGGCTTTGAGTCTGAATGGGTGGACATAAGACTCCCTAGTGGACATTACAAAAATCAAATCCCTTGATGAAATATGTAGATATAGGCAATAAAGTTCTTATCATTCCCCATAATTCACTGAAATTAATAAGCTTGAGTTCAACTGGGGATTGGTTTGTCTGTTAAGGGAAAAGTCCACTCAGCCTTTTATCTTTATAAAGATAGTACCTAACATACATTTTTAGTCACAAGACAGACACACACAGTCCATAACTCGGCAGTGCAGTGAGTCAGAGGAGGACTTTCATTAAATTAACTCCAGGGCTCTTGTCAAAGTAAGCAACCTCTCCTACTTTTTCCTTCTTAATAAATCCCAGGTACATAGCTCATAACAGGTAGTATAGTGAGAAACACATGAAAACACCACCGACATAATATAGCACACAAAAACATGCAAATCCAAAAAAGACAATTGCAAAATTTCTCTTAAGAACACAATCAGATGATAATAGAATTTCCTAACACTCAGTACTGATATTTATGGCTTTACAACTCCATGAGATTGCTGGTGGTGTTTGTTTTTTCTCTAGTATAATGATGTTTATTTACAGCTAAGGAAAGTGAGTCAGAAGTCATTTTTACAAAGGCCACAGCAAGTGCACAAACCCTGAGTTGAGAAGTTTTTGCCAATGAGTTATGAGCTTTCAGAGTCTCACAATGGCCACTTTCCAATTCAGATTTCTTTTTACATCTTCAGAAGAGATCATTATTATCACCCATAGCCCATGTTAATGTCTAGAAGACAGAAAACTACAAACTTCTATTTACATATGTGGGGAAATAAGCATCCCAGTGAAACACACAAGAACAGTGTCAGGAGGGATTGCCCAAGGAGAATATAATGGAGTCCTAGGGTTCATTTCCAGGAGTAGGTAGCAGTGTGACCTCTGATGAATCAGATTCCTGGAAAGTCAAAAGAAGAGACTGAGAAAGTGCAGAATCAGAATCTTGGGAAGGTACCAGATCTTGGAAGAGAAAGCTGTCTATCCCATTAGTAAAAGGGCAAAGGGGAAGATACCAACTATAAAAATGACCCAGCAGCCACCACACTGGGAGACGAAAATCTGTCCCAAAGATTGGAAATAGCCTAAGTACCCCTCAGTGGAGGGTTAAATGAACTGGCACTTCTATGCCATGAAAGAGAAATAAGGAAATAAGGTTATTGACTGAATTTAGATGGATCACAAACAAATTAGGCTGAGTGAATAAAGAATCTCAAAAGGTCACATACTTTCTGATTTCATTTATATAACACTTTTGACATGACAAAATTCTAGACAACATATTTGTAGTTGCCAGGTTTAGGAGTACTGCCAGGGGAGGTAGATGAGTGACTGAAGTGATTTCGTGGTGATGGAACAGTGCTGTATCTTGACTGGTCACAAACATCTACACGTGATAAAATTGCATAGAATTATGCATGCACAACTGAGAACAATTAAAAGTGGTAAAATCTGAATTTGATAAAGCTCTGTAATATCAGAATATATATTCCTTTTATAAGAGGTTTTTATTATTGAAAGACCTCATTTCACAAAAACTACTTAGAAGAGGGCATTCTTGAGCCAACCCAAACCCTCCACACCTCACCTCCCATTTGATTAAATGGTATTGCTGGTAACACACAAAAATCACACTTCCAGAAAAGAACATTCACAGTCATGCTAAAAGTGAAATGATAAAATTTCAGATAAAATGCTGAAAATAGAAAAGGGAAAATTCTTTAACACAATATACAAATAAATGTAAGTAAGTAATTTCAGATACAGAAAATTCCAAGAAGTTAAGAAACTCAGAACTGGGCAAATAACATGAAGATGTGAAATGCAGTAGACATTTCATTTCCTGAAAATGGGGACAGAAGGAATTAAAAAAAAAAGACAAAAACATCTCTGACATGGAGAGAAAAAAGCATTGAAGAAAACATGCTCAATACAGGACAAGGAAGATAAAAGAACCAAGAAAGTGAAACTGAAAAAGAAGTTTAAAAAAAGTCAGACAGAAGCGATTAATATACAAGTTAGACCAAGAAGATTTAATATAATTAACTGGGGTTGCTGAAATAAGATGCAACAGTGGTACCCAAATTGTGGTGAGGCCAACCTGGGATATGGGACAATCTCAGACAAAGCTGTAAGAAAAAAAAAGATGAGGGAACTGTTGTAGATTTTCAAAAATGAAAGAAAAATTAAATGCAACGTATGATCTCATTTTCAGTCCTGGTTTTTCAGAGTTTAAGGTACTTGGGGGCATTTCAGTAAATCTGCATATGGTTGGATATTAGATGATGTTAGAGAATTAGTGTTAACTTTTAATTGTAATAATGTATTTGAACTGGTTTAGGAGGATATCCTTATTCTGAGATGATGCATGCCAGGATATTTAGGGGTGAAATATGTCTGCAATTAATTTCAAAGACCTAGAAATATATAAAAATATAAACACATAAATAAAATATAGGAAAGGAGCAACAACTGTTGACTCAGGATGCAGAGTCCATTAGTTTCACTTTTCTTTTTTGTTTGAAAAGAGACATGATAAAAACCAAAATAGCACATACCCACACAGTTCACTGTAACATAATTCCCAAATCCTTTGGGAAAAACCCACCTACACATATACTCAGATTTATTAAGTGGCATTCAAGATACTCTATACATAAGTTAAGATTTTACAGTGGAGGAACTCCAGCCTCAAGTGGTACTGTCTTGCCTGTCATTAGACTTGTTAATTTCCATTTTACCCTTGAGTTCTGTATTATTTTCATCCCATTATGAATAGCATTTGGGCTTTTTCTAATGACAAAACCAATCTACTCATAAGATTACATCACATTTAAAGACAAAAACCATTCCATTTTCAGTCTTCTCCTTCCAATACACATATTGGTTCCAAGACACATCATTCAACTACTTTACCAAGAACACTCAAGTCTTAACCTAACTTTCACTGCACCTTGTGCAAGATCTCACCAGTTAATTTAGCTTAAAAATGCACTCCCCATCAGCAACCTCTTTCACAAAGCTTTTTCTTCTTGATCTCTTCCCATCTTGATATGAATAAACCACAGAAATCACATAACCATTTTTGTGTTGCTGGTGTCCCCAGATGCACCATAATCTCTACCTCTGAATCATGGAGATATCTCTACGATTTTATGTATTTAATTTGTTAAGTGGTTACATCATTAAAAGAACAGAGAAAATAGTCATAGAACTGGTGTGGTTAATATATCACATTATCTTTATAATTTGATGAAAAGGTAATGTTCATTAAATATTTGATGTGCTTTCTTCTGAAAAATTCTCAATTCTTGTCACTGAAACCTGTAAGCAACTGAGCAGCTTCTCTCTGTATCTAAAATGGAAAAATACATATTATATAATAAACAGCATGGACCCAACTTCTGAAATTTAAGTTCAAAAAGACTGATTCCTAAGAATTTATAAAAACCGAGATAACACATTGTAAAATAACAGACTTCTTAACAGTGACCAGACAAAACTTTTGAGTTTATCCACATTTATACACATTCCTTGCCTTTTATATTTTAGAAATCTTATTTGATCTGCTATATATGTCACAAAAATAATTCTTTATGGCAGCAAGTAATAACTATTTGTTGATAATAACTAAACATTTGCTCTACAAAGCTTAATGTCACTATCAATGAGTTCACATGAAATGAACACTTGTTTTCAGCAACAGGTATTTAGGTGGTTCTATTTTTAAAGCAGTTCTTAATTCAGCTTTACTGAAGTGCCTCAATGGAAACCATTCTGCTTTACTTTAATTGGAGATATTTTTACCTGTTTATCCTCCTCTGAATGTACTGGATAGTCCTTGGCTTTAATTAGCCAGAAAGCAGCAAGTTTTTTGTTGTGTAGCTTCAAATATGTCTTTCCTAAAAGAAGCAAGTTTTTGCTGTAGAAGTTTGGATCCACTATACATAAGGAAAAAAAAAATGTATTTCAGATGAAATTGCATTGCTCTTATTTTTAAAGGTTTAACTTTGGGAGTCTAAATCCCAGTAAAGTAACTGTATGGCCAATAAGTGATGAGGCTAACTGGAATGCTTGTTCAACTTCATATCTTAAAAACATTTGTTTAAAAAAATTACTATTTATTGAGTATCTACTATGTACTAGGCACTTTATTATACATCTCATTTTCATAAGTATTTTATAAAGTAATATTTTCAATTAATAGATGAGAAAATGAGGCATCAGACAAAACATAAGCTCCATTAGAAGAGGGGTTTGATTTTCAATCTCTGGTTCTCAGCTGTATAGAAGTGTGTGGAACATGACACACGCGTACATTCACTCTATTCAATGAGTGAATGAAATGATGATAGACACAATTGTAAACATTTACTGAATGTGAGGTATATGTAAGCATAGATGATATAAAGTTTCTGTTCTTTGGAAAATTTATAATAAAAAGTAGAAATATGAGCACAACTAAATGTAATAGAATTAAAGGAATGCTATCTGTGATGTAAGAGAAAAGCAACTTGTAAGAGGTTAAACCTAGGCTGACTTTGAGGCTGAGCAAGAGTTTAACAGAAAAGTAGAGAACATTCTTGACTGAGGGAAAAAATGTGAACACAAAATTTTACCTACAAATGAAAGCATAGTACTCTCTCATTAACTTCACTGATTCTTTAATTCCTCCCATAAACTTGGGTCCTCTATATTCAGAGCATACTTTTTCCTGGATACAATTTATGATTAACACTATTTGTTCCTTAACCCATGATATGTTTTACTTTAATTTGAACCTATTAGTGAGATGCCATGTTGATATACTTAAGGTTGTCTTGGAGTTAAGTTCATTCATTTGTTTGTTCATTCATTCATCTATTTATTCATTCATTGAATTTGCCAAGCATTGTGCTAAGCAATAAGACAAAGTCCCCATGTTCCCTGAATTTAGTCTTAAACATAAAAACAAATATATTCATACTAGGGAGTGATAAGGACCTTGATGGGAATAGTAAAAGGTACTAAAAAGCATAGGAGAAGCTTCTAAACCAGATATGGGCCATTAGAGGAAAGGCCGCCTAAAGAAAGTTACCTGAAAGTAAAACCTGGAGGTTGGAGTTACTGAGGATTATTTGAACTCAAGAGCACAACCATGTTTTTTTTTTTCCCTCAACACCTTCAACCCTAGAGATTCTAAGGCACTACTTTCATCTATTAAATTTCTAAGTTCCTTCTTGGGAAATGTTCATTTCAGCATGCCCAGGTGGAGCAGCCAGTTAGCTGCCTTCAGCCAAGAGGCAGGCCACATATGCAAGGACCCAGGTTCAAGACCTAGGGTCGGGATAAAAACCAAATGAAGCGCTTCCTCCTTTTCTTTCTTGCTGCCTGCCTTGTCTCTGCTTGCCTTCATTCCTGCCTGTACCTTTCCTTAAAAAAAGAGAAATTTTCATTTCTAGTTCAGATTCACATGAAAGCTACCATCATGAGGACATCAATGGAAGGCAGATAGAGTAAATCAGTATCAATGTATTATTGAGATAACATGCAGATAGAATTCTTAAGATTTTTTTCTTGAAAACCTGCTCTCATGAAAACATTTGAAGACTCAGATTTAATAAGCACTCAGTTTTCTTCTGATTAATATCATAGACATTTAATTATAATTTTCCTGAGCATTTTGTAACATGCTTATGTCCTTGCTCTACTTTCTGCTATTAATATAAAAAGGAAAAACTTAGGATGGGCTAGTGACAATTCTGTAGGCTGTTTCTTCATACAATGGCATGAAACTCTTCACAAAAGACAGTATCTGCAACAGGACAAAAGCGGCCTGGTTTAAAACCAGATTTCTCACTTAATGCCTTCATTAACTGTGTAACCTTAAAACGGCTAGCCTATCAAAGCCTATTTAAAACAAAAAGGTTGAATTACATCAAATGAAGGACCATTCCAGGTTGTAGCTCTAAATTCAGTAGTGACCCATTTTATTTTCAAGAAATCTTTACTGAATAAAGACTTAAAAAATGGTTGTATAAATGTCTAGTACAAAAAAGGACATCAGAGAAAGTAACATTTTTATTTTTAGAATTCCCATTATATATAAAGCATTCATAAAAACTAAGCTATATTTAATATGTGAAATATAAAATACATTACCTTGCTCTGCCCTGTGAAAGTAGCCTAAGGCCTGTTAAGAAACACAAAGAGCCCAAACAGGATGAAAAGGATTCAAACAACAATAAAATATTTTTTCAAAAGCTCTATCCCTACATTAAATATAGGTCACAAAGTTATAACAGCTTCAAATAATGGTAAATTCTTCAACAGTGATTAATAGCTAAATTGACATAAAATGATTAAATCATCAGAGAACAGAATTACAAAATGGGGGCCACTTCTAGTAAAACTTGGCTATTTAGGACTTGTAAAAAACTATCCATATGCAGAGAGGAAAGGACATTATGTGCCACTCAGTTATTTGGATCTTTCTCTTCTTAAGTCTTAACAGTGACTACTAATAAGAGCTAAGTATAATCAAATGCTGGATTTCCTCAATGATATATAGGTTTTACCAGTGAATTTAAGTCCTTATTACTGAAATTCTTATATAAAATATATTATTGTGAGCCTAAAGTTCTCTTCTAATTCTTTTTGTCCCTATTAAACTTTTTATAATGCATTAACTGACAAGTTATCTCTTAGATACATAACTAATTTGTCATAGTAGAACAGATGTGTATTGTTTTTAACTTAGAATTCACTCTTTTAATAACAGGACATACTTCCCAACTGTTTTCTAATTAGACAATTAAGTATTTATTACATGAAATTCTATATTATAGTTCCACAGGAAAAAAAAAGACAAATTAGTTCATTAGATACAAATATTGGGAAAACTTTTCAATCCTCTGTATCCTTACTCTGAAAATTCTGTGATTAGTAAACTCAAACGTCTGTCCAGAAATCTCTTCAAATTTTATTTTTAACAGAAAAAGCAGAAAGTTTTAAAAATATGATAGTATTTGAGCTTATCATACCTGCTTTTTTATTTAATGAAAATTGAATCATTGCATGACATATATATGATTCAACGTATATATACATTGTTTATATACACATATATGTATGAATACATATATACATATATAATGTGATATATATTTAAGGTTTGCATCACTGTAAATATCTGTCATACTGACTTTTTAAAAAACATTTTAATTACTCACTGTTCCTTTATCAATAAAACATGTGCTTTATTTTCCAGGTAATTGACTATCATTATACAGAGTGTTTACCTAAAACATACTGAGTAATAAGTTACTGTATTTCTTGTTCTGTATTTATGATTTTTATGGTAAAAATTTCAAGCAGAAAATTTTAGCCATGAGTAATTTAAGCTGATATACAAGAATTACCAGCCACTCACCTAAAGAAAAAAAGCCACTCACCAGTCATGGATAATAAGACTTTAGTCTCTGTGATAGTGCGCACGAGATCATTAGAATGTGCTCTAGCCCCTCTCAAATCAGAGCTCCAGATGTGTGGACACTAGCATGGCACTGCAGTTAAGATATCAGTACTAACTGAATGAATGACATCATAATACCTCTTCATAGGTGGAACTAGGAGGAGTTGCAAACAGCATTTTAGCAATTTGTCTTTGATACCAAGGCATTTCAGCAAATGTATAACACCTATAGGGAAATAAAACATTTAATACATTCAAATTCCACCTTATTTTCCTTAAAAAGAACAAATCTTAACAGATATAAAAAGAATCTTCTATTATGTTTAAATAATTGATACTTACAAACTATCCAATAAGTTAATGTTCATTAAGAAATGTTTTTTTAAAACATGCTATCATGAATATATGAATTATCTAGGCTCAACTTACATTGATTCATCAATTAGGGTGTATTTTGTGAAAAAATACACTGAACAATAAATAGTACTAATGAAAATATAGCATTTGACACACTGGTGTAAATTCATACCAACAAAATAATGATGTTAAAATAATGACTGGACAAAGGTTACATAAAAATGGAAAAATAGTGAAAGTCAGATTATACTGCTCTTCAGATGAATCAGACTACATCTGACTCACTTTGAAGATGCACAGCCTTCTTAGTGCACCATACTGCATTACTTCATTTAGATTTACCAATCTTATTTATTCTAGTAAATGAGAATAGTCTTCCTTAGCAAAAGAAATTTAAAGGTTTACCAAATAGTTTTAATTAGCGCCTTTTTAATCTTAGTACGTTTCCAAATGATGGAATAAAAATATATTAGTATTTTCTAACTATACATTCACAAGGGCTAATTTAATGGATTAAACACCCTTGGTTGTCAAATATTTTAAAATATTTAACATTTTGCTTATATATTACAAAATATTTATACATACTAAAAAATATGATCATAATAAACATCACTGAAATTTTTAAAGATTTTTTTCTTACCAAATACCCATAAGGTGAATTGAAGTTGCGTCTTTAGGGTTCAGTTCAATTGCTTTCTAACAAAGAAAGAACATCAGTCATATTTTTTCTAAATATTAAATAGTATATTTGCTAAAGATAACTATCATTTGAAAAAACTGCAGTTTTTCTATGGTTAGATTCATTTCAATACACTGTTAAAAACTTGTAGTAAGGTTACTAATTTATAAGGTTCAGGAGCTGATAGGGTTATCAAGATAAGAAACCATAAAACTATAAATGAATCTAAATTTGAAGACGGTAATAATTTATAGTTCTCAATGTTTCTTCTAGATAGAAAGAAAAATAATAATTTTTGGCAAGTCTCATATAAATACTGAATAAGAAACGTTCTTTCCTAAAAAAACAAACTACATAATAATTTTAGAAAGTCTCTTCCTATATGCAAGTTCTATTCAACTTCCCCATCTGTATTTAACAAAGGAAAAACACTATTTACTCATAGAATGTATTAAGAGAATTACATACATTACACTGAACACAATTCTCTAATTTCTAAAAATTCTACATGAATTAACGTAAAGCATAAACTACAGGAGTTATTTAAAGTTATTTAAAGTTATTACTCCTCCCTTTACCAATTATTTTGTTGAAAATCACTTAGGAAATTTCACAGATTAATGTTAATTGAATTAAAAAGACAAAAAAATTGGGACTTTTCAGTTTATACTTTTCTGTAAATACACATTCACTTTTCAGTTTGGTAATATGTGAGAAACATATTTTCAAAAATGGTTACTAACATGGCTTCTAAAGCCAAATTACCAGGGTTCAAATCAAGCTCAGTAACGTCTAACTTTTTCCACCTGCCAAGTTTTATATTCTTGCTGAGCTCAAGTTTGTTTTTTATGATGGCAAATATAATACACCTACCTCAAAGTATTAGTGAAAATTTTAAAAAGTAAAAGGAGGTGATTAAAATAGTAATATCTTCTAACACCAGTATCATCAATTATTTTTTTACTATTCATAAGTACCAATTTATTACAACAGTGATTAATGTTAGTAATAGCAGTAGTAGTAGAGGTAATAGCTAGAATGAGGCTAACCAAGGAATGAGTTGGCAGAAATCTTGCTTCAATCATATCGGTAAACTTAAAAATTAGATCAGCACTGACCTAATATTACTGTTCTGTAAAAATAGAGATGATTTACAGAAAAAATTATCTTAGTTTATACAACTAATACACTAATCAACCTTTCCCAACTAAAGTTCCCAACTAGAAAATTAAGCCCTACAAAAATTATTTGAATATTTTCTCCATTCTACTAAGACTCACCAGAGTGAGTACCACTCTAGATAGATGGGAAAGAAGTTAATTCAACGTATGCAATGGATGTCTTGGGGCATTAGAATTTAATTTTCTTATGGGCTAGGTTGGCTACTCTTAAGCAAACTCTTCTTTATAATCTTCCTGCTGTTAGCTTATGTGGGTTCAAAACAATTCAAAGACATTAATTCCCTATAACTCCAGATTCAATCAAGGAATTTGAAATAATAGTATAAATAATTTTCTCACTATCTAAATACTAAACATTGTCATTTTTTAATATTCTTAATACATATGTATTTAAAAAATTATACAAAACAATGGACTTTTTAAAAGTAATCTTCACTTCCACGACTCACACTGAAAGTTTTGAGCCCTGTATTTCTACATCCTGGTACAGAATAATTAAGGCAACTTAACTACTTCTACTGAGCAAGTTAGCAGATTTCACTGAATCTAAAATATCATAAATTCTATGATACATTTCATACACTGCTAACAAGAAAAAAATGCCACTTATAAGATACCATCAATTATTAAAGCAGTCTGATTTCAAAGTTCTTAAAATAGGAACAATGTATACTGCTCAGCTGAAGTGTGTCTGTGTGTGTGTGTGTCCACATTCATACTACTGATGCATGAACAAGAAGTTAGATCTCCTAATCCTGGGTTCAGTGTTCTTTTTCACTAGTCATTATATGATCGAGGTGAATGCATCTGTCTAAATGACTGAAGTATACCGAGTAGAACAGAAGCACTACTGAACTCAGTTAACCCACAGAATTATGAGAAATAAACTATCATTGCTTTAGGCCACTAAGTTTTAGATTCTTTGCTATACTGAAATAGATAAGAAATCTATTCAGAAAAATAATATATTACTTTCAAAATTCAGGAGTACCTCAAAATGCTCCTTGATAACGTAGGCATTTGCAATTTTAGCCTTGATGCCTTCATAATCTCCGACATCACTAATACAGATTGCATACCACTGAAAAACATAAAAACAATAATATTATTAACATTTAATTCCCTGTGGTATGAGTAACACTGCTGTCACAGACTACTTAGGAAGTGTTTGCTTTATTTCTATTATTTGGAAGAATTGGAAGAGGTTTGGTATTAATTCTCTTTAAATATGTGGTAGAATTCTCCAGAAAGGTTAAATATTTCCAAATTTCATACAGACTTCAAATCCACAAACTCAAGAAGTACTATAAAACACAAGCCCAAGAAACAAAACTACCATGGCACAACACAATCAACTAGTGATTAAAAAAATCCATCCATCCAAAAAAAAAAAGACGCGATATATACAATAATTATAGCACATTTTTTGCTGGAAATAATGCCAGCTCAGAGAGTAAAGCAACATCTTTAAAATAATCTTACCCACAGAAAATATTTTTCAAAAACCAAAGTGAAAGAGGACTTTTACAATTAGACAAAAGCTGAAAGAATTTACTATCAGAGGATTTGGTATATGAGAAATGTTAAAAACATGCAAGTTAAAGAAATGTTGAAATCCTTCATGCAGAAAGAAAATAATCTGATAGAAATCTTGTTCTACACAAAGGAATGATGAACAATCCTAAATGGTAAAATATATGGGCAAATATTTTTCTTATTATTTATATATCTCTCAAATATTATCATAGACTAATGCAAAGCAATAATATATTCTAAGATTTTTAACACATTAAAGATATGTCATAACAATAGCACAGAAAAAAGCAGTTAATACATGAAGTGTTACATCACGTTATGTAAGCTAAGCTGAAAATGTATAACTCGAAATAACTGCTAAAATAACATAACATAGTTATAGATAATATTAATAAAATGGAATCTAGAAATGTTCAACACAAAAGAAGAGAAGAAAACAAGATGAAAAACAGAAAACAAAGATAGATTTAAACACCCCAAAATTATAACCTGAATTATATATAAATGGTCCAAACACTCCAAATGAAATGTGAATTGCCAAAGTAGATTAAAATTAAGCAAGACATATACTGAGAGTGACATAAGCAAAAAGAAAAAATGAGTAAGAAATTCTAAAATCCACTCCTATATAAAAGCCACAAAGAAGTGGACAAAAATCATCAGAATCAACATTTTTTGGAACTCTGAAATTAACCCAGGGCTTGCAGCAATCCAGGAATGTTTATTTAAAGACAACAGCATATTCTTGGAGAGGAAAGCAAACTTACTGCTGCTTTAACTTGTTCCAGTCCTTTCCATAGGTCCAAGCTGTAGCCTAAGAATACCAGGATAAATTCGGAGAGTAGAACAGACCTTATTTGTGGAGAACTATAATTATGTGTTCTGATCTGGTTGGAGTTCCCCTAGTAAACTGCCTGAAGTATTGTCCATATTTCACCTGTCTTCACCTTCATTCTTCACCTGCTAGTGCTAACACTGCTTCCCTGGGGAAAAGCTTCTGCTAATAACATATACGGGTTAATATCTTCCACTGCTGCTGCATTAGGCAACTAAGCAGATTACTGAAAAGTCTGGGAAGAAATATTTGGAAAAGTGATATCCCTAAGGTATCTGAAAAATTCCAGCATATCCTTCAGAATCCAAAAGGTCACACACATATCAGACCTGTGTGTGTGTGTATGATGAGGAAAGATATGGGAAGGTCCTAAACTCATTTCCTGCTAATTTTAAGGATCTGCACAAGGATTAAACAAAGGTTGAGGCAGAGTTTTAAAATGCCTGACTGAATGTTGAAGATTTATTCCAACACACACACAGGCCCATGGCAAAGACTGGAAAACATTTTGGCTTTAAACATCTTAGCTTTTTCCTGCCCAATCATTGCAGATACTAAGTTAACAGAAGAAATGCCACTGGTCGCAATGACAAGTACTACAGACATCAAAGACTTCGTTCATGAAAGTCACAAAACAAACATCAAATATAAAAAGCAGTAGCAACAATGAATTATGGTAGGGGAGATAATCTGATGTAGTATAACAGTTCAGACTGTTCAGTTTTCAACAAAAAATTATAAGGCATACAAAGAAATAAAAATGTATGCCCACACACAGGAAGTCAATAGAAACTGAGTAAAGAAGCTCAACTGTATGCATGTCCAATATAGAAATGATGTCTCAAGAACTAAAGGACAAAATGAGAACAACATCCCATAAAATAAAGACTATCAATAAAGAGATGGAAAGTATAAGAAGGAACCAAATGGAAATTTTGGAATTAAAAAGTATAATAACTAGAATTTTAAAAGCCACAGGTGGACTCAACAGCATATTTGAACAAGCATGGTAAGCTGACTTCAGCTTATATACGATAATTGAGGGAGATTTGTCCCAAGAATACAAGTCTGTTCACTGCACAAAAGCAATTCACATTCATGAAATAACGAGGGGAAGAATCCAACAAGATCATCTTGACACAGGAAATTAAAATACTTTCTCATTATGAAAACTTCGACAAACTAAGAATAGATGGAAACATTCTCAATCTAATAGAATTTATGGAAACCCCACATTAACCCATAGTTAATGATGAAAAACAAATAACTTCTCTCCCCACAACTGTGACAAAATAAGGATATCCACTGTGGTACTTCTTTGGAACACTGTACTTGAAGTTCTATCCACTGGAATTAGGCAAGATTGAAAAAAATTAAGGGTGTCCAAATTAGAAAGGAATAAATAAAAATATCTCACATGATCTTATTTAAAAAAAAAAATCTAAAAAAAACCCCCCAAAACTAGAGCCAACATATGGGTTCAACAAAGTTTCAGGGTTTTATAAAATCAATATATAAGTTGGTTGCACTCCTATACAATAGCAATGAACATCTGAAAAAAAAATTGTTTATAATAGTATCAAATAGTATAATAGTATCAAAAAGAACAATTAGGAATTTAACCAAATCATAAGACTTGTGCACTGAAAACTAAAGAACTCTGATGAAAGGAAAAAAGGCATAAATAAATGGAAAACACATATTCATGAGCTGGAAGACATTATGATATTCAGATGGCAATACTCCAAACTGATCTACATTTTCAATAAAACCCCTATTAAAATCCAAAAGGTTTCTTTGCAGAAATTTACATGCTGACCCTGAAATGTGTTATGGAAATTCAATGGACTCAGAATAGTTAAAACAATCTTTAAAAAAATAAAGTTGTAAGACTCATACTTCCTTTCGAAACTTACTATAAAGCTATAGTAAATAAAACACTGTGGTATTAGCATGAAGATTTACATAAACCAATGGAATAAAATTGAGAGTTCAAAAAATATACATTTATGTTAAGGATGCCAAAACCATTCAATGGAGAAAGAATAATCTCAACAACTGTGTTAGGACAACTAGACAAATGAAAAAAAAACAAACAACTTTAGACTAGTGTTCAAACCATGTATAAAAGTTAACTACAAATGGATCAAAGACCTAAGTGTGAGAGCTAGAAAATATACCTTTCTGAGGAGGAAAAACAGATGAAAATCTACATAATCTTGGATTGGACAGTTTTTAGATCCAACACCAAAGTATAAGCAATCAAAGAAAAAAATTAAGTGGACCTCATCAAAATAAAAAACATGCATCAAAAAAACACTATCAAAAAATGGAAAGGCAATCTATAGAATGGGATAAAATATTTGCAAATCATCTATCTAGCAAGGGACTAGAATGAAAAATAAGTGATATTTTGCTGTGCAAAATGCACAGTTTTGCCAAAATTAGAAAGGGAAAAATAAGATGCACATTATACATGGGTAGTACTAATTCCATTATCAATATAAATGTTTTCAATTCTTCTATTTATACTTATGAGTTAAAAGTATAACTCTAGAAATCAATAAAGAGATCCACAGCAAGATAATACCCTGGAAAACAATAATGATTTTGTTGAACTTAATGATGAACTTGCAGCAAAGCAATTTTGGCTAACAAGTCAATGAAATGAAATAAAGAATTATGTATTGTTGTCCACAGAGTAAGTAAATGAGTTAAGACAGGTGATGCTGATTTTATTACCATAGTGTAACAATTCTCTTCATACACTTTAGACGAGAACTAGCAATCTAGCTGATGTTTTTACAAAAATACAGATTCTGCAAGCTTTAAGCTAACAGTCATTACATGTGCTAAAGAGCATGAAAACAGAGCTGCCAAAAGCACTTGGGATCTCTTCCCACAGAGTGTGATAAGATTGTGGAGGAAGAAAAGCTTTTTGTACCTTGTATCCGTTCTTGTGTTTTGTAATTATTTGTCAAATAAAATTTCTTGTACCATGTTAAAAAATAAATGCTCAAATTCGGTAATTCCAAAAAAACAAGTACCTAAATATATATAAAAAAATTGAATTAAAATGGAAGTTTTTTTCCTAAAAGTTTGGGACAAAACATGGGTGTGCATTATATGTCACACCACATTATACTCGGTAAAATATGGTACTCATAATTCAATGATAAAGACAAACAACCCGATTTAAAAATGGGCAAAAAGTTGGAATAGACATTTCTCCAAAGAAGACATACAAGTTTTAATAAGTACATGGAAAGATGTTCATTATAATTACTCATTAGGAAAATGCAAATCAAAATCATGCTATACCATTTCATATCCATTAGGATGGCAATCAATTTAAATAATGGGCAATAACATGTTGGCAAGGCTGTGGAGTAACTGAAATCCTAATACATCACTAGTAGGAACGTAAAATGGTACAGCTGCTTTGCAAACAGTTTAACATTCCTCAAAAAAAATTACATGCAATTACTGTATGATCCAGCACTTTCACTCTTAAGTATATACTCAAAAAAAAAGAAAAGAAAAAGGTTTTTTAACAAACACTAGCACACAAATGTTGATAGCTACACTATAAACAACAGCCAAAGGTGGAAATAACTCAAATGTCCATCGACTAATGAATGGATGAACAAATGTGTATATCCATGTAATGGAATATTATTCATCCATAAAAAGGAATAAAGTACCAATAAGTGCTACATTGTGGATGGGTCTCAAAATTATGATTAAGTGAAAGAAACCAGAGAGACACAAATTATCCCAAATAATACTATTTCACTTATATGAAAAGTCATAAAAACAGAAAGCAAATTAATAGTTGCTATGAGATGGTGGTGAGGGAATACAGTGCTTGATGGATACAAGGTTCCCTTCTGGGGTGAAAATGTTTTAGAATTACATAGATTATAACAGATATACTAACACTCTAAATTTACTAAATACCATTAGACTGTATAGTTTTAAATGGTTAGGTTTTGTTATGTGAATTTACTTCAATTAAAAAAAATTGAATTTGTGTCTTCACACAAAAACTTGTCCACAATTGTTTATATAGCAGCATTACTCCTAATGGCCAAAGGATGAAACAAACCAAATAACCATCAGCTGATAACTAGATAAACAAAAGCAGTTTGTCTATATAATGCTATTATTATTCTGCCATAAAAAGTGCTCAATATGGACAAACTTGGAACTGTGGAATATTTACATTCAATGAAAAAAGGCAGACACACAAAGACCATATACTGTATAATTCATTTACATAAAATTCCAGAATAGGCAAATTATTTGAGACAGAAAGATTTGTGCTCACAGGGGGATGGGAGCAGGGGAGAATTGGGACTAAATGGCATTAGATATGGGGTTTCTTTTTGTTGGTAGGGGAAGTGTTCTGAATTAGACAGTGGAGATGATAGGATACATAGTAACTATGCTAAAAATCACTTGAAGTATAGACTTTACAATGGTGAATTTTACATAAAGGGAAGTACATAAAATAAGTAAAAATAAAATAAAAGCAAGACTTATCACTTGCTTATAAGAAACATGTTAAACATAAAAGCACAAATTCATTAAAAGAGAATCTAAAAGGATATACACCAAGTTAACGTTAACCAAAAGAAAGCAAGAGGGGGCTTCCATTAATATCCAATAAAGTCTACTATAAAACCAAGACTATTTCTAGAGATAGAGGATCATTGTACAATGATAAAGAGGTTAACCATCAAGATAATAGAATAATTGGCACATCCCGGTAGCCTAGCAGTTTAGGACACCACCAGGTATAGTCCACATACATCCCAAGGTCCCTGGTTCAAGACCCAGGACTGGGAGGAACAACTAATATAAACAATTAAAAATAAAATGCTGCATCCTCCTCTCTCTACCTACCTACTGCTTACTCAATTTCATTCCTGCCTGCACATTTCCTTGAAAATTTTTTAAAAATATATATGTATATACATATACATAAATCCTTAATGTTTATATTCCTAGTAACATTTCAAAATAAATGTTCTAAACACTAATAAAACTGAAAAGACAAAGAGTCTGATCTACAATTATACCTGGTTGTATCAATGTCACTCTAAATAATTTAGAGAATAGAAAATCAGTAAGGATGTAGACTTGAACTTTATCAACTAACTTGATCTGAGTGATATTTACAAGTATTCTCAACCACAGCTGAATAAACATTTTTTCATGTGCATAAAGAACAGTTACAAAAATGAGTCAACAGATTTCAATAAAGGATTTTGATGTTTAATCTTTAATATAAATAATAGTAGTTCTAGTGTGTGATTGTGAGAGGTAGAATCAACCTCTAAAAAAGCCCTGGAATTAAGTGGGAATGAACTCTAATGAACTCACAATAACTTAGGGACTTTACTGAACAGTCCAACATGACAAAGAGATGTAGCGATGTCTTAATTTAAAATACCAATAATATTTCCTAGTCTCGCTATACTTTCTATTGAAAAACATTGTTACAATCCAGGCAGGACATCCAGAAACTAGAGGAATCACATGTAAAACATTATAAGCGCTTTCAGTTATCCAGGAGCTATATTCCTACCTCCACATAAAACTGAAATATAATGTGAGGAAAATGAGAAAACATTTATCAGGTGCTAATATTTTTTACTAGGAAGAGATGTGCAGATAATTAATGAAACTATTAACACTTTGTTTTAAAATAAGCCTTCACAAAAATAATTTATCAAAAACACAAATGAAGTTTTAAGTAAGTTTTCAAGAATACAAAGAAAAAACTTACTACTTTTTGAAATAATTCTATAAAAATAAATCTCTTACCTACTTTAAAATACAGCAATCTAGACATGTCTAGACCCATGTACCTCTCAGGACATGGTAATAGCTTAGTTACTTTAAAACACCTCACCTTATGCGCTGCGAAACTTGA
This sequence comes from Solenodon paradoxus, assembly GCA_004363575.1. NCBI lineage: Eukaryota > Metazoa > Chordata > Mammalia > Eulipotyphla > Solenodontidae > Solenodon > Solenodon paradoxus. The sequence continues at coordinate 1,184,026 of RJWH01000155.1, read as the reverse complement.
TTGATTTTTTTCTAGTGCTCTTTTAGCATACTCTAGGGCTTCATACACCAACAGCTTTTTCTCCTCCTCTGAGGTTCTGCAAAGCTGAGCTATATCACGTGATGCCCGTGCCAAACGCCAGAGTAACTCTGCATCATCACTAATTCAAATATAAAACAACCATTTTAAATTGCATTTTAAAATTGTTGAAGGTCACATCACAAATGAACACATACGGTCTTTCAGATCACTGAGGCATGCAACATGATCTCAAAAGTCATTATTCATAATGCTATATTTATTATTTTCTTAAACCTTTATTTGCTAAAATTCCTGTAAAATAGTTAATAATAATATTCATAAATATTAATCACTTACAGAATCTAAAATACTGACTTTCTTAGAAAATATCTTTGAATCTCTAAACATTTGCTATAAAAAATTGGACATATATATATATATATATATATATATATCTATATATATCTAGATACCTTGAGGCTTTACCTCACTGACACTGTTTCAATAATTTAGTAACTGATCCAGACATAAAATAGACTTATAGACAGAGTTATGCTCTACAAACAAAACTGCTGTATTTCTCACCCCAAGAACAATATCTGGCTCACAACAGATATATATTTATTAATGAATGATTAATTTAATATAATATAATCCTAAAATAAAGCCTATGTTTGAAGGTGTCATTCATGCTGCAATGCATAGCATATTTCAAGTAAGGTCATTAAGTTCCTTGAAGAGCTGAGCTGCTGTTTAAATATGACTATATAAAATAAAATATAATAAAATGGTAACCACTAAAAATAATTAGAAATACTTTTTAAAATCTTAAATTCCTTTTAAATAAAGATTTGCCTTCAAACTTACTATATTAAATATTTCTTAAAAAATGTCATTCACATAAAAATTTAAAGTAATAATGGTATATTTTATAATTCAGTGAAAAACCTTGTATCTTTTTTTTAAAGTTAATTGATGAAAGTACTATAAAATGCCAAATGAGTCACCTCAAGTTACGGAGGGGAGAATGGAGAAGGAAAGCTGGATCCTGGGGGCATTTTAGAAGATAAAACTGATGAGTCTTAGAAAGAAAACTGGCATTAGGAATTCAAGAAAATGACTCGATATTTTTAGTTTAGGAGATGGAAATTGGTGATCTGGAAATTCATTCAGTCTTATTTGACTTGTAATGCTGGCTCTCACTCCATGTCCAGCCTTCCTCCTAAATGAGTGCATGTAGATATTATAGAGTAAATATGTAATCTAATACTAAAAATAGAGAACTTTCAATTTTTAAAAATTTCTTTAAAACACTGTGCTTTCAAAGTGATACAGATACCATTTAATAGTGGCATAGAATCATCTTAATTCTTTAAATCTTTTACAAATAAGAAATTAATTTACAAGAAAATGAATGATAAATGGTTAAGAATATATTTAACTATTATGAACCAAAGCAAAATAAAATGTAAAATATATTTGAATATTCTACTAGAATGAGTAATTAGAACCACCTTTTCTAAAATCAATGAGATATGTAGCCCTTTTAAGTCATTTAATGTAAGGAATTATACAGTATGAATTAGACTAAGAAATATTACTTTGAAGTTAAAAACTAAAAAAATTGTAAAATAATTCTAGCACCAAAAATCACATTATCATGTGTGCCCTGGTGGCCTAGCAGTCAAGTACAACTTGGCAGCAGACCCACAAAAACCACTGTGAACACGAAATAAAAATAAACTGCTTCTTCCTCTCTCAAAAAAAAAAAACAAAAAAAAAAAAAACAACTTTTATTAAATAACAAGAAAATTTTGAGGAAAACACAAGCCCAGATCTATTATATGTTACCCACCTTTCCCTGTATTGGGTTAGCAATTGATAAAGTTTTTCAGTTTCTCCACTTTCATATAGGTAGTCTGCCTGTTCAAGAATGTCTTCAACTCCAGAGACTGTAGAAGAAAAAGACATGCTAAAAGAGGCGCTCCCAAGTCAATGACAATTAATTCTAAGAAACAAACACTTTTATATACATGAAAAAGAAATCAGATACAGAAATCACCTACATACACAGCTGGTTTAGCTAAATTTAGTTTTTAAAACAGGGCAACTCTTAACACAGTAACTTATTCAGAGTATGCCAAATAAATCTGATGAAATTTAACTACTTTTCAACTAGTTATGTGATATTTAGTATTAAACTGCCATTTTGTTTGTAAATAAAATACTTCTACCTCAAAGTATTTGGGTCTTTACTTGTTTTCTAATTCTATCAAGAAGAATCTAACACCTTGGCATTGACGGGAAAAAAAAAAACAAAACCACCGTATCGTTACAAACTAGGGATTGGCAAGATTTTTCTATAAAGAGTCAGAGCAAATATTTTAAGGTTTGTGGGTTAGATATGGTTCTTCCAGTATATTCTGCCACCCATTAAATCTTTAAAAATGTAAAAGAACATTCTTAGCCTAAGGATCTTAGAAAACTGGAAAGCTTCAGAGTATTTCTCATTAGAGCTCCAGTTATGAGAATAAACTATATAATTATAAGTACATATCATACAAAAGCAGAAATAATCTATAGCAATATTTCATCATCTACTCAAAAAATACTAAATTATTAACAAAACTAACGATCATAAATAACTCTTCAATGTCCCAGATATTTTAGCTTAATTAGGCTTACCTTTGGCTGCAGCATGAACCACAGCAGCCTGAGAAATGACTTGATAAGTTTCAAAACCCAAGTAAGACAAGGCTGAGAATAAAAGGCTTCTTTTGAAACTACTTGAGTATCCCATTACCTACAGAAGCAATTATGATCAGTTATAAAATTAGAAAATTTCAAGACCTGCTACTCCACACAAAAATTACATCAATTATCTCCCACAGCAAAGCCATCACTCATAATATTGGAAGTTTAAATTTATTTCACCAAATTATTTAGCAAAACTTTCACATAATTGGTGTGCCCTGGTGGCTTGGCAACCAGGCTTTGGATGGAAGAGTCCACGTAAAGCCCAAGGACCTGGGATCACCACCTTGGACCAAGGTGAACAACCAACATGAACAATTAAATGGATAGATAAATGTTTCTTCCTTTTCTCTCTTCCTGCCTCCTTGACTGCCTGCCTACTTGCCTTCATTCCTGTCTGCTTCCTTCCTCTAGATAAATAATGCTTAAAAAGAAACTTTTACATTATTTCCTTATAGCGAAAAGATATATATTTTTTTAAATTCATAACAGTTAATGACAACAGTGGTAGTTTATCTAAAAATCAGTCATGCTTATAAATACTGAATTGGAAGTCTACATTTTATTTGAGAAAGCATGATTACAACAGTATTAAGTAAATGAGATACCAATAAATATCAATCTTAAGACCAGACAAGATGAAAAATTTCAAATACAATAATTACTACATAAAAAATGTACATGGCTTTAAGAAAAGGTATCTTCAAAAGTAACCCACAAAATCCATAGTTTTTAAACAATATTTTTTTAAATAAAGAACATAGGCAAAGGGGTTTAGAAATTAATTTTCATAAATATGGCCAGAGAGCTGAGGTCACTGGAAAAGGAAGAATATATAAATATCACTCCACCATTTCTTCCCTTTCCCCATGACATGTTTTCTCTTTCAGGTAGCTTCATTATTTCCATTTCTTCTGATTCATTCCCATAAGTATAAAAAAAAAAAAAAAAAAAAAAAAGCTATATATACTATCTTTTTAAGCTGTGATATTTCCCCTTTTTAAAACAAAAGCCAAAAAGCTTCCTCTTGATTTCACATCTCCCTTGTCATTTCCTAACCTCTCTTTACAGCAGACTCTTTCAAAAATGTTATCTGTACACTGTCTTTACTTCCTCTCTGTCCATTTTCCCCAGAACATACATAAATCACACTTTCATTCCCACAATACCCACTGAGAGTATTCTTCTTAAGATAACCAAGAATGAATGCTATTTCCTATGACCAATTCTGACTTATCAATTACACAACCTCTCAATAGCATTTGATAGCTGATTACGTACTCCTTAAAAAAAGAAAAAACCATGAGTGAATGTTTCATTTTTAAAAATATACTGACATACAATAAAGTTTATATACTTCAAGTATGTAATCTGTTATCACACATGACCCTGCAAAACCATCATCACAATCAAGAACAATAAATCTAATAATAGACATACCCATCAATATGCACTAAACATAGGAGCATCCTAATATATCAAGCAAATATTAGCAGACCTAAAGGGAGACACTGACAGCAACAGAGTAATAGGGGATTTTAATAGCCCCACTCACAACAGGTAAAGATCATACATGGAGACAGAAAAAAGGGATCAGAAACTGTATTTGAAGAAACAATAGCTGAGAATTTCTTTAACCTGAGGAATGAAGCAGGTCCCCAGGCCCAAGGAAGCTCAAAGAGTTCCAGAGAAACTCAAACAGACCAACACCTAGACACATTGTCATCAAAATGTAAAAAGTACAATATAAAGAGAGATTTTTAAAAGAAGCTAGGGAAAACCAGTCACATACAAAGGAATCTCCATTAAGATTAATAGCAGATTTCTCAGCTGAAATGCCACAGGCCAGCAAGGAATGGCATGATATATACAAAGTGCTGAAAGAAAAGGAATTTCAACCAAGGATAGTCTACCCTGTGAGATTACCATTTCGACCAGAATGAATGATAAAAAGCTTTTCAGATAAGCAAACAATAAAAGTCCATTAGCACAAAAGCAGCTGTACAAAAAAATAAAAAAGGAAGCCCTATTAAGTTTGTCCTATAAAGTTTAAGAAAACTCCAATAAAAAACAGTAGATAGCAAAATATAAAAAGTGGTGAGGAACGATTAAAAAATGTAGATGGTTAGAATGAGTTAATATGAATTTGCTTTCTAATAAAAATATGAAATGAACATAGTATTCTCAATTCTAACCTCAGAGTAACCTCAAAGCATATCTCCAGGGGAAAAAAACCAAGAGAGAAAGCAATAAAAAAATAATTACATTCAACTGACCTAAGAAGTGAAAGAGAACACAGACACTGTCTGTTACAAAACCCAGAAAATAATCCACAAGACAGCATTAAACAGTTACACATCAATGATCACACAAAATGTTAATGAACTGAACTCACAAATGAAACAACAGTGGCTGAAAGAACTTTAAAGCATAACTCAACATTCTTTGGCATTCAGGAAATTCACCTTTTGCAAAATAAACATAGGCTCAAAAATCAATGGTGGGAAGATAATCCTACAGTCGAATGGCAAGCAAAAATAGGAACAGTCATACTTTCATCAGATAAAACAGAATTTCAACTAAAAAGCATAATAAAAGAGATGGACATTATATAATGATTAAGGGGTCAATCCAGCAAGAAGACATAATGCTTATTAACATATATAAGCCAAACAAAGGAGCAACAAAATATATTAAATATTATCAGAACTAACTAGAGACATTGTCAGCAACACAATAATAGCAGGAAACTTCAACATCCACTTCCAACAGTGAACAGATAAACCAGGCAGAAAATTAACAGGAAAACAACAGCTTTAAATGACTACTTGGAACAGTCTGGTGTTAAGAGACACATTCCAAACACTTCATCCAACAGCCACAGAATTCACATTCTTCTCCAGTGCCCATGGAACATTCTCAAGGACAGAGTACACATTGGTGCGCAAAAGATGCCTTAACAAATTTGCAAAGGTTGAAATAATAGCAAGCATCTTCTATGACCACAATGGCTTAAAACTAGAAGTCAACCACAAAAAGAAAGTTGGAAGACCACAAATTAATTGTAGATTAAACCATATGCTTTTGAATGGCTGCTGGGTAAAAAAAAACGAAAATAAAGAACTTAAAAATTACTTACAAATGAGAAGGAAGACATGAGCTACCATAATCTATGGAATATAGCAAACACAGAACTGAAAGGGAAGATCATCGCAACCTGTGCCAACCTCAAAAGACAAAAAAAAAATTGCAAATAAACAATTTAACACTACATTTAAAGCAACTAGAGAAAGAACTAAAGCCAAAACCCATTAACAGGAAATAAAAATTTGAGCAGAAATTAATGAAACGGAAAACAAGAAGGCAATCCAGAAGATCAATGAAATCAGAAGTTGATTTGAAAAAATTAAAATTAACCACTGACTAGACTCATAAAGAAAAAAACTCTCATAATTAGAATGAGAAATGAAGGGGAAGATCTTACAGCAGATATCAAAGAAATACAAACTATCAAGAGACTACTATGAACAGGTCTATGGCAATAAAGTGGACAAACTTGAGGATACAGGGGGATATTTAGAAAAATAAAGTTTACTCTTACTGGACTTGGAAAATCTGAATAGAATTATCACAAGCAAGGAAAATGAAGACTAATCAAAAGTCTCCCTAATAATAAAAGCCCAGGATGGCTTTACTACTGAGTTCCACTAAAACTTCAAAGAAGAATTAATTCCTATTCTTCTCAAACTTTTCCAAAATATTGAAGAACAGGGAACAGCTCCATTTTCTACAAGGTTAACATCACACTAATGTCAAAAGCTGATACAGACATCACTAAGAAAAAAAATTACAGACTAATATCTCCAATGAACATAGAAGTAAAAATTCTCAACAAAATATCAGCAAATTGAATGCAACAATACATCAAAAGGATCATCCATAATGATCAAGTGGGATTTAATACAGTGATGCAACATACTAAATCTATTAATGTAATATAACATATTGACAAGAGCAAGAAGAAAAACCACATGATCCTATCAACAAACACAGAAAGCTTTCAAGAAGATTCAACAACAATTTATGATAAAAAATAAAAACGCTGCAAAAAATGGGGATAGAAGATACACATTCCACATAATAAAGATCAGAGATGATAAACTCACAGTCAACATCATACCCAATGGTGAAAAATGGAAAACATTCCCTCTAAGGTCAAGAACAAAGCCAGGCTGTCAAGTCTCACCTTTGCTATTTAACATCATACTAGAGGTCTTAATCAGAGAAATTAGGCAAGAAAAAGGGAATCCAAATCGGAAAGGGTTGGAGAGTATGATTGTGGATGTATATGAATGGTAGTGGTAGTACCTGGAAATAAACAAAGAATTTATCAATAAGTCTTTTAGTTCCCTACTGCTCTAGATGGTGTAATATACAGTAGAATAGCTTTCAGACTATAACAGCTTGATGAAACTACATTTAGAGTGTTCGATTTCCTTAGATGATGCTCAACAAGCAAAATATGATTCTCAGTCACAGAAGGGAGAAAATACACTGCTGGACAGCTAATACGTACACTTCTTAGTATAAATTAATGAAGTGACAATTTACCAGTTGAGCTCTTAACAGTTTGCTTAATGTGTAGGAGCTCTCGGTTCATCTCTGGAAAGGTAGATACAAAGCATGTTTCTGAATCAAAGAAATCAATCAAAAGAACTAGGAAAAAGTGACACCTCCAAGATATTTACTTGTCAGACTGAGAAAGCCATTTCACCTTGTACTGCCAATACTGAGTACAATGCTTTTCACATAATGAATTCTCAAAAGAAATTTGTTCAACAAAAGAAGTAGGCTCTTTTCTTCAACATTGATTATACTAACTTCAGAGCTAGAATCTGAAAATAGAAACTCATCACTAGAGGTTAAAGGAATATGTCACTACCTTCTCCTGGTTTGCCTCCTGACTTCTTGCCGGCTCTTCATTCTCCTGAGTTTTAGAATTTCTCCATGACTAGGCTGATCATTTGTACCATTTTAAACAAAATAGTACCATTTTTTTTTCCTATTTCCCGACCAACTCGTTTCACTATGTCAATTTTGTCCCATTTTTAATAAACCAGGGCCATCTTTCACATTAGGCAAAGTGGGCAGCTGAGTTGCTGCAGGCCCAGTCTGTTGAGTGGGCCCCAAAGCAGTTGCTCCTCTTGTCCTGTGTTAAAGACTGTGGGGTGATGGGGGGGTGGTGGGGGCGGGTTCCACTACTGCTGTTCTCACTCCCTGTGAGGAAACAGAAGCCCCATGGAAGAGGATTCCCGTCCCCAGTAGTGAACACTGGAACCAGAAAGTGAAACGTGGTAACTACTCTACAATTGAAAAATAAAATTATATTATTCAGGTTAACAACAGCCTCATGGCAGTTAAAGTGAGGAGCTAAGTGCCATAGGCAAGTCGGCTCTGCACCAGCCGATTAGGCTCCCCTCCCAGCCCAGAGCAATACACAACCTCTGGCTACCAATAACCACGCACTTGCCACCAAAAGACTAGCTAAAGTTAACTGAAAAATGACCATAAAGGCTGCATCAATTTCCATGACCACTTTCCACGGGGTCAGTTGTATGGACTCCTACAACACTATGCGCATGAGCCACCCACACAAGCATTTTTGGACCCTTTGCTGAGACTCAATGCTGGAGACATCCCATCACAAGCTGTGCACTCCTGGCTAGTTACCCTCTCTGCCTGAGATCAGACCCTGGACTGCTGAATGAGCTTGCTTACATCAGCTTTTGGTATATTTAGAAGTGTGCCTTAACCATCGCTGATTACCACAGCCACAAGTTTTTAACTTGTGACTGTGTATGTTGTGTGATGCGTGTATGTGTGATGTGGGAATAAACTAAGTATTCAAAAGACAACATAACTTGTAATTATTGATCATTTGCCACTGATCATGACACACACCACCCCGCCCACCCCCTCCCCGCCCGCCACCCTGCCCGCCTGTTTCTTCAATGGGAGCAAAACACCCCAGCTGATCCAGCCGAATATAAGTACTATGGGGGTTATTTCTGGCACTGTGCCAGTTATTGGGCATGTCTAGCACTGGGATGGTTAAAAGGCATTTTTTTAGGCTGGATTTAGAGCAGGACTTATAGGGGCACCAACTTTGGTTTTCACCTAAGGTGTCAACATTCTTTGCACTAGCCCTGGCCATTTGTATGAAGTCCTACTGGACCATATATAGTTACTATGCAATTGTCGATGGGCATTGCATAGTACTAATTTGTTGCTGACTTGTCTGCTCTGATCCTGCTCAGATTACTCCATCTCCTCCCCTCCCCTTAGTCACCGACACATAACGCCATTTGTGCCACCCCAATGTCCCATTTTTGAATAAAGAAAATATGGCCAGCCTATCCATGACAGGTACTAAGAAAAATACTTTCAACCTCTACCATGGCATCATTTACAACTATATGCTAGAGGCATATAGGCATAAAGGAATCTGTAACTCTAATCCAGACCTCAGAAAGTAAACACCAGACCTGTCAAACTACTACTATCTAATCCACAAGTCAATCTGTCTCATCATTGACCTTTGATTAGTCCAAATCATAACTCATTTTACTCTTTACTCTTCATAGCTTTCTATAGTTCTATCCCAGTTATTAATACCACCATCTATACCACTGCTCTAGTCAGAAACCTGAGAATCTTCTTTTACTCCTTTAACTCCCACATCAAATCTATCTTTCAGATTCACTAATTTTACATCCTCTGAACGCATCCACTTACCTCCATTTCCATGACTACTACCAGACTATCATTCTTGTCACTAAACAGTTATTTTTAATGCAAATAATATCAAGACTTCCTTGTTTAAAGCTTTTTCATGGTGTCGTATATTCTTTTGAATAAAATCATAAATGCTTAACATAGTTTGCAAGGTTTTAAAATCTGGTTGTAGCACCTTTAAAATGTCCCCCCGTGATCCCTGCCATCTACCATTCATGTCCTTGTGCAATCCCTTCTTCTTAAAGGTAGACTGGACTTGCAGATTTCCTTCTAAGCAATGAGAGGCAGAAGTGAAAGGAAAGATTAGGTTATAAAAAGAATGCATCTTCCATCTTTGACATAGTCTCATGTTTTCTCTTTGCTTGCTTTTGCTGGGGTAGGGTAAACTAGCTACAGTCTTGATGAAGCCCAACGAAAAAACGCTTGGCTAGCAAACAAAAGGTCTGTCTACAATGAACGAGTTGGGAAGCAGAACTTTCCCTCTACCATCAGTTGAGCTGTTAAATGAGACTTTAGACAGTTAACATTCATTTATGATAGCCTTCAGCTACAGGCTCCTACTTAAGCCTCACCTGGGTTCCTAGCCAATAGAAACCATGAGATAATGTTTATGGTAGGTCATTAAGTTTTGTGATTTTTATTAAATGCAGTAATAGATAACTAATAAGCTAATAATTATCTGGCTTTTCAGCCTTGGCTCATTTCAGTTTTATCCTCCCACTTCAGGCTTCATAATTTGTTACTTAAAAATACTACCTTTTCTTACTTCAGGCCTATATCATGCTACTATCCATTAGAATATTCTTCTGCCCTCATCTTCACTTTAGCAAATTAACTTCTAATCCTATTTTAGCTCTCATCTCTAAGTGCTCACATCTTTCCCCTTCCTCCCTTTAAGATCATGTTAGGTATATATTTTGCTTCCCTTTTTCTAATGCCTAGCATTCATTTATTCAATGGCTACCTTTACTTCTAATTTGAGGTCTAAAGGGAAAAGGTTGTTGATTATATTCCCAGTTTATAACAGTATGGCACAAAGTAAGCACTCAGTACAAACGCACTAAAAATGTTCAGAGATGGGTGTTTTGTACAAAGTGTGAGTAGAAAAAGACAGAAAAATGGAATTTCCTCTCACCCACTCAGAAGTAGCCCAAGTTCTGTAAAGTCTTGGGGATAAATACTTCCAAATTATTTTCCTATGCTGGAGAAACTATAGGAAAAAGAAAAACAAGTAAGGGCTATGAAAAACAAGTGCATGGAAAACTGGTAATACATACAATAATTCTGAACACAGCAAACATGTGCATTTTATAGTTTAAAATAATGAAAGCATGGAATTCAAAAAAAATGTATTCTATGCACTAATGATCACACTCACGCCCCACTGTCTTTCAGAGAGAAACCGAGGCTCATCAACAGCCCACTGGAAATGCCAGAACTGAGACTACAAGTCAGTATTACATCCTTCTTTAGCAGTATTAGGTAAAACGAGCAACTCAAATAACTTTTAAAACCCAAGTAGTATAAAATCTCCGCTTCAGAGTCGCAGGAATTTTCAAAAACCCACCAAAACTTCTTAGCCTAGCAGACTGACAGCCTCAGGTGCCATTAGAATATCTAGGATACTCAAATGTGAACATTTTTGCACTGCGGTCACTGGCTCTCCCTCCCAGTGTTCACAGGAAAGACAGCCGGAGACAATTTCCCGGGGTGGGGTGGCAGGTGAAGGGGTGGGACGACGACCGCTCCTCCCCTGACCGGGTTTCAGAGAAAGGCGGCTTGGAAAGAGAGAACCTGTGCGTCGTGGAAGAACTCGGGACTCAGAGTTCCTTCCTCGGGTGACACATTCTCTCAGGTAGCGCGGGAGAAGCCGACGGAAGGCGCCCGAACCCAGCGGGTTGCGGACTGGCCGGAGCTAGGACAGAGGGGGTTACCTCCCAGCCGCTGAGTCGCCAACGATTGCAGCGCCCGAGGCTGCCTGCAGCCACCAACGTGAGCCGAGGTCCCGGGAGGGCGCCAAGTGCCAAAGGGAGAACGCGCCTGAGTCGCGCGAAGAACGCCATGACCTACAACTCCCGGGTCCGGCCCTCTACCCTCCAGGCCACCATGGACCACAGCAAGGAGAAAGGAGTGAAAGTCCTTCCCGGCTGACCCACGCCCACCCACTTTCTGGCTCACGTTTCTTCCGCTCCAGGGCTTCCGGTCCACGGGCTAACGGGGCGGGGAATCCACCGATGGGTGGGCTTTAGTAGCCCTTCTGCGCCTGCGCAGAGTGGTTTTGGGCGGTGAAAAACTCAGTGTTGCTTGGTGTTGTGCTGGTACTCGCTAGGCTTCTGTCGTGGTATTTGCACTAGGACAGATCACTTGAGCAAAGTTGAAAGCTGTGAAATAGACCCGAGAATTTATGTCGTCAAGAAAAATAAGTCATTATTTATATTTCTCTGTTGTCCTTAAAGGCAGGGAGAATACTGCAATTGTAGGGTCCTATTTGGAAATAAGTGCATGCAACAATTAAACTGTTCCTCAAAAAGTAGAGAAAGGAAGTAGTTAAGAAACTGGATGGGGAGTTTCTAAAGTTGAGAGAATCCAGAGAAGATGAACAAAGAATGTGCTGCCCAAGCTAGCCTTAGTAAGAAATCTAAATAAGGAGAAAAGACCTCTTGACAGGAAGTTTGTTGTGGCATGCGTAGTGTAAAACACCTGCTTTCCCCACAAAACGTTCAATAAGATCAATATTCTTAGTGGAGTGGAATTCTTTTGGAGGATCTGAAGAGGTCTTGAATTCTTTGGTGTTGATGTGATTGAAACAGGTTGCAAATGGAGTGCTCACTATATTTATTACATGGAAAAACTTGCATGGGTAATAAGAGAAAGTAGTCATAATTTTTTAAAATTGGGTTCCAGTATAATACTTTCAATTTCATGGTGAATTAATACACTTTTACTTCATTGGTCTTAGCAACTGCCTAATAAAGTAGTTTGTATCCCAAGTTTAATAAATGAGAAAACTAGCCTGAAGAGCTTTATCCACCAAGGGCAGCTGGTAGATATTGTGAGAAGTTTAGAATCCATATCTTCTGGTTCCAGGTTCAGTATTCCTACTACCATATGATTGCGCCACTTCACTTCTCATTAAATCAACCACATTTTGGGGGGCTTACATCTGTGATGTCCTTTTGTTTTGTTTTGTTTTTAAAGTATTCTTTACAAAATATACAAACTATCTTCCCAATTTGTTTTTTGAATTCTAGTATTTCCCCCCGCCAAGGGAAACACTTTATTCCTACTGATAGTTACCTCAATATTGCTAGATGATATTTCCCCAGATGCTGTGATAATCCCGAAATTGAGTTAATGCTATCTTAACCAGTGCAAAACTTTAGTAAATTTTTCATTTTGAAAGCAATTTACATCCTTAGAAAAATTGTTTTACTTACAAATGTTGTTTGTTGGCCCAATGCTATCCTTTGTAGCAACTGTTTTTTCCTCAATGCGTGATCAAATCCTGATTATATGTTGCACATAATTATCTTATTTCTTTGGGCTCTATGTCTGCAATATTTTTCTCTCCAAGTATTTTCTTTGCTTTAGTTAGCCTCAGACCTCCCTATGATGTTCTGTCAGTATTCCTTCCCTTTCACTACCTTGGCACCCTCTTCCACCACACCCTCTCCCCCACACCAGCATATTCCACTGTTTCTTAAATAGCTAATTCCTATTTCTCTTTCAGCTGTCAGCCTAAATGTCACTTCCTCAGAAAAACATTTCTCGATTTCCCCCAAATAGGCTCTCATTTATTTTATGGCTCTAAGTGCATTTTATCATTATAGTTTTATATTTTATGACTATGTATTAATAGGGAGAATATTTTAAAGGTAGAGTTGATAAGAATTGGTAATATGTACCTTTACTATATTGTAAACTCAGTATGTCTGATTTTTGCCTAGAACAGTGTAAAGAGCAGACTGCTTTGTGCCTGCTTCTGCAAGATATCCCAAGACAGAAGTTCTCACATGTCAGCAGAGCTAGAAGCAGATAACAGAAAATTGCAGCTGCGCTTTGAAACGTCCAACCTTCAGATGTTCAAATGGCCTGATAAGCAGCAGAACGGCAAATGCCTACTTTGCTTTGCAACGTTCTCATTACCTTATTGTAACCCAGCCCTGTCAAATAAACCAAGGAGTCAGGATCTGGGTCACTGCTTCTCAAATAGAGAGTGGTGTCCCTCCTTGCCCCCGCTTTTCTAGATGTGTGTTGTCTGTCTTTCTTTAGGCTCCTGCAGCCTCGACTCGGGGACCCTTTTGAACAACCATGTGGGTTGCAGCAGAATGGAGACTGGCATGACTTATTTATTCATTCAACCAATATTTACTAAGTATCTATGATATACCTGATACTTCTCTAGATTCAGCAAACACAATAATTCCTAGTGGAATATGCACTCTAGTCATGAAAAGACAGTAAAAAGATAAATAAGTAAAAAAAAGTAATGGGTAGTGACAAATGATAAAGCAGGAAGGGGTAGAGATTGTTTTTCTGTATAGCACTGCTGTTTTAAATAGGGTGGTGGCCAGAAAACACCTCTGGAGAAGTTCCTTTAACTAGCAACTCAAGAAAGAGTGAGTGAGCCCTGAGGATAGCCGGAAGCAGAGCATTTCAGGCAGAGGGAAAGGAACATGCAAAGACCTAAGTTGGGAATCTAAATGGCATGAACAATCCGTCTGCTGTAGATAGAGAAGAGAAAGTGAGCAAGAAGGGGATTAAGAGGAAAGGTCAGAGAGGAAATGACAACCAAGTTCTGTAAGTCCTTGTCAGGAATTGTAATAATATTTTTTTTCTTTGTGGGATTATCACATGAAATAATTTATACTTAATTACGCCCTTCTGAGCATTTCAAGAATAGAATAGAGGGGAGCATGCAGGGAAGCAGTTACTAGAGTATTGCACTCATCTAGAAAGAAATAAGGGTGCTATGAACGGTCAGAATGTAGATAGGTTTTGAAGATATATTTAGCTGAATTAGGTGACAGGCTAGACCAGATAGGGATGGAGTATGAGAAAAGAAAGTCAAAGATTGCCTCCAAGTGTTTTGACCCAAACAACTAGATAGAGCTCTCTTTTGTGAAAGTATGGTGTCTCAGATGGGAGACAAGAGAGCTTGTCTCCTTGACTCCCATAATTGCAGACAGCACAACACATGAAGCCTTGCTCAACTCACAAGAAGCAAACCTTGGCCTCTGCCCCACACCCTGACTGAGCAAGCACAGTAACATCTGGCCAAACTCCGTGAATAAAAATAGAGAAAAGTCCAAAAACTAAGCCCTGGGGGCACTTGTGCTTACAGACTGGGAATATGAGGATCAAAACTCAAAGGAAATAATAAAGGTAGAAGAGGTAGAAGATTACCTGGAAGAATAATTTGTGGCTATATCTTTCATTTTAATATTCATTTAAATCTCTGCCAAGAATTGAGTCCCATACTTATTAACACTCTATTTCTAGAACCTTCCAATGCCTGATACACAATATGAATTCAATACATGTTAAGAACTGTGTGAACGAATAGAATTTAGACTTTAGCTGGAGAAGATTGAGCTAAGTACATTGAATAATATGCTATGCTACTATGTACTGCAGGTTCTGGAATAATAATGTTTCATTCTTCGTTATCACTCCATTAAAATATTCATGAAAAAAACAACTGATTCCTGACTGGCACCATTGTCTGTGTGGAGTTTGTATGATCTCACATCTGCATGAGCTTTCTCCTCACATTCCAGTTTCCTGTCACATCCCAAAGGTGTGCACGTTAGGCTAATCTGGATGTGTAAGTGTCACAGTTGAGTGAGTGTGTGTGTGTGTGTGTGTGTGTGTGTGTGCGCACCCTACTTTGGAAGGACTTCCTGTCCAGGATTGATTCCCACCTTGCACCCTGAGCTGTTAGGACACCCTATGGCCACCGAAGTTTCAATTTGGAATAAGTGGGTGGGAAAATAAATAAAAATTATTTGATATTAGATTTTTTTGTTTTTATTTAAAAGTCTGGTGATGTTTTGTGACCAGAAATATGCCTTAGGAATTTTGGTTTGTATTATTTTGGTAAAGTTGGTGCAGCTATTATATTAAGGAAAACTACTATTTTCTGTAAAGTCAGTTTCTATGAACCATTAAGTGAGAATATACAGTATTTAAATGAGAGATTGCTTATTGAATACTAAAAGTACAAAACTATTCCTCTGTATCTTCTACTCTATTTTAGTAAGGATAAAAGTTATAAGGTTAAGTACAAATAGTTGGTATTCTGGAAAATTTGTAGCTTGCAATTACTGGTATCTGAGAACCTTCACATAAATGTAAAAATAAAATTTTTAAAAAGTGTTTTTCAAATGTTAGTAAAAACAAAAATGAAAAACTATTTTTCCCCTTCCCCATTTTGCTCCAACCACTGAAGTCTAATTTCTATGCCTGAAATTTGCTGTTTATTCCTCTTTTGTCCTTACTATCCTTCTTTTGCCCTCAGATCTTTGCATAATAGGCTCTTTCTTATTTCTCAGGTCTCAGATTAAATGCAATATTTTAGACCAAGTGTCCCTTATCCTCAGACAAAATAACGTCCCATTAGTTCCATTTTCTCTCAACCATATCATTCTATTTTACTTTCCTCATGATACCTATGACTGTCTGAAATCATCTCATTCATTTTTAATAACTTACTTATTTGTTCCCCCTCCAAGATAGAAACTTCTGTCAATCACTGGTTTATCACAAGTCTAGAACAGTGCTTGCTACATGGTAGGCACTGAGAATGTGTTGAATAAGTCAATGAATGAATCCTCACTTGTACTGATATGAGTTAAAAATGTTTAGCTTGCATTTTGGGGACTAAAAGTAAAGTTTTTACTTAGGAAAGTCTATATTTCTTTGTTTAATTTTCCATTTCTTATGTAATTAAAAAGTGTTCTTTACCTAGTTTTCTATTAAAATAATCCATCGTTTGCACTTAAGATACCAACCCTTTCTTTGGCAGGTTTGTGGCAAAATTTTTCCCCAACTTGTTTGCATATTAGGCACAAGTCATGTATTTGCAAGAAGTCAAGTGAAGCAATATTTTTCATAATAGTTTGCTTTGTTTTATATTTAGGAAACATCAAGTTGTCTTCAAGGGAAGCGTTTTGAGGTTAGTTTATTTAGAATCTGTGACTTTAGGCAAGTATGTCAATTACTTGGCTACAAGATTCAGATTACTTAAACACAGATTTCTCATTTGCACAGTTGGGGTAATGGCACTAAGTAAGTAACAAAATGTGAGGATTAAGTGAAATTAAGGGTGTAAAATGACTCCTGAGTGTGCACATTGAAAGCACTACAAACAAAAATGGTTAGGAGCTAGTTATTCACTACTTTCTTGCTGAGTCCTAGTTCAGATAGCAGCATGAATTTTTTCAAATATTTGATTTTCTTTATACTTTATGAATTTATTTTGGCCCAGTAAACAACTTATTTGAACTCAGTAAAGTCAATTTGGGATTTGGGGTAAGCAAGTGAGTCTCTGAGTAGCCTTGAAACTCCACTGTACCGGCAGAGAACAGGTCAGTGCTGGTAAGTACTGGGCGGCCAGAGGCCAGCAGGGCGGAGCCTCCATTAGCTCCGCCCCATCCGTTCCGCCCGCCCCTCTGCAAGTTCGGCCCCAGGTTCCTGTGAATTCCTGGCCGCGTTAAAGACTGCGCATTCTGCCTGCCTGGTTACCACCCTTGCCCGATTTCCACCTCTGAGAGCTGGACGTGAGTACGGTCTTCGACTTGCTTCGGGGCCAGAGTAGCGGGATCTTCGAAACCCACCGATCCCCTGGGGAGGAGGAGAGTCCGGGCGGGGAGAATCCGGGCCCGCAGACTCCGCGCGGCGGGGCCCACTGGGCCCTGGTGCTGGAAATGCACCCTGAACTCTGCGCGGCCGGGGATACGCCGGGGCGCTCTGAGGGCTAGTGAAACTTTGCTGGCGAAGTTGAGGCCCTGGGGAAGCCTGGACATGACCTGCACCTCTCGGAAGACCTAGCGTTCAAGATTCACTCTGGGTGGAAGAGTGTTTCCTGAGCCTGGGGCTGCGCACCTGGGCAGGCGGTGCCCGGGATCTGCCAGGCTACTCCGCGAAGCAAGTGGGTGAAGATCAGGCCTGCGACCCGGAGGACAGGGACAGGCTCCAAATTCGTCGCTGCACCGAGTGGCGAGAGGGATGGGGTCATCACGTCTAGCTCTGGGTGAAGCGAATGCTTTAGAACAGCTGAGGGTTCCGGGAGAAACTGCTAGTCGAGGGGTGCGGGGCGTGGGAAACAGTGACTCGATTTCAGAGTAAAGCAGGAGATTTGGGAGAAGGCGGATTCTAGCTGCTCCTGGTCTGGCTCCAGCTTCGAAATTCTTCTCTGCAGTGCTTTGGACTCGCTATTGCATGGTAGAAGTGCAATTAACTTTTGCTTTGTAGCGCGGAACCTCGGTGATACTCAGCATGTCAACCATCAACGTCGCGCTTATCCTTGGTGTTCTCTTTTCGTCACTGCCTTTATAAAGGATATTCAGAAGGAAGGGCAGGATCGAATATAGCGATTATTGATTGCAGTGTCCCACAAGAACTGCTAGGCAGTTTATACATGTTCGTTCATTTAATGCTCACAACCACAAATTGAATTGCTGTTGTCAATTCCGTTTTCATACTCGAGGAAACTCAGATTGAATGATTTACCTCACTACACAAGTGGGGTTGGGATTCAAGTCTGTATGGTTTCACAGAGCACAGGCTTTATGGCTTGTTGTGAATAAAGAACATTGTTCTTTGGGACAAGACTGAATATCCGCATTTCAAATATTTGCTTTGAAGTTATTAACTATGACCTTGGGCAGGGTACATAACTTTTTAGAACCTTGTTTTGACATTTTAAAATGAAGATAAACTGCCTCTTATGTCAGAAGGTCATTATGGGGATCCAATAAGCTTGTATTTGTAATACACTTAAAGTAGCAGGCACTTGTTAGTGGAAAGCTCTGTGTAGCTCCGTATGCCCTTATGTTGTCGTTAATTGGATTCAGAGCTCTCAAGCTCTGAGTGCTTCCAGTCAGAGCCAAACAAAATTTGTGCAGGTCTAGAGCATAGGTAGGAGAAAGCAGGAAAGGATAAGAAACGGAGAACTGAGAACAGATGACATATTATGATGGCAATTATAGCGATAGCAATGTATTCCTATGGTTTATCTTTTTTTTTTTTTTTTTCATATTTGGAGAATTTTGAAAAACCATAGTTACTTTTGGCTTCATTGTAAAAATGCTTCCAACTTTGGCTGAAACAATTCAAAGACTGTGCTGAGTGTCTGTAAGTCAGGAGTTGCTGAATTTCAGCCCCCTGCAGCCAGAGAGGTGCATGACAGGAGCTCCTGGAACAGCACAGTTCTTTCTCTTCTCTCAGGTCTAACCCTTTAAAAATGGTGGAAAGGGATGTTTAAGGATGGAGAAACAAAAGGATTGTTTGCCTTTAAGGTTGCTTAATGACTTGACACCTCTCCTAATTTTACCGCTAACTGTGAACACTTTATTATAGACACTTCATTTCCACATATTTAAGGCAAAATATTTAATTTTTAAATCCTCTTTACAGTGCTAGTGCTATTGCTCTGAACATATCCTTTGTAACTTGTTTCAGATACCCAGTTCATACAATATACATCTATCAATTCTTGGTATAGCTACGTGGAGACATAGTTTTCTTTCTTTTATGGCACTATCGCTTGACTTTTTTTTTTTTTTTCTACTATCTTTTTCTCTATTTTAAAATTTTGTTTACTCATTGATTTATTATGCTAGAAAGTATGCTTGTCAGCAAAACTTAAGAAAGTTAGCATTAGATAGGAAATATAATTAACATTTTGACCTACAAAATGTCCTATTTATAATGAAGCACTGCTGCTCTTCAAAAGCAGTATCTTTTAGGTGGATCTTTTAGCAAGGGTCAAAACCACTTTCATTAGTGGTACTCAACAATTTTGAAGAATTAAAATTTGGATATTCCTTTAATGTACCCAGTATTACCTTCATATATGTTTTTTCCAATGAGTGTTTTCCTATTTTGTTCTTATTTATAAGGATTGCTAATCAGGTTAAATTCCAAAGATCTGGGTAGACTATTTGGTAGGCGATTCATTAGAAGTTTAGCTGAGAAGGAGGTTTAAATTAGTGCCTAAAAGTAAAATACCATTTATTTTATCTAACTACATTATTGAAGTTTCTGATGTGGTCATCAAAAGCAGATATTATATATACATTTTGATTAACTTATGATAACAATTCTTCACTCAGTTTTGCTGATTTAAATGTATTTGGAGAAGCTGGGGCTGGGGAGTAGGATTCTTTTGGAGAGGCTGTTTATTCTTTTAATGTATGACAGCTTATCAATATGCAAGCTTAATTTTTAAAAAGACATTAAAATTAGAATAATGACCAAATTTACAAAAACAAATTAGATGGATGGCTAACCCATTTAACAGTTTCCCCATGAGAAATAGGAGGAAACACTGCTTACTCATTTTAGCAAATCATTGTTAAATCTCCTCTTACTAAGTGGGTATATTATGTTTGCTTCCTGTGAAAATTACCAAAGCAGCAGTGGGGTTGCGATTTGTGTTGTCATCAGACTACTTCAATTTCCCCAGCTTTTGGTTTACCAGGCCTCTGGATTCTAAGTTGATAGCTATGTTAAAATATGTATCTGTGACTATAAAGAAGAAACTATCCATATTTCCATCTGTTTGTAGACAGATCAGGATTTTCAAAAAAGAAGCAAAAATCACAATAACTATTTCCAGATGGTATTGTCAAAATAACTTTATAAGTTACCTAAAATTGCACCCTACCTGCAATAGTTCTTGCTCTCCTTCCCTGCTTTCTTTTTCTCTTTAGCACTTACTACCACCTGCCTAGATGTTTTACTGATCTTTCTTATTGTCTGTCTCCCTACAGAGTAGCCTCATGTGGGCCAGGATATTAGTTTGATTTGTTCATTGTTGTCTCCCAACACCTTAGAAGAGTGCCTGATACACAGTAGGCAATCTATAAATATTTGTTGAATGTGTGATGAGAGAATGAATAGCATGAGTAAACTGTGGTTAGAAAATGTAAAGGAGTTGCCAGGTTGAAAACAACTGAAATATATGTGTTAAGCAACCCTAAAAACATGTATTCTTGAAATCAGGAAATCAGATGTATAAACATATCAACAATCCTTGCTCAACATGCTGAATTTTAAACCTTGAAAAGCAAGTAGTTGTACAGGTTGCAGCTTTAAAACTGAAAGAATTTTCATATCATTGTTCATCTTGATTTAGAGAGGAGCATATATTGACAAAATGTGAAATACTTTGCTTGTCCAGTTGTATATTATACATGTCCATCTAAGAAGAGAAGCAAGGAAGTTAGGTTTTAGAAAGCCTGTGTTCAGTTAGAACATGGTTGGATAAATAGAAGAAGGTAGGAAATTCTGATGGCTGGTCCAATATCTGGGAGCTTTTGAAATGCTCTGAGGTTCATAAGAACTCCAAGAGACTTCAGTCTCTGCGGTTTGATGTGCTTTCATATATCCAGTCTATCTGCTGCATAGCCAGAAGCTGCACTGTTTCTTTATCATTTTAAACCTTTTCAGCTGAGCATCCTGGAATTTTCTGCTAAAGTGATACAGATCTAGTTAGTATCAAGACAGTTTTAGGTAAAAGATAAATCACTTGGTAGATGTATAATTTGTAGCTAACTTTGCCAAGATAGGTGTTTCATTAAGTAAGATATCACTGTTTCAAACTTATATTAACAGCTGTGTGCACCAACATGAACTCTTGATTTTATGGGTTTGAAAATCTAATCAGTGACATTTCTAAAATGTATGTAAGTAGCCAAGGGATTAGAAAAGCAGTATAACCTGAAACACATCTTAAGTAAATTCTGTAGCCTGCTATGAACCAGAACATGTCAAGACATCATTAAGGAAGGGCCACTAGTTCATGGCTCACTTTGTAGCAATAAGGATAGGGTGAAAATGCACATATTTCTTGTTTTCAAAAAGTGATCCATATCAGTACTTTTCTATACATTCTTGCTTTCCCCCTTTAGTATCATTTCCTAAACATGTTCCAAATTCACTGTAATTAAATGAGAATCATAGAACTTTAACTGGAAGAGCCCTTTTAAATTACATAAAGTGATTGACTCAACTCTTAGATATAAAAATTGAAAAATCTGAGGCCCAGATAGGTTACGGCATTTGTCCACATGTGGTGTAACTTTGAACAGTATAGTGTTTTTGTTTTTGCCTTTGACTTGTGATGCAGTGACTTTTCTTACTTATCCCATTTTCACACTGAAAAGAAAACATGCCTTTTTCTTTATGTATGTATGATTTTATGCTTCACTTAATTCTCTCTCCATATTTAGTATCTCATGGAAGTGATCAAATTTTTTTTTCTTAATATAGGACAAACCTAGTATAAATTCCTTTGATACAGGTTTGTCATTCTCAGATTCTGGATATTAAGGATAGTAAACTGAGAGCAGACATAGCAGCTGTGTGATGGTACAGCAGTGCCCTCAGAAATTCCTAAGCCCTGTGGCCCCCACCTGGTTAAATCTGTGTGTGTGTGTATAGAGTCTCTAAAAATGAGAAAATGCTTTCTTAGCCTTAAGTAATTTACAGTCTAATGGACTTTCTTGAAGAGGAACTGCTATGATGTAAATACGAAATATTCTAGTTTTGCCACTCCTTTGGCAAACTAACATTATAGTTGCTTTTAAAACAGAATGATCTTAGTAGATACAACCTAAATACTAACTTTGTAATTTGAAGGTACTATTTCTCCATTAATATGCATCAGACTTAATATTTAGCGTTACTCTAAGTCCTGGTTTGACCAGGATCGTTTCCCTGACCCCCAAACCGTGCCTTGTGAACTGCACTTGGTCCTGATTTCAACTCTAAAAATAATGGTAAGATAATTTTATAATATAGCATAAATAAGGTATATTTGATAGACCAACCAAAAAGCCATAAGGGAAATTAGAGAATATTGTTATTATACAAAGTTAACAATTAGTTAGAGGCTCAGTGCCCCTGAGGCATCCTGGCAGGAGGGAAAAATCAGATTCTTGCCCTGACCTTTCTACTTATCAGCTTGTTTATTTTGAGCAAGTAATTTAAACTTTTGGTGAAAAATTGTATTTTTCCTAATAGACATTATGCTTAGTTTGGAAAATTAGCAGTGTGCTGTAAAGTGTCATCTTCTGGATCAATCCAGATATGGAGTGCTTACTATTATAGTCATAGTGATCACATATTGACCTCTTACCACATAGCAGTAATCCTGTGTAGCTTAATTCACTAAGGTTTTTTTGTAACGTTCAGAAGATAATAAGAAAAACCAAATATTATCCAGATGTGCGGAATTGTTAAGTATCTTTTCCCCTTGACTCCCTTCTCCCCTCTCTCACTCTCTCTACCCTTAAGTTTAAGGGGAAGAAAAATTCAATAGCAAGGGGCAACATGAAAGCAAATTCTTGTATAGTGAAATATAGTTTTAATCTTCAGTAAAAAGTAAAAGTCTCCCTCAGGAGATTATGTCTATGTATATATAGAGATAATTAACATTATTTCAATGTATACTATCCATGTTATTACTATGAAAAAATGTCTTGATATACATAGATAACTTGGTATTTTGCTTTAGTTTTGCAGCCCCCACCTCACATTTAGAACCCTTAGAAGTTATTCAGTAAATAGTATTTAATGAATGGATCTTCCTGATATGATTAAATGAGCTCCAAGGTCTTCTGTTGCTGTGTCATGTTGCTCCTGTTCCTAGCTTAGTAGTGGGTACATGTATCTTCTTACTATATACATTTGTGGGTTTGAGCTAGGACTTCTAAATAGTACAACAGCTCTTGGAAGGAGCCATATTACGCCTTCCCCACGTTTTTTGGAAGGTGGCATCTTTTACCCTTCTGAGCAGAAACACGATAGGCTGTGTTCTGCTCTTGTTGCTGAGCCCTGGCCCAAGGGCTTACTTGCAGGCTTTCCTTCTTGCTTTCCGTGGAGGGCATGCAAGCTACAACAGTTAGTGAATCATGATACCAGAACCAAAATGAAGGTGAGTAGGCAGCCAGGCAGAAAGCAAGAGGAGGAAAAGCACATTTGCTTAGTTGTTCATCTTCGTTGTCCTCCCACTCCCATCCCAGCCCAGGGTCTTGAACCTGGTTCCTTGGGATGTATGTGGACTGTGTCCAATGGCCTTAATCTGCTAGGTGTGACTGAGAACATTTTAGTGTCAGCCAGTCTCCTCATTTGCAGCTAAAAATTGAAGTTTATTAAAGACTTTGGTGAGTGGGCATTGATTTCTCCCTCCTGATGGTTTTAGAACAAATATTGTGTGGCAGTGACTGGCCCAGGGCTCGTCTCCCCCACAGACTTACTACTGTAAGCAGTGGCTCAGATAAACAATTCTGAGAGGATTTTGGAAAATTAGCACTTAGTCTGTTTTGTCAAAGCTAACTGCTTTGGCAAATGGATTTTGTGTAAATCCCAGAGATTCTTTTATTATTATTCAAAGAAGCTATTCATAAACAAGGATCTGAAGGAGTAGTTTATTTGGTGGCTTAATAATAAGCCACCAAATACTGAGAAATTTCAAATATTTGAGTAGTTAATAAAATAGTAATTTCTACAATTTTTAGAGGGTCTAATATATGCTGAGTGTGCTACCAACATATAATTGCTGGGTATTTTTTTATGCCATATTTTAAAGATGAGGAAATTAAAATTCAGATGAATAATTTGATAATGTAGACACATTCAAATAATTGATGTGAAAGAGATTTGAATGAAGCATACTAACTCCGAAGTCATTACTGTTTCTGCCACAAATAACTTATACTAGAAAATGAAAATAGTGCTCAACTGCACAACAAGAACATCGGCTTTATTGGAAGTGTCATTTGAAGTGGATCCTGAAGAACCTAGATGGACAGAGGTGGCTACTCAGGGAGTCAGGGGCATGGGAACCGAACCTGAATTTTAGGCTTTCTGAATTCGAGTAGAGTAGGCTCTGGACAGTCAGTGATGATTTTTTTTTTCAAGTCACAGGTGATAAAATCATTTTGTGAATGGAGAGAAAATGGTGGTGGGATTACTCTTTAAGGGACTATTACAGAAAACAGGTGGGACATATGAAAGACCTGAAGCCGAGTTGTGACTGTGGCTACAGGGAAGGGTCTACACCTCCACAGCTGAGAGCGATTTGAGGTTGTAGGGGCACCTCCATGACAACTTTACAGAGTAGCTCTAAGGTGTGGGTCTAAGGGCAGATGAGAAAGGAGGAAACCGACTTGGGGATTTTCAATGAGGGCATAGAGAAGTGACCCATACCTTAAATTTCGAACTTCAGGCCTCCCTTAAAATGTTAGGTTTTAATTCTCAATCCGAGTTGTCTGTGTTATATAATATTGATTGAGCAGAGTTGGTGACTGGGGATTATGTTGAGATATTTAGTATTTCTAGGGGTTATTTGCATTTCAGAAACCAAACAATTAAACCAAACAGTTCTCCAGCAAGCTGTACAGTAGGGAAAACTGTCAAATCATCAGGCTATTTCTGTCTTTCTCTCTGTCATCTTGTTCTTTAGGGGAATAGAAGTCCAAGAATCTTACTTTAATTGCACATGCATTCTTCTCTCTGGTCACTTATCCAGGCCAGATCTCCTGATTTCCATACTCAGAGTACAAAACATTTGTTTTATTTTCTTCTATCATAAAAAAATACCCTTTTGCTTTTTTAAAAACTGCATGTCACATGCTGGATAATTGCATGGGAAGACAATGAAATTAGCATATTCATGAATGTTGGTATTAATGAGGCTCCAGACTTGAGTGTTAATGTAATTTCTTCCATTTGCCATTTAGCCATAATGGGCTTCTATATAAAAAGGAGGCTGCATTCAGAATTATTTCAGGGGGGAATACTGCTAATTGAGGAAATTTGTTTTCTGGCAGCTACACAGTAATGTAATTATCAGCAATTTTCTAAATAATCAGGTGTACCTGGTATGTTGTTTTTAAGACATTAGTTTGAACATTGTGAAAATAATGCTCTTTTGATGTGTTGTGTCTCTGCCACGAGCCTGGCTTTACATGTAAATAATGTCTGCACTCTGTTGAAATCTCCACAACCTTGGTAATTTGAGGGATTTTTGACTCCTGGTAAAGAATTCTATATAAATTGTTCTCCAGGAGCTTTAAACATCCCTACTCATTCTAAGTTTGTCGACATTATCCCGGGCACTACTGACATACAACTTACAAGACTCAACTACCTTATGAAAAAGAAAAAATTAAACACCAAACACTCTCTAGGTTCTATGTTAGATATTAAAAAAGATTCTTGGCACATGCCAGGTTCATAATGTTTACTTACAGTATCTCCATTATTACTGAGGAGAAAATTCAGGCTGAGAAATTTGAAGTAACTTATATGAGGTCATACCATGAGCGCCAGATGCAGGATTCAACCCAAGTATGCATTATTCCTAATTTGATCTTGTTTGTAAACTGTAGTAATCTATAATATTTTAGTATAGCAGGAATTCTAATGAGGGGGTTAGTATGGGAAATCATCGTAGAATAGAATAATAAAAAATATGAAACATGGCATTGATAGGAAAGGATCAGATTCTGGAGACAGGTAGTTCTAAAATGAATATAAAAATAATGATAATAAATTAATTTTGAACACGTATGTACAGGCACTGTTTAAATATATTAGTTAATTTGGTTCTCACAGTCACCCCCTTGAGTTCGGGACAGTTATTATTTTCCTTATGTAGATTAGGAAACAAGAGTTTAACACTAATGTATGACTTGCCCAGCCAGTGGTGGAATCCAGGTGAAACCTCAGGCAGGCTGATTCCGGAGTATAGTACCAGGCATTGAAGAGGAAGGGACAAGTTAAGGGGTGACTCAGATGAAAATAGCAAAAAGGTGATTGTGCATAGGGATGGGAGTAAGGAATGTAGGTTGGGGAGTACTGCAGGCCAAGAAGTAAAGGTGAACAGCTATCATGAGTGACAAACTGAAAGATGGAAGCAGGAAGAAAACTAGTCAGAGGTAGAGACAAGGAGAGCTAGGATGAAAAATCTAAGGAAGAAGAGATGGAGGAAGAGACCTCAGTGTCCATATGCCAGAGTCTTCATGGATGTGGATAACTTCAAATAACTGGACATTTCTGTGTTTTGTATTTTGTGACAACTTTTGTTTCCTACAAGTTTCTTCTTGCCTCTTAGGTTTTTAGCACTCTTTCTTTTCATAAACAGAGTGAAAAGGAATGATTATTGTGTTCGCACTGTTTCCACAAAGGCCCTCTGATATTGCATATACTTCAGAGAAGATATTATAAGTCTTCTGAATTGGAAGTTGTGAAGACATGGTAACTGTGGTGTTGATTCTCTAGCTTGTGTCTTGCTTGATAAAAGACTGCATTGGTATCATGGTAGAATGTTCCAAATTCCAAGGAATTGTAAATTCAAAGAGATTTGACACAGTGATATCTTAAAATGCATTCCGTCTTGTGACCCCCAGTTTGAAAACTTGGCACTTGCGCCTTGTGAATCACCCATGGCGTCCTTCACCCTGGCTCTCAGATCACCTCCTTCTTTGCCTGTCCAGGTTGGCTTTCCCAACATGGATGCTTACTTCTGTGACACACGTGAGATTTCCTCACGGTGGCACCTATTGTCTTTTTCTTTTCTGCCTCTGTGCTGTCTTCCTCTTGACTTAATTGAAATCTTTCAAAGCCCAGGAAAAGACCCATTGTAATACTGTTCATTTCCCTCTGTCTGTTTCATTGATTTCTCCTTGACTTTAATATATTTGTCGCTAATTGTTGGCACAGTGTATTTTAGCACTTAATAATTCTGAACCCATAAATTGCAACAAAAAATTCTGACTATTGTAGTTTTAATTTTTTGTATCCCTGGGCAAGTAATTTAGGGAACAAATTAGGGATTTGTAAATTTCGTTGCTTTTTAAGGAATGATTCTCTTCCCAGGTGAAGGTACCCACAGATAGTATTGCTTTTAAAAGGAAATTCTGTCGACTACCAAGACCAGGAAACCTACTTTGTTATTTTCAGTCTTCTTTAACTTAGGAATCTTCAGCTAGTATTGGTTTTTGACACACATTGAGGAAAGTTAGGGAGTTCATTAGAGTAGGTAAAGAGATTCTATTAGACTTGAGTTTGCATTAGACATGAGTTGTTTTTCGACTTTGCTAAAGGATTCTTCTAGTAGTAATCCGTATTTAATTCTGATTAGGCATTTTGTAGAGCACAGACATCCTCTTTAAATGTAATAGGATGGTGAGTGAATGTGTTCCTTTGTCTCAGAATTTCAGCTAAACCTCAAAGTAGAAGTAAAAGGCATTATTAACTATTTCAAGGTTTAAGGCTGCTGTCAGCTCTAGGGGAGGAGATCCCTTCCTACATACAGACTCTGCCCTGCCACGATCAACCTCCACTTCACTGAAGGCTGAAGCTAAGTGGTGTCTAGCTGGAGAATGCAATGCCTGTTTTCTCTTCTTGATGGCACTGCACTAAACACTACACCACTTCTTAAGGCTAGGCCCCAAGTGCTCTGCCCTGTCTCTAGTTCACTTCATATACTGATTGGAGGTTGGGGTGAGGAAGGGTCATTGAAAGTCAGGCTAACTCTCGAATGTTTTAGTAAGTCTTGAGGAAAGATGAACCTGGCCTATTACTGGAGGCTTGCTATAGAACAGTGGGTTTGTCAATCTTGCCACACATTAGGATCATCCAAGTTGTACCCTAACCCAAATAATTTAATACTCTTTTTGTGAGACTCTGATGTCAGTGAATTTGAAACCTCACAGGTGATTCCAATAAGCAGCCAAGATTGAAAGCCAATGCTGAAAAATGGAGGAATGGGGTGAGGAGAGGAGGGATTAAATAAATTCTGTTTATCTTTAAGTGAATTAAGATTCTACCTGGACCATTTCTGAATGACAAAATTTATAGTAAAATGAAAGGAAAATTAATGGCTTATTTGCTATCTTAAAAGTTGATTTTTATTATCATACGGTAAATTGGTTTTATCCCAGTGAGAGAATCTGATTCAGTATCACTGGGATGGTCCAGTAGACATTGAACTGCCAGGGGCACATATGAATCATATGAATAAAGTCTTATTCTAGCAACTTCACTCTGTTATCCTATCCTGACAATTTATCTTAAGAAATAAGGTGTTGCCTTAGTAATCTATATATTCTTAAAGGCACCTTTTTATTAACTTTCTCATTTCTTTGGTTTTCTCATAGATCAGAGATGGCTGCCCAGTGTGTCACAAAAGTGGAGCTGAATATTTCCTGCAACAATCTTTTGGATAAAGATGTAGGGTCAAAGTCGGACCCGTTATGTGTGTTATTTTTGAACACGAGTGGTCAGCAGTGGTATGAGGTAATGTTAAATACTGTAGATGAAAAGCAACCTGAATTGGTCTTTAGACATTGTGAAGAATTTATTCAAATGTTAAAAATCATAAAACCATCCCATCTATTAATGCAGTTTTGTTTTTTGGTGGGGCTGGGGTTTGCCTTGATTATGGAGTTTTTTCATACACATATAGAAACTTCATCTGTCATGCTTATAGTTAGTTTCATATGGTAAAGATGTTAAAATCCAAGTGCATCACTGATCTGAAGAAACCTTTTTGTTTTGGGTGTGAGTATAGGTTGATCGCACAGAAAAGATTAAGAACTGCTTGAGTCCCAAATTTTCCAAGACTTTTGTTATTGATTACTACTTTGAAGTGGTTCAGAAGTTGAAGTTTGGTATTTATGACATTGACAATAAAACTGTTGAACTGAGCGATGATGACTTCTTAGGAGAATGTGAATGTACTCTTGGACAAGTAAGTATAAAGAGCTGCTACCTATATTTTGTCTAAATTTTGACCAAGGAATTGGGGGTTTTGATGTATTCATTGGTTTCATTTTTAATGTTGAAGACATTTAGTCACTTTAAAGACCAACTTCGTGTATTATGGTCAGCTCGAGCATTCTAGAATTTATCTTATTTTTCATAAGGATAGGAACCCTGTTATTTTGTTAGTCTATGAATGTTTTTAAGTTTGAGTTGTTTATGAAACAATGCAATAAATAACGTCACTGTTCTAGCTTCTTTGTTCACTTATAAATTTCAGCGCAGTTTTGTTATGGTTAAGTCATAGATGCTATTAAAGTTATAGCAATTTCTCAGGTGTTCTATTTAGCATGATTGTTACCTATTAACCCCTGAAATCCCAGCACCATTTCTTTACCTGACTTGCTCCTCCTCAACTTTAGATGTAATAGTTTAAACCTTATTCCCCCTAGTGTACCTTTCTGGCTCTGTAGAGTAGCTGGGTGGGAACTCCCTGTATGCACTTAACACTACTGCTTCTACCTTAATATTCACCATGTTTTATTGCAACTGTTTAGTTATCTGCTTTCCAGTATTTGGCAAGTTCAGCCAGGGTAGGGGTGTGTCTGTGGACTCATCACTTTGTTCTTAGCTGAGAGTCTGACTTCTAAGGAGGGATAACTGTATAGATTAAGGAAAGCTTCAAGAGAAAGGAGTCTTTTTTTTTTTTTTACAATGTGCAACACTTATTACTCCAATATTCCTTTTATGAGTTTAATTTTCAGTGCTGAATTATTTGGAGATCATGGTATTTCCTAAGCCTCAAGGACAATATGGAATTGGTCAGTTTTCTAAATCATTTGTAGATAAATAATATTAAAAGGATGATTAAAGTTGTAAATTTTTTTGGAAAAGTCACAATGTAGCTAAAACGATAATAAATTTGATAAATATATTTGAGAATACTTATGTCTACTAGATTATTTTAGTCAAAGTTATATTCTGTGGAGCTTAAATATTGAAGTTGTGTGTCAGTTGAATAAAATGAAATCCCATTTATTGAGTCTTCTGAGGTCCACCATTTACCTATAGAGGTTTCAGTCCAGTGATTTGTTTGTGAGGAGAATCTGGTCGTCTTTTTCCGTTACACAGAAGAAATTCAGCTTTGAAGTCATTGATGAAGAAAATAGTGGTTAGAGAGACTGTATCTGTTGCTCCTTGGAAATCTTTTCCAGTGGTCTGTAAATAGTTAGATGCTTTTAAAAATATGTGCATCTTTAAGGAATGGACTTAATGTTTCCATTTCTAATGACTTGAAGTGAACTTTATACTCAACTTTTAAAAAAATCATTCAATTTAATAATTCACATGTTGTAGTGAAATAGCTTCCTGTGTCACTTTTCAATTTTAACAGATTGTTTCCAGTAAGAAGCTAACTAGACCATTGATGCTTAAAAATGGCAGACCTGCGGGGAAAGGAGACATTATGGTAACAGCAAGATGTTTGTCTTTTGTCTCAAAAGATTTAGCATAAGAGGACATGGCTGAAATTGTGCAAATGTGGTACAGCTGTGCTTTATCATGTTGCCCTCTACCCACCCCTGTCTTAGAGTGATCGAAAATGGAAAATGTGTTACAGAAAAAAAAGGAGAAAAATGTGTACCGAATCCCTTCTTTGAATTTTTTAAATTGCCCATAAAGTCAGGAGAACCTTGAACTTGCCTTTCCTTCTTGGAAGAATAAATTCCTAAATTAGAGAGAAACCACTTAATAATCTGAATGAGTCAGTTTGACTCTCTGTCTGTAAAGCAAACTCAGCCCCTTCAACATGGTAGAAACTTTCCATAATGGATTTTATTCTAGATGGATCTTATGACAGGGCCATTGAACTTCTTAGTGCTGAACCATCTATTTTTGTGCTAGCTCTCTGCTGACTTTCTTTTAACCCAGATTTTCAGTTGCTGATAGCTGACTCACCAAATGAATATACGCTTTATCCTATTTTAGGTTTCAAATTATGTAATACCCTGCTTTTATATCTCATATCTACTAGGGGTCTATCGCTGCTGGCAGTAATAGTTTTCTAACTTTAGCTTGTCTGAGAGTGGAAGACTGGTTCTGGAGAGAGCCTGTTTGAGAGTTATTATGATTGTTGAACATACCTGTCCCAGCAGCTGTTTTGTTCTAGTTAAAATTTCCTGAGTAAGACTGTTCAGTCTATTAGGGGTGTTGGGACTGATAACAGTTTCAAAGGTTAGCTTTATTATTCCTGGGAATTTGTTTTTAAGTAGAATAAGTACTTCAGTTTACATTGGATGAGAAATTTTGATCTGTATTTCAATTTGCAGTATTCTCTTGGCCTGCTTAACTCATACTTCTCAATATTTGGAGAGCTTTAGCTAGTGTTATTCAGTCTTCCAGAGCTTTGATTTTTCAAATGGGGAAGATCCATTTTGGGTAACAACATTTAAAAAGGAAGTTGTGTAATTCAGATGAAGCATATTTGGGGAAAATATTTCACATGCATGCATGAAAGAAATAGTGATAAATATTTGTGGTACCATTGTTAGGAACATTTAAATTTCATTTATGTTATGAAAGTCTTTGTTTTCTACTAGATGATAGAATAAATCAGTACTTACTCTTTCAGACTCTAAAGTATTTTCTTTCGCTTATCTTATTTATTCAGATTTCAGCTGAAGAAATAAAGGATAACAGAGTGGTCTTATTTGAAATGGAAGCAAGAAAACTGGATAATAAGGTAGGTTGGTGATACAGATTTCAACAGAATGTCAGACTTTGACTCACACTGATTGCTTTTTGAGAAAAATATAATGCAATTTTATTACTCATTTCATCATCTGAATTTCACATAATATCAGATACCGTGGATTTTACTTTGCTGTGTGTGTGTGTGTGTGTGTGTGTGTGTGTGTGTGTGTGTTTAATCAGAACCCACTTCTCTTTCCCCTAGATATGTCCAAACGTTTGTCAAGATTATAAGAGGTGACAATAGAAATGCTAATGTAATTGTAAAAGGCATTCAAGAGAGTGTAGCTGGATTACTTTAAGGAAAAAAGAGAATATTCCATCCTTTGCTAACTATAGAGTTTTCTCTTTGCATTCAAAAATCAATATTTTGTATGAAGGATGAATAGTAGTTTATGATAATATAACAATTTAGGGTATAGCATGAATTAAAATAATTCTTTGAGTGATTTTTATAATAAATTTTATAATTCAAGTTATATTCTTTATTACTTGCCTTTACCTTACAATTCATTTGGCAAACATTTTACTAATAACTAGAGACTTTTTTTATTATGGAAAAATGTAAACATATACAAAAATAGAATAGTATTTTAAAAATTCCATAGTCTCATTGCCCATCTTCTATAATTATAACTCATGACCAATTTTATTTACTTTTACTTCTGTCTACTTTTTCTTCTCCCAGACATGATATTTTTTTTATCAAAATACCTCATAAACATTTTAGTATATCTTTAAAGAGGTAATTGGTTAATGTGTCTTAAGTGTTTTTTTTTTTTTTTTTAATCTATACACTCCCCCTGTCCTTTTACTTCTTTTCTCCTTTCTGTAAGTAATAATTATTTATAAGCTTCTATTTCCTGGTTTAATCTTTCGATTTCCTAAAAATTCTATTTTTTTTGGTGTGTGTATGTGTTTATGTGCATATAGATACATATGTATGTGTGTACGTATTTGTATTCATGCTTTCTACCCCCAGCCCTTGCATAAGCCCATACGTACATTTTCTTTTACCTTGCTTTTTTCACTTAAAATCCTAGAGGTTAGAGTCAGGGACTTTTAATTCTTATTTTAGTTCTACTACTGACAACTTAATGAATTTCAAGAAAGCTCTGTATTCTGACCTTCAGAATAGTAATAATGATATTCTGCCTTTGTCATAGAGTTATTTCTAAGATAAGTCAGACAGAACATGTTAATATATTTTTGGAAAGTTAACTTCTCTCTGTACAATGCTATTATTTCATAAAATGGGGGCATAAAAAGACAATACATTCACTCAAGATTCTTAGAAATAGTTAAATTTTAATAGTTCTGCATAATCTTTGTTTTTATATTTTTTACTACACTAAGTATATTATTTGATTAACATTAAACTATGCTGAGAAGGCAAATAATATTATCTTTGTCTTAATTTAATACTGAGAACTCAAATATCATGAGTTTAGGGACGTATCTGCATATATTACTGTGGAATTTTTGTTTTGAAAAAAATAAGTAATATATATTATGGAACATGGAAATTTCAAAATGAAGATAAATAAAGTGAGCAAATAAAGTCATCTGTATCATCCAATCTCATTTCCAGAGTGTGACATCTGGGAACAATTTATATATCCTTCTAGAATTTTATCTCCCTGTTTAAGTGTATATGTATGTGTGTGTGAGGCTACAAAAGGGGTATTTTTGAACACTTTGCTGGAGAGCTGCACAAAAATGCTATGGTGAATTATAGAAGAATTAGACACCATACTCTGCTCTTTAAGAACTTCTGTTGTACACACCATGTATCTACCTCTGCTCCCTGATGTGTATAGAGAAATATGTATGGAACTGATGAAAGGGTAGAAAAGGATAAGATAGAAATCCACATCCAGATCCATTAATTGATTATGTACTCATGGCAAAGTCATCTAACCCCTCTGAATCCATTTCTCACTGATAATTGTTCTGTCCCTCATGGAGTTAGTGTGACTAATGGTCTGGATGTCGTTTATATAACACTACTCAATGCCATGTAAATAAATATCATTAATAAAGAAAACAAGCCAAAACATTTTATTAATCATGGATCCTTTTGATCACTAAATTTTAAAACCATGTTTTTTGAGAACCAAGGGTGTGATACACAGGATTGTAGACATTTATTGTGAATACCATAATAGTCATAGTAGATTTCAACAAATATGTAAGCTTATGAGGATGATGGTGGGATTTGTATTTACTACTAATGTATATTATGTAATGTAATATAGTACAGAGTTAGACTTCAGGTATTGCTAGCATGAAACATGTACAAAGTGTGGTTGCACATGATTTCAGAGGAGAATAATTCCTTTTTTTTTATTGTAGGATCTATTTGGAAAGTCAGATCCATACTTGGAATTCCATAAGCAGACATCTGATGGAAACTGGCTAATGGTTCATCGAACAGAGGTGAATATCTGAATATGAAACATAGGATTGAAGATGTAGTAATCTGAATCTTAAAAAAATCATGTATTTATAGATATATCAATTGGATTTCAGACATATATAGCTAGAGACACAAAATCAGTATACTCAGTTTTTTCTTTTAATGAGGAGGTTCTTAATTGTTGGTAAAATGTTTATTTTGAAAAATTTAAAAGCCTATAAAGGACACTAAAATATATACCTGTAAATCTTTCACCTAGATTCACCAACTGGTCTTAACTGCACATGTATGCTCTCTTTCATAAACCATGTGCATGAACACAAATGCACATACATATACAGACATGCAAGAAGATACTTATCTTTTGCACAACCATTCTAATGTAGGCTTCAGACATCATAACTATTCACCTTTAAGTACTACAGCAGGTATTTCTCAATAATAAGGGCATTCTCTTATACAATCACACCTGAGAGAAATAGCATTGATTTAGTAATCACATACCATCATATGCACATTATTGAACACATTTTATATATATTTTGTTCAGGATCAGATCAAGATTTACCTTTTATACTTGACCGTAATATTCCCAGTATAAAGCATGCCTTCCATAAACCTTCATGCCATTGAATCTCTTGAATATCTAGATCAGTATGTTCAACATTCTGAATTTTCTGTTTCTTCACAGTTAGATTCAGGTCAATTATTTTCATTAAGATTAGTATGTGTGTGTACCTTAGTCTGCATCCTCAGGGGCCCATGGTGTCATGTTATCCATATGATGATGCTAACCTTGGCTACTTGGTTAAGCTGGTGACCACCAGATCTTATCATGATAAAACCTCATTTTCTCTTTGTAATTAATAAGTAATCTGCTGAGTAATACTTTAAGACTATCTGAGTAATCTATTCTCTGGTATTTTATCTAATGGTTTTAGTATGCATGAAGACCCATACCTGAATCAGTTATTACATTGGGAATTATAAAGTACTGATTAATCTTTTATTTCTTTATTTACCTTTCCTATTCTGGGTATAGAATGAGCCATTTCTCATAAGGTACCCTATTCCTTTAAAAGGGTAGTCATATTTGGACACCAAGCTCTGAGTACTAGTTATACTCAATGCTACTGGGATGTAATTCATTTTAGACCTTTTCAATGGACGTGGCTAAGAGATATGTGTAATTGTGTATATCTGTTTATTTTGTGTGTACACATATTAAAAAAATATTTAAACTTGAAGTTAGGCTATTGCTTCAATTCAGATGCAACATAATAAGGTTCTCTTTTATGTTTTTGCATTCCATATTTAAATGTTCTGTGTCCTGCAATAAAAATCTTGGTTTCTAACAAAATCAATAATCTTATATAATTGGGACATATTTCCCAAATATTTTTTTAATTCCTCAGGATGTGTCGCAACTAGACAATCTGTCATGTTTTTTATACATGTTTACTGTTGTGCTAGCTATATTTTCATCGAAAAATTGAGTGAATGAGGGGATGAAGGAAAACAGTGAGAGTGTAAGAAGAATTTATGAGTGATAAGAGAAAACTAACAACGAATTAAGTGTTTTTCTAACTGGTCTTTGAATCTGTTTTTACAGGTTGTTAAAAACAACTTGAATCCTGTTTGGAGGCCTTTTAAAATCTCTCTTAACTCTTTGTGCTATGGAGATATGGATAAAACTATTAAGGTAATTATATATATATATACGTGTGTTTGTGTGTGTGTATACACATACTCACCTCTTTCGCAAAATTAATTGACCAGAGAGTATTTAAAGAAAGTAAATGATGTAACAGGTACTCTAGAGTCAGTTTGAAGTAGTAAATATGTTTGACTGATCTGTTGACCTAATCAGACATTGTGATTTTTATTTTATTTTCATTTTTTAAGATGAAATGTCCAATTTTAATAACTTTCTCTTTTAATAAGATTCCTATGCTCTACAGATGGAAATCTTGAACTAATTCTTTGCTGTTGGTTGTCCCTTACAGATTAATGCAGACGTTACTTTAAGATCCCAGAGCTTTCTCCTGCCCTCAACAACAGAGCAGATAGTGGCATTTTCCTTTGCTTATTTTCAGAGCAAGATACAATTCATTGAAAGCATTTATATGCCTTTAGTTTTAGAGTGTCAAGAATATAGAATGGGAACAGAGCAGCAGCAGGTATCAAATAAATTTTTTTAATTTTTCATAGAGCCATAAATTAATATGTATGTATGCATATGCATATAATATACATATGTATATATATTTTTATGGCAATTTTATTCTAGAGTCACTTCTTTATGTAAGATTAAAGATAAAAGCCTTTTCCCACATTCAGATGTTCATATACTGAAGTGGAATTTTTGTCTGTTTGGGTTTTTTTTTTCTCGATGATGAATACGGTGAAAGCAGGAAAGGTGATGGCATTGAATAAGCATAGAATGTAGAGTTGACAATAGCTCATGTCTTGACTTAACCCATTAACCAGATAAAGGATCTTGTGCATGTCTTCTAAATTCTGCACTTATGTAATAGATAAAATAATGTCTACAATACAGAAAAAGTAAAGATTAAGTTAATGAAAGTGAAAGTTATATAAACCATTATACAAAGCACACAGACTGTTATTATTGAAGATTGCTTCATTTCTTCAATCCATAAAAATTTGCTCATTGTTTCCAGGGAACAATAAAAATCAGTATAAGTATGAATAGTGTGATAGTCAAGCAGTAGTGAAAATTTAGATACAAAATAAATGATAGAAAAGAAGTTTTAAATATGACTTTTTCTTGTTATATTAAATCCGGAATTTTTGTTTTTCACATTAAAAATATGAAGTTGACACTTCATTGATCTGAGAAGCAGGAAAGGCTGGGGAAAACAATGCCTAAAACATAACTATTTAATTGTGATAATACATTAACAATGAAACAATGTTTTTTAAACCCTTTTTGCACACAGTGGCATGCTTACAGGGCTATCTTATTATAGTAAGTAAACTGATTTTCTGAGTTTCTTCTTACAAATGTTTCCATTCTTAAATGTTTCTTAGTTTGACATAACTATACACAACTTGATTTGCCACATCATCACTTTCTTTCTTTAGTTCTGTATTTCTTTACAATATCAGAAAATCACACATCTGTGATTCTCTTGGTGTCAGTTTGCTCAGAGATTATAAAGAATTATAGAGCAGAGAGTAGTGTCTGAATCATCATTAATTTTTTGGCTGCAGTGTGACTGTGAGAGTATTATTGCTCTAGAATAAACTCTTGTTTTCATTAGATAAAGTGAATATGAGAAATAGTCATGCATGCTGCTACCTTGCCTTAAATGTGAATGCCTTAGTGAATGTAGCATTGTGTGGTGTGTGCATTCTTTTATGTATATATATGCATATAAGCACATGTATATATGCATATATTTCAATTTTCACAAGCACTGCTGATACTGCTTTTAAAAACAGCCAATAGTACTGGTTTTTGAATTCTAGAGAAAGGAATTAAATGACACAAATTATTACCTCAAACATATGTTAGCATTATAAATGTCACACCTTTTTTTAGCACCAACCATTTGCCTGCAGGGTAACCTTGAGCTTTTCTCACACACGTTTAGTACTGTTATCAGAAATTATAGCTTAAAAATATTCTTGTATTTTCTGAAGTTTAAACATATGAACAGTTTTAGGTCTTCATAAACTTTGTTTAAATAAAATCTTGATCTTTCCAAAGCTTGGTCTTGTCTTAGCTATAACTTGAAGAATCCCGAACACAAATCTAAGATCCCGTTTTCCTTAATCAAAAACTATTAGAAAGTAAAATTATGAAAATATTTAGGTTGTTTTGGTTATATCTCAATTTTGCTTCCTCTAGAAAACATATTTCTTCTTCTGATATGGTTTCATTTCCCCTGACATTTTGAAGAGTCACATAAAGAACTTTTTGTTTAAAAGTTAAATATCAAATATATATGGCGAGTCAAACTGTCAGAATTGATCAGTTACTGAAGTGCTTGCAACAAATAAAAGCCCTTGCTCTTACTCAAAATTGTATTTCTAGACATTTGCTTTTATTAATTGATTTTGAGTCTTTCTGAATAATAATGAAACTGTTAGTAAGGAATAAAGATTCTGTTATGATAAGCACTCAACTTATTTCTCAGAGAACAGAGAAGAAAACAAATCACCTCACCAGGTAAACACCTATAAATCCTGAGCATTTAAGCTTCCCAATGAATATAACTTCGTAACAGATAGTAGCAAGATGGAGGATTGGCATAGAATGAATGGAAATTGCTTCTCAGTTACAGGCTTTTAAGTCATAGATTCTAGAAAGATCCGAATGTGTTCTTCACACAAGTTTACCTATGTGGTTACCGCACAAGATATGTCAGTATCTTCTAAGGCTATTTCATTCCTTGCCCACCTGACCATAATGTGAGATAATATACTCAGATAATACATATATTATACATAAATGTTTACAGAAAGGAAAAAATGTGTTATAAATTAAAAAGCACTATAAAAACATTTAGTGATGACAGAGAGCACCTCTGCTTACTAACGTCTATATCACCTTAATTTTCATATTGCAATGAATATTCAAGTAATTTTATAAACATTTACTGTTTAGCTACATCTGCCAACCTCACACAAAACAATATTCAAGTTGAATATTCTCAGCTCTCTTTTGTCTATTTTAAGAAAAGCGGACATTTTATGAAAGCCATAGATAAAGCTAGAATTCACCCTATCTTAAATGGAACTAGAGTAAATATGAGCAGTATAGCTACTTCCTCCATGTATAAATGCTCTTCCTGGAATCTTCCTTTTAAACAGTTGTGATTCTCAAAATGATGCACAACCGACTTCATCATATCCAACACCTAGTACAAACCGACCCTTACTAGAGTGCAACTATGAAACATATTTTCCATAATTATAAATCATTTTAGGATTTAATTAGATAATTTTTAGCTGCCAAGTATACTGACTTCCTTTCTCCCTCCAAATAATGGCTTTTAGCCATTATATTTCGATAACAGGTAAGGAAGTGCTGAGAAAGAAGGTGTAATTCCATTTTTATTTTATCTGCACTTATAAAGGACATAAAAAAGTAATTGGAAACTGTTTGATGTGGAATTTAAATTTAATGTGTAAGGGTCTTTTTCATATGTGATCCATCTCAGAACCTCACTCCAAGAACAGCTAGAGTTTGAAAATGTTAGCCCTGTTCTTTCAGAAAACTG
This sequence comes from Solenodon paradoxus, assembly GCA_004363575.1. Lineage (NCBI taxonomy): Eukaryota > Metazoa > Chordata > Mammalia > Eulipotyphla > Solenodontidae > Solenodon > Solenodon paradoxus. The sequence continues at coordinate 1,144,060 of RJWH01000155.1, read as the reverse complement.
GTTCTCTTATTCTCCAAGTAGGGCTGCATATTCAACATTTGCATTTATTTTAATTAAAATGGCCCTTCTTTGTAACTCTCTTTATTACAGACAATCCTTTTAAAAAGAATTATGTTGATTTATAAATAAAACATTTTATCTTACTTAATTCTAGGTAGAGTGTCATGATTATGACAATGATGGATCACATGATCTAATTGGAACATTTCAAACCACCATGACAAAACTGAAAGATGCCTCCAGAAACTCACCTGTAAGTTGCATCTTTGTCATTTACACATACCTTACCATTTGGCCATGTGTTTATTATTTAACTTTCTCCTTGGTATAGCACATAATGCATTGTATTTGCTTAGTAATAAGATGATTCAGAATTCATACTTGGGGTATAAGTTTGCTTTATATTTAGAGTTAGGTTTTCTTCGACTTCAGGCAACATATATGGTTTGATTGAACATATTTAGGTTTAAAGCTTTTGCCATTTTATTAGTCAGGAAAATTGTTACCTATAACAATGGGCAAATGGATAAATATTTCACGTATTTAATGCAGTATGTAGTTGTTAGAGTTGTATTTTGCAGCAGACCTAATCAGCATGTGGTTTGATTCCAGAAGAAAAAGTCATTCACTTAAGTTCACATTGACATTTCTAATATTGCTAATCAGAATTAAATTTTGTTTTCTCTTCAGATTGAATTTGAATGCATCAATGAAAAAAAGAGGCAAAAGAAGAAAAGTTACAAGAATTCTGGTGTTATCTGTGTGAAGCAGTGTGAGGTGAGCTGATATTGAGTACTTGCTGTTTAATGAGATATCTTACTTTCTATCAGTGTGGGCTACATCAGACAAACATTTGCGTTCTGGGTAGATGAAGAAATAGTAAAGACATCTTTCAGGTAACTTTGCCACCGAGATGTGACAACTTTTTAGCAAAGTACAAAGTATATTAAAGGTTGCCATTATCTTAGAAAATGTGAAGCATGTTTCTTCCCAGAGCAGTACTAGACATGCCCTGACCAGTGCATCTATCTTGGTCATAATTTCAAGATTAGATATTGTTAAGTGAAGAGAAGAATTTAAGAGATTTCTTTCAACCAATAAATGAGATTTTTTAATTTTTCCTTTTCAAAAATCTTGATTGTTATGTTTATTAGACTCTCAACACATGTTACATGTTACTAGTTTCTTAAAACTTGAAAGTGAGTCTATTTCTTGTTTACTATCAATATTCTAATGTTAATATTGCTATTATTATCTTGAAGTAAGATCTTAAAGACTCGCAGGATGTAGAGGCAGGAAAGCCCTAAACTCAAATGCAGAGCTGGTTTCCCTGTGTTCGTATCATGTTCTCTTCAGTTTATCAACTATTAAAAATATGTGCCAGAGAGTTCTTTGTTTCTCTTGTATTTTGGAGAGTTTTAATTTTTTTTAACCATTTGCTGTTGGTTTTTAGATTACAGTGGAATGTACTTTCCTTGACTATGTCATGGGAGGATGTCAACTGAATTTTACTGTAAGTAAGACACTAAATTTTTCAAAATAAGTTTCATTTTCTTTATTTTTCAGTGTTTATTACTTACTGCAAAACTGACAATGAAATGTATGTAGTCAATTGAATATGGTTTCTTTAGATAACTAGTCTCAGTTCCTTATGTAGCTTTTGGCTTTATTGGTAAGATCTAACACTTCTGACAGAAAATGCTATGTAAAAATAGTAATTATTCTGCAGTAATTTAAATAACAAAAAGCATTAGTCAAACAGAGAAAAAAATGCCCATGTCTAAAGTTATAGGTGCAATAATTCATGACTTAAGGCATTTAGAAAATTAGGAAGAATAGGTTGTTTCATGTTGAGGCTTTGTGAAACTGTGAAAATGCCGATAGGCTTTAGTGTTTGTTAAGAAATGACAGCATCGTTCTCTGGGATGAATGTCTGTGTTTCATCTGCTGAAGTTTTGCTGGACTTCAGGCACAGGTATCCCAGCTTTCACCTTAGTAAGGACTGCGATTGTTGTCTGGCAGGTGGGAGTGGACTTCACTGGCTCCAATGGTGACCCCAGGTCTCCCGACTCCCTTCATTACATCAGCCCTAATGGTGTTAATGAGTATTTGACTGCTATCTGGTCTGTGGGGCTGGTCATTCAAGATTATGATGCGTGAGTATGACTAAAATACTTGGCTTTGTAATTGCCCAGAAAGTTTAGTTTCTCTTTCATCCGCTAGTACTCAGTACAGTTGGTGAGGACAGTAGGTGAGCGGTTGTAGCTTTCTCTGTAACATTTCTCCTGTCTTTTCTATTTTTCTCCTTGTGACAGTCTTAGTGTTTACTTTTGACTTAGAATCTCTGATTATGATCAGTTGTAATGTATTTTAAGTAACTTGCTTACTTGATAGCTAACCTAATTCAGGTGACCAGGATCTCGTTTCTTTGATCTGGATTCCTAGGGGTTTACGCCTTAGGATTAAGTTATCTTTGTGATGAAGTCCCGATAGTATATTTTGAGAACACTAATAGACACTATTTCTTATCTAGCTTTACCTTGGTAGTCATTGTCATTTTTTTAATGATGACTTTAAATAAGTGATGAAGGATAACTTGACCTAATTGCTATAAAATAATCTAAATGTCTGTATTTTAATAGATTTGGATAGGTTCTTTTGAAGGTTTACTAAGCAATAGGAAAAAAATTGCAATAATAATTTTTTGTCTGGATCTGTAGATCACAGTATTTTCACTTCTTTTGCCTATTATGTTATGATAAAGGCCTTACATATTGATGGAGATTTTCATTGATCTGTTATTACATTTAAAGAGGCAAAATTTTCAGATGCAAACAAATCTAAGTAAGGGTGGCAATTCCAATATCAAGCAAGACATTAAATCTAATATAAATTATTATATAGAACATTTGTTATGTAATCAAAAATGAAAATATAACCATGAATATATTTGATAGTGGCATATCAAATTATTTCAATTGAAATAGCTAGAAGTATAATAAAAGTTTGAAGTGATGCAGTTTTGATGAATTACCTTCTCAGACTATTACCTGGTACTAAAAAACAAAAAAATAAGTAAAGAAATTTAGCACATGGAAATAAAATAAAAACTCTTAAATTCTCAAAGAGGAAATCAATAGTAATAACAGACTAGTAATTAAGAGTAATGAAAAGATTTTATGTGGTCTTATATAGATGAACATTTCTGACTTCACATGCTTTTATTTTTAATAATAATGGAATTTTTAAGAACTATCTTTTTTCTTTTTTTAAGGAAAGGTGCAGGTAGGAATGAAGTTAAGAAGAGATAGGTAGACAGGCAGTAAAAGAAAGGAGGATGAAGCATTTTGCTTATTTTATTTAGTTGTTCATCTTGGTTGTTTCTCCCTGGCCCCGCGTCATGAATTAAGAACCTTGGGATATGTATGAACTATGCCCAGTAGATCAAACCACCAGACCACAGCAGGAACTAGCTTTTTAACGAAGTAAAATGAAAGAATAAGAAGAAAAATTGAAACCATAACAATAAGTATGTTTCATATTAATATTAGTTATTATATGCCAGGGACAATTTATTTTCTGCATAATAGTCATCTGATTCTCAAAATTTGCTGTGAGATAAATACTCTTATTGTCTGCATTGTACAGATGAGAGAAATATCTTAGGAAGTTAAGAAACTTGTCCAAGTTCATTCAGCTGTTATCTATCAGAGATAAGATTGAGCCTGAGCTTTGTGGTTCTACAGACATGCTCTTACATCTCCAGTCTTCTGTGCTTCCTTTAAACAGAAGAGAATGATTTGGGAAGTTTAAAGAAAATCTATCAGGTCAGGAAATTAAATGAGGAGATGATTCTTTGTAAGTTCAAAAATATCTTAGGCAAATATTTGACAACACTGACCCCCAAGAAAGAGAGAAAATATATATACAATATTAGTAGTAAGATAGAGATTATAAGCATAATTCAGAAAAAAGATCATAAAAATTGTATTAATACCCTGTAAAACTTTATGCTATTTTATTAGAAAATCTTGATGAAGTGATTTTTTTTTTAGGAAGCTATAAATTACCAAAGTTGAGTTAAAGAGGCAAAGAACCCAGTTAGGCCAGGAACCATGGAAGGCCTAGAACAGGTGGACAAAGAGTCACAAAGGCAGCAGGCCAAGATAATTTCATTAATAAATTCTACCAAACCTGTAAAGAACAAATTAAAGCCCAAAAATCTGAAGTAGAAATTATAGAAGGGAATGTAAGTTCACGGAGGTGGTGAGATACAATATAAAATAAGAAATCAACAATTTTTCACTACCCAGTAGTAATCAGTTTAAGAAACTATAGTGAGTGATCACAATTCGTAATACAAGAAAAGATGAGAATGAATTTAATAAGAGGCCTAGGCTCTGTAGTGACAGAAAGGAGAATATTATGCTGAAGTAGGCATACCCTGGTTGAACAGCACTCTGAAGGAACAGGCCACATACTCCTGGGTTCAAGTACCAGGATGGGGGCTGGGTGAGTAGACAACCAGTGTGAACAACTAGATAAAAAATAAATGGAGTTCTTTCTCCTCTCTCTTCCTATCTGCCTGCCTATTCTCTTTCATTCCTGCCTGCACTTTAGGGAAAAAAACAAAACAAAAAAAACTATACACACACACACACACACACACACACACTGAATTCAAAAAAGGAAATTTCTTTAAGTGGAAATATATACCACAGTTCTAAATAGGCAGATGTTGTAATAATGATATAAAATGTAAAACTTCTCCTTGAATCAATCCATTTTAATCACAATTGCAATGGAATCCTGATAAAATATTCTTAAAATAAAGAAAAATTAATCAGAAGCACCAAGTACATTTTGAGGGGAAAAAAAGAAATGAAGGGGAATTTGTTCTAGCAGATATTAGAAGTTATTTTAGAGCTATATTAATTAAGAGCATGATCAGTGGAGCCAGAAAGGAAGGCTTAAAATAGACCCAAGTGTGTATGTGAACTTAGTATGTGATAGAGAAGGCATTTTAGATACAGGAAAGGCATTATAACAGCTGTCAAATAGATAAGAACTAAATTTATATAGTTGACTCATGCCTGTATATGTTAGGATACAATGCTGTAAAATTCAAGTATGTATAAAGTTGCTGAAATGGACACATAAAAACAAAGTCATTTTGACAAAATGGAGGTTTATTTATTTTCCATGTTGCAGTGTCTAGAGCTAAGTAGTTCAGGACCAATATGGTAGTTCTGCCAGTCACAACTCAGAGCTTTTATCCCAGGGTCCAAGGCAGAATTTCTGATTTTCCTTCTTGCTAGCCAGTGTAAAGAAGACAAAAGGAGCTTGGATGTGTGTGCATCCCCTTTTAGGGGCATCATAGGAAAGTGGCTGATAGAGAACACTACTCACATATCCTTAGCCAGAACCTAGCCACCTGACCAGAGCTAGCCCAGAAGATGGAGTCGAGCTGGGTAGTATCTCGTGTGGTGTTCTGTAATTAAAAGAGAAAGTGGATATGATGGAGAGCAGCAATATTTGCTTCCTATCAATCTAAAACACTTTCCTATTTGAGTCAGAAGTTTAATAAAAAAACATCCCCTGAGAGCTCTAGAACATCCTACGTGAATTGTTTATCATCATATAGTGAGGAAGGTCAAGATCATGGTGACAGCAGAAATCACGAAAGAACTTTTATGTGTTTCCATTCATTTATATTAAAAGCTATAAAAGCACACTTTAAAAAAATATAATTTTATTGTTACATATAATTTGCTTTACAAAACCAATCTCATTTTAAGACCCTGCACTAATTTCTCGCTCTGGATATTACATGCTACACTCGTCACCAGAGTTCTAGTGTCCTGTGTTACCACCTTGTTCCCTGTCTAAAAGGAAGCATTTTAACCAAAGTTAGACTGTAAACCAGGAAAAGTATTCATGACATTTATGACATAGGTTCTGTACTCAATGCCAAAAGAACCATAAATGATTAATATAAAAATGAGTATCCCTGGTAGAAAAATTAGTATGTTCATTGCATCATTTTTTAATGGCCGGACATTGGATGTCTATGAGTGAGACAAGAATAGCCACACTGTGGAATGCTTAGCAGCTCGTTGCATGATGTGATCTATTCAGGCCCATAATTTTTATCGCTAAACACTTGGGGGCCAAATATTCATGCATTCGGTCGCAAAAATGTGAGAGCTTTATAACATGTAGCATTTGTACCATATTTATGGCCAATTGTATAAAGATTTATAAGTGGCACAAATAAAGACTGTAAATAACCTCCTGTCACTTGACATCAGATTTTGGTGCCAAAAGAGTTTTCTGCAAACAAAGGAAAAATTACTTGGGGTTTTTAGGACTCAATGGATTTATTTACATATTTATTCAGTGAAATGATATACAGTATTTAAGTAATAAAGACTTATAAAACGTGAATATAAACTCCATATTCATAAAAATATGTTTAGAAAGACTTTTTCCTCCCTCAAGTGTACAGAAAAACATTTAGAATGAATTGCCAAATCCTAACATTGGTTCTCTCTGGTGGTTATAATTGATGATCTTTGTTTTATCTTTATATTTTTCTAATGTTTGAATTTTAAAAAAGCTCAGATTTATTATGAGTAGAGATAAATTTCTCTCCATTTTGAAGAAACAATCTTTCACTTTCTCGAATTGTCTTTTTAGTGATAAGATGTTTCCAGCTTTTGGATTTGGAGCTCAGATACCTCCTCAGTGGCAAGTAAGAGGAAATCTCATTTTAAAGCTTTGCCTTCCAAAAAAGTAAGATAGGTCTCATCAGTCTTCTTCCTTCTTTTGATAGGTTTCACATGAATTTCCAATGAACTTTAAGCCATCGGCTCCCTATTGTAATGGTAAGTTAAACATATACCATGAAAAATTTAAACTGAAAGCCCCACTAGTTTTTGGATTTGTTTCTCTCCTTTTTTAAAGAAAGCTACTCAAATTCACCCTTTAGATTTCTCTTTGTGGCATTTTAAATTTTTTATTGTATGAAGTTGAAGAACTGGTTTTAGTGCTAATGATGCTGGTACAAATCGCTACCATGATGATGTATGCTGCAGATGTAATTTTCTACCTTAAGAGGTTTGATAGAATATAAAGCAATCTTGGGAGTAGATCAATACAAATAATCATTATTTTTGCATTTTGATTGTAAAAAAAACTTCAATAAAAAGATTATACAGTATACAGATTTTTTGAAGCTTTCCTCAGAGCAACAATCACTCTCTACAAAGAAAAAGTTTTCAAGAGCATCCAAAGTCCCTACAGAGTCCAAGTGTCAAAGCTCCAGTGATAGCCTTCCTATATGTAGAAGCAGGAGGTAGATATTTGTCTTTCATTTCACTTTTTTTTTCATGCTGTAGATATGCAAATGTTTCCTTCTTTTTAATCAATTGAGATATAAACCTAAAATGCTGAATCTCCCACAAAATTATATAAGACTGAACAGTTTGGAGGAGGACTAAGAGGTAAGGGGCAGAGTATAAAATTGTAGCCAATTAGCTAATTTTCTGCAAAGGGTCTTTTGCTGCATAGATGTCTAACAGAAGAAGGTGTTCTTTCCTTCTCTTCTTAAATGATATTCACAGAGTAGAAGAGTATGGATATTTTGGGTGAGTAGTTCGTATTCAGATTGATTTTCTCCTTTTTTCCAAAACATTTTTTCATGTTAATTCAATGTTCCTTTGATGAACTTTTAGTTGTTGGTTGTGACCTTTTTTAATCCCTAACCATTTGAAACTAGCATTCTTTTTAGGAAATGTGCTTCATACTTATGATGAACTTAGAATAATTTTTGAAATTTGTTGTAAATACATTTCATTTTTTGCATCCATAGGAATATTTAATCAATATGCTGACTAATAATTAAATTTTGCTTGAAAATTTTTAAATACTCTTTTTTTTTTTTTGGTCTAGGAATCCAAGGCATTATAGAGGCATATCGGGCCTGTCTTCCTCAGATAAAACTCTATGGACCAACTAATTTTTCTCCAATCATAAACCATGTGGCCAGGTTTGCTGCTGCAGCCACACAACAGCAGACAGCTTCTGTAAGTGCTCTCACCAGGGACAGGGAGAATGTAGGTTGGTGACTGTCCTGGTGCCATTTTTCTATTTATTTTGTCTTTGAGATGCAGAGATAGGGTATGAAGTAATGGAAAGTCACACTTGATCTGGGATTAACATCTGTTATCATTAAATTAGTAATCATTAAAAACAAGGTGCAACAAAATAACCTTACACTTACAGGCATGAGACTTTTTTCTGTCTTTTGAATTGGGTTTTATCAAAAAAAAAAAAAAAAAAAAGAAAGTAAAGAAATAAAATAAGGCTCTTGATGATCTTTTAAATGAAGAATTAAATTAAGGCCAGAGAGACTTACCATTCCAATTGCTATTTCAAAAATTACTTACTGTACTAAAAAGATTTGAATTAGACAACCATTACCTATTGGACCTTGGCTACTAATTTCTCTTAGATACAGTGTACTTAAGAATAAGGCAGAGCTAACTATTTCATGCAGTTATTAAAAGGGTGAAATGAGATCATTCATATAAAGTACACAGTGCCTAGGTCAGATTGAACACTCCACACATATTAATTACTATTTACTATTATACATCTTATTCCCATTCTAGACTTAAATTACCCAAATGATAGTCACAAATCTATATAACATTTAATCCCTCTCTAGAATGGTTTATCAGAGATGACAGTATTGAAAAATTTACTCCCCTTAAACAATATTCATTTTTCAAAAGCTGTATTTTAGTTTGGTAAATGATTCTACTTTTACTATAGTTGATCTTTTAAGAATGGAATTGCCACTTCCTTGATTGGTACTTTCACATATTTAATACCTTAGTTGAATCAAAGTATTTATTCCTATTCTATGAAAGTGTAATCTTTGACATTGTAGAGATGTCTTGCTTCTTTGCATTTATATTAACCCTGTTTTGTAGTCTATTACACTTTTAATGAAACTACAGTTGCTTTTTTTAAAGGAAAGTTGCAGGTAGGAATGAAGGTGAGTAGGCAAACAGGAAGGAAGGAAGAGAGATGAGGAGGAAGAGCTTTTATTTACTTTTTATGTAGTTGTTCACATTTTGTTCACCCTGCCCCAGGTCTTGAACCCTGGACCTTGGGATGTATGTGGGACTGCCCCTAGGTGTACTAGACCACTAGGGCACCAGCGTGCACTCTGAACCTACAGTTTTTATATCAGTAAATTTCCTCATCATCTGAGAATCTTAGACTATTTCTTGCATTTGGTGCTTTCAGTAGATACTGGCATGGAAAATGAGCAAGAAAGAAACTAAGTCATTAAACTAGGGATATCATTAATCATTGCTTTTATTGTTTGAGAATATAACCTGCTCAGTGGATGTATTTTCTATTTTGGCAGCAATATTTTGTTCTCTTAATCATTACTGATGGTGTGATCACAGACCTTGATGAGACCAGACAAGCTATAGTTAATGCTTCCAAGCTACCTATGTCCATCATCATTGTTGGAGTTGGAGGTGCTGACTTTAGTGCCATGGAGTTTCTGGATGGTGATGGAGGAAGTCTCCGTTCCCCATCAGGAGAGGTTGCTATCAGAGATATCGTCCAGTTTGTGCCTTTCAGACAGTTCCAGAATGTGAGTACCACTCCTCCCTATTCTTCATACACACTAAGGTGTTTCAACACAGACCTCTGACACTCCACAACCAAGTAGTTTAGTAGCTGTCCAGAGTTAGAGGTTGTGTGATTTTTCCATTTGAAGACCTCTGATTAGATTTGACACCTTTTCTTCAGGTTTTATACTTGTATACCTCTTCAGTCTATATGCTCAATTGTTGAAAATAGTATTATGATGAATGTCTTAAAATATATTTCATCTTTACCTACGTAATAACAGAAAAACTCTAAGGCATATATGATGAATTTACCAAGCCTAAAGTTGATTGGATGAAAATCTCTCAGGAGATTGTTTTACCCAGTTTATTCCCGTGGTATCTCTGGTAAAACTGTACAGAATCACAATTGGATATTGACATTGATACCAACAAGTCCATCACCACACAGATCCTTTTGTGTCCTTTTATAGTCACACCTACTTTCTTCCAACCATCAGACCCTCCTTAATCCCAGACAACCACTAATCTGTTCTCCATTTATATATTTTTGTGATTTCAAGAATGTTACGTAAATGGAGTCATACAGTATGTAATCTTTGGGATTGGCTTTTAACATGCACTCTTTTTTATTGCTAATTAGTATTACATGGTATGGCTATACCAGATTGTTTAACCATTCACTCACTGAAGAACATCTTCAGGTGTTTCCAGTTTTCATCAATTACACATAAAGCTGCCATAAAAACATAGTTTTTTGTGTGCACATTATTTTTTAAGCTAGGCAGTGTGGAGATTATTATCTCTGTTCTTCAGAGAAGAAAAGTGCAAAAGCAGGTAGCAGAGCCCAGACCCAGGTCTTTGGACATGAAGACTAATTCTTTCCACTTTCAGTGGTGTCGTCCTGGTATGATGACAACAAAGCCTAAGGAGAGGGGGGCATAGGAGGCATCTATGTAATAAGTGACATAGGAAAAAAAAAAATCACAGGCAGAAAAAAATGTCTGATCCATTACCAGGTGTTATCTCCCAGGGTGTGGAAACAGCATCCTGCCTATTCAAGATCTTTTACACAGTAAATTGAAGCCCATATTTGGGGTGGTGGTGACTGGTATTAGCTCACACTGCATATGCAGAGGCTGTACTCTCTTGAGATCATCCATAAAATGCATTTGGAAGCTGTCCAACTTCAGATGACTACTAACCATACAGAACTCTTAGATAAATACCCAGAAGTACAATTGCTGGGTCCTATAGTGGCGAGATATAAATAAATAAATAGATAAATAAACATATATACCTATATATCTAGCTTTATATATATTTATATAAAAATTGCTAAAATATTATTGACTTTTCTAGAGTTGTTACGCCACTTTACATTGCCACCATCAGTGTATGAGTGGGGGTAGAGTGTGAGATTAAAAATGGTAATGTTGGTAATTAAGGCTATATATGATAAGCCCACAGCCAGCATTGTACTCAACAGAGAAAAACTGAAAACTTTTCCCCTAAGATCAGGGAAAGACAAAGATGTCCACTCTCACCATTACTATTCAGTGTAGTTCTGGAGATCCTGGCCAATGCAATTAGACAAGATAAAGATATGAAAGGTATCCACGTAGGGAAAGAAGAAGTAAAACTATTACTTTTCGCAGATGACATGATAATATACATAAAGAACCCCAAAGAATCAAGTAAAAAGCTGTTAGAAATAATAAACAAATATAGTAAAGTGGCAGGCTACAAAATTAATATGAAAAAATCCGTTGCATTTTTGTATGTCAACAATGAAAATACAGAAAGAGAACTGAAGAAAACAATACTGTTTTCAATTGCACCAAAAAAAATAAATAAATAAAATGCCTTGGAATAAACCTAACCAAAGAGATGAAGGAATTATACTATGAGACCTACAGGACATTGCTAAAAAAAGTAGAAGATGACAGAAAGAACTGAAAATATATTCTATGCTCATGGATCAGAATAGTCAACATAATCAAAATGGCCATACTGCCCAAGGCAATATATACATTCAATGCTATCCCCATCAAAATTCCAAAGATATTCTTCATGGACATAGAACACAAAATAATGAAATTTATCTGGAACAAACAACCCAGGATAGTAAAAACACTCCTCAAGAAAAAAACCAACAATGGAGGAGTCATGCTCCCTGACTTCAAACTCTACTACAAAGCAATAATTAAAATAGCATGATGCTAGGGTAAAAACAGAAAGACAGATAAATGGAACAGAATTGAAAGTCCAGAAATAAATCCACATATATGGACACCTAATTTTTGACAAAGGAGCCAAAACTTACAATGGGACAAGGACAGCTTCTTTAATAAATGATGCTATGAGAACTGGACAGTAACATGTAAAAGGTTGAAACTAGACCATTACCTAACACCATACGCAAAAATTAACTCAAAATGGATTAAAGACCTAGACATAAGACCAGAAACCATCAAACACATAGAAGAGAATGGAGGCAAAGCATTATTAGACACAGACCTAAGAGATATCTTTGGCAACTCAACTCCCATTGCAAGGCAAATAAAATCCAAAATAAAACTAAAAAGTTTCTACTCAGCAAAAGAAACACCTAAAAACAAAAAGGCATCCAACTAAATGGGAAAAGATATTTGCCTCTCACACCTCAGATAAGGGGTTAATATCTAAGCTATTCAAAGTACTCAAAAAATTGGACAACAAAAATACAAGCAATCCAATAAAAAAATGGGCTAATGATCTTAATAGACACCTCTCCAAGGAAGACATACAAATGGCCAACAGGTTCATGAAAAGATGCTCTGGGTCTCTTGTCATCAGGGAAATGCAAATCAAAACAATGATGAGATATCACCTTACACTGATAAGAATGGCTATTATCCAAAAATAAATAAATAAAATGGAAATAATAAGTGCTGGAGAGGATGTGGAGAAAAAGGAACTCTAATTCACTATTGGTGGGAATGTAAAGTGGTGCAACCATTCTGGAAAGCAGTATGGAGAGTCCTCAAAGAAGTGATAATAGAAATTCCATATGATCCAGTTATTCCTCCACTGGGCATTTACCCCAATGACAGAAAAACACTTACCTGAAGAGATTTATGCACCTCCTCCCGCCCCCATGTTTATTGCAGCACAATTCACAATAGCTAAGAGCTGGAAACTACCTAAATGCCCATCAACAGAGGGGTAGATAAAGAAGATGTGGTACATATACAGTATGGAATTCTATGCAGCCATCAAAAAGGGAGAGATCCTGCCATTTGCAACAACATGGTTGGACTTGGAGACAATTATGCTTAGCGAGATAAGCCAGAAGGAGAAGGGCAGACATCGTATGATAGCACTCATAAAGAGAAAACAACTAAACGTCATAAATTAAGCAACACTAAAAGCAGGGAGGGGGAGAGGAAGAGAAAGAGTGAGAACACTACTCCAAACAACTATGAACTCTTAAAGATGAGAGACAAAAAGGTAAATCAGGGGTACCAAGGTGATGGGGGAGTGGTGGGGGAAATTGATGAAGGGAATTAACCATAAATGAAGGGAGAAAAAAAGGGGAGGGGGTATCAGTAAATCTACTATGCTGTTTGTAAATGTAAATATACTACTGTGTATACCTCAAAACAAGTCATTGTCAAACTGTAATATCCCTTCAATAATAATAAAAAATAAAATTAAAAAAATGTTAATGTTGGTATGTTGGGACCTTTTGTGGTGATGAAATAGTTCTATATCTTGATTGTGATGGCAGCTACACAAATCTACCCAGAACTACACACACGCACACCCTATGAACACAAATAAGTGTGTGTATGTGTAAAACCACTGAAAGCTGAGTAAGTCTGGTGAAGGGTACCAATGTCATTTCCCTGGTTGTCATATTGTACTTTAGATATATAAAATGTTGCCTTTGGAGGGAACTGGGTGTAGAGTATATGGAACCCTTCTATATTATTCTTGCAACTTCCTATGGATCTATAATTATCTCAAAATAATTAGGAAAATGAATACAAATGAATGAAAAGCTCATATTTAAAAGTTAAAGAACAGCAACAGCAAAATTCATCAAATACTAAAAGGCTGGCACCAAAAATTAAAAAAGTCTTGATAAATGTTAGAGGGATTATAAATCATTCATTAGTAACATTCGTTACTTAGCTTATTCCATCTTTCATGGGCTGTTTCTAAGACACGAAACAAGCTAGGAATTGGAAATTTCTGCTTCTTAGTGACTCTTGAGGCCTTCTGAGTCCTCTGTGAAAACTCCAGTAAAAATATGGTTGCTAATAAAATCACCTTGATTTTATTTTCCACAAGGCTCCCAAAGAAGCGCTTGCTCAGTGTGTCTTGGCGGAGATTCCCCAGCAGGTGGTGGGCTACTTCAACACATACAAACTCCTTCCTCCCAAGAACCCAGCTACAAAGTAAGAGGTGGAGAAGCTGCCTGGAGCAAAATTCTTTTGTGCTGTTGCTGTAATGGATTCATCGCACCCCGAATCATGAATTTGTCATCTTCTATGCTTTTCACCTCCAGCATGTATGATGTAAACCTACTTTTCAAATTGATTATATCTATTTAAAATTTTCTTAAGATTTTTTGGGGGAAGAGGGGAGAGTGCCAAATTGATCTTTGTTCAATCAGTTCAGTGATTGCTATCGTTTTTTTTTTGTGTTTTTTTTTTTTTTTTTTTTTTTTTTTTTTTTTTTTTTTTTTTTTTTTTTTTTTTTTTTTTTTTTTTTTTTTTTTTTTTTTTTTTTTTTTTTTTTTTTTTTTTTTTTTTTTTTTTCAGTAGTTACCTTGAGGCTATTTGGATCAGAAGCTAGAGTGAAAAAAGCCAATTCTGTAGTGGTGGCTGTTTATTTTCACATGATGAAAATGTTGTTTTTTAACATTTGTCAATAGTAAGAATGAAAAATTATTCCAGGACGCCATGCTTTGTTTGCTTCTAGCAGTATATGTTTTACAAACCAATGTTCCTACCTGATTACAAGCATTTCTTAAGTGAGATGATAACTATATTCACTGCTTTTCCCTGGGATAAAACTATCTTCACTTGTATCCGAATTTTGCTGCAGTTTAGACACTGCACAGTTTATAAAACAGTATGCATATTCAGTTCTTAAAATGCACAATCAACAAGCAAAAGGAATTTAATGTAAATATGCCATTTTATTTGCCTTTCTAGATATTTTGTTTCTATTGTGGAATGCTGTAAACATGGACAGTGTCAGCCTTTTTATTTACTGTATGTAACACTCAGGATTCTGTATTTACATAAATGATAGCTTGTCCTAGATTCAACATTATTAGTTTACTTTAATTGGAATTTGTTAAATGGTTAGGGCTGCTTTGTCCAGGAAAGTTATGAGGACCAAAATGTTGAAGGGGAAATTCAGAATTCTATTTCCTTCTAACTAATGAAAGACTTTACTTACTTAAAAAAGATAGTTTTTATACTTTCTTTACTAAGTCCCCATTTATACATCTATAAAAATTCAGTTAGAAATTTTCTATTTTTTTTAAATAACTTGTTAAGTTAGACATCTAAACTCATGATGCTGGTTATTGATCAAAATTACATTTTGATAATATGCTGTTTTCTAAGGCTAGAATGTATTGTATCAAGCATAACACTTATTTTAACTTAGAAAAAAAATCCAATTGCTACATTAGAATGGAGTAGACTTTACATGCTTTTTTTTTTTTTTTAAAGAGAAGGCTCTTTTTCCTAATTTTTAACCTTTAGAACTTATTACTTAGCAAATATTATATTTGTAGAATACATTCTATGACATTTTACTCAGGACCTATATGCCAAGTACAATGCATATTAATATATTGGCCAATCATCTTTAACTATTTAACATTGAAAATTGCATGTTTATCACATATCCTTAGGTGAATGTACACAGGGCCATGATGACATACTTTTCAGCCTTACTGAAAATCTGTACCATACCCCATGTCTCTTGTTCTCTGAAATATCTGAAGGAAGTGAGCTCTCAATGTGAACAGCTTTGACTTCTCAAAAACAGCTCATTGCCAGCGTCAGGCAATGAAGGGGCCTGCTTATTCTTTGCCACTTATCCTGGGTGAGCAGTCATCGCCTTCCCACTCAGCTGGCTGGTTTCTGACATGTCATTAACCCACACATACTTAAGTAGGCAGTTACTCTGTAGAATGTCTCAGTAGTTGACAAGTCATTTTGACATGGGTTAGAGAAGAAAGAAACTGATCATTCTTCCAATGATTTGGAGCCATTGTGGTCTCAGAGGTTCTAACTTCACCCCTCTCTGTGCTGGGAAACAGCATATATGTGTTGTGGTTTTCAGAATTTTTGTTTGTAAACACCTAAAATTTTTCAGAAAGTTATTTATAAGTATTCTCAATGTATGGTATGACAGACAGAAGTGGAGCGACCCTGTTTGAAACTGGGACAGGTCCAGAGCCCACTCACAGGCCGTCCTCATCACGCCTTAACCAGCAACTGCCTGCACGGGGGTGTGCGGACCACTGCCCTGAGCTGTCACTGCTGCATTGCCACATAATAGTCCTTCTGCCACCACTGTTAACTTGACTTGCTCTTCATCATTTTATATTCTGGTTTATACCAGAATGCCTCCCCTTTAAAATATATTTTGTGTTCACTCTTGGTCAGGTCATTCTTAGATGCTGTTATTCATAATAACTGTGATTCTAGTATATTAACAGAATTGCTGCAGTTTTTAATACAAGCAATTTACAATTTGTAGATTATCAATAAAATTCTTTTAGAATTTTCATTTCCCCTCATCACATGCTGATTTAATATGGTTTCGTATCAATGCTGTTCGTCTTTTCCCTAATGTGCCAGCATTCATTGAAGTGCCATTAGTTTTTTAAATGCATTTGAAGAAAAAGTAGCCAGATTGACTCTCACCCTTCATATAATCATATACATTACAAACATATATTAGAGTGACAGAGCCCTGGATAGAGGCAGTAGTTCTCACAGATGCCAGTCATGAGAAAATAGTTTAACAGCAAGCATGGTCACATCGCCTGACGGTGAGGATTGAAAATTTAAGATCATAAACATTTTAAGTCAGATCAGAGATCTATAATTTACAGATTACACTCTGCTAGTAGGTTAGGCAGGCTTTCCAGAGTAAATTGAAGGTCCCATTGCTGTTTATGTTATATTTTTATATACTTTGACTTTTTCATTTTGTAAATTTTGAAGAAACTACTTCTATAAGTCTCCCCTAGTCTTTTTATGTGTCTGGTTAAAAGTCATGGAAGCTAATACATACAGTAAACCAGAAGTTTGGTTGAAATTATGAGAGACTATTTTGTGCTTTCATACTTGATCATAACTATAAGTTACTTACTAATGTATGAAATGATGTTAAATGTTATCTTCCATTTGGATTCCCTTTGGATAAAGTTATTTCTTGATGTGATATGTGCCTTGTTTTCATTATTATTCTTTCTGTAAATGTTAACAAAACCCATAGAGAAGTTAAAAATGAAGTTAATATAGTATTTTAGGTGGCCTGTATTCCATATTTTACTGAGTAGTATGGTTTCTGGTCTTTGTTATTTTATGAGATTTATTTAAAAGATAATGAATGCATTCGAGATACTTTTCTGTGTGCTGTAAGGGAAAGATTCTGAGTTTATAGCTAGGGTAGGCTGAGAAATATGGTGCCTCATATTTCATGAGTTGTGTTAAGTAGAGTATGTTCACCTAACTTTATTATTTAAAAATTGCTTCTATTATGCTACAGCTATTGAGAAGGTCCTTGGGACACAGTGATGACCTAGGTAGCCACAGTTGCTACCTTCATGAAATGATGAGCTGGGGAAGAAAGACATTAAATGAGAAATTATAGAGACAAGAGATCGGTGTGTAAAACAATATAGTAGGAGGAGACCTGCCCCATCTAGGAGGCAAGGAACATTTCTCTATGTGCCATTTAAACTAAGACTTGAAATTTAGCTGGGTAAAGAGATTAAAGGCATTTAAGAAGGTGTTGGATTAACGGCAAGCATCGAGTTGAATTTTCTTCCAAAATTTTTTTTTATATATTACATTTAGGTAATATCGACTTATAATACCATATAAATTTTAGGTGTGCAAGTTCACTTTATCAAATAAATGATATCACATCACATTTACCACCAAATTTCTAATAATTGTCCACACCATCTGTTGTACCTGCACTACCCTTTGTTCCCACCCCCTGGTTCCTTCCCTCTGGTAATGTATCTGTCGTTAATGTCCAAGTGTTAGTTTTTGTTTTGTCTGCTTGTTTGCTTTGTTTCTTTATATTCCATGTATATGTGAGATCATCTTTTCCTTTTCTGACATTTCCCTTAGCACATTCCTTTCTTGTTCTATCCGTATTGTCAAAACGTGAAGATTCCACCTTTTTTTCTTAAGAGCTGAGTAGTTTCCAATGTGTATATATACCATACTTCTTTATCTAGTCATCTGTCCATGGTCACTTAAATTGTTTCAACTTGTTGGTTATTGTAAATAATACTGCAGTAAACATAGGGGTGTATATGTCTTTTTGAATTAGTGTTTTCACATTCCTTAGATAGATAGCTAAAAGTGGAATCACTGAATCATATGATGGTTTTAGTTTTAGCTTTTTGAGGAATCTCCATACAGTTTTCCAAAGTAGCTGCACCAATTTACATTCCTATCAAAAGTGTTACCTTTTCTCCACAAACTCAACACTTTTTATCTCTAGTCTTTTTGATATAAGCCATTTTCAGCAGTGTGAGGTGTTTTTTCACTGTGGTTTTGATTTGCATTTCCCTATTAATAAATGATGATAAGCATTTTTTCACATGCCTTTTGGCCAACTGTCTTTTAAGGGGGATCAGATCTTATGCTCATTTTATTAATTGGGTTGCTGGGGTTTTTTATTGTGGTTGTTGATATTGAGTTATATGAATTCTTTCTATATCTTGGAGAGTAACCCCTTGTCATATGATGATGTGTGGAGTTGAATGTTTTAGGAATGGAAAGGAATTTATATTTTTGAAATATTAAGTGTGAAAGAGGAAAGTGGTAGAAGGGTAGAGCGATGAGGTAGTGTGGTCAACAGGGTTTACATCTTGGGGGGCCTCTGGGGCATGAAAGGGAGGTTCAGACTTCAGTTAGGGTAGTTGGATACTTCTGAATGGATTTAAAGAAAGTAATGGTGTGATTTGATGTATATTTTTTATAAAGTGGAAGCATCATAATTTAGGGCAAAGGTGCTAAGAAGCCCTCATGGTTTCCCATGAGCCCTGCTGCCAAATAGAGTTAACTGGAATGGCTTTGCCTTGGTGAGACCCTTAGGACAGAGTTGGTGGTAGTACTTTGTGGTGGAAACTCTTCTGTTTGGTCATATATTTACTAACTGTGATTCCAAATTTTGTAATTTTCCTGCCACAGTCTGCCTCTGCATTATTGCATCAATGTTTCAGAGGCTGGTTCACAACTGGTAATGGCAGATCCCAAGGTTGCCAAGCTATTTCTTGTAACAAGACTACTAGCCTTGTCGCTGCTCAGCAAGCATGGCTACATTTGATCCAGTTCTCCAGAAAATGCACAGCAGGTACAGTGTCCTTAGAGAATTATACTTCAGCTTCACTACTAATTCCCTTCTACCCCCAAAATAAATTTTCAGTGAGGTAAATATCACTGTGAGCAGAATTTTGACTTCTTAAAATAGGGAAACATATCCATAATATCTTTGGTCTTTTCACAAGTAGACTTGTAATGCCCCAGGTACTCTGTCAGCACATGGTTTTCTAGGACTGGACTCAGAAGAATTTTAGGAGTGGAGGAGCTCTAAAGCGTCTGCAGAGAGAAGATTGGGTGGGAAATTGTCTTTCCAACCAGTACGAAGTATTCACTTGTTTTTTGAATAAATATTTATTGGGTAGTTTACTACTGGCAATTAATAGGGAAATTCAAAAGATTAAATTTTTTTTTACTATCTTCAAAGAGCTCATGATCGAATATGGAAAAGGATATAGTATATGACACTAAAAAATGTGAGGCAGTCTTTTGTGTTTAGAATAATACTGTCTCATTCCTATACCTGCAGGCATCCGTAGTTCCAAGATGAGACCCTTGAACACTGCTTCTGGCAAGATATGCCTCTCTCCCTTCCTTCTAACATTCATGGCTGCACCACTGTCCTTGATCACCAGGACTGATCATACCAGTTCTCACAAGAAGCCTACATAAGGAACTTCCTTGTTCACAACCATATGGCTCTTCTGTATAATCCACAATTTGACTCATCCCACTTCTCTCTAACTCCCCAAGTCCCTCCACTCTGCTCTTGGGAATTAGGTCACTCATTAACAAAATCTCCTATACCTATGCATTTTCTGAACAATCCTCTCATGTTTTTATTTTGATTAAAGTATGGCTGTCTTGAAGAAGCTAACTTCATCTGCAGCCCTCTTAAGTGGTCATTTTCTTTCCTTTCCTGATCTAACACTGGACCTAGAGTTAGGGAAACTGGAGTTATCTCTGTTTCTTCCTTTGTTTTCAGATAACTTTTCCCTATATTTTAAAACACACTACCACTAATTTGCAGAGATAAATGCACCCTCAGATTTACTGCATTATTTGCAATAATCAAGAGCTGGAAACAAACTAAATACCCATGGACAGATGAGTGAATAAAGAAGATGTGGCATATATACACAATGGAATACTATTCAGATAGCAAAAAAAGTTGAAATCCTGCCATTTGCAGCAACATGGATGACTCAGAGAGAACTATGGTTAGCAAGATAAGCCAGAAGGAGAAAAATAGACATTACATTATACCACTCATATGTGGTACATATGAGTACCAAGAAAGTAAATGAGCTAAATTAAACAAAAGTAGACTTAAGCAAGTGAACTAAATCAAATAACTATAGATTTAACAACAACAACAACAACAAAAACCCAAGAAACAAAAAATAAAAGCCAATTCAGTTGCAGGAAGGAAAGGGGAAGGTATGGGAGGAAATTGGGGTAAAGGGGATTATTTACTGAAGGAAAAACTAAAATAATGGTGTACCTTTTATTCTATATACAGATATTGATATACTATGATGTATGCCTTAAAACTATTTAATGTCATAATGCAAAGTTACTTCAATAAAATTAATTTGAAAATAAAAATAAGAACTCAAGTTTTGAATTTTCTGTCATTAGATTAGGATACTCTTCATCCCTCATTGTCATATTGTTCACCTTACGTCAGCCCTCACTCCTAAAGTCATATCCTAGATCTTATCATTATTGAGAACAAAATCCCTACTTAATTTCAATTTCCAGGATCCCATTTTCTTGTGACAAACCACATTTCAGCTCACTTCCTCCAGTACAACTCCAACAAATCATTCTCCATCAGTACTTTTAATCCACCAATCCTTCCAGCTTTTGAATGACTCTCATGGTGTAGCCCCTCCCATTCCTTTTCTAGACTTCTTTCCTCCTGGTCTTTGCTTTGGCCTTTATATTCCAGTTGCATGACTTTCTTGCTTTTAGTCCATTATGCCTGGTTTGCTCCTGGATGAAGGCTTTTGTATTTACTTCCTGAAGACTTTGCCCTGGTCATCATGAGTCTTATTCTCTTACTTCCTTCATGTCTTCAAAGTAATGACCAGTGAGGCCTTTGCTGATCACCTGGTTTGAGACTGTACCTCTCTTTCCTAGCACTTAGTATTTCTCTTTCTCACTTACGTTTTATTTATTTTGTTTCTTGTCCTCTCAACCACTGGTATGTAAATTCCAAGAAACTGGGGTTTTCGTCTGTGTGTTCACTGCTGTACCCCTAGCATCCAGAACAGAACTTAGCGTTTAGTAGGTCCTCCCTACATAGACATCAAAAGAATGAATGAGTCATGTGCGTGTTAGAGCACATGGAAGGATAGAAGTTAGTTTACATGAGAAAATATTGAATCTTAGAGTGGGGAGATTTTCTATTCAGGGGGGAGCTGTCAGAACAATGGGGAGATCTGGGAGAGCTTCATGGATGGTTGACATTTGATGTGGGATTGACGATTACATCAGGTTTTACAATGTAGAGAAAGCAGAAGAGCCTATGGAGAAAGATGTCAATACTGTCCATGACTTGAAGTCAGAAAGTAAGGTGGTTGGTAACATTATTAGTAAAAGGAGATGAGTACATGTATTTGCAATAGCACTTTTGTTTCATAATTGGATCTCTTTGCAAATGAAATGTCAAAATCCAAACTTCTTATTTTAGTGAAATCTGCGGTTGGTGTCTTTCTGAAGGACAGGCTAAATCTAAAATTTTCCTCTCAGATTTAGAATATAAATATGGTCGCAACATGGCAGATTTGACCATAATCATGCATCCTGAAATCTTGACAATATAATTTATTCATTTTGGAAAAATCCTTCTTTAGACAGATGCTGCTTTTATCGAATGATCTTTGTATTTGAAAAGCAGTATATTGTTTAGTGCCTTAAGCACTACCATACTCCAGTGTGATCCTGGACACAGGATCTTGTTTAGTGTTTTGTAAAAAGGGGGTGTGGAATAGGAACCTCCAAATTCCCTTTGAAGTCTAAGATTCTGATACAAATCTCAGAGCTTGATTTATGTAAAGTTGGATGGAAGAAATTGCATCATGAACCTGGTTAATAATCCTTAGCATGCTCTGTGTGCTGAATTCTCTATTACTTAGGAATCTCAGCAGAGAGGGCCCTTACAAATTTGTAGTGGAATTATTGTGTGCAGCAGGCAGAGATGACTGTGAGAGGGGCTATGACCTTACAGGAATGCTTCTCTCTCCTTATCCAAGGGAGTTACTGTCTAGAAATGTCAGGTTGTATTGCTTAATGATGCACATTTATTTGACCTTTGCACCATCATTTCTAGTCACAAAAGTTATAGTGCAAAAATATAGCCAGTCATAATATATAGAGAAAAACATCAAATTTTACTACAGCTTATGGGTAAGGTACTTAAAACATGAAATTCAAGTATCTTTGTTCTAATTAGGTATAATAAATTCCAGAATAGTATGATTGATATCTTCTAAAGATTTTTTAAAAATTCTTCACAGGAAGGTAAAAAGACTTAATATAAATGTAAAATAGAGCCAGGTTATGGAAAGCACAGACTCTTTTCATGTTGATGTTCTAAGTAGCAACATTTTATCAACTGAATAACTGAAATGAAACAGTCTGTTCTATATTATTTTAGGGTTAGTGTTAAAACAAAGATGGTTCCCAAAATATGAAGAGAGGGCCAAAGTTACTCCTATACTGTGGATGTACTTAAAATTTTTGGCTCCTTCTAATACAACATTTGGTATAGTTATACACTTTAAAAATAATTTAAAGTTCAAAGTTATCTCTCTCTTTTAGAAAAATAGAAGTTTTGTTTATTTTTGGCATAATCTGTATGTAGGACTGCCAGATTTAGTAAACAAAAAGTTAAATTTGAATTTTAGATATTCATTGAATCAATTTTATTATAAGCATGTCTTACATATGGCACCTAACATACCTATACTAAAAAATTATTCTCTGGCTGTCCTGTTATATCTGGCAATTCTCTCCGTGAGGAAGATTGCAAAAATGTCCGCAACCCTTCTCTCCGTTTCTACCCCTTTTTTTCAGTGTGACATGAATTTGCATTCCTCCCATCAAGATGTGGATTCTATTTCTCCAACCCTTTAATCTAGACTGGTCTTGTGACTTGGCAAATAGAATGCTAGAAGTAATCATGCGCCCATTCTGAGCCTAGATATCCCTGCTTATTTCTGCTTTCTTTTGTAATCCTGTGCAATCTCCCATCACAGCCTAGCCTTTTGGAAATGGGAGAACCACAAGGCTAGAGACAAATTGTCCTAAGTGAGACTTCCTAGGTAGTCCTCAGCCAACCCAGCCTCTGACTATAGAGCATGAATTTACCCAGCTAAGACCAGAAGAGCCACCAGCTAAACTGTCCAAACTGGCAATCTACAGAATCATGATTTATTTTAAGTCACCAAATTTTAGTTAGCAAAAGCAAACTGATACATAGTCTAATAATATAAATCAAAAAAATTTTTTTTTTTAAGGCTAGAAAACAGTTTATGGATTGTGCTGAGTTTTGAAGGCCACAGATTACAGTAGGAGGTAATTTTTGTGTGTGTCAAATTTGAGCAATTACACTAGGGAATGGCTTCAGTGAATCAGAGGAAATTGCTTTTTGAATAAATACTTGGCCTCACAGAAAAATATTCATTTGTGTTAAAGAGATGGTTTGCTTCTTTAACCATTTAATGTCTATAAACTCTAGCATTGCTAAGTGGCTCCTTGCTTTTATCTTCTTTCTCTGGAGATTTTCATTCTGGATACATCTTCTTAACCTGGACGTTCTGTATTTTACCTTTGGCAGTTGGTTATTGAGGTCGTATGCAGATCAGGATGGGAGAAGAACTTTCATATATCAATGCACCAACAGTTAGCCACATAGTTAACAGACTATTTGTTAATTAGAAAAATAATTAATGCACATGGGCTAATAAGAGTATAGAGAAGAGAGATACATGAGATGAGAGATACAGGGAGAAAAAGAACGACAGTAAGGAAAAAGCTCAGTCTTTATTTCCAGGGAAAGCTGGCTGTCTGGGTTTTGACTTTTGACCAAGATAAGGGCAATGGGATTTATGATGTGGTTTCTAAAGGGCTTAACGCTAGTGGACCCCAGAGTCATTTTTTTCAGCGAAGGCTTTCTAATGGTCTAGCTGGTTAGTCAATCTGCCTTGACTATGAGGCTAGAGAAGAATATTGTCTCCCTGGGACCTCAGCTTTGCACAGATGTTGGTGGTTCAATCCTGAGATGCACTATGATCAGATCCTTGTATGACCAAGGACGTTGGGCCTTGTTGTGGAAGGTCAATCAGACCCCTCATGCTTATCTGGGTCCTTTTTTTCCCTACATTCTATCACCTTTAATAAAATCCCTTGATCCCTATGAATGAGTCTATGCTGGGGGGTGTGGAGAGCCCCTTCCAATGTCCTAATTTGGAAAGTCCGCACTCACAGTGACCCAGGGGAACTTAATAATTGCCATAACTCATTTTCCTCATCTGGAAAACAGTGAAGATGATTAAAATAATAGCTACCTCATAGGACTGCTAAGAAAATTAAATGAATAGAGGTACAATACTTGGAACTGTAACCGACACACAGCAAACACGAAAATGCTTGCTATTATTATTTTGAGCCTGCCAGAAATCTAAACTTATTTTTATCTCAACTTTTTTAGGTTGTGGATGATCATTTTCTGTCCTGTTATTAAGAAAAGCACCCTGTGTTAAAATAGGTTGTTGTTAATTGTCCAATTAGTGGGTCACATATCATTGAAAAGTAATTTACTATTTTCCTGGAATTCAATGTTTAAATTTTTATTGGGATACATTCAAATGCCCTAGCAAATGTTCAGAGAATTATTGTGGGGTAAATGCTTTACCTTCTTAATGATGTGGGCTAATGTCAGATTTATTTTACATTTCTTGGAGAGCACACTGTTTAGGGAGGGTGATGGGTGGGGGGAAACAGATCCTACAGGGAAGGATATTATTGCAAACCTGCATTTGGCAGCTGGAAATTCGGTCACATCAAGAATATAGATAGCTGGCAAGAAACAAAACAAGACTGGGGTAAGGTGAGTATTCTTCACCAGTAACATTTGGAAATTTTTGTCAACAGCAACGAGACTTAATGTTATTAAAATTGAGTCAAGAATATTGGAAGCTAAACCATGCATTCTTGAGGGGACCTCGGGGAGGAAGATAATTTATAAATCCTCAGCTGTGAAGAATGAACATAGAATAATAAGACCTGGGGAACTTTATATATTGTAAAGCTAGGTTATTTCAGCAAGAATCTCAATGGTTACTCAGAGGCCTGGCAAAAGATAATGGTAGATTCAAGTCTGGGACTGGCTCCAGTTTTGACAGAGGGAGTCCCACACTTATTTTAGAGATTCTGTTCCACTCAGGCACTTTTTATTGAACACAACTGTTAATTATGCTATCTTGGGGGGGGGCACCTTTAGTTTTTTTAATCATAAAACATTTTAGGAAATTCACAAGGAAAAATATCTTTCATATCCATGTTTTAATCATATTCCTACTCCACCCTTATACTCTTCACATATTTCACATCTTTCAGCAGAGCATGAATATTATCAAAAGTGGGCTGTGGGTCTGTGGCCTATTATAAGTAGGGGATGATAATACCCTCAAGTTTTAGGAAGGTGGGTGAACTTATTAAGACTTGCTGAGAGAGGTATTGACAGCATCTGTGGAGGATATGATCCAAGAACTCAAGAACAGATTACTGTTCTTCTCACAATTAAGTTGCTGGGAACTTTCTGTTCATGACGTACTTGACAAATGAGCTGATAAATTTAAGGCTGCAACTCAGGATTTTCACTCACAGTTGCTCCCCAAGTGTCTGTTATTTTTCACCTCCACTCACCTATCTTACCACTGTGCCTTCAACCCCTACAATGTACTTCTCATTCCATGTTATTGTTCCTCTTCCCTACTTCTCCAGACAACAGCTTTTCTTTCACATATTTTATTAAACTAAGTTACTACCCTGTCAGAGATAACATGACAAAATACTACACACTGGGTAGAAAACTAATTTCCTTACTGTTCTGGAGACTGGAAGTCCAAAACGTAGGTGCCCACATTTGGAGTGGAGACCTCTCTCCTTGGCTTGAAGAGAGCTGTCTTCCTGCTGGTCCTCACATGGCGTTTTCTCTGTGCACTAGCATTTTGAGTGTCTCTCCCTCTTCTTATAAGGACACACTGGATTAGTGCCCCAGCCTTAGGACCTTGTTTAACCTCACTTACCTTCTTAAAGGACCTGTCTTCAAATATAGTCATATTAGGAGTTAGGACTTTGTAACCAAAAATGACTACTACAGAGCACTGAGATGCTACAGAGGTTTGAAGCCAACAAAACATACATCAAGGATGCCCAAAGGAGGCCCATGCTGTGTCTATGAATTACCAAAGGATAGAAAGTAACATGAATATTTAATCATACAGCTGACCAGACTGTACAGTTTGACCTTCATATCTGTAGAGGAAAAATTAATAACCTTGCTGTGTACATTTCCCGTACAGATAGTGCCTAACTATGAGCATTTATTCCAATGGGGTCACTAACCAAGAATGTTATAAATCAGCTAAATATCTCCTTGAAGTATTTTCTTTGATATAGAATGATTAATATCCTCTTTCTCTGCATGTGATTGGTTTGTACAAATTATATAAACTGAAAACAAACCTATGAAGGGCAGGTGCAGCCACAAAGGTTGTTTCTTCAGGTTTAAATCCTCTGAGTTTAAATCCCCAGATAAACTCTACATAATCTCCTAATAGATACTTCTTTATTACATTGGATTTTGCTCTATAGCAGTGATTTATTTTAGTCTACAACTTCAACAGTGGGTGTGGGGTGAGGGGACACAATTGAGTCCACAGTACAAAACATGCTTCATAATCTCTGCAATCATCAAGCGGAATTCTGTCCACATGCAGAAGAAATGCCTCAAGGGCAGGTCAGATCCTCAGCAGATGAAGTAGCTGTGTCTACAGCGTCTGCCTCTGTGATGCAGGAGTAGCCAAGATTAAAGGAAAGATTCTGATGTCGATGGTCACTTCTACATTAGCCTGATGCTAGATACAACACTGAAACTCAAGCATCAGAATTGAGTTAACATAGCTCTTAGTGTAAGGGACACTATTAGCCAATGCTCTTCATTTATTCTTTCTTTCTCACATGATCTATGCCTGCTTCCACTTCCATTTTCTCCTCCCTCCCACCGTAGTCACGATTTCTAATGCACTTAACATAGTTTCTTAGATGTGTATACTTTTGAAAGGCATAAAATAATTTCTATGTGTTTTAAGTTTGGAACCTGTAAGCATGGCTTTTGTTAATGATAAAAGGACATAGAGGTGAAAAATTTTGCTTTCTAAAATCATGGAGTGTCATAAAGGTTGCTGTTAGAAATCTTACTAGTGAGACTGAAACATTCCATTTTTGTCTAGAGGATTTGAATCATTCTGATACAGAGAAGCAAACAGGTAAACAGCTTCAGATAAAAGGTTTCTGGACACAACAGTCTGTTTATCTTAACTGAGTAGTTTCCAAGGAAACGGGATCTTGAGTCTGCTTCTTGGCCCAGGTCTGATATTAACCTTTTACAAACAGATTTGCTTTAGTTTGAACATAACAAAACAACACTTCATTTAAACTCTAACTAACCTGTCCCTTTTCCTAGTAGCCTGTAATAACTCTATCCTTTCCTGTGTGTGGTGGGGCACCCCTATTTCCCCTGGAGAATGGTCTCCATGGTTGCAGCAAATTTATAAACTTACCTTAATTGGGCTGAAGGTTTATCTCTGATAGTCTTTATCACAAAGACTTTGTGAACATACACACGACATCACTAATGATCTCATTATTTTTTCTTACTTTTTGTTTTCCCTTGGTTGTAGGTCTTGACCGTGGGTCCACAACTTTCACAGACTGCACCTTAGCCGCTTGAGCCATGTTGATGTCTCTCTCCTTTGTGCGTGTGTGTGTGTGTGTGTGTCTGTGTGTGTGTGTCTTTAACTTTTAGAAAACCACACCAATTCTTAAAAAATATGTATTCATGTTATTATGTGCAAATCTAATTTATTACTTGTAATGGCTGGATAGGATTTCATTTTAAAAACACATTCACACTCCACATACCACATATTTTTCTATCATTTTCATAGTGGTAGACACTGGAGTTACCTCCAATTTCTTTATACTACAAACAATGCATCTCCTCATGTCTTTTCTCTAATGGACCTGCTTGAGAAATATTTGGGATGTATATGAGCTCTAAGGTACACTGTCTGAATTTTTCTAAGTACTGCCAAAATAAGAGACCCAATTTGCACATTTGCCAGCATTTAATATTATTATCTGCCTTCAAATGTTTTCCAAATTGATGAGTATAAGCAGTATTCCATTTTTGTTCTGATTTGTATTTCTCTGAGCACAAGTGAAGCCAAACTTCTTTTCTTTGTTGATTACCTGTTGATTTTGCTGCATGAATTGCCAATTAATATTCCACCTAAAAAACCTGGGCTTTCTCTCTTTATACAAATAAAGCAGAAGAGCTAATATATGCCTTGTTAAAATTTACAATTAAGCAGAAGTAATTTACAGTTCAGCAGAATTTAGAGAACAATGGAGTACTTTAATATGCGGTACTTCTTGACAATGCAAAGCATAGCACCTAATATTAGAACGCTCATGGGATGATATATTTAGGGGCTGTTGGGAAAGACTTAGAAATATAGGAAAAGAAACAAGTTATGGGATAGAGATAGTGTTCAATTCTATGGGAGACAGCATGGACAAATGCCAGAGGAAGAAGACTAGATGATGGTTCCAGAAAATACAAGGAGACCAACTTCAGTAAAAGGTGATAATTAAATTTGTATAATTAAGATTTAATTGGTTGGAAGGACTAGTGGGACTCCAGGCAGAGAAGTAATAGGTCAAAAATTGTTGCAATGATATGAATGATTCTGTCCTTCCCAAATTCATGCGTTGAATTCCTAACCCCTTAAGAAGGTAGGGCCTTGGGGAGGTGCTTAGATTTTTTAATGGAACTGGTGCCTTTAGAAAGCTCCAGAGGGATCACATGTCCTTTCTATCATGTGAGAACGCAACAAGAAAGGATCTTTGATGAACCAATAGGAAGACACTCACTAAATGGTTACTATGCTGGAAGTTGGACTTCTCTGCCTTCAGAACTTTGAGAAATATTTTTTTTGTTTACAAGCTAGTTTGAGGTGTTTTTGTTATAGCAGCCTTAATGGAGTGAGGCAGTGACATTTTAGAAGGTGATATTTTTCCCATGGCAAAGCGACTGAGAAGGTAGGTCAGTGATTAGAGTAGATTATATTTTAAAAGAAAATGCTTATTTGAATTGAACAGAAAATATGTACTAATAATCTAACATTGATGTTGAAAAAGGATAATTAGAAAGATTTTTTGAGAAAGACAAAGGACTTGGTGAAACTATAAGCAATGGAAGAGTTACTGATTTTTCTTATGTTTTAGTCTAAAGGGTTGGAAAAAATAAAAATGATATCAATATCTGAAGTAGAATAGTTCCAGAAGTGAAATAAGTAGAAAGAACATAAACTGCAATGTTGCTATATTTTAATTTCTTTACAAGGTACAAGGGGAAAAATACTTTTCACAAGTTCAGGATTTTTCCTTTGTTCTTTTCTTATTGTCAGACTTTTCTCAAGCCTTATTTCTCTCTGACTTTACTAATCACTCATTTTTAAAAAATAAAATTTTATTATTTATTTTGTTTACAAAATTATGCTCATTTTAAGATATTGAAATTGTTTCTTAGTCTAGTGCACTCACCACCAGTTCTAGTGTCCTTTATGGCCACCTTGTTGTCTCTCCTTTCTTCCCTCTCCAGCCCCCTTGGTAGCCACTATCTTGTGTCCTGTGAATTTTGCTAGGGTTTATCCATTCATTTGTTTCATTTCATTATATTCTATATTGAATGTATCCTGTATTTATCTTTTTCTTTCTGACTTGTTTCACTTAACATAATCCCTTCCAGTTCCATGCAGATTGTTGTAAAGGGTATAATTTCTTTTCTTTTCATAGTTGCATAGAATTCCATGGGGGTATATATATATATATATATATATATATATATATATATATATATTTCAACAGTTAATATAGTCATCTGTTGATGGGCATTTAGTTGGTTTCAAGGTCTTGGCTATTGTGAACTGTGCTGCTGGGAGTTCAGATAATTTTTCTGATTAGAAATTTTATTTTTTCTGGGTATATACCTAGGAGTGGGATTGTTGGATCAAATGGTAATTCCATCTTGAGTTTTTTGAGGAATCTCTATACAGGTTTCCAGAGAGGTTACACTAAGTTCTCAGTAAAAAAAAATTTTTTTAAGTGTAGGAGGGTTCCTTTTTCTCCACACCACCCCCAACACTTGTTTCTACTTTTTTTGAGATAATCATTTCACACTGGTGTGAGACAGTATCTCCTTGACTAATCACTCTTTCTACATACAAGTTCCCATTTATTAAGTAAGTACTATTATTAAGTAAGTAAAAATTTCTCTACCTTCCCTTAAATCCTGAAAATTACCAATCGATCTTTCGTAAAATTTGTTATGTTTTCACGATACTTGAACACTATATTAAAAAATAGCCATTCTACCAAATGATAGTGATTCACTTATACATGGTTTGCTGAACGCATCTATGTTGTAAGCTTTTTGGCTAATATAATTTGTTAAAACCCTTTCAGCAAAGTGCTGTTATAATGACCATCTTCTGGGACTTGGAAATAGCCTTATTATACAAAACTTAATGTTATACACTAATGGCATTTATTAGAATGGAATTCTATATGTATTATTACTTCCGACATCAGCCTGGCTTTTCTAGCCTCCTCACAGCAGGAAACTTTGGTAATTATGCTAATGCTAGCTGATTCATGAGGACAACTTTCCTAAAGTGCATTTAATTAACTTGGAGATTTCGTAAACAGCTGTACATGCAGGTTCCGCAAATTGTAGGGATATGTCAACCTGACATGTGTACAGCCTGCCTTCACAACCTCATCACGTTTTATTAAAGTTGAAAACAACGTGAAATTCAGATCTGGCATCTTCTGAAGCAAGGGCTTGAAGAAGATTCTCTGAGAAATGTCACTTTGTCCTCTATAAAGATGTGGGTGATTTCAGTCAAATGAGTGAGGTGAACTCTCGACTTTTAGATTCATATAAAGGAAAATCTTCAAGTTTGTTTCTTTAGCAAAGGGCAGAATTTTTCCAATACGTTGTTGCCAGGTGGTTTTGCCCACGGGTTTCTTAACCCTGCTGACCAGCATTGCTCTTCAAGGATTACTCTGCAAGTCAGGTTCCTCGTCTACATGCGCTGCGAACCCTGCTACTCTTTAGTCCCGCCTGCTAGGTTGATTTGGTATTTGAGCGACTCAGGCCAGGCTTGAATGGAAATTACATGACTTTTGATATATTTTATTAAAATAGCATTCTCCCTTACAAGTAAAGTTACTATTCATAAGCATAGACTGTTTAACCAAGACTGACAGTACCATGCAACTTTAAACACATGCAAAAGTAAATTAAAAGGAAAAGTTTGAGAGTTATAGCCAGACCAACACCAAGGTAATCACAATGGAGATAAGACGCATCATCAAGAAAGCATAGAGAGAAAAAAAAAAACCTACCAAATACAATTAAGAGAAATGCCATTTGTACAATGCTAATGACAAAGGAGAATAGGGAGGATTTTTTTGAATAATCTTCTTATTACTGCTGCATAAGTTCACACTGTCAGATAAGTCTTAGAAACTAAGCTAAGGATTTGCCTATGGTTTCTCCAGGGTGCCAGCAAGGTCTTTTACCGTCATTAATTTAAGCTACAATCTTGCGTACAGTCTCATTGGGAATGAGCTAGATTACACCAAAAGATAATCAAACATTTATTGCTTAGCTTTTTCTTTGACTTCAATTGTTAGAACCTCTTCCCCAGCTTCAGCAGAAGGAGCCATTCTGATGATGAGTGATTGATGATGGGTAGTTCCCCTGGGTAAAACTGGTCTTCTAGTTGACTGAGGCATTTCTTCTGCGGTAACAGGGCTTGCTCTACATTTGGATCTCTCCACGAGTTTCTCTGCTGGCCCACTTCTTTTATCTTCATATTATTTTCCTTTATCCTCTCCTCCTTCAGAATTTTCACATTTTTTCTGTAAGAGGCCATTACAAAGAATTGGTACCAAAATCATAAGCAAGGGTATTATATATACAATTATGTTATATAATATATAGTATGTATGTAGTATATCCTTATAGTATATATACTATGTATGACACATAATCCTTATAGTATATAAGGTATATAAGTATACATACTCCATAGATATAGCATATAGTAATGCAGTATATATTCTATTTATTCATTTGTCGCCACTTTCAGCCCTTGGTCTCGAACCTGGATTCACGGCTTTCATAGACTATACCTTAGCAGTCTGAGCCACAGAGTGGGTCAGCATATATTTTTAAAACATATCCTTAGCAGTTATATACCAATCAGATAGTCCTTGAAAAAACTGGCTGAATTAATATGGAAATCATGTCTTCTTTACATTCAACTATCATTTAACTAAATTTTATGCTGGAAATAGGGCTGAGCTGTCACATTTGACTTACTGTGTTAGCCTGGATTGCAGTTTTGTCCAAGGAATTCTCTTCCTATTGGCGCTCATATTCTCTGAATTATTAGCTCAGGACTCTTTGTTTTTATAATATTTAATTATTTTATGAAGATGAAATTTTTAATATTTTAAATAAAGAACTACAACCAAATACCGTGAAAATACTGTAGATAGTATAGTTTTCTTACCATATAAACTCATGGGAGAACCTCAGAGAGAAGCTCCTATCTCTTTCCTTGAATAGTCTTCTTCGCCCAATCCCATGGCTACTTCAGTTACGGTTTTAGAAACTTTTGCTTTTAATGTCAACTGTAGGAGTTTCACAGTAAAAATCACACTATGCTTTTAATTAGAGATGCTTGGGATTAGTTTAGTAGAGCTTCGAATAAGTTTTGAATGTGCATATATAAAGATGAGAATTGTACTTAATACACTTACATATTTCCTTGCCTTATTTTTCTTTTACATAAATTATTTTTCCTATGCTAATATAAGTGAGGCATCTGTATTACTGTATCCCTAATTTTCACCACAGTGTTGGAAAACAAAGAAGCAAGTTTTAGTCTTAAGTGTGACTGGCTTTATAATATTTGCTTTACCAATTTGCTAAAGGAGCACAGAGATTCATATATTACTATTTTAGAGATAACATAATGAGTAGATTCAGAAAACACAAAACCCTGCTCTGTTTCTCAGTCTCTTCCCTCATAGGCTTATTATGAAAATCAAAGATATAGAAAGAAAAGAGAAAAACAACAATATTGTTGTTTTACATTTCCAGGAATTGGAAGATACTATTATGAATCTGGAAGCTTGAATAATAGTTTTTTTCTCTGTTATTGATTGTGATTTTATCCAAATTCATTGATTTAGATCTGAGTCTCTTCATCTATAACATGATGAACTTGGATAAACTCTACAAGGTTATTTCTGACTTTAAATATTTATGAACAATAATTGATTATTTGTGAAAGTGTTTACTCTCTTATTGCTCAAATGTGTTATACACTTTAGGTGTATATATAAACATATAAGTTTATTGTCATTATTCATAGTAGTTTTATTTTATAAAGCAGTCACAAATACTGAATTAGCAAATACTCTTTGGAATAGTACAGAGTTAGGTTCCCACAAGCCACTGGCCACAACATATTTTATCAACCTTGTTTTATGTCTATTTTGTTTAAAGATACCTTATTTAATATAGAGCTGATTCATTAATTGAACTCATGGTCATTAGTACTATAACCCAAGCCTGAATAAAGCTTATCGAACACATGTGCTTTCTCTTTAAGGCACATCGGAATGTTTTTGAACTTATGGACACTTAAAAGCTCTTCAACACTATATTTGCAGGCAATTTTTAACATAAAAAAAGTAGCCAAATATGACAGTAAATAGACTATGAACAGGTTACTTGTTTTAGAGCAAGAGTGGTAAAACAAGAAGATAGAATGTGTCCTTGTTCAACTTTTAATGTGAATGTATGCACTGGACAACACTTTGCTGTTCTGGACATGTATATGTCTACAAATGGCCAGAAAACCATCACGAATATTGATTTTGAGGTTACACACAAATTTTAGTGAATAAGCAGATTCACAAATACGGAGTCCACAAATAATGTATGTTTGAGTGTGTGTGTGT
This sequence comes from Solenodon paradoxus, assembly GCA_004363575.1. Taxonomy (NCBI): domain Eukaryota; kingdom Metazoa; phylum Chordata; class Mammalia; order Eulipotyphla; family Solenodontidae; genus Solenodon; species Solenodon paradoxus. The sequence goes on along the minus strand of RJWH01000155.1, from coordinate 1,109,418 downwards.
GTGTGTGTGTGTGTATCCTGTCTGTAATAAACCCATGTCGATTAAATATGATGATACAGTTTAAATAATAAAATAATAATGTACTGTATATAAAGTAGTAATGTTTAGTATTAGATGAATCCAAATAATTCTAGTGGCGTCTACAATGAATTAAAAATGGGAGCCTGTAGCTGTGTCCTGGTGGAGTAGCCTCCAAAGGGACTCAGATCACATGCCCCTGGGTTTGAGTCCTGGGTCTGAGAGAAACTAGTGTGAACAACTAAATAAAAATAAAACACAAACGGCTTCTTCCTCTTCTCTCTTCTTGCCTGCTTGCCTACTCACCTTCATTTCTGACTGCACCTTTCTTTTTTTGTTTTTAAGGGAGCTTGTTTGAGTATACTTAGCCATCTCTCCATTATAGCCCTCCATGCCATCTGCCTTATTACCTGAACGATTTCTTCTCGCTTCAGTTTGAGTAGACTTGCAAGACCTGCTTTTCTTGTGCCTACTGTGAGAGCTTTAAACATTTTGGGTGTCTCTTGCTTCGGTGGGAAGAGAAAGGCAAGTCCTTTTCTTGGAGGGGTCGCCTCTGTGGTAGCAACCTTCTTCTTTAGAAGCATCCTGTAGACAGGAGAGAAAGGCTACTTTAACATTTTAGATTACACTCTGAGAGTTTTGGAAAAACTTACCCACATTTAGACCTTCTCCTCTCTATCACGTTTCAATGGAAACTGCATACCAGGTGTTTGTTAAGTGTTTCTCAGGACAACAATTGATCATTACCATCATAATACCAATCTCTTAAATGTTACAAAGTAAAAAGCAACTCCTATCTAATGGGGTTTTCAGGATTGTACCTGGCTTTCTTCATGAGGAGCTTTTCAGAATCCGGATAATGCATGAGAATTTCTTGGAGTGTTTTTTTGTCCAGAGTTAAGAGATTGGCAAACCCATGGGCCATCACGTTGGCAGTTCGACGGTTTCCTCCTCTTGCTGCTAGAAGACTGTGAAAAAAAGAGAAATCCTTTGCCACCAGTTTCACTCTTACTTCTCAGAAATCTTTTTAAAAAAACAAATAACAAATATTATGATCATTTATAACGCTTCAGAGATCACTCCCTGTAGGTGAGAGTTCCAGCAGAGGCAAGATATAAGAGCAAGAGAAGTGGCAACCATTTCAATCTATTTTACATCAAACTCTCACCTCAAGTCAAAGCCCTATGAGAGTCTTCGTGCCACATTTCCAAAGCACAGAATTCCTTTGAACTGGGTGTTTTCCTTTTCCTCCTTCAGGTTCACCTTTCATCCTTCTCCATCTTCCTTGCTCCCCAGGAAGCTGATCACTGTGGCCTTGCCTTCTGACTTTTATTTGCATTTATTTTTTAATCTCTAAGTTCCAAAGGGGTCCTTTAGAGAAGACGTTTTTCTAGATCTAGTTTAGATGCTCAGATGGGGTACTGACTACCAGTGAGTGCCTCACTTTTGCTAGGACTGGCTGCAGATTTTGCTTTCACGTTGCAGGTGGTGGACAGGGCCCAGTGAAACTGTCACGTCAATTCTTCCAAACCAGGACCCTGGTTTATTGACATCTAGCCAGTGGGAAATACCAGTAAAGTCGGAAAGCAGGAGGAAGGTGAGGTTGGAGCATTTATGCTCCTATTTTTCATCTGTCAGGGCACAGGTGAGCAGAATTATAATAGATTCCAGGAACTTCTCTGGCTACTCCTGCAGAAAGGAAACATTCGACTGACTGTGACCTGTTTAAAATCTAGCATAGGTCTTCCTCTCTGACAAGTAAAAGTGCTTGGAATTTGTCACTCCTCTTCTCAAAACAAGAAACATCTAAACAAACTGAAAACCATTGGCTTTTCTTAGACCCATCAGAGAACAGAGATTTGAGGGTAAACTTCCGTCCAAATCTGGAGAGACAGAAGAATTCATCAAGTCCCAGCTGAGCCTGCTTACTCGGCGCTGTCAGTGGGGCGATAACTGGTAAGAAATGTAAAGGATAATTTTGACAAATGGTTGTAGGTGGAGAGTAGATTATCAGAAGAGTAGGAAACTCTTGGGAGACACTGACACTGTTATGAATTTTACCTCAAGAAACTCCATCGGTTTCTCATAGTTAGGGGCCAGGAAAGATCTGCTTATGGTTCTGGGAGTGAAGAGAGTAATTATTCTTTGTAAAATACAAACAGGGCTATTTGTTTTCAAAAAACAAAAACAAGAACAACAAAACAGAACAGAACAACTATCAGAGCCTTGTCTCACCTGGAAGAAAACTGTTTTCCCACTCCTGGTCCCTTTAGTTTTCATGGTTTACCTAAAAGGAGTGAGTGGCTACGAAGCAATTGTGAAGCTCACATCTCAAGGTTGTAGAGCCACTAAAGGACTGAAATTTAATCATAGGACCACAGATTATCCTAGCAGCTCAGTACCATACCAGCAAGGCTCCTGTGTAATAACAGTGGGTGACAGCTGCATGATACAGACTTTCTTTGAAGAGTACTCCTTAAGGAAGTTCAACGTCAAAAGGATAGATAGAAACATGGGCATCGGACATTTTTAAGCTCTGTACCTATAGATACAGCAAACATTAAACACAGCCCAACTTTCACCTAGATGAATATAAAACCTTACATTAAAAACTATTTACCTCAGTTCCTACTATTACATCATGTACAACTTTCAACAATAGTTAAAAAGCACACACACACACACACACACACACACACACACACACACACAGAAACAGTATAGTGAAAGAGGAAAAAAAGGGGAATTATAACTAGATCTATGAGAAGGATGTTAGAATGATCAGAGAATATAAAACTATGGTTACTATGAAGTGATCAACTAGAAAAAAGGTAGACAACACACAATAATAGATGGTTATTTCCAAGGGATATTATTTCTAAAAAACACCAAATGTAACAGAAATGAAGAATGACTCTAATAGCATCACTGATAGACCCAAGAAAAGAGTGGAGGAGCTTGGAGATAGGTCAATACAAAATTCCCAAACCAAAATGCAAAGAGAAAAAAGTATTAAAAGACAAAACAAAACAAAACATCAGGAACTATGGAATAATTTCAAAAGGTATAATTATGTGCATATGTATATGCATCTGTGTGTGTATATATCATAATTTCAAAAGTTATATGTATATATACATACAGACCTTTTGAAAGTGTTGTATGTACATATATGTATGTATATATCTATACACATAAGCATACCTAGTTGAATATATTGTTGTTATGATTATTTTGAACACATCTGTCAGATCAATTAAGATAAAAACAAGTTTTTATTTTATCTTCGCTTATCCCTCATTAATTCTCTTCCTTTCTTTATGTGTCTCTCAGTTTCTGATTTATATTCTTTTCCTTCTTGCTAAAGAACTTCCTTTTTAAAGGAAAGGTGCAGGCAAGACTGAAGGAGCTCCAGGAAGGAAGGAAGAGACAAAAAGAAGCATTTTATTTTATTTTATTTAGTTGTTCATCTTGTTTGTTCTCGCTGGATTCAGGACAGAAACCCCAGGTTCTTGGGAGCTGAACTGCGCTCGGATGCAGCCAGTGAACTAAACTACCACTGTACCAGGGCGTTCCTAAAGAGAATTTAGTTTTTAAATTTTATTGAAGAAACATTATTTAGGTTCAAGGTGTACATCACAGTAAATCAACAAACCAACATTGTATATACTACATTAAATTCACCAACAGTTCAGTTCTCTCCTTTACCATATAATTGACCCCTTTTGCCAGCTTTGTTCCCCAACCCCTTCTTTTCTGGTAACAACTGATGGCCTTTCAAACTGAATGTCTATTTTTGTTTGATTTGGTTCATTTGTTTGCTTTCTTGGTGTGCTACAGACATGAGTGAAATTATGCAATGTTTGCCTTTCTCCTCCTGAGTTATTTCACTAAGCATAATTGTCTCTAGGTGCATCTACCTTGTTGCACAAAGAAGATTTAATCTTTAAAAAAAGAGTGGTATCACAGAGTGTATATATCACATCTTTATCCACTTATCTCTTAATGGACACTTAGGCTGCTCCTAGCTCTTGGCTGTTGTAAATAATGCTGAATAAACATGGGAGCACATACATCTCTTTAAATTAATGTTTTTGTTTTTCAGGCAAATATTCAGAAAACAGACAACAGAATTATGTGGAATTTCTATTTTTAATATTTTGAGGTATCTCCATAGTACTTTCCATCATGGTTACAACCAATTTACATTTCAATCCAAGTGCTTAAGAGTTCCCTTTTCTCCACAACCTCAGCACTTGTTGCTTACCTTCTTTTGGATAACAGCCATTCTTACAGGTGTGAGTTATCTCATCGTTTTACTTATAACCTGTTTTAAATGAAAAGCTAGTTAAACTTGAGCTCATTCTAACAGCCCACATTTTCATTCATTGGTCTTCTAATTTCAATGAGCATCATTGAAATATTGTTATGATTTTTTCTCTGGGGTTTTGTTTTGATCCATCATTTGGGGTAAGTTTTCTGTCTCTTCATTTTGTTTGGTATTCTGTGCTTATTTCTATGAATTGGGATAAATGACTTTCTTTCCGTCTTGAGGTAAAGGCCTCGTGTTAGGATTTCAAAATGCAGAGTTACAGACATAGGGGCAGGAGCTCTAGATGAATGCTTTAGGCTGCATTTCAAAGATCTTTAGCATTTCTTGAGAGACAACAAATTTCTTCAATTTTTATTTGCCTGAATTCTTTGTTTCTTCTTCATTTTTGAAGGATCATTTCAATGGGTACACAATTCTAAGTTCATGGGCTTTTTGCTTCTTTTTGCAGTTATATTGCTTGATGTTCTCTGAACTTCCTGTTTCTGTGGTTTAGAGACCAAGATTATATTGTGGAAATTCTCAGTCATTACTTTTCAAATATTTCTTCTGTTCTTTTACTGTTCTCCCTCTGGTATTCACATTGTAAATATGTCACATTTTTTTTAGTTATCCTACAACCTGGCTATGCTGTTGAGTTTTTTTTCATTTTTTTACTCTCTTTGTTTTTCAGTTTTAAAGGATTTATATTAATACAATCTCAAGCTTAGAGAGTCTTTCTGTAGGTTTTCCAAATCTACTGTTAAGCCCATCAAAGGCACTCTTTATTTCTGTTATAGTTTTTTTAATTTCTAGCATTTCCTCCTATTTGAAAAATGCCTACCACAATATGTTTAGGTAATATTCTTCACCACATATAGCTATGACTTTCTTATAATGAGAACTTCTAAGATCTATCCTCTTAGCAACTTTCACACATAAAATTCAGTGTTGTAAATCATTTTCATAATATTATGCAATGATGTAGCATTTAAAATATTAATATTTTAATCTCTTTACTTACTTTGCCTATCTGTTCTTGAATTAAGTTTACTTTGTCCATTATCACCCTTAGCATATTAGGCACATTCCTTGTTTGAGAGTATCAACATCTTTGCTATATCTGGTTCTGTTGCTTGCTCTGTCTCTTTAAATTACATTTTCTGCCTTTTGGTATGTCTTGTAATTTTTTCTATTTAGCTGAACATTACATACTAGGTAAAATGATCTGCTGTAAACAGGACTTCAGTTATGTGATGGTGAGGTATGGGGAAGGGGAATTATGAAATTCACTAGTATTTCTTAGTTTTTCCTCTCTTTGGTGGGACAGTGTGTTTAGAGTTGGGCATTTTTTTTCCCCCCTAGGTCTGATAACACCCAGCAGGGAAATCTTTTGTAACTAGTTTCTCCTAAGAGTAAGCCTTGTTAAGAACACAGTGCTCTGATGTATTTCAAAATGGCTTTTTTCCCCTCTACCCTCACCAGAAGTCTGAGGGGATTTTTCTCTGATGTTTATTTGCTATGTAACCTGGTAGAACTCCTGGGGGTAAATCTTATCATATTGTGCAGCTTCCTCCTCTCCTATAAATAGAACCCTCTGAAATTTTTAACTCTCAGAACAATTTCAGTTCAGGTTTCCCTACCTGGATACTGGGTCTTATCGCAGTTTGTTTGTAACCCTGTATTGGCTTGGTAATCTGTTCAGCCTGGGAGCAGCAGTTTCCCTGTGTCCTCCCCTCTCTAGGAATCCAAGAAGAGTTGTTTAATTTCCAATCTGTTCAGCTTTTTATTTATTTATTTTTTTTGAGAGGAAGAATGGAAAGGAGAAGAGAAAGATACAATAAAGGAAGGAAGGAAGAGGCAGAAGAAATATCTTCCTTTATTTTGTTGTTCATTTTCACCTTGACCCCAGGTCTCTGGGATGTATGTGGTCCACATAGCAGCATCCTGCTCAGTTTTTCACTTGCTCTTAGGACAGAGTAGCAGCTTCTAAATTCCTTACATAAAAATATAAAACCCAGTATGTAAAATATATGAAATATCCATAGTTGGAATATGAGAATAAGAGTAAGAGAATGGAGAAGAAATACTTGAAGTAAAAATAATCAAGAAATTGTACCACCCAGATCCAGGAAGCTCAGAGAATACCAAGCACAGTAAATACCAAAAGATGAAAATAAAAAAAAACCTTAAAGACATGATCAATTTCTAGGCATATCACTGTAATAAACCAAAGAGGGAAAAACAATTTTGAAAAGTACCAGAAGGAGAAAAGTCACCTTACCTATCAAGGAACAGAGAAGAAGACAAGTAAGTAGAGTTAAATACAAAATGTTGAAAGAAATGAACAATTTAGAATTCTATGTGCAGTGAAATTGTCCTCCAAAACTAAAGGACAGGTAAAGAATTTCTCAGAATAGCAAAGACAGCAGGACTTCAATATAAGCATACCTATTCTGCAAGATATGTTGAAAGAAGTTCTTGAGGAAAATGGAAAATGATGTAGAGTAGAAACTCAGGTTTATATAAAATGAAAGAACATCATTTATGAGACAAAATAAAGAATTGATAGAGGTAACATTTTAATTTTTGTTATTGGTTGATATAAGAGAACTTTGAAGTTACATGTGTTAGGTGATTATCAAATATGGGTAAGTGAAATGAATGCATCATGTCTTAAGAGCTGGTAGGGAAAAATTGGGAATACTTTGTTATAATGTTCCTGTACTACATGTGAAACGGCATAGTGTTATGTGAAGGTAGACTTACATTAGTTAAAAAAGTATATGCAGACTCCAGGGGAAATATTGATATTAAAAAAAAAGAAGCTTAATTGACATAGTAACAGAAGAGAGAAAATGAAATAATATAAAATGCTCAATTAAAACCAGAGAAGGCAGAAAAAGAGGGGGAATTAAACATAAAATAAGGGCATCCTAAAGAACCAAGCAGAGCCTTTTACCTGAACTTAACATTAAACTTGGTCTAGGACTCTCCAGGTCACTTAAAGATAGAATTACACTTCCATGAAAGTATGTACTTGCAATCCATAAATGCTGACTATGTTAATACCCATGCATTTTTTCAGTGATTTTACATTTAAAATTTTTTGCTCCATGGCAAAAAAACAAAAACAAAAACAAAACTTATTAGACCATTTCTGGGGTTCAACCAAGAGAATTTTTGCCTTCACCTCTTTTAAAAAAGAGATAAATGGATTTTACTCCATTTATATCTATGTACAATGCATCCACCTACCTATCATATAGTCTGTCAATCAATCATCACAATGACCTCTTCAGTAGCACATGTACCCAACTTCTTATCTATCATCCTACCTCGCTTTCTAAGACATGGGTATTAATCCTTGCAGGACAATGATTGGATATGCCTATTCCATTCACATGGCTGTAGCCTTGGACACAGTAGTGAGGCAGGGCTCTATGGCACTGGGGAGCTTAATTTGGATCTAAAAGTGCCTCTGTGTGTCAGACGATGAGAGCAGAATGGAAATAACATATTTAAATGTCAGGTTATTTTGAGATTTCTCAAGCTTTAATTAAACTTTCCTACAGGTTACACGTTTGGAGTGCATGATGAGTTTTTGAACGGAAGAAATAGCTGTCTGCCAGATGGATTTTGCCCAAACTCTCTCAGCAACGTTTAAAATAGCATCTTTCTCCCCCCTCCTGTCCACAAAATGCTTCTCTAGCATTCTACCAATGGAAAGTTTTACTCATTAAATAGCTTACTAAGAAGATCCGTAAATATTCTCAACCCCATGTAGTTTTTGAAAAAGTATGTGCCAGAGGACAGATAGTTGGGGTTAATGGTAAGTGTCTCCAGGTCAAAAAATAGTTATCAGAGCAACAGCCCCAGGGTACAAAGGAATGGGTTCTAAATTCTAGATCCATCTCTATTTGCTGTGACCTTAGATAATAACTTAGTCTTTACAATTTTAACTCCAGTTATGTATTTGTTAAATGCCTACTATATTTTCAGCAAAATGAGGTGAAGTAGGACAAAATGATAATTATTAAAGCTTAGTATCATTTTATGGAAAGAATACAGGCTATGAAACCAGATAACTCTACCATTCAAAATTTGGTAGAAAAAAATAAGACTGATAATGTCTCTGAGCTGTAAAAAATTCTGTATTGAAAGAAGTAATTTTGCTAAATGTTATTCAACTCAATACTTTTCAAAATTATTTGATCATGGAAAATCCCTCCCTCTCTTATCCCTACACCCAAAACCAATTGACACCTTGTTCCTCTGGAACCAGTGGGAACTTCTCTTCAGGACAGTATGTGCTCTCCTACCTGCCCTTGCCACATTATAAACAGATGCTATGTAGTATATATTTTGAATGTCACCCTTAAAACATAAGGTCATTAGACACTACAGAAATCAACAACTGGATTGTCTCACCATGAGATATCACAAAACCTGGGTAAAGAAAATATACACCAGATGACAAAGAAAGGTCTTGTCATTGCTGAGTCTTTAGCCAAATTTAAAAGTAGTCTTCTGGGAAGTTGGCAAAGAGTCAATCTTATTTGTTTTTAAGTTGTAACCAGTGTAACTTGTATTCTGTGATCAAATCTAATACAGAATCATTAATTATTGTTCCAAACTGACCTTAAGCTGCTGATTTGAGGCTAACATTTGTGAATCCAGAGGATCACTTGCTAAAAGTCCATATAAATCTACACTCAGACACATGGGGTGAACTGCATTTTCTGTAATCACTGAATTCACTGGGGGAATAGGATCATGATTACTTTTAAGTACATTAAAATGAACAAATATATATTTCAACATGAAAATAATTTTTAAAAACTTTCTATAAATACATTAAACTCCAGTTGGTAACGGGAATGATTGCTTGCACTCCCTCAGGACCATATCTTCAAATCATAATTGTCAATTCCTGATGTTCTAAATATTTGTCTCTTGAAAATATATTTTTTTAAAGCATTTATTTATTTTATTTAGTTGTTCACGTTAGCTGTTTCTCCTGGCCCTGGGTCTTGAACCCACAACCTTGGGATGTATGTGAGACTGCTCCAGGGTGTACTAGATCACTAGGCCACCAGGCTATGCCCAATATTTGGTTCTAAATAGAAATTAAAACATAGGTCACAGTTTGAATGTAACCCTAGACCAAGCAATCATAGTCAAATAAACAAAACATAAAACTGCCCTGATTTCCCTGAAATGCTAAATGCTGATTGTGACCTTAAATAAAACTTTAGCTTTCCTTGTTTCTCTCTCTCCATTCTCCCTGCCTCACCACTCTCTCCTTCCCTTCTTCCTCTTTTCTTTTTCTATTGATGTAGCATTTAGTTATAACACAAAATGTTTTAGGTATGCATGTTCACTCTTCATCAAATACATAACACACATGTCTGTCATGAAATTTCTAATAGTCCTCTACAATGTTCACTGGGTGAGCAGTACTACTCTTTGCTTCTATTACCCACCCCCTTCTCTGGCATTCTCATTTGTGTTGTCAGAATTCAAGGGTGAGTTTTGTTTTTGTTTTTTGGTTCAATTTGCTTTGTTTCTTTATATTCTCATATTGAGTGAAATCATGGTTATTTACCTTTCTCCTGACTTTTTCTACATAGCATAATCTCCTCTAGTTCCATCAAAGTCATTGCAAGGGGAAAGATTTCATCTTTTTTTTAAATAATAATAGTGGTACTCCATTGTGTATATATATATATATATATATATATATATATATATATATATATATATATACCACATTTGCTTTATCCAATCATCTGTCCTTGGACACGTAGGTTACTTTTATTTGTTGACTAGTGCTGCAATGATTATAGGGGTGCATATACACCATTTTGAATAAGTGTTTGAATATTTGTTGGATAGACAGAAGTGGAATTGCTGGATCATGTGGCAATTCTCTTTGACATTTTAAGGAATCTTCATACAGTTTTATAAAGCAACCTCATAAATTTATATTCCCACCAAATGTGTACAAATGTTCCTTTTTCTTCACACTCCTTCCAATACTTATTGTGTCTAGACTTTTTAATACAAAGGTTTCTCACAGGTATGAGGTGCTGTCTCTTTGTAGTTTTGATTTGCATTTTCCCAATAATGGGTGATGATAAACATTTTCTTCATGTGCCTGTTGGTCATCTCTATGTCCTTTTTGGAGAAGTGTATATTCAGATCTATCTTTGTTGTTGTTGAGTTGTATGAATTATTTATATATCTAGGATATACGTTCACTATATAATGTCTAATGTATGGTGTGTAAATGTCTTTTCTCATTCATTTGGCTGTTATTTCATTTTGATGGTATTTTTTTTTCCTGCTGTACAGAAACTTTTTAGTTAGATGTAGTTCTGTTTGTTTATTTTTTGGTTTTGTTTCCCTTGCAACTGGAGACTACTCCCTAAATGTGTCTCAAAGGCTGATGTTATGGAATACATTGTTTATGCTTTCTTGTGTGTATTTTATGGTTTTTTGATCTTACACCCAAGTCTCTAATCCATTTTAAATTAATTTTTGTGTGTGATGTTAGAGAGTGATCTAGTGTCATTCTTTTGTATGTGTTTTTCCAGTTTTTCCAACACTATTTGTTGAAAAAAACTTTCCCTTCTCCATTGTATGTTTTTGGCTACTGTGCTGTAAGTTAAATGACCATATATTTGTGAGTTTATTTCTGGGGTCTTAATTCCATTCCACTGATATGTGTCCACTTTTATTCCAGTACCATACTGATTTAGTTACTGTCACTTTGTAATATAACTTAAAATCCAGGACTGTGATATCCACACGTGTTCTTTTTTTCTCCATTACTTTGACTACTCAAGGTCTTCTATGATTCCAAGCAAAATAATTCTTTTGCTCTATTTCCTTGAAAACATCAGTGGAGTTTAATAGGAATTGAATACATATACATATATATACACACACACCTATATAGCTTTAGGTAAGATGACCATTTTAACCATGTTAATTTTTCCCATTTATGAGCAGAGAGTATCTTTCCATCTTTTTGTGTATTCTATTTATTTTATTTCATTTCCTTTTCTTCCTTTACTTTTATTCAGTCTCACTGTTTGTATATACAAATGCAACAGACTTTTGTGTATTAATTTTGTAGCTTACCACATTACTGTCTCATTAATTCTAATATTTTTATATCATTTTAGAGTTTTCTATGTATGTTATCATATTGTCTGAAAATTGTGATAGTTGAACTTCTTTTACAGTTTGGATTCCTTTTAGTTCTTCTTGTCTAGATCTTCTGACTAGGACTTCTAACACTATGTTGAATAGTAATAGTTAAAGTTGACATTGTTGCCTTATTCCTGATCTTATAGGAAAAGCTTTCAGTTTTTCACCATTGATTATGGTAGCAGTGGGTTTTTCATAGATAGGCTTTATTATATTAATGTATATTTCTTTAATACCCACATTATTATAAATTTTTTAATCATAAATGAGTGCTGAATCTTGTAAAATGCTTTCTCTGATGCATCTGTTGATATGATCATATAATTTTTATTCTTCCTCTTGGTGATGAGGCAAAATGCACTAATATATTTATATATTTTGAATCTTCCTTGTATCACTGCAATAAATCTCTCTTGGTCATGATGACTGATCCTTTTGAGTGTTGTTGAATTTGGTTTGTTAGCACACTGTTGAGTGTTTTTGCATCTTTCTTCATCAGAGATATTGGTCTGTAATTTTCTGTCTTTGTAATATCCTCATCTGCTTTTGGCATCAGTGTGTTGGATTCATTGAATTTGTTTGGAAATGTTCCCTGTTCTTCAATTTTTTTGAAGAGTTTAAGAAAAATAGATACTAATTCTTCCCTGAAACTTTGGTAAAACTCACTAGTAAGGCTCTCTGTTAATGGGTTTTTATTTTTGGGGAACTCTTGATTATGGCTTTGATTTTCTTGCTTGTTATAGGTCTGTTCAGGTTTTCCATTTCTTCCTGATTCAGTCTTATAAGTATTTGTCCATGTCCTTTAGATTGTTCAATTTATTGATGTATAGTTGTTCATAATAGTCTCTTATGATGCTTTTTATTTCTGAAATATCGTCTATAACTTCTTTTTTACTTCTAATTTCAGTTATCAGATTTTTTTTTGTCCTAGAGAGCCTAGTCAAAGATTTGTTAATTTTGATGATAAAGCAGTGGCAGTATTTGAGAGGAATGACTTCAGTTGTGAAATAAGTTATGTTGTGGTAAAATCAAATATTTCATGCTACAGAGAAATCTTTTGTGAGAAGAAGAGTCACTTAATATGAAAAACTTCATTGTTGTCATTTGAAAAAATGGCCACATCTATCCCAATCTTCAGCAACTACTGCTCTGATTAGTCAACAGTCACATCAACATCAAGGTAACAACCTCTACCAGCAAAAAAATGGTTGTGGCCTAAGGTTCAGCTAATGGCTAGCAATTTTTTTTAGCAATAAAATATCCTTTAATTAAGGTAAGTTCATTTTTAGCCCTGTAAATGAACACAATAGTCCACAGCATAGTGTAAGCATAATCTTTATGTGCACCAGGAAACTAAAAAAATCATGTGACTTGCTTTATTGAAATATTCACTTTAATGTTGTGACCTGGAACCAAACATGCATTATCGCTGAGGTGTGAATTATAAAATTTTACTGGGTTATATTTAGATGGCATGGTTTTGGTAGGAAGGCCACTATGTAAATTGATGATCAACATCTTCACATCCCTATGGTAGATGCAAAAATCAGTTTGTTAGGCCTATTTGTGATAGACTTCTCAATAAAGACTATGTGTCACTCAAAACTACAATTCAGTAAGAGTAATTTTATGGGGAAGGGTGTAAGTACAATGCATTCCAGATACTCAGATTTCTGTTGCTCTGACATGATCCATGATATCTAGAATATCTAGAGAATAAATAATCCTTCTAAAAGGTGTTTTTCTTAGTTTAATTTTGATAAATAGTTTTTAAAACTAGTTTGAGATTGAGACCATTTTGCTTTGGAGGGCAATCATGCAAGAGAAGATAAGTAATCCATTGCACGAATGAAAAAAAAAAAGAAATTAGAGATAAATTAGGAATATGTAGAAATGTCATTCTTCATAATGAGCTAGATGCCAAGCTCTTGGATTATAAAGATGATTAATATCTGCTCTAGAGTTTGAGAGTTTGCAATTCAGGAATGAATAAGAGTGTATGAGCGTTGCCAGACTAGTAAAAATTAATAATGAAATTAATAATACTGGTAGTAATAGTATTTTTGAGGGATTACTTTGAGGAAATATTTTCAAGGTTCTTTTAAAGTATTAATGAATGTAATACTTTTCAATCTTTTGAGGAAGTAATGTATAATAACTGATGAAGAAATGAAACCTCAACTGTATAACTTTCCCAGAGTCACGCAGTGCATAAGTTGTGAAATTGGGATACAAATCTACACATCCTTTTAAAATGGATAACCACAATGAAGGATAATTAGTGCACTGATAATTGTAGAAAAATGAAGATGCTTCTTAAAATAAGTAATATCCTAATTTAAAAACAGTTTTTCACTTTGAATTATTTCCTAGAATAAAATAAAATTATGAATACTTTCAGTAGAAATAGTATCACATAAAATATTGAAAGAGAGATTAGAATGCTATGTATCTGTTCTCATTAAGTGAATTTTCAACTGGATTATATTTGGAGGCATGAGATTAGATTAACTGTGCAGAATTTTTCTGAGACATTCTTTCATCCTTTCCAATTTTATTGAAAAACACTTTACTGCTTGAAATTGTTACTATTTCACTAAAAATAAATTCTAACAAAACTTTTGTGGGTGAGTAAATATCAGAGAACTTTTTGTTGTCTCCTTTGTCTAGGCTGCTTATTCTTTGCACATACTTTTATATTTATAAAATGACTGCAAGATAAACATATGCTAACCCAGATTTATTTTTTAAGTTTTTGTAAAACTGTTTGAGAAAAAATATATATGCATGGATTTTTTTCAGAGTTAAAGAGTTAAGATTTCACAGATACAATCATGTAGCCCCTTTGTCTCCCAGCACATCTTAATGGCAGATTGGAACTGGCTTTAGAGAAAGTGATGAACAATGAAGAATCTAAGTGCACAGAGTCTAAGGAAGGAGAGGGAAAAAGAGGATAGCATATATAATTTATTCCATGCCCTATTTATTTCTATATCTTCAAGTGCACAGGAGAATACTTTGCTATGATACTCTGACTAGAAAATACTATGTCACACAAACTAATATATTAGCTTATTTGACTCTTTGTAGTCAAAATAGCTTACAGTGTCATATATTAATCACCATGTCACTCTGGTGAGGTAGACTCTTACCTATATCTATTGACAAGAAAACTGAGGGCCTGTATCAGTGAAGTGCCTTAGTCAAGAGCACTTTGAAACTTCCACATTGAAATTCACATGTGGTGTGCATTCTTGTGCCTCATGTGACTGAGATGCTGGCATGTAGATCATCTACAGTCCAAGGATCTGAGTTCATTGCCCAGGGACAGGATGAAAAACCAAAATAAATAAAGATGCTTCTTCTCTCTTCTCTCCCTTCCCTTCTCTTCCCTTCCTTCCTTCCTTCCTTCCTTCCTTCCTTCCTTCCTTCCTTCCTTCCTTCCTTCCTTCCTTCCTTCCTTCCTTCTTTGTCTTAAAAAAAAGAAGTTAAAATCCAAGACTAGAGTGAGTTCAAGTCAAGAGGCCTCTTCCTCTTCCTCCTCCTCCCTCACTTCCTGCTCCTCCTCGTCTTCCTCCTCCTCCTCTTCTTCCTCCTCCTCCTCTTCTTCTTCTTCTCAGAAAGGTATAGGCAGACAGAGAGAGGAGGAAGGATCATCTTTATTTTATTTAGTTGTTTACACTGGTTGCTTCTCCCCAAACATGAAACTTGAACCCAGGGGTATGTGGCTTGTTGATTTGGAGACTATTGATCTAACTGCTGTTCCACCAGGGCATGCCAAGAGGCATTTTCTTTATAGCCTAACTCTAGTGCTTCTAATTAAGTCAGTGTTATTGTTTTAATGATACAGATTTTGATATTAGAAAAAGTAAGGCAGGAAGACAGTCAGGCTTACATAAGCTATGCCACAGTCTAACTATCAGAATCTTTGCTTCTCTGCTATTCCAAATGGTGGATAAAAACCTTCACTTTCAGAGGACTAGAGACACTGGATAAAGTTAGCTGTACAGTCCTGAGAGTATTTGACTCTATATGTTTAAATAATGAGACAGAATATGATGTCACAGGACTATTGTGAAACTTAGATGAGGTTTGCTTCTGCTTTAAGCAAAAAAATGCTACTCAATCAAAGAGGCTGTAAACAAAAGAATGTAGTAAAAATACAAGTACATATTTTTAACACAAGTATGGTTGATGATAGGAAAAAATTGAAAAGTGTTTTCTACCACAATTTTAATCAATTTTCTTAATGCTGCTCATACTTCTTAATTTATTTACTATTTCTATCTTTTAGGAATAGAGAATGGGGTAAGTAGCTAGGGGAGGAAGAAATAATAGAGTTATTCTGATAATAAGTAAGAATGTTATTCTGAAAATGAGTAAGAATGTGGAATTAAGATATTTTAAACAATCTGAAGACTCCCCTGGTACTTCCATTTAAAAAACTGAGTGCTTTAAAGAGAAATAGGAAAAATGGTTTGAGGGAAAAAGGTTTAGAATTATTTTGCAAAATAGTCTTCCCCAATCAAATAGAGCAAATATCAAAAAGAAATCCTCAGAATGTTTAATTTGACCAATATAAGTAGTGAAAAATCAGAATTTAAATTTGTGAAACGAAAATCAGACTATGTGAGCATGTAAGAATATATCAATACCTAAATTCCACTCAAGAATCTGTTATCTATGAGGAAAAAGGAGGTAACAAAGAATTTAATGCAGAAGGCAAATAATCACATTTATGAAGATAAATAGACCCCTAGGAAATTAAGTCATTTAGTAAATATTTATTGAGGATCTATTATTTCCTCAGCACTATTTAGAGAAATACAAATTAAAACAACCTATTAAAATGTAAAACCAGTGAGAATAATAAAGGAATATAAGCAATGCTGGGGGAAAATAAGTAAGCATTGCTGGTTGTATAGTAAATTGGTTCAATATTTCTGGAAGATAATCTTTCTATATATTACTGGAGTTATTGGAATGTTTCTACCTTTTGACGTTATTATTTTACATTTGGGGGAAAAAACCTCAAAAAGAAGAAAAAAGTAACTTTACAGAGATAAGCATAGCAGTGTTATTTTTAATAATGAAAACTGACAAAAGAGCACACAGTTTAAAATGCATATTCATGACAAAAATACTGTGTATGTTTACATTTGCAATGACAGAAAGATAATTGCATTCATTGGCTTATTTAATAATTTTTTATTAGGCATGATGTGAGCCAGCACTGCCCTAAGGACTGGTGATAGAGTGCGGAGCAAACCAAATGTGGTGTCTGCTAGGGTCCCTGGATGCTGTTGTGAATGTATCCTCTGGGCATATGCAGTTCTGGGAGGCACAAATCCTGTCCAGAAAAATGCCCCTTTTGGCAAAATAAAGGTCACTTGTGCATGAGGGCAAGCACAAGAGCAAGGCTCAGCGTTCTGGAGTAAAGTGCCAGCTGTGTCCCCTGGCCCTTTGCTCAATGTCTTGCTGCAGAGTGACACTAGTAGAGTCATACATAGAAGTCCTGTTGCTTTCAATTTAGTGAGGAGGAATGTCAGTGAAGAAATAAATGAGCCAACTAGTGTGTATTTACAAAGATCAATGCTCCAAAAGACAGGAATATAGCCTGAACAGAGCAAGGAGACCTGGGAGGTCCCTATAGAGGAGATTAAAAAGAGTCCTCAAAGAAATTGAGATCTAGGAAATGGGGGTTGGAAAATGCCTGAGTAGCATGTGCAAAAAGCTTCCTGTAGCTGGAGAGTATGTGGAATCTTGAGGAACTCAAGTCTGGATTAAAGAGAGCAAGGAAAATGGGGTGCAGCCTGCAGAAGTGAGGTATACAGGGACTGAACTCTGTAAGGTGTTGTAGATCTTGTAGATCAAGTCTTCAATCTTATTCCTATGAACAACGTGAAAACATTGAATGGGTTTAAGCAGGGAGAAAGTGACATCATCCTATCTCTGTTTATAAAAGATCCTTTTGGTTGCAGAATGGAGACTGGATTTCACAGAATGCAGTTATTTGGTGGGAATCTTAAAGTAGGTCACTAAAGTTGTTCAATGAGAGATGGAGATGGTTTGGACCAAAACAAGGACAATGAAGAAAGTAAGATGCAAAGATACACTTAGTAGATAAAATTGATAGGACTTGGAGGCAGAATGGCCATCTAGGGTAAGTAGAGGGAGAAGGGAGGAGTCAAATAAACCTTTTAAAATTTAAATTAAATATAACAAATAACAAAACTAGCGAAATGTTTCTCTCACAATTCTGGGAAGTAGAACAATAACGAGCTATTGCAACGCTGAGCTGCCTCCAAAGACTCTTCCTAGGAAGAATCCTGTTTTGCCTCTTCCAGCTTCTGGTGGCTCCAAGAGTTTCTGGTTTGTAGATAAATAACTCCGGTTTCTGCCTCTGTCTTTGTATGGTTTCTTTTAAATTTTTTATGTAGCTGCTGGTGACATAAAGATGGAAAGTTCTGGTTCTTATCGTTGATAGCTCAGTCTGCTGAGGAGACTAAACAGATTAAAAATTAGTGGTAATGACTGTGGTTAAGTCATGAATGAAATGCTATAGAATCTTAGGATGAGGAGCAACTAGTTGTTTTGGAGGTGGTTACATATGGTTTCAGGAGGTGACATTTGAATTGAGTCTTGAATTAGTTAAGTTTCTTTTTCAGGGGAAGACATTCCAGAAAGAGGAAACCAGAAAGGAATCATATTGGAATAGTAATAGCAATAGGTAACAAAATTAGATGTTTCAAGAAAAGTGAGATTTTAACAGAAGCAGAAGGAGGCTAGGAAATGGTTAAATACATTCTGGAGTAAGACTTGATACTACATGTTTTTGTAAGGAAAATAATGGAATCAGAAACACCACAAGGTCATCCCTCTGCCGACCCTCTGTCTCCTTTTTAAAAATGGGATGTATACTTGTCAGATGTTAATTGGAAATGTGGCCTAAGTCTTATCCATGATAGACTGTAAATCTATATCTTAGTCAGGACTTTGCTCTTTTGGATTAATATATAATATCCTTGAAAACCCTCAGTTCTTTTCTTTTCTTTATCCTTACAAAAAAAATAACTCTTTTAAAAGCTACATGGAAGTGCTGGATTTAACTCATTTTAAGAAAGGTCATGAATTTTTGAGTAGTAAACATGATTCTTAGATTTTTCTAGTATCTGAATGTTTGACAGGCATGCCTCCATTGACAGAATGAAAAAACTAAAGCTCCGGGGGCACATGACAGCAGTGGGCTTGGGTACCGGTGGGTATTTGGGAAGAGGCAGACATATCGTCCTGTTTTACCTCAACCACAGTCAAGAAGAGAATCAAAGAACAAACTCCTGCTTGAATCACCAGATTATTGAACCAGCTTAGAGTTTGTCTGATCTACTGGAATCAATCTGGCCTTAGAAACCAAATGGGTAACATGAAATTTATTTGGAAAACTGCTGTCAATTATCGAAGATTTCTTTCAACAGCAACTCCGTAGCACCTGGATTCTATTCCTGGAGCATTTCCTTCTGTGAAGATAACATCAGCAAGCAACATACTTGTATTTATAAAGCTTTATTCTTTAGGGAGTACTCAACTCTTGGGAGAGGTCAGTTAATTAATTCCTGCAGTGTTTAAGATTAGACTGTTGCATGTTTTATGACCTTGAAGATTATAGTGATTATTAAGTCACTAAAATATTAAATCAGCTATGCAAGAACTCTCCATAAGGAAGGAATAGAAAATAGGCAAAGAACTCAGATCTTGGACATTCTGAGAAGTGTTTCCATACCTACTCCAGAGCAGGGACTGCACAGGGATATCTACTCAGTTTTATGTAAGGAGGAAAAATAGAGAAACTACATTATCAACAGAGAAGTAACATGTTATAACATTCTGAGGAAGCCCCAGTTATGCTAATATGAAGTCATCTGAAATTATCCATATCTTTGGAACCTTGAAGGTAAGTTTTTATCAGTAATGAAATCAGAGAATAAAGAAACATCTTCCTTTTGTGGTGTGATGAAGCGATCACTGAACCTTGATCCATGAAGCTTGGGTTGGAATGCTGTCCCTTCCACTTATTAGTTATGTTATCACAGGAATAATAATGGGCATCTTACAATCACAATTTTCTTAACTGTGAAGTGAATATATTAATAACTATCTGACATTGCACTCTTTTCTTCATCTTAAGAACCAGCATCCTAGTTTGAGATGCCATCATCTTTTACCTGCATCACTGCTGCTAACTTCCAATCATTTCATTCTTATTCTTCTATTGTATCTTCTCTATAGCTCTATTAGAGTGGTCTTTTAAAATCATTCAGATTGTATCATTATTTTGCCTAAAACTCTCCACTGGCATCAATATGTATTTAGCATAAAATACAATCACCTGACCATGGCTTAAAAGACCTGGTATAAACAGATGTTGCTCTTCTCTTGTCTTATCTCCTCAAAGCGCCCCATATTCATGGAACTCCAACCACACTGAACATTTTGTCTTTCAACCAAGTTTACTTTATCTCTACACCACTGCACTTGCCATTCTAACATCTGGGAGACTCTTCCCTCATTTATATGATTATTACAGTTACTCAAATAAGTTACTTAAGTTGTTGAATGATCAAATGAATGCGTTTAAATACAGTAATGCAAATACATATCTAAATATTTTTGGAGACTTACTTGTAGGATAAACTTGTCTTGGGTGATAAAAATCATAATAACAATAGTTAATATTTAATAAGCTATTCATAGATGCTAAGCATATTTCAAAATGCTTTTAATGAATTAACTCATTTGCCAACCCTCAATGACATATACTATTAGTATTATAATTATTAAGATGAGGAAACTGAGGAACAGAGAGATAACAAAGAAACAAAGCTAGTAAATGGTGGAACTGGGTTTTGAACTCAGGCAATTTAGTCCCACAGCAATGACCAGAATAACTCACCTACTCAAAACTTCTGTTTTAGCCTGGTATGGTTTCCAACAATCTGACCATAATTAACTCTCTCAGTACTTTCTTTCACAATTCATTCATTCATTCCATGTTTATTCAATGTATCTTGAGCATCTACCTTATGCCGGGCACTACCTAGGTAGGTACTGGGTCTAAGGAGTTGAATGAGTCAGTTTTCTTTTGAGGGGACGGGTAGAGATGGGGAAAGGAAGGGGTAAATAGAAATGTAAATATCGTTGTGTTCCTTTTTCTATTTTAAAATCCCAGCATCCAGATATAATTTGTCATAAAATAAGATTATATATACAAATGAATATAAACACATAAATGTTATTATTAACATATGCTATATAAAAATGGGTTTTGTTCACTCAACACCATGGTAACAATGACTCTTTAATTGATATTCACCCATTTTATGATTTTTTGCAACTACAAGCAGTTCTGAAATATGTTGCTCTTGAGTAAAATTTTTGCCCTTATCCCTAATATTTTTCCTTAGGATAAATTCATAGATGTGGAATTGCTGTCTAAATGATATATCAATATGTTCTTAGTATAATCAAACCTTTGAAAAGTTGGAGAAGAAATTTTTATATATTTTAAAACTTAAAATTTGTCTTTTATGACAAATGTTAGACTTTCATATTTGCAAGGTATCTTTCAAATACCTGATTTCTCCAAACACCGCTCCAGCTTTCAGAGTAACCAGAACTTGAGTACCATCAGAGCCTCCAAGAACTTGGACTTCTCCTTGTTTGATGATGTACATTTCCTTACCAATTTCTCCCTACATACCAAACATAATGCAGAAATAGTTGTTACTTTATTCTTGAAAATAATGCATCAAATTAGAACAATAAGTTCTTCTAGTTTATGTAGAGGAAGGAAGCAAGAAGCATCAATGTAAAGGTAATTATCTTAAGATCTGAGGTAGTTACTGACATTGTTTGCACATATCATGTGAAAGGAATTTATTAGGAGTGTGATACTTCTCAACATGTAAGAGCTATATGCTCTCATTTGTAGACACATGAGACACATGAAGGTATTTTAGGCAGCACACTGCTCCAGGGATTGACATGGGAAGAGGAAATAACTGATTATGAGCACAGTTATCCTGGATTTACTGATCATGCTATGCTTTGAAGAAGTGCTTGGTCTATTCAGAGACATGAGCTTCAACTATTCAAAGATCAACTCTACTCTTGCCTATAGTATGAAGAACTTATTTTAGTTGTAGGAACATAAAAGACTTTTAAGTTGTTATTGTTTTTTTCATATTGAGAGGAGAGGTCACTGTATTTCTTGATTATATCTGGGGACTTTTGGAGACAGGGCAATGAATGACCTTTGTGTAAGTATTGGGACCTACACTCCTGGAATGTTCACATAATCATCTGTTAACGGTGTTATTCTGTGAATTGAGTCAGTGTGGCAAGATGTCTCAGGCTGTCAGCACTGTTTAATATGAACTCAAAATATTGTGATTTATACTTGGTATTTAGTGTGGAATCGGAACCACAGCTGGCCATATAGCTACATGGGCCCCAAAACTCAGGTGGACTTTTCTAGATGGAGCTGTTTTATCCTTTTCAGTATGGTTCACACATAGAGAGAAAAATGTATCCATATGATTCTCTCAGAAGTAAGGCCTAGGAAGCCTGCACCTGATTTCTCTACTCTTTGCCTATATATATATGTCTTTTGTCTTATTCCTACATTATATACTTTGCTATAATAAATCTTAAGCCATAAATATAACTCTATGTTGTCAGGCAAATTACATACTAATTGATGTTTGTGGACCACATATTTTCATTCCAAGATTAAAAAAAAAAGCCTTACAGGAGAATTAAAATGGCATGTGGGTCAAGAAAAGTAGTTAAATTGGAAATAAACTAGTTTGCATAATACTAGGCAAACACTTAGTATAATAGTACCAGATGTCTAAATGAGTTACTAAGCTATGCAAAAATAGTATCTCTACAACAAATTCATTTACTTGGTTCAGGAGGAGACTGGGCTATTTGAATTAATCAAATATTCTTGTTAAGCATATATTTAAAGGATTAGAATACATTAAAATTGCCTCAAGATTAAACAATGTTGATTATAGTTTATGCTCTGTGATGGCTGAGATAATGTCTGTTTTGTTCAAGTGCTGAACATTGGGTTTATGATATAGACTCTCATTTATGAATGAGGTTTATGTTATAGGCAATCATTTATGAATAAAATAAACACTCTAGGAATTTTTAAGTCCTTTAATACTAAGGATTATTTTCTTGAGCATTAATTATTATTTATTATAATTACTAGATTGAGTTTAAAGTTAGCAAACACCACCTCTAGGTTAATATCAAGGAATTGAAATTCTTATGTTATCTCCCCATTACCTTTATGAGGAAGGTAGAGTAAGTACTATTATTTCCATTTTACAGAAATGAAAATCAAGAATATAATAATTCCTAAACAGATTGACCTAGTTGACTAGCCGAAACTTCATGACAATAATTAGAAGCAAAAGAAAGACTAGACCCCACTTGTCTTAACTAACCAATACAAGAAGTATGTTTAAATTTTGCATTGTTCAGTATAGTAAGCACATATTTATTTCTAATACAGATCAAATTGGGCCTTCCAATACAGATGAATCTTAATATAGTTAATTCTAAAATATTAATGCTAAAAATAATATCTTGGATTTGCACAATATTTTACAAAATTTTATTGAAGGGACATTGCAATATAATATTATATAGATATAAGGTGTACATTATTATAAATTGACATCTGTATATAATACATTAAGTTTACCACCTAAATCCAATTCTATCCTTCATGATATAATTGACCCCCTTTACCCAATTTGCCCACCTCACTTCCCCTTGTTTCTGGTAACCACTAATGGTATTCTATTGACTAAAAGTCTATTTTTGTTTGACGTGGTTCATTTGTTAGATTTCTCTATATATTATATTAAGTGAAATAATACGATGTTTGTCTTTCTCCTGTAGAATACTTTTAAAAATCATAATAATATCTGATAATTACATTGCTACTTATTTTAATGTCTGTATTTATTCTACTAGGACATGTTATTTTATACTTTAAAAGTGTTTTCATGGATATTAGCTCATCTAATTCCTGCAAAAGTCCCAGTGAGGTCAAATAGGAAAGGTATCATTCATATTTAAAAATTGGTGGTAGAGGCCTGAAAAGCTATGTTTTGATCAAATTTGCAACACTGGTAGATGTTAGCAGAGCTCTCAGCAGCTATGTCACCTGATTCTTTCTATAATATGAGCAAATAGACTATATTTAATGATGAATCCAGTATCGAAGAATGACCTCTTAAAAACCAATGCAATATCTTTGAATGCTTTTAAAAATAAGGAAAAGTTTGAAAATTACTTTTCTAGGAGATACTCTAGGATGTAATGACTAGAACAGGATCATATTCTATATTCTTTGCATGAAGTAATTTTCAAGGAACTGGAATGATTTTTCAAAGGCAGTTATTACAACTGACTGGAGGTAAAAGTACATAATGGGCATTTAAATATAGTTCAGCACTTTTAATTATTTTTAATGATCATTTCAATAATTTTCCAAGGAGATCTGGCATAATCAACGAACCAAAACTTCCACTATTTCTTGCTTATTTCTAGGCTAATTTAAGCCTTTTCTGCAAGTTTAATTAGCATTCAAATGAAGTAGACATTCCTCAGAGAACAAAGTCTGACAGCATGTGCAAAACAAGATCAAACCAAGCTCTTGTAGTTGGTTTATATTCTAATTTGGAGAAAGTATAGAAATGCAAAAGCTTCATGTAGAGTAGGGTGCCTCTTAATGAGAAAGCTCATCAAATTTTAAGGGCCTGTATAGAAGGCTATTTCTGAGGTTAGAAGGGAGATTCTAGCGCTCAAGTGCACCTCTTCAGAAAAGAGCAATGCTATTCAAAGTGTGGTTCCTGGACTGGCCACATCTGCATCAGTTAGGAGCGTTTTATAGGTACAGATTCTTGAATCTCACTGTAGAAATACTAGGTTATAATCTCTGAGCATGAGGGCCTAGAAATCTGTGCTTTCTTCTGGGGATTGTTGCAATGTTGTAGTATCCTGAGAAAATCCCCAAATATTCTTTTAAGCAACGCAGGCTTCCCACCCAGTAAGTGTAGGAACCATCATGAGGATTAAGCAGATCAACAAATTCAGTCTTGAACCCTGTCATTTTTCTTTTTTTACTTATTTACGCAAAGACCAATAGAACATGGGATTTTTCTTCCCTTTTCCTACAATGTTTTGTGGATATGATACATTAAATCTAAGTTGAACTCAGCTATGTAAAAATTTGATCAAGTAACAGCTTTTTATCTCTGTCAATATTGTTATGACTTAAATCTCTTACATAAAAATGAAGAAAGGGCATATAATTTTGATGTTTTCTCATTCTGCTTCATTTCTGCTCTTCCCCCTACTTGTTCTTTACTTCATTTGTGCTCACTGATCTGTTTTTATTATTGAGTGATGGATGTGACATGGGGTAGAAATTAGAAAGGAGAAGGCTGTATCTACTCTGCATTTCACACTTTGTTAAACAAATTTGCACTGCTTAGGGGCATGGGTCCTACAGTTTATATGAGTTATCACAATTTTTAATTCTTGCTGCTATTGGAGCAAATTGAAAGGCCATTTTGGTGCATTAAGGCTATTTCATTGCAAATGCACCACTGCCCTAAAGGGGTCCTTAAATTGAGCTGTGGTTTGTATTTCCCATTTTAATGAAGATGATTTTATATCACTGATCTGCCTAATTTTAACTCGGATTAGTTTGTGTGGGAGTGTGTATTCTTTGTTTCTCTTATAGCATACTCTCCATTTTTCTTCTTTTATCTCTGAGAACTCCTTCCCAGCTGCCCTCCTTGGACCTCCTCCATAAACTTTAATATTCTTCAAACCTAAAGTTTTGATCGCTTCTCTCACCTTTGCATGAGTTGCTCACAAAGTCAGCTCCTAGCATATGCACATTCCCAAAGACATACCTCTTGTTCCAGCCTCTCTATAGACTATACTGATTTCCACCTGTGTTCCCTATATCTCTACCAGGATGCCTTCTGTTTATTATTATTATAAGTCTTATTTTCACTTTCTACAAGTTAGTGCATTTTAGAGCTACACATTTATTAAAAGTCATTATTTATTGTTTGTCTCTGCTGTTAGGCTAGTGGTTCTCTAACTGTGGCTGCATTTTAGAATCATCTGGGAAGTTTCAAAAAATATTGATATGTGGGCTCCACCCAGAACAACTGAATCACTGGGGATTTCAGCCAGAGTTAAAATTTCAGGTGATTCTGACATGCTCTAAGAACTGGTTATCTTGATATTAGATTGTAAGTTCCAGAGGATAAAACCTTCTTTGTTGTTGTTCACTGTTGATTATATCTAGTACCCACCATAGTACTTGGGCCATAATATTCAAATATATGTATTAAGTTTTGTTGAATAAATGATAGTAAAGTTGCTCTAACTTAAAACTTATTGCTGTTCTCTGTAGTCTCTCTGCAGTCACAGTTCCTTCTTTGTCTTATCTAATTCTTTCCTCTCTCTGAAATGCCCATTTCTTCTTTCACTTGTTTTATATAAATTCAGTTTCTAAGACTTCGCTTGAATATCACTTTATTCAGAAAATCTTGCCAGTATTCTAAAGAGACAAATGTCCCAACTCTATGTCCATAACAGCTTGTACTTACTTCTACTGTTGCACTAAACGCATTGTGTTAGAATGACATCAGTATGTCTCGTCCTCATTAAATTGTGAACTCCCGATTTATTTTGAGCTCTTCTTTTGAGCTCTTGTTTCTTTTAATGGCTCATTTTTCTCTTCATTTTGTTCTGATAATTGACTTCACTATTGATTTAGGTAGACAACCCAAGTTCATATTTTTTCTCTTCCCCTTTAAGTTAATAATAAGAGATGTATAAAAATGTTCAAAATTATTTATAATAGCAAACAATTGGTAATTGATTATGATATATCTATGTACTGAAATATCACGCAGCTTTGAAAGTGAGATTGCAGAAGATATAAAAGTGTTCATAAAATATATCATTACATGGAAAAAAAAGTTTCAAAACCTAAGTCTAGTATGATGCCAATTTTATAAAACAAATTATAAATGTATAAAAATAGCAGTTTTTTGTAGATGGTGGAAATTTTTGTGTTTTTATGTTTTCCATTTAAAAATAATTGTCGTGCATTGATTTTTTAATTATGAAATGGAGTAAATTAAAAACAAAACGAAACATGGCACTGATTATCCATTAACTGGGTGAACTGAATGAAGGTAACTGATAATTTGCCAAAGACAGAAAAAGAGCAGAACTACTTTTCACTTACATAACTTTTTCCACCACTTCAAAATATTTGAAATTAATTGAATTTATGCAGTCACTTTTTGGTTATTCATAATTATTTTCTATAAATAATTAAACCAATATTGTCTTGTCCATTTTGAACTCTGAGAGCTCATTATTGTTCTATAAAATTATATGTCATAATTATCGGTACTACGGAATTCACCCTGGCAAATTTTGTTGAAACTATGAACTTGACCTATGTTTGAACTCTTGAATTGTGTTTATTTTCTTTTGAAAAATAGCATGCACTCACCTTTTTGCAGACAAAGTCACCAGGTAAATAGAGAGTAGATTTCAATCTTAGCAACATGTCATATATCATCTGTGTTTCACAACCCTAAAGAGAAAAATAGGAAAGAGAAAAATGATTCTTCTAGCTGTAACTAAAATACCAATAATCCAAATGATTTTAAAATTCAATGGAAATAGAGAATAATAGATGTTGTCTTTGATAATATAAAGTATTAGTTACCATTGGATATGGATTTGTCTTGACCCAAAATTTAGGGGAAAAAAATCCCCAGATGTAGTATGATAGCAAGAATTTGGATCTAGGTTTTAACCCTTCTTCACTACTTATTGTTTTGTCACCTCTTCTGTCTTCAATTCCCTAATATGTTAAAAAGAGCAAAAGTGGCACTTTAACTTGGTAAAATTTTATTTATATATAAACATAACATTATTTTATATATAACATAATTCTAAATTAATGATGGCTATTGTAATTACAATAATATAACAGTGATACAGAGTATTAATATAGCAAGAATGATACAGATTAATTATTTACCAAATATATTTCTTATAATATCTTTTATATTATTTTATATATAATTATATAATATTAATATTTAATTATTATTTAACTTTGTCTTTCTTCCCTGACTCAATTACAATCTTTATTTTCTGATTCAAATATAATACTTATAATTGGGAAACTATACCTAATTGAGTCAATATTATATGGGTGGATCATCTTTAATAGTGTAAGACATAAGTTTGATTTATTTAGAACACATGTATATATTTATATTCTGCCTAAATAACTTCTAATTTAATATGTGATAGGTTAAGGAAAAATCCATAGATGCTTCAAAAATTTCATTGTAGGTAGTGGTTTTGTAGTAGTGCTCCATTTGTTGTTAGTTCTACTGATCCCTTAGAGGAATTATTATTTGTCAGTAGAAGAAAAAGAAGGAGAAGCAAAGTTCTTGCCCTCAATTTGTGTACTGGGTAATTATTTCTTTAGCAATCACTAGTTTTCTGCAATAATGTCAGTAGCAAACATTTGACCTAGATCAACATGGAATTTAGACCTCAGGGTTACTAGACTGATAAGGAAAGTTATTAATTTATGATGGAAACATCTTCTAGCAGCCATTGGTGAGAAGCATTTGCATGAACTTGGCACTAGAATTTTCAAGTTTTATTTATTTAAGAATGTATATCTTTTGGTTAGATTAAAAAATCCCAAACTGGCAGGAATCCCTTCTTTATGCAGTCTAACAAATATCGATGAGAAGCTGCTATGGAGCAAGCTCTTGGAGCAATCAAAGAGAATAAGGAAGAGAACAAGTCTAGCACGATGATATTTAAAGTAAGAAAAACTATACTTGATGGTAAAAATTCATCAAGTCATATGATATCCTAGGATAAATATCCATAAAACTTTTAAGAGGAGAGGGGTTCTATCTGGGAATGGGGATACATGTGGACAAACATCAGGAGAGTGCTAATGTGGCTAACACAATTTGAGTCATTTGAGGATGAGTATGGTTTGTATTTGCAAAAACATAAAAAGGTCCTTTTAGCTAGAATGACATTCACTATTTCTTTCCTTATTATCTGTTATATGTAAAGTATATAATTTATGTTTATGTTATGTTTTAGTCCTACCATGTCTTATAGGTTTTTGGTAAAGTGAATAGCAGACATTCATTTTTTTCTAAAAATTGAGGTTACTTTGTTTTTAGTAAAAATTATTCAAATATATGGTTACTGTGTTCAATTTCTTTTTATAGAGTCATTGATTTAGAGTAATTTTATTTTAGAAATTGCTGTTCTGATCACTCAGAACCCTCTGAGCAAAACAAACAAACTTTGGATTGATCTTAGGATCTCCACCACTGAGGAAGTTTGTGTCTTTGATGTTTTAGAGAAAATTCATTAGAAATATACTTGGAAATTCTTTTGTATTAACATGTGTGGAATAGTGCTGTGATGATGTTAGCTCCCAATCTCACATATCCATGGAGAAGAATAGCATTGTAGATGATTCGAAATAGATATCAAAATATTTTAATATTATTTTCATATGCATAATTAATATTTTGACATTAATTTTTATAACCTTTATTATAATTTGTAGATCAAAAATCAAATTTTCACTTCCTGAACCATTCTCACAAAAAAGTACTTTGATAAAATTCCCAACTGTATTAAATTTATATTCAAAGGGAGCATTAATAACTAAAAAATTATTTTCCTGTGGCAATAATTCCTGTTCTACAGAAGTACAAAGATGTGTGTGACAATACTGTTTTCAATATTAAAAAATTAGAAAGTCAATTTGTGGACAGGTAAAAATATTGAAGATTTATAGACTGGAATAAAGCAAATGTGGTTAAAATAACTGAACCATATTCTCTTTATCTTAGATAGATACATGATGGTGATGATAGATTTATAAACGGATATGACTGAACTCAAATAAAGTGGGCTGAGCAGAAGCAAGATATAGAATACATTTGATATGGTTCCAACTATAAAAAAGACATAGTACAGCCAGTAGTTGATATTTACATGGCCATAGAGAAAATTATGCAAATGAGAATGGGAAGTGTACCCTTAAGCATCATCTTAGTGGTCATCTCTGGGAAGGGAGGAAAGAATGGAAGTGGGGAGAAGAATTGATGAGATATCAACTTTAATTTTCATTAAAAATAAAGTAAAACACATCTCAAGTCTCTTTGTAGGGACAGGACACCATTTACATATGAATACATTTCATTTTTTCTTTTCTGTCATTCAGATGAACTCACTGAGGGAAAGCACTAATAAAACTCAATCAATGGAAAGTACTAGACTAAACTAGGAGGCAAACCATAAAATAAACAATTAGCATTTCCTCATTGCAAATACACAAGTACTTATATTGATAGCTTTTAGCTTGAATTTCTTCAGAAAAAATTTTGAATCATTATAAATATGAAATTTTATTAGCATATTTGTATACAGCATATATTAAATCATGTAAAAGGAACAAACCAGTGGTGAGTAGTTAAAAACATACAAATTAAATTTTATTAAGCAATTCTGTTCCCTAAGATTGTTTTATGAACAGTTGCCACAGGCCTTGAGGCAACTGTGGTTTAGGACAAGATCTTTTTTATCTGTGTTTAGGTTTAGTGAAAGGAAGTTTGCATTATAAAGTTATGCTTTGTATTTTGTTTGAGAACAATTATCTCACCCTGATCTACTCTGTATGCATCCCCCAAAATGATTATTATCCTGAGATACACTTTTCCTTTTATTGTTTGATTAAAACAAAGGTTTGTCTTTTTCTTTGTATTACAGCTCCATTTCCCTTATAGATAATCATTATGAAATTTTCAGATTTACAGAAAGTCAAAGCACAGTCATTGTTCATAAATGTTCCCTATCTATAAAGTGAGAGTTCCTGTATAAATATAAATATAAATATTAACATTGTACTAATACATAATATCTGTGTGAAATTTTGCTTTTCTAATCTTTACTTGATTCCTTCAATCTCTCTGTGATGTCTGACTCTTATTAATATATTGTTACCACTCCTGGTTGTTAGATGAGGAATCAGAGGCTCCGGAATTCTGATGAATTCCCCTCAGGTCACACATGCAATTAATGTGGAAGGAAGCACATCACCAGAGTGTGCAATTAAAAAAATCTACCTTCTGAGAAAACTGAGGGCAATTTTTGTACATTATTCATTTCTGTATTCACAATGTCTTGCCAGGCCTTGGTGCTATGTTGGGCACTGAATAAATTTGGACTGATTACATAGAATGAAGATAGAAATGATTCCATTTTTGACAATGGAAAGTTCAGTGCTGTATAAAAATGATGTTTTACAGGTTTGAATGAATATGCAAAATTATTATTTTTTTCAAAACAGCTTATAGATTAGATGATGGTTCATATACTTAAGAAATTTTGGGTAGATGAAAATTAATGGCATGCTCTGGACACAATTGTACAGTTTGCAGACTTGTCTGGACACAATTGTACAGTTTGCAAACTTGATTCTTGGAATGCCTCCCTTCTCAGTCTTATAAGATTTCTCTTTTCTAGAATCATCCCTACTTTCTCTAAAACATAATTTAAGATTTTATCAGTAGCCCGTAACTCACTAGGACTTAAGTCACATCCAGTATAAACAGTGGTCTTTAGGGCTTTTCCCAATTCAGTTTTATTTATTATAAAGGGAAATGCTTTGCCCCATGTTGCATGTCATTCCCAATAAGCAAGATATGGATGATATATGTATGGAAGGGAATTCTGAATCTAGTTTGTCCATTATTTTGACTATGCCAGTCATGCACTGATTGGTAACTATCGGAAACAGCAAAGTTAAATGTGATCAAGAATTTGCAAGGTGCTATTATGTCATAACTTGTTGATTTCTAATTGATATCGAACACAATCCTGCACTCAAGATTTACAGACATTAATATAAGAAATATTTATCTATCTTAATCCTTGAGAACTGACAATAATTATATTTTTCTAGGAGTTTGAGTATCACATAGTCAAAGTGGAAAGTCAGTTGGATGAAATCTTGATGATTAATTTAATCATCTTCCTATGATCATGCTGGGTCCTGCAAAGAACCTGATTTTACCTTTGTGTAAACTCAGTGGCAAACGTTTTCTTCAGCTGGTAATCATAGTAATAATAAAAATATGATTTACTATGTGCCAGATACTAACATAAGCACTTTATGTTTTGAGTCACTTAATAATCCCACAACAACCAAGAATGTCATTTATTTATTGCTTTCCCACCCACCTGGGTGGCACTGAAGAGGAAGGATGGTACAGAAACTTATCTGGAGTAACCCACCAGTGCTTTCTACAGAGTAACTGCTTGGAATGTATATTTGAATAGAGTTAGTCTGGGTTACAAGCTAATTGTTCAAAATGCTTTAAAAATGGCTATCAACAATTTTTTATACTGATATCACTCGTCTAAAGTAAAGTTAATAAAGTGTAACATTGATCTTAGACCTCCTGGAAAAAATACAGAATACAGAAAATGATGGTATGTCTGATTAGAGTGTCACTCCTGGGAGAGCCAAATGTGAATGATAGAAGTCATTTAGTCATTATCATTACACTCCTGGTTCAAACTGTCATTCATATGTAAAACTTCCCCTGCATTGTTCCTAGGACTAAAGTTACAGCCTTCCCAAACTCTGCTTGTTATATAATCTCAAAGTGACTTGTAGAATCCATTGAAATGTCCTGTTGGGATGGGTTATCCATTTTTCTAGAGCATCAAATGGTGAGACACATTATGCTTTCTTTCAGGTTGATGATACCTACACTTCCATTTGGATGTTTCTGTATCCCTGGTTTACTACTTGTTAGAGGGGGCTCTTTTTTTCAGTTCCTAAAAGATGAGATTTTAATACTTGCCACCAGGTGGCGCAACATGACTTTTATTCATATTTCTATAGCATTTCTGGTAATTTAGTGGTAGAAGCAAAATGTGATTTTCTCAGCATTTCACTTGATAAGCATATTTAAAAATCAAAATCAAATAATAAATCATCAGAAAGGAGGAGAAATTGCCCAACCTCATAGAAATGAATCACTCCATATTAGCTTGATACTGAGCTTGGGAGGGAAAAACAAAATTTGAAAGAAAGAAAAGCCATTTTGGGAAAAATTTTTAAAAATTTATAACTATTCATCTCTAAGTTCTTTTGAAATTCTGACTATTCTAGTTAACCAAAGTTTACTGGAACAAAGTTTTAGTGAAAAATCTGTAACTCAATTCTATTTGCTTTAAGAAGGAAACAAAACAAAAAACAAAGGCTATTTAGGGACTTTTCTTAGTAGGAGAATAGTAAAGAATGTAGGTCTCTGTCAGAACCCCCACAAGAGCAAGCCTTAGACCAGGGATTAAAGTTTAACTATCAAGACAGTGAATTGCCTCTGGCTCCAGCACCCAGTCGTGGAATGCATCTGGATCCATAAGGAAAGCTGAAGGACAAGTTTGAAGTGTGGGACAAGTAGTAGTGACCAGCACAGACCCTTATCAAGAAACAAAGGGATGACATCAGTTGAAGAAGATCACCAATAACTTCAAAGGACAATGTCACCTTAGTCAATCAGGAACTGAAACCTGGTCTGCAGACTCCTCCCTCCATCCCCCTTCCTCACCGCGTGGGATTTTCCCTTAAAAACTCAGGCTGCTGGAAAGGCCTCGAGTCAGCCTCCCCACTAACAGGGTCTTAGCCTCCTGGCTGGCTCCATCCTCTCTCTCTCTCTCTGTTCCCCACCAATGGGGGTATCAGCCTCCCTTGGCTGGCTCCATTCTATCTCTCTGCTCCCCACTAATGGACCCACAACTTGCTTACTCACTGCTCCTGTCTGGTATATGGAGCGACCCACGGAGTCTGGACCTCCCTTGGTCAGCTCCATCCCTTTACCCTCTGATTAAACCTCTGCTTGCTCCCTTGCCTAACTTTGCCGTGGGTTCTTTGAGTGACGAGAAAACCCCCACAGTCTCCAAGGTAACCAATGTGAATTTAGGTACCCACGTGTGAAGTTAATCAATGTGCCGAGTCTGGCTGGGAAAATCATTGAAAGACGGTCTTGAGATTGTATCTTTTGGGTGCTAAAGAAACAGAGTTGGTGGGGGACTGAAAAGTAGCCTTATAGAGAGATTAAATTCACAGACAGAAAGAAAAATCTGTGCTCAAACTCTATCCTTTTGCTTAAAGGTCTGTGTCCTCAGTCAGGTAAATAGTTTGCACTTTCTGTAAAATGGGGATAGTAATAAGACTTTTGTCAGAAACCTACTGTGAGACTTGAGAGAAGGTAGTGAAACAGAACAGTGTAATCTGTAGTCAGAACTCAATAACAGTGGCTATCGCTATTTTGGGGAAGGTGTATATGCTGATATTGAAATTGAAAGTAACTGCAGCTTGGTTTTGTACCTCTAATTTAATTATATCTCATATAGATTTGACAGTGCTTGACATGATAGGGTATGAGAATTAATTTTTGATATGATAGTTAATTATTTTTCCTTAAAGGAAAGGTGCAGACAGGAATGAAGGTAAGTAGGTAGGCAAGCAGGGAGAGAGAGGAAGAAGAGCTTTACTTTATTCTGTTGTTCATCACTGATTGTTTTCCCAGGTCCAGGTCTTGAACTGAGGACCTTAGGATATATGTGGACTCTACCTGGTTTAACCCACTAGGCCACGAGGGCCAGTGATAATTCGTTTTATGTATCGACTTCTATGGCCGATACAGTCACTGTGAAGGTATTTTAAAGATGAAATTGACATTTCATCATTAGAATTTGGGTAAAGTTGAGTGCATTCCATTATGTGGATGAGCCTTATCCAATCAGTTGAAGGTTTTAGAAAATAGAAGACTGAAGTCCTCCTAAAAAAGGGAAATTTCCTTCCAGACTATATTTGAACTCCAGCTGCAATATGAAATCTTGCCTTCTAAGTTTTGAACTTGTCAGTCCCGTGATTGCATGAGCCAAATCCTTAAACTGAATCTCTTTCACTATATCTTTCATATCCTATTGTTTCTGTTTTTCTGCAGAACCCTGACTGATACAGGGGCCATGTACGACTTGCATGTACTAAGTTATACACTGACAATTTTTTAAGAATTGCAAGAACATACATAGTATGGACAATATTCATATGACATTGTCCTTATTATAGTTTAGATATTTTAGCATTACTTACATGATTTTTGCTAAAGTATTATGATACCCACTGTTCCCTTAATATATAGTTTTATAAGACTGAAAGGAAAGGAAAGCATGCATGTTTGTCATTTTTTGAGTTTTAAACAAGTATAATTTCTTCCCTAGGAAAACATGCAAAATTAAAACATATGTCTTTTGAAAAAACTGAGCCAGGTTAAATAGTTCAGAATCATTCATTCACTGCTGTTGAGCAGCAACAAATTCCACTTCATCGGTATCCATTCTCAAATTTACAAAATGGGGAAAAGTCCATTTGAAATTTTTGTCTGAAGTTCCAAGATAGAAATCTAAAATATTTCTCAGTGTCTCTTAAAATGGACGTTTGTGAGCAAAATGACTTTCAAGTACTTTTTATTTTCCCACATCCTGAAGATTGGAAAGACACGAAGCAAGCCTGCCAGCCTCTAATCTCGGTGCCAGATCTCTCTCTCTATTTCTCTGTCACACCTTCTGTTTCTGCTGCCTGCCTGCTTTTTAAAGATACAGAAGATTCATTTTCTGAGAAAATTCAAGATATGGTGGTTTTCAGCTGTTGACAATTACCCTTCTTTGTAATTCCTGGATGTTCTGGTCTATTCAGTGTCACTTCATTTCTGGTCTTTGTAGAGCTGAAATCTATACTGTCAGTTCACTCCCTTCTTAATTAACTATGTCTGTAGATTTCAGTCCCCATTCTACAGTCTGGCTTCCACTGACTTTTCTAGATTCATCTTTAGTTATCACCCCATGTTCTGGTGCTAAAGAACTTGTCCTCATTCTGTGAACGAGCTATACTTTCCCATTCTAGTGAGCTGCTAGCTGGGAGCCTCCGCCTTCTTATGCTGTAGAATCCTAAGCATTCTTCTAGAAACACATCCTTCCAGTGTTTCTCCTTGCACATTGAACTCCCTTGGTGCATAGGTGGCCTTCACTGAAAGGATGTGACTGACTCAGGAGCAAAACGAGTCAATTGCCTATAATTTACGAGCTAGGGTATAGGATCACTATTCAGTCTATTTCTTCCTTAAGAAAACAATGAATTTGTATAAACTAAGACTGTTCCCATGAAAATAAATTTAGAAAGATAACTTACCTACTTATTTTCTATTTCATTTGGCTTTAAAAAGAGAAAATAACTTTCATTTGACAGAAATATAAATGTAAATGTTTTTTTTCCAGAAGGAACTGCTTTTTTAATGGAAATGTCATGAAGGAAAGAATGTAAGTTTATATATAACATTAGCAAGATGTAAAGATTTAACCTTTGTTTCTCAATCAGATGTTGCTGATTTCATGGGTTTTCAAAGATACATGTAAAAACCTATCAAGTCAAAGTCAGATAAATTCCCAAATCAGAAATGATCCCATAAAAGTCATTTGTTTATCATTTAAGCCTTTTTTTTCTTTAAAAGAGAGCCAATTGTTATCACTTATTCTCAATTAAACTAGTTATTAAGATATAAAGAGTTTCATAGCATTTTAAAATATTGTTAAAATAGCCTATTGACTTTCAAATGTTTTTGGACTATAATCTATACTAACACTGATATTTGCATTGTTTCCAGGATGCAAGTATATAAATATTTGTATGTGAAAGTACATTGAAGAAACAAAAAATATAATTTAATACCTACTCTTACTTATGAGTGAGGAACTATGATATTTTCTACTCTATTTTACATATTGGTTGTGACTCATTTTTCTGAATTTGTGATCCCTCAGTGAATTGTAAGCTATAGCTTGAAAAGCATTTTTCTTTTCTTAGAATTAATTGTATTGAAGGAACACTGCAGTATAACATTATGTAGGTTTAAGACGTGCATCAGTGTAAACCAACATCTATATATATTATGTAAAGTTTACCATCACCAGTCGTTCTTCCTTTGCCAGGTAATTGATCCCAAACATCCAATTTGCCCACTCCCCTCGTTGATGAGCCTGTTAAACATTGTGGGAATCCCTCAAACAGACTCCCTGATAGATGATCAGAAACTTTACAAACATTCCGTAATGTTTTTACTTAACCAGAGCGTCCATTGTGGGAGAGTTCCTACAATGGAAATTGGGAACGTCCCTATAATCTCCAGGAATTGGCCCAAGTGCATCTTTTCCATTCTCTACTTCCACGATCTCTCTGCTCCCAGTCCCTCTCTCCTAAGATATTTACTACACTTCTATTCTGTGTCTGTCATTGTGCTTTCTCATATGACCAGAAAGACAGCATAAAATCTGTTCTCCAAGGATGTTTTTTTTTTTTCCACCAGTTACTAGCAGATTGAAAATGGGGTTTACAATTGCGTGTAAATTTAGTTAATAATATGGAGTAAGTCTTATTCCTTGTCCATGTAAAGTAATTTAGCACATGTAAATTCTGCTGCACTTGAATTAATTTTTTTCCTCACAACTAAATATCCTCAACAACTGCACATTATCTTTCGAGGCTATTTTTTTAAATGGAAGAGTAATTTACATGCAGTGAAACACACACATTTTAAGGAACAGGTGAATTAAGTTTGACAAATGTATATGCTGTACAACTTCCCAAGCAAGACAAAAAGAATTTTTATCACACCACATAGTTCCCTCATGTCTCTTCTGAGTCAATATTGCCATCTCCACTCCTCACTAGAAGCAATTATAGATCTGATTTGAATCATTAAATAATTTTATGATGATACTTTCACTGTCATCTTGGTCCACTATGCAATCCCTGCTTCTTATCCCCTTACCTGAAAGATACTCTAATTCATTAAAGTCCTTCTTCAGAATTGTTGTTTGCAGCATGATGTGTTAATGAGATATAATTTAAATAATTAAGAAAGCCAATGCAATGTTAAAACTTAAAACAACATTGTACATAACTCTGTTGATCCATATGGTACTTGATAACTAAAACTCCCAGGTGTAAAAATGAAAAAAAAACCAACCTGTTCTAAAACTAACTGTTGTTCTTTTAGCTCAAAAGAGTTTTAATATAAAATAGATTTATGCAAATGCATTGTAACATTTAAATTTCAAATCTAAATTCAGAATATTACTTTTATACTTGTCAAAATTAGTCTTGGCTTTGCTCATTGTTCAAAAGTATTCAGTTAATTTTAAGTTTAATAATCTAATATTTTAAATAATTCTTGTTTTTTGTCATCTGCAATTAGAAAACTATATGGTTTATGTATGCATTAAAGTCTTGATGAAATATATGACAGGATATATCAAGAAAAGAGTCCTAAGATACTGACCTATTTCTAGTGTGCTATGGAGTCATGGGCTGACCTAATGTTGGGAGTGATCCTGTCTAATGTTTCTACTGTAGAATTGCTTCTTCCTCTTGTCCCCATGGCATTGATTATATATTTTCAAGACATATTTTTCTGTTGGGATCATATTATGTTTTTTCTTTCTATCAACACTACCATCCTTCATTGTCATATTCAGTACTATGACTTAAAATAATCAATATGCTGATATATCTCAATTTATTGTTTCAGCTTGGATATGTCCCCCAAATTCAGATTTATTTTATCTAATTGCCTATATGACAACTGGAAGTCTGTTATCTCAAGTTAACACATCAAAAACATCCAAACACATCCCAAAAAGTTTGTTTTTACACCCCACATTCTACACTTATTCTAAGATGCCCTATTTCGCAAATGGTATCTTTGTTCTTTCTGTTCCTCATGACTTCTTAGAATCATCTTTAATTCCTTTAATTCTCTCATCTCCTTCAAATAACCAATCAGTAAAAATGGTAGGTTCTTTCTTTGAATGCTTTCAATATTGTCAGCTTAACAACTCTGTTCTTACTAATCTGAGTCTAGTCACCACATCTCTTCTACCCATGGTTATCATAACTCTCTTTGGCTCCATTGTCTTCCATATTTGTTTCCCATCATTTTTATTTACACAGCATGAGGGATATTCCTTTTGAACCTGATCTCAAATTTGTCACATTTTGCTCAATATCTTCAATGTTTTGGATCTCAGAGTACAATCTAAAATCTATGTTCTTGGCTACAATGATTTTTCCCTGTCTCAGTCTCCTGTTTTTCAAATCTTCTGTAACTATTCTTGCTTCCATCACTCTGTTTCAGTCATACTGGCCTCCTGTCAGTGCACTCTCAGCTCTGGACTTCATTTCGTCCATCTTTCTGTAATACTCTCCCTTCTCCACCCCTTTCTTTCTTCTAATATCCGTATAGCTCCCTTCCTTGTTTCCTGCAGTCCTGTGCTCAAATGCTCAACTGCACTTCCTCAAAGCCATATTTTATGACCAGTTCCACCTCATACTCCTTAATCTATTTAAATTTGTTCATAGCACTATCAAATATAACATATATATAAAAAATCCCCCTTGTTTGGAATTTGTTTCACGTGTTCAAATGCATGTTTTAAATTGCTGCAATTCCTGTGGCTAAAACAGTGCCTGAAATGTATTAGGAACTGAACAATATCTGTTGAATGAACTAAATAAATTAGTGAATGCACACAAAGTGAGAAGCACATGCAATATAATTCATAAGGAAGAAGGTAGTAAAATTAGAGATACTCAAAAAGCTTAAAATTTCTTTGTTTTGCACTAAAAATAAAGCTTCGAAATTTGAATTTGGACCTCTAAAAAGACTGAATTCATACATTTGGAAGAGGAGACATGATTAGGTAGGATTCTATAATTGTCAAGCCAATTCAGAGTTAATTCAGGTCCTGAATCCAGGTCATTCATTGACAAGGAATACTCATAAAGCGGAAATGACGTGCATGCTAGCAAAGACGTAGAATTTTAATTATATTTAAATTCATGTAACAAAAGCCTCATCTTTGACTCCAATTGGAAAACTCCCAAAGAATAAGCCATGTGCTAAAGACAACCATAATTTGACTCTAATCCACATCAATTCTCTAGATTATTTTGACTTTGTTAAAACATAAGGCAAAAGTGATCACAATTCTATACACCACAAAAACTTAGATTTTACAGAGAAATTGATATGGTATCTTTTTTAATATATAAAAATACTTAACTTGAACAAGTCGACTTTGCTGATGATGCTGAAGTTCATATCAAGGGCAAGGGCTAACTGCATTGTCGTTGGCAGGTTCTCAAGCACATCAGACTCATCTTTATAAACACATTGACCCACAAAGAAGAATCATAAATGAGAAAAATCACCAAAGTATAAGAAAACACTTAATAATGAAAATAGATGCCAACTTTTTATAAATGAATACCTGCATCAAATTCTGTATTTTAACTACTTCTACTAGACATATAAATCTATCACAATAACACTAAATGTTTTATGAGAGACAAAAGGCATTTTAACTACTGGTGGCATATTGAATAATTCCAGAATGTGTGTTGACTGAAACTTAAAAAAAATTATATAAAATTTAATGATCATGGGACAAAAACTAATGAACCAACTAGGGTGGGAAAAGAATTGTGTCTTCTGGTTCTACAAATTTCAGCCTCCACATCCTAAGGATTACCAACATGAACACTCAGTGGCATCTAAGAGCTAACAGAGCTCTATCATATCCATGATCTTATTGGACCCTCATGACAATCCTAAGGGTAAGTTTTGTCATTCTTATTTTGCTAGAAGAAGGAAAAGAACTGTTTCTCAGTGAGGTTGTAAGTGATTTGTTCAATTATGTATAATTTGTAGATGGCTCATCTGGGAATGGAATATGAAGAAATGTGCTAAGTAAGTATATTCAAATTATTGTTATTTATTTGATTTTTAATGCAATGCAGAATGTGAATATATTAAAGATTTTTCTTCATGTGAATTAAATGATAGGCTTTCAGACTGATAAACTATAAATAAAACTGTGCATTCTTTATGTCTAGTATGTTCCTGAGAATTGGTATTTTTTTTTTACCGATTTCTTATATACATTTAGAAAAGAAAAAAAATGGCTATATTAATTATATCCTTATTTTGATTCAAATTGATTGTAAATATGAAATTCTTTCTATAAAATCATAGCTCCTTTCTCTTAGGATTATTTGCCTTCAGTTCTCTCCTAAAGCAAGAGTTGAAGCAGAATCTACAGGGAGAGAGGGAAGGAGGCACCCATCACTCCTAGTGTGGCTCTTCTTGCAGGCTTGAAATGCCCTCAGGAATAGCTGTGGAAGTTATTTCATCCTTCAGATTCAGGAAGAGTTTTTATACAAGAGGCTGGAATTTAAAGAGTGGCAAAATGGTGAAGAAAAGGCTCTACTATAAACAACTGGTGATTCTTATCTACTTTTAAGAAACTTTGTCATGTGAGAATCACATTGGAAATTACACTTTGAAGACAAGCTTTTTTTGGTTTCTCAGGGGTACTAATTCCCATTTTTATATGACAAGCAATAAACCAAAAGGTAAGTATGATTACTGTCAACTAGCACATTATCTTTAAGTAATCCTTTAATAAACGTC
The DNA here is from genome assembly GCA_004363575.1 of Solenodon paradoxus. Classification (NCBI taxonomy): domain Eukaryota; kingdom Metazoa; phylum Chordata; class Mammalia; order Eulipotyphla; family Solenodontidae; genus Solenodon; species Solenodon paradoxus. Next base: position 1,068,081 of record RJWH01000155.1, on the reverse strand, counting down.
ATTTTTAACTCTAGTATTATAGCACTACTAGCAGGCATCATGAATTATTAAGGGTTCCATAGAAGCATCAGGATGAGAGTGGCACAAAAGATTGCTGCTCTTTCTGAGAACAGTCTCTGGATAGGAGGAGGATATCAAAGAAAGAACAAGGGTTGGTACCAGAACAGATGTAAGTCTGAGTTCCATTTATGTCACTTTCTGACTTTGTGCCCTTGGCCATTTTTCACTTAGAAACTTCCATTTCCTGTCTCTTAAAAGGGGTTGATGACACCTAATTTTCCCAATGTGTGTGCGTGTGTGTGCGTGTGTGTGTGTGTGTGTGTGTGTGTGTGTGTGTGTGATTTTGTGAAGCAATGTATATAATACACCTAGCAACTGGTAGACAGTGAATAAGATTTTGTCTTTCCTCTTCTAGGGTTTGCATAACCAGTAAGTTATGGTTGAATATTTAAAGGTAAAAAAATCCCCTGGTATTAAGTTAATGCTTTAAATACCATTCAGTTGTTTTCCAATAATTTGTTCAAATCCAATTAGTCCTCACTTCTACCTTACAGAATTTTCATGTATTATCCAGTTTACAGGGACTTAGTAATTCACCATGCTTACTTAGCATTCTTTGAGAATCCCAAGTATATTCATACCAAATTCGAACTCGATTCTGCACAGTCTTAGGAATGGAGTAAATGTTCATATAGTCAATGGTATGATCCATGCAGATGCGGAAATTGTTCTGATTGGCTGTAGCTGCCCCAATCACATCGCGCATCTAAAACCACAAATATAATCACTCCAAATCCACTAGAAAAGTTGGAAGAGTTACAACAAAAACAGACAAATTAAGAGTTCTCAGTTGTATTCCAATGTCTTGACTACTGTATGATTTTTAACCCACCAATATTGGGTCCTAACTGCAGCTCATCTACATGAAATATTGGGCAAATCATATGCTGCTTCTCACCTAATAAGGATAAGACCTGTCTTCCCTACCACATGAGGTTTTTTTGTGAAAATTCACTCATATAATGCATATGACTTTTCAAACTTGCATATTACTGCAAAAATGTCCGTCGTCATTTAAAAAATTATAGAGTTCGTGCTTATGCAAGGAATGTGCAAAGAAAGCTGAGCAATTACCTGGCAGTTTTACTAGTCCATTTTGGTCTCACTTTAAAAGCATCCTTCATAGATATTCAGTGAGGTTGGCTATATGGACTCAATTCATCACGAAATTGCAACCTCTGTACTTCCCTTTGTGTTGTTTAGACAGATAAAATCAAATCTCATTCGCTTAAGGCATAGTATTCAGCAGAAGCTGAAATATGCTGAAATTACTGAAGCATCATCTACTGCTGTGACAATACCTAAGGAACTGTCAGGTTTTAGTTCTTGGATGTTTATAACTCAGCCATAAAAACCCACTCTAGGTTAAAAGCTGATCTTTTAGGTCTAAGCACAAAAAAGATATATCGCTCAACTCTTCCTCTCACATAGAGGGAAGCAAGTGGTTGTAAATTCGCTTTGACTATGCGTTTACAATACTGAGGAAAACCAGGGCCTCCCTTGCACCTATTAAGACTTAACTCATTCATTCTACTACCTGAGCCTTTTCTGCATATGGGAAAACCACTCATTCTTTGAGGCCTAGCGCTAGCAGATGATTTATTGTGATGCCATCCTCAGTTTCCATTTTTAAAGTTAATGTATTCTTGTACTTATGAAAAGATTTTGCTAAGTAGCTATGCAGATAGTCAAGTTGGATACAGCTTTTACAGTCTCAACTTATGACTTGGCTGTTGCAAATATTCTTTAACAAACTCAATTTTAGATTTCCTTTTTCCAAGTCATTCTGGACAGATGATAAATATTACCTACTCACGAAAGGCCATGAGAATTGGACTACAGAAGCTGGGTTGTGTGGGACAAATCTCCCCCAAAATTTCCAAATAGATCTTTTCCAAGATGTCCACAGTAGGCTTTTGCCAACATATGCTATCTCAGTATGTGGAGCTAAACGTTCCTTGAGCAGGTCTGGAGAGAAACCACTACTTTCACCAATTTTTAGCTAAGTAATCATCTCCAGAAGCATTCATTTTTATCAGAGAAACCTATCTTAAGATAGGGCAAACATCAAGAGGCAAGGTTTTGTCACATGAAGTCATCCCCTTATGTGAAGATACACGAGCATAGGCTATATCTTTGTTCTATTCCATTTAACCTAGAATTTATAGTAATATAAATTATCCATAAATATGCCATTAAATTTCATCTTTTTTTCCTACAATCTTGTTTGACATTAATTTGTTTGCTTGTAGACCTAGAAGAACATCAAAGAGTTGAAGGAATTTCCTCTGTACTTCCCATTGGGAGATTTACTTCACTTTTAAATTAAAAACCAAAGACAATTAAAAGTATTATTGATCAGTGTTGAGGGCCTAAAATTTGTAGTTACAGTAAACTGAATGATTTATGTGTTCTCCTTCAGCAATGTGGGTTTTGGTAGAGTAGGAGTTGAAGAAGATGTGTATTCTACAATGTATTCCAGGTTAGGAAAGTAGGTGAAGACATGAGTAAAAGAAAATTCAATCCCTATGAAATTTTTTATCGGAAAAGAAAAAAATTGCAATTAAAGATTACAGGATGTAGTTGTTGGTGTGGTTATGAAGAAATTTTGAACAAGCAGAGATTATGTTCTAGACTCTCTTACTTTTGCTTCTATTTTCCTTCTCAGCATCTTTTCTTCACTATGAGAGGTTAATCCACAAATTTCCCTCAATCCTTTGTGTTCTAGTACAATATTTTACTTTTGATGCTATTTTGTCTTTGCACCTGTTGGAACCTCAAATTTAATATAAAGGCAGATGTGGTGCACTTTAGAAGGTAGAACTTTTCAAAATTTAGTGCATATTTGAATTGCCTGAAGGTTTTACTAAAACATAAATTTTGACTCAGTAGGTCTTGGGAAGAGCCTGAATTCTGAATTTCCCAAGTGATGTTGGTATTGCTGGTCTAAAGCACTTACACAGTGAGTGGCACTTAATTTAACTGGAGATAACAAAGATATTTTTAGACCTATAAAAATTATGTTGGATATAGTAAATGCTCCATACCTGTTAGATTTTATTATCATCAATATTATACTATATGACTATCATAGGATTGTATGAATTATATGCATTAATTAGGGATTGTTTTAACCTCTTTAGAGTTTCATCACCTGTAAAACAAAAAACCTTAAATATGATGTGTCCACCTCATAAAATTTATGATAAATTATGAAACAGTATGATTTTTAGCTATTTATACTTCAAATTAATTTGAACTATATTTTGCTCTAAACTAGCTTCCTATTCCATTCATTCTTAACATAATCTCATCATCCATTAAGACTATATTTTATACTTACAGTTTTCAACTGGTCAGTGTTCATCTTCTCAAACCTAAATATTTTCTAAATAGTTTCATTTATAACTTTGCTCTCCACTCCATTAGCATGTTCAGGATGGAGTTGCCATGTTCTAATAGTAAACAATGCCACTGCAAGTGCATATTTCATATAAAAACTAACCAGTCAGGAGCCCATACTCTTAATAACCTTTTTTATTGGTCTTTCACATTGATGGTCAGTATCCACCTGCTGTAATTACTTCAGGGTCAGTTATTTCACTAGAGATATTATATCTAAGAGCCTGCCAAAATTATCCAAGCGAATCAATCCTAAACCTGTTCACCCTGCCTCCCTTGGCCCTTCCCCAGTAGTGTTCCTTAATGTGGGGTCTGTTGCATGGTGTGATCTCTCATTTTGAGTTTATTTATATAACAAATTATCTCCTGATCTGTTGGTTTTACCATATATACATAGCAATAAGACCTGTACAAAAACAGTATTATCCCTTCCTATTCATAATGTATTTTGATTAATCTCCCTTGAATCTCTTTGTTCAAAATCCTCCCCTGCTCGGCTTCCCACTGCCCTTGGGATAAAGTCCAATATTTTTAACACTCAGAGCCCTTAAAATGTCTTGTCCTTACATACATCTCTAACCTAACTTACATGTGTTCTTCACTCCAATCATTCCAGTACTCTGTTTCCGCAAACATTATCTTGTGCTTTATCACAGTCATCTATCACATACTGTTCTACTTGATTGAAATACCTATTTATAACAACTGAATCCTCTCTTGTTTTTAGAGACATTGCAATTTACTGTCCTCCATGAAACCTCCTGGGAATCTCTGTTTTGAATGATACAGAACTTTCAGAACTCTCCTCTGATACCTGGGTAGCAGACCTTGACATGCATAGATGTAGGATTTGAGTTTTGAGTATGATCAGCTTTAATCTTACGAAGAATTTTTTTTTATAGTTAACTTTTAAAATGAGTTTTATTCATATTTTTGAGTGTGATTAGTAGTAACCAATCATTTATCAAGTGAGAATAGTGATTTTGTGATTTTATTCCTAATTCTTTACCCATTACACAGATCTTAGCATGTTTGTTTTTTTTTTTTATTTTAAACATAAATTACCTTCTAAGGAATTAAGAATAACTTTTAAAGATGGTGTGTTGCCAAACTTTTAGTTTCTTATGAACCTAAGATGTCATAAAGATATTGGGTTCTATACCTTGCAAATGTCAATTGCAATAGCATTATTTATGTATTTATTTTCTTACTAGACTTTGAATCCTTGAGAACAGGGTCCAGGAAATTCCATAATAAGCATTTAGAATCAATGATTTATTAAATTAATTTAGGAGATATTTGGTAGTATCTAGTTTAAATGACCTCTGAAGTAAACTTTAACCAAGTGATTTCATGAAAATATTTGTATTTTAAGTAAAGAGAGATTTTTAATGTTTTCATTAAGCTTAAAGTAAGATGACAACTTAGAAACTTGACTTTCTCTGAGTTGTAGACAGGTCTTCTGATAGATTTAATGGCTTACAAATGGAAAGGCAGTATCGACCCATTCTCATCCTCTCCAATTCATTGAAATAAATTAAAGTTAGAAAAAAAAATAGCATCAGATAGATTTTTACTTCCTCTGTAAAATTTATGAAGATTTGTTAGTCTTTCAAAAAATGACTGCATTCTCTATCTTGGGATTCACATGTCGATTTACCTGACCAATTAAGCTGGAGAACACAAAAACTCCCAAAAAGAAATTCAATAGTTGAAAAACAATTTCAAATAAAGTTTGTGGTTCTGGAAGTCCCCCTATGGTAATTAATGTTCGAACTGCCCAATAATAACATCTCAGGTACCTGTGAAAAGAGAAGATAAACATGTTTTTTACTATAATATCAACATGTTACTACGTTGGGAGTATGGATTACTACTAAATTATAACACATTTTCTCCTAGCCAACCCTATAGGCAACAACGGTAAATACCATGTGTACTAACAAAAGCTTCAATGATGAGCATTGTAAAATGACTGAACAATTAAATTCAAGGAGTGTATTTGCTAACTGTTCTATTTATCCCTTGTGCAAAACAAATTTAATTTGGCTCATAATTTTGTGGTTTAGGAATTTGTGCAAGTCCCAGCAGAGAGGGCTCATTTATTTTCCATGATGAGTGGTGCTTCAGCTGGTGTGACTTGAATGGCTGGCGTTAGCTGAGAAAGCTTAATTGAGGTCAAATGTCTGGGACCATGATTGTAATTGCTAACTAGGTTCCTCTGTTCCTCAGATTTGTCTACTTGGTATGATCAACCTGTCTTTTTCTCTCACGTGTCTGAGTCTGAGCTGAGATAGTTGTAACAACTGGGACTGGTTGAGTGACTCTGTGTTTATTCAGCAATTTGATTAGATTTGGCTTCCTCAAAGCATGGTTGTGTCAGGGCAGAAGTACTTATACTTCAAAAGTCCCATGACATCATAATCTCTTGCCACATTATATTTTTCAAGTAATTAACTAAGGCCAGATTCAAGGCAAAGAATACTTTCAAAAATTTATTTTATTGAAAGACTATTTCATTATAACATATATAGGTTAAAGGTGTACATTATAGTAAATTCATATCTTTATACTACATGAAGTATCACTTTTTCAATTTTTCTTTTACTATACAATTAATCACCTCAAGGAGAAAGGATATTTGAATCCATCTCTCATTGAGAGGAGCAGCAAAAACATGGAGGGATCTCATAGAGATCAAGAATATTTATGTAAATATAAGAGCCTTTCTATTATCAAGAACAATTGGAAGAGCCAATTGTTTTTAGTGATAGAAAGGAGTAGGTAAGTGTCTTCTCTCTTCTTTCTACTTATGTCTTATTATATTATTGAGTATGTAAACCACAGCAGAGGCAGAGTAGTACTGAACTCTATCTTAATAGGGAAATTACTCTTGTGTGTAATTGGTAATTTATCTAGAAATTTAATATAAAAGAAAACTACATATATTCAGAAATACACCTGATAAAAAATTCTATACTTAACTTGAGCAATTACAAATGTAGAGACTGAAATTATTATAATCCAGCTAGGAATAAAATCATGAACTAGAGCAATAGAAAAGTACATGGTAAAGATTAGGAAAGAGCATATAGTATTCGTTAGCTATATTTGGCTAAGGGTTTCTTAATGTCCATAGTGAGGTGAGAATGGACACTGGTGTTACAATCCCACTGTATGTATATTGCAATTTTATGTATGATTTGGTGTATTCCATATAGCTCTGATAAAATAGCCTGGATCAAGCATTCCCACTGAATATTAAAGAAAAATGGCCTGTGTATAGAGACCATCTCAAGATATTGTTATGGAGAGGCATTTGGATCCCGTGGGTCCCAACCCACTATTCTATTCTTAGGAGTAGATACAGAAAAGTTTGTTTTCTTTTTACATAGAATCCTGCATTAGTTGGGCTTTTATTTCTCATCTGGATATGCCACATTCACATTTGTACTAAGACTTTATGTATTAGTCTTTAAACAAGGTGTTTTTCTTGTGAAATACTTTACAATTTTCTGATCCTCAAATAGTAAGAAGGTGGGGTTTACAAAAGAGAATCAAACTTCAGTTAAAGTCAATATTCGAACAAAAATAGATCCAGCAAAAATCATTCATTTTGGAATTTAATACCTTTTGAAGAATATGAGTTTATTTTTTTTTAATTAAAACATTTTCTTAAAAAACTGGTAGATATAAGAGTGGAAAATAATTAACTCTTTGGTAGGATTTGAAACCACTTTGTCAAGAGAAGAAAAGTATTATTATTCTGAAATTTTTTTCTAGAAGACTTTCTTGGTCTTACTAATATTATAGTAAACTTAATGTCAAAGAGAATCACCATGAAGAAGTACAGAATTAATTTTATGGATTGCATTTTAACTTTTCGAATTCCCATTTATGGTTTCCTGTTACCTGATTTATTTTAGTCACAGGTCCTGAACCTGTGGGTTGCTTTAACTTAAGGAAATATATTGAACCCAAGCTCACCAGGAGTGGAACAAAGACTAGATTCCCTCCCTACAAGGCTGACCCCATTACAAGTTTTGGGATTACTGTCTTCTTCAAAGTCACTAGTATTAATAAGAATAATATATGAGCTGCCTTTTTTCTCATTTTCTTATTTGTGGATGTTGAAAATAGATCAAATTTTGGCATTGATTTTCCAATCCGAGGGGTTAGCCTTGAACTAATTTTTTTTATATATGAAATAATCTGCTATGTTAATTAGAAGTTTTCACCCAGATGACTTGAGGTTTATTTTGTGATTCTTTTCTTAGTTATGTCTTACACCCAGACATGCACTACCAAAGGTAAGATTTGTAATTGCATTAGATGGCATCTTATTGATTTCTTAGGATTAGCTTAATTAGTCAAGTGTGTCCACCTCTAGTATTTACACTCAGGCAGATAGATCTTTTCAAGGAGATTGTATCAGGCTGATTTAACACTTGAGTTAAGTTAAAATGCCAACTTAAAGCAATAAAGCAGAATTAGACATTAAATCATAAATAACATTTAGTGTGAAAATAGAATTTCTCCCTCCATAAAACAATGTGGCAGGAAACAATTCCCCCAACATTTTGTTATGAAAAATTTCAACCAGAAAAATTAAAGGAACACCCATTATATCCACTGCCTAGATTCTACTATGAACATTTTACTCTGCTTGCTTTGCCACACATATTTCCATTTTTCCATCTATTAGTCCATCTTATTTTTTGGATGCATTTAAAAATAATTTGCAGACATAAAATACTTCTTCCTAAATACAGAATTTAAGAATATATGGTAGAGTTCAATATTTTTATACAGTTATTTAAAATTTTGAACATAAAAGCACAAATATTAGGTATATTATTTGATAAATTATGACAAATGCACACAACTGTGCACTCAAATATTTATCAATACACAGAATACTTTTATCACTTCAGAAATTTTTCTCATTTTTCCTAAGTTAATGCTGCCAGAGGCAGCCACCATTTAAATTTTCCAACAAAGATGAGTTCGGCATTTTTAAGAGTTTCACATAAATATGTAAGACATCTTTCACGCAGCACAATGTTTTTGATATTTATCTATGTTGTGTAGTTTATTCCCTTATATTTCTGAGTAGTATCCATTGTATGAATGTACTAGTTTGCTATCATTGCAATTATATATATAAACACTTTGGTTCTCTTAAGTTACTATGGTTATTATAGTTTTTGGTTAAATTCTAAGCATACCTTTACATATTTTAATTTTGCATATTTTAATTTCACTTGGGTAAATATCTAGGCTTGGAATTTTTGTGTGTAAGGTAGATATATATTTAATTTAAAAGTCAGTGCCAGATCTTTCTCCAAAGTTGCTGTACCATTTTACATTTCCTCCAGAAATGTTTGAGAGTTCCAGTTACTCTATATTCTTATCCCAATACTTGACATTGAGAATATTTTTAATTTTAGCCCTGTTTAGTAGAACATGTGATTTTTTTTTTTTAAAGTTTATGTATGCACCTTCTTAATTATCCAAATCATGTTAATTATAGAATTCTACAAATCTATCACTGGAGGCACTGAGTTCGAGGGAGAATAAGTTCCATGAGGACAGGTATTTAGAGAACTGGCACGTGATAAGAGCTTAACAATATTTGCTGAATGATATAAATGAATAAGTGAATAATTACACATAACTGGACTTACTGAAATCAGAACGCAGTAAGACTGTTTCTGTGAGCATATCTGTGTAATTCCTTCCAGACTTTTCACTGTCATCCTGTCAGTTGTCTTTCATCTCTCTTTTGATCAACTGAACTCTTTGCTCATCTGGTTTACTTTCATTACAAATAAAGGATGTCTGGTGTCTAGTGTTAAGAGCACTGTTTTTTTTTTTTTTTATCCCAATGTCTGAAGTGTCTAGGGTAGATACTTTCATCTATCTAGGTTTCGTTATCTCATGTTTTAATTGAAGGGGTAAGTTATCTTAAATTTCTCTAGCACTAACGTAGAACAATTCTGATTCTTTCCTCACTCTGTCTAAAGTTATGATAATCTGGTTCTAAGAGAGCAGACTGTTAAGATCTCAAGGTCACGTCTTCCACACAGTCACAAACAAAATACAATGATTTAGCAAATATGTCCTTTGAAAAGGAACAGAACCAGAACCTCAACAAGGAAATAGGACATGGACCTCAAATGGTAGAAGAAACTGATCTGTCTCTAGTGTAGTACCACCCTTTTTGGAGACCCAGGTGGCAAAAGGGAGCGAACAATGATAAAAATACATGCTGAGTTGAAAGGCTTTCCCCCTCGGCAGGTGCTAACATACCTGGGAATTGTTTTTCAGTTGCTGAACCAATAACCTCAGTGTGAGATGGAAAGAGGGATGGCCTTTTATGCATGGTGACACTACTAGAGGCTGCCATTGCAGGAAAGCCCAAGGGGGAAACCCGTCACCACTGGTAATAGCACATTTGTGCTGAACAACTAGCGGCAGAGCTGCCTTCTGTGGACTGCTGGAGACAGAGAGTTAACTCAGAAGCACCTATGAAGAGAGTTGATTGGTTTCTGGCAAGGAACTTTCCATTACATTCCTCTCATAAATAATTGGAAGGGTTCCAGTTTTGCTACCTGTTTTATAATTTCTGAAATTCCACCCCTAGGCCCCAAGGCTTGTTTACTGTCCCCTGCTAGGTCTGTCATTTCTCTGGAAGACTGAGGATTTTCACAAGAGAGTAAATTATTCTAAAACCAGTTCCTGTTTCTCTTGTCTATTGGGACTCTGTTGGGAATGTGGCCTACTTGTGTACTAAGCACATCACTGTTGGATCTCTCTCTTTGTGTTTCTTGGTCATGTTTTTGATTCTGGAGGAAACATCTGCATTCTCTAATTCCACCCCATATGGTGAACTCTTAGGCCCCAAAACAGGGCTGTCCCTAGAGCTTCAACTAATCTGGCCAGTGTTGAGTCCTATATTGTGCAACTTGATATTTTAACACCAAATCTTTAAACTAGGGAAGATAAAACAATAGAAATAAACACAGAATATCAAACAGATTGCAGAGACAGAGAAATTACATATACATATGATGAGCTAAAGTAAAACCCCACGGGATAATCTGAATGCAGCAGAATGAAGTAAAGTACCTAATAGAGAATTTAAAGTGACAGCTTTACTAATATTGAAATCAGAAAAACAATGGAGGAGCAAAAAGAAAACTACAACAAGACTGAGAAAATATAAGGCTGTTCCAAACAGAATTCCTGGAGCTAACAAAATAGCTGAACTAAAGAAAACAATAGAAAGGCTTAACAGCAGGTTAGAAGAAGCTTCCATCAAGTCCTAGATGATAGGGCCATGGAATGCACCCAAACAGACCATCACAGAGAAAAAAATAATTAAAATAAACATGGATAGTATACACGATCTATGGATTAACATTCAGAGGAACAACATTTGCCACATAGGGGTCACAGAAGAAGAAGAGAGAAGGGGAGCAGAAACTGTATTTGAAGAAATAATAGCTGAGAATTTCCCTAATCTGAGGAAGGAAGCAGACCTCTAGACCTGGGAGACTCAGTTTCAAACAAAAGAAACCAAAGAGATCTACACAAAGACACATCCTCTGAACATGTCAAAAATACAAGATAAAGAGAGAAACTTAAAAGCAGCTAGAGAAAAATTATACATACAAAGAAGCCCCCATAAGACTCTAGGTGGATTTCTCATCTGAAACTTTATAGGCCAGAATGGAATGACATGATATATCAAAGTAATGGAAAAAAAAAGACATTTAACCAAGGATACTCTACTCTGCTAGATTATTACTTTAGAATTGAAGAAATGATAAAGAGTTTTTGAGACAAATAAAAATTAAAAGTTAATCAACACAGAACCATCTATGTAAGAATGTTAAAACAGAAGCAGTAAGACATCAAAAATATAAAATGATGGGGGAGAATAAAATTGTAGACTTATATTGAGCTAAAAACTAACCTGCATTCAAATATAAACAGGTAATAAGCATAGAAAGTTTATGTACACCTCAGGGTAACCTTAAAACATAAACTCATAGAAAAAAACAAGAAAAGAGAAACTAAACACAGCATAAATGCTTTCAAATCACCTATGAAGAGAAAGATAACAAAGGTACTGTATGCAATAGTACCTGGAAAACAATGAACAAAATGTCAATAAGCACTTGCATATCAATAATCACCTTAAGTATTAATGAACTGAACTCACCGATCAAAGGGCATAGAGTAACTAAGTGATTAAAAAACATAATCCAACTTTCTGCTGCATACGAGAAATTCATCTACATTGGAAAGATCAACATAAGCTTAAATTCAGTGGTTGGAAGACATCCTGCAATTAAATAATAACCGAAAGAGTAGGGATAGTCATTCTTACGTAAAATAGACTTCAAATTAAGAAAGAAACAAAAGACAGGAATGGACATTCCACACTATGTGCAACAGATAAGATCAGGTAACAACCTAAGTGCCAGACAATACATGAGTAGATAAAGAAGATGTAGTGTAGATACATAATGGAATGCTACTCAGTTATCAAAAAGATAAAATCTTGCCATTTGCAGCAGCATGAATGGACCTAGAGAGAACTATGCTTAGCGTGCTAAGTCAGAAGAAGTAAAACAAACTCCAATGATATCCTTCAAACATGATATATAGAGAAATCAAACAAAAATAGACTTTCAGTCAATAAAAAATAATTCAATGCTTCCAGCACGAGAAGCGGGAGGGTGGGCAGACAATTTGAGTAGAAGAAATCAATTGCATAAAGAATTCATAAAACTCAACAACAGGAGAATAATATAATAAAAAAATTGGCAGAAGATCTTAATAGGTAAGTCACCTTAAAAACATATGTATAGCCATAGACAGATTAAAATATGTTCTATCTCTGTTATTATTAGGTAAATGCAAATCTAAACAACAGTAAGATATTACCTCACACTTATGAGAATGGCTACTATCCAAATGAAGGGAAATAAGTATGGCAAGTATGCAGAGAAAAGGAAACTCATAGCCTGTTGGTGAAGGTTGAAAGGGTGTAACCATTATGGAAATCAGCATGGAAACTCCTCAATAGATTGAGAATGGGAAACCCATACAACCCAGTTATTCCTCTGTTGGTTATTTACACTAAAAACACAATAACACTAATCCACAGAGATATATGCACTCCATGTTTATTTCAGTGTTATTTATAATAGCCAAGATCTAGAAACAGCCTGTCAGATGATAAATGAATGGATAAAGAAGATGTGGTATATTTATGCAATGGAATGCTACTCAGTTATCAAAAAAATATGAAATCCTGTAATTTTCAGCAACATAGATGGACCAAAAGGGAATTATGCTAAATGAGATAAGCTAGAAGGAGAAAGATAGGCATCAAATGACATCATTCATGTGATATATAAAGCAAGCAAGCAAACAAATGAACTAAATCAAATGAAAATAGGCTTTTAGTCAACAAAAGCAAATTAGTGGTTGTAGGAAGAGAAGTGGGGGGTAGTACAAACTGGGTACAGAGGAACAAATGTGTAGTGAAGAAAGGATTGAAATGGCTGTATAGTGAATATATTACATACAGATGTGAATTTACTATGATGCACATCTTAGATTTATATAATCTTATGATGCAAATGTTTCTTCTGTGAAATTAAAGAAAAAATGTTTGCACACATTGGAAAACATGTCAAAACATAAATACATTTTGTTATATATAAACAAAAGCATATTTGGGACATTTCTGGGTACCACAGAACCTTAAAGTATTTTTTTTATTTTTGATCTAGGCCTTTTACTTTATAGTCAGTTTTTACAATTGGTTAAAAGATGCCATCAACTCAGTATAAATGAAAATGACTCCTGTTTTCTATTGACCTGAATAGACATTGTTATTTTGGTGAGGATTAGTGGAATAGTAATAAATTTGGCTCTTATTTTAAATGTCCACAATGCTCCTCTTAGTTCCAAAATTTGCTGCCTGATGCCGACGAGGGCAAAGTTTATAAATCTAATGGTCTCATAATCAACCTTCAATTTACTGGTCATCATAAACTATAACAAGGGTTAAATAAAAAATATTTTAGTCTAAGAATGTCAGAGGGTTATAACATAAAGCAATAGAAGGAGCAAATTAGTTTAAAAATGTGAGAGAAATAATAACTGCCATGTGCCAATTATTTTGAAGTGTATACAAATACTACTTTAAAAAAGCACTTTCTTTGTAAGGATGACATCCTGTGTCCCTGACAGTTGGTAACAGAATTATTAGGGTTTTGGCTTTCAACAAGAACCCTCCTAATCTAAATGAGCAGATCAGAGCAGATAGGTTAATACTTTATTATTTTTGTTATCAAGAATGGGGGCAATACATTTTAATGTTGTGAAATGTATTGAAATTTACATTATGGCCATGCATACTATGAATACTTTTTGTAATTTTTCCATAAGTAGTTAAGAAAATAGGTGGTTTTTAATTTTAGGGTACAGAGTTCTATTTGTATCCATTAAATCAAGTTTGTGAATTGGGGTCTCAAATCTTTTATGTATTTACTGATGTTTCTGATTGCTTGATCAATCAATAATTGTGTTTTGATATCTCACACTTTGGGTATTTGTCAGTTTCTCCTCTTGCTTTAATTTTTACTTTATAAATTTCTTTTAATTATAATTGTCAGTTGCATGGACATTTCGAATTGGGATATCGTGATAGTGAATTGAAACTTTTGCCATATATGGTGACTTTTTTCCTCTGAAACAATTTTTACTTTAAAATCTATTATAATTAATATTACTTGACAATCTTTTAATTAGTGAATTTAGCCCATATTAATTTATTGAGCTAATTGCTATATAAGTTGTTTCCACCATCTGCCTTGTTCTTTCTACCGGTCCTGCCTTTCTATGTTTTTCCCTCACAACTTCCTTTGTTTTTTCATTGCTTCCTTTGTCTTCCTTTATCTTTTTTATTGACTAAGAAGTTATTCTTTATTTCTAACAGTTATTCTCTATTAGTTGTCATTTCACTACTCTATTTCAACTTTAGTACATAGTTAACATGTTTAGCCTTTGAAGATTCTTCTTTCTTTCTAGAGAATTCAGCAATCATTGAAAATTTGTGTAAGTGTAATTTGTCCAAGACTATATTTTATAACAAGTAATTACAGCAAGTAATTTTATAATAAAATTACAAGTAATTTATCTTGTATTTTAGAAAGGGATACATAAGGTATCTGGGCTACACTATAGCTGAAATGAGAAGTCAAAAAATTAGCACACTTTAGGGTAAGTTTCTTAAGGGTTGAAGCTGAGATTTCATTTTCTTGTTATAATACAGATATGGTCATTTTTTTCCTCTATCTCTCTTTCTTCCTGCCTTTTTTCCTCTCTCTCTCTTTCTTCTTGCCTTTTTTAAATAGTCGTTTAAATAAATAAATATATTGAGTATCTGTTATACTCTTAACGATGGTATGAAGCACAGGAAACAGATATATTCTCTAGAAACGCAGCAAGAGGTAGCCAGGTATAAAAAAAAAAGTGTTTCAATTTTTTTTCTAGAAGTCATTCTGATGCAATCTTATATTATTTTTCTAATTTGATAAAAGCAGTTATCAGTCTTGGGTATCTAATGATAATAGAATCACACACTCACTTTTAGGCAATATTTAATATAGTTAATGTCTTACTCAATTATCTATATAAAATAGTAGCATATATTAAACTACTTAAGTTAATCCATATTCTAAGGGGATCTACTTATAGACTGATCTATAAGCTTTTCAGGAATAGATTGTGTGTGTGTGTGTGTGTGTGTGAGTGTATTTTCCAAATCTGTGAGCTTTTAACTTTAAATTTTTAAAATCAGTTCTCGTTAAAATTTCAGAAAACTTTGCTATAATCCTTCATATTCATCCTGTTCACTCTAGGTGCGTAATTTTGTGAGGTATCTTCACTCTTTGCTCTATATTATGATTGCTTTTATTCCTAAGGCTGCTGTAACTCGCCCTTCATAGTAATGCTGGGACCTACTCTTTTCTAGTAAGGACATTGTCTTATATCATGCTCAATATCATTTCACTGGAGCAGAAAGTTGTAGAGTCTACTTTATGCCAGACTATTATATCTACCGAATATAATATTAAATAACCCAGTTGCCATTATTGAGTCCTGATTCTATTGTATTAAGTTTTTCAACCGATCTTTTATTCCTAGGATACTTGGCTATCTAATTGCCAAGTTTAATTTATGATTCTTGTTACTCTCTAAGTGTTTAATTGAGTTAGTGGTTATTGCTGACTCATAAACCCATAAAACCCTTCAGTGGTAAACTAATTAGCCACTGCACCTGTCCTCCAAATAATTAACATTGTTTATTACTAACAATCAACATTGGAATTATTAAAAGTTATTGCACCACTCAATTGCATAAGGCAGAGACATTCAAACTTTTTTGACCATGATACAGAACAAGAAATACATTTCTCAGCCTGACACACACACACACAAGCACATACACACACACATTATTATGTATAACTGTGCAGGGGCTAAAAAGAACACCTTGTCTCTCAGAATTGGTCTCTTGTGGATAATCCACTCTGACAAGAAGAAGGCAAGGAGAGTGAAGGACAATCCCACGGGTAAAGGAGTTCTTCTAACCCTTTAATCACAAGAAACCATCTGCTACCTCTGGGCCTCCATACTTGTCTTGATCCAAGTGATCTTTTGTTCCCTTAACCCCTAGAAGAATGTAGTTTGAGAAGGTCTTAGTCCAAAATTTAATTTATCTGTATATAGTCTTCTTTAAGAAACCTGTCTCCTAGCCTAGCCACTTGGTGACTCCCATTCTCTCTCTGCCCCCAAACACCAGAACCACTTTCCCATGCCTCAGCACAGAATAGAAGACTGTTTTCCTCCATATATCTCAGAATTTACCACCATGTAAATTCTCTACAGTGTGTTCAATTATTCTCTTGCTAACCATGCCTAAAGTCTATGTGTTCATTTGTTCAGATTGTGAAGAACCTCAGAGAAATGGAGGAACTTTTCCTTGACCCACATAATAAACAATAATATTTTATCTTCTTTTCTCCACTACCCTCTTTCACTTGCAAACATAGTGACCTACTAATGAGTTTTCACTGCCGACTATAGGGTATTGGGTTGTGACTTACAGTTTCAAATAACACTGGTTTAAGATAACACACACAAAAAATAGAAAATTAAGATGAATCAAAGAGCTTTTTTTAAACTCAAAACTTACTTGTTTCCTTCACCATTATATACCCATTTAGTAGTGCCAATTCCTTCATAATTTGAAGCCCAGTAATAAATACAGGCATTAATGTGCAGAGTAAACAACAAATATCCAGTTGTTCGAATGAGTCTGTCAAGAATAAATTCAAGATAAGGATTCATGTCATTTTTGGAAAATAGCTTCTTTTGCAATTTCATTTCCTAAAGTCTTCACTGAACCTCTTTGCTTTAAATTTATGAACTGTTAACTCTCATTAATACAGTAAAAGTGATGGTGTCATTGCTTGTTTTCTCACTGCAGTGTTTTGACTGTGACTGACAGGGTGTGAAAAAAAAGTCTTCCCTTTCCACAGATGGTATGAATCAGCTCTCTGAAAGACATGTCTGGAGCGTCACATCTTCACTTTGAGTCCCATAAAATAAGCCATGTTGATTTAACTGGATATCTCTGCAAAGTTCATGGGACTTTGTTACGATAAATGGTAACTGAGGTCTCTGTGCAAGGGAAGTTCAGAGCAGCAAATGAATGAAATTCAGATTAGAACAAATGAATGGTCATGAGAGAGATGGAAAGTCAACTTGTGAAAGAGCACGTTTATCTGTACTTGTTCTGAATGAAGCAGGTATATCCCATTTCTTCATCCTGTAGTCTTCTAAAATTGAATATGATTTTCATACTTTTATCTTACTTCAAAAATTCAGATTGGTTTTAGAACAGAACCCTATGTTTTATATAACCAAAAATCTGAAATAATCCCCTTTCTTGAGAAGGGAGGACATATTCTCCCCAAATGCTGTCTAAAATAATCTATCTTTGCTTTCTCTCCCAAACCCGAAGTATACTGAATTATTTTTTACCTGTAAATATATGCCTTGTCCATTATAGACTCTAGGTGATGATTAAATTCAAAAAACGAGGTGTACTATGTAAAAAACAACAACAAAAAAACAAAAAACAAGCAACAGAAACCCAGTGTTAGTCTTAAATATATTTATTTAAATAAAACCATATAAAATAGATTTTGTTACTGAATATAATGCTATTCATGTCTTAAAAAATACAAGAGCCTGTTTAGTGATATTTTCAAGACATTACATTTAGCAATATGTCAAACTTCCATCTTTCTTTCTTTCTTTTTTTTTTTAAATTTTTTCTTTATTTTATTTCTGCCCTCTAGCTTTAGTCTTTTTGTAATGCTTATTGAATTTCAGACTTAAAAACACTTCTTTCCCTTTTCTTTTTAAAAATATGCTAGAAGTTTATTTTATAATAATTAAAGTCACACTCCCTCAAACTAAGTAAACTAGAAAAGCATAATAAGGAAATTAATATGTATAATAGAAAAGTATGAAACATAAATATAGTACCTTGAAGTAATAATACATAAGTATTAAGTATTGCTCAACACTAGTATTGCTTTTAAGTAAGCTGAATTAAATACTTATTTATTTCAGCAAAGTTGAAATTCCAGTAAATATTAGCATTGAATAGCTATTCTCGACATTGTTCAAAGATACAATGAGTATGTATACATCTAGTCTAAAGAAAGCTGCACTTTCCTTCAAGGTTTTTCATGCTTACATCAACTTTAATTTCAGTTCTTACTCCTTGCATATGCTCCTATCCCCGCTTCCTCTTTGATTACTACAAGCAGTCATGTAGGAGTAAGAGTATGAAATCCAGAGTCAAAACAACAATTTTGCCTTCAACATTTACTGTGATTGTGGAAAAGTCACTTAATATTTCTGTACCTTGGATTCCTCATCTATGAAAGGGAACAATAAGGGAGCACACTCCCTAAAGGGGTGGCATACATACAGGTGTTAATATATTTAATTGCTTAATGTGCTTAGACTCATAGGCCCTCACAGAGAAAAGGGATGTTAAAGATTATTTAGCTCAATATTTCATCCAGTGGAGGTATGGCTATAGTTTAATACTTGAAATTAAAAACATATAATAGTAATGCCTGTTTAACTAGAAATATACACAAGTGATTTGCTTTTCCAGAATTCCTGAGTAGGAAAAATTCCTCATTCAGATTAAGATAATTTCAATTTGTGGTAACTTGTTTATTGTGCTCTTAGAACTTTGCACAAGGGCATATTTTCAAATTTATTTTAAGTGTTCACTGTACAGAAAATTTACATTTTCATTTTTTTCCTATGAATAATTTGGAGGCTAATAAATTATATTTTTCCTAGAGATTTGTACATTAAGATGGCATAATTATGAATGAAATGATTGTACTATGAGGCTATGAAGATCAATGGTGACTTAAAATCTCCATGTATGTTTATGTATATATGCATCTATATATATGTGTGTATATATGTATCTATATATGTATGTATCTATATATATGTATGCATGTATATATGTATTTTTTTCATTTAAAGGCCAAATAGAGAGGAGAGGGCTTCTGGACACCTGAAAGACACTGAGCTGGAGTGTGAAAATTATACTTTTTATAAAATTTTAGTATAAAGTCAGACAAATTCTTGAATCCAGAAGAAGCTGTCTTTCTGAAAATTGTCTTTAAGTAGGGGTGCACCTGAAATTTCCATGTGAGACGTGAAATTTGAGATGGCCAGCCTCCTAAGCTGCTTGGAATGTCAAATTCTGATCCAGTGTAGACCCATATTCTATGAACAAACCAGAAAGCTCTAGAATTTCATTGGATGTATGAGATTATAGGGTAAGATCCCTTGGAAAATGACGGGCATGGAAAGAAAGCTGAGATTTAGTCTTAGTCTAAGATTAATTGCCAACCTGATTATAGTAAAGAATTTGGAATCAGAAAAATAAGTCATAAAACCTAGTTACTGTCAGCAACAGCATGTCTGGATAGATTTTTCTTTTCGTTCTGTTAATTCTCATTTCCTCATCTCTAAAATAAAGCTGTTTGGAGGAACATGAGAAAATAAATACAAAGTTTTAGCAAAGTGTACAGTCCCTAGTGTATATTCAGCAAATGACATCTCCTATTACTGTTGTTATTTTTGTTGCCACTAATGTCATCATCAGGATATCATCTCTCCAGGTTATGCTACCTTTGTTGCTAATTTTTTTTTTAAAGAAAGCAAAACCAAACACCTAAAATTAAAAGAAATCTTTTCTTTTAAGAAGGCTGTCTGGAAATATAAATATTAGTCTTAAAGATCTATATAAAATTTCATGTCTCGGTTCTCAGATTTATTTTAGGTGTCTATGAGTTATAAAATATTTATATTTTAGAATCTTTTAAAATAGATAATGCATTCACATTATTCAAAAATATATACTTCAACCGTCTTGTTCTTACTCCTGCCCCTATACTTTCTGATTTTTCCTTCCTGTCTTCCTTGTCCAACTCAAGTAACCTTTTGTTTTTTGAGGAGTAGACATCCAATGTTTATGTAAACATAGAAAAATGAAATGTTTTTCTCTTTCTGTTACACAAAAGTTAATATTGAGTGCTGTTCTATAAATTGATAGTTTATCTAGATTTTTTTTTTTTTTCACTTAGCAATTGATCTTGGAGGTATTTTCACATCGGCTCATAGAAAATTTCCTTTTTTAAAGTTTTAAAGTATATATATAAGATATATATGTTATTTATATGTATATATACATGAATATATATGTTTATGTATCAAAATTTATTTGCTAGTTCCATTGCTGGAATTTGAGTTGTATTCAAGTATATGAATAATTTTTGTTATATAAAAGTGTGTCTGTATTTTTTTTCTAGAATTATGGAATGTTCAGTGAGTAAGAGTACTTAGAGATGATCTGATCTAATTTGCTTGATTTACAGTCAATATTCCAAGCATTCAATGACTACCTAATAAAAAGGACAAATGGAAAACATGATAAAATATTAATTTGTAATTACAGTTGTATTTAGAAGCACAAAAACATTCTAATCTTAGATTATCAAATACCTATTAGGAGACTAAAACCAATCAAGAGCAATTTCATCACTGGAAGTAATATTGCTTTTCCTTCATTCCGTTTTTAAAATTCATAGCATTGATGAGGGCAGAAAAAAGGAAGGCAATTTGGAAAAAATTGAGTATATGTTTAGGATATTTTAAATCACTTAAAATTTTCATTATAAGAAGACAGATATACTTATCTTACCTTTAATATCCTATTTGTCCTAAATATTGGATTAAACCCAAAGAAAAAATAGAAAACATCAAATGGCATTATTGATGCGACATCCATCTGTTGGAAGAACATATTTTGATAATTATGTTGTGTTTATGAGCTTTTTGGGACATGGATAGATTTATACCAATGTATGTAAAAGATGATCAATCATCCTTAATTATTTTCTGTTTAAAGCACAATTATCTTCAGTTAAATATGCTTAGTACTATTGAAAGTCATATTAGCACATCGAAACAAGGACACTATTTTGTAGTCTACTTCCAATGTATTTAATTTCCATCTTGATGTATCTGATCTGCCCTTAGGCACTGAATTTTCTGGAATTTTTCTTGAGCTGTCAAATATATTTCAGAGATGGCTTGTTTCTAATGTTAAAATACATTTTAATAGTGTTTTATATATGAGGCTCTTAGACTGAAAATCAAGTCTATTCCTGATTTTATGTGAAACGATTGTACGTTCATTGCAGTAATATATTTTTTATGTTTCAGTCAATTCTCCAGTTTACAGGAATGATTGTATTGTTGGAAATTCATCCAGATTCCTTAATTCTTTCTACTTGTATCTATTTTGGATCATATTGTTACCTGTAAACTGCTGGAAAAGTATTTATTAGAGACTGCAGAATAAAGAGAGAGTAGCAAAAAGAAACCTGTCCTATTTGTAAGTAATTAGCAGCTGCAGTGGGATAAGGTATAGAAAATAATGTAGCGAAAAGTACATATTTTCAATTACGTCAGGTACTTAAATAATTCTGATCTTCTATTACCCTGGTAATTGTGAAAGGATATCACTCTTGCATCTTTCCTGATTTCCATGATAACAATAAAAATTATTTTATGCAAGGTAATTATCTATTTTGATTAGTTTCTACATCATCTTGAAAAAAAGGGTATATTAAAATATTTAAGGTATCTCGATGCAATTAATAGCTATTAAAAGCTTTCTGTAATATTATTAATATGAAATAGTGAACTGAGATACTTCATTGTGTGTCTGAATTTTGAAATTTAGTGCTACTGAAAGTAAATGAAACTTTCAGCGTGAATTTACCAGATTGGCTATTATAAATAAATTACTCACTAAAAGTATTGATTTAGAAAATTGTATCATATCATCAAACTTCATTGATTTTACTCTACAGATATTGACTCCCAGAACAAGTTGAAAGTTTTACAGAGAAGTTTCTAAAATGATGTCTTCTAAATAAGAAAATGGACATGGAGTTGTTTCCCTTGTTTTCTGGTTCAAATCATATTTATTTCACTTGCTCTTTACCCTATTGTCCAGCATCACATGTGCCTATTCTATGTAATTTCTAGTCAAATTTAATATTAACACATTGACATGGATTTGTGTAGAACAGATGATTTATTTCTCATTGAATTGTAGAAAATTGAATTAAATATTGATCAGCACTGAACTTGGTATAGCTTGCACTTTGCAAAGTGTATTGGAGATGAAATAGGACCAAGATATGATTTCTATCCACAAGAAGTTAACAATCTAATAGTGGAATAACCAAGCACAAAAATAACTGCAATGATATAATAACATGTTACAGGTAAAATGTACCAAGGTAATTCAAAAGGAGGAGTGACCACAATTACAATAATGTAAAGTTTTATGTTTGTAAATCAAAATTAAATATGAGTTAATTTATGCTTACTCAAATTCAAGAAAGTGATTAAGAATTTGGAATAAGTTTTGTGGCACTTAGAAAAAATATTCTCCTTTTAGAATCATCAAAATAGTGCATATCTTAAGTATGTCTATGAATATGGCAATTTTTTTTTTAGAAAAAAATTAGTTGGAGATAAAACCAAACTGAATGTAATTGTAATCATAATAGATCACTAATAGGGACAATTTGGCATCTAAAACCAGAATTATATTTTCAAACAAAAAAAATTTTTTTTAAACGAAGGAAGGTGTTCTCAGGAACCAAGGTGAGTAGGAGCCAGGCAGGAAGAGAGAGGAGGAAGAAGAGTCTTTATGTGAGACGATTGATATAACTGCTGCTCCACCAGAACACACATTGTACATTTATTAAACAAAATTTGGGGCCACTAAAGTATTGTCATTGAAATGGGATTCTAGAGTTCACTTAGGTAATTTGGGTTACCTTGGAAAACCCCTAATCTCTGCCTATTTTTTAGAGTTAAGAGGAACAAATAAAACATTAAGTGCTTTGTAAGTGATTACGGGTGAAAACACGTGATTATGTTGTTATTTGAAAGGAGAAAGAAGTTAAGGCATCTAAATAATGGCTTCTTTCTGTATTTTACTTTACTTATATGTGTAAGAAAAAAATGAAAGTAGTAATAATTTAAGGAGTGCCCTGGTGGCTCAGGTGCTAAGCCAGAAGCTAGACCATAGGCCATGTAAACCCCTGGGACCCAAGTTCTTGACCCAGGGCTGGGAGGAAACAACCAAAATAAATCAACAGTATTTCCTCTTCTTTTTTCCTCCCTTCTTTTAAAAAAGAAAGACAAGGAAATAATTTTGTATTTTTTACACCATCATGCTACATGAAGTGAAGACTAGAATTCTCTATGAACAGGATAAAGTTCTTTACTCTTTTGTTGGCATTTGAATTGGTATTTAAATGTGGCACTAAAATTTTCTTCTGCCTAATAAAGACCCATGTGCTGACATGTGCATATGCAATAGAGTATTCCTTGTAATTATTGAGAAGCAAAAAACTGCAGGTCTGTTTGTGCCTAATTAAATTTCATGTGTATAAATTTTGTAACAAAGACCGATTCTGAAAGGAGGCAGGTTTTAGCTTTTCTTTTTTCTTTTTTTTTTGTAATCTATATATGGATTACTTGAATATTTTTAACATTGTAAGTCACATACCTGAAATTTTTTAGAACTCCTGTAGTGTCTCTTCAGTTCATTGGAATCCACCTGAAATACATTTATATTTCATATTAACTTTAGATAATGTTATCAATTATTTTCTCACTTTAAACTTATTTATAACTATCCTGTCTACTAGTGCCTTCCAACATCAGCCTGGAAATGTTCTCTGTTCTTTCTTATCTTAGAACAAAAACAAAAACAAAAACAATAACAAAAAGCTCATCCTTATCGTGTTTTCTTTTTGTTATTGCCTTACTGTTGGTCAGTCAAGTTTCTTCAGAAAGTTGTTTACATTGCTTGACTGCATATCCACCCTTCATATTTATTACTCAAAGTACAATAATTTTGTGACATTTGATTTTTTTTCCTCACTTCTCTTATTCCATCAAGACTAACAGTGTAAAAGCCACCAATGACTTCCTAATGAGCAGAACCAGTGAACCCTTTACAGTGCTTACATTTCTTTTTGGCATTCAGCATGATTTGAAATCACACAGATATTTCCTGGCCCATTTATTTAAGTCAGTGCATACCATCAAATGGTTGATTTTGGTTAGCAACTGTATATAAATAGTAGCTAAAATGTATTAAGTATTCTATAAATATTTATTGAGTGGATGAATAGACAAATGAATGAAGAAATGAATACAACTTTCTGAAGCATCTGACATTATGGGGACAGTTTTGTCCTTGCATCTTTTTTAAAAGAATCTTGGCTTACTTTACTTCTAAAGTTCCAACTTTCAGGCAGCCTTCTTAGATTCTTGGTCTAGTCATTTAATGGGCAATATTCTTCAGTATTCAGGTCTCTTCTCTATTCTCTTTAAACTCGCTTCTTGGATAATTGCATCCACTTTGATAGTTTCAGAGATCATCATGTGTATTGATGCAAACAAATCTCTACCTCCATAATACCATTTTCTGGAATCGGCCACCTGTATAAGCAACTGTTTATTGTCTTCTTCACTTAGCACTTTTGTTAATGTAAATTTAACTTACACAAATCTTGAGTTCATTATTAAGCCTACCGTGCTCCTCCTCCCTTAGTCCCCCTGTCATCTCATTTACTTCTTCCTCCTCTTGAGTATCCTACTATCATCCTCAGCTATTCTGGTTAGTAATCCTAGAACCCCTGCTCTTCCTTATCCCTCATCCCACTACTAAAAGTTCTATTGATTCTTCTTCCTAAAATTTTCTCCCGTCATTCTTTTTTTAGCATTGGTCTCCTTGCCTTTAGTCTTGATTCCACTAATTCATTATAGAATGACAGACAGATAATTTCTCTAAATCAGATTATTTAACAATCCCTATTTATGTTAAATCTTATTGCTTCACATGTCTTTAAGGAAAACAATCCAAGTTTCATTTCATGGTACATAATGCTCTAATTTCTCTGTCTCACTCACTTTCTACAGTATCACATACCCTCTCTGTTTAGGAATTCCTCAAATGTATCACAGTTTCTTGCCTTGCTGCTGTTCATAGACCTTAGAACTTATCCCCCTCCCCTCATTTTATTGTGTGAGTAGAGATGTAAAGATAAATTCATCTATCAATATTTGAATTAGGTGTTTCCTTCTTCACAGAGCTTTCTCTGTGCCTTTATAACTCCCAGGGCTCACCTCTGTCATGACTTAATCACAAAACTCTACCATTTTTCTTTTGACTGTCCTTTATATTCTAAGTTTCTTAAGTGAATAGGTATCATATATTTGTATTCTGTTTCTCAAGTTGCTAACACAATGTAAATGTGTCGTAAGTGGTAGGTGAACTTGTTAACATTCAGAGAAGCATTGTTAATATTTATACCTAAAAGAATCAATCCTCGTGTAAGACTATTATTCTTATATTTCAGTTAGAGGTAAGAAGGAATTGTCTATGCACTGTTAATTAATTGATCAAATTATTGTAACTCAAACATATGGAAGCAGCCTTTTCTAAGAATTGATATCCAGGCTGTCCGAGTTCTATAATTTTAAACTTATTGCTAATGTTAAAAATTGTTAGTCAACTCCCCAATTTTTGATGATTTCCCCCCTCACTTCTTTTGGCTGTAATTTTTACCCAATTATGCATACTGAATTTTACATAAATTTATTAGAAAATATTACATGATCCCACCCCAACTCCTTTCCTCTCTGGCAACTTCAACTTTGCTGTCAAAGTCCAAAGGTTTATTTTGATTTTATTAGTTCATTTGCATTTCTCCTCAACACATGGGAGAACAGAGTGGTGATAATACACAAAAGAGAGAGACTGATTTAAGACTTGTGGTTCACTAGATTCCTGAAGCAATTTTTTTGATGTTACAGGTTATACGCCTCTGAGGACAGTCTGTGTACCTAGCTTAGTGTACTGTAGAGGTTAAAAGAGAATACCCCAAGCCTCTCAGAACTGGTCTCTTGTGGATTCCTCACTCTGATACAAAGAGCTAAGAACAGTCTGGAGGAAAGCATAAAGGCAAAAGAGGATCTCCTCTTCCAATCCTTTAGCCCTTTCCTTAAGCAAAGAGGCCATCTGCTACAGCCCTGGGCTTCCACTCCTCCCCTAATCCAGAAAGAGTCTTTTGTCCCTGTTCTCTAAAGAATGTAGTTTGAGAGGGTCTTAATTCAAAGTATAGTTTGTCTGTAACTAGTCCTCTCTTTGTAAGAAGCCTATCTCCTAGCCATCAGCAACCCCTCCATCTAACACACCAGTTTCGCTTTCATGCTCAGGATCTAGAATGAGTCTAACCTAGCTACCTCAGAATTTACTATCATATAAATTCTCTATGTTTGTTATAAAATACGGGCCATTCTCATACTAATCATGCTTAATGTTAAATTGTTCATTCATCTAGTCCATGAAAATCTTTAGAAAAATGGGGGAACTTTGACTTCCACAATTTCTAGCTTAATAACCCTCAACGAATATCACTTGCACTTTTGTCTGCGAGTTTTCTTACCCAATTCAATAATCATACTGTTTTTTGGCTTTTGCTAATACCAATGTGATTGTTACTCTTTTGTTCCCCACAGTTTTCTTTATGCTTGAGTTAAATTTGCTAAAGCATATTTTATAAAGAAAGTATATGACTTTCTCAAAAATTTTTTTCCTGAGAGGCAAAATGGTTTACTGAACCACAGGTAAATTCAGATACAAATGTAAGTTGAATCATATACCAAACTTGAGTAAAATCAGTCAGTTCCTTCAAAGATTGTTTGTGACAGACATGTCAAGTACTAAAAAATTAACATATCACCCACTCTGACAACCCTGGAGGAATTTTTTTTTTTGCACAGTTTGCATTTACTGTCATGGTTGTCTTATGATCCTATGATTAAATAAATGTAAATAAAACTGAAACTTACTAGATTAGTGAAAAATGCCTCTAGTGACTTAAAAATTCCTCTTCTTTGGAGCACTACATAAATTTGGCATCATTGGCTTTATGATGTTCAGCATCTTGCTGGTAACAATTAGGCACAAATTTTTAAAATGATGCCTTATTAAATTCTCACTCTCTTTTAAATCTCATATTTATCCAGGGGCATTTTTTTCAGGGAAGGCTTACCTTAGGAAGGATATGTCAACTGCACTTAAGTCTTTTTCAATAGATAGTTTTTGAATGAACTTCACTCAGGTAACTTTTGATTACTTATTAACCTTTTCTGATAAACAATTCATAAGAATTCCATAATTTAATGAAGAACAGTGTTTTAAAAACAGTAATATCATTTGAAACAACTACCATGAAGATTAAATAATTGCAAGAAAAAAAATACTTGAACCAATATTGCCATTCATTTTCTCTCACATATTTCATGTGTATACTCTCTGAGTTCGAAAAAGAAATACATATGCAAATAGAGAACAAGAGGGAGAAGATAAGTGGGTGGATGCTCATTTATTTAATTGATTCAGCCATTTACTGTACCTCTTCCAGATGCTAGGTTCTAAGTTTCATGTATGCATGATTTCATTTAATCTTCATAATAGTTTATAACATGTATACTATTATTGCCAATTTATGGATATAAAAGATAATATGAAATGAAAAAATAAATTTATTTTCTTTGAGTAATGCTGCTTGTAAAGTTCAGAGGTGGAATTTGACCCCGGTTAATTTTTTTACTTCTTAATAATTTGCTGTTACTAAACAATTAAATAATAGAAGCATAATTAAGGTATACTGAGCCCAGGGAAAGTGGTTAACTTCCTACAGGCGAGTTTATTAACAGCGACAGAGAGATTAAATGCTAAAAGCAGCTGACTGTAATGGTCAGCCCAACTGACATGGAACCTTGTGACTGGTAGGTTTAGCAAAGTGTTGTGGGTGTGAGTCTCCTGAGTAAATAATCCCCGTTGTTTTTTAAACTCTATCTCTGTTGTTTGTAAAGGAAATTACAGAAAAAATACCTTTTTTGTCAGTCCTTGATGCAAATTTCTGCTCTGTATTTATACACACCATTTACAGAAGAAAGATCTTACAAAACATACTATGGACAACATGTAAGCCTTTCTACATCCCTCTATTGTGTCCCTTAGCATCTCAATCTGCTGTCTGTTATGTTTCTGATTTCCCTTAAACCTTATGAGAATTAACATCTAAATTCTCTCCTTTTGCCCTGGAAAACGTGGCAGCTGTAGATACAGTGTCTGAGTCAAACAGGCTCTATCATGTCTCTAAACTCCATGTGGAGACTTGTAGCTGAAAAGTAAGCAGCTTGACTCTGCAGAATGACCCAGCTCAGTCCCTTAAAAAGAACACCCACCTATATAGTTCTCCTTATAGATGACTATGGAAAGAATGACACCACCCTCTTCTGTTCTCTGCTTGTGGATGATTAAGAAAGACAAAGTAAGCCACCGCTACTGATTGTTATTAAAATCCAAACCAAACCAAACCAAAACCTAATTTGCAATTTTTATTTGAAAGTTCTTGTCAACCAATCCAAAATTCCCAGATGACTAAAGCCTAATTAGACCACTCCTCTTGTTAAATCTTCTAAAACTCCCCCATGCTCTGATCCTGATGGAATACATTGGGACCTTGATTTTGGACCCTGATCATGATATCTATTCTTAAATAAATGCTTTCTTGATTGTATAAAGATTATTTCCTCATTGAGAGTAGGTATGGGATTAATGTTTGTTGAATGAATGAATAATTTGGCACATAATAAAGGTAGTATAAATAGTTAAATGTAGTGAGACGGTCAGATTGCGTATTAGACTTGCAGTTTTCTTACCAAAATGTAATCAAGTTTCAAAGGCTAAAGCTACCTGCACTAAATTAAAGAACCATTAAATTTCTTTTGAACAAACAAAGCAATTAGTTCCTGCTCTGTATTTGTAGCTTGTGATAATGCATTTTAAATAGAACCCGCTGAGTTGTTTTTCTTGGTTATTTTTCTTGGTTTAGCACTCCGTTGTGTGCAAAGGCCTCTTAGAAAATTGAAAATAAAAGTCTCCCCTTACTGATTTTGTCATTTTCCATTTGTCAAACATTGATTTTCTCCCCCCTTGTGCATCTAATGGAGGTTGAAATTAGTGCTCTTTTGTGTGTGTGTTGTTTACTTCTTCTTTGTATACCATCATCATCATTCATCAAGCTGCCAGTGAGCTCTGGGAATAGTGCTGGTGAGTTAGCTATTGCTCTGAAGTTCTCATGAAGAATATTTTGAAGAGATTTTTGCTCTAGCTTTAGCTCTTGCTTTTAGAATTTCTCTCTAGGAAAGATTTCAAATGTAGGAAGCATTCCACAGCAAATAGTATTTTTTTTTTTTTTTTAATGAAAAAAAGCTTTCAGCCACTTCTTTCAGGTTATTTCATAATTTAAGATTGTCTGGAGGGTCAAAGGAAAATATTAAGGTGATTCTCTTATGTGCAACTTACTTTATAAATGGGAGAAATAGAGTTGAAAGGACAGTGGGGATTATTTAGATATAGACTCTCACAAAAACCCTTTCTTAAGCCTCCAAAAATGTATATGAACTTAAGGTGCCATACATTTGGTCACTCTACTGTTTCTACTGTGACATTGGAGGATCTGTTCTGCGCAGCCCTTGTAGGGACGAGGAAGAGAATATCAAATATATTCTCACAGAGAAGATAATTTCTCTTTCAGGGTAAGAATGCTAGTTTCTGAGGGATCTCACTACATCTGATGATGAGAAATGACATGTGATAAAACAGGAAAGTGAATAGCAAAAAGAAGAAACACCAGTTTATAGTATATTAATTTAAAAACAAAACAAAAAAAGCTGATGTTTTGTGTGTTTGAGTTTGCACTCATCACTGAGGTAGGTGGTTCTCTTCTATGTTTCAACTTTCTTGATGGAGAACTTGATGGCTCATTGCTCTCATTCCCTTATAGTACTATTCAATAGCAGTTCTGGCAAAGTGAAAATATTCTGTATTGTCTGCTATGGTAACCAGTAGTTATAGCTAGTTACTGGGCACTGCAAATATGGATATATGAGAAAAAAGAATTCTTATGTTCTCTAATTTTAATTAAATTTCAAATGGGTGGATGTGATTTGCAGTCACTATAGAAATATATTGGACAGTGCAATGAATCTTCTTTGATGAAAAGGGTCATGTGATTTTCTATTAAAGTTAGATTTTCCTAGTGTTCAGATCTAAAACTTTGGACTTAATTACTGTATTATGTATGGGCACTACTTTCAGTGTTGACTATCCAATAATAAATAAAACACAGTTTGTGTCCTAAAAAGCATATAGCCTAATGCCTTCTCACAGCACCAGGTTGTTTTTAAAAGAGGTTGAGTTGAATGAATGAAATAATACTTGCCTTATTTTTAAAAATATTGAGTTGATATGACATTTCAGCATGATAGAAAACAAATACTTTGCAGAGTTTGAGGTTCACTAACTAGAGGGATATACATTAAATTATTTCTTCACCACCTCCAAAGGAGAAAGTCAATTAACTCTGGGTCTGTTGTTGGGGTGAGGGTCGGGGTAACCAGTGTGAAAAACTAAATGAAAACAAAATAAAGATGTTTCTTCTTCCTCTCTTTTCCTGCCTGCCTGCCTACTTGAAAAAAAAAAAAATCTTCCTTTTGCTTTGGTAGTTAATACTTAACAAAAACATTTATGACTATGGTTTTAACACTTTAAACTTGGCATTTTCTTTATGTCCTCAAGTATTATCAAATTCTGAAAAACTTGTCAACCTGAACCAGCATGGGGTAGTTGTAATGAGCATTGCTTTTAAATCCAAGACCTGGATTTAAATTCTGCCTCTGCTACTTTCTAGCTTCATATCTTAAGCAGACCACTTACCTTTTCCAAACCTGAGCTTTCTCATCTGAAAATGGTGTTTATGATATCTTCCTCATGGGTAGTTGAAATAGTTAAGTGGGACATGTAGTTATTTAGAATAATAATGATAGTTGACATTTAATATGCAGTCACACAACACCAAACACAGTTCCAGGCACTTAACGTGCAGCAATTCATTTAATCGTCTCATTGACATTATGAAGTACTGTGATTATCTCTATTTTTAAGACGAGGAAGCTAAGGCACAGAGAGCCATGTGGTTCCCAGCACATCAAGGGTGCTCAGTGGTTATCGTTATAGCTATAATATTAATATTGTCACCGTTGTTATGATTTTAATGGTTAAAGACTAAATATACAGAGATAGCCAGTCAGACATTAAATGAAACAATGTTGCTAATTCATTTTTTTTGTAGTTCATTTTGATATTCATTTTCCACTTTCTGCTTCTCCTGAGTCACACTTACTATTATGTCTCCTCCTCTTATAAACTGGCATCTGGGCTGAATTAGTAGCATATCACAAAGGTAGATGATATCACACATGATGTCTGTAACAAGCCAGTAGTGTATGTTGCCCGATGTTTGATATGGAAAGACCAGGCGCAGTGGTATAAGCCAGCAGTTCCAATTATAGGCAGTGGTAACAAGTAAGAGCCACAGGAGATAGAGTCGATCTAGAAAAATAGCACTCAAGTAATCCAAATGACATATAATAATCAAAATAATTCTCTTGATTAGTTGGGTGAAGTTAGGATACGGTCATCTGGAGATAAGCAATTTGCTGTAAGACTCTCTCAAAATTTGGTACAATCATGCCTCTTCAGTGGGATGCCCTGGGCTTTACAAGTGAAAGAAAGCGACCACTCAGCTCTCTCAACAATGGAGAATAACCTTTCTGTCTCCTGGAGGAGAGGCCACTCTGAGCCTAACCTCACTGATAATTTGCATTATTTGATCAGGAAAGGAGATAACTAAGAAAAATCTGAGATTCTCACATCAGGATCACTGCAGCAGCAAGGCCTTTTGCTCCTAAGCAGGTAAGACTGCAGTGTCACCCAGGACAGGTGAATGAAAGGTCACATCTTGCTTAAAGGGGTATGGCTAAAGTGCAGAGGGCAATCAGCCCATTAAGGCACTTCCTGTCCCTTCACACATAGTGCTTTTCTTGCCCAAGGGAAGCCTCCAGGGAAGATTTGTGAAATTAGAATAATTAACAATGTGAAACCCTGAAGAAGACAGATGCTTTATAATGATTTTTTGGGAGTCACTGTGTGTGTGTGTGTGTGTGTGTGTGTGTGTGTGTGTGTGCGCGCGCGCGCGCGCGCGCATGCTCCCACGTGCATTAGTATATATACATATATGTATAATATATATATATATATAAAATTACTACATGTTTTGGGTCTTCTTTTAGAAGGTAGTTAGGAGTAGAACAGTCCCCAGGCTTTCATCTCTGTCCTCACCAGAGTGGCAAACAACCCATTGCAGATTATGTAGTTTACATTCTGTGGTCTAGTAGATTCAGAATGTGAGGGAGGGAAAATGGAAGGCATCTGTGATTTTGGATTCTTGGTAATAGTCTTCCCACTGGGACAGTCTACCCTTCAATGGTACCTGTGTATGAATCTATGCTTCTTGGAAAACTAATTCGCTTTAGGTACTCTGTCAGAGACACCTTCTGGAATTGACAGCACAATATGCCATAGTAATGTTCTTCCTTTAGCATGGCACCGCTTTCTTGTGTTGATACAGCTGTGGGTTTTTCTTTGTAGGAAAAAAAAGACGAAAAATAAAATGTAAGAGGTTAACATAAACTAGCTTAATGAGCAAAAAACTTGGACTTGAAGTGAGAACATTTCATAATGTTCCCTTTTCAGTATAGGCAGATGAGGCATTTTATGATATTTAAAAGAATGCCATTTGTGAAAATATTCACGTAATGAAAACACTGGAATTTGGAAGTTTAAAGTTCACTAATAAATTGTTTCAAGATTTTATAAATATAATATTTTAAATGCAAGCTTGATTTTCACATACTTTGAGGCAGAAAGTCAGTGCTTTGCTTTATATTGAACTCAAACATTACAAATGTACACCATTTGATAGGCTTTATTTTATACTTTATTTGTCTCACACATATTTCAAATTTGGGATAGATAAATCTAAATATTCTTTTCAATATATGTTTATTAAGCTATAATGACCCTGATTTCTATTTAAAAAGAAGCTACCATCTAATACAATTTATTTTGAAAGTCCTACTTTCCTTATATAGAATTATAAGGAAACCCTCAACTCCATCTCATGTAATCAACAATTTGACCTTTATTTGTTATTAAACAATGAAACTTTCTTCTATTTTTGTTGATATATGTGTATATAAATAATATACATAGATGTAAAACATTAGTAACCATCTTATATCACTTTTTTACTCATACTATTCATGTTCTATTGTACTATAAATTTTTCATAAACATATTTCTGAAATTATTAGAGAGACTGATAAATGGTCTTCCCTTTATGTGGTGTCCTTTGTTCTGTTCTTGTAATTTTATGAGAGCTTTGTATATTTTGAATTATCTTACTTTATATTTATCCTAAAAATTGCAGATTTTGTTGTTGGGCCAGAGGCCCTATGCAGTGGGCTCCTGATCTCTCTGAGCCTGAGGATCACCTCCCCCACACTCATTGCTTGAATGTAGGAGAATTAGCAGCCCCAGCAGCCACCCTCAGACAATGAGGGACAAGAGTTATTGGATTTTTACCCATACTTCCTCCTCTCTCAGGATAATTCTTAAATGTGATCCACAGAGATTTTCAGCTGGATCAAGTCCCAGTTAGTCCACAGCAGTAACACATAGTTATGTTAACTCCTACCTCTGTCTCTCTTGTTGTCTCTCATCTCCCTAGATCATCTTCAAAATGCTCTTTGTACCTACATCGTTGTCTCAGGGTCTACCTTTATTTACAACATACATGTCCCCTCATAACTTCTTTCTTCCCAGTACTTGGAGGTAGCAATGCTTACCAGTTTGAGGGCTGGCTTCTGGTGAGGACATATCTCCTTCTACTAACTTTCTCTTAAAGAGGCCTGTTCTTTGATGCATCCTTCTCACCAGGCCACGTAGGTGGGCATCGGCATACTCATTTATAACGGGGGATCCAAGTGCTTTGCTGTTTGGACTAAATAAGAAAAAATAGTGATAAAGATGGGTTCAGGAGGAGGGCCATACAGGGCAGAGAAAAGCCTTTTTATCTACTTATTTACCTGAAAATATTAACTGCTCCTTTGTGTAACTGAATATAACAAGTTAGACATTAAGTTAGCTGGAAATAGCACTGGTCAAATATCAGCTTTGCCATTGAAAAGTTAGCTTCACAACTGTTAGGTAGGCTAAGTAGAGGGGAGCTGGACAGGTGGCCCAACAAACAAGGCCCTAAATTGTCAGATAAGGCACTGACACAAACTAGGATCCGAAGGGCCAAGGAAACAAATTTCTAACACAAGCAAAGCTTCAAAATGACTAGATAAGGTGATACATCTTTGCAGATGCCCTAATTGCCAAGACTGGCTGATGTCATCAGTAAAGTAGTTCACAGAGTTACCTGTAACTGACCTCTACCTCATTATAAGAAAATTAACATAAATCGTATATAGACTTATTCATTAAGCTCATTATAATAGACTCAAGCGAGCATGCTCATTTAAGGGAATACTGTTCTTGGAAAACACAGCCTTTTTCCTGGAAATACCTACCCAGAAATGCCCCTAGAGTGGAGTGGGGGCAGGGGAGGCAGTGAAAAGAGCTCATAAATATATGCAACATTAGTAGAATGTATGTGGGTTTTCATTTGAGACCCACCCATTTCTCACCCTGCCTTAAGAAGTGTACCACTTGCCCCTCTTTCTGCCGCTTTCTCTGTTACAAATATAACTTTCTTTTACTTTCAACATGTTGTGTCTGCAGTGATATCTATCCACAATATGGACGAGAACTTGCTCAGATTGCATGCTAACACAACTAGTAAATGGTCATTTCATTCCTCAACAAATCGTATCTTGTTGACTGTGATTCTATCATTAAATTGTATCATTGGAAGGAAAAAAAAGCTGTAACTGGTGGGGAAGGCAGAATTCTAAGATGGAACCTTAGTGTACATCTCCTGGGACAATGAATATGGTGGATTTTATTGCCATAATTATAATTATTATAATTATTTTGTACGACTCAATTTACTTTAAGATAAGGATATTATATTATTTAGGTGGGCCTGATATAACCAGATGAGCCGTTGAAAAGCAGAGTTTCTCTGGTTGTGACACAATAGAAAGTTTGAGATTTGAGGCAGAAAGTATTTTACTCGAAAGAAGCTTGCTTTTTTGGCTTTGAAGAAGAAAGGGATCTCTTGGTAAGAACTGCAAAATGACTTGAGGGACTGAGAGAGATCCCTTGTTAGTTGTTAGCAAAGAAATAAGTACCTCATTTCTACAAACACAAGAAACTAAACTTTGCCGGTTGAAAGCAGATTATTCTCTGGTGCATCCAGGTAAGAGCCTGCCTAATACTTTGATTTTTGCTGGGTGAGAGAGCCCTTCTTAGCCTACATGGACTTCTGATCTATGGCATTGTGAGTTAATAAGTGGGTATTGTTTGAAAGTCACTAAGTGTGACAATTTGCTATAAAACACTAAAAAGCTAATATGTCTAGTGTACTTTCAAGAACGCCGCTTCTAAGAAAACATATAAGCAAGTACACAGTGTAGAATGTAAGCTAGT
Source organism: Solenodon paradoxus (assembly GCA_004363575.1). Classification (NCBI taxonomy): domain Eukaryota; kingdom Metazoa; phylum Chordata; class Mammalia; order Eulipotyphla; family Solenodontidae; genus Solenodon; species Solenodon paradoxus. Next base: position 1,032,242 of record RJWH01000155.1, on the reverse strand, counting down.
ATATTTCAAAAAGATTTGTATTTCCTCACAGATTTTTCTGAGTTCTGATTCAATCTTTTCCTTCCTTCTGTGGTTGGATACTACTATGTATTCTCACTTCCTCACATGCATATTTGCCCTGTACATCTGACTTCCAAACCAGAACCAATGGGGTTCACAGTGGAACTAGGGAATCTGTAGATGCTGTTTTTTTGTTTTTTGTTATTTTTTAGAGAGAGGAAGGAAGGAAGGGAGAAGAGGAAGAAGCATTTAAGGAAGGAAGGAAGAGATAGGAAGAAAAATTTTTATTTATTTTACTTTTTCATTGTTAAGATAGCTAAAGAGGTAACATACTGTATTAAAAATCAAACACCGTTTTATATTAGAAATGCCATCTTGCACTAAGGTAAAATATGTGACTTTGTCTTAAATATCTGGCCCAGGTGGCCGAAAGGTCACCCTAACTTGACCCCAGCATTCCAACTGACAGCGGCACCATTAATTCTAGTTGCTATGTCTTGACCTCTGCGCTCCATTGTTAACCATTTACAGCTGGTTGTGCAGAACTGCACATATGCCTCCGGAGACAAAGACCCAGCCATGCAGGACCACATATCCTATAGCAGATTCCTATACAACCTTATTAGTCCCATGTCTCAGGGCCGATTCATTTCTTCAGTGCTTCAGCCCACTGTGGGCTTTCAATAAACTCTTGAATACCTACGAGCGTTTCGGTGCTGTTTTTCCTGCACTTCCTGAATCAACAAAGGGACCCAACATTTATTTTGGTTTTTCACCCTGATCCTTGGACTTGAACCTGGTCTTTGGGCTGTATGTGGCCAATACTCCAGCATCTCAGTCACCTGAGCCACAAGGGCATACTCTATAAACTCAGACCTTTGGTATCTTTATTGCGTTACTATTATTGCTGCTGCTGTTGTATAAGGTATAGCTCTTTCAATATCAAAAGTCCTGTCTTAGTATCAAGGTTCTTCAAGTGTGCCACATTTTTTAAGACCTCCTTTATAAGTCTTCTTAAGAAAGTTGATGAATAAACTTCAATGGAGAAAATATGATCTAACTTAAAAAATACATAGATAGATATAGGGGAACATTAGGTTCACAAAATCAGAAACTCTTTTTATTTTTGATTCCGAAGTGTTGTATGGAAGCAACCTAAATGCCCAACAGTACATGACTGGATACAGAAGCTGTGGTATATATACACAATGGAATTATATGCAACTACTAAAAAAATACGAAATTGTGCACTTTGCAGCAGTCTGGATGGAATTGGAAGGATCACGTTAAATTAAATAAGTCAGAGAGAAAAATAGAAATGCAGAGTGGTTTCACCCATATGTAAAATATAATGAAATAAAACAAATAAACAGATAAACTCCAGCAAAAACTCTCAGGACACAGGATGATGACTGCCAGGAAAGTGGGAGAGGGGAGGGAAGGAAAGAAGGGAAAAGGTGGTATAAATGACAGAACTCTGGTGGAGGATGTGGTGTGAAATATAGATTGTAATACAGTGTCAATATTAAAAAATTAATGTAGCATTGTGAGCAAAAGAGATAATAAAAATCAATAATATTTTTAAAGTGGGTCATTTGTATCATTTCATCTTTTCTAAAATCTTTATATTCCTAGATTATTCACCATTTAAGCAGCTATTTAGTTTCTACTTTACGTAACTAAAAATATAAATATGTGTTAGACAGAAACTAACCGGATGAATATTCACAGTTTAATGGAGGAGGCAAGGATGCAAATAAATAATAAAGATATGCAAGAAGGTATTTAGATAATGAAAACAAATAAAAAATTGCTCTGCTCACAATGAACTTGGTCCAAGGTATTAAGGGGCTTTACGAAGAAAGGCATCTTAAGTCTGAAAGGATGAGACAGACTTTGACAGATAAATGAAAGAAGAGCTTTCTATGTCTTGAAAACAGCATACTTGAAAGTGTGTTAAAACATGACATGTTTAGCAAGTATTTTGGTGTGATTATAACAGTTCGCATGTGAAGTGAACCATGTGACAAGAGGTTGTAGGGTGATGATGATTAGTTTTGGGAAGATGAATAAGGTAAGATTATGATCACCTACTTCTTAAATGACCTATTTAGGTCAGACATTAAACTGTAGGCTAGAGGGACCAAACAATACAGAGTCTTAAGAAAACCAGGGTTATGAACAGATAGAAATTTTGAAAAAACAGCAATATTAGAAGAGGAGTACAAAAGCATGGAAGCAAGGAAAGAAGTTAATAGGTAAGATTAGAGCTGATGAAAAAAAGGAAGGACTAAATAGATATTTTAGAGGCAGAAATCACAGGGTTTGAAACTTCTGGATTTTTTTTGGATAAATCAAGACTAATTCCTGAATCTTTGTTATGAGACTAGACTTATGACTATAGAAATATAGGAATTCAGAAAGAAGATGTTTACATGTTGGGGGTGTATGGAAAATTTATATAGGATATTTGTAGTGCTTTATGTAGATGATATCATCATAGATTGAAGTTCTCAAGATCAGGACCTACATGTTTTCTTCATATTCTCTAAGACCTATGACAAGGTAAGTTATTAATAAATGTTTATTGAATAAATAAACCAACTGCTTCTAACCTTTTACTGACCTTATTTGATATGCCTCAATGTACTAAAAAATCCATAAAAAGTGATGCTGAGGGTAGAGGATAATTAATCCTAAAGTCAGGTATTCAAACTGTTGAAATGTCTCATTCAAGCCATAGGGTTTAGTGAGAATTTTTTTTCCCTGAGTTATCTATAAACACTAATGAAATCATATAATTGTCATTAATCATGTTAGTTTGTACTGTGTGACAGCTTATGTCATGACTAAAATGCTGAAATTGTGTTGGAAATCATGCCAGCATTTCAAATATATAGTTATTTTTCCATTACTTCGCATTTTTCTTTCGTTAGCTGAGCATTAATATATCATATTACTTCATCTTTTCTTTCTTTTTATAGTTTCTTTTCTGAAGTAATCCTTGTTCATTTTTTCCCTGACCTACACATAGACAGAAATTATGAATCTATTTTTTCTTCAGGTAATTTTGTGACTGAATAAAACATGGTAAATAGAAATTACTATATATATATATATATATATATATATAATAAGAAAAAGTGAATGGGGATAGAAGAGGGAATCAATGGATATGCTTTATTTAACTATGCTTCATTTGAGCTATATTTGCTATTTGTAGTTCATATACATACTTATACTAATTGTATGATTGAAAATTGCTTCTTTGATGAAAGATTTGGTAACCAGTAAACTTACTTTATAAACTTTTGTTAAAGTTACAGGAAAAGTCTTGTTAGATGATCAAATCTTATTGGATGAGTGCAAATATGTTTATGTACTGACAGAAGAGTAATGACTTATTGTTAGAATTAATCTACTTTTTATGATAAGGGCACAGAGAAAACTTTAAATTATTGATTAAAATAATAGAATGATAAAAGTATTCCTCATTTCTTTAAATTCAGTCAGTGGCCTAGATTAAAAAAATGTCATTGACACTTATCTCTATTTGGGGTTATGGAAGTTTTTGCAATCACAGGTAATGCAACATAATAGTGGGGTTAACTTAGAAGTATCTATTTCTTGTGTCAAGTGGGAGAAAAACCATTGTTAAATGGAGACAGGAAAGAAAAACTTATGGTTTGCAGTTACACTCAGGAATATCAGTTTTAATAAAGTGTACAGATGTGAGATGTAGTTCTTGAAACAGATTCTTTTGATACTTGACTAGGATGCTTGGAAATTATTCTTAAACTAGAGGCACATTCTCTAGTTTAGATTATTGCTTTAATAAAAGTAGTTTTTAGAAAGAATGACTAGTTTTTATGAAGATGGTTTTAAGATGGGTATGTGGTGGTCAGGGAAGAGTTCACAGAGGAGGTGATACTTGAATTAAACATTAAAAAATGAATGACACTTCAATTGATAATGTAAAGGAAAGATATTAAAGGCAAAGGAAACAGCCTGAGAAAAAGTGTGCTAGTTGCTGCCTTGTGGAGTACAAGAAAGACTCAAATATTTTAACATAGAGTCACAAATCATCTATTGAAGGGCAGTTGGCTTGAAAGAGCAGCGGAAACCAAAGGGGGAACTATAGCAGAATTCAGACTAGAAGAGGGACATTATTAGCTATGTTTTAGAAAAATAATTGAAAAAAAAGATATTTATTAATTGTGGTGAGGAGGAAATATGACTCGAAGAAAGAAAGTGGAGTTAAAATATATGAATTAGTGTAATAGGAAATTACAAGTTTGGCCATTGTACAACATTAAATAGTGTTCTACAAAAATGCATATTCACATTGGACTTCAGAATGTGATCTTATTATTAAATAGAGTCTTGACAGATGTAACTATTTAGTATGAGGTCATCCTGGTATAGGCGGGTCCTTAATCTAATGATTTCTGTTCTTATAAGAAAGCCAAATAGGTGAAGACACAGGGAGAATGCCATGTGACAACAAAGGCAGAGATTAGAATGATGTTTCTATGCAAAAAATCAAGGATTGCTGGTAGCTGCCAGAATCTAGGAGAGAGACATAGAGCGGATTCTCACTCAGAACTTTCAGAAGGATCATAATTTTGGATGCCTTGATTTTGAGATTCTAATCTCCGGAACTGTGAAAGGATAAATGTTTGTTAAGTCACTCCATTTGTGGTGTTCTGTTATGGTAGCCCTAGAAATCTAAGAGCTCACAAAGTGGGCAGTAATAACACACCATGGGCAACAGATGGAGGTATAAATTGCAAGGGAAATATAAATATGTCCAATTTGAGATATGTTACGCTTGAGATGTAAGTGCAGAATTAAAGTTTTTTTATATTTATTTGTTTTTAATATATTCAGTTAGCAGGTGGTTAAGAATTTGGGTCTGGAAGTCAGTTGGGAGGATGGAACAGGAGATGTTGAATTAGAAATCACCAGTTTAGAAGATGATGGGAATAATACAGCGACTCAGATTACTGGTAAGAATCTACATAAAACAGGAAAAGAGATCACAGCCTTTGAATTCATTAACATTTAAGGAGTGGTATAAGAAAAGGAACTGAGGAGTGGCAATTAGAGAGGTGGATCTGAGAGGAAAAAATGTCACAAAAACCAGGGAAATTCAGAGTTTGGAAAAGGAAGTCACTGGTATCTCATGCTGCACACAAAATGGGAAAGATGGAGACTAGAGGCGGAATTTACTTTTAATGCATACTACGTCAATGATGATCTTTAAACAAATTGGTAGGGGAAATGTGCAATTTCATCGCATTTTGACTTTTTCTCTCCATTGGTCTTAAGAAGTATTTTGCAAAACAAAGCAAAACAAAACAAAACAAAAAACTAGCAACCTGTTGTTTAGAGATTTTATTAGAGATTCTGATCTCTAAATAATATTTTGGATTTCCACTATTCCCAAAGTAGTATTTATTCCCTCTAATAAAATCTCTTGAATAAACTTCAACTTTTGCAAATTTTACCTTTCTTCATTTCTCTTAATGCTTAATTAAGAATTCATTTTCAATGACAACTCATTAAAAATTTCAATTGGCAAAAGTCCTTAAAAATGTATTTCTGTGATGTTGAAGAACAGACAGAAATTAGACAAAAATACCATATTCTAATTTGGGAAGTTTTGGGGGAAGGAAGGAACAAGTCTTTTTTTCTGTCTGTTTTTCACAATAATTAATTACACATTCAGACAAGTTGTCCTCAAAGATTACATTTGAACAAAGGAAACCTGCTTTGAATAATGAAAAATTTTGTAAGAGTAAATTTTTAGGTAAAAATACTTCAAAACAGCAGAAATTCTTATTTTTAGAAAAGCATCTTATGGTCTACCATAAAACCTACAAATTTTAAGCAAATTTGGGTCTGTATAGCTACAATTTACCCAGATCTTACTTCATTCCCTTATTCCATTCATCTCTAAAGACTGAGGATTTCTGTTGCTTATCAGATTTCACTTGTGCACATGGTATTGTTTGTACATATTCATTTATACATATGGTATTGTACATATGGTTATTAATGATGCAAAATTTCTTAACCTAAATAAATTCTTGATCTGTCTAGAACATGCTATAATGCATTTATGCTTCAAAACTTATTTCTAAACTCTTCGAGGCAGTCTACTTTTTCAATCTTTTTGTTGTTATTATTAATCAGTAATTGTTGGAGGTTATGCTCGTGTTCATTTTTACTTGTAGTGGGTCACTTACGTCCCATCACTGTAGTGGAGTCTGTTAAAATTTAAACAACTTTCTTAAGATATTTATGATAATATAATTATTGTTTATTTACAATATTTGTAAAATGTCATAAATATTTGAAATACTTATAAAAATATTGCCATATAGATTATAAATTTATAGCCATAAAATCTGTGTGCACATAAATATTTAATATACATCAACATACATACCACAATACACATAAAGGTAACACTTGCTAAATTCTAGTCCAGTTAGAGAATAAATGAGCACACACATGCAACATAAACTGGTCATAATATGAATATTTTCAATAAACATCCTCAATTCTCAAATGATTTTTTAGATAGAGTAAGCTATATTTTTATCTTTTTTTTTCTTTTCTTTTCATATTGTAGTAGCCTGGAAGAGTTAAAGAATGTATTTACAAATGTTTCTGAAAAGTAGTGTCTTGGGATGGTTCTGAGGTACAATTTGACTATCATTTATTTATTCAACAGACAGTTATTACACACTACTTTGCATCAGGAAAAATAGCATTCTTTATTGACTTTGAAGATTCTTTAGTTAAGGTTCCTCCCTTTCATTTTACATACACCCTGACATTTGTTTTTACTTATTAGCTTCTTCTGAGTAAATAATTGTTTTCTTTACTGAAAAATGAATCTCTTAGAGTGTGCTTAGACTGGAATTGTGCCTCTCCATTATTTCACACCCTAACCCCTCTGGTATCTATATTTGGTACTTTTAGGAAGGAACAGTTAAATAGGGTCCTAAGGAAGAAACTGCAATCCTGCAGACTTCTGTCCTTATATAAGAGGAAGAGACATCAGATGCATGCAATACCTCCTACTCTACCCTTCTTTGCAGTGCACATGAGAAAGACCATGTGAAGACACAATGAGAAGAAAGAGAGGTCTCCCCAGAAACAAACCATGACAGAACCTTGATAATAGAATTCTAGTCTTTAAAACTGTGAGAAATTAAATTTCTAATGTTTAAGCCACCCTGTGTGAGGTATTCTATTGTGGGAACCTGAGAAGACTATCAGAGAATGCATAGTGTCTTTAAAAATAACTTCTTGATGTTATTTTAAGAAGCAGGTGAAAAATTAGATCAAGATAGGCTGATTATAGTACATCTCTAGAAATGATGGAAAAGGTAGTGCTAAGAATTTGCAGTGCTGAAAAACAGGAAATTTGAGGAGTTTCTTGAAGACTGAAAGTGTATGAGTTCCTATGTTAACTCATTTAATTTTCACAACTGACGAAGTTCTTAGAACAGAGTCACTGTTATTATTCATGAGGATAAGTACTACCTCCAACACAGAAGATATTTATTGAAAGCAAGAAGGGTTCTGGAAGTGTTCTTCCCTGGGAGGAGGTAGATTCAAGGAACCAAAATACTCATGGTCAACCTTAAGGATGATTACCTAAGGAAGCACACTTAGAATAATGAAATCGGTTGTCTTCATTCTCACCAAATCTGCAATGACTATATAGAAGTTAGCAGCAACTGCCTACAGGATGGGCAGTGAGACAGGGTTTAGACTGGAGAAGCAGAGCAGTATCTCCAGTGGATGGCCAAAGTCAGAAGGGTTAGGGGACACTGCTCAGACAATGGCTTAATATAATACTCCTCTTAGGAATGTTTATCTCCTACCATTACTATAGAAAAAAAGGAGAGCAAAGAGAGCAAAATTTACAGCAATGACTTACTGTATGATGGGGATATAGGGACGAGACAGAGAGAGGTTTAGTGGCAAGGATCTTCCCCAGGTGCATGCAGTAAGGGGAGCATTGTCTGCAGGGAATTTAATAAAAAATCTATAAATTACTAAAAGTCTGCTTTTTATTATTAGTATGTGCTGAAATTCTAAACAATGTTGATAAGATACCTCTAATTCCAAGGTAGACCATTCCAACTGCCCTCTCTTTGTACAATACTGATATAAACAAGTTTGGGGAATTTCAAAGTGCAAAGATACACAAGCCAAGAATTACCAAACAATTATGCAATATTAACACTGTGTGAAACACTATAGAACATAAAAAACTTCATACTTGAGGAAACAAAAAGATTGGAACAAAAAATGATTTTTTAAAATGGTTACTATCTTCTAGACATAAGAGGATATTTATTTTATGCTAATTGGAAAAGGTGATTGGGAAAGAGAATCAAATAGAGACTGGAGATTATATTTCTGATGATCCAAAAAACAAAAATAAAATAATAGTGACAATAAAAACAAAAAATTATCTGAGATTTTTTGAGCTAAATTGCAGAATAGACACAGCTGAAGAGAGAATTAGTGAGCTGAAGAATTATCCCAGAATGTAACACAAAAAGACAATAAGGTATAAAAACATGTAAGAAAAGGTAAGAGATGATTAATGGCAAGACAGCTGAAAAAGATTGAAGGAGAGATCTAGAAGTGTCAATATAAATTAGATAATGTCCCAAAGAAGAGAATCGAGGAATGAATGGGAGGAGGCAAGCTAGTCAAACTGGAGAATATAATCTATATATAAACTGTATAATATATAAATATGAACTATAGAGAAACTATTTTTGGAGCTGAATAAATACATTTTTCAGATTCAATAGTGTCACCAAAATGTAAGAGAAAAATAAGAGAAAACACAAACCTAATACACTTATAGTCAGAATAGCAAGATTAAAGAGAAAATTTCTAAATGCTTCCAAAGGGTGAGGGAAAAATACTTAAAATAAATAAACAAATCAGCATCAGATTTCTCATCGACACTACTGGATACTAAAATCCAAAATATCAACACCTTGAAATTTTTAAGGAAAAATGAATTTTTCTTATAATTTTGTGTTATCAAACCCTATATAAGAGCAACTCTTTGTTTTGTCCAGAGAGACTTTACCTTCTAAGCATAACTTTACTTTACTTAGAATGCAGCAAATTCAATTTTTTTTTCAGGTATTGTATGTCTCTCTTCGACAACGAGGATATAATTTTAAAAAGGTTTAACAAGAGGAGGCAGATGAAGAAGTTTGGATTTTGTCAGTGGAGATTATAGAGTTCTGGTAAAAGTTGTGTTGAGAAATTCAATGAAGTCTTTGAAGAAAAAGTAGATTCTCCGGTCTAGCCTGAATTTAAATTTTGGAACCTTATTTTAAATAGAAATATGCTGTTTCCACAGATCAAATTATGGATTTACTTACCCTGTCCACCTGAATGGAAAGTTTCCTTAAGAAGTAATCCATACCCAGATAGGTAGACTGCAAAGGAAGAGAAGGTAAAATATCTAGAGAAAGACCAAAACCTGATTTTTTCCTTTAAAGAGCAGTAATCCTAACCTCTACTAAAGATGGTGGAAGAATTTCTTGGGTTCTGATGAGATTTGTCACTTCTTCCACTATGAGTAAATTAGCAATGATAGAGTGGATAGCAAGAGGCAGATATGACAAGGAGAATGTGGAAATATTTCAACTCCCCCAAAGCAATGTAAATTATCTTGAGGACTAAAAACGTATGTTCACATGAAAGTCTCTACGCAAATGTTCATAGTGACTTTATTTTTAATAACTCCAATCTGGAAGCACTCAGATATCCTTCCATGAATGAATGGTTGAATTGTGATACAGTCATACATAAAGTGCACAAAAACTATACCAACAACAAGCAAACCAAAAAAAAAAAAAAAGACACGTTTGATGCATATAACAGCTTGTATGAATCTCAAGGGACTTATACTAATTAAATGCCAATCTCCACAGATTAATTACTGTGTGATTCCATTTATATAATGTTCATGAAACAATACAAATATAGAGATGGAGAACAGATTAGTCATTGTCAGAGGAGGGAGATGAATGTAGCTATAAAAAGGCAATAGGGGCAATCCTTTATGGAACTATTTTGCATCTTGATCATTGTGGTGGACACATTAACTCACACATGTGATAAAATAACACAAATCTAAATACAGATGAGTATAGGCAAAAATGGGGAGAGCCAAATAATGTTAGTATATTATTGATATTAATATGCTAGTTGTAATATTGTACCACAGTTTTGCAAGATATTACCCTTGGGTAAGTATATCTGAAAGTTTTCTATATTATTTCTTACAATTGCATGTAACTCTATGATTATTCTAAGGTAAAAATTTAGTTAAAAAATAACCTGATTGCAGGTGAATTACTTAGGCATATATAGGTAGAAATGTGATTTCATAGCTTTGTTACTCAAAGATGGTCTGGGGTCCCCTAAGAGCTTGTCAGAAATTCAGAGTATAAGAATAAATAAACTGAAGTATCAATTTAATAAATAATTGAAAGTGTATTCCAAACAATTTGATATTATATGATCATTAAAAAGAAAGTCATAGGCATGACCTGGTGGTTTAACTGTTAAGCCCACCAGACACAACCCACATACATCCCAGGGACCTGGGTTCAAGACCTGGGACCAAGGGGAACAACTAGGATGAGCAACTAAATCAAATAAATAAAATACGTCTCCCTTCTCTCTTTTCCTGCCTGCCTGTCTCTGTCCAACTTCATTCCTGCCTGCACATTTCTATTATCAACAAAAGATGTTATTATGGTTAAAGAGGTTTTTTTAATATAGGAAAATAGTTGTAATATTAAAAAATTAGAAATTTCAAACAGAATAATATTTAAGTATTAAAACAATTATACTATTACAAAAAAAAATCAAATATGCCTAAGTACTGATGATCTTTTGCTGCAGTTAATAGGCTTCTGCATGCCTTCCCCCTCTGCCTCCCTGCTTAATATAAGTTTTGGTACTTTGAATTCTTAGCTACATTCAAAAATATTTTAAACTTTTTAAATCATTCCTGCCTATGCAATATACACTTGTCTTATTTCTGTTCATCTTTTAATATTATTTTTATTCTGAATTATATAAAATAATTAAACAAATTGTAGCTAATGATTTGAGGGAAAAAAAGAAATGTAGAGTACCCAGTCCAGATCTATTGAAGTAGAATTTGCATTTTAACAAGTTAGTCAGATAATTTGTATGCATATTAAAGTTTGAGAAACATTGTTCCATAAAATTAAGCTTGTAAACTTAACTCTGCAAAATGTTGGTATTAGCCACACTTTTTCCTTGGTTTAAGCACTCTTTTTTTCCTTCTTGAAAGGAGTCAAACTTTCACTTTTCTTGAATGGCAGATGTGTTAATAGCACATGTGATTCTCACATAACTCACTGAAATGGTCTCTGTTACATGCCTTTCAGCCTTTCTGAGAATAGGTGGTCCAAAGTTATAAACACATTTTAACAGCACTATTGAAGAGAAACATTAGAACTCAAGTTTGTTGGTTCTTAAAAGGTGTTTTTATTTTAGAGGTAAAACTAAGGTTGTATTCTTGTGATTTAGGCCACTAAGCCACTGGTGTGCAGACCAAATTGAAGCCAAGGACACAGGTTCACAAGGGTGTGTGTGTGTGTGGGGGGGGTGAAAATAAAAAATTACATAAATATTAAAGACTTTCCTAAAGAAAACTATTATAACTAGTGTTATAATGAATGTCCCTTTAAAAAAAAAACGTGGAGGACAGAATACATGGAGCACAACTGAATGAGAATTGAATTATTTTAGCAAAATGTGCTGGAAGGTGAATTTGTTAAAATTGAATGACACTATATGGCACTAAATTTAGTTTTCTCATATGTAAAAATAAAGCCAATATTTTTTAGAAGAGAATAATATAGTGAATTACAGGAAGACACTTGAATCTTCAAGAGAAATATATAGAAAACCAAGAACACCATATGGTACTACAACATAAATTTCAAAGACCTTTCAGAGAGGCAGACTGCTCTCCTGATGAACATTGTCATTAAATTTTATGGTCAAAATTACTTACCATGTCTTGCGTAAATAATTTGTACAGTTTGTCAATACTGTATTACACTGAATATTCAATTCAAATATCCTAGTTTCTGAAGGGCAAACACACATGGTATTCAAACTTACTCATAAATCACATGGGTAAGATTGAGGGAGCTCACTATTTGATCTATTTGTAGTCAGTACACATCTTGGATGTGTATCACAGATTTTTATGTAAATCGTGGGTATCAATAGTCATAATTTGCATTACAATTCCATTTCTCTTAGTGAATATGACAGAATCATCCTATTGGCTACAAGCAATCTGCACAATTAATGTAAAAGAGATTACAGCCTTAAAATATTTCAGATAACTTATGGGTCTCTTCTCTTTCATATGAAGTCAGCAGAATTGTGTATAGATCCTTTTGAAAACAGAAATTTAAATTTGACCTTCTAGCAATAATCTGGATTTAGGGTGCATCTTGCAATTGATAGGTGGCTGGGATTATTATAGTTCCTGACATGCTACTAGGTTCTTAAATTCTTACTCAGATTATAGGATATTTGTCATAAATGCTTTAAGCTAAGTATGACCACCTTGGAAACAAAAGAGAATACTGCTATTGCTAAGCTAGGTATATTGCTGCTATACACATGAATAGTAGAATTATTCTACAAGTCATACACGTGAATTGTGTGCAGGGGAAATTTAAGTTTTGTTGGACTAGAAATATAATTCAAATATATCTTTTAAAGAAAAAAGAAAATTATGAGTTTAAATTTTAACACGATCTTCAGTGAGAGACTGAAATGATACTAGTAGCATCACAGTAAATTTCTCTCTGTTGGTGTTATCTATGTGTTAAAAGCAATCTGATTTAAAAAATAATTTTAGTGAAGAAAATTGCATCATAACATTACATAGGCTTATGATCTATATCATTGTAATGAAATATCTGCATATAATGCATTACTTTACCACCAATAGTCCAATTCTATCCTTCACCAAATAATTGGCTCCTTTACCCTGTTTGCTCCTGTAGGAGCCAGATCACTGCCATGACAGGCTCCGGACAGAAATAGCTATAGGCCTGAGTTTCACTTCCTGGAATAAGAGCCCAGGTTTAAGTTTTGTTTCTGGCCCTTAAACTAGAAATTCTTTAGAAATGACTCACCCGAAACCTGGAGCCAAAAGATACCAAATATGGGAATGCTTCAAGGACTGGAATTACAACCAATCCTCTTGCTCTGTATCCTTTGAAACTAGGATTGTGTAATAAAGCCCTATAAAAACCCTGCTGAAACAAAACCCGGGGTCTTTGTCCGACTCCACTGTGCTGGACGAGGCTCAGACCCCAGCTAGCTGGTAATAAAGTTTCCTTTTGCTTTTGCATTGTCGACTGAAGTGCGTGTGCATTATCTTGGGAGGACGAACGCTGACCCTAACACTCCCTCCTCTATCTTTCCTTCTAGTAACTACTAATTTGATTTTATAGATTGAAAGTGGTTTTGTTTTATTTGCTTCATTTGTTTGTTTCCTCTACATACCACATAAGACTGAAATAATATGTTTGTCTTTCTCCTTCTGACCTGTCTTACTAAGCATAATTCCCTCTAGGTCCATCCATGCTATTGAAAATACCATACTTTTTGATAGCTGAGTAGTATTTCATTGTGTATATATGTCACGTCTCTTTACACTCATTTGTCAGTAGACATTTAGGTTGTTTCCAGATGTTGGCTATAGTAAGTACTGTAATAATGAGCATGGGGGTATGTATATCTCTTTTAATAAGTCTGTGTTTTTCTGGTAAATATAGAAATAGGATTATGGGATCATATGGAATTCCATTCCCAGTTTTTTCAGGAATCTCCATAATGTGCTTTCTATCATGGTTGCACCAATTTACATTCCCATCAATAGTATATAAGTGTTTTCTTTTTTTAGATGTACCCTCAACAACACTTTTTTCCTGTCTTTTGGATAATAGGCATTCTTTCAAATATGAGATAATTTGTTATTTTGATTTTTCATTTCCCTAATAAGGAGATGTGGAACATCTTTTTATGTGCCATTGACCATCAACATGTCTTCTTTGAAGAAGTGCCTGTACAGATCTTCTACACATTTTTATATTTTGTTGTTTTTCTGTTGTTGAGTTTTCTGAGTTTTTAAAATGTATCTTGGATATTAACCACTTGTCAGATGTGTGTTCAAACATCCTCTCCCATTCAGTAGGATGCATTTTGTTTTGATGGTAACTTCTTTAGCTTTACAGAATCTTTTTAGTTTAATGTAGTACCGTTTGTTTACTTTAGCTTTTATTTCCCTTGACATTGAAGTTGAGTTCCAAAAGACATATCTTAGGTCAGCGTCAAGCTGTGTATCACCTAGGCAAAATGACTTGATCCCACATAATGCCTGATAGAATGGTGTTAGCTTTTTTTTTTTTAAATGGGCAATAAATGTTGGCAAGATTTCAGAGAAATTGGAACCCACGCACTTTGTATATTATTGGGAATATAACATGGCTCAATCACTGTAGAAAACTGGCAGTTCTTCAAAAAGTTAACCACAGAGTTATCATATTACTCATAATTCTACTACAATGTATATTCAAAGTAATGGAAAACAGATTAAATAGGTACCTGTACATACATGGACAATAACTAAAATATGGAAGTAGCCTAAGTGTCCACTAGTAGATAAATGGATAAAAATCTTATAGACATTCAAAGGAACATTATTCAGCTATGAAAAATTAATACAATATTGATATATAATATAAATGTATAAACCTTGAAAACATTATGCTAAGTCTAAGAAGCCAGACACAAAAGCTCACACATTATATGATTTAGGAGAAATCTATAGAAATAGAATAAATGATTCATGCTAGGAGATGGAGGAGATGAAAGAATGGGAAGAAAGTGCTTAATGAGTAAAAGACTTTCTTTAGAAGTGATGGAAATATTTTGGAATTAGAAGTAGTGGTTGAAAATATTGTCAGTGTACTAGTTGTGACTGAATTATTCAGTTTACAGTGTTTAATTTTATGTTATATGAATTTCAACTTTTTTTAAAATCCATCATTTATCCATTCATTCAATAAAATTTATTGATGTGTTAAGTCTTTATTAAAATTTACTTTTTTTTGTAGTCAATATTCTAGACGTTAAAATTATTTCCTATATATAGCTTCCCCATTTCTTAGATATATTTCAACACACCATGCTCTCCACCAAATCACCAAGTGTTCTTCCCTGTCGTCCCATGCGCTCCACCAGCATTAGCCCTGCCCCCTTTTGCCCTATTCCCTTTTGGTAACCTTCAGCTCTGTTGCAAATGTTTCTGGGTTGGTTTTGTTTCATCTGTTCCTTTGTTTTGTCTATTCACATTCCACCTATAAGTGAGGTCATCTAGTATCTTTCTTCTTTTGACTTGTTTCACTTAGCATAATCCCTTGTAATTCCATCCATGTTGATTCAAATGACAGGGTTTCATGTCTTCTAATATATGTACCACTTCTTTATCCATTCGTCTAATGATGGGCACTTAGGTAATTTCCAGTTATTAACTATTGTGAATAGGGACACAATAAACATGGGGATACATACATCTCTGCGGTTTGGTGCTTTTGTATATTTTGGGTAGATTCTCAGAAGTGGAATGACAGGATCATATGGGATTTCCATCTTCAGTTTTTTGACAAGTCTCCAAACTGATCTCCACAGGGGTTGTACCAATTTGCACTCACCAACAGTGCAAAAGTGTTCCCTTTTTTCCACATCTTCCTCAGCATTTGTTGTTTCCAGACTTTTGGATAATAGCCAGTATTTCAAGTGTAAGGTGATATCTCATTGTTGTTTTAATTTGCCTTTCCCTGATCCCAGCAAGTTGGAGCATAATTTCATGTGTCTATTGGCCATCTGCATAACCTCTTCAGAAAAGTGTCTCTCCAATTCCTCCTCCCATTTTTTGATTGGATTGCCTGTTGAGTTTTATGGGATCTTAGTATATTTTAGATATTAAGCCTTTGTTGGAAATATCAAATGCAAATATCTTCTCCCAATTAGTCAGTGTCCTTTTGGTTTAGGCATTATTTGCTTTTGTTGTGAAGATGCACCTTAGTTTTATGTAGTAGCAGTTTTTATTTTTCTTTTTGTTTCCCTTGATGGTGGAGTTGAGTCCCGGAAGATTTCTCTATGACTGATGTCATGGAAAATATTTCCTATGTTGTCTTCTAAGAGTTTTATGGTTTCTGGTCTTATGTCCAAGTCTCTAATCCATTTTGCATTAATTTTTTGTGAATGGCATTACAGAGTGGTATAGCTTCATTCTTTTGCATGCGGATGTCCAGTTTTCTCAATACCATTTGCTGAAAAGACTTTCCTTTTTCCATTAAATGCTTTTGACTCCTTTGTTGCAGATTAACTGACTGTGAGTGGGTCAGTTTATGGTGAGTCAGGTCTATTCCACTGATCTGTACCTCTATTATTAGTCCAGTACCATACCATTTTGATCACTATTGCTTTGTAATATTGTTCAAAGGCTGGAAACATAATCCCTCCAGATTCACTTCTTTTTCTCTAATGATTGCTTTGGCTATTGGGGGTCTATTGTTGTTCCATACAAATTTTAAGATTTTTTGTTCTATTTCCTGGAAATAAGCCTGTGGGATTTTAATGGAGATTGCATTAAACCTACATATTGCTTTGGTTAAGATGACCATTTTAATTTTGATTCTTCCTAGTCACATACAGGGATGTCTTTCCAATTCTTTGTGTCCTCCTATATTTCTTTTAAAAAGGACTTGTAGTTTTCATTGTAGAGATATTTTATTTCCTTTGTTAGGTATGTGCCTAGATATTTCATTCATTTAACTTCTATTTTAATTGGTGTGATTTTCATGATTTTGTTTTCTTCTAGTGTGTTGCTTGAGTATAAAAATGCAACAGATTTTTGTGCATTGACTTTGTAGACTGTCACCTAACTTTTCATTGGTGAGTTCTGAAAGTTTTTTGATAAAGTTTTTGGATTTTTCAATATATATGACTGTGGCACCTGCAAATAATGACAGTTTTACTTCCTCCTTTCCAATGTGGATTCCTTTTATTTCCTTTTCTTGCCTAATTGCTCTAAGACCTCCAGTACAATATTAAATAGCAGCAGTGAGAGTGGATAACCTTGCCTTGTTTCAGACCTAAGAGGAAATTGCTTTCAATTTTCTCCATTGACTATTAATGTTGGCTATGGATTTTTGAATATGGCCTTTATTATGTTGAAGTATGACCTTCTATTCCCATTTTATGGAGTTTTTTATCATTAATGGGTTGTCAAAAGCTTTCTCTGCTTCTACTGATATGATAACGTGGTTTTCCTCTTTAATCTTGCTGATATGGTGTATGATATTAATAGATTTACATATGCTGAACCATCCTTGCATCCCTGGGATGCATCCCATTTGGCATAATGATCTTTTTGATGCATTGTTGAATTTGGATTGCTAATATTTTGTTGAGAATTTTTGCATCTAGATTCATTAGAGATGTTGGTCTGTAATTTTCTTTCTTGGTGACATCTCTGTTGGTTTTTGGTATCAGTGTAATGTTAGCTTCATAAAAAGTACTTCAATATTTTGGAAGAGCTTCTCTGAAGGTTTGGTAGAACTCATCGGAGAAGCCATTTGGTCCTGGGCTTTTATTTTGTGGAAGGCCCTTGATTACTTCTTCAATTTCTTTTCTTGTGATTGTTCTGTTTAGATTTCCCAATTCTTCTGGGTTCAGTCTTGGTAAACTATATTTTTCTAGAAATCTGTCCATGTCCTCAAGGTTGTCCATTTTGGTGGCATAGAACTGTCCATAGCAGCCCCTTATGATGCGTTGAATTTCTGTGGTATCTGTTGTAACTTATCCCCTTTCATTTATGATTCTAGTAATGAGTTTCCTCCCATTTTCTTTGTGAGTCTAGCCAATGGTTTGTCAATTTTGTTTATTTTTTCAAAGAACCAACTTTTTGTTTCATTGATCTTCTGGATTATCTTTTTGTTTTCTGTCTTGTTTATTTCTGCTTTAACTTTGATTATTTCCTTTCTTCTTCTGATTCTTGACTTTAATTGTTCTTCTTTCTCTAGTTGTTTTAAATATAGAGTTGAGTAATTTATTTGCAATTTTTCTTGTTTCTTGAGATAAGCCTGGATTGCAATGAACTTTCCCCTTAGTACCACTTTTACTGCTTCCTGTAGATTCTGGTAGCTTGTTTCCTCATTCTCATTGTTTTTAAATATTTTTTAAGTTCCTGTTTGCGTTCCTCTTTTACCCAACAGTCCTTCAGGAGCATATTGGTTTCGGGTCTTCCAGTTTTCTTTTTGTGGTTGATTTCCAGCTTTAGGCCATTGTGGTCAGAGAAGATGGTTGTATGACTTCAAGCTTTGTAAATTTATTGAGAGTTGTTTTGTGTACCAGCACATGATCTTTTCTTGAGAATGTTTCACGAATGCTTGAGAAGAAAGTGAAATCTGTCATTGTTGGGTGAACTGATCAGTATATGTCTATTAGACCTATCTGTTCCAGATGGTCATTTAAAGTGGCTATTTCCCTGCTTATTTTCTGCCTGGTTGATCTGTCCATTGTTGTAAGTGGGGTGTTGAAGTCCCTCACTATTATTGTGCCGCTATCAATGTCTCTTCTGGTCTAAAAATACTGCTTAATGTATTTTGATGCTCCTTCATTTGTTGCATATATGTTAATAAATGTTATGTCTTTGATCCTTTAATCATTATATATTGTCCATTTCTGTTTTTTGTTATGCTTTTTAGATGGAAGTCTGTTGTATCTGATATGAGTATAGCTGTTTCTGCTCTTTTGTGGTTGCCATTCAATGGTAGGATTGTCTTCCAGCCATTGACTTTGAGTCTGTGTGTATCTTTTGTAAAATGGTGGGTTTCCTGAATGCAGCAGAAGTTTGGACAATGCTTTTTAATACATTCAGCCACTCTGCGTCATTTGGTGAGTTCAGTCCATTAACGTTTAGGGTGATTATTGATAAGTAGCTGCTTACTGTCATTTTATAATTTGTCTTTTGTATGTTGCTCCAGATGATGACTTTGTTCTTTCTCTTTTTTACATTGGATGCGTGCAGTTATGTTTTGATAAATATTGCTTTTAGCTTTTCTTCTTTGTTTTCTCCCTGGGGTTCTATTTTGAGGTTACCCTGAAGTTAGCATTCACAGTTCTTTGTTTACTACCTAATTTTATTTGAAAGCATATTAGTTTTCCACTCATTGTAACTATCCACATTTTTGTTCTCATCTCTTCCTCCCTACTTTTAATATTTGCAGTCTTACTGTTTTTCTGTGTGGTTTCTGCTTTACAGAGCATCCTTTAGTATTTTTTGCAAAGCTGGTTTTGTGGTAATGAATGAATTTCTTTAACTTTTGCTTGTCAGAAAAGATTTTTATCGTTCCTTCAGTTCTTGATGACAATATTGCTGGATATAGTATCCTAAGTTGAAACTCTTTTTCTTTCAGCACTTTGAATATATTATTCCAATCCTTTCTGGGCCTGTGGAGTTTAATTTGAGGATTTGATAATCTATGGGGACTTTTCTGTATGTGACATGATTTTCTCTGGCTTCTTTTCATAGTCTTTTTTTATCTTGTGTTTCTGACATTTTATTGATGATGTGTCTAGGTGTATTTCTGTTTGGGTTTCTTTTATTAGGAACTCTTTGAGCTTCCTGGATCTGGAGGCTTGTTTTATTCTTTAAATTGGGGAAGTTCTCATCTATTATTTCTTCAAATATGGTTCTAACCCCTTTCTTTCTCATTCTCTGGGACTGCTATGATGCGAATGTTGTTCCTTTGGATGTTATCCCAGAAGTCTCGAATGCTGTCTTCAATTCTTTGAATTTTTTTTATCTTTTTGCTGGTTTGCTTGATTGAGTTCCTCTGTCCTATCTTTCAGATTTACTGAATGTATTAGAAGCTTCATCCATCCTATTGTTGCTTCCCTTTATTAAGTTCTTTAATTCAGCCCTCATGACTTTACCTGTTTGATATCTTGTTTCATTTCTTCTCTTTGCTTTCTGACATTCTTGTTTATTGCCTGTACTGATTTCTGGATTTCCATGAGTATGTTAATCACTGTAACCCTAAATTCCTCTTCAGGTAATTTACGTACATCTGCTGTATTCAGATTTTTCCATGGGTTTTTATTGGATCCATCATTTCAGGTATATTTCTCTGTGCCTTTGCTCTATTCGGCATTCTATCTATATGTTTGAGTGTTAAGTTTCCCTGGTGTTTTGTAGGTTTGACTTGCCCAAGATTGGCAATCAGGCTGCGGTTTCACCTCTACAAACAAGGTGGTGCTAGCAGATACTTTGAGGTTTGGGACTGCCTTCTCACTGTAGTACAAGGATGGTGTATCGATGGGTGGGATTTCCAGTAGACGGATATGCAGTGGGCAGGATTTTCACTTGTAAACCCCAGGCTCTGGCATGAAATTTTTGTGGGAAGGGTTTGATTTGGCTGATTTCCAGTTATGGCTGCCCCCAGTGCAATTTCACCACGTGGGCTCTAGCTCAGAACTGGTGCACTGACTCTCCTTTCACTTACTCCTGTCAGCCCTCCATGGCTCTGTGTCTCAGCCCCACTGGGCCCGCCTCTTGCTGCCTCTACAGCTGGTCCTGAAATCCCTAGCCTCCGCCCCACTATGTATCTGGAGACTCCTGTGCTCCATCCCTAATCCAAATCAGCAGCTTAGCCGAGATCTGCAATGAATGTCCTGACTCACCATTTATTGTCAGCTGTTCTGTCTGCAGCTGAAGTTCCATTCGTTTCTTGGTGCTTATCTCAGGAAAACAGGTGATTTTTTTTGTTTTCTTTTCGGGGTCTATGGGGTACGACCTGAAAGTATATCCTATTGAGTCACCATCTGGAAGTAGATTGATGTATTAAGTCTTTGACCAGGGACTGGAAAATAAAGTCAGAAGACCTAATCCCAAGAAGCATGGTACAGTGCAGGACACCATTACATTACATTGTGCTAAGTTTCAAGGAGAAATGATCAACTGTTTGTGGAGTACCTATTATGAAATGGACATCTGGATATGCTAAGAAAGCAAATTATATTACTTGATTTTAAGTAATTTAGTATCAAAATAAAACAAATGCCACATATATTAACACACAGAGTTATGAGACATTCATAATGAATGATAAGAAAGAAATTGTCATTTAAGTCTTCAAAAAACATATGTGTATGATATTATTTTGAGAAGAGTATGGGTTTAAATAATGGAGTTAATTAGGAGGTAAGAGAGTGAGCAGAAGCAAGGGAAAATGAGTAATTATAGATCTCATGAAAACTAAAGAGGGGACAAGAAGAAAATTGTTTGGAGAGGTACTAGTTAGTTTTCAGTGGAGTGTGATAATAGATTTGGTGGGTCAGCATGAAACAAGAGTGAGAGCAGAAATAATATGAGCAAAAAAATAGAGTGGGAGCTATTAAATTTGGGGTTGTATGTGGTCTTTATAGGAGTTCCTAACTTAGAGTTCATTGATAGTCTAAAAATCCTTATATTAGTTTTAGAAATTCCACAAAACCCTGAAACTACATAAATTAAAAATTATGCATACATATGTTTTATGGATAAAATGTCTATTTTTAGTAGATTTTCAAAGGGTAGTATCTCAAATTAGGATTTAGCAAATTCATAGATTGGTAGAAAAATATAGTAAGCACTATTTGTTTTACATTTTAGGAACTTTGTTCTTCATATAACCATATACCTAGCATTGCTCATGAAATATCAAAAGAATTGTCTTTTTTTGGAATCAACCTTTAAAATAGCTTTTAGTTTTAAAAAGCATGATACCCTAGCCAAACGAATCTATTTCACCAGAATGTGAATGCTTTCATACTAGTGGCAGAAAACCATAGCAGTTTTCAGTGTTTGGGAAAGAGTGCAACGTTTTGTAATCACAGGCACACAAACATTTACCCCTCCCATTACTGTTGGGATTATGAATGAGTAATAGTGATGACAACTGCTCTTGACCATTTACAAAAGATTAAAAGGGTTTGGGAAGACTTTTAGAGGTCATTCAATATAACCTCCCACTCAAAGAATCTATCTCATTCAGTGAATGATGATCATTTGATCTTTCATTAAACTTTCTCAGTTATAGTAGCTTTCTTGTCATTGTAAGCAACCCATTCCATATACAGATAATTTTCAATACTGTGAAGGTTAAAAAAATTATATAGACTTCATTATTATTTAAAAAACCCACTGTTTTAGAGCAGTTTTAAATTTTTCAGAGAAATTGAGCAGAAAGTATAAAATTCTGCCAGTATGCCCCTCCCCCCACCTCCACACTTTCCCCTATCATTAACATCTTGCAGTAGTGTGATATTTGTTACGATTGATGAATGAATAGTGGTCACCTTTGTTAACTCATGTCCATTATTTACATCAGGATTTATTCTTTGTGTTGTAGTTATGTAAGTTTCAAAAATGTATGATATAATGTATTCACCTATTCACCATTAAACATTATATCACATAGTTTTATTGACTTAAAAATCCCATGCTCTGTCTATGCATCTGTATCTCCCTCCCACCAAACTCTGGCGACCTTTCTGTCTAATAGTCTACCTTTTAGAATGACATGTATTTGGAATCATATATTGTGCAACATTTTCAAACTGACTTATTTTATTTAGCAATATGAACAAAAGGTTTCTCAGTGTCTTTTTGTGGCTTGATAGCTCATTTCTTTTTTTGATCACGGAATGATATTCCATTGTGTAGATGTAACACAGCTTATTTATCTATTCACCTATTGAAAGATATAAGATATCCTAGTTCCTTCCAAAGTTTGGCAACTAGGAATAAACCTTCCATCAAAATTTTTGTGCTGATTTTTTTTCCGGGATATTACTTTCTGCTCATTAAGTAAATAGTTAGAAATGTGCTTGCTGGAGCATATGTTCAGAATTTTTAGCTTTGTAAGAAACTGTTGAACAGTCTTTCATTGCAGCTAAACCGTTTTTGCATTCTCAGCAGCAATGAATGAGTTCTTGTTGCTCTACATGCTTGTCAGCATTTGTTGTCAGTGTTTTAAATTCTAGTCATTCTAATAGGAGGGTAGTGGTATCTTTTTGTTGTTTTAATTTGCGTTCCCCTGATCACAAATAGTGTCAAGTACATGCTTACTATCCACCTTCTTTGGTGATGTTCAGATATTTTGCCCAGTATTTTTTCTTGTTGATTTTTTTTTGTTACTGCTGAGTTTTAGGAGTTTATTTTGTATATTTTTGAATAACAGTTCTTTATCAAATATTTGTTTCACAAATATTTTCTTCCAGTCTGTGCCTTGTTCTTTACTCTTTCCTGGGAGTATTTTTACTGTGAACCAAGGTAAAATGAATTATATGCACTGACCCTTCACTTTGTTTTCTGAATCTACACAGGAGAACTCTGTAATCTCTATTCATATAATGGAAAAAATTATTTGAACACAATCATAATTCCCTCCCCATGATGATTTTTAATTTTTTCAAATACCATATTACTGAGGACATTTTCAGGTGGCTGCATATTGAGACCTTGCTCATTGTGAGGTCTTTGTTGGGAAGCACGCCATTTTATAGGTGTTCCATTTAAACATTGACACAAAAAAGCTGACATAAAGTTGCAGATGTATTTTGATTGGTACAAATAAGAATAATGCTGTTCATCCTGCTATTAAATCATTGTTTTCTTTTGTCTTAAATTAGTTATGTTCAAATATTGGCTCACATTGTCAGTTGTCTCAGCTGAGTCATCCTGCTCTTTCTATATGACCCCCTCCTCAGTCTGTATTCAGTGATTGAATACTTAAATTCTTATTTAGAATGCTACATTTATCTATGGTTAAATTTTAAAAAAATTGAATTATTCTTCATAGTTTCACAAAAGCCTTTACCATTGTTTTATTAAAATCTCACAACAACCCCTGAATGACACTGTTCAAATGTGATTTTCCTTCTTTCCAAATGAGAGAACTGAAGTTCTAGAAAATTTAAGAGATTTTTCCCAGTCTAAAAGAACACTAAGTGGAAGAGCAAATAATAGAATCTTGTTCTTTGGTTTTATCTGTTTTAATTTATGATCCTAAAGTACTATTCTTTTTATCCTATCACAGATTTATTAGTTATCATATCTTATTTTGTTTCATTTATAGATTTGGGACCTATATGTCATCTATAACTTTATCATAGTTACTGAAAAAATTGTGGAACTGTACAATATAAAATATAGAGTCTGTAGTTGTATCTTTAGAGATCAAGTTTTTACCTGCTCAAAAATCATGTTTAACAATTCATTCTACAGTTCTATGAGGAACGAACATAAATTTGTTTGACTTAAGTTTTCAAGATTTGACATCATAGCCCTTTTTGAAAATTAACATATTTGTTCATTTTTATATAGCAGATTCAAATCATTTGTATATAAAACAACCTTCTAAATGCTATTTGCTATTTAGATGCTCCTAGGAAATAAAAAAAACAAATGTAGTTTTCATCAGGGCAAAATGACACTTCATAATTATTTAGTGATTAATAATTATACATTAATTGACTTGTTTTGACAAATAAACAATAGGTTAAGACTTTTGAATGTCAAAATATGGCATAGTAGTTCTATTTTTAATGAGTCATTCATTAGTACTTCTGGATTCTTATTGAATATTATATATGTTGTTGGCTCAGGACAAATAATGACCTCACATCCACAATAATCAATAAAGGAAAAAAATACGGAAAGCTTTCAAGTCTTTCACTGTTTGAAAACTGTACTTAGTTTGGATATATGTTTAATTTCCCATATTTTTAATGTTAATGTGTTAGATCCTTTTGCTGGATTATCAGATTTTTTAAAATACAGTGTTCATAATCATTCAATCTTCACAAGTAGTGATCATTTTACTTTTTTTTCCTCAGTTTTTCTGAGAGTCAGTTGAACTCAAATTATAGTTTTTCTGCTCTACTTTTATTCTTCCCCTTCCCTTCCTCTTTTCCCCCTTCATTCCCTTTTTCTTCTCTCTTTTCCTTCCTCCCTCTGGCCCTCCTCTCCTTCTTTCCTTCTCTCTCTTTCAATCCAAATCAAGCCAAGTAAATAGCAAGAACCCCACAAAATTTTGTTTTTTTGTTTAAATTGTCTTAGTATACAGTTCTTAATTGCTATACATTTTTATTTCAACTTCAGAAAAGGTTTAATAATTTCTAAAACTAACTACTGTGGAGTAAGAGTAGCATCCAAAGAGAAGCAATCTTTTTTAAAAATAGAGTTATTCACATAATATAAACATCTCTATACTAATTAATAAATGCATCAGTGATGAACTAAGCTCTTTTTAGGACATTTTTGCATATACCTTGGAATATATTAAAGGACATTGTCATTTTAAAACACATACTCAATATCTTTTAACTGAACATATGGAAATTTACTACTAGAGAGTTTTCATGAGTAAATATTTTCAGCTAGTTGCATTTAAATGGTAAAAAATCTGGAAATTTTTATTAGTGTGGAGACTATTTCTCTAATGTTATTTTCAGTTTACAAAATTTCTCAGTTACAATTAGTAAGATTAAACTGTCAAGTTATTGCATAAATCAAAACCAAACAGCCCCAAAGTAGATGAGCTGGGAGACTAAAAGGAAATCCAAATCTTGATTGTTGGCTTCTGGATACTTATCACGTTCAGTGTAGTTTAAAATATGAATAATATTACAAATATTGACTCCTAGCTCTACTAAAATCCTTACCCCCTCGGTCTGGAAAAAATAATTTATTGATTTATTGATTGACTTCCTATATGGTTTATTAGATAAGAATTTTACAAACGTTATTTTTTAGCAATATGCTGAAGGTGAAATATATTGTATCATCTTCAAGTTGCATGCACCAATCATGTGGAGGAACGAATGACCCTTTGCAAGGTCATCGTTCCTAGGGCCTGAAGATGTCAGTCTATACATCTCCCAGTGCTTGTGGACTGGTTTGGTGATCCAAGGAGTGTCAGGATTTCTTCTGTTGACGCCTCCAGTGTTCCTGGGTGGACTCGTAAGCAGCCATCTTGGTTTACTTGATGACTGTCACGAGACTGAAAGGGAAGAGACTTTTTCCCACAATTGCTTCATTTTTTTTCACTTAATAATATATGAGAATGACTTGTTTTTTCCTGATTTTGATGGCAATGAGCTCACAATTATACAAATAGAAATTTATGTGGATAATAATTCACCCCTTTGTTCTTTCAGATTTAGGTGTTCCTTGGCTATAGAGAAATCTCTGGCAAACAGAAATAGAACTAGAACTTCAAATTTTAAGTAAAAATGTTAAAATTTGTCAACATTGGTAATATTAGAGAATTCATGGCGTTTAAACTCTTTCAGAGTTAAATATTTCTTAAAACACATATGGGAGTATAACACCAATAATAATTTATATTTTTTGTGAATTAGTGTGTTTTAAAGGATCAGATGTCCTCTAATCCAATTTTTCTTAAGCAAGACTTCTTTTAACAACATATCTGGACAATATCTACTCTTTCATGATGGGTCCACTGAGTACTACATGACGTAATTTATAAAACTAGAAAAACAGGAAGATCACTGTAGTAGCGTGTTATCTAAAACAACTCTTACTGAACATTCTTATGCAACGATATAGTAGATTTTATTTATTTTTTAATCATTCAATGGATAATCACTTTGAAATGATAACCTCTCCTGTAATGTTTTTGGAATCTATTGTTATGGAGTTTGCAGCTTAAAATTTAAAAAAAAATTTTGCCTGTTAAAGAAAGTAAAGTTCATGAAGACTTGGAAAATACAGAAAATAAAAGAAGAGAGACATTATTAATTTGAAGTCTGCTATTCGAAGAAAATCATTAGCATTCTGACATATTTTCCTTAAGTCTTTGTTCTTATATTGGTTTGAAAACAATATTTGAGATTAGACAATATTTATGTTACTATATTCTACTTTTTGTTACTAACGACTAGTATGTTTTTAAAAAAAAATAGAATTTCTTCAGTAGCATTTTAATAGTGGCATAATATATGTAAATATATGTGTGTGTATAGGTATGTATATACATATATATATATACTATAAAATGATTCCTAATCTTGTATAATATCATGATGTACCTAGAAAATGACTAATTTTAAGACATTGTGATGTGAGCAGATGAAGTTTTTTGAGGCCAGAGACAACTATTTTGGGGTTCTGACTATGTAGACAAACCCTATTATTATTTTTGAGGTTTGAGAAAGTCAGTGACTGTGTACTTCATTCTTCATTGTGGCAGATCCTACCAGAGGGTCATTTCTTCTTAGATTCTTCTGTGTTGTTCTATCATTGGACATTTAAGATACATATATATGTATATATATATATATAAAATCTTATTGATAGATTGCAATGTCATCTTTGTCCATGAAGCTTTTATATATTTAAGAATTTTCCTTTAAATTCTCCAAATTAGTAACATTGGATATTTTTCAGTATGGATATTTCTAAGAATACTGATACATTCTGGTAACTCTTTTCACTTGTCTATTGCTGGTTTTGAAATCGTATTCCTTTCCTTAACTTTTTGTATAAACTTTTCATGTTAAATATGTGTAAATATTTTCCCTGTTTATTTAATGTCCCTGGTCATATTTTTTACCATAGGGAAGTTTTCGTTTGATAAAATAATATTCATGTTTTCTTTTGTTATTTCATCTAGCTTAGAAAGTTCTCCATATGTTTCATAAAGACTAACTTTGATTTTCTTATAACTTCAAAATTTACTGTTTTAAATTTCATACATCAGTATATATTTGGTTCCTTGGTCTGATGTGAGGATTTTAACATACATTCCTCTCTTTCAAACAGCCTACCACCTAACACAATTCTTTGAATAATGTTACCTTTTCTTGTGATTTATGATGTCATTTTAATTTTCCTTTGTCTATTATTCTTTTTCTATTAATCAAATTCTTATTTTAAACAAGGCCAATCAATCCCTCTCATTCAAATATATGTAAATAACATATAGTATAATTCTTAATTCATAGGTTTATTGATTTTTTCCTCCCACTTATAGGCTTGAACAAAATAAAAAGTATGTGTGTATACGTGTGCGTTTTGTATTGGTAAAGAGATTGTGTGGTGGTGTGGTAGGGAGGAGGGGAAGAAAATAAGAGCTTTTGTGATAATTTATTTTCTATAATAGAAATTCATTGAGTGCACACAATTTAATTTCTTTTCTAATCATTTCCTTTTTACCCCTTAGTCATTGTTTTCCTTTGATCTTTCAGCTTTGCAGTTATTTGTTAAGGTACTGTTGCATTACATCTAGTGGACAGGCACTAGGGGGCAGTATAAGTGCATGTTTATGGGTGCAAGACGACCCTGCTCAAAGGTAGTTCTGAGGGAATTCGAGCTTTACTGTGACTGATTGCTGCCTAGCCTCTTTTTCTTAACTTAATCCGTGCTTTGGTTCAGCAGTCTACTGCACAGTAAGAGTCAATGCTGCGGAGACTGTTGTATACTGTCAGGGAGCTTGTATAACCAAGTAAAGCCTCATTTTGGTTTTATACTATGAACTTATTCATTCATTCATTTGTATTAATCAACAAAGAGTACCCATGGTGAGATAGCTGAATATAGGAATTATGAGTGATTTTGATTTTGTTTTATTTTTCAAATTTCCTATAGAGAGTGTTGAAAATATATTCTATGAGAAGAAAAACTGCTATAAAATTGTTTTTAGCAGTCAAAATTTATGGGAGTATTAAAGGGCTGTTTTTATGGTAGGGACAGAGGGAAGAAAAAATCCGCTAAGCTGTGTTTTCCTATGTTGTTAACCAGGAATGCTGAACATTTAGCTAAAAGGCATTGATGGAGCCAGTGGAAAGTGCTGGCTGAGAAGAAAAGAAAGACGTAAATTCCTGGAGATTAGGTTCTTTTGAAACTGGGTGGGAAATTCTATGTCATGCAGTTCCTTATTCCTGAAAGCCTTATAGCTTTTGTCACTTCCGTGCAGAAATTGCTCAAAAGAAATTTCTGTCCTGGTTTTGGAAACCACATCAGGGCCTTGGAGGTTCACCTCTAGTGGATTGATCTCTAGCTTATTTGATTCACTATGAGGAGCTGAGAAAGTGAGTTCCATGTCAGGGGCACTGTAGCAGTGATGTGTTCCAAACTGGAACGTGGAATACAATTTCTCACAGGTTAGTTCTATAAGACAGTTCTTTTCAGCAGTATGAGTCTTAAGTAAATTATAATCTAAATTGAATTCCCTGGGTTTACCTTGGCATCTGTTATTTTTAACACTGTTACAATGGAAAAATGCATTAGGAGGTTCAAACAAGAAGTGACTTTCAAAACACCATGTTTTGTTTTTTAACTTTTTTTTATTTGGGGGTATCTTACATATAAGCCAGTGATAGAGAGGTGATATAATTCCTTCATTTATGGTCACTAACAACCCAGGACCTAGAAATGTGGTATTAGCAGACATATTTAAGGACAGATTAGAGCTAAAAATTGAATTTGAAATTAATTTAAACTAGCCCATGTCCAAGCATTGAAAACTATACATAGGCAATAAATTTTCCCTCACAACTCTCAAAAAACATCTTGAAAGAAGCAAATTGTCTAGGAATTCTAATTGTCTGCTGAAATTCTTTGCCAATATTTTACTTTGAGTAGAATTCTCATATCTAGTTTTGTCAGTGAGTAGGTGACCTCTCCCTTTGGAAAATTAAAACTCAGGTCTTGGGAGGTTTTCATTTCCATCATTTAAATTTTGTTCAGTCTTTACCTGACAAAATTATCCTATGGGTTAGTGAATTATTTAGTTTCTCTAGAGTGAATAAAAATAAAAGGCAGTGTGTTAGACAAAATGACCCCTCAAAAGATGTCCATACTCTCATCCTTGGAACCTCTGACTGTGTCACACTCATGGCAAAAGGAACATTGCAAGTTAAAGATTTTAAAATAGGGTCATTATCAGAGTGGGCCCAATCTAATTGTTCAAACTCTCAAAAGTGGAAAATATTCTCTGGTTGCAAATAAAAGTGATTCTGCAGACCAAAAAAAATTACCAAATCTAAATACTATGAACAGGCTGGATATCAAGGACATACTCAACGAGTATATGAGGATTAAGAAGAGAGTTCCCTGGGGCTCTAGGCAGAGCTCCAGAGGCTTACAGAGGGTGTCAGAGGCTTTTGGCCTTAGGTGGTCAGTGAAATAGCAAGTTGATGGACCTGCTGATTTTCATTTGCCCCAGTGCATGAAGTTCCTCTAAATAGTGTGGACGTAGTGAGACTGAATAGGAATACTGGGCGATGCAGAACCAGGTGAATATCCGAAGAAACAAACACAGTAAGTTTTTGTTATTTTTGTTGCTACAGCTGGACAATTTGTCACCATGTCATTGATGAAGAACTGTTAACTTCAGAACTTTCAATATTGGAACCCTACACTGAGTGAGCTAAATATGGTGATTTAGTTATAATCAGAATATAAAGTTCCTATAACATTGTAGTTACAATTTTAGTGAAATAAATAAATATTCTTTATAATGCAGAGAATAGAGTATTTTGGGGTCTTATTAAATCCAAAAATTTGATCTAAGAAGAATAGATTAATAATTGAGTAAAGATTGCTAAGCTTAAGGGGCCCACTAGGTAAATAGCTCTCTTCTCAGATTAATGTCTGAATAAGGTCTATTTAAGTCTACGTGAACCATATGTTCCATTTCCAGTTCCTTTCAAAACACATGTTGGTACCATTTAAGCAAAACATTCATTACTTTAAAAAATACCCTCTGATTCTAATTTTAAAAGCATGTGAGTAAATGCATTGCTCATTAGTGTGAGAAAAACACTGATTGAGCTCCAAGTAGGTAAAAGTGCAACAGACTTGAGAGTTCTTTCATGTGGTCACCATTTGTATCTTAATCTGGGGGGGAAGCAAAACCTTTCTCTAACTTTACTGTGAATAGAAGGTTTACTGTGTCCCACAGCCTAGTGCTTTCGTTAAGTGGACTGATGCCCACTGAGGTCCAGAGTGAAACCATAGTTTTCCTTTCATCTGAATCTTAAATCATGTCCTAGATTCTAGAGGTGAACACCTAGTGCAATCACCCTGATTACTGCACTTTCTCCAAATCTGTTTATCATATGAATCATTAGAATGATTGCAATTGAAGCCAACAATTGTAGAAAGGAAATTGAATGCATAACTTATACTTCTTATACTTGTGGAATCAGTTAGAGCATGAGGGTTCAATTTTGTTCTTGACCCCAAATAGCTTACAAGCACAGTAAATTGTGAATTTTCTATGAGCCATTGGAAAAGATGGGGTATTTTATAATTAAAAAAATGGTGAAATCACAGATGGAGCTTCATTAAATATGTTAGTGGAGAGGGTGAACAGATTTCTTAAGAGAAAATTAACTTGTCAATATTTTAAGTTTAAGCATTTTAGAATAAAGTCGCATAATTATGAGAAAAATATTGTCCTTCCTCCAAAATTACATAATTTGGGAATTCCACTCAATTATTCATTCATTCAGAATCGATTTATTGTAGGCCTATTATATGCCCAGGAGTTTCCTGGACATTAGGGATATAGAAGTAAACATAATGAAGTCCCTCCCTCAAGTAAATTACTTTCTAGCAGGGAGAGATAGATAATATTCTCAATAAAACAAAATAAAAACCCAGAACGTGTCACATGATGATAAATGTCACAAAGCAAAACAATTCAGGGTAAGGGAGATGGAGAATGAAAGGGACTGATACTTTCTACAGATCAGGAAAAGGCCTAATAAGTTGACATTTGAGTAGACTTTGAAAGAAGTGAAGAAGGAAGTGTGTAGATATCTGAGGGGAAAGTGTTCCAATGTGATTGGACAAAATGAAGGGTGAAAGTAGTGTGAGCTCAAGTTAGTGAGGTGACAGATAATCTAAGGCCCTGCAGGCTGTCTTGAGGACTTCAGTCATTTACTTTTTACCTAGCATGAGATAGGAAGTTATTAAAGATTCCTGGAGAAGAATGAGTTAATTTGCATTTCAATATGATCACCTGGGTTACTCTGCTGAATTTACACCATGGGTGAGGGGACCAAGCAAAGAGTGGAAGTTAGGTAACAACTGGTTAATGGGTTATTTCAGTAGCTCTGTGAGAGATGGTAGACTAGGGTAGTAGCAGGAAACATGCTGCTATGTTAAGATTCTGAATATGTCCCTGAAGAATAGCGAAGAGAATTTGTTATGAATTGATCATACTATGTAGAGAAATTATGGATGCTGGCTTAAGCAAATGAAAGAATAAAGGTGTCATACTGAGAAGAGGAAGACTGTAAGAGGAGCAACTCTGGAAAAAGTGAGAGAAATTAAGAATTGGTTTTGAACATATACATGTCTAGTATATACCAAAGTAGAGATGTTAAGTAGGAAATTATATTTCAAAAAGGGGTTCTGGAAAAGATCCAGAATAGAGAGATTAATTTGTGTTTCAACATGTCAATGTTGCTTAAAGCCATAAAACAGGATAAAATCATGTACTAAGAGAATATGAGAACAGAGAAGTAGCCTGAAGGTTGTATTTGGTCCTTCAAAATTTTAAGTTTGGGAGCTGTAGAGAAGCCACCAATGAACAGTAAGAACGTGTGACCAGTAAGGCAGGGCATCAGTCAGGGAGAACAGTATCTGGTAAGCTAAAGGAAGATGTGTTCAAGGAGGGATGAGAGACTGACTGTGGACATGGGTGGGAAGAGGCAGAACTGGGGATTGGTTATGGGCTCTGGCAGTGTAGAGGGCATTCTGGACTTTAAAAATTGGACAAAAATCAATAAAAATTGTCGTAAAAGCAGGGATAAAATTCTGATGGAAGCAAGTTCAGGATAAATTGAGGCAAGAGAGGAAATAGGATAATCGGATATAGATAATGGGTTTGAGAAGATTTTCTATAAAGGAGACCAGAGTAATAGGTGAATAACTGGCCACTCAAGTGGAGCTAATGGAGGCATTTGTTGTTTAAATGTGATAAATGCTACAATATATTTATGATCCAACCAAAGGAAAAAAAAATAGATGTTGCAGAGAAGAAAGGGAAAATGTCTGCAGTGATGTTGGTACGTAGGCACTTGTGATGAAGTTGACCTCAAAGATAAATATGTTCGGTTCATCTATTACAGTAAGAGCAAAGACCGATTAAGGGGTACAAAGACGTGTTAGACTTAGTGGTGAAAGCACGTGAAACTTCTTTTCCAATTGCTTTTGTCTTGCCCACTTGTCCCCTTGATGCATTTTCTGATAACATGGTTGTTGCTCTATTGTCTGTAAATGTCTTAGGATCAACGCATGTCTGGGCTCAAGTAGACTTGTTTCTCTGAGCTGGATGCCCAGTAAACAATTACTTTGGAATGAATCATTAGATTGGATAGAAGCAATTTACCTAACTATTAGCACATAAACTTGTTGCCAGACTATTACTTGTCTCAGCAGAATTAGGTTGAACATTTATTGGTATAGAATTATTAGGCATTTAAACTTTCAGTTTTATGTTGTACCACATTATGCAACAAACTGTCCAGATATTGTGGGATTCTGGAAGAAGATAAAAATAAATGGAAACATTGCCTTCCATAAAAAGACCTGCCAAGACATTTCATGGCTAGTGAAAATAGACATATTTTAAAAATTTTCTGTATTGAAAATTAGAACAGTATTTAAAACCAGAAGTATATTCTTAAATTCTATCAGAAACTTTAAAACTATGTATATTTGTCAGTTTGTGATTTTTCTTTTAGGAATATACTTGGAGTAGAGTGAAACACACTATGTTTTATTCACAGAGAGGTTATCTTCTACTGCGAATAAAGGCTAGGCCCTGTGCTAAACATCTGAGATATAATTGGGAATCCCTCTGAAAATTGCCTCATTCTATCAAATGGATAATACTCCATCCCTTTATTTGCAGACTTCCTGAAACATTCAAATCTCTTCCTTTCTCAGAAAATGGAAGAGAGAGTATGGAGATCTCTGGCATGTTTTCATTCACCATCCTGACCCTCAGAAGCCGACTTATTTTTAGGTTCCTTATGGAATTGCTTCCCTCAAATTGCATAGCATTTTGCTGCTTCTGAAAATCTATATGCTGCAAATCATTTTGCCGAGTTTACTATTTTCAGTGCCAGAAATTATTTCTCACAAGGTGGAAATCTCTTTTCTTTTCCATATGACTCAACATTTGTCTGATGCTGTCACCAGGTAGGTAAGTATCCATCTCCCCACATCTCTACTCCTCCATGTCCTCATCTCCTGTTAATGCCAGTCTCAACATTCATCTTCTCAAAAGGATAAAGATTGTAAGATATATACTGAATTATTCATTTATTCTCTCACAATGGTTTCCATTTTTCATGAGATTTCCATCCTCCATCAGTCAATTAGATTTCAAATAGAATCAATAAAACCTCTTTTCTAGGCTTTTGTTATTGATGCATGAGTGGACTGTTATAGTTGCATAAAAGAGGTTGACTACAAAACATTCTATTAACATGGAAGATGGCTTATTACATAATATCAGGCAAAAATGCCTAAAATACAGTATCTAAAATATTTTAAGTCAAAACGTAAAAAGTAACAATAAAAAAATTCAATAAAATTATAAAATACATAAAATATTCTTAGAGTTTTAATTTTAGCCTCTGAAAGTGTTTTACATTGAGACTAACAATAGTGAATGTTTCCTGTAGACTGCATCTCTAATTTTATAATTAAATTATGTATATTTTATTTTTTAAATTTTATCTTATTTTTTTTAACAGTGAGTGAACTTGCTTAGAACTAATCTATTCTTTCAAGATAATATAGTTGATTTATAGCTGTGTATATTTGACCTATAGTCTAAAATAATTTACATTTATTTTGGTTGTATTCAAAATATAAATTTCTAACTTTGGAAAATTTCTTGAAAAAAATCAAGTGATACTGCTATCATTTGACCCACTTTTCCAGGGAGCAACGCTCAGCTAGATTGGCTCTTTTTCGTAGGTGAGAATCTCTAAGTGTACTCAAGTACCCCAGTATCCCCCTCCTCTCCTGTCTCTTCAGATCATGATTACTGTCATTTCCATATCACCAGTGTGGTTTTATCTGCTTCACAGAAATCTGACTTAGTCCATTTGTAAAGTTTTTGAACATTTTCAGTCAATTCATCAATCATCCTACAGTTTCATTCACATTGGTACACAAGACCTATTTTTAAAAAGACATAATTCATGTGCAAGAAAATAATAAGAAATTTGCCTCATTTCTTTCTTTGTATGTCAAAGGAAAGAAAGATGCAAGAATTTCTGTTTGCTCTGGTTTTCTATGACAACTGATTTGTTGTCTCTTCATGATAATTACAAAGTTATTTAAACTAGGGCCATAAACTGTGTCTGCAAGATTGTCCCTCTCTCAGGCTACTACAATTACTCATAACGTTTTGTTATTTGTCTTTGACTCATTTTAATGACCTATCAGTAATGCACTCTTGCTGTTTCTGGTATCAGACTGTTTTCATCTAATTTCTGGAAGTAATATTAGTGACTTTTAAGAGTAGAAAAATATAGGTGGAGGCTCAAGAAGATAATTTGCTACCAAATATACATATATGAATAATATGTATATATAATAATGGCTATTATATGCAATATATACACAGATATACAATATTAAAAAAATCAATATGGACCTTCAGATGGCATCACATAAAGTAATAGGATCACTGTTTTACTCTAGAGATTATATAATATATTGGTTTAATCTATGGTATCGATTAAGTACACTGACACTCTGGCATTAAATTTTTTAATAAGTGGAAAAATAGAATAGTGGTAGTAACTTATATTTCAAAGACATCAAGTTGATTGAGTCATTACCACATTAATGATTCAATTGAAAACAAGATTTAAAAACTTGTTATCAATTTCAAATAAAATGATGAATCTCCAAAAAAAAGTTGCAATGGGAATTTTCATGTCTCGATGTTTTGGTATTTTTTGCTTAAATTTTTTTTTTTTTGTTATGCAAAGTCTGTTTTACTTATCAAGTAAAATATACCAAGTATATTGCTTTGAATTTTGAATCTTAGGACAGTGTACATTTCCAAGTTACAGAGATTTACATTTACATGTAAATCTCTGTTTCAGTTGGGAATTTATCCTGACATTTTGAATGAGAGAGATCTTACTTGTTTTCCATATGACTATTTAGGTACCCTAATACTGCTTATTTAAATTTTGCCTTTTTGTACTAATTTAGATAGCAACTTTATTATAAGCCACAAAACTACATTGTGTATATAATTACATACATTTTTCTGACCCTTCAATACTACTCTCTAGCTCACTGACTTTCTAATTTTAGACATTATATTTTTCATTTCCTTCATTTTTCCTTTTAGTTTTTCATTCATTTGCAAAAATGCTCTCTTAATTCTGACAATTTTTGTCTTATTTTCACTTTTCTCTCTTTAAATATACTTACAGACTTATTTTATATTGTTTTTGATAACTTCACCATCTGCAGATATTGAGTTTGATTCTGCAGCTGTTGTCTAATTGATTTATTTCCTCACGTATTTAGAAATTTTTTATTGTATTTATGTTCATTGGAACTTTATATGCATACCTTGAAGATCTGGTATTAAAGTTTATTTGTTTTATTACAAACTGTGCTGATTTTAGGTAGCTGTCTGGACTTTCAAACTTAAGCATTTTAAATAATGTATTTCAGCCTCAATTTTTTTCCCAAGAGACATATGTCATAGAAATTCTGGTTTCAGATCTATCTGAATATTGATTTATGGTTAAGAATTTCTTTTCTTCACTTCTCTTTTCTTCCCTATCACCACTTTCATTTCCCTCTCGAATTCCCTTCTTCTGGTCTCTCTTCTTGTCTCTGATTTCTGCTGTCCCCCCTACCCCCACTTAAAATTTGTTTCCTTTCTCTTGACTTAGAGCCAGACAAAGGCAATTATTATCTCCACCGTTTTTTTCTGGTGGATAGTTTACCTTTCAGTGGGTTACCCTTGGGAATCCTAGTTCTATGAAGAAGTCTCCAATCTGTTCTTGTATCCAGTTTTACTCCAAGTTTTGTCTCATTGATGACATATTTTAACTCAAATCTAAGCTATAAGAGTTTGAATAGATCCTCTGAGGAAACACCAGTTCTTGAAACTTTCTAACAATAGAATTCATTTTATACCAGCTTAGTCATGCATTCAAATATAGGTTTTACATTTTATTTCATACTTTTAATTACATTCTCTCAAACATTTTTTGCAAATGTTTAGTCTGCCATATTGCTAGAAATAGAAGTTAGCAATTATTATTAAAATGAATTGCCAATCTGTTGTTAAAAGTGTTTGCAATGCCTAATTGGAAAAATATCGCTTACCATAGAGAGGGATTTTAATTTGGGTTACAAGAAATAGTGCATTATTTTTATTATGCATTCCTCAGAAGTGGCAAATGTGTGGGTGATTTCCAGTTTTTTTTTTACAAGTTCATAAATTATCGAATTCTAAATTGCACTTTATATTGGTAAACTTGATAGCTGACATTCCTTTTCTGTTTCAACTGTAAAGTCACATATGGATTTTACAGTGTCTTTATTGCAGTGATTCTTGCTTTTTCTAGCTATAAGACAATAAACATCAGTGTTTATGAGTGCTGATAAGATTCTGAATTCTATTCTGCTCTCATTGTTCCTGCTGTGAAGTGATTGCCTATTTTAAAATCACCCAAATAGAGACTGATTGCTATTATGAACAAAGAAAACTATTCATAGAAATAACTTTCCTTATTGGCATTATGGGTAGCAATGGTGATGAAAAGTCATATGCTGTATACTATACTGGAAAAGTCAATCTTGCAGTGCAACTTAGTCATAGCTATTGAACATTTCACTCACTTTTTTGTTAATCATTTAACCACTTAACCTATGAGCCTTTTCATTTTCTTTACCCAGACATAGCTACTTGACATTTCCAGGAAAAACACATCTTCTTTTAATTGCTTTTCATTAGTGTCAATCAAAAGACACCTTTTGTATATTAAAAAAATAAGAATGTGCTGAGATGGAATGCCAGAAATAGCCCATTTTCTTGGTAATGGACAAATGGCATCCATGCGACTCTCCAAGGGTGAACCTTATGTCTTTCAGAAGCTAAACGATTCATCTGACAACATAATGAAATGATTGCTTTTTGGGGGGAAAGAATTGCAAAGACTTTCTTTCTCTGGATAGACAATTTAGAAAATGTTATGAAAGGATAGAAAAAGAAATTATAAAAGTAAAAAGCTAGTTTAATAAAAATGTATTCCAGTCAGAAATGTGAACAAGCAATACCTGATTATCTTGAAAAAGATATCCTCCTGGGTTGACATATACTGGAAATAGTATTAATCATTATAGTTAGACAATAAGTTTAGTTTCTAACTGGAATCTTTTTTGAGGGTTGGATAAGGAAAATCATAGAAATGATTTTAGTTTTATAAAATCCACATATTTATATGAATACTTTGAACTTTACCCACCTCTTTTTGTGTTTATATAGCTAAGTAGACAAACTACTTCAATTTGTTAAGATACATTTTACAAAATAATATTTGAGACAAGGGCACAGAGAACATTTTATAAATAGAATATCCAACTCTGTAAATAGTTAACACTGGACTTCCTTTTCTATGGCCAGATGAAGATTATTATTTAAGCACAAGAATACAGAGGCTCTACATTAAAGAGTTTTAGGACTGGGTTGGGTGATGTCTCAGTTCATCGCTGTAGCAGGTACTATCAGCTGGGCAGTATATAAGCAACACATGTATTTATCACAATTGCAGAGTCTGCAAGTATGAGATCAGTATTCCAGTACAGCTGCATTCGCTTGAGGGCCTTCTTCTGGATTTCAGGCTTCCACCTCACTTGCAGCAGGGCAAGTGAATTCACTAGGTTTCACTTTATAGCGGTACTACTCCCATTCGTGAGGGGCATCATCCTTAAGATCTAAATACCTCCCAAAGGTCATAACTCCTAATACCAATCCAAGTAGGTTAGGGTCTCAACATATGAAATTTGAGGAGACAAAGATATTAAGTCCATTGCAGTATGAAATGGTGAGAAGTGGCTGAATTTTAACATCAGAAAAAAACAGACAAACAAACCAGGGCTTGTACTGTTTTAATTCCCTTATATGAGTAATGGAGATGATATGATAATTGATATTATGTATCAACTTGAATGGGTCACAAGATGCCCAGGTATTTAGCTGAATCCTCTTCTGCTTGTGTCTGTGAGGGTGTTTTTGAATAAGACTAATATTTAAATCTGTAGTTGAATATAGCACATTACCTTCTTCTGATACAGGTGGCTCTCATCTAATAAGCTGAAGGCCTGAAGAACAAAAAGCCTGACCCTCCAACAAATATGAGGGAATTCCTCCTGCCTGACAGTTTGAGCTGGAACATGATCTCTTCCTGCTTTGTAACATGAACCGAAACAATGGTTCTTCTTGAGTCTCCACTCTGACAGCTTTCAAACTGGAAATACGCCATCAGTTCTTCTGGTTCTCAGGCCTTTAGGCTCATACTGAAAATATGCTATTGGTTTTCCTGGGTCTCTGGTTCACTGACTAGAGATCTTGGGACTTCTCACCTCCATGACCAGGCAAGCTGATTCCTTACGTTAAATTTTCTTTATTAGATTCTTTAAATAAATCGATCTATACATGTATTTGTATACATATATAAATGTGTATATATTATTTCTCTTAGTATCCACTCTTGCCCATTTTTCAAGTGTGACAGACACTAAAGGTACAATCAATAACATCACACTACACTTCACACACAAAGACAGCAAAATCCACAGCATACAATCTCCCCAATATTTATGTCAACCTACACACATAATCCCTATTTAGCCCAGGGCTTAGGCTAAAGGATAAGGCAAATGCACTTAGAATACAAAGCCTCCCTTTAAATTTAATTTATTAATCATCTAAATTTTTCCAAATTAAAGAAATTGAAGTGAGAATAAATCATTCACACATTTATATTTAGTACCTTCAAGCATTGAATCCTTCAATTTTTTTTTTTTTTTTTTTGGTAGAAAGCTTTTTAAAACCTGATTTTGTTCAAGGTTAAAGTAGTTTAATAATTGCAAACACCAAAATGATCATTACTCATTGACAGCACTGTGAAATCACACTTTTAATAGGAAGTTACTTTATTATTGATATGTTTTAGTGATGTATGCAGTTTAGGATTTTAGTTGTGATTCCACTGATGTTCATGAAATCAAAATAGGAAGGCTTTATTAAGTCCTACAGGGTACTAAAA
Source organism: Solenodon paradoxus (assembly GCA_004363575.1). Classification (NCBI taxonomy): domain Eukaryota; kingdom Metazoa; phylum Chordata; class Mammalia; order Eulipotyphla; family Solenodontidae; genus Solenodon; species Solenodon paradoxus. The sequence continues at coordinate 991,694 of RJWH01000155.1, read as the reverse complement.
CATTAGGAGTCCCAGTAATATTCAATAAAATTGACACTGGGACTTCTAAGAACCCCTTTAAGTTGCTCCCTCAGTAGAGGTGGTTTTCACGCAATTCTGAAGAAAAGTATGACCAGTCATCTAATTATAAAGCAATTAACTTGGGACTACAAATCTTGTCAATAATTCTCAAGTCATTTCGCTGCCTATATGTAAAAAAGAATCATTAATTATTCCAGAGAATAATCAAGAGACTGAAATAGGACCAGAGTGATTGGAGCAGAGAGGTGGAAAGACAGGGGAGGAATTGGATTTTAGAAGAAGACAAAGTGAAAACAGATAGGGGACAGATCAGGTCATGTCAGCATATTTTTTGTTTTGCAGATACGTTGACCCACATTGTGGGAAACTGAAAGACTTTATTTTTCATATGTCACTGAGTAAAAGTACTATACTGGGAGTGAATATGGGTTAAGAGAAGTACATCCTTAAAAATGCTAGCTATGACTTCCACTTCAGTCCTTTGAAAACATACTAATCACCACTGGTTATGATAAAAAATAAAATATACAAAAATAAATGCTGGAAATAAATATGTATTTATAAGATTAAGTTGTTGATTAAACATAAGTGTATTGGTGGGAAGGAGAAAAATGTTCCACTCAGGAATTTGAATCTTTGTAGTTTAATCCTGGCTGAGCTGACCCTGTTACCACAGGCAAACTGATTAACCTCTTTGTGCCTTGGCTGCTCATCTGCAGAATGAAGATAATAATGACTCACTAATAGGACTGCAGATTGTTTTGTAAGCACCAACAATTATAGAAAAATATAAATAATTACTTACTCTGGTTGTAAGAGTCTAGTCTTTACTGCAGAGTTTAAACATCTTCTCTCTGCCTAAATAATATTTCAGGTTTAATATTTATCAGACGGTATCTTTTACATGTGCGGAGTATGCTTAAGTTTACTTTTGTGTATGGTCAGATTTATGTTTATGAAAATGCACTCTATTTTTCTGATGCCTGTTAATCAATCTGCAATATATTGGGTCCAAGATTATCAGTTATTGCTATTGGCAGTCCATGTTTTAACACAGTAGAGGAACTCTGGGAGAGAAAGGGAGGTGGGGGTCAGGAAAGTAATCGAAACTTAATAACTATTTGAAAGTTAAATGAAAGCCTTCCTTGTCTGTTAAATAAGAAGAGTATATTTTTATTGTTTTACAAGACTATTGCAGTTATATTGAATATAGTTAGAAGTTCAACTTGAAGCAGCAGGCACACAATAACATACCAAGCAGAGGCAGAATGAAAGAGTTCCTAGTTGGGTTTTATCGTGGCTTCACTGATTCACATTGAAATTGCCCTCTTTTTTCTGATATTTCCAATTATTTTATGAGAAATATTTATAAAACTGTATTCCTTCAGTGGCATAAATATTGCCCATTTCCATAATCATTCTTGGTGATCTTGCCACACTTTCTCTAGTAGATGAAAGCACATAATAATCTTCTGAAATAATAAAATATTTGCACAACTGGAATAGATATTATTCTTTGTGAACTCAGAGGAGAATCATACATTCTTTACAATTCCTTCTTTTAAAAATGTTTGCCTAGTAAATATGTAGGTTGTTTCCGTGTTGATTGATGTTAATGACTCAGACATGCGACGAAAATGTTGCTGTGATTTGTTCTATAGAGAAATGGCTGCCCTGAGTTACTAGTTAGTGGCCTTGACTGGCTGGAGAGTGATAATGAACTAAATATAGACAACTTTTTGGTTGTGGCCCATATAACCTTGTGTTACGACTATTATAGTTCTTCTATCCTTTGATCAATAAAAGTGGGAAAAAATTGTTTGAATTTTCCAGAGTAGGTTGAGCAATATCTCTAACATTTATGTATTTTGTTGTAATTCTCACCTGACGAGATCTTGTATCTCAGTCCTCATTTCTTTCTGCTCTGGCATTGTTCTGATTGATTCTGCTGGATTTTGAGAGTCAGCGTTTGTGCCCAGATCTCTGGATGAATTTTTCTGAGAAATTTCATCTATGGAAAGGAAACAACATAGAGACAGAAGAATAATGCATTTTTTTTTTTTTTCTCACAGCACATGACAAGCACAGAGAGACAAATAGTCTCTCTGTGGGCAGTAAAGCTGCAAATGTTGTAAACTGAGGGAGGGTCTTACATACTTGGGGAATGGAATTTTTCACTTGTTGGTTCAGTTAATCTGTGTGGGAATTACTAGGGGTTGTTAAAGAAATCTGTTTTTTGCAGGCCCTTCCCCCAAATGCCTGCAACTTAGGTGGTGCTGTTTTGTTCAGGTGGTACTAATTTATTTGACTAACACTGGCTTATCTGGGTGGTGCTGGTTTACTTTTAGCATGCCTGTGGGTTAATTAATCTCCTATAATGCACTTTTTTTTTATTAGAGGAAGAAACATTTTATTTTTATTTTTATTTAGTTGTTCACACTGATTGTTTTCCCCCAGGCCCAGAACTTGAATCCAAGGGTGTGTGACTTGCATTCCTTTGGAAGTGATTGACCTAACCGTTACTCCATCAGGGCACACCCTGTTGTACTCTTGATACAGCTATATTAGACAACATAAGCTAGAGATGCTTTTTGGTTTTCCAGGATAGTCTTTTCAGGAATGCCTTCCTGCAGATTCTTGCTAAACAAGGTGGGACTTTAAGCAGAAGGAGTTAATTTGCAGATAACTTCAGGCCAATGAAAAATATGCTTAAAGCTTGTGTATTATATAGCAAAAAGTTCACATGATTATTTATTTTTGATATCAGCTAAGCTGAGATTTATAAGGATTTGTCATTCAAAAGGCATTTCTGTTGGCATGTTATGAAATTAAGGAAAAATAAAATAGGCAGCAATAATTTTATATGAAGTTAAATTTTTGCTTTTGGTTTAATTATCTTTAGCAATGATGTCTTTTCTGAAGAAGCAATGCACACTAATACGTACTAGCTTCATTTTCAGTCCAAAATAAAATTTTTTTCTTCATGCCTACAAATACAATGTCCAATTAAAGTAGTTTAAATTGTACTTTACTCAGAGAACAGTCAATTCACCAATAAATATTTGGATTACAGAGAAGATTTTAATGAAAGTAAATTACTTGATATAAAAAATGAAAATATAGAAGGAACAAAGAAGTACAATGAACACAATTTAATGGTTATTCATTATTCAAAGTTGCAATTTATTTTTAATTGGATGTATCGTGCTTAGAAAATTGAAATCAAGGACTAAAACATAACTTATTTTATTGTAATACATTAAAATTAAAAAAATGTAATCTAACTCAGCATTGAAAATCTGCACTTATGATATATCAGGAGGTGATTACTGAAGTTTTCACTGTGTAATTTATTGAATTTGAAAACTTTTATGATTTATCTAAACTCTTTCAATATACTGAATATTTCAGGGGCATGTTTCAGGAATAAAGGGGGTATTAAATTGAATCACTACTTATAGTATTAAAATGTTTATGAATAAGAATGCTTGAACCTTTAAATTTGCCAAGACCATTTTCTTCATACATATCTCCTACCTTTATTTTGAAATTATAGTAACCTTGACCCTACTATCTTATATTTAAATGTGTGCCAACTATCTTATATTTAAATGTAAAATTTCCAAGATTCCTGAATTTATTTGGGGTAGAAAGGATCTTTATTATAATTATGCCCTTGAAGTCTGGGTCTAAAGATTATAATTTGGGTGAAATATTACACATTAACATGTGTAAAAGCTCTTACTGAGTGTCATAATGCAGGGGGGTCCTTTTAATACAAAAATGTAGTACAGTAGTGAATTTATCAGTAACTAAGAGATTTCAGAGTGAAAAATATATTGGACTTTCAATGTTATTTTTACTAAGAGATCTTCAATAGAAATGAGAGGATCATCTTCTTCCCCTATGTGTTTTGTCATTTTATTTTCTTGCTCATCTCTATTCAACTAAAAAAAACCACCATTTTCAGATTTCTGATATTATACCATGTATTGCTGCCTGAGAAAATGAGAGCCAAGTTAATTTTCTTGTGTCTGTAAATACTGAGCCAATTACTGTAAGGCATTTTAAAGCAGAGTTTTTAACCACTGGCCATGAATGTCCAGTGCATTCGCCGATAGGTATTGTTGAGATTGAATATTATGTATGCATTTTGTACATGGAGAGAGTTAACATAAGCTCCTCATAGATTCTGAGCCAGAAGGTCCATGAACCATTATGTGTAAATATATTTTTCTTTTCCCTCAAAAGAAAATTATAATTGAAAGAGAACATGAAATATGAGAAAAATAATTAGAAAAAAAGCCACCTGAATATAAAACAAGCAGAATGTGTAAAACGGTCTGTCTGACAAGGTTTTTATTGACGGTTCCTTAAAAAGTTGTGTGAATATAAGCTGCCTCATATGCGTCCATCATTCATTAAAGTTACAGCATATGTATTGCATTTGCAGTATGATTTTTCTGCTAATACCAATTAAATAACAGATTGCTCTGCAATAGGTGTTTTTCCTTTCATTCTAATATGGAGTTATTTTTAAAAAAATCAAAGCATTTGCATTAAATTAACTCTACATAGATTCTTGCACCTTACTGGATCTTCTCTGGACATTACCAAGCCTTTCTAAATTGACACTCCTCGATGATGACAAGTCTAGGATATTTAAAAATCTATTACAGCCTAATTCACTTTGTAGATAAGCATTTTAACTACAAGATAAATCCTTAATCATAGCTTATTGATGAAGATAAAAATCCAGTAATTGCACATTCTTGAATTCAAAACAAAACAACTTAAAAATACCCATGATAGCTTCCAACAAAAGACTCCCATCAACATAGTTCATTGTGGGCGTCTCTTTATCCATGCAGCATGTAATTGGTTTGTAAGAACAGATGGCTAGATTGTTTGCATCCTCCTCATCATGAAAGAGAAATACAAAATATATGGCAAGTCTCACTCTGGCATCTGAGAGACATGTTGTCAACTGCACATTGTACTTCTTCCCAACTTCACACATGGACAGCAGGGTTCCTTCTTTTGAAGCTGCCTAAATGAATATTGTATGTCTTTCTGCCAACTGTGCTCTTCACACATTGTATAGCAATTGCCAGATTTGTCAGTACAGTTGGTCAAATTCAGCCTTGGAATGTATGTTCATGGAAGATAGTAAAATCTGGAATCAGAGTGGTCTGATATGATTGCATTTACTGAATGTGAAGGAATGAGCACTGAGTTTGCCATCCACACTCCTGGCTGAGTCTGCTGTCTGGCAGCAGCTCACTCTGCTCATCTTTAACATCCTTCCAAACTGCTTAGCCCCCTTGTAGCAGTACATAATGGATAACTGTGCAGGTGTGAAACATGTGCTCTACTCTTCAAATGAAGAAGCAAGTGGTGTGGAAAGCCATTAACCTTCCACATTTTATCAGTGGTATTAAATCATTGCTGGAAAGGGATTCAAAGAGAGAAACTTATTTGAGAATAAGTTTGTAAATTAGACAAACATTAGTTCAAATAGGACTTTTTGGGGGGATGGGTATACAAAGACTTGAAAATGTTTCCATTGGATAAGAAATTTAGTACAGGACCTGTCACCATTTGGTTGAATGTCTAACTCTAAAAACAATAACTACATTGAGGGCACTGTCTCAAAAATAAATATGCTTTTATTAGACACCAACAGTATCTGAGTAGCCTCATTGTCAGATGAATTAGGAAAGACTAAGTCTGATTACTTTGATTAGAGGCATAAATGATAATATTTTCATTTCAATAAATTTACTTTGGTATTATAATAATGAAATAGCACAATTTTCAGAAGTATATGACTGGTGATTATTTGCTGGCACACAATATTGTATTTTGACTCAGCTTTTGTTTAATTTCATGTTTGCTAGGATATGTAATGTTCTTAGATTACTTTTAATTGTAACACTTTGGTAACATTTGAAATTTTATTATACCTTTGTAGGTTGTGAAATCTAGAGGAAATTGGCAAGTATTGTAGCAATGCATGAAAACGAATCTGAAGAAGTACCCTAAAATGCTGTACAACAGAAAAAGAGATTATATTAAGAAGTGCTCATGTAATATGTAAAAAAATCCAACGGGGAAAGAATCAGAGTAGATCAAAGTTGGGGAAATTACCCTAAATGAGGAACGATTAAGGAACTTAGGTTCCTTAACTAAAGTATTGAAGACTAAATAATGATTGAGCAGTTATTTCAATTCTTTGAAGGGCTGTTACATAAAAATGAAAATAGATTATTTCATATGCTCCAGAAGACAGAAGAAAGATTTATTGATGGTATTTTTAAAACAAGCAAACAAAACCTCAAATATTCTAACGACTAAGCTTATCTAATAGTGAAGTGTAAGGCTTTGCAATTTGCGAAGCCCCCTTCCTGGAAGAATTCAGGCGGAAACTGGAAGCTCTTTACGGGAAGTAGTTTGAGGCCTCTAGTCACCTTTAATGTGCTATAAAGTCTAGATAGGACTTATTATGTCTAGGCAGTTTTTTAATTTCAAGATAAAGCATCACTAGTAAAGAAATGAACAAAGCAACAAAAAGTAATATAGGCTCATCTAAGTTAATTTTGGTACTGTGTCAGGATCAGAAATCCTGTCCTCTCTCAAAGTCATGCTTGGTTTCAGAGACGTTTTTATTGGAATGAATTCATCTAGAAAGTACATTTTATGTGCAGGTATTAGGGAATGTTCTGAATTACTGGTGCTGGGTGCTGAGTAGAGAGCTCTAATTCTTACATCACTAATTCTCTGGATGACTCTGGATAAGTCGCTTTTCTGAAACAGTTTCCTCATCCATAAAATGAGAAATACTTTTGTCATGGGGATTTCTGTGAGAATTAGATAAGGCTCCATTTGAGAAAAATGCAATATAAACACAAAATGTTCCACCAGCCAGTCTGGGGTAAATTACTTTTTTTTTAAATAAAAAAAGATATTAACTCTTTCAGGTCTGCATAACATTGATGTATGTGGCACATTCAGGAGCTTGTATTTACTTAAGAAAGTTCTAGGGATTATATTTATTTATTTAAATATATTTATATATTATTTATATGATTTATATTATATGATATTATTTATATGATATTATTTATATTACTTATATATTATTATATATATTATTTATATATTAAATATAGTTAAATCATGGAAATGATGAACAATTATGGCACTTTATCCAAAAAAAAAAACCCCGCTAAAAAAAACAAACCCACCCTACCCACATTGGTAAAATCTTTTAAGTTTTAATTTGAAAAAAAATTTTGTTAGAATATGATTTTCTGTTTGATATTTAAAGCAAAATATGCTTTCCGTGCCTAATACTTCCTTTTAGCTGATACAGCTTTCTTTACCTCATTGTCGGTAGCAAAACTGCCCTCTGCCTCATTATATGCAAGGCCCCTCTGTGGACCTGGAACTCTGCTGGACCTGGAACCTAGAGGTGCTGACTGTGGAGAGCTATTTGGTGCTGGAGGTTCAGGGAGGCTATCACACTTAAAATGTTTGCAGTGTGAAGTCTGTATGAAGGGTATGAATGAAGAGGAAAGGAAGAGAAAGAGAATAACTAAAAACATTGCTAGATTTAGAATCTTATCTCAGGATGCTAAGGGCAGCATTGAATATCAACCATGTGGTTGCTGGAGGTCACGAAATGGTCACAGGGCTAAATTCACCAACAATCCAGTTTCTCCTGCAGTGATTTTAAAACAAGAATATTAAATCAACAAAGAAGTCAACACTTAAAAATTGGGAGATTTCAAATTGAAATTTGTAACCGCAGTCTCTGTAGACTGAATATGAAATGTCTGGCAGCACTTGATCCTTATCCCCACATGACATTTATTGAATGGGGCTGAGTGGCATCTGTCCTTTTTAGATTAGGCATGCATACTCCTTATTTAAGCTATCTGATTTTATCAGCATTGGAATTTACCAATTTCAATGCTATTGTTTAATATATATTAAAATTTTAATTTGTATTCACAACTTAGTGATGATTGTATCATCTTTATATGTGAACAAAATGGGAGTCAGAGATATTAAATATTTTGACTAATATACAAAACCTGTAAGTGTAGAAATACAATTTGAACTCAGGAATATCAAACTCTAAAATCAATACCCTTTCTAGTATAAAATACTGTTTTTATTATGACTTTGTTTGAAGTAAAACTCAATTTCAGTGTTTGGTTATTCTTAAAAGCAGAATTTTTAAAGAAGCTGTATATATTAGTTTTCTGTTGCTGTTGTAGCATATTACCACAAATGTAATGGCCTAAGGCAACTCAGGTTTATATTTCTATAGGTCTGCAACTCAGAAGTCTAAAATGTGTCTGATGAGATATTACTTCTGGAAACTCCAGGGAAAATCTGTTTCCTTGTTTTTTCTAACTTTTGAGGCTGCCTGAATTCCTTGGTTCATGGTCCCTTTCTCTGTCTTCAGAATGCATCAATCTAATCTTTACTTCTATCCTGCCATCTTTTTCTTCTGCCTTTTGACTATCTTGCTTTCTTCTTACAAGTACCCTTGGATAACACTGAGGTCTCCTGGATTATCCAGAATGGTGTTTACATCTTAAAATTCTTAATAACATTAGTAGTTTTTATCCCCATGTAACCAATTCATAGGGTTTGGGATTAGGGTAGGTGGGGACATTATTGTTCTACCATAGATACTGGCTATGGGCATTTAATTTTGATGCAGTTCTATACAAATAAAGTCACTTTATAGCCTCATAAGCCACTGAGTCATTTACATATCCTCTATTGGAACTAAAACATTTGTTTAAGGAAGCTTTTCATGTCATATAAGTGAACTAGAAGCCTATGAAAGATGATAGTAATTAAAAGAGGACTTTAGTAAGTTATCTTTATTTGAATCCAAAATGTGTTTCATTCTTCATTTCCATGGCAGATATAAATTAAACCATGCTCTGCAGATGATAAGAGTTCTATAATCAGAAATCAACATCTGCAGATATTGTGACATTGCACCTGCATGCTTTGAAATAAAGAACACAAAAATATCAAGTACATGTAAGGGGCTATCTTTAAACACCAATAATTTTGCTTTTTCAAGACAAAATATCTTAAACGTAACTGTTATTCCTATTAAAGTTTTGAAAACATGCTAAGTCTGCAGATTTAAATGAAACCATTTTTTTCCTTCCCACTCAAATAGTTCCTCTGTTAAATGAAATTTCCACAAAAAGTTTTTATTACCAGCTATGAAAAATTTAAGCTTATAAATATACTTTGAAATAAATACAAGGATAGGAATAAATTTGTCATCCCAAAGATATAATCCTTGATCTCATGTCAATAAGTTTATATTTTTATGTGAGATATAAATTTGAAATCTGAAGCCATTCCTATTATAAAATAGCTCATAATAAATAGAATCATTTGAACATCATACTGTAATCAATGTCTTGATTATTAAGATTATTTTTTGCCTTCCTTTGATCTGATGTTTCCTGTAGACCATTTTTCTCTTCCTTAGTACTTTCGTTTATTACCCATGTTTCATTATATTCAGTGAAGAGTCTTGTAGGATATACAGAAGTAATTTCCTTTGCTTTTTGAGAAATTTGAAGATTGGTATGTTCTTCAATTTTTGATAAAATTCTAAGAACATTTTTTCTATTACATCCTCTTGGTCTTACCCTTTGTGAAAGTTTTTATATGTGGATTTTAATCAGAAACGGAGCCTAGTGATCATAACATGTTTTCTTTTTTCAGTGATACATCATACTAAATATTTTAAATTAAATAATCTAACAATTGAAAAGTTTTAGTCATTAATCAAGAGATAATATTAAATTGTGTTCACATTTCAAATCATTGAAAAACATTGATGTTTTCCATCTTTCTCCTGAGCTAAGTAAATGTTGACTATTTAGCTGATATTATTTTGCTCTCTTGAATAAAATAAAATTGCAGAAGAAAGATAGTGGTGAAAACAGTGGATGTGTATAGGAATAAGTAGGTATTCACTGTATTCTAATCTGAATAATTAAAACACATAACTGTTCTTCAAACTAAGTAACTAAATAAAGTAAGAAAGCTAAAGTGAATTTTCTCCACTGCCTTTTAAAAATATTTATTGAATTAACTTTGTTTTACAAAATAATATAAGGCCATATTTGTGAGTTCATCATTAATCAAGTATATGAAAACATACCACACCCACCACCAAATATCAAGTCCTCCACAACTGCCCATTGGATTTCCACCACCACTTGCTCCCATTTCCCACTTCTTTCCCCACTGGTAACCTCAGTTCTATTTTTGGTGTACAAAGGTTGTTTTTGGTTTTGTCTGTTCATTTGCTTTTTTCCTTTGTATTCTACATAAAAAAAACAAGCTCAACTGGCATTTGTCTTTATCTTTGTGACATATCACTTAGCATAGCCTCCTCTAGTTCCATCCATTTTGTTGTAATAGACAGGGTTTCATCTTTTTTAAGACTGTTTAGTATTCCATTGTGTGTGTATTCCACATCTTATCTGTCCATTCATCTCACAATGGGACTTAGTTTCCAGTATCTTGACAATTGTAAATAATGCTGCAATAATATGGGATTCATATATCTTTGTGAATGATATTTTTGTGTTTTTTAGGTAAATACTCAGAAGTGGGATAATGAAATCATAAGGAATTTTCACTCATAATTTTTTGAATAATCTCCATATTGTGCACCAGTTACTTTTTCTCTTTATCCTTGACAACATTTGTTGTTTCCAGTCTTTTCCATAATAGCCATTCTCATGGATTTGAAGTAATATTTCCTTACTTTTTAAATTTGCATTTCCCTAATAGCAACCTAGAAGGAACATCTTTTCAAATGTCTGTTGGTCATATGCATGACTTTGGAGAAATGACTATTAATTTCTTCTGTCCATTTCTTAATTGAGTTGTTTGCTTTTCTGTTGTTGAGTATGAGTTATTTGTATATTTTGGAAATTATATTGTCAGATGTATAATGCACAAATATTTTCTGCCAATCAATAGGATATTTTTGTTTTGTTTTGTTTTAGTGGTAGTTTCTTTCGCTGTGCAAAAGTTTTTTAGTTTGATGTAGTCCCATTTTTTGTTTTGTTTCCCATGCCAATGGAGTTGAAATTCAAAGACCATTGTCATGAAATGTGCTACTTTATATATAGAATTTTATTGTAGTAACTTTTATTTTACAAATTAAACTCATATGTGTAGTTCTCCATATACACACCTCTTATTCCTCAGATATATGTTAAAATCACCAAGTGTTTTTCACCGTCGTCCAGTGGGCTCCTTCACTACTTACCCAGCCTCACCATCCCATTTCTTACTGATAATATTTGTCTACTGCAAGTGTCCAAGGATTGGTTTTGTTTTATCTATTTCTTTGTTTTAACTATTCACATTCACCTACGAGATCATCTGGTATCTATTTTTCTTCTTTGGATTTATTTCACTTAGCATAATCCCCTCTAGTTCTATCCATGTTGATTCAAATGACAGGATTTCATCTCTTCTAAGGATTGTGTAGTATTCCACTGCGTATGTGTACCACATCTTCTTTATGCATTCATCTGAAGTTGGGTTCTTAGGTAATTTCCAGGTCTTAGCTATTTTGAACAGGGGATCAATAAACATGAGGTTGCGTCACTCTCTGCAAGTAAGTGTTTTTGCATCTTTTGGGTGCATACACAGAAGTGGGATGGAATGATGGTATGAGATTTCCATTTTCAACTTTTTGAGGAATCTCCATACCCAATTTGCACTCCCACCAACGGTATGAAAGTAGCCCCTTGTCTCCACATCCTCACAAACATATGTTATTTCCAGACATTTGGATATTAATGAATCTCTCAGGTGTAAGGTGATATGTCATGCTGCTTTGATTTGCATTTCCCAGCCAGTAGGAACATCTTTTCATATGCCTGTTGGCCATCTATATATCTTCTTTGGTAAAATGTCTCTCCAATTCCTCTTACAATTTTTTTATTGGATTGTTTATTTTTCTGTTATTGAATTTCATGAGTTCTTTGTATATTTTGGATTTTAAACCCTGACATAAATATGGAACACAAATATCTTCTCCCAGTTAGTAGGATGCCATTTTGTTCTGATGTTTTCTTTTGCTGTGAATTGAGTTTGATATGTTTCCAGTTGCTTTTTTTTCTGTTCCCCTTGATACTGTAGTTGAGTCTCCAAAGACCTCTTTAAGGCTGATGTCATGGAATATCTTTCTTATGGTGTCTTCCAAGAATTTTTTGGTTTCTGGTCTTAGTCCAAGTCTCTAGTTCATTTTGAGTTAATTTTTGTGAATGGTGTATTAGGGAGTGGTCTAGCTTCATTTTTTTGCATGTGGCTGTCCAGTTTTCCCATCACCTTTTATTGAAGAGACTTTCCTTTCTCCATCATATCTTTTATCTTCTTTTTCAGAAATAACTGACTGTATGTGTGTGAGTCAGTTTCTGGAGATTCATTTCTATTCCATTTATCTGTGCCTCTGTTATTATTCCAGTACTATAATGTTTTGATCACTATAGCTTGTAGTATAACTCAGTGTCTGGGAGTGTAATCCCTCTGGATTCATGCTTTTTCCTCATAACCACCTTGGTTATTTGGGGTGTTTTGTTTTTCCAAACTAATTTTAATATTTTTTTGTTCTATTTCCTGGAAATAAGCCCATGGAATTTTAATGGGCATTGTATTAAATCTATATATTGCTTTAGGAAAGCTGACCATTTTAACAATGTTTATTCTTCCCAACCATGAGGTCTTAAGAAGGACTTGTAGTTTCCATTATATAGGTCTTTCATCTTCGTTATAATATAGTCTAAGATAATTGATTCTTTTTACTTCTGTTTTAAACAGTGTTACTTTCTTGATTTCATTTTTTTCTAGCATGATATTTGCATATGAAAATGCAATTGATTTTTGTTCAGTTATTTTGTAGCCTGCCAATTTAGTATTCATTGATTAGTTTTTTGAAAGAGTTTTTATGGTTTTTCAATATTTATAATCAGGTCATCTTCAAACATGACAGTTTTACTTCCTCCTATCCATTTTGGATTGCTTTTATTTCTTTTTCTTGCCTTCATATTCTGAAGACCTTAATTATGATATTAAATAACAGTGGTGAGAGTGGACAACCTTGCCTTTTTCGTGACCTAAGAGGAAATGATTTCAATTTTTCACCATTGACTATGATGTCAGCTGTGGGTTTATCACATATGGCCTTTATTATGTTAAGGTATGTACATTCTATCCTCAGTTTATGCAGGATTTTTATCATAAGTGGGTGTTGGATCATGTCAAAAGATTTCTCTGCATCTATTGATATGATCATGTGGTTTTTCTCCTTGCTCTTGTTGATATGGTGTATTACATTAAGAGATTTATGTATGTTGAACCACACTTGCATCTCTGGGATAAATTCCACTTGATCATTGTGGATGATCTTTTTGATGCATTGTAGGGTACAGTTTGCTAATATTTTGTTGAGAAGTTTTGCATCTATTTTCATTAGATATTGGTCAGCAATTTTCTTTCTTGTTGACACCTCTATCAACTTTTGTTACCAGTGTAATGTTAGCCTCATAGAAGGTATTTGGAGGTGTTCCCTGTTCTTCAATATTTTGGAAGAGTTTGAGAACAATAGGTATTAATTCTTCTCTAAACATTGGATACAACTCATTAGAAAAACCATTTGGTCCTGGGCTTTTATTTTTAGGGATACTTTTGATTACCTTTTCACTTTCCTTGCTTGTGATGGTTCTGTTCAGGAGTTTCAAGGCTTCCAGAGTCAGTCTTGGTAGATAATATTTTTCTAAAAATCTGTCTATTTCCTCAAGGTTATCCACTTTATAGGCATAGAGCTGTTCTTAATAGTCTCTTATGACGTTTTGAATTACTGTGGTGTCTGCTGTAACTTGTCCTTTATTTTTGAGTCTAGTTATGAGTTTTCTCCTTTTTTTCTTTGTAAGTTTAGCCAACTTTGTCAATTTTGTTATTTTTTTCAAAGAATCAACTTTTGGTTTCACTGATCTTCTGGATTGTCTTTTTATTTTCTATTTCATTAATTTCTATTCATATTTTGATTATTTCCTTTCTTCTAAAGATTTTTGGTTTTAATTGTCCTTCTTTCTCTAGTACCTTTAAGTATAGGATTAGATTGTTCACTTGTGATCTTTCTTATTTCTTGAGGCAGGCCTGCATTGCAATGAACTTCCTTTTACTACTGCTTTTGCTACATTCCATAGATTCTGGTAGTCCATTCTTCATTCTCATTGGCCTCTAAGTATTTTTTAAGGTCTTCTTTGATTGTCTCTTTTACCCAAGAGTTGTTCAAAGTGTATTGTTAAGTCTTCAATTGATTTGGAATCTTCTAGCTTTCTCTTTGTGGCTGAATTCTAGTTTTAAGCCATTGTGGTCAAGAAAATGCCTGGTATGATTCCAATCTTTGTAAATTTGTAGAGACATGTTTTGTGTCCCATCATATAATCTTCCCTGAGAATGTTCCATGCACACTTGAGAAGAATATGAATTCTTTAATTGTTGGATGACATTCTTGGTATATGTCTGTTAGGCTAATCTGTTCCAATTGGTTGTCTAAAGCTGTTATTTACCTGTTAATTTTCTGCCTGGTTGATCTGTCCATTGATATAAACAGGTTTGTTGAAATCTATTATTGTAGTGCTGTCGGTGTCTCTTGTCAGTTCTAATAATACTTTCTTAACATATTGGATGCTCTTTCATTTGGTGTATGTATGTTTTAAGCATTGTTTCTTTTAGCTGATTGACCACTTAATTATTATGTAATGTCTGTCTCTGTCTTTCGTTATACTTTTTAGTTGGAAGTCTGTTTTATTTAAGTGTGGATTCCTGTTCTTCTTTGGTTGCCATTCGACTGTAAGAGTGTCCTCCAACAATTGACTTTGAGCCAATGTTTATCTTTTGCAATAATGTAAGTTTCCTGAATGTAGCAGAGGGTTGTGTTATGCTTTTTAATCCATTCCGTCACTCTGCATTCTTTGACTGGTGAATTCAATCCATTAACATATAGGGTGATTATTGTTATGTAACTATTCTCATTTTGTTATTTGACTTCCATGTGTTGTTCCAGAAAGTGCCTTTGTTCTGTTCTTTCTTTTCTTAGGTGGGTTGGGTGTAGCTTTATTTTAACTGTTTTCCCCTTCTTGTTCTTCTTTGCTTTTTCCCTGGAGATGTATTTTGAAGTTATCCTGACGTTAGCATTAATCTTTCTATGTCTACCTCCTATTTTTATCTGAAAGCAAATTAGTCTTTCCATAAGTCTAACCATGCACATTTTTATTCTCTTCTCTTCTTCTTCACTTTTTATATGCTACTTCCTTACTATTTTTAAGTGGAGTTTCTTTACGCTTTATAGAGCATCCTTTAGTGTTTTTCGTGTAGTGGTTTTGTGGTAATGCATTCCTTTAACTTTTGCTTACCTGGTTTTTTTTTTTCTTAAATCATTTCCTCAGTTCTAAATGATAATCTGCTGGGTATAGTATCTTAAATTGAAAATTCCTTTCTTTCAGCATTTCGAATATATCATGTCGTTCCTTTCTGGACTATAGAGTTTCAGTTGAGAAATCTGCTGACAGTCTTATGGGGATTCTGTATCTGACTCATTTTTCTCTAGCTCCCTTTAAGAATCTTTATCTTTTTTTTTTTTTTTTCTCACATTTTGATGACAATGTGTCTAGGTGTTGGTCTGTTCGAGTTTCTTTTATTTGGAACTCTTTGAACTTCCTGGATATGGAAGCTTGTTTCATTCCTTAGGTTAGAGAAAGCCTCAACTATTATTTCTTTAAATACAGTTTCTAACCTTTTTCTGTCTCTTCTCCTTTTGGGAAGCCCATGCTGTGACTGTTGTTTATTTTAATGTGATCCTCTAGGTCTCAGATCCTGTCTTCATTTCTTTGCATTGTTTTTACTCTTTGCTGATTTGCTTGAGTGCATTCCTCTGGCCTATATTCGAATTTATTGATTCTACTGGATGCTTCATCCATCCTCCTTGAATCCCTCTATTGAGTTCTTTAGTTCAGTTATCATATTTTTCATTTCTTTGATATCTTGCTTAATTTTTTTCTCTCTCTTTTTTGTTTTTCTCTTTTACTTCATCTATTGTTTTCTTGATTTTTATGAGTATGTTTATCACTGTTGCCCTAAATTCATCCTCAGGTAGTTTACATAGGTCTGTCAAATTCCAGTTTTCCCCTGGGCTTTTAATTGTATCCATGATTTTGCATATATATATCGATATATATGTATCGATATATATCGATATATATATCGATATATATATCTGTGTCTTTAGTTGACAGTCTGTTTATGTTTCTGTGGGATGGGTTTCTCAGCAGTGTTGGCCTTTTGTAAGGTATTGACTTGCACTGAATAACCCTGGATCTTGGCTTGAATACCTGGAAAATTTGAGTTCTGTGGATATCATCACAGTTTGGACTTGTTTAATTTCTTAGGAAGACTATACACTGGGGCCTGAGAGTTCAGCCTATAGGGTTGGCGTTTGTGTGGGACATGCAGAGCCTTCCCCCAACATCTCAGGTCCCAATGGTAATGATTATCTTGTCATTGGCCCACAATCAGCACACAGGCTGTAGTTCCATTTCCATTCATAGAAGGGCACTAGTGGGTGTTGTTGAAGGTTCCTTCCTTCTAGAAGACTCTTCTTCCTTTAAACCTGGGAAGGGAATTTCTGGTGGTGGTTTCCTGTCCACTCAGTCTATATGGTGGTGGGAGTGGTGGTGGTGGACGTTGGTGACTCTCCTAGCTGATTTCTGGTTATTGAAGAGTCTAGCAAACTTTTCCTGCAGGAGCTCCTGCTCAACTCATCTGATGCTGATCCTCCTTCACCCTGCACCAAGACTGTCTCTCCTCCGCGCACCACCTCCCACACCCCTTCCATGTTCTGGTCCTACGGGGAAGGCTCTCTACTGCTTTTGGAGTGACTCCAAAGAGCCTGGTTCTTTTCATGATTCCATCCCCTCTGCTATGGCCCAAAGCCCAAATATGCGGTATAGCTCTGATTCCTGACGTTTCACCTACCCCTTGTGATAGTGGTTGCTGCTGTGTCTCTGTAGCTTCTGGGCTTACTTTTTCTCAGTATTTGCATCTGGAAAATAAGTGAATTCCTAGTTGTTCTGTGGGGAATAGTGGGGACTTGTTTCAACTACGTTACCATCTTTACTCTGTCACCTATGTTGCCTTTTTTCTAAGTATTTTTTTCTGGTTTCCATGAATATATCTAAGTTTCTAATCCATTTTGAATTAATTTTATTTGTAATATTAGACAGTAGTCTAAATTCATTCTTTTTCATATGACTGTCCAGTTTTCTCAGCACCATTTATTGAAAAGACATTCCTTTCTCCTTCATTTACTCTTGTTCTCTTTATTGTAAATTAACCATATGTATTTGAGTTTATTTCTGTTAATTCAGTTCAATTCCACTAATCTGTATCTCCATTCTTATTGCAGTACCATACAGTTTTTACCACTATTACTTCGTGGTATAGTTGAAGATCTGGTAGTGTAATACCTACACATTTGTTATTTTTTCTCATGATTGCTTTAGTTATTTGGAGTCTTTTGTGCTTCTATATAAATTTATAAAAAAATCATTTCATTTCCTTGAAAAATGTCACTGGGATTTTGATGAGGTTTGCATTAAACCTGTATATTGTTTTAGGTAAGGTGACCATTTTAACAATGCTAAATCCTTTCAACTCTGAGAATAAAATATCTTCCCATTTCTTTATATTTTTATTTTTAACAATGTCTTATAGCTTTCATTACAGAGGTCTTTAAACTTCTTTGTTAAGTATTTTACAAGGTATTTAATTCTTTTTATTTTAATTATAGATGGGTTAGCTTTTTAAATTTAATTATCTACTTTTTATTGTTTGCATTTAAAAATGCATCAGATTTTTGTATATTAATTTTGTAGTCTACTACTACTATACTGATTAATTCTAGTAGGTTTTTTGGTAGGGTCTTTAGGGTTTCTACGTATGTTTTTACTTGTGTAAACAAGTGACAGTTTTATTTCTTTTTCAATTTGGATTCTTGTTAATTCTTATCTAATTGCTGTGGCCCGGACCTAGCAGTGTGAGATTGGACAACCTTTTTTCATTCCTGATTAGGAATGATTAGGAATGATTAGATGATACAATTTTAATTTTTCTCCATTGAGTTTAATGTTGGCTGTGGGTTTATCATATATGGTCTTTATTATATTAAGGTGTATTCCTTCTATCTCAATTTTATGTAGCATTGTTATAATAAGTGAGTGATGAATTTTGTCACTTTCTCTACATCTATTGATATGATAGTATGATTATTATTATTATTGCTTTTATTGATGTGGCATATTACATTAATAGATTTTTGTATGTTGAACCATCCTTGCATCTCTAGGATAAATGCTGCCTGGTTCTGATGGATGACCTTTTTGATGTATAATTTGATTTGGTTTGTTAATATTTTGCTGAGGATTTTTGGTATCTATTTTCATCATATACATTGGTCTGTAATTTTCTTTGTGACATCCTTTTCTGCTTTTGGTATCAGTGTAAAATTGGCCTAATAGGGAATGTTTGGAAATGCTCCTTGTTCTTCAATTTTTTGGAAGTGTTTGAAAATAGGTATTAAATCTTCTCTAATGCATTGGTAAATCTCACTAGTGAAGTCATCTGAACCTTTGTTTTTATGGGGATAGCTTTGATTGTTTTTCCAATTTCCTTACATTTGATTGGTCTATTCAGCCTTTCCATTTCTATTTGATTCAATCTTTGCATTCTATATGTTTTAAAAAATCTTTCCATGTCCTCTAAGATGCCTTTAAATTGGCATATAGCTGTTCATAGTAATCTCTGATGATCATTTATATTTCTAAGACCTCTGTTGCAACTTCTCCCTTTTCACTTATGATTCTAGGTATGAGAGTTTTCTCTCTTTTCTTCTTAGTATAACCAAGTATTTGCCAATTTGTTTATTTCTTCAAAGAACCAGCTTTTAGTTTTACTGATCTTCTCAATTGTCTTTTGATTTCTATTATTGCTTAAATTTTTATTATTTTCTTCCATCTTTTGACTTTTGACCAAAAGTTTTTGACTTTGTTCTTTTTCTAGTTGACTTAGATATAAAATTAGATTGTTTATTCTGATTTTTCTTCTTTTATAAAGTAGGACTGATGCTATAAACTTCCCTCTTAGTACTGCTTTTGCCATGTCCCATAAGTTCTGGTAGCTCATGTATTCATTCACAGTTGTCTTCAAGTATTTTTAATTTCTTTCTTGATTTCAACTTTTACCGGAGTCA
Organism: Solenodon paradoxus; assembly: GCA_004363575.1. Classification (NCBI taxonomy): domain Eukaryota; kingdom Metazoa; phylum Chordata; class Mammalia; order Eulipotyphla; family Solenodontidae; genus Solenodon; species Solenodon paradoxus. The sequence goes on along the minus strand of RJWH01000155.1, from coordinate 972,286 downwards.
TTCATAAGCATGTTCTTTAGCCTCCACATATTTTAGGATTTTCTAACTTTTCTTCGTTATTGATATCTAGTTTTATGCTGTTGTGAGTAGAGAAGATGCTTGGTTTCATTTTGATCTTTTCAAATTTTCTAAGATTTATTTTATTTCCCAGAACATGATCTATCCTTGAGAATGCTCTATGAGCACATGAGCAAAATGTGAATCTGAATTTCTTGTATGAAGTATTTGTAGTAGATGCCTATTAAACCCATCTCTTCTAGTTATTCATTGTTTCACTGTTAATTTTCTGCCTGTTTTATCTGTCCATTATTTAAGGTATGGTGTTGAAGTATTCTACTATCATTGTTTTGCTGTTGATGTCTTTCTTCAGTTCTGTTAACTGCTTTATGTACTTTGATTCTCCTTCACTTGGTATATATATTCTCTTAGTTTGATTTGAGAGCAAATTAGTCTTGAGCTCATTCTCACAGTTCACATTTTTACTCTCCTATTCCCCACATTTTATATTTTTGATGACTTGCTGCTTCTAAGTGTGGTTTCTTTTCATTTTATAAAACTTCTGTTAGTATTTCTTATAAGGTTGATTTCATGGCATGACTTTCTTTTACTTTTGATTATCTGTAAAGTTTTTTTTTTTAAAATCATTCCATTATCCAAGTGATAATCTAGCAGAGAATCCTTGGTTGGAAATATTTTGTTTCAACACTTTAAATATATTATTCCCTTCTCTTCTGGTCTGTAAAGTTTTAGCTGAGAAATCTGCCAACAGTCTTATGGGGGCTCTTTTGTATATAACTTTTTTCTCTAGATGTTTTTTAGATTTTTTTTTTTCAGTTTTAATTATTTCATTTGTATTTCTCTGTCTTTTCATTCTCTTAGCTATTCTGTATTTATCTCTGGGCTAGACTTTGTTGATGTAAAGGCCTGTGTTGGATACTAAGATACACAATATTAGACTAGGCGTTGGCTTGCATTTTTGGGGTCTTTTAGTTTTATGATCACACAACTCATCAAAATATTTAAAGTTCTAGAACCTGCCCTATGTTGAGGCCTAAAAGTCCAGGCTACACGGTTGGCATTAGGTTTTCCTTAGAGTCACAGGCATGAATAGCAGAGCACAAGAAACAGGACCTAAGAGCTGTGGACAGAGTTCACGAGAAGATCACAATTTCAACAGAGGTCACAGGAGAGAGGGGGGCGGGGGGTAAGAGAGAGAGAGAGAGAGAGAGAGAGAGAGAGAGAGAGAGAGAGAGAGTTAGTTCTAGGAACTTCCAACAAAATCCCCTGTGAAAAGTCGTCTTCCAGAGGATTGGCAATCCCAGCCAAGGTTGGTAAACCAGCCCTGAGTGGAAGTTCTATGACATACCAAGCAGATACCAATGCTGTTTAGCAGTCACCCCAGCCAGGTAGAAACTGCTGTTTTTATGGACTCTCATTCAATTATCGTGTATGAGAGAGCTGGAGAGTGGAATGGTCCTCAGGAACTGTTCAACTATCTGTACTGATGTGCACCTGGCTGTCTCTGGCAGCCCATTGAAAGGCACCAGCAGTTCAGCTCAGTTTGCTGATAGCAGAGAGTGTGGGTATTTCCCCCTACAGTTTTCCTGCAGTGTCAATCTCTAATGCCCACACCATATGGAAGCAGTGTCTCAATTCACAAGGGGGCTTTCACTCTTTCCACTCCACATGGAGATTTTTAGTTCAATGACTGAAAGTTCCAAGGTATGGGTGATCCTATTTTTGGGGCAAACCATTCATCTCTGGGGAGCGTTCATATTATCAGTCTTTCTTTAAGAACCCTGGGGTCTCAGGCCATGATGCTGAGACAGATTGATTTCTCCTACAATTTAGTATCTTTTCTCTGTGGAAATTCTGGTCATTGTTTGCTTTCAAAGGTTGTAGTTGCTAAATGTATTATTGTTGCGCCTACAGTGAGGAGGTGAGTTCTAGATTTCCTGCTAATTTTTAAAAAATAAAAATTATTTTGTTTAAGGAGGCAGAGGAGAAATTATAAACTATATACTTTTAAGTTACAAAAATGACAGCATCATTGCAGTTATCCTCCCAACTATAAACATATTATCTTCTTCCAGTTGTTCAAGTTTATTCTACATCTTTCTGTTCCATTCAGTTATTTTCTTCATAGGTCCTTTATTTTTCTCTAAGATAGGAATAGTTGAATATAAAGAGAATGAGACTATTTATTCAGAATGAAACTTGATTATGGAGATATTCCTTAAAAGGAATTTGTTTACCTACAACCTTTCTTGTAATATGTTATAATATGCTCTATTTATGATCTGACTTGTAATTTTCATGTATTTATTAAGTTTTCCTTCTTAGAGATGAAAAAAATAGAGAGTAAAAACTTAATTTTACTTCAATTCAACGTATTTCTCTAGTTAAAGTATAGTCATTAAATCATGATGCAGAATTTATATATAAATTATTAGCAAAAATTGCTCTAGTTTCATGACAATTTTATTTTTTCATTATCTATCAACTCTCTTCTAGTGATTCCCCTATTATTTTTGTATTTTCTTGGTTGTGGTGTATTGTTCAACTGGAGAGATGTAGGAAAGAAGGTCTAAAAAGAGTGGAGGAGTAAGAATCAATTGAAAAGTCCTACAAAGTCAGATGAAGTGAGTTAGATTTTGTCCTGCAAGTAATATGATGACACTGAAGTTTCTTGAGGAGAGATGTAAGATCAAAATTGTGGTTAACAGAAAGTAATCACTAATAGTGTTTGGGTTTAATAAAAATGGAAGAGATGGGGTAAAATAAAATCCTAACTAGAAGACACCAGTTAGAGAGCTTGGGAATAGTGTAAGTATGAGTTACTAATATAGGTCTGACTCAGGATAGTATTGGTGGATTTCAAATGAAATAAAGTAGGGTTGATGGCTATTATGAGAGGAAATTTTTGAAGTCATTTTCTTTATAGCACACTCTCAATAAAAATTAATGAAGTCAGTTTTTTCTACATATTTGAGCTCTGACCTTGTATTTTGGTCTGTGATACATCAAATGTGACTGGCGTCATCTTGGTTTTGAGAGCGTTCTTTTCATTTTTGTTTTCTTCCTTTGAGAAACAAAATAAAGAGTGTATGTGATGAATTTGCATAAAATTAACATTGAATATAAAATATAATACTTATTAATTCAATTATCTAGCATTAACATTGGTCATTTGTTTACAATATACTAAAAGTGATCACTGCTTCACTTAAATGAATATTCTTGACTCTACTATTAAATAATCATACTTGACTTCCATAATTCGTTGGCAATGGGAAATGTTTCGTTTGTCAGTGTGGATTCTATTCTTCCTGCCGCATGTTTCTTCCAATTTGGTACCTCATTTCCCAGAGCCCTAGCACTGGCCCCTGTCTTTAGTGATAGAATGTAAAATTTAGAGAGAAAAAAAGATTAGTCCCTTCCTTTATAGTTCTTTTCTTTCTTTTCTTCATGATTTTATTTAACTTCATTATTTGCCTGAGCAACTAAGCTTTTCTTTGAAATAGTGGTAAGTTTCACTAGACATGATCACTGTGTATCTGTGGATGTTCTTATGGGAAAAGAATAAAACGAAGTTAAGGTTAAAACATAGGACATTTGGTGGCTAAGCTACTCACAGTCTAGTAAGAGGAACAAACAAACAATAATGTAATGAAATGAAATTGAAATGAAATATTTTGAATGATGAGGCAATGTTGATAGAAGACAGAGATGGGGTATAAAGGTGGAATGGTCAGTTCTCATGGAAGAGAAGAGAAGAGTTAAGAGACTATTAAAAAGAAGTGACTCAATTTTGCAAAGATGAAATTTTTGTTTTCTTGATGGGCAAATAATGAGAAATTCTCTAGACAGGATGCACATTTAGCAAAAGCTTAAGATGTGATTGTCTAAAGTTGGAGGGAGATTACAGTAGAAGAGGTGGAATGGGGAAGAATATGAGAGAGAAGATGGAACCAATGAAGGAGAGGGGTATGCGGACCTTGAATCTTGTAAGCTGTGCTCAACATTGCATTTATTATTACCAGAACCATCTTAAATTGGAAATTAAATTGATCAGGTTATTTAGTTTAAGCTTCAGTAATTATATGCATTAGACAAGGTAGCTATTAATACTCTTATGTTATTGAATAGGAAATTGGCTAAAGAAGTATGAATCCCTGGATATAGCATAAAGTTACAATAAAGTCTTAGTCAAATACTTTTACATCATGTTATGATGATACTCATAAACATATCCATAATAGTCTTTATGTGTAAACAAATATAGGTTTATGTGAATAATATAACATGGAGTTCAAGAGAATTTGAATTGATAGCAGTGTGAATTCTTGATTTATTGATTATTGACAAATAGCAGTTGCATGATATTTTGCTTTGAGGGTTAACTCTTTAAATGACACTTAAATATACAATGCAAATTAATTTATTCATTCTAAGATAGTTTCATAAAATATTAAATGTCTTTTATTTTAGAAATTTGTTTAAATACCATTTCGAAAGATTATATTCTGTGATGATAGTATTTGTCAATTTTTGTACTTAGTGTATTTAAAAGTGGAGAATAACTACTTATCCTCTACCCACATGTGATTGGAAAGAATAGCTGCAAATAATTCCTCAAATATGACTTTTAAGATATAATGCGGTGCCATCGGATTTCATGATCAACACCCATTAATTGAAATGGTATGGAATATACCCCACAATTGTTCTACTTCTGTCTAGTTTAGGTACTTATCCAGTATAACAGTTTCTAAAGGAAGGAAAACTCTGTATGGAGTTTCTGGTTTTTCTTTTCTTTCTTTCTTTTTTCTTCTTTTTTTTTTTTTGCCTTCTTTCTAAAATCCTTTTATCCTGCAGGCAAAGTATTTGGAAAAGTTGGTTCAACTAATATTCCTCTTGTTCTGAAGCAGTAAAACCTAGATATTTAGTTCTCACTCACTGAAGTCAGAACAGGGTTACAGTCTAGTCTGCCATTTCATAGCTGCATGTAAGTAGCAAATTATAACAGGTCTCATGGTTATTGTGAGGATTTAGTACAGTAATGCTTGGAAAGGTAATTACACATTGTTTGGCACATTCTAATTACTGCTAGCTATTATGTTCTCTGAGAGAACAGGAAAATAATCACGATAGCCAGAGCTAACCTTCACTGTAGTGACTTTTCCAGAGAAAAACAGAACAAGGCTAGCAAAGGGAAGTATTCATCTCAATATTTGTGAAATTCCATGTTTTTAAATATTTAAATAATCTTTAAGGGTGGGATTATTTATTTTGAAGTAGAATTAGAAAGAAATCAAGGACATTCTTATGATGCAATGCTAAAGTACATTCTCCACATTTCTCATCCATTGCAATAGTCTATGTCAATGAGAAAAAGAAGACAAATTTAACAATGTCCATGTTAAGTAATCTGGGTGTTTTCTATACTCTAGGCTCATTTAAACCTTAATCATTATACCATACTTTTCCAGTCCCTGAGGTATACTCCTACTTGAATTAGATATCTTTCACCCATCTTTTAGGTGGGAAAAATAATTATTCTAAAGACCTTATGTTGTTCTTTTAGCTAAATATAGTGAGTAACTCATTAAGATTGTGCTACAGAGAATTATAGGTGAACAGTGATCATACAATGATGATTTGAGACTTAAAATCTGTCTCAAACACAAAGTAATAACAATTATAATAAAAGCAATAATAATGATAATAATACATCGATAATTATAATAACTGCCACCTAGGCAATTCTTACTATTGCTCTCTCTAGTTTGTATAACAAGACTACAAAGCAGGCATTATTTTCACTTTACAGATTAACAGACTTAGAACTTATGAAAAAAATTGTCCAGAGCAAGTTTCCTCCACTTTGGTAGTATTGGAATTTTTAATGGGATAATTCTATGCTGTGAATGGCTGTTCTGTAGAATCTAGGATATCTGGCAGCGTCTCTGGCCTTGTTCATTAGATGCCAGTAACATTCTTATTCTGGAACTGTGACAATCAAAAATATCCCAGACATTGTCAGTTGTCCCAAGTGGCAAAACTACTCCCCCTTTGAGAGCTCCTTATCTAGAGACTTTACTGTTAAAATGCAGTTTAGTAAGATACAAAAGTTTGGATGTTTGGCACTCCTTATTAAAACAAAATCAGATTGTTAATTTAATATTTGGGGAATTATTTCATTTTGTATGATGTTAGAAGTGAAAATTATCAGTGATGAGTCTTACTTGACTTTTCCAGATCCTAATAGAGTCTTCTGAACATTTATTATTCTATTTTGAAGAACCTATACACAAAATATGTAAAATAATGTGGATAGACCCCAAAGACAAATAGTATGTTACCTGGATAGTAGCAGGTAAAACTTGTACAATCTTTTATATACCAGTGTTTATTAAAATCCATCTCCAGACAAGAAACAAGAATCAAGACTAATTTAGAAATATAAGAAGCATACCTGTCTTATGGATTGCTGAGACTTACTGTTTGGATCAGGACCTTGTTTATTTTCATCATTCTCTTCTCCAGGCTTCACCTTGTTGAATTTTATTGTCAGTGATTTGAACATCTTCTCTGAAGTGGTTCTGTCAACTTGTGTTGTTTGTGACTTTGTGACTCTGTGTCTCGAGGTAGAGAAATGTACTTTGTTTTTCTTTTCTTTAGTAGACAAGCCAATTAGTTGTTTAATCAGGATTTAGTTCTGGTTAATTCCTAGAGACAACTCTCTAGTTAGTCAGGGCTTTGGCTTAAAAGCGGTAAATTTATTCTGCTTTGCAATTTGAATTCCGTTTATTAACTTGAGAGAGTGAAAATGCCCCTGTGAATTACTTACAAGTGGATGATGAAACACGACTTCATTGTTGATTTGATTGTTTAAATGTGATCACATGGTCCACTGGTTTTGTTTTTCTAATTACCGAATTCCATCTTAGCCTATTCAAAGTGATGCACACACATGATTAAGAGCATAAAATGTACATAAGGGCATATAATAAAAATCAATAGTTCATGTCCCCCAGATTACTATCTTTGGTCCTGTACCATGAAGTAAATACTTTCAAGTTTCCTTTTTCCTGTTCTTCTGGTGGCTATTTTAAATTAACCTGTGGTGTTTTATTATTTGTTAAATTAACGGAATTCTTAGAAAATATAATGAAAAAGCAGACATTGTAGAAGTGGGTACGACACATTCCCCAGTTGAGCTCCAAAAACTCTATAATTTTTACCCTGGTAGTGGTATGTCTAGATGTGTAACTGGGCAGTAAATGGGAACCCAGGGAACCTAGTTATCCAGGAAAATCAGTTAATCATAAACAGGGAAATCTATGACATTTAGTTAACAGATAACATTCTAGTTACAGATAAATTTGCCTAGGAGAGACATAGATAATGGATTGAACAGGTTTGACACTGATGCATGGGGGACTTGTGATCACTCTGATAAGTTAGCAGATCTCCAGGGACACAGTATCTGCCCTAATCAACCCGGTGGAATTCCCCAAATACCTCACCTTCCCCCACTTTGTGCCCTCCACTTATCTCCAAATAGTATACCTTCTTCCACATTGCCTCTCCATGTGCACTTTGTTATACAACCTCTGTAACCTCTACAGTCAAGACAGTGGGTTTGAGACAGAGCAGGTTTCCTATTTCCTTGATGGGTGTCTTTCAATAATAAAACTTCTTGCTTCAAACAGCCAGTGTCCAGCTGTTGAATTTGAAGCACAACAGGTGTAATGAAGCAGTCTGTTCTACAACAGATGCACATAGATGCAATGTGAGACCTTATCAGCATTTTGATTATTAGGATATAAACAGTTATCACACATAGAGGGACTAGGGAATAGATAACCGAGGTAGGACTGCAATATCCTAAGAAGGACAGTAATGTAAACCAAATAAACAATAAAACAATTAAAATGAGAACTAAGTTATTCATCACAATTCATCTCTTAGTACAATAGGTCTAAACATACAAATTTCTGTAGTTAACCAATTCTTACCTTCAGTGGAATTTTCTTATAAAACACAACAAAGAGCCAGTTGGACAGTGAGGGCTCAATGTCCTTCCATAATACAAAACATTGAGTCACAGTGTTATCTTTTAGCCATTTAGGTTGAAAAAAAAAAAAATCTGACATTTAAAAAAAATTCAATTATAGATTTTTGTTCTGCTCATATAAATAATAAAGTTTATACTACTGGAAACTCTCTTTCCATGATTTGAAAATTCTTTGAAAGTGAGGTCCAGCTTATTACATGGAGTTCCAAACATACTTGAACCATTAAAGAAAAGGAAAAATTTAGTTAATGAATTGATTTAATGTTACCTGTTTTGCTAGATAACATGAATATATTAGATAAATGTAAAAAAAAATATTACTTGAAATATCCAGGATTGCACTTTGGGCATAAAAATACTGTAATATTTTAACAAGAAATTATCAATATTTAGCCTTACTATTGATGGAATCTTATTCATTAACTTGTCTTTTTTTAAAAAATAAAAATAATCTGTTTTTTTCCCAGTTTTATTGAGCTATAGTTTACCTACAACTATGTAAATTTAAGGTGCACAATGTGATGTTTTGATATTTATGTATATTGTGGATATGGTTAGTTAACTACAAGGTTAGTTATCACATCCTTCATTTCTATAATAACCATTTTGTTGTTGTTCTGGTGAGAACATTTATTTCATAGCAACTTTTTAGTATTCAATATAGTATATTAACTATAGCTACTTCTGGTGATTATTGCTATATTACTATAATTAACAAAAGTGTTTTTATTCAAGTTTTGTGTATGTGTAAATTTGAACCCCAAAATTCTGTGAAACATAGTTTCAATATTAAGACTTGTTAAGGAGAACTTTATTTTTCGACCCAAGTCTAGACATACTTGCTATTCTGGGCTGCCGGTGTATTATTATTATTTAGGTATTTATTTATTTTTTTAGGGATGTCCTGTTTTCTTTTTAAGGAGACCGTTTTCTTGTGTACTTTCAAATTAAAACCAAAGCCCTTTAACAAAACTCTTCACATTCCCACACTGAGGGCAGCCTGAGCTATCTCCTCAAGTACTTGCTCCTTCTGTATTTCTACAACCTGGGGGTTTCCTTGAGATAATAGTTAAGCATTCAAATGTTTATACAGAAAATATTTGTGAGTATTTATCAAGGAAGAATTTTAATTAAGTTCTCCATATTACCAATATCACAAGTCCTTACTGACTTTTAAAAGAAATTAGAAGTTTTAATTTTTAGATTTGATCATTTAAAAAGAACCTTATGACATAAACAACTTGAATAAATGACTTGACTGAATAAATGACTTGACATGTATGTCCTAGAACTGTAAAGTTACTTATTTTTGTTCAAAGTAAGGGTGTTCTTTATTTTAAAAGAGGTATTTTTTCTTTGTTTCATGACATCATTTTTTTAGACATAATTCTACAACAAACAGGATCAGTGAACATTGAGAACTTCAGAGCAGTAGCTGGAAGTAGCACTGAGGCCTTAAATTTTGATTAAATCTCTCTGTTGAAAGTTTAATCAAAATGGAAGGGAATTGTTAAATAAAAAAGGAAAAGAAAGAAAATTTAACAGAAGAGACAAAGCAACAGCCCCCCCAAAGGAGCTATTCTTATGAAATTTCTCTCACCAAGACTCCATTTAATTCAATGGCAATTTCTCCCCAAACTGGAAATTTTAACTCAACAATCTGGTGTTTTCTAGTTGATTCTAGGAAGTTATCTGCATGATAAAACATCCAATCTTTCCCTAAAGAAAGTAGCTTTATTTGAAATCTCTTTTCTTTTGTTAATAACCTTGACCCACTCAATCTCTGACTATAAAAACCTTTCATTTTGTACAACTTCTTCTAGCACCTTTTACTTGTTAGCTGGGATGCAGTTTGATTCATAAATTGCTTTAATACAGCTAATTAGATCTTAAAAATTAAAAGATAATTCCAAGTAAATAAATGTGTATGGTGTCATTTGAGGAACTTCTCTGATAAACTTCTAATCTTAGAGTTAACTATATTCTTCAATTTAGGATATATATCAAGGTCAAGTTATGAGAAAGAAGGATTAACAACAGGTTTGTGTGTGACTAATCCCCTTCCTGGGAACCTCAGAGGGTTAAATGACCTCATCAGATTCCCTTTTAAACTTGCCATATTATTTACCACTGTGATGCTAGAGAGTCCCTTCATATGAAATGTATTGACTACTCAGGACATTTTGGTCTGTCTAGATTGTTTATTGCAAACCTGAAATTTATGGATTTATGTGACGTGGGTGGCTGAAAATCAGGGAGAGGGAGTAGTATGCTTTGTAAGAGTATGAATGGAGGTGTCCTAAGGTGCTTTTTTCCTTTAAGAAATGTTTATACACACAATGTTCGAAACTTATAAATCTGAAACCAAAATGTGCCTGAATAAGGAGAAAATGTGCTTTTTTTTGGCTATTGTGCATGATGGTTGTGGGCTTTACTCAAAAAGAATGGTTTATGTCTCCTAGTAGCCTGCATTATTGAATCATTAATAAAGTTTGGTGCTAGGTAAACTGATTCCAGAGAATCAGCTTTGACAAGTCAACTTTTAGGATTATCACAGGTCAAAATAAAAATGATGCAGATAATAACTCAAGCATCTTTAGAAATGATTTAAAATACTATTAACAACTTGACTCTTGTCAAAATTGTATTAACATGGCATTAAAATTACAGATGAATGGTTCCATTTTGTCTAGATCAAAGATTTTAAAATTCAAAAAATGGACAAATCAATAGAATTCTAGAATGAGAGACATGGATTTTGAAGTATTCTTTTTCACTCACTGGATCAATGAGCTAAATTCAGTCTTCTGCCTTAACCTGCAAACAACTAGCATTGGGCAAAATAATATTTAAGGATCTTTTTAATTTAAAATCTGTGATTTTGTTTTCTGCAGAGATGCACTCCAGTTAGCAAGAAGAACAAGTGAAGGAAGAGGGTTGCTTTTTCTGGGTGAAGCAGCTATTAGAATTTCACTAACAGCATTCTAAATTTTCTGTAGTTACCACAATGCTGCAGTAGTACTTGACAACGTCAATGAAAGCAAGCATTCTTCAATAGAAATTTGAACATGTATCAAACTGAAACTCCTTAGGGACTCCTACTGCCCTGTGGGTGATGTCTGAACTCTCAGTTGTGACATTCTGGTCTGTTTATAATTGACCTTTGCCTAATTTTCTGGTTTCATCTGTATGTAACCCTACATCTTTCTATTCTCAGCTCTTGCCACAATAAATTATTTATGGTACTTGAGGAAAGCTGCTTGTTCTTAATTCCATCCATGTCTTTGCTCATATATACACTTCCCTGTTTGAAATACTACCTAGCTCAAACTGGATGCTTCTCCTCTCCTCTCAACAAGTGCAAAATATGCAATATTTTCTTTTCTTTATTGTTTCTCTTATACCTTGTGGTATACATATATCTCTACTCTTACACTTCTGATTTTACAGTCATTTCTCAATCTGTTTTTCCTATCAGTGTGAGCTCCTTCAGCCCAAAGCTATGCTTTGGCAACCTGCATATCCCTTGTACCTGGTTCAATGGTCGACATGTTATAGGAACTCCATGAATGCACATCAAATGAATGATGAGAAGATAGTGATTAAGGGCATTTCTTAACTCTGAATTAGGAATAAAGATGGTCTCTGTGCCAGAGGTAGAATATAAGAAGCAGAGAGAACCTCTTTGAAGAAATAGAGAAATTATGGTCTCATTGTCTTTTTATTGGTAATCATTATTTGCAAGACTGTCTTAGGCTGTGAGTGGGGTAAACTAAAAGAAGTATGCATAAAATAATGGTGTATATTGCCACAAATTGTGTTTTAGATGTGATAAATGTGATTCATAAATGGCACACAGTAATATATATGTAAATATATTCATTTATTTATATTTATATAAAATCATACTTTGGAGATACTATGAGTTTGTTTCTAGATGATCAAAATGCAGTGAATGTAAGTATAAAGGTAGTCACATGAATTTCCTTTTTCTGAAGCATATAGTGTTTACACTATATTACAGTCTATTAAGAATTCAATAACATAATGTCTAAAATGTATGTATGCTAATTAAATTTGACATAGACAGGGAATGAGCATATGCTGTTGGAAAAATGACTACAATAGACTTGCTTGAGAAAGATTTGGTACAAACCTTCACTTGTAATAGGTCATCATCAGAGCACAGTAAAATGATGTGTGTATTTGTGTGTGTGTATCTGTGTGCACCATGCCTGTGTTAGCACACACACATGGTAATAAGGTCCAACCAAAATAGTCATATCATCAAATAGTACTTTAGTGCTGTGACTAGTAATGTAGTTTTAGCAGAAAATTATCCATTACAGCAACGTTTTTTTTCATCTTTTTTGATATTTGAGTTTTATGTTTATAAGTGGGTCTTAGCTTTATAGTTATATAAAATTTATAAGCAAATAAAGTTTATATTTAGTTTCAGGTTTGAACATATTTATATATAGTTACTGTAACATCATTCTTATTAATGCTGGAGGATCCACAATAAAGTTTCTACTTAGTAGGGACCAAGTTGGAGAAATCCTAACTTCTTCTGAAGGAATCTTCAGTGATTAGATTTCAGACATTCCCACAGAAGGTGATTTTGGATGGGGAGGACTTACTACTAGTTCTTAAATCAAGTTATCTGCATGGGTTGACTTTTTCTTTTCTCCTGGCAGACTGTATGTGAAACAAACTAAAAAGCCAACTAAAGTTATGTTTTCTCTTATGAGTACTAGAGAAAGTAACATTTAAATAATTCTCTGAGATTCCTCTGAGTTAAAGTCAAACAACCTGAATATTTTTTCAGTAGAAGAAGAGTAACCACTGGGCTTTAAAAGGAATAGCTGTTTCCTAAACCTGAAGGTTTTTGTTTTTGAATTTTTTAATTAGCTCTGGGTAGGAGTTCTATTTTTAGAAGATAATAGATTGATAATAAGATTGAATATTGGCCAAATACAGAGGAATTCATGATATTGTATACATTATATTAAGTAAGGCAGGGAAATAGCACTTTTTTTTCAACTATAAGAATTTAGAGGAAAAAGCACTGAACATGTTGTCAGAACAGTTGGCCCTCATCTCTAAAATGGAAGCTAGAATGACAACCTATAAGGATCTGGAGAAAATTACAATATCTAATGATTATGATGATACATAAAAAGTATCTGGCATAAATGAAGTACTCAGCAAATGTTTCCTAATTAATAGAATAAAATTAATTATATCACTGGACAGCACTAAAATATAAAATATGCTGCATACTAAAGCTTAAAATTTTATTAAGCAGCAAACATTCTAGTTCTTCGTGTGCTTTATTAGCTGCTATGAGGTTTACAGTGATGATCAGCATGAAGTCTCGTATACACTCACATTTGCTTTTGCTTTTCAATTTTGATTTATCACATTATACAGGTTTCAGGCATACATTAGTATAATTTGATGCCTATCTACACTGCATTATGATTACTACCAGGAATCTAGTTTCCATCCACTACCATACTTGACCAGCTTTGTCTGACTTACCCATCATTTCTCCCCTCTAGTTATCACCATTTTGTTCTCATAATCTAAGAGTTTTTGTTTTATCTTATTTACTTGTTTTGTTTATCTTCCACATATGTGTGAAATCATACAGTATTTTTTTTCTCTAATTTATTTGACTTTAGCATATCTACTAGGTCCATACATGTTGTCACAAATGATAAGATTTTATCTTTTATAACCAAGTAGTATTCCATATATACCTATATATCTATATCTATATCTATAATATCTGCTACATTCATGTTGTTTCCAAATCCTAGTTATTAAAAATAATGCTGCAATAAATATAGAGTTGCATATATCTTTTCAAATTAGTGTTTTTGTATTCTTTGGATAAATACCCAGAAGTGAAGTAGTAGGACAATCATATAGTATTTCTAGTCTTAATTTTTTAGGAATCACCATGCTATTTTCCCTAGCAACTGAATCAGTTTATACTATCACCAATAGATACTCATGTTCTTGAGAGAGATATACATAATTATAGTCAACCTGTATACATTGAAGTATGTTAGCAATGTTACATTGGCAGAAAAGAATAGGTGACTGAGTCCACCTATGTGTGAGGGACCAGTAAATTGAAGAGTAAAGATCTACAGAGGAATTAATGCTCGATAGGTTTGAAGGAAGACAAATGCTGGAGCACATGTGGAAAGGTAGAACATTCTAGACACAGAGACCACATTTGATTAATTAAGGTATTACAGTACATGATGTTAAAGTGGCCAGCACAGTGCCCTTTATAGACATGTAAGAAATCTTAAATTATTGTTAAATTTCAACAATTAATATAAAATATATTACATGTAAGCTGTAGCCTATATTATTTCAAAAGAAACAAAATACTAGTTTTGTATTCTTTTCATTTTTGTAGGGTTAACAAAACACGAAGTTCAAAAAACAGAAGTTCAAAAATTTTACATCATAAAATATGTGTAAGACTATTTAGAAATATTTGCTAGCATGATTTCAAGCACTGACATATTTATTTAGATTTTTTTAAAGTCACCTGCAGGTGTAATGTAAATAAATGTAATGTGACTCAGTTGACATGAAAAATTTCTGAAGTCAAAATGGTTTTAAATATTTCATTTCAGTAAGTAGGAGTGTTCTCTTTCTTTGAGTATAATATCTGCATTACTTTTAATTTATAATTAAAATGCATGAGCAGTAAATGTAACAGATATTAAGGGTAAAAATGCCTTCAGGAAATTGTTAATAACTACTGGCATCTGTGACTAATGAATGCTATATTGGTTTAGACTGTGACTAATAGAATAAATGTTTTGAAAAAATCCTTATGTTAGTATTTTATAAACATAATCGGGTTGTGATGGATTGGTTATGTGAATATGGATGGGGTAACTGTGAAGTTTTCTCTCTTTTTTTTTTTTACATTCTTTCAAAAGTTGATTAGCCTGCTTCAGCGTTTAGTTTCATATGGATTGTCATTGCTTATTTATTTATTTTTTGTCATCTCATGAGCTGACTGAATGCACTTCAGTTAATTGAACACCATGATCTACTGTTATCTAAGGAAATAAATAGTGCAATTTGTAAAGAAGATTTTCTATACAATGAGCTCCCTGGCTAAGCTGCTTTTAACTGGATTTTTTTTCTATATTCTAATTTTATCTGTGATCTGAACTCACTGTTTTAGGAATTTCTGAGCTATATCTGGATGCTCTTAGTTCTGATATAAAATACCACAACTACTAATAAAAGCAGTCGTTTATGAATAATAGCTGTTCATTATCTCAATAATCAAAGCTGATGTATGCAAAGCAAATATATGAATCCTTGACCCAACATAAGGATATTGTTACTTTCCAGCACTCAAATTTACCAAAAGTGAGAACTTTATTGTTCTTTATTCTCAGTACTGAAGAATGAATAAAATATATGGCAATTTGAAAACCTCTTGTGAATGATTATGAGTTTCTTACTTAGAAGCCAGAATTCATTTCATCCTTAGGTTTTACCTTTATAGTTTGCTTGATGTTTAATTTGGAATGTTTTATGATCATTAAGATCAAACTAAAAAAAAATATCTTCTTTTTGCTACCAATCATGCAGTTTCTTATGGATTTCAGTTTTTTAAAGATACCATTCATTTAATTTCATCCCTTATTTTTATTATATGGATTAGATATGTGTTTGATTCTTTTATAAAACTTCTGCTCCTTTTCCTTTCTTCTTCATTTCCTTTTCATACTATATCTAAGCATTTAGAGAACATCTTACTATTGAAATAACTTCTGAGTTGAACAGTAGAAACTGTGAGCAAGACATTCGGAGTACGGATGGGTAGCTCATGTGAGTGGGGAGCAGTAGAAACCCACCCCCAAGAGCAATGAGGACTCCAGAGAGCAGTTGTTTGAGGAATGTTGTTCATATTTTTCTGTAATATTGAAGTCGTCACTGGTTTCATGGAATACAAGTTCTCAAATTATTTATAATTATATATCTCATGTTGAATCTCTCAATGAACTTGTTATAAATTAAAAACTAACTTATTTTGAAATAATTTAAAACTTACAAAGAAGTTATAAGAACACAACGAAGAATCAATATCTGCAAAATTGAGATTTCCCAGTTGAATCACATTTTACATTTTATTACATTTGTTTCCTCTCAATCTCACTGTCTCTGTCTCTCTTTTATCTATGCTAATAATCATTAGTCTTCCTGAACCACTGGAGAGTATGCTGTAAACCTGATGTTCCACTACTCCTAAGTATTTCAGTGTGCTCGTTTCCCAAAGGATGCATTCCTATATTAACATCTTTCAGACATCCAAATCAGGGACTCAGCATCGATATAACACTGTCATCCAATACACAGCCTCTGTTTAAATTTTGCCAGCTGTCTCAACCATTTCTCTTTCCCCTGCCTGGTTCAGAATCCAATACAGAATCATGTGTTGCATTTAATTGTTATGCAAAAGCATGTTACTTATTTGTACCTAAGATTTGCAAATTCACTTAAATTTGAAGTATATTTTAATTTAAATATTCACTGAAAAATAACCTACATTTAAAATTGTATATCAGTTTAGAACAATTGACACTTCGCCAGTGGTTGCAAACTATCTCTAGACAGGGAGACAAATTTAGAGAATTTTGATCATTACTAGCAAATCTTCATAATAAATTCCTAAATGAATCTTCATATGTGGATCTATATTACCTGAACTAAATTATTTTGTTTAATTCGTAATATACTTTTAAAATTTTCCACTTCACTCTATTTTTGTAGTGTTATCCATTGTGTAATTGTAGTTATGTAAAGTTCCTATTATATATATTTCTAATTTCACAGAATAATGTGAATGTCAACTTTCCTTTGTCCCTAGGCAGAGTCCCAGAAAGGAATTTGTGTTGTTAGTGAAATCAATGAATTCACTTTCTCTTAGTACATTTTGATATTTAATACATTTACTATTTGAATAAACATAAAACATCATTGTGAGTCAACAGAGACACCTGATCAAAAAGGGAAAATAGAGTGTTTGAAATTAGACAACATGGATTGAAGAGCTAGTTCCAGCATTTACTAAATGTGGATTGGCAACTCATAACTTACGTAAAAACCATGAACTATAGTATCATTTTCTGTAAAAAAGGAGATAAACATTTCTCTTACATTGTTTCCCCCCACAACAATTAAATGTTTTGATGTTTAATTAAATGATGTTTGTGATAATAATAGCAACTTACACCTTTGAAAATACTTGGCAATAGAATTTCTAATGATAATTAAAAATAATAGGTTAAAAATAAAAATATTGAGCATCTAATAGAACAAATGCTGAAACAAAAGTTATTCTGGTTCACTTACACAGTTAACTGATTAACTAACAACCTTGTTAACCTTGTTATAAAATAACTATTCTAACATCATTTCGCCAAGATTTTCTTAGTACTTATTGCAGAGGACCACTTGCTTAGTCTATAAACACAGATTAAGACCACAATCACCTACCACACTCCCTTCTCACTGGAATTGCTCTGGTGACCTGGTCACTCATGTATTGCTCATGAAAGTACAAATGTTACACTACTTCAGAAAACTGTTTCCAATGTAGGCAAGCTCTGTGGCTGAGCAATTCCATTTCTAGAAATACACTCACAAAATGAATGCTTATGTCCACATAAAGATTTGTATGGGGTTCAGTGCAATTTTATTCACAATTAGCTCAAAATTGGAAATGGCCCAAATGTCCAGCATCAAAAAAATGGTCAAAATTATGACCAGTTCATGCAAAGAAATACTCGGAACCAGTCAAAAGAAACAGATAATTGATAAAAAAAAAAGACTGCATTTTAAAAATGACTGTTTTGAAAGAAAGAAGTCAGACACAAAATAATACATATCTGTTGATTTCTTTTTCTTTCATTGTCAGTGTATGGTGAAAATAAAAAGCAAACTGAATTTCAGTGTACTTATTAATTTTTTTAGTTATCTAAAAACAATGAACCCTTCATACCTGTAAGGTACTGACTGCTTTCATCATTTCTTTCTTGATACACTCAAGTATTTCTTATCTTATTTAGTATTCTTTTTTTTATTATTTCCATTTTTCAGTAATGGTTTACATGACATCTACTCTGTTTCTGTTAATTTTGTGGTTACTCTAAAAATTGCTACATTTATTTTTAATCTATCAAACTTTAATACACAATACCTTCACTCTTCTCCAAGACAATATAAGGAACTTAGTGAATTTAACTCCAATTACAGGTCTATGACATAAATGTCATTGTTTTATCTTTTCTTGTTAAAACCCCATGAAATGTTATCAATTCTATTATTTTACATCAGCAAATTTCTTTTTGATTGAAATGCACGCTTTATCACATTTGGCCTTTCATCTTTTTTTGCACTTAGACCTTTTATCTGACATATTTTTCTCTCTGCCTGAAGTACATTCATTGAAATTTCTTTCATTAGTATTTGCTGTAGGCACATTCTCTCAAATATTTTTTTACCTGAAAATGGCTTTATTTCACTTTCATTCCTGAGAAAAGTTTTTTTTTTTTTTCTAGGTATATTTTTTCAACAGATAGGCAGATTATTATCCTCTGGCTTCCATTATAACTGTTGAGAAGTCAGCTTTTACTCTAGAGCTTGCGCTTTTGAAGATCATATTTTTATTTGCCTGCTTTAAAGATCTTGTATCTCACATTGGTATTCTTCAGCTTCACCATGAGATAAAGTCATAAGAACCAAGCAGTTTTTGTGCACAGTACACATGGAGAAGGGGAATCAGAACAGTGGATAACTACGAAGAGGAAATAGGAGAATTATTATTTCTACTGTAGCCTTGATTATGATATATCGCTTTGGGGACAATCAGAGGTCCATGGAAGGAATTTTTAAAAGGACTGAGATACTACTATGACACTACAAGTGTCTCTTGAGTATAAGCAGTTGAGATGATGATAACAGCAAATATTTATTTGGCATTTACCACATGCTAGTGGCTAATATGTGTGTGTGTATGTTTGTATATACTCATTTAATCTTCAGATTACTTTATGAGGTGTTGTTTTACAGATGAGATCATTTTGAGGTACAAGGTGGGTTGAAGTGGGGTCTAAATTCAGGCAGTACAGCTCCACAGTCCATGCTGTTAACTGCCATGTTGTAGTGAGATTCATGAATTCACGTGAAGAATTCATGAACCTAAGATCATTTATTGATGCAGTGGACAATGACGGACTCACACAGGTATTGAGGTAGGCTCATCACTTTTACCCAAACTCTGCAAAGTTAACTTCTGTGTAAAAAATTTTGAAGCATGAAATTGGAAGCTCTGCTCCTTAGAAATCTTGATTTAATTAGCTTGAGTTATATCTCAAGAAACATAGGTTTTAAAAGCACCCCAAGAGATTTCAATTTGCAGTAGTGTTAGCCAGTGTTTTAACATCTTTCTTTTCCATTGAGTTAAACCTCCCCTGAATGATTAGACCAGTGGTTCTCAAAGTACAGCCCTCAGACCAGCAGCATCAGCAGCTAGAAATGGCTTCACTCTAGTCGTAAGTTAGAAACTCCTGGATGGAACTCAGCAATCTGCATTTAAATCTGATGTCTCTTAAAGGTTGAGTACTGCTGATTTTAGACAACTCAGTTTACTACAGCTCACATATATATGACATTTTCATTTTGAAATCATTGATGTTAATTATATTGCCTACATTCATTTTTTCCTGAAAATTAGTCTATTGATATGTTTCATTTTATATTTCTTTTTCTACCTTATCCAATCTGCATATATTATGTAAATTTTGATATGTCCCTTATAAGTCCATGCTGATGTGTTTGATTTAGATAAGACTGTATCGTAAAGGTTTATGCCGCATTTTCCCTTGATGAGCCTCACATTGGATTTATGAATAATTTATCATCTATCAATAACTTGATAATATTTTGAATAGCAAACCTAAAAATGTAGGAAAACAGGATAGCTTTTGATTAAGAAATTACCTATGGGGAGTAAGTCAGGAGTTTAAAATCAGTATATAAATTTATTCTTCCATTACCTTTCTAACTTTAAAATGTGAATTATAGTAATTGTTGCATTTAGGGAGGCAAACGCTTGGGATGTCAGATGGTGACTTAGACAAGGTCAGAAAGTTTCATCTTATGAGGTCATCACATTATTGGGTTGGGTTCTCAGGTCTGCAGGCCCAGAAATTAATTTTTCAAGCTTACCTTTGGTGACATCCTCTGGGCATTTTTATCAAACCAAATTTCTAAAAGACTGGCATATTGCCCAATGTTCTAACATTCATTTTAAATATCTAACTTTAAGGTAGAATAGATTGATTGTATTGACATGAGAGAATTCACTTGTCTCAGCAAAACTACATACAGGACAAATTATCATCAGAAGGATGCTTGGTGAGGATGAGCCAATTCAGAGGGAATGAATTGGATGATTAAATGCTTATTACATCTATCTTCACTTGGAGTGTAATTATGAGATTCGGTATTTATTTCTAAACACAGGATTGCCCTTCTCTGGATTTTCCTAGATGCTTTCTTTTTAGAGACCCCTTCCTACCCTTCATCTTTATCATTCTCTTTTTGTTAACATATTCTTCCTTCATAATGGAGACAATGCAATTTATGTGATTATATATTCTAAGAGTCTTTTTGTGTTTAGTTTACGTGCTAATCTCAAGGAATAAAATCTGAAATTTACCAACGTCTCCATTCACTAATTTATAGAATTTTTTAAAGGTGGATTATTATCATTTACAGAAAATTATCCTCATTTATTGCAAGTCGATTTTCTATGCTTTCATTTTATTTTCAAAGGATAAGTTGAATGCTGTGAGCATTTGTAAGTTTGTGTGGGCATAAAGGTAATAAGATATTTGGCTGCCTGCATTCTTTTATGTTTTATCAAATTTAGAAAAACCATTCTTGAGCAAAAATATACTGTTGTATTAAGGAAAAAAACTCTTCTAGTTATGATGCAATGTTTTAACTCTTAGACAATTATTTTAAATGCATAGAAAAAGCAGTTAGACTCACTTAAACATATTAAAAAAATCAGATACCACTCCAGTCTATTCGTAAAAAGAAATATAAATATTTAATAAAATATTTTAAGCATTTTCACATGAATCATTCTTCAATGTAGAACTACCTATAGACCTGTTTTCAATACAATATAATCATCAGTGCCAAAAAAGGTATTGGTGATACAGTGTTTATTTTAAAATGTGCTCTTCTGGTAGTCATTTTGTCCAGTTTTTTTATCTTTTTAAATAAAAAAATTTTCTTTTATTTGGTTTTTCACCACACCTCTAGGTCATGAACTTGGGTCTTTGGATTTTACATGATTTTCAGCCACCTGAGCCACCAAGGTGCACCCACATCTTAGAAGTTTCAGTGCTGGTCCTTTTCTGTATAACTACTAATGGTGTTTTTCCTTCATTCAATCAAGGTAGTTTGAAGGTAAGAGCTTCTCTTCAACATTAGTGGAAGTTTTGGAATAATAGTAGTCCTATGCAATATGTAAATTGATCACACCAGCCTCACATTGCTTTCAATATTTTTGTATTATTTGGGGGAACTGACGGTTTATCCCATTTTCATTTCTTGGTGTGTAGAGGCAATTTATCAAACCTTACAACATTAGGATTTCCCCTGAGCTAGACAGAAATGCAGAATCTCTTGCTCCACCCCAGACTTACTGAATTAGAAACTTGCATTTTAATAAGCTCCCTAGGTGATTCAAGTTGGAGAAGTATTATCTCTATCATGCATCACAGCTTTATACACTTACAGAACTCTTCCATTCTTAATTGCTGTAATGTTCTTGGTTATTCCCTTGCAGAAAATTATGGGTTTGTAGTAATTTCTTCAACAAAAACTATTTATTTAATTTTCCTACTCTATTTCTATATATGTTTGCACAATTATTAGTTTTATTGGTGTCATAGTTAAGATTTTGAGACCATTAAAATGGTTATTGCACTCCTAATGCTAATATGCACATATTTCAATTGAGGCAATAACAATATGAACAATTATGTTCACCATCCTGGTCAACGGTGATTGTGAAATGACATCTAAATTTCAGAGATATTAAAATGTGGACAAAATGAGTGTGCTTTAGGATAAATGAAATTTGATTTTTATTTTGTTTTATATCTAAGTCCTCACTTAATGTTGTAAATAAACTCTTAGAAACTGCACAACAATGTAAACAGAACTAGGTCCTTCATTATTGACATTTAATTCAAAGCCAGAATTTCTTTTTTCTCATCAATGTTACAACAAAATGACTTTGAATAAAATGATGTTATTTGAGGAACTGCTCTTTCCTAAACTTTGCTTCTTTAATCCTTTTGTCCTGAAAGAAAGCAGAAGGCAATGGGTTTGAAATGATAAATTTAGGTTTATGTTTAGAAGATGAGATTTCTTGGAATCAATAAAAATAGGAATTGAGAACAGAACTGTGGAGATTTCAGGATGACAGAGCAAGGCTGTGTCTTTAGTCAGTGATCTTATTTTGTGCAAATATTAAAAATTTTTTTGAGGTAAAATTGAAAGATAACATATTAGTTTCTCATGTATAACATAGTGATTCAATATTTATATACATATATTGCAAAATTATCACCACAATAAACCTAGTTAATATATGCTACCACACATACAGTTTTTGTTAATCAGAACATCTAAATTGATCTCTTAGCAACTATAAATAAGCAATACTATATTATTAGCAAATATCACCCAGCTGTACATTATATCCCATGACTTAATTATTTAACAACTAGAAAATTTCAGTATTTTTCCCTAGTCCTCCACCCCTCCCCCAACAACCATAAATCTGTTCTCTGTATATGTAAGTTTATAATTATTATTGTTTTTGATTCTACACATAAGTGAGAGCATATAGCAATTGTCTGTCTTTCTCTTACTTATATTTCACTTAGCATAATGTCCTTGAGGTCCATCTGTACTGGTGCAAATTGCAAGATCTCATTCTTTTTTATGGCAGAACAAAATTTCATTGTGTGTATATGCATTGGATTATATGGTAGCTCTATTTTTAATATTTTGAGTGACCGCCATACTGTTTTCCATAGTGGTTGCACTGATTTACATTTCACTAGTAGTACACAGTGTTCAGGTTTAAAGGACTATTGTAGTTTTGATTTGCATTTCCCCAATGATTAGTGACATTGAGCATCTTTTTGTGTATTTGTTGATCATCTATATATAATCTTTAGAAAAATCTCTATTGGATTCTTCTCCCATATATATATATATTAATATATATATATTTACATTAGTATCTTCCTTGTTTTTAAAAGTTGATTTAAAAAAAGTGTTGGAGAAACGTTGCACCATAACCAGATATAGAATTGAGGTATACATCATCATAAATCTATTTTACCTAATTTAAAATCAGCTTCTTATTTATTTATTTGCTATTATGGTGTGTGAGTTTTTTTTAATATATGTTTTGAATATTATCTTCTCATCAAACATTTTCTCCCTGTTTCGGTATGCTGCCTTTTCATTTTCTCAATGATTTTCTTTGTCGCGAATATTTGTTTACTTATTTATAAAGGAAGGGAGAGAAGAAAGAAGCATTTAAGAAAGGAAGAAGGGAAGAGGAATAAGAGTCATCTTTGTTTACTTGTTTATTTTTGTTTTTTTAACCTGGCCTTGGGTTGAGAACCCAAGTCCTTGACTTTATGTGGCTTACGTTCCAGCGTCTTAGTGTGCCTGAGCCACAAGGGTTGTCTAAATCTTTATTTATTTACTTATTTATTTTAGTATTCAATCTCAGCACTATAATAACAACTTCGCTCTGCTGTGCTGTAGTGATATTTTCACTTCTCCAGAATTTCCATGACTCTTCAATGGGTTTTTTGCATTTGATACTTTCATTGCTACAATTCCATCAGGTATAGTCAATTGTTAGTATGTGTGACTTGGGGTCTAAGACCAGAGGTAAAAACCTGATGAAATTAATTTGTCTAAAGTAAATAGGGATATGGATTCAGTCTAGAATTGTTGGGTTGCTCAATCTAGGTTTTTTTCTTGATAAATTCTTAATTGGTTTGTGCTATTATATAGTCAAAGGTATTAGAAACCTGGTGTATGGAACATAGGACAATTCAAGTTAATCAATATGAAAGCTACCAGGTATTAAATGTCTCCATATTTAATTTTTATAAATCATTTTCTCTCCCTCTGTGTTACCAAATATCTTGCTCTTGGAAATTCCGTAATATTTCTGGGTGAATTTAGCCTGTAGTTCATGCACTGATAGGAAATATATCCTTATGAAATTACGTCTTTGAAAATCTTTAGGATAATATACTTGTTGAATGCCAACTCATATAATATTTACTAGATTTAATTTACCTAAATTGGGTATATAACATTTGATCATTAATTTTTCCCTCAGATATTTTTATATTTAGAGTAAACAGTTACTGGTGGTGGATAGGTGGAAAGTCACATCCATTTTGTGGACAAGGTCCTGTAAGCCTCAGGGTTCTTAAACATCAAAGAGAGAAAATGTGTTTTTCTTTCAGTAGAAAGTGAAAATAGGAGATTAACTACTTGCATCTATCTACCTTTAGTAACTTGTGTCTCCTTGGAAAGCTAAACTGTGCCATGATACAAAAAATGTGTATTCCTTAAGGCTCTCATGCTGCCTGCATTTTGTAGACTTTTTCATTCTAAATTGAGAATGAGATTCCTTTTATCATGAAATTTAAAGTTTGCCTTATAGAAAACACATTAGCTAGTTCCAAGTAACACTTGAATATAAAATACTTTGGAAAGCAGTATTGAAACAGTTAAAAAATCAAGTAGTCATTCATTGTATTTCAAATTCACAATTTGAATAATGTGGATTTATTGTAAAAAATTCATTAAAGATTTATGCAAATTTATTGTCACCAAAATCATTATTCTTTTACAACATTTGGGTGGAATCTTATCTAAAACCTTGTCACAAGACACTATTTGAATGTCATTCTCTTACCATAATGTGTAATGTTACTTTTGAAAGATGTTTGTGATGTATGTCTGTTATACAATTACAAGGTTTTAAGACAATAAGTCTTTTTTGAGACTTGAGTATAAAGCCAAGAATATACTTTTTTACCTATATGTCATTGCTTTAGTTTAGGGCAAAAGTAACACTAAAGAAATTGGTAGTTGCTTGCAAGATGTAAATAAGTAGCTTTGCAATATAACTTTTATTTTTATTTTTTTAAAGGAAAGGTGCAGGCAGGAATGAAGGCAAGCAGGCAAGCAGGCAGAAAGAGAGAGGACGAAGAAGCATATTATTTATTTTTATTTAGTCGTTCACATTGGTTGTGCCCCTGGCTCTGGGTCTTGAAGCTCGGACTTTGGGGTGTATTTAGGACAGCTCCCAGGTGTCATAGACCACTGGGCCACCAGCGTGAGCCCTGTAATAAGACTTTTTAATTAAATAGTATTTAATGTTACTTCAGAAGTGTGTTTAGTGTATAAATACACATGAATTCTAGAAACACAAGCAAGCAGAAACTTCTATGACTCTCCAGAAATACTCACTGTAAAATCTTAGTTTTCATATTTCTCCTCTACAGTTATAAATCTTTATTAACAAAAAGATATAATGTCTGGAATTTTATGACACATCTTTATTATTTAGTAATAACACAACATGAACATTATTCTGTGTCAGTAAATATTATACTCCAACATTATTTTCTATGTATGCTAAATGTTTATGTATTATTTTGTGTTCAAATATATAAATGAAAAAATTGAAAAAAATTCCTGAATGTTGAAAAATTTACCAGAAATCTAAATTTATTAGAATAGATATCTGTCACTATGAACTTGGAATTACTAGATTATGATTGCATAAGTGAGAAACTGTAAGTATGGAGGAAAAAAAAAGGGGGTCAAGGATTAATTATTTTGGTATATAAGATATCTGAGAAAATAATTGTGCTCGATTTTTATGTTAAAGAGTGCTGTGTTTGTATCTATGAGTTAGGTTAAACAGCTTTCTTTCTCAGTATTGATGCATTATTATTGTTAGAATTCAAGGTTGGAGGGCATAAGCCTAGAGTGTTGGTCCTGGATGCTGGACTTTCCGTTATTTTAGAGACTGGGATCTTAACAACTATAAGTATGACTGAAGCTCAAGAGCCAGCATGAGGAGACACCAGAGTAGCGAGTGCGATCCAGAGCACTGGGAAACAAGAATGTTGCTGCTGCAGAGTGGCAAGTATACAAGCCTGTCTGGAGGCTGCAGCTGCTTGAGCTGAGGGATAAATTTGCAGCCAGTCAACTCAAGGCAAGTTATATGGTGAGAGCTTTCCCCATAGTTTCAGGCTAAAACTGGTCTCTCAGATGCAGACTGGCTCTGACCCCAGAAGGTGCTGCTAACAGAGCTTTTCCCAAGAAACACAGGCAAGAGCAGAGCTACTGGGCGGCTGTGGACTCAGACTGTTAGCAACTAATGTAAGTCTGTTCAGCACCAGTAATGGCATGTGGGGCGGGGGTGGGTTCTTATGGGTCTTGCAAGAGCAGGCTATGTAACAGTGTCTTCTCTGTAAATGAGAGCCAGGACCCTGATCAATGCCTCCAAGCTCCACAGAAGGCTTCTCCTGATGTAATAGGTCCAGCTGTCATGGTCTCTGGACTGTGGGTTGGCTAAACGTGAATATGCCCCAGTAGTCAGAATATACAGGGTCACAGATGATAGAATGTGTCTTGTCTGATCCTGCTTAATGATCGGTGAACATCAGTTAGTATGGTGTTTTCTATGCAAATACTACACAAACAAAAGAGAGACCAGAGAAGGTGCCCAGCAGCATCTATGTTCAGAGGGCAGCTGTGGCTTCTTCACTTCTTCCCATTAGAGTTTTACACATTCCTTTTGTGCTCAGTCCTAGCATCTCTGCTCACCTGAGACTTATTGTTCTTCAAAGGAAAGCCCCTCTGTTTTCTGCACCTGGATGTGGGTACTCCCCTCTTCAAAGATGTTCTTAAATGAGTATGATCCTTTCCATCCATGTGGAGAGGCTCCACGCCTATGATGTCCCTCCCAATCTTGCCCACTGGGTTCTAGTAGTGTTCCTGGGGAGACTGACTCAGCTTATCCTACCATTTCTGATGCTGTTATCACTTTCCTTGTAATGCTAGTCCTCCAAGTTTCTGTTCTTTTTCAAAGTAGTTGCTCCTATGTAAACACAGGTTTGATATGTTCTGGTGAGGCAGTAAGCCCAGAATCTTGCCAGTCCTATATATTGCTTTTTCTCTTTTCTTAAATGCATTTTTGATTTATGATATTCTTTACTTACAATGGGTTCATTGGGGCAAAACTCCATCACAAATTGAGGAAGATATATATATATATATATATATATATTTAATAACTCACTCCTATGTAATTCAACTTGGACTTTTTAAGAAACTCCAAACTCTCTGATATATAAACCTGAACTAGTTTTCATTTCTCAAATCACCACTCTCTCTCTCTTTCTCCGTCTGTAGATATATCTATAAATTTCTATCTATCTATCTATCGATCTATCGATCTATCTGTCATCTATCTACATGTTTATTGCAGCTCCTGGAACCCTTATTTTCTTACCACTTAAGTTAGAAAGTTAAGATTTCCTAGCCCACTCACAAAATTATCCATTCACTTTGGTTATGAATAACAGAATCCCATCCAATGTAACTCTAAAACAGCATGGGGTAATTGTAAGGACACAGAATTGTTTTTGTTTGTTTACTTTTTTGACACAGGAAAATTAGCAAAAATTCAAATGTTTTCCTAAAATAAGATGCTTAATAAAAGATAGATGGTATTTTAGATGAGCTGTTATAGATTTAACACTATGAGGAAAAGAACTAATCTTTTACATGATTATTTCCCTGCTGCTTAAAACAGCGGCTGGCATATAGTAAAAGTTCATTGAATCTCATTTGAATTCAGAAGATACTTGGTGAGCATGGAATAGGAGGAAAAGAAAATGGACAGATTGGTGAAACATTTTACTGAGCCTACAGTAACAAGAACTTCCCATAAGAACTTATAGTCCTATTGTTAAAATCCTAATTCTAGAAGGCAGTAAATATCTGCTTTCCCTCCAGTTTGATTTTCTCCCCATTTATTTACCAACATGGGTGGTTAAACCTAATCATTTCTTATTTTTCCATTCTCTGTTTCATATTCCTTCATACCTTCTATTAATGACATTTGACCGCTCATGATAAGGGATCTAGGCGGTATCTCCATGCTGTCAGCCCTGACTGGCATATTTTCTGCTCAGAAGCAAGTTCCCAATGGAGACACATTATATCATTTTTTTTTTCTCTTTTAAGAAACACAACACTAGGGAAGGGGGTGATTTATAGCTTTAAACATTTTATCAGAAAATGAGGAAGATTAAAAACAAGCCAGCTAAGGACTCAATTCATGAAGTTAGAAATAGAGCAACAGAGCAAGCCCAAATATGCAAGAAGGAAAGAAGTAATAAAGAGCAGAGATCCGTGAAATATAGTACAAAAATAACACCAGCAAAGACAACAGAGAAGATTAACAGAACCCAAAATAGTTCTTTGAGATGATTAATGAAGTATGGAGACTGCTGGTAGATTAATTTTTTTAAAAAAAGGGAAAATGGCATGCAAGTATACAAAATACAGAATGAAAAAGGGAAACTATAGTAACAGATATTAAAAACTAAAAAAAATCGAGCAACTATATTGCAATCAATTTATAATCTAATAATGAGCATGTACACACCTGAAAAATATAAAAAGATACAAAATTAGAAGAAACGAAAAACTGAATGGATTAATAACATATATGTAAATTGAAATGGTATTCAGAGTTTCCTTTTTATGAAACCTGGGCCCAAATTCTACCAATCTGTCAAGAAGCAGTTTGTTAATTCCAAACTTATGCATTTTTCCCCAAATATAAAAAGTTAAAAAATCTGAAAAGTCTATTTATATAGTTACCTTAAGTTTGTTTCTAAAACTGGGTAATGATATCACAAGAAAAGATACACAGTTTACTTATAAGCACAAATGTGAAACTTCTTAATAAAACATTAGCCAACTGAACTTAAAAGTGTATAAAAATAATACATCATGAAACTGAGTTTATCTAGGAATTCATGTGTGTGTCTCAATATATAAAAAAAAATCTTAAGAATTTAATATACTCATTGATGAAAGGTAAAAAATTGCAGTTATTTAAAAATTGCGCAGACACTTTTGGTACATTGCATTATAATACCTTTAGAAGACAAGTAGAAGGAAAACTTCTTCAAAGAGTTTATATACTAAATTTTTAATGCAAGCATACCTGATGGAAATGTTCATTTTAAGATTACAAACAAGATGAGGATTTTTACTATCGCTGTCATTGTTTTATAGAATATTTACAGAATATTCTGAGAAATATCATGAGTAAAGGAAAAGAAAAAGAAATGAGTTGTAAAAATCAAAAGGAGAGAAATATATCTGTCATTATGTATGGATTTCTGCTTATATATTGTGTTATTTTCCTTGGAATGGCGTAGCAAATCAACAGCAGGCCAGAAGTCCAAAATCAAGTCCAGTACTAGCGGGGTCGTTTCTCTTTAGAGGTTCTAAGAGGAAATATGGTCCATGCCTCTCTCCTAGCTTTTGGTGCTTATTAGAAATCCTTAACATTCCTTGACTTCCAGCTGCATTGTTTTATTCTCTGCCTCATGGACTTTTTCTTCATCAGTATGTTTTCACATAAGGACACCAGTCACGGGATTTGGGGCACATCTCAATACAGTATGATCTCATAATAATGAAATTTAATTAGGATTCGATCTGAGAATATGGGTGAACATTAATTTGGGGGGTCGTTATTTAATACTGTACATATTTGTAGAACAAATACTACAATAGAATCAAGAGGTAAAATTAGAATGAGGATGAAATTTCAGCAAGATTGTGAGAAGCCAAATCCACTTTTAATAATAATAATATTTCTTTGCTTTGTAACTATAAAACATAATCACCAATAAAACATTCATAATAGCAACAAAATCCATAAAGTTCATAGAAATAAATATACCAAAGAACACAAGATATCTAAAAAAGAAAGTCTAAATTCTGTATTTATGTAAATAAAAATCTGAAAAAAAAGGCTTCCATATCATTAATGGTATGGTATAATGATATAAACATGTACTTTTTCTTATTAGTTTATAAAATAACTCAATCTTAATCAGAATCCAACTAGTGTTTCATGAATGTGATAAATTTATTCTAAAACATGTATTGAAAAATAAAGTTCTATAAATAAGAAAACCAATTTTGAAAGAGAAAAAGCAAGGAATATTGCATGTTTTGTATGGACAAGTAAAATGGTAAGCATCAAATGTATTAGATGGGAAACCCATGAGAGGTGAGGAAGACAGTAATGAGAGTTAAAGGTAATAAATAAATGAATGAAAAAGGGCCTTTGTTCAAATCAATGTATAAGCTAATGAGGCATAAAATAAGTTACTTGGTGAACATGAAATCAGAACAACGACATTTCTGAAATGATTTCAAGCTCCATAAAAGGATAGTACTTCAACAGTATTTCTTATATTAGATATATGTGAATATCTCTGTAATGTTTCTTTCTGTCTCTTTGCCACTGTCTCTCTCTCTCTCTCTCTCTCTCTCTCTGTCTCTCTCATCCATCTACCTATCCTCATCATCTATCTGATCTATCTTTATTTCTACTTTAGGAACCACAGTGTCCCTACATGATGAATTTTCCTCTCCCAATTTCATGGATGAATGATGGCTATTCAATGAAATCATGTACTTTTCTTCTTATTGTTTCAAAGTAATGTGACTTTCCTTCTTCTCTCTGTACATTCTAACCTGTTTCCAACCAAATTCTTAATTTTGAAGTGAGCATTCCACAAATATAAGTCAAGATAATAAAGGAAAGAAAAGAAAGACAAAGAGAAGAAGAAGGGAGGATTTTCTTGTAGTCCACATAGATAAGAAAATATCCTAGATCTTCCTTCCAACTGCAAAAATTGCTCTCAGCAGTTTGTTGTTTTCCAGTCTAAGCAGAAAACAGGTTTGGGGACAGGTTAGGGTGATGTTTGGCAGACTCATTGTGTCTCCATATGTCTAATATCATCCAATACATAGTTTATTATTGATTTTGTCATTGTAGAGTTAGCCTAGTATTGTAAATACATAACCTCATTCTCTAAATCTGTGATTAACACTTATTTGAAGTATATGATCTATTACAAACAGAATAGATGCAGTTGGCAAACAATTTTGGCTGTGCCCCTTAATCCTAGAAGATATATCTTAATGATTTTAACAAAATTGATAACTTTTTATACTTCAAAAGAATCATATAGTTTCTCTTTCACATTTACCCAGTGGGTAAATAATAGTTCACTTGCAAAGTGTTAAGGAGGGACTGGAAACTCTAAATATCACATGGGACAAAATAGTTCAAGTAATTTAAAGAATTATCATTGGAATTTGCGGGGCAGATAGATAACTTAAAAATTCAATATAATATTTCATAGTGGTAAATGCTATGGAGAAAAATAGAGAGAGGGCTAGAGAATGAAGTTAGGATCAGGAAACTACTATTTCAGATGGGATGATTAGATTTCTCAGAAGAGAGTATTTGAATTGAGACGTGAACAAATGAAAGATTGTATTCTGTGTCTCACTTCATGTAGGAGGTGCAGCAAGTGCAGAGAGGACTGTGCTTGGTATGTTTGAAGTTCTGAGGAAGGCTGGGATGACTGTAGTATAGTGTTGGAAAGAGTGAAAAAAGATGCATTTAGAGGAGTAACCAAAGCAACATTAAAGTGTAGACTTGGTAAGAACTTTGAACTTAAAATTATCTGACCTTTCTGACTGAAGGTAGGAACTAGGGTGAGATCAGGAAGATATTTAGGGTGTAAAATATAAGGGCAAACATCCTTAGGCTCCTTTCTATGATTACTCACCTGCCTTATCCTAAACTTGCTCCTGCCAAATTGTATTTCCAACCTCTGCTCTCTCCCTTGCCTCCCTGCCTTGTACACACTCTATCCATACTGGCCAATACGAGCAAGCCAAGTACACTTCTGCTTTATGGACTTTACATTTGCTAGTGCTTCAGAGTTCTAGAACATTCTTAACTTAGATATTGGAATGATCTAATTCTTTGGTTCATTTAAATCTGGTCAAATAATGCTAATGTCTCTGAAAGTACTTCCTGATGACTCTACTTGAAATCATGATCTCCATCATGTTCTATTCCTTTAAGTTATTTTATTTTTTCTTGTAGTGCTTATTATTCTTGATATAATATTGTTTTATTTTTTTCCTACTAGAATAACAGAATCTTTGTCTTCAATACCATTTTATCACTAAGGTCTAGAATAGTATCTGGTTTATAGATGATTCTCAATAAATATTTGTTAAATTAAAGACTTCAGGAAAACCCCTCTAGAAGGCCGATGTCATAAACTATCTTTCTTATTTTGTCTTTCAAGACTTTTATTGATTCTGGTCTTATGTCCAAGTCTCTATTCCATATTGAGTTAACTTTTATGAATGGAGTTAGAAAGTGGTCTAGTTTCATTCTTTTGCATGTGGCTGCCAATTTCTGGTGATTTGGCTCTGTTTCACTGATATGTACTTCTGTTATTATTCCAGTGCCATCTCATTTTGATCACTATTGCTTTGTAATATGGATCAATGTCTTGGACTGTAATGCCTCCAGATTCATTCTTTTCCCCCATAATTGCTTTGGTTATTCAAGGTCTTTTGTTTTTTCATACAAATTTTAAGATTTTTTTTGTTCTATTTCCTTAAAATAAGCCCATGGGATTTCAATGAGTATTGTATTACATCTGTATATCGCTTTAGGTAAGATGACCACTTTAACAACGATGATTCTTGCCATCTGTGAGCAGGGAATGTATTTCCATCTCTTTGTATATGTCTCTATTTCTTTTAACAAGGACTTATTGCTTTAATTACGCAAGTTTTTCACCTCTTTTGTCAAGTGTTTTTCTAAGATATTTGATTTTTTTTGCTTATATTTTACGTGACATGGTTTTCTTGATTTCCTTTTCTTCTAGCATTTGCTTGCATACAAAAATACAACTGATTGTGTGCATTGATTTTGTAGCCTGCAACTTTATTGTATTAATTGATTAGTTCTAGCAGTTTTTGACAGTGTTTTTAGGGTTTTCAGTATTTTTAATATGTCATCTGTGAATAATGATAGTCTCACTTGCTCCTTTCCAATTTGGATTCCTTATTTCTTTTTCTTGTCTAATCACTCTGGCTAAGACCTCCAGTACGATATTAAATAGCAGTGGTGAGAGAAGACAGCCTTGCTTTGTTCCTGACATTTGAGGAAAAGCCTTAAAGTTTTCACCATTGACTATGCTGGCTGTGCATTTATTGTTTTGATTTTTATTATGTTGAGGTATGTGCTTTATATTCCCATTTAATGCAGGGTTTTTAAAATCATAAGCAGTTTTTGGATCTTGTCAAAAGATTTTTCTGCATCTATTGATATGCTCATTGTCTTTCTCTTTTTGATATGGTGATGGTATATTATATTAATAGCTTTGCATATGTGGAACCACACTTGCATCCCTAGACTAAATACCACTTTGTCATGATGAATGATCTTCTCGATGCCTTGTTTGGTTGGGTTTGCTAAAATTTTGTTGAGAATTTTTGCATCTATGTTCATTAGAGATATTGGTCGGTAATTTTCTTTCTTGGTAATGTCTCTTTCAGCTTTTGTTATCAGTGTGATGTTAGCCTCATGGGTGGTATTTGGAGGTGTTCCCTGTTCTTCAATATTTTGGAAGAATTTGAGAAGAATATGTATAATTGTTCTCTGAAGTTTTGGTAATACTCATTAAAAAAGCCATCTGGTCCTGAGCTTTTATTTTCAGGGAGACTTTTGTATTACCTCTTCAGTTTCCTTACTTGTGATTGTTCTGTTCAGGTTTTCCAATTCTTCCAGGTTCAGTCTTGGTAGACTGTATTTTTGTCAAAATTTGTCCATGTTCCCATAGTTGTCTACTTTATTGGTCTAGAGTTGTTCTTAGTAGTCTCAGGATTTTTTTTGGCTTTCTGTGGTATCTCCCCTTTTATTTCTGATTCTGTTTATGAGTTTAGTCAATGGTTTATCAATTTTGTTTATTTTTTTCAAGAACCAGCTTTTGGTTTCATTGAGCTTCTGGACTATCTTTTTGTTTTCTATTTTGCTTATTTCTGCACATTTTTATTTAAAAAATCTTAATTATTTCCTTCTACTACTATTTTCTTGAATTGTTTCTTCTCTATTTGTTTTAACTGTAGAGTAATGCTGTTTATTTGTGATATTTCTTTTTTCTTGTGGTGGGCCTTGATCGAGGTGAACTTTCTTACTAGAACTGCTTTGCCTGCATCCCATAGATTCCAGTAGTCTTTGTCTTCAATTCTCATTGGTCTCTGTATTTTTCAAGTTCCTCTTTGATTTTGTCTTTTACAAGAATCATCCAGAAGCATATTGCTTAGTCTCCAATTAATTTGGGATTTTTGTTGCTTTCCTTTTTTGATTTCTAGTTTTAACCATTGTGGTCAGAGAAGATACTTGGTATGATTTCAATCTTTGTAAGTTTGTTGAGAGACGTTTTGCGTCCCAACATATCATCTATTCTTGAGAATGTTCCATGTGCACTTGAGAAGAAAGTGAAATCTATAGTCATCGGATGAATTGTTTGATATATGTCTATTAGACCTAACTGTTCCAATAGGTTGCTTAAAGCTACTGTTTCCCTGTTTAACTTCTGCCTGGTTGATTTGTCCATTGTTGTAAGTGGGGTTCCATCCTCTGGGACTCTCTTCTACTTTTAATTCTGGGGGCAGGATTTCTGGTTGGTGAGTCCTGTGGTTTGTGAGCAATATGGTGAGATGAGATGTGAGTAGGGTAATTACCCTAGCTGACTTCCAGTTATAGTGGAGTCCTGTATAATTTTACTTTTGGTGGCTCCAGCTAAGACCACCAGGGTGCTGTTCTCCTGCCTTGCACCAAGACCATCTCTCCATGCTCCCTGTCCATATTTCACTGGGTTTGCTCTCTGCTGTCCTTAGCCTGACACCTGGAAGGCCTGTTTCTTCCCACAGCTCTATTCCCTCCACTGCATTATTCCCCCAGGTTGCGAGTCCTGAATCCTCAATGCATCTCTGAACCCTGATGCCTATGCCTACCCTCATAGCGGTGATTGCTGTTTCTGTGTCTAAAAGGCCAGCCTTTCCATGTTATGTGTGTCTGAAAAATATGTGATTTCTAGTTGTTCTGTGGAGAGGAGATCCCACATCTTATCAGGTCACCATCTTGATAGCTTTCCTCTTTAGAAGAATATTTTATTTGATAGTTTATTTATGATTTATTTTTTCTTTTATTCCAAAGTTTTTTGGTTGGAAAATGAATGAAAACATTTACGTCAATTATTGCCTTAAATATTTCATTCGTCTTACTAATAATGGTAAATTAAATAAGTTATTCAATAATTTATATTTGATGTTAAGATTTACAACTTTTTCAGTACTGTTTTATTTCTGAAATAAAGTTGAGGGAGATTTCTTTGATATGTAAGCATTGACAGATTTTCAAGACAATAAAGTGGAAGAACATTTCAAATACTAAGAATTATTAGGATACAAATACATTCTTCAAAGGAAGATATTTGCATCATCTCCTGATTTTT
This sequence comes from Solenodon paradoxus, assembly GCA_004363575.1. Classification (NCBI taxonomy): domain Eukaryota; kingdom Metazoa; phylum Chordata; class Mammalia; order Eulipotyphla; family Solenodontidae; genus Solenodon; species Solenodon paradoxus. The sequence goes on along the minus strand of RJWH01000155.1, from coordinate 936,352 downwards.
TGGCTATTCTCTTCCACCATGTTTTGTGTTATTAAACTAAGGTTAGCTCTAAAATGACTCATCTTTCTAAAGGACTTTTAGTATATAAAGCTCATTTCACATGTCATATCAGTGGATTCTTACTCATTTATGCTAATTTACTGTATGTTTTCATAGTTACTTGTACTTTATGTTATCTATGTGTTACGTTTATATTTTAATACCTGTTTTACCATTTCTATATTTCAAACTTTAAGAATAGATATTATAATCTATCAATCATTGTTTGCTTAATGATTAGCCCAGGGCCAAGCACATGGTAGGTAATCTGAAAAGGTAAATTTAATGAATGGATGTAATTGACAAGACTGAGTAGATTCAAGGCATTTTGGACTCTGAAATCCACTCCTTTTATTATGTCACTTGGAATCTCATTCAGAATGTATTTATGATACCAAAATCATTGATTAAACAATTGAAGAAAATAACAACTAAACTGAGCAAACCCACACCAATCCCAGAACATATTTTAAGGAATCTACGTGGTATAACCTGCAAAAGGAGAAGTGGGTATAGAACTTTGCTTTTAACTTATATTAACCCAATATATGTATTTAGCCACATCTCCCTTAAGTCTCCAACATAAATTATTCCACAAATAACTAATAGTGATAGATGATTAACGACAAAAAATATCATTCTCTCTGCCTGGGAGACTTGACAAATGCTTCATTTTAACTGATATTTTTGAGAAATTCAGAGAAGCAGAGAAAAAGTAGTGAGAGATGAAGAGGGTTATTTTGATTTTAGGCAATACGTGTGTTGATGAGGAGTCTTTTATTTTGGAATGCCACTATGTACAAAGAGCTATACTAGTACTGAATAGATGAACATGCATTAAGTAAGATGTCTATTCTTAAGGAACGCAACAACTGTGAGAGACTAAGATATTCGACAAGTGAGATAAAGTGTGAAAAGTGTTGAAAAGCAGACCAAATAAATGATGGAAGTTGATGTAAAAAAGGACATTCTTTACACTAGGATTATTATTAAAGAAACATGTCCTTGAATCAAGCCAATAGGCACATAATCAATTAATAGGAACGACAGAAATTCCCACTACCAATCATCTGTTTCCAATTATAGACTATCTCAGAGGCCATTCCTAGGGTTTGGAAGAGTTGGTTTAGAATTAACTGTTCTAAGAAGAGACAAAAAAAAAAGAGAAACTATTACTATGCATCTGCCCAACTACTTTTATAATAAAGGTTAATATAAATCTTTCTGCTCCATTGCAGGTAAGAATGGATGTGTACATTTATCTAAATATTTGGTTTTCAGGGATAGTGCCCAATGATATGAATTGGAGTGAATGGAAAATTTAATTAACATGAAGGTGGACTTGCATTCAGGAATAGAATTTCTTCATGAATGCAAGGCAATTTCATGTTTCTATTTTGCAGTGAAGTAAATTCATGCAGGTGTGTGCTAATATTATGTATTTTGGCTTTTATATCTGTGGTAAAGAAGATTTAAAAAATATACATCATCTTAATTACACCAGTCAAAAGTTTTTGCATGATTTAATCCACTAATTTTTTTTCTTTCAAAACATAGTGACTTTTTATTTTGGTAGATGTTTCTTACCAGATAAAGCACCCAATCATCAAAAATTGATGCAATTGCCTAGCAGGGTTGGAGGGGGACTACTAAATTAAAAATAAGATCCATCTGCTTTAATTATAAAATGAAAATGATTACTACTACTTGCTGATTACTTAAATATTCATGAGAAAAACTCTCCAAATTTAGACTGCTGTATATTTAAATATAGAGTATATTCATACTATGAAGAGTTACAGTTTATATTTCTTCCCATTGTGGACAACTGAGAAAGCTATGGAAAGTGTCTTTCTTGCTTTTTGTACATTTCAAACAGTGAGTAGCTGTGAGGGAGTTTTACTACTGAGAAAAATTGTGTGGATCAGAATGATTTTGGTTCAGTACAAAATCAAAATTCATTCTTTTATTTATTTTTGTTGCAAATTATATTTCAAGTATTAAATATCTGAACTGAAAACATGACATCTATTTGGATTTAAAAAATTTCCAAATAGAAGGGAATGGAACATTTAGGTGCCCAGAGAAATTCTGGTATTACCTATAAAATTTTGGAGGGAGTGGCAAAAATATCCCATACACCCAGAATGATTATTGTTTTGATGCTTAAATTATTGAGCTGAAATAGACTCTAGGAATAATCAAATCCAAGTCATAATTTTCATGACAACAATTCAAAGGATCACAGAGATGAAATTATAAAAAGTCAGAATTGGTTGCATCCTTGTGGTTCAGTGGCAAAGATGCAGGCAATGTAAAGCCCAAATACTTGGGTTTGAGACCCTGCTTGAGGGAAGGTAAATAACTATCAGTTTTGGTAGTAGAAATGAGGTCAAATTATAGCTCCACAATACTAGATTAATGCCATTTTTCAAACATTAGGCTTTCATAGACTTCAGGGATAAGTTTTCAATTCAAATATATGTTTTTTCCTCCAAACAAGATATCAGTTAGAGATGTATCTCTTCTTACAGTATCTCTTCCTGTGACCTTTTCTCCAGTACATAATCTTACCTTTGACTTGCTTCCCTTTTGCTTTAGAAAACCTGTTACTCCACTAAGAATTTTGTAAGTTATTTCCACCTAGTTAATTTATTAATGGATGCAATAGGACAGACGGATGAAAAAGAGAGACAGTGAATATACTTTCTCTAACATCATCTTGTTTTGCTCAATTTTGTTTAATGCCTCATACTATTACTTCCTATATAAGGCTTTACACATCTGGAGGGTAAGGGCCAAGGCGTAGTTTCTCTTTTCTACTTATTTAGCGTAAAAGAACAAAATAGTGAACATATGTCCACAGCAGAATACATAACACTCCAGCTAAGTCATAGTTTAGGACACATTTCCATTAATTTTTCTGCCTACTTATAAAATTTGTTGACTGGTCATGTGCCATCTTGAAAGATGATAGCGTGTATTATTGTTCAAAGTTTAGTCAGGTAAACAAAAATATTTCAATCAGAAAAGGTTTCAATAAATTAGATGATAAATTGAATTAAATAAATTAAATTACATAATAAGGATCATGAAATGCTTACAAATCACTGACTAGAAGAATGAAAGTCAGAGAATATTTCCACCTCCTCTCAGGTCTTGTAGTTTTCAGGAAGTGTCTGGAATAAAAAACTGCTGGTTTTGTTTATACTTACTTCCAGAACTGAGTTAGGTGATTCCTAGGAAAATACCTAGAGGTAGATGAAAAATATCCCATCTGCAGAAGCATATAAACCTGCCTTCAGCGGAAAAACAATACTAGGATTTCTACTTCTCTTTTACCTTTTAACTCTCATGCAAATTACTTTGGCTGTTACTTTCTTCACTGGAATTCTGCTGACAGGAATTTTGAAGTCGCCAATCTTCTAGCTTCTGCAATACTGAAGACAGCATGGGTAAGTAGGCAGAAATGTGCCAAGATTCTAAAGACAATCCAATATATAACATTTCCTACAACTTTAATTCCTCTGCTTCACCAATTATCTTAGATTATATTAATTAAGAATACCCTCCTGGGTGTTTTGTTAATTTATTTATCTGGAAATCTGAGTTTGTAACTCTATGCATAGCATAGTTCCTATTTTCCCAAGAAGAATAGTTTGAGGAGAGACATGGTATTTGGGCCATTGAAAAAAAAGATTGAAATAATGTGATAGTTCTCTGACTAAAACCCACTTTAGGGAAGTGCCTTGTAAGAGTTTATTTTTTCATTTTTTGAAGGAGCATTGCATTACCACAATATATAGTTTTAAGGTATACAGCATTGTAAGTCAACATCTGTATATAATGCATTAAACTTATTACCAGTAGTCCAGTTCTTCCTTAACCATATAATAATTGACCCATTTTTACTCAATTTGCCCACCCCCACTCTTCATCTGGTAAACTGGTAATTTTATTTAATCTAAAATCTATTTTTTTGTTGATTTGGTTCATTTGCTTGTTTTATTTTTTAAAGGAAAATAGGTGAATGCTTATAACTTTTTAAAATGGTTAAATTTCCTTTTTGAAGACACTATAATTTTGGGATCACAACTTTGGAATTTCTTACTAGTGCAACTTACAGGTGTATGATTTTTCTTTATTTGTACCAATGGATTATATATAAGCATATATATACATATATATACACACATATGTGTGTATGCTTGTATGCATATATGATAAATCTTTCAAAAACTTTTATACTAACAAAGAACTGCTGATACTTTTAGAAAAATTTCCTTTTTTAGAAATATTTTCTGCCATTGAACATTAACTTCCTTTGCAAATATATGCAAATGGAAATTGCATCATACATTTCAAAGTTATCAACAAGATTCTCAGAGAAAACATTGTTTTCTAATGGATTTAGAAGAGCCATCTATGGATAATAGTTATCTATAAACAAGAAGGTAAATAAAAAGAATACAGTGTCCTTTCATTGTTCTTGGAGGGAAAAGTGTGCATTTGTAGGTGTGATATGATAAACATGTATTGAGGTACTGATTATAGTTTATCACCTTTACTGGTTTACAACTGTCAGTAATAGGATGCAGAGAAGCTATCTGTGAATACTACGTAAGAAGTTAACATAGAAGAATAGAGAAGTGTTTGGGAGAGAAAGCGAATGACAAAAAGGAGTCTCTGGAGAGTGCGTGGGAAGGGTGAAAAAGGGGAAACAAAAAGTGAGGGATATGACCTGTATTCCCTTTATGCTTTATGGGACATAAGTAAAAACTAAAATTATGCTGTGTTAATTATTAAGATTAATAACATTATTTACCTTTCAGACTGTACTTTAAATATAATACTATTCCTGAATTGAACCACATGGTGAATGAGTCTAACATGTTTTATAACTCATGACTGGGAGAGTTTGGGTAAGAGTGGGCTCTAGGGACAGAGAATTTCTGCTCATCACCACTCACTTGGTCACCTGTTATTCATCCTGATATGGGACTGCATCTTGGGGCACATGTGCTTATGCAATAAGCAAGTCTTCCTGGTGGCATAAAAGTTTAGAGTTTGTTTGTATATGCTCAGATGGTTAGCTAGTCCTACAAAGCAGAGACTGTTTTCCATAAATATCAAGTCAGTCAGTTTGTTGGCTCAAGAAACCCAGCTTTTGTTGAATCCTATTTTCTTTGTTTGAATTTGAGTGTAACCTGTGAGCTTGATATCTTAAGTGGAGGTGCTTATCATTCTCTTGTCATAAGTGTTATTTGTATTCTTAGATATTTTTTCTGACAAGATTCAGTTATACATATATACACATTTATTATATATCAAGAAGAGTGCTCAGTTTGGGAAATACAGCATAGGAGATAAAAGGTCAGGTCCTAGTTTTCATGCAAGGATTAAAATACATTTAGCAAGCAAATGACATTAAGATAATCATGGGCTCTGATAAACACATCATGGAGAATAAGCAGGTTAATTAGAAACAATAGGAGAAGATCACCATTAATTAAGAAAGAGCAATGTCCAGAAAGATATTTCTCAAAAATAAGAAAGACAGTGGATTCAGTTGCAATGGAGTTAAGTCAGAGCTGTTTGAGAAAACATTTGGGAAAAACATTATAGGTTTTTTTTATGAACTTCTCTCTATTCAGTTATGTTATTCTATTAATTGAAGAAATTTTAGAAATCTCTGCAATCCATATGCCATAAAAAATAGATTGGCCCTCAATAAAAGGATTGGGAAATTGAGCTCAAGATCTGTAACTATGGATAAAGAAACCCAAGTAGTACCTTATAAATAAGTAATTAATTGTCAATATTTTTAGTCTGATTGTTTAGACTCCAATGACTAAAATTAGGAGATTTTATACCTGGCATGTTTCTCTGAATATTTCCATGAACTTCAAATATAAATCCCTACACAAATCAGCATCACTGAACTGTGCAGTTAGATAAGCTGAGGCTTTTCAACTGTGAAATGTGGATTCCTTCTAATTCATTTCACTCATGAGATACAGCTGTGGAATTCTCACTTATTAAGAAATTACAAGAAAAGTAAAATATTTCAAAATTTTATTTAACATATAATCATATACAGATTTTGCTTTATGTATCTATTATTCTTTGAATGTATCTTTCATTTTGAATATATCTATCATTTTGTTTTAAATAAAATAATGAATGGTCCTTCTAAGGATAGCTATCCTAAATGGTAATATTAGAGGAAATACCTTTTATAAGAATATGTTCCTGAAAAGAGGCAAGAGTTTCTAAATGGAAGCAGTATTGGAAGGAGTAGTAAACAGCAGTGATTTCCACATTAGAACAATTCTGTTTCTTCCCCAAAACAAAAATTCTAGTTTCATCACCTGTAAATGTGGAATAATAATAGTTGACCTAATTTGTGGTGTTACTGTAAGGATTTAATGCGTGTAAAGTGATGGCATATAGCAAACAGAAGCCACAATGACAAACTCAGAGAGAAATTAGAAGAAAAGAAAAATCGAGTAACTTTAATGGAACTTTTACTGTACTTTTTAGAATAAGTGGCTCCATATTTTCATTTTGCATGAGATCGCTTAGTCCTGCTCATATCTAGCCTTTCCATTTCTATCACCAGTATCTTACTCAGGTCTTGCCATGATCTTCCATCTGACCTCCTTACCACCATATTCTTTTCTTCTCTTCTCTCCATGGTACACATTATTTGTAATTTGCCATTAATATTAATGGATGATTATTATCACAACTATTAATAGGGCTTATAAGAAGATAGAGTAAGTAACATTAACAATGTGAATTGTCAAGAGTAACTATGGTTTATATGAATTATTGCTATAGTAAAAATAAGACAAATATTGTTATGTCAAAATGAAAAAAAGGGTTTAGAATGGCTGACTTTTTGTGCGAGTTAGTAAGTTTATGTAAAAATGTAAATGGAGATTACTCAATAAGAATTTCAAAAATAATAACATGCCCCCATAGATGACTTTGACTTTTGTTTAGTGGTGAGATCTCTTAAATCAAGATGAAAACCTAGAAGGTAAATTGGGATTTGAAGAAAGGCAGTAGAATATAGTAAGAGACAAATAGGATCTGGAATCGGAAAGGTTGGAGTTTGAATCTTCTGCTCCAATATTACTAGTGTAATAATCTTGGAGGTGTTATTTAACATCTTAATGTCAATTCTTTGCTTTTTTAAAAGAAAATGTACAACAGGAATGAAGGTGAGTAGGCAGCCAGGAATGAAGAGAAAGGAAGAGGATGCACCTTTATTTTATTTTTATTGATTTGCTCATACTGGTTGTTTCCCCTGGACCTAGGACTTGAGACCAGGGTTATATGGCTTGCTCTTTTGGAGGCAACTGACCTAACCACTGCTCCATCAGGGTGCATGTCAATTCTTTCTTAAAAATTCTTTTCTTAAAAAGAAAATCCTTAAAATTTCTACTCTCTCCCCTTCATGGAGCTTTTTAAATGCTTTATTAGATAATACATGCAAAGTTACAAATATGCTGCCATGGAAAAAGGAGAGCCAATAAACTATTATTAACACAGAACAGCAATGATATAATAAACAACTTTATTTTGACATTTTCCTTGACACTGGGATGCTAAATCATCAATAAAGAATCATGCTTTAAAATCTGTTAAGAAAAGAAAAAGCCACAACATATATCACTATATCACCTCTCTGGATTATGAACAGAGACCATGGAAATGAAATTTGAAAGTGTATGTTGTTTAAGCTACAACTGGTAATTTATTTTTCTTTTCTTTTTAAAATATCTAGCAATTTCATTGAATTTTATCACTGTGGCAATTTATGAACTGAATATATGAACTATGTGAACAGATAGAAATATATGTGAGTTTTTGTGCCTATGAGTGTTAGCATTTCTCCATTTGACCCTTTTCTTCCCTAATGATTGTCTCCTCTGCTACAACTGGAATCCCTGCAGACTAACCTCTGAGAATGCCATTTCCTGATCTAGTTTACCTGACATTTTTTTTTTTTTTTCAGGAAAGAAGGAAAACAATTATTTACTTTTTTTTTTTTTTAAAGGAAAGGCGCAGGTAAGAATGAGTGAGCAGGCAGTTAGGCAGGAAGAGAGAGGAGAAAGAAACGTCACTAGGGCACACCAACAATTATTTACTTTCTTTTATAGCAATAACTTTGTTTGACAAATTAAACTCCAATATATAAGTTCCTCGTATGTGTAGTTTTCCCTTTTCTCAGATATATGTCAACAGATCCTGCCCTCCACCAAATGACCAAGTGTTCTTTAACAGTGTCCGATGGGCTTCACCATCATACCCACCTCCTTATGCCAAACCCTACTGGTAACCCAGTTCTCTTGCAAATGTCTGAGGCTTGGTTTTGTTTCTGCTGTTTCTTTGTTTTGTCTATTTATATTCCACCTATGAGTGATATTATCTGGCATCTATCTTTTTTCCTGTGGCTTCTTTCACGTAGCATAATCCCTTTAGACTCATTAATATTGACTCAAATGACGGGATTTCATCTCTTTTAAGTGCTCTGTATTCCATTGAGTATATATACACCATATTTTCTTTATCCTGTAATCTGATATTGGGCATTGAGGTAGTTTCCAGTTCTTAGCTATTGTGAATAGGGCTGAAATAAACATGGAGTCCATAAATCTCACGAATGAAAGTTTTTGTTTCTTCTGGGTAAATACCCAGAAGTGCAATGATGGGATCATAAGGGGTTTTCATCTTCAACTTTTTGAGGAATTTCCACACTGTTTTCCATAGGGGTTCCACCAGTTTGCACTCTCACCAACAGCGTAAAATTGTTCCCTTTTCTCCACATTGTAACAAGCATTTGTTATTTCCAGACTTCTGACTAACAGTCAATATCTCAGGTGTAAGGCCATATCTCATTGTTTTGATTTGCTTCATCCTCATAACCAGTTATTAGGAACATGTTTTCATGTGCTGGTACACTATCTGTATATCCTCTTCAGAAAAAAAGATCTTTCCAATTACTCTTCCCACTTTTGATCAGATTGGCTGTTTTCTGTTATTGAGTTTTATGAGTTTGTATATTTTGAGTATTAAAACCTTATCAGAAAAATGGAATGCAAATATCTTCTTCCAGTTACTAGGTTGTTTTTGTTTTGGTGACGTTTTCTTTCTCTGTGAAAAGGCTCTTTAGCTTGATGTAGTTCCAATTGTTTGTTTTTCTGTTTTCCTTGATGCTGGACTTGAGTTCATTCCCAAAGGCCTCCTGAAGGCTGATATCATGGAATGTCTTTCCTAAGTTGTCTTCCAAGAATTTTATGATTTCTGGTCCCAGTCTGTAGTCCATTTTGAGTTAATTTTGTGAACGGTGTTATAGAGTGATCTAACTTCATTGTGTTGCATGTTGTTGTCCAGTTATCCCAACACCATTTATTGAAGAGACTTTTCTTTCTCCATCACATGCTATTGGCTCCTTTGTCAAAAATTAACTGACTGTGTGTATGTGAATGTGAGTCAGTTTCTGGTGATTTAGTTCTATTCCACTGATCTATACCTTTCTTACTCTAGTACTGTATCATTTTGATCACTATCTCTTTGTATTACAACAAAATGTCTGGGACTGTCATTCCTCTAGATTCACTCTTTTTCCTTATAACTGCTTTGGCTATTTGGGTTCTTTTGTTTTTACATACAAATATTAAGTTTTTTTAGTTCTATTTCCTTGAAATAATGGAATTTTAATGGTGATTGCATTAAATCTGTATACTGCTTTAAGTAAGACAACTATTTTAGCAATCTTGACTCATTCCAACCATGAGCAGTGGATGTCTTTCCATCTCTTTGTGTCCTCCTCTATTTCTTTTAAGAAGGACTTGTAGTTTTCTTTGTACAGGACTTTCATCTCCTGTGTTAAGTATATTCCAAGATATTTGATTCCTTTTACTTCTACTTTAAATGGTGTGGTTTTATTGATTTCATTTTCTTCTTGCATGTTGTTGTGTATAAAAATGCCATGGATTTTTTGGTGCCTTATAGCTTTTATTAGGGTCAGTCAGTTGTCTCTCATTAGCAGGGATGGTGGAGTGGGAGAAGTGCGAGACTGGAGTATTGATTTCCTTCTGACTCCCCCTTTTCTCCTGCAGAAAATCTGTTTACTATGATTCCCTGATTTTATACCACCTCTATAAATCTCATGCATAGTTTAACAGATCTCACCAAGATCAAATACCACAACTGTACTTTTGCCTCTTCAGGAAATCAACAGAGAATGATTCTTCTATCGCTGGTTCTTTTAAATTTGAACACACAGTGTAAAACCATCCCTTTGAGAAGTATTTTTATTTTCTGAATATATCATCTGTGTCCTGCTAGGACTCAGACCAATATATTGTTTTTGTGTGTTTATTGAGTAAATTTCAGAGAATAAGAGAGAAAAAGGATGATGATTAACTTATTTGCAAAATGATCAGAGTCTATGCTCTTTTGCAATGTGCCTACTTCTTACCAGTATGTCTTTGCAAAGGTCAGTGAGAGAAGGGGGAAAACAAAGATGTACAAAAGTGAAAAAAATAGATAAAAGGAGGAAAGTAATGTCTTAATCTACTTAAAAGCAATTTCAATAGTGAATTAATGATTAGAATAATAAGAGGAGAATAGATCAATTGTCATAGGAGTTTCAAGAAATAGTTGTGAAATGCTAACTTTTTCTAGAAATTTCCATTAACAAATCACACATTTTTCAAAAAGCAATTTCAGCCTCTTTGTGATTGGCAGAGAAATTCCATCACTGGAGATTCATAAATAAAAGTCAGAGTAATTTTTAGAGACATCAGAAAAAATCTGGATCTAACTTTTCTGATCAAAATTAAATCTAATTTATTTGTTCTAGGAATATTTTAGCTCAGAAAACCAATCTTAAATAATAAGTGGTTTCTAAATAGTGAGAGTTAATGTTGTTTATGGAAACAGAAATTATCTACATTGTATTGAAATCACATCCTACGACCTGAGATTTATTAGAAAAATCTCAATGAAAATGTCAATAAAAATGAGGAAGCAAATATTATACTACTTTTCCTATCTATCTTATATTTGATGGGAAAAGAAATGTATATTCTCTGTAAGAAAACACTTCTTGGAAGAACAGATTTTAAGAGAATATGTAAATAGAGTTAGATTTACTCTTTAGCACACTATAAAAGGAGATTTTCATAAAATATTTCTAGCCAAGGATGAAAGGCATTTTAGAAACCAGATAGAATAATTTATAATATATAAAGCCTGTATATAAATTATTATAAGTCTAGATACTATAAAACTGAGTTTCTAAAATCTTTAATCAAACTAAAGTTTTCTTTGTGTCAAGTAAATGATCTTTAACTTTTAAATACTTTGAAGGGTTTAAGTGATATATTCTGAATTGTAAATCCTACTTAATAGTCCTTGATAAGGTTATTATACTAACTAGTAATGTGTTTTGATTTCATCTTTGATAAAATCTGACTTAAAGATGGAGAAAAGACATCATTACAAAGAAAGATATATTTGCTACAAAAAACATACTGTTGGAGAGTATTTATTTCCCCAGTGGGAAGGTAAGATTTGACTGTAAAAACTTTTAGCTCTCTTTAATAACTGGCAAAGGTTTAGCTTCTAAAATTCTTATTGATCAAATTTTAGATTGAATCATATTTTAGTGGTAATGGTTTTCTCTTTGTGACACTTTAGATAAACTATTTTCTAAAAAAAATTTTCTTTCAATCATGAATAGAATTATTGAGGTTAGAGTATATCAGAATTTGCTGATGAGAGTTAATAATCTCTTTTTGACCTTCATTTGTCCAAATTGAAGATACTCTTTCTTTTTTCTAAACACAAATCTTATGGAGTAATTTTTATCATTGATTTGAAGATTTTGGTATTTCTTCTCTTAATTTTATCCAATATATTTACATTCTAGATATGTAGCTTTATAGGGTGTTTTTATATGATTTCTGATTGCTAGAGTGTTTGAAAGTTTGAATTTCTGATTGGCTGTTTTTTCTGATTGGAAGAATATTTACATGTGAGATATTTTTTACCATTCATGAGCATCATTTGCTATGTATATTGCAAATATATTGAAAATTTCAATAATATATCTATTTATTATAATAATATATTAAAGTCAGGAAATATTCTTATTTAGTTCTAAATATATTGTATAAATAAAATATATACTTATAGCTTAAAATATATGCTTACAACTTAAAATATATACTTATACTAGTATATATATAAATGCATATATGTATATAAACAAATATGTATATATGTATGCAAAGATGTATATATACAAATATATACTTATTTATACAAGTATGTATTTTAAACTGCATGTTTAGTAGGTGATTTTTTATGGATGGCAATTTTATATTATAATAAAATGTGAACATTTATTTTTATACTTGAAAAGAAGAAATTTGAAAAAAAATCCTAAAATAATTCAAGCCAAATTTTACTTCCAGTTAGACTGTTTTAAATATCTATTGCATATTTCTTCAGTGTCTCTGTAAGCATTTAGTTTAAGAATAATGATTTTACTTTTTTCTAAGTCTTCCTATAATTTATATACAGGTAAAAATACAAAGAATTTATCAAAATATTTTCTTATGTGCCCAGTAATGAAAAAAAGAAATATTCTTCAAAGTCTGCTTTCAGGGCCTGTATATAAGGTATTTTTAATTTATGTATAAATTAGTATATGTATTAAATATTTTCTAAATTTCTGTTTCATTACTTTCTTTGCTTCTAAAGTGTTTGTTTTCACAGTTTCAGGTACTTGATTCTTATTTATCACACAATATAAACATTTTGTAAAATTTATGATATTTATAATGGCTGCATTTTGAAGATGTTACAAACCAACTTTATAGCCATATTAGAAATGGAAAATTTTGTTGCATTCTCTAAGGAAGAAACTTTCTGTTTCTACAAAATTGTTTGAGAGGAAAATAACAACCATTGAACATTTTAATTTGTTCTGAATTATCTTATTTTTCATTTTACTTCACACTAAAGCGTAATTCTAAAACAACTTAATTTCATGTTCGTTATACTCAACAACCTGTTAAATTTTATTTCATGCTAGATAAATCTCAAAGCATTAATTTTATTTTACAACTTTTTTCATTAAACATACACAATCATTGTAGATAAAAATGGAAATATTGGGAAATGAAAAATAGTAAATCAATAGTAATATATTTAAACATTTATTTTGAAGAAAATTGTTTATGTTGAGTCAGATCAGATTCTTTTGAGATAAATGAGCATATCCATGTTTAATAACACATACAGCCTTTTTATTTTCTATTGGCTCTCATGAATCTTACTATGTATTCATACAAATCAAATGTTCCAAGCTTGGTTTGATACAAATATAATTAAATAGACTTAATTCAAGAGAGCTTATATAGTGAAATAAAAGGTCTTTTAAAAATAGTATGTTGGCAAAGAAGTCATGGACTTTATTGATTTGAGACTTGACAATCTTTAAATTAAGGATATATTTAATTTGATCATAGAGCTATGCAAACAATAGTAGCAATAGATGCATTTAGGATGTAGCTTGATTGTAATTGAAAATTACCTTAATTTCAGCTTCCTACTCTTTCTCATTTTGCAATTTTTATTCATTAATTCAATAACTATTTAGTGAGCCACTACTATATACTGTCTAGTCATTGTACAATCCAATAAATAAAACAGACAAGAATCTACCTTCCTGAAGCACATATTATATCTTTTTTCCTCAGAGCCTTTCCTTCCAATGTTATCTTTGTTCTCTGGGCAATTACAGACCTCTGGAGGAATTTAGGAGAGCTGAAAAATATTTTTCTATATTTTTTGTTTTTAAACTCTTGCAATATGGCTTGAAATTGTTTTGCTACTTTCTTATTTTGTGTTACTTATAATTAGTGATATTTGTTATTATTGGGACTTTTTTCCTAATGGTTACATATAAAATATCAATTTTTGATTGATTTCTTTAAATAATTTTATTATTTCTTTTGTTTACATCACTGCATTCATTTTATGATATTGAAATTGCTTCAGTCTGTGTGTATTTCATACCACATCCACCACCAGAGCTCCAGGGCCTTAACTAACATCTTATTCCCTTCTTTCCTGTCCCCTTTAGTCCCTCTAGTAGCTACAATTGTTCATCCTGTGACTTTTTTTGAAATATTGTTTTGTTTGATTACATTTGTAATTATAGATTTATATAATGCATTCAATTCTCTATTTCCTGACGGATGTTCCTTTGACCAGTTATCATCATTAATGATAAAATTATTATATAACTGATTCATGACCTTAGATCTCACCTTTCCATACTTGATTTAGTTAATAGTAATTCTTTCCTTAGTTTTTTCATTTACCCTTTTCATTGTATTCATATTTCAAGTAAAGTACTGGGTTTATCAACTTTGAATAATTCCTCCTTCCTCATCCCCAGCTAAAAAAATATGTGAAAATCAGGAGCTTAACTAAGAAATGCTGTTATTTGATGTTTTTATGTTTCCCTGAGATATCTTGTGCCTTCTGAATTCATAGATTTAAGTATTTTTAAATTTTTGGATAATTTTCTTAATGTAAATCTTAACCTAAACCTTAATTTTTATTTATAATGTTTGGATTATTTCTTATTAATATCAATTTTACACATTGATATCTAATTTCTCCTTGATATATCTGATTTTCTAATGGTTGATTTGTTCATTTTCATCTCATTTTTCTTCCTTTCCCCAATCCAGTCTTTTATATCTTTTAATAGTTTTACAGCAATATTTATTCTTTTACTCTGCTCCCCACATGGCTCTCACTTCTATGGAGGCATTGTTACCCCTCCACCCCCCAGCATTTTTTTCCAGATTCTGCCATTTCATGTTTATCTCTTTTTTATTTCTCCTCAGAGCTTAGGTATATTTCTTTTGAGTTTTTATTTTTGGAGAAATTTATTTATTACATCAAAAAAGTTCATGTTGACCATTGAGAGTCAAAATTTTCATTTGCTTTAATCAGTTTTTTCTAGTGCATTACTCATGTCTCTTGTTCTTTACTCCTCTATTTTTGTTTGATTTGGTAGTGAAGACTGTACAAAGTCCTTGTATGCTATTACTAATTTTGTTTAAATTGGTTAGTTACTAGATTACACAATTTTTAGACATTCATATGAGAAAGGGGCAAAGGTAGCCTTTTAGCATCATACAAGTTAATGTTTATAATACAGCATGTGTATTAAATTATTTTATAGTCTTCCCATTTATCTAGAATTGGCAGATCTGGGCTATTCATGATTCATTTTGTTTCTTCTCACCTGTCTTGTTTCTTATTTAAGCTCCTGATTTTCACATATTTTTTTAGCTGGGGTTGAGGAAGGAGGAATTATTCAAAGTTGATAAACCCAGTACTTTACTTGAAATATGAATATAATGAAAAGGATAAATAAAAAAAAACTAAGGAAAGAATTACTATTAACTAAATCAGGTATGGAAAGGGGAGAAGAAACAGACTACTTCATGATAATACAGTTTGCCTGTATGATTCCTCACCCATCTCTGCTTCCCACTTTTCTTTAATGACAAGTCATTTTGAAGTCATTCCACAACAAGCCTGTGTGTTCTCTGTTCATGTCAGCCCATAGCTACTTCTTATTTTAAGATATACAGGCTTGTTTTTCATGTTTCTTCTTCTCCTTATTTTAGGGCAATATCTGAAATCAGAAGTTCCATGCTCATTATGGATCTCGCTTATCAAAATCTCTTTTTTCATTTTCTGCAAACATGACACCATGGTCTGCATTTATTAAACCATCAATGCATGCATTACACTTTAAACCAGTTCTCTTTATTCATAGTTTGGGAAATGGAGTGAGGAAGTCATCCGTTTATTTCTAAGATACAAGCAGAAGTTAATCTTATCATTAATAGCATAGAGGCTTAAAACATAGGCTTTCCTCACTATCAGGATTAGAAACTGTTTCTTATTTTTGCTGTCTTTGATATCTGTTGCCTCAGTTTCATCATCTTTAAAGTGGAGGAAAAATATCTTTCTCATGGTGTAGTCGTGGGGATTAATTTAACATATACAAAGTGTTTATTATTGTGCCTGGAACACAGTATGTATTTGAAAAATGAAGCTGTTATCATCATCATCATCATCATCATTCTAACTATTGTTATTTATGTTTGTTTCTTTGATGTTAGGTGTCCTAGAGCACTTCCTCTGCTGGCCTCCTTGCTGGGGTTGTGCCAATCCACAGAGGGTTAAAAAATGTGGTATACATACATGATGGAATACTACTCAGCTATTAAAAAAAAGATGAGTCTTGCCATTTGCAACAACATGGATAGATCTAGAGGGTATTATACTCAGTGAAATAAGTTATGTAGAAAAAGATTAATACCTTATGATTTCACTCAAATGCAATATACAGAGAAACCAAACAATTGAATGAAGTAAATGAAACACAAATAAATATTTAGAATATAAGACTAAATTAGTGGTTACCTGAAGGAAAGGGGAAGAGATTGAGCAATTCAGGTAAGGGAGGTCACTTGTGTGAAGGATGGAAGGAGACTGTTAGTGGTGAACTTAATGTAGTATATACAGATGTTTATTTATAATGTTGCATACCTGAAAATATATTGTTATAATGTAATGTTACTTCAATAAATGATCATAATAAAAATAAAAAATTATCTTAATGGAAAAAATTCAGTCACAAAACTTTATATAGAGTGTGATTTAATTAATATTAAATAACCAGAATAGATAAATGAACGGAGACAGAAGTTGCCTGAGGCTGGTGCATGGGGAGTGGAGAATTTTCTCCAATTGCTAGAATATATAAAGTTTCATTTTGGAGTGATGTAAAAAGTCTGGAATTATATATTGCTGATAAAATTCACAACCTTGCTAATATATTATACACCACAAAATTATACACTTTAAAGATGTATATTTATGTTTTGTGATTTATGTCTACATTAAAATAAAATACATATATTTTCTTGCCTATAGTTTTAAGTAGAAAGCTCTTAATTCACATTTTGAAAAGTTTGGTATGAAAAGATGTGTGTTCTAGTAATTGAATTTCCTCAGTTGATATTTTATGTGACCATGGATGGTGCTTTTTATATCAACCATATGTTGGCGATCGGCTTAATAATTTACGTGTTCTGTTTTTTGGCATGTGCCCTTTTACACTGGTGGTGTTTGTATCTGGCACACTCACAGAATGGCTACACTTCTATAATGAAGTATTGATGCTTGTGGATTGTGAATTGCCAATGTCCATGGGCTAGCTCTGTATGGTTGCCCTCAGGGGCAACAGATTTGAGAAAGATGGATGAGGAGTAGTTTGGTCTCTAGAGTGCTTGTGCTTCAATGGACAATATTTTGGGAGCCTAGCTTCTTCTGTTCTGCAATTTGGTTGAGTATAAATTTCTGGTAATGGTGGCATGCAGTTCGCTGGGGAGATCATCTTTTTTGTACACCTGGTATCACCAGAAGAAATTGATTTAACATGTATTGTGGTAGAAGAAAATTTGGAAGAAGATTCACATAGGCCATTAATTAATGGTGCTGAAAGTAAAAATTAGATTATTCAATCCAAGAAGGAAACACTACTGCCCAAGTCAAGGCAATCAACTTTTATCAGGCTTTTTGCCTTCCTGTAGTGTGCTCATTGGCCTATGCCTGATTGAAGATAGTGAATTACTCCTTCTTCTTCTTGCCCTTTATCTGAGTAACAGCTGTGGATGAAAGAGACTGAAGATGACAAGCTGCCACATGGTACAATAGTGTTTGAATTATAGGGGAAACTTTGCAAGGATTTCTCTCTGACATATTACATAAGAAGGCAGCAGTTTTAGTGCTAAGTCTGCTTCCTGCAATTGAATCCCTCATTGGATAATGTTGTTCTCGAAAGACAAGTTCTTTAATGCACTTCTGATGACTGTTACATAATTTTTTGTATAGATGGACATTATAATAATCTTATATTTTCTATTTCTGCAGACCTGGTCACTAAGAGCTGGTTCAAGGGAACAGTGTGGCTTTGGTGACCACCACAGGATCCGTTGATGGAACTGAGAGCATTGGAACTACAATGGGTCAGTATTTAATGTTTTCAATACAGGACAAACCTGGTATGATGTGAGTTTTCTGCTTTTTCCGTCTCATAAGAAGTTGTACAGTCCTATTTATCTCACTATCAATAGTGAGGGAAATATGCCATTTTGTGCAAAGACAACAAGCTCACATGTTGAATGAATGATTTATTCCCACAAGAGGAACAGAAACAATACAAAACAATAGGAGAAATCAGGACCATTGTTTCTTTTAGTTCACCTTATTTTGAGGTTGTCTTAAGAACTCCAACGTAATCTCAGATCATTAAACCTTCTTCAACAGTGTCAGCCACCTGAGATGCTGGCCAGTGAAGGCTGGGCTGCTTTTCTGCACTATAGGAATTAATGTTGATGATTTCTAGTGCTGTTTCATGAATGTACTAAATAGCCTATGAATCTGTCTAGGGATCTTTTTGGCATGTAGAGGGTTATCTCTTTAAACTTAAGTGTTTTTGGACTTGGATCATTGTTTTCTTGCCTGGAAAGTTGAGTGACCATGAGACAGTCATGCATGGTTTGTATCAGTGATGTTCTCCATGGATAGAAAAGATGAAAGATTGTTGTCTGTACTTTAGTAATGGATTTGTAGAGAGTGGATCATCTTTGAAGCATCAAATCCTGATAAAGTGCTCCAAGCTGGTTTAAGCAAAAGCCTACCATGGATAAAGAATCCCTTTTAATTTGATAGGAAAAATCATACTATCTGACTGTCTCAGTCTCTTGTATATGATCTAAAAGTCACTAAGCTCCAGAAGCAAAACTATCTTCAAATTATTGTTAATGTACTCTCCTCTGTCTTCATCGAAATTAACTTTTAACTCCTGGAAGCATTTAGTCTTCCTTTTAAGGACCATAAGATACAACAGTTGTGAGAAATGCAGTGTGTAAATCACAAATGAAATACTCAATCTCAAATTGACTGCTTTGGAACTTTAGGGTCCACTAGAAAGAAAGTTGGTTAGCCTGGCTTTAGAGGGTTGACTTCTGTTAAAATTGGGTTCCTTGAGTTACCTCAGCAAGCATTTAGTCTTCCTTTTAAGGACCATAAGATACAACAGTTGTGAGAAATACAGTGTGTAAATCACAAATGAAATACTCAATCTCAAATTGACTGCTTTGGAACTTTAGGGTCCACTTGAAAGAAAGTTGGTTAGCCTGGCTTTAGAGGGTTGACTTCTGTTAAAATTGGGTTCCTTGAGTTACCTCAGCAGAAAGACTTTTTGTCTAAGTAATCTTTAAGCATGTGACATTGAAACACAGTAATGGATTACTAGGGCCAGAAGAATATCTTTTCTTTAGAATATTGTACAGCATAAGTCTCAAGGCTTTGAATTCTATAGTAATTATTGATATTTAAAGGTCATTCTATATATTCTAAATTATACTAGTGATTGGGGGTACGTGTGAAATTTTAAAGCCAGTCTAATTTGCATTGGGTTAGGAAAATTTTTCAAATCTTGCGTTATACTCTGAAATGCGTGTTTATAAATGTGTTAATATATAACCAAGCAGATTTCCAATAAATCAATTACTCATTACTGACAAAAAGGAAGGGAAAATAAACTGAATTCTGTAATAAAAAATATTTTTAAAATGTCCATACTATCCAAAGCAATATACACTTTCAATGGAATGCCTACCAAAATTCCAAAGGCATTGTTCATAGAAATAAGAAAAAATTCTAAATTTCGTATAGAACCACAAAAGATCTCAAATAACCAAAACAATATTGAGAAAGAAGATTAGAGTTGGAGTCATCACATACATCCTTATTTCAAACTGTATTACAAAGTTACAGCAATTAAGACTGTATGGTCAAGTATAAAAATGGACTCATAGAGCAATGGGACAGCATAAAATGCTCAGGGCAAAAAAAAGAATGTTTAAATACTAATAGGAGACTCTATTCAGTGGGAAAACTTTGGAAGTTTGTTAATAAGGGGATAATATAGAGAAACTCAAGATGGAACAGTAGAGAGATCCTAGGTTTACCTCCTCCCCACAGACATACAAATCTGCAACTATATAGGAGAAACACCTTTTGAAAAATAACAAGATTGGAGGACGATTGTCTCTGCAAGAAAAAGTAAAATAAACTATCAGAAAGTTTAGAAAGGCTTGAGACACAATCTCAGTAGGAAAAGCACCCAGAAAATCTGGAAACATCATTAACAAGGAACCTTTTTGTGGGAAATAAAGAGCTTACTTATCACACTGGGAATATCAGCACTGTAAGAACTGCACTGGAGAGGGGAATGTCCACATCCAAGTCTGGAAAACAAGTATTTTCTTTGGAGAATAATAAGACTCAGGGGAGCAAAAATTCCAGGGCTCAGCATAAATAGGGTAGATTCATGATGCAGACAAATATAAAGCTAAAATAAAAAGTTTGAAGATAATCTTAGAAGTTAATGACAACAAAAAAGGCACAGATAACCATATTTATATCAGACAAAATAGACTACCAGCTAAACAAGATAACAAGAATTAGCGATTGACATTATATCATGAGAAGGGATCAATTAAAGAAGATGACATAACACTCATTAATATATATGTAATAAATGAAGGAACATCAAAATATATAAAGCAATTATTAGCAGGTCTAAAGAGAGACATTGAGAGCAATTCAATAATACAGGAGAACTTCACTAGGCCACTTATATCACTGGATAGATCAACCAGGCAAAAAGTTAACAAGGACATGATAGCCTGATATAATACAATTAGATTAGGTGTACTTAAGAGATATACAAAACATTCCATCCAAAAAAATAATACACATTATTCCCAAGTGCACAAAGAATATTCTCAGGGACAGATCACACATTGGGACACAAAACAAGTGTTGATTTATAAAGATTGAAATTATATCAAGTATCTTCTCTAATTATAATGATATCAAAATGGAGATCAAGCACAAAAAGATATCTGAACAAAAGTCTCGTATAGGTGAAAACTAAATGAAATGTGACTGAATAACTTTTGAGTCAACAAGAAAATCAAAAGAGAATGAAAAATACTTGGAGACAAAACAACCCCAATAAAAACAGAGCTAGTAGAATCTATTGAATGTAGCGAAACAGCAATAAGAGGGAAGTTTATAGCAATAAAGGCCTATGTCAATAAATAAGAAAATTCTCCCAAAGCAATGCAACCTTATAACTAAAGGAGCTAGAAAAAAGAACACATGCAATCCAAAGTCAGAGAAAGGAAATGATAAAATTTAGAGCTAAAATAAAGGAAATAGATATTAAAAAGACAGTATAAAAGATCAATGAAGGAAAGCGAGAGATGATTCTTTGAAAAGATAAGCAAAATTTACAAATCTTTGCTTATATTCATTAAGAAAGAGATAAAATTCTAATAAACATAATCAGAAATGAATGAAAAGAAGTTAGAACAGTTATCACAAAAATATGAAGGATAATGAGAGAATAATGTGCATACCTCTAGGTCAATAAACTGGACAACCTAGATGAAATGGGAAATTTCTTAGAAATTTATAAACTTTCAAGACTAAGTCAAGAAGAAATAGAATAACTGAACAGCTGATCACAAAACAAGAAATTTAAAATAATAATAAAGTATTCCCCCAAACAAAACCTAGAACCATATAGCTTCACTAATGAATCATACCAAACTTTTAAAGATGTTCTAATACCTATCCTTTCAAAACTCTTCCAAAAAACTGTAAAGGAGGAAATGCTTTTGAGCATATCTTATGAGACTGATATTAACTCAATCCCAGATATGGACAACAATATCTGATCAACTAATAGGTGATAAAAAATGGATGTAAAAATTTGCGATAAAATCTTAGCAAACTGAATACAACAAAACATTAAGATGATCATACATCATGATCAAGTGAGATTTACTTTAGGGTTGCAAGGATGGGTTAGCACACATAAATCAGTAAATGTAATACATCACATCACCAAAATAAATAATATAAATCATTTGATCATATTAATAGATGCACTATAAGCATTTGACAAGATTTACATCCATCGATGATGAAATTTTTAATAAAATAGGAGAAACAAACCTTGGAATTATAATGGTTATATATGATGAAGTCACAGATAATATCATAACCAGTGACTGAAAAAAAAATTAAACCCTTTTCACTAAAGATTAGGAATTAAACAAGAATGTCCACTCTAAACACTATTAAACA
This sequence comes from Solenodon paradoxus, assembly GCA_004363575.1. Taxonomy (NCBI): domain Eukaryota; kingdom Metazoa; phylum Chordata; class Mammalia; order Eulipotyphla; family Solenodontidae; genus Solenodon; species Solenodon paradoxus. Next base: position 913,960 of record RJWH01000155.1, on the reverse strand, counting down.
TAATATTCAAATTTTGATTCAGAGCAATTAGGAATGAACAACAAATAAAATGAATCCAAATTGGATATGAAAATATAAACAAGCACTATATTCAGATAATCTTTAGAAAACCCTAAAAACTCCATTTAAATACCATTAGAAGCAATAATTGAGGCTACAAAATCAATATAAAAATCTGTTGCTATTTTATACAATGAACTGGAATAAAAAGAAGTTAAAAAAATAATTATATTTACAATCATATCAAAAGAATGAATACCTAGGAATAAACTTTTCAAAATACAAAAAGACTTGTATAATGAAAATGGTAAGATGTTACTAAAGGAATAGAACAAGCAAAAATGGAAAAATATTACATGTCTAAGGATTGAAAAAATAAACATTTTTGAAAAGACCATCCTAAGTTAAATAACATATATACTCAATACAATCCCTTTCAAAATTACAATAACATTTTCAAGTGTAATAGATTAAACAACACTAAATTTTGCATGGAAATGCAAAATGCCCCAAATAGCCAAAGCAATCTTGAGAAAAATTATAAAGAGGTATCATATCCATGACTTTAAACTATACTATACAGGTATAGCAATAAAACACAGTGTGGCATTGGAATAAAAACAAGCACACAAATAAATAGTCCAAAATTGAGAGCCCAGAAACAAACATGCAAATATATGAACAACTAACTTATAACAATGGAGTTAAGAACATACAATAGAGAAAGAAAAGTCTCTTCAGATGTTGTTGGGAAAAATGGACAGCCACTTGGAAGAATGAACCTAGATCACTGTCTTGCACTGTACAAAAGAAATAACTAGCATGTACTGGTCGAGTAACACTTAGATTAATCACCTCCAAAGGAGCGCAGTCCATGTACATCCCAAAGACCCGAGGTTCACATCCTGCATCTGGGTGGGGTAGGGATCAACCAATATGAACAACTATATGAAAAATAAAATAAGAATGCTTCTTCTCCCACTCTTTTCCTGCCTACTCATCTTTTCCTTCACTCCTGCCAACAGATTTCCTTAAAATAATTAATTCAAAATGTATTAAGGAATTAAATGTAGGACCTGAAATCATAAAATACATAGAATAAAAGTGATAAGCTTTTTAACATCAGTCTTAATGATATGTCTTTGGGGGTTTGATTCCAATGGTAAGAGAAACAACAAAACCAAATGGAATTACGTAAAATTAAAAAGCTAAAACTAAAACTACAAATACTAAAGTATAATAAAAGGGACCACCTCAAAATTTAAAAGTCAGCTTATTGAATGGGAGAATATATTTACAATCCAAACATCTAGCAAGGGGTTAATATCCAAACTACTTAAAGAGTCCAGGTTACTCAAAAAACAAAACAAAACAAAAACTTCCTCATAAAAAACAGGCAGAAGACTTGAACAGGTGTGTCTCCAAAGAAGACATAAAAACGGCCAACAGGCACATGAACAAATTTTCACAATCACGTATCATTAGGGAAATGTAAATCAAATCACAATGAGATATCACTTCATGTCTGTGAAAATGACCTATTTCAAAATGACAAAAAACAAACTCTGGGCAGGATATGAAGAAAAAGAACCCTTATGTTCTGCTGGTGAGAAGGAAAATTGGTGCAGTCATTTTGGAAAACAATATGGAATTTCCTCAAAAAATTAAAAATAGAAATACCTGATGATCCAGCAATTCCACTTCTAGGTATCTATCTGAAGAATACAAAAACACTAATTTGAAAAGATAAATGCACCTTTGTGTCTGTTATAGCACTATTATAATAATGAAGACATGGAAAAACTTAAGTGCCCGTTGAGGGGATTACGATGAGTAAGTCTAAAAGAGAAAGGCAAATAATGAATGATTTTACTCACATATGGGCTATAAAGAAACAAAGCAAGCAAAAAAACAGCAAAATCAAAACAAATACTTGGTTTCTGACAGCATACCTGTGGTTACCAGAGGGGACGTGTGGATCTTCGGATCAATAGTCGGAAGGAGCCCAATGGATTGTGGTGGAGAGTTATTAGAATTTTGGGTATGGGCATGATGTAGTATCGTACAGTTGAGGAAGAGTGAATTTATAATCCAAAAACATATGCAATATTGTAAACCAACATTACCATAATAAAAAGGAACATTTATTGAATTATCCTTAAAACTATAATTAATACTTATGAATTTTTAAAATTAATTTGAAGTCTTTGCAACTGTGCATAAATAATAATGCAGAAGTACTTGTGCTTCAGACTTTGTCTGGTTTTATGTGGGGCTTGTATCTAACAACTACTTATTATTTTCTCTATATTGATTTTGAAAAAGTCATTCATGTGAAAATTTGAGGCAAGTAGGATTTATGCAATCAAAAAAAGAAAACAAATTATATAGAGGTGTGTTATTTTTGAGAACCATTTCATAATTACAGCATAACTATGAAGTTCTCATATTGAATTTTAAAGTCAAATTCTTTCCAGCAGTTTCACTTCCTTTAAAATAGTTCACATCAGCAGTGCAAAATATAATTGAGAGGTAATTAAAATCAAGTCTTAATTTAAAGTTTTGAAGAAATGATATTGAATGCTAATTTGATATAGACTATGTTGAGCATTTAAAAGATGCTTAAGAAAAGCAAATATTTCACATTTCCCTTTGATTTGATAATGCCATAGTGGAATAATCAGTAAAGGAGTTTTCTGGTATGAATTTGTAGGAAGACTTTGAAATAATTTGATTAATAGAAAGAACAATATTGGATAACAATCTAATATATTTAGAGTAGAGGTCATATTACTCATAGCTTTTTAAAATAACTTTATATTACATTTCTTTATGCAAGGTTTATCAATGTTTAGCATTATTTCAGTAATTATATTACTTCTACAAAAATTCAGTTTAACTAACATTTTTTTTTAAAGGAAAGGTACAGGCAGGAATGAAGTCAAGTAGGCAGGCATGCAGGAAGAGAAAGGAGGAAGCAGCTTTAATTTATTTTTATTTAATTGTTCACACTGGCTGTTTCCTCCTGGACCTGGGACTTGAACCCAGGGGTATGTGATCTTGCGTTCCTTTAGGAGGTGATTGACTAAATCACTGCTCCATCAGGGCATGCCTAACTAATTCTTAAAGTTGAAATAGACTTTAGAGGTCATCCAACAAAAGAATTCATACAATAATCATTCATTCTTTGATTAAACTTTTATTTGAAAAGTGGGTCAGTCTAATTTGGGACATTTGCAATTGTTACAGAAACCTATTAGACTAAAATTTGTGTCCCTATTGCTTAAACACTTTCCTTTTTCATACAATCAGTTTTTGTACTGTTACAAGAAACATTGCTATGCAGTGTAATAAGCACGAACTTTGGGTGACTCAGTTCTGAATTAATATGCTTTCTGTTCTGTTCACTAGTGACATGGTAGATTATTAATTTTTCTCAGTCTCATATGAATCCGTGTAAATCTTTGATTAAAATCTATTGTCCTTATTATGACAGGGTTGGAAACATGGATATTTAAAACCCCACTAATGAATGTATTAGTGCCTATGTGGAGACTTTACTAGCTTTTCACACCTGTTGCACCTTTCAACTTAACAACGTCATAGACATTGTGGGTGCTGATCGCATAGCATAATTAGAAAACCAAATAAAATCTTAGTACACTGGTACACCAAAGGGCAATTAATGAGATTCTGGCTGCATGTAGAGTGAAATAATCTCTAGCGATGATGGTTAGACAACCTGAAGAGGAAACTGAAGGTGAAAGTGGTAGCAGGTTGACTATTAAGCAGGTTGAACAGATCAGGAGTGATGAATGAAATAGGGTGACCTTTTCTTAGTCTGTTAATTTGACTCATTCTGGTTGCAGGCCTTCTTTTCTGAGAAAATTCCCTAGGATGTATCATCTGATTTACAAGGCCTTATACTCCAAACACTTGTTTCTTTCCCCTTCGGATTCTATTCCTTAACACCTCCTCTAATTCCCCATTACTCCTTTTATTCTGTTTTAATTTTTTTCCAGTAATTCTGATGAGTCATTAAGCTTGAATTATTAGCAAATGAAAACCAGAGGCCAAGGAGGGCAAAATATTCCAACTTTATTAAGCGGTGAGGAGAAATAATTATATGCTATTCTTCTAATATGTCAACAGAAAAAAACTAAAGCAGTTAATTTTCCATATTAAGACATGATCAAGTTAACATCCTACCATGTTTCTTGATATGTGTACATATTAAAAAAATGAAATCATGAATGATAAACTTATCTGTCTGCTTGAATCTATCATGTATCAATGATCTAATTGCTTTATCTATTTATCTATCCATTCATCTAGCGATCATGTAAGTTGCACACGTAACCTGTCATCTTTCATTATTCATCTCCTGCTCATGCAACATAAATGTCTATTATATATATATGGAATGAAATTTTTTGATTGTTTTGATTAGCGTTCATAGCTCTATTAATCAGAGAACCTGGGGATCTTGAACTAAGCAAATATCTTAGGAAGAAAATTATAACATTTTTATATACATAGTCCATATTGGTAACAGCTGTTCCCAAATATCATCCAGATTAATTTGGGTCATTTCTGTAAAGCTGTAATGAAACAGTTGTTTTTAAACTACTGTTTAGAGCTTCTTGAATCATATTGATTCCAGGAGATCCCATATGATTATATGTGTAATCCTAAAGAATTTTTTTTGTTTGAGTTGAGTATTTTAATCACATCTTCAACTCTTAAGTTTTAGTTCTGCAAATAATATGGATCCTAATTTATTGTTTTGACTTTGTTGATGGTGGTTTGCTCAAAGTATGATGCCCTTGTTAGGGTGAAGTTCTTTTTCCTTTCTGTCTACTGAACTAATGAGGATCAGTTCCTATGTGTTTAATGACCCCAGCTTCACAGTTTAGAAACCTGAGAAGGTAGACTTTCTATGATCAAACTACAAGTTTTAAACTTTGTTCACTTCAACCAAAATATCCCTTCATGAACTTCTGGATGTGGATAAAACATAATAATTAGTTTTTATTTAATTGTTTCACTTTGGCATGCACTTATGACTGATTAAAATTACGCTATTTGGGATTTAGATTTTATGTTTTCTTTGGATTTAAAATTTTTTTTCTGAGACTTTCAGTAGTGGATTAAAAAATAAAATTTGTATTCAAGTGTAGGTAAATATCTGATACATATTTAAAAAATCTAAGTAGTAGATTTGAATGACCCAATCATATGTTTCTTTTTTTGGAAAGAGTTTTTGTGTAAGAACAGAAAACACAAAATAACCAAGCAAAAGCAAAAAATCTCTGATCTCAAAGAATGTGTTTACTTTTGCTTTTTAAACATGAATAGAGTTTTATTATATATGTTAGTGGACTTGAGGGCAAATAACTCAATATGTGCTGTCCCTTTTTTTGGTAAAGATCAAAAGGCAGTTTTGTTTCTGAAAACATTAAAACTCTGCAAGATTTATAATGATGCATTGTCAGAAAGTTCTTCTTGAATGTGTACTTACGTGCTTTGTTGTACAGCAAATATCCAAAATTGTCTCTTAATGCTCATTGACACATCAGTTCTCAGCAGTGTAGGTTGATCCCTCATATTTTTGGAGTAAAACCTTGCTTTTATAATGTACCTAAAGCCATATATATGTCCTCATGACAGTAGTGATTATAATTTTAATAAGATATTTGTTAGTCTGTATTAATCAACGAGTGGACATGCAGTCTAATATAGGAAGTGACACTTAACTCATTATGTTACCATGGAAAATTATATCTACCTGCTTAATTTTCCCAAATAGAATATATCTTTCATACCTTTGCTCTAACCTTGAATTATCAGGTGCCTTAGTTCCATTTTCACTTAGTTTATTCTCTACTTGTGGCATTGTCCTTATAGTGCTTGAGGGCATTGGGCAATTGGGAGTTACTAATCATTGGTCAATGTAGTCAAAACTGTTTTGCCACAGCAAAACATCTTTCACCATTTTCATTATTAAACATTGCTTCTTTTAGAAGGCAATACTTCAACTCTTTTGCTTTACTGTCATTTCAAAGCATATACATTGATTGGGTACATCTTTTTTGGAGTCCCTTAATGGTACAGGTTCCATGCTATGTGCACGGGGAGTAAAAAGGGGGTTGGCAGTGTAAAGAAACCTCCAGCAGAGAAATCAATCTCCTTTTTTAAGTCTGTAACAATATAGAGGGGAGACATGAGTAAATCTACAGTTGTCATAAAATGTGATTGATAAATGTTATAATAGCAGTATGCCTAGAATGCTATCAGTGGTTTCTAATGGGAGACAGAATAGAGGATTCATAAAGGACGTCTGTCCTCATAAAGAACGTCTGTCCTGAAAAAACGTTTTACATTCATAATCATTTAAAATGAATCAAAGGATAATTAGATCTACAAGAAAGGAAGAATCTTCTACACAAAATTTACAAGGAATGGGTGGGCAACTATTACTAAGTATAAAATAATAGGTTGAATGTGACTGTTATGGTGTTATACATACTAATTATGGCTCTTGCCTGTGCTCATGAGTTGTTTTTAAACTATATTTAGAGAACTTTTAAGTTCAAAGCAAAATGATAGATTTAGAGATTTCTCATATGCCTCTAGCTTGCATACATGTATAGACTTCTCCATTATCAACATTGTTCATCAGACCAGCATATTTGTTATAACTGATAAACTTGCATGGACATATCATCACTGAAAGTACATCTTTTATATCATAGTTCATTATATCATATAAATGTATAATGACATGTATTCATCATTATGGTATCATACACAGTAGTTTCACCGTCCTAACAATTCTCTGTGTGCCACCTATTCATCCCTCACTCCTCACTAACCCCTAGCAACCATAGATCTTTTTAGTTTCAATAGTTTTCCCTTTTATAGAATGTCATATAATTGAAATCATGCAATATGTAAGCTTTTCATGTTGGCTCCTTATAAACATATTTAAATTTCTTCCATGTGTTTTCACGGCTTGATAACTTATTTTCATCACTGAATAATATTCCACAATCTGGATGTACTAGAGTTTGTCCATTCACTGATTGAATGACATCTTGGTTGCTTCCAGACTTGGCAAGTTTGAATATAACTGCTGTAAACATCTGTGTACAGGTCTTTGTGTGAATATAAGTTTTCGACTTCTTTGAGTAAATTTCAAGGATATGATTGCTGTATTTTATAGTGATAGCATGTTTAATTTTATAAGGAATGATAATTTTTTTTTAAATTTCTTTCTCTTATAGACCATAGTATCTTGAAAACTACCTGTCTGGATGTCATCTAGTTCAGTCCTACCTTGAACAACCCCTAACACATTGTCTCAATAAATACTTTATGTGTGTATAATGAAGTGCTCTTTAACTAAAAATAAAACATTCTGATCTCAATATGGTCTTATAATATACCATTTTAAGTCTGCTTTTAAATAATTACTATATGAAGATCAGTGTCAAGCCATTTAGCATTTATGATGATCATTTTATGAAAGTTCTTTCAAATGAGAGTTGAAAGAAATGAACTTTAAGATGTTTCCCAGCTTAATATTCTAAAATTCTTGTTATTTGTCAAATTTAAATCGGGGTTTAAAAATATGACATTTGAAAATATTGTACACATTTTTTCCTCTAAAGTTTATAGAAAAGTGTGACTTTCTCACTTCAAATAATTAATATCTCTACAGCAGTTTTAATGGTACTTTCACACAAAAATATTTCATTTTCTTTTTAATATAGACATTGTTAACAAGGGAAGAGAGATTGTGAATGTCAAGTAACTCTCACAAATTCCCCTGCAGAAAGCAGCTAGAGTTACCAAGTCTTCTATTATAATCACGGGTTCTTTCCATCAAACTGATGCTGGTGCTTTGGGAAAATGTACTCTAAGGGAACTCTAAAGTCCACCCTTGCTGTGATTGAAAGTTATGCTTTTCCCGTTGACTTTGCCCCACTCTTTTCCAAAGTGAATATTCTGTTGTGAAGAACTTCTAGCTCCCATGGTGATTTCTAAATGCAGTGTCTGCTGCATGATGTGGATCGATGCACACAGAGTATTGGATGTTATCAAGACAGAAGAAAACCCTTTCTAGGAATAAAGAAGAAATATTTATAAGCTGCTGGAGATATTACCAAGAAATTCTGACAGGGCTGGGGACTAGGTCACTGTTGAAAAATATATTTTGCCAAGGCACAGTTTATTAGGGAGAGGTGCTGTTAACAATTTCTAAAAGAGTAGAAGCTCTTTTCCCTAGAAAAGAATTTAATGTTTCAACAGATTGTTGAAACAGATGGAGCTATGACATTCACTACCATAATTTACATTAACATGTTATGAGACAGATTTGTCTTGGTAAAAAAAAAAAAAATACCCAAACCACTTCAAAGATTCAAAAACAGCTTTTCATCAGTTCATTTCATCTCACTGAAACTTGGTTTTATCTAGCCAATTTTGAAAAAAAAGACATAAATTTATATCAGGTACGATGATATACTGTAGCATTCTCAAAAAAATTAATTCATAAAAATGTTGCTCTTTTGTTGCCAAATGTATGTTTATTTCATTATGATGTTCCTGGCTTACTAAAATAGAACAGTGAATGATGCAGCTGTTCAAGGAAGCATAGTAACATTTAAACATCTGTCCAGTATTGTCACATCTGTTTCTACCTGTAGTGAAAATTCTTTTCCTTAATCTTGTGGACTTACTTTAATGAACTTAAAATTCTCTTTTTTAAAGATTATTTCTTCAGCCAATTCAAGACTAGAATATCATATAATTGGAAGACACAATCTAATTCAATATATTCCGTTATTAATAGTATTTACATCATTGAGAGAACTGTGGGAATAGAAACATGATAGGGACAAACAGATGGAATCTATTCCTAAACAAAGTGCAGATATTCATGTAGGAAAAATGATCTGGTCAGTATTAATAGTATGTTTAAACCATATTTAGATATTCTATATATTTGGCCTTCTTACAGTACATGCTTAGTATATACTAGGTAATTTTGGTTTACAACTTAATGATTGGACATATTATGTAAAGCTTAGATGAATAAAGTTGTTCTGGGTTCCAAACTTAAAGATGGGCCAATATTAACTCTCCTGAGTTTAAACTTAATACATACAATGTTTGGAGTTGCCACAGTATGAAGTCGTTTCATAACATACTTCTAATTGCTATTTCACAGTGACCTTGTTTTAATTTACGTAATAATGAACTGCTGGAATCAAGTTGGAACATGAAAATTCATTTATAGTAATTTATTACCATCAAATGAAAATGTATATGCCAAAATTACATTTACTTTTGTTTTGTAGTATACAAATACAAGTTCATTTTTTATTTAGTCAGTTGAGACTTGTATATGAATCATATTTTCCAAAACAAAGCAAGATTTATGAACTTTGACGTAAACAGTGACGTTTAGTGAGTAGAATAAGAACTAGTAAATTAGTCGGTGTGTTCAAGTCAGTTTCACATATGGTCTGGGTTTTTATAAAGCTGTGCATAACTTCAGAGTAATGTGCAAAAGCTTATAACACTTTATGTAAGGAAGCTATTAATTATCACTAACTATAGGAAAATGTTTTAATGAAACAGAATTTATACTTAACAAGATGACAAAGCTCATAATTCTTTCAAGGACTTGGATAGAATACTTTTAGGAAATAAAGAAAAGCAGGCCTTTTGCTTATAATCACAGTAAGACTATTTCTGTTTAAGAAGTCATATTTAAATGAATGGAGGAGAAAAATTCCTGCAGTACCAATTCAAGTAGGAACATTATTCTCTTGATGGCACATCTTCATAAACTATTTTAAGTGTGTGTTTTTTTTTTATAATAAACACATCAAAGATTGGCATAGAATAATAATCTGTTTTTTCTTTAGGTGGTAGAGCCCAGAATATGACCAAGAAAAAAATTGAGAAGGGAAATGATTTGGGCTTTATAAAGAAATAAGGGCAGGTAGGATGACTGATGGATACTTACAGACAGAATTCTCTCATAGAATTCTGCTAAAAGGAGGATGGTATGAGTGAACAAATTAGGAATATCATCATGCCGCATCCCTTAGGTAGAGAATCAGGGAATAGAGAAACAAGCAAAAAAAACTGGTGGACTGCCCTGATTAATCTATCATACCTAAATAATACAATACAAATTGTAGAAAATATTATTTAAACTTCTCTTTAGGGACCATATAGATGAATGTACAATCCTTAGGCTAGATGTGATACATGCTGTAGAGTTGTATGTGGTATATGTAGGAAATGGGTTGGTTGCAAGAGGGGAATGGAATTTGGAGATGGGATCTATTATTATTATTACCTGGGCAAGTAAGATATTGTGGATATTATATGATAATCACTCTCTTGCCAATGAACAATTCCTCTTTCTTCATGGAGCCAAAAAATAAATAAGAGCGTATGTTGTTGCCACTTTATTTGCATTTGTGCAGTTTTCCTAGATGCCATTTTTATATAGCATCTGACAAGGGCCTGATAAAACTTTCTTGTATGCTTTCCTTGGAACAGAAATGCACAATTCTAAACTGGGCATATATCACTTAGTCAGGAACTGTTTCCAACTCACAAGTAAAGACAGGAAGATTTAGACACACTGCTTCTTTGAAATGTCTGTCGCAGCACTTAAAAGATCTCAATTGTTATTTATTCCATTGCATTGCAAAACATTCTGAGTTTTTTAGCATTTGTCCTAAAATATTCAGTTTAGTCCTCTATAGGTGGATCCTCAAAGTTGCTAATATATATTAGTGATGTATCAAAGTGGCGATCTATCTGTCTGCCTGTACCTACCTACCTACCTATTATAATTATCTAACCTATCATCTGAATATGAATAAATACATATAAATTTCGCTCAAAGAATTGAATTGGTTGTGTCTTATGAGGAATATTGATATTGATTCGCAAGAAATCAATAGTCAGACAACCTGTATTCAGTTAGTAGGAAGCTTATGCCCTTGTTAAAGCATTTACACTTTGAAGACTTTAATTTTTAGAAAGTGAAAGGGTACAAGACAGTGGGTTCATGTTGGTAAGAAATGGAAATATTGTGACTTTAAGGATGGTTTGATGGACTTAATTTGATAGAAGTTAAAGATATTGGAGAAGGTATTTGGAGGGTGTGCGTGATGTGAGCATGGTTATGGTGGGCAAGAAAGGGAACTCTTTTAGGGGCTCATGTTAATTGTCTTTAGACATTTAAAAGAGTAGTAACTGGATGAAGGATTAGGTTGTTCAGAACAGAGACAAAGACAACTTCTGTCAGCAGGCCGAATTAACAAGAAAGTAATTTTTGTTACAGTGAAATCAGTTTTTCAATATAATGGCAGACAGACTTATCCTTAACCTAAATAAAATCTTCAAAAAAAGTTAAACAAGCACTTGAATTATTTATGACTGTGTAGTTATGAGCACGAACTGTGTGATATTAGCCAGAACAAGATCTGAATACTAGTTTTACCATTTATGAGACTCATGACCTTTGACAAATTCCCTAACAGTCCTCAGTTTCGAAATCCAACTCTGTAACTAGGTGATAACATAGACTTTTGTATGATCAAAAGAGGTGATATGTGTAAAATACCCAGCATAGTAAATACTCAGCACCCTTTTATCTTATAGGATGGAGTAACTCAGGACCATGTAAGAGTGGCTGGTATCACACAGAACAATCTGAATAACAAAGTCAAAAGTGACTTCTTTTAGCAAATAAATGCCTATCAATATAAGAAAGGTTTGGGATATATTGTTAGATAATTCAAAGTGTGCAAGATGAGAAATAGAAGATTTCCTCCTCCTGAGTTATTATATCCATAGTAGCCAATGATGTGAGTACAGAACATTCTTAAGCTTATTTTATATAGAAAGTTTAAGGTGCTTTTGGCTGCAAGCTGCAGAAAATTCAACTCAAACTTATTTAAATAATAAAATAAACATAACTGTAAGTAATTAAAATATACAATAGGACACATTTAAGGCAAAGGTTTAAAATCTACTAGGTATGATGCCTTCAGGACCCTAGGTCTGAGTTTTGATGTTCTCACCTCTGTTCTCCATGTGTTGGGATTATTTTTAAATAGATTTTCCTCATAGTTAAAACCAAATAATTGCAGCATCTTCAAATTGTCTAGACAAAATTTTACATAAAATTTCAAGCCAAAGTACTAATATTAACCCTGAATATTAGCATCTGGATTCGTTCATGTACTAGTCTGTGTGACTAGGGGAATAGCATTGCCAATTAGACAATATCACCCATACCATTCCTGGAGCTCAAGACAACTCTATTGTCCCAGAATGAAATAGACCTCATTTTGGGACATTTGGAAAGTAGGATATGAAAGATGAAGAGACATTTATTTATCTCCTCTGGCATACCAAACCATCCCCAAATTCTGTGATTTTAAAGTTATCACTTTATCATTCTCACTGGTTCTCTTACTAGTTTTATTTTCTCAACATTTTTCAGTACTCTGTGTTAGAGTTCTAGACTCCAGTCCTTATATGGCTTGTATCTGTGTCAAGCAAGATACAGATATGCAAAAGAAGTTATGTTGCAAAAATTTATTGTAAGCAAAAGCAATGCAGGTGTTTAATGAAAATGCACATCTTTAGAGAGGAGGATGGGCTGTCCTGAGTGGTTTTAGCACAGGTATATTTCTTCCTGTAATTTATGTTCCCCTCTTGTCCTCCCTTAGGTTTTTCCCTGGGGTGAATTTTGCTTCTGTCTTTCATACTGATTGACAGGTAGTTATATAACCAAACTCTTACTGTACATGTTCTTTCCCATGACCACCTAAGCAAAACAGGGAGGGGAGAACCACAGTATTATTTTATGCTAATTACCTTCAGGGGTTACTTTGGTTTACATTACTGCAACTCTGCACATGCTCAGGTGATTAGGAAAGTCCTGGAGCTTAAAAGATGTCTCTGACCTTGAGAGAATCTCTCTGAAAAGAAGGTACTTCTCTTTTTAGAGTCCCTGAGTTTCAGAGGGTTTTTCTTCATAGGTTAGTCTTAGTTTGTTAGAACCTCCCACCAGATGCTCATATCTAGCAGGTGTTTATTAACAGAATAGCCTTTGTCCCATTAGGGTCCCTCACCCCAGTGTTCATATCTAGCTAGCTCCCTAACAGTTCCCTGTGCCAGGAAGCTGGACAAGTCAATGAGAATAGCTGTCTTCATAATATCTAGTGAGTCTGCTGGGAATTTAAGAAAAGCTGCGAACTGAAATTTTCAGTAGACTTCTTTAGTCATGTTTCTGGAAACTTGGCTGGAATGCCACACAGGCTGGTCTCAGCAGAGAATTTCAGAGATTCTACCCAAAACCCCTTTGAATTTAAAGGGAGGCTGGTAGTCTTTTTAAAGTGATTTCGATTTAAAAGGAATTTAGGTTTAAAAGGTTAATTAATATGCATACATAACAGAGTCAGGCAAATAGAGTAGGAATAGGCACTTATCCATCAAATATTCTTTATTCTGGAAATGAGCTCTTCAAAGATTCTGGTCGCTTCTCTAGTGCATGGGTGCTTGGCTGCTCCTTCCTCAGGCCAGGGCCTCTGCTTGGGCCTTGGCAATCTCCTTGTTGTAAGTCTGAAACTTTAGCTTTTCTCTCTGGCCTTCCTTTTGAAGTTCTGCTATGTAATCCTCCTCACACTTCCTCAGAGAGTCTTCATTTGTGCCTTAGCCCTCCAATACCTCCTGTTGTTTCTGAAACTGCTTGAAGAGGTCAGATCAAGTTTTTCCATGCTGCTCAAATCTGTAAAAGTTGCTCATTTTCCTTCAGAATCTTTTAGATTTCAGCTCGGGCCAGTTCCTCTGTGCCTGAGCCTCCTCTGTCAGGGATATAAGGTGACCTCAAACTAGTCTCTCTTCCTGTTTCCAGGTTCCCCATGTGCTTCTCATCCCTGCTCATCGACAACTGCTTCTTTTCTGTCGTTTCATTGTGTCCAGGTCCTTCTGGCTTTACTCCTGGGTCCCCTGCAGCTGCGGTTCCAGGGCCCAAAGTCACACCTAGAGAGGTCAGCACACAGCAAACAAAGGTGCTAATAAATGAGATTCCACCCCTTTCGCCTCAGGTGACTTCCTGCTCACTTCTTGCAGCGTTCTTCCCAGGGGCTGCACGCTGGTCACCCAATTGGTTGTAGTAAGGTATCAAGATGGTTTCTCTTAACTAGTAAATTCCAAACTGCGCAAGACAAGCCGCTTGGCTCCTATACTTAGTCCCAGCTGGGTCTCCAGGTGCTCCTCATTCAGATCTGAAGAGGGCCTGCCTCCTGCCGCCCAGGGCTGCCGGCCAGTCATTAGCGGCTGGGTCATAGTTCCCGTTACTTGTGCCACTTCCGGGTGTTCCTGGCGCCCTGCACCACAGGTGTGTCATCCGCTGAGGCTGAAAACATCTTTTGCCTCAAGAGGTGAGAACCAAAAGTGACCACAGGCCGGTTAGACCTATGCTGGTGCCTTCTGTTTCTTGGGGTCTCTCTGCCTTTCCCCAGTTGGTTCAAGTTTGGGTCATCCAGTGACTCAGTCCACTGTCTAAGACCCCTGGGGACGGGAACTGGGACACTTGCCCGCCTTCTCAGGGGTCGTTTCCTGCTTCCTCTCTGATCTCCTCTAGTGAAGTTTGAGGCCAAGTCTCTTTCCTAGTTTCCACAGTGGGACGACTCGGCTGGCTGCATGATAAAATAAGTCAAATTCTAGCCTATGGCCCACTTTTTGAAGGGTCAGCCATTTGGTAATTGGTCTTTTCTTTCAGACTTGGGAAGGTGGAATTCCCAGTCTTCGGTGGGCCAACTGTCCCCTACCCCTGCGAGCTTATCAGGGTCCTTCTTTGTGTGGTTGTTCCTTTCACAAGAGTATCAGAAAGCTGCAGCAGCTCTTGAAGAGGAAGCAGGGACCCAGCACGAGTTTCCTCCTGCTGCTTTGTAAGGGTCCTCTCTTCGATTTTGTGACATCACCAGGAGCATCTATAGAGGTGGGTTTAATGCTTTTCTTTAAGGAATAAGAATGAACATATTGATCCTAGATTTTCCCAGGGCTGCCAGGCATTCGTCCTTGATTTATTTATTGGTTTTCAAGATCCCTTGGTGTGGGAGAGCTTGCTGGTCATGGGAGTTAAGGTGGCCCATTGTCTTAAGAGACTGGTCTCACATCCAGCCTCTGGGTGAGTGGGAGTGGGAGGGGGCGTGGGGGTGAGCGAGGTGGGGTGGCACCCAGCCCTGCTGGTTTCTGGAATAGTTTGATATCCACTTCTTTAGAGAACTAGTGGTTGATGAGAGTTTTCTAATCTAAGGATGTTGTCCAGAGCAAAACAAGTCTCAAATTTGTTTCTCATGTTAGTACTTAAATCCTGTGCATCTTCTAGATACTGCCCAAGTGTCTGAAAATTCCTTCGTTGCTTTGACTATATTCTTGGGTTGTACACTTTCTGTGACAGATGAAGAAAGATGAATTGTGGGAAGGTGTGTGTATGGTATGTGGGGGGCGGGGGAGGGGAGAGAGAGAGAGAGAGAGAGAGAGAGACAGTTGTGTCATAGAGAGCAACAAAGTTTCAGGGAATCAGATGGACACTTCATGATTTTTTCCTGACAACCATAGAAGTCGCAGTTAGTTCCAGTGAATTCTATTTGTCACCTGTAAAGTACTGAGGAACTCAGATTCAAGGATAATAGGGTGGGATTAAATTCTACCTCTTCATGGATAGAGTGACAGTGTCACAGTTCAGAAGAATAATTGGGATAGAAGGCATGGTTGAAAATAGTCTGCCACCAAAGGTAGTCAAGTAGTAAACATTACATTCATATGGCATCCTTTAAAATTTTAGTATATTATTCCAATTTCATATTTTTATTTTTTGCTAATCGTGTGTGATGTGTATTTTTTTGGATTTTTTTATGGACCATTGCAAGATTATCCTTGTTGGGTATGGTGTGGTATGCACATTGACTAGGAAGCTAGATAATCACATATTGTAAATGAATGAAGCAAAAAAGAACATACGTTTTTAAAATGTGATTTAAAAAGAAACAATAGATCATTTCTGGGGTAAATTCTTTGTTTCTTAAGTATGTGATGGATATTGGCATGTTGCCTCTCCAAAAGTTGTGCTAATTTGCAGTCTTATTAGTAGTGAACAGAAGTGTCCTGTTTCTCACATCTTCTTTGTATCCTACAACTTTAGCATTTAGCAATTTGACAGATGAAAAATAGTATCTTGTTATTTTATTTTTGATATCTTTATATATCTGTGAGGCTTGTGCAGGTGGCAGCTAGGAGTGGATACCAGAGGCTGTACTACTGACTACTGTACTACTTACAAAGCAAATATTACCAGTGAGTGAATGTTTTGCCATTTGACATCCTTTAAAAAGCTTACCAAATACATTTGTCACTTCATTGGCCAGAAGATCAATTCCCTAGAGTATCGCCTCTGCCTTACATTTCTAAATTGCAGACCCAACTCCACAAGGTGTATTTGGTGATATTAAGGCAACATGGGTGTGCAGTAGGTTCAGTGAATCCTGGAAATGCAGAAATTTGACTTAAAATTAGTTTTTGTCATAAAGTTTTGAGTATAGACTCTCTTCATTTTCTTTCTGATCCCTTACTAAGTTTTATGTAGTGTTTTTTGGGAACCAATATATTTGTTGCATACATATTTTCTGAGAAAATTAGAATTTTCTGATACACATTGAAGTCAGAAAGTCATGCCTTTTTATGAGGAGGTGAAAAAGAACTTGAATATATCTGCTGGTTTGCTTCTAGTAGGCCGATGAGACAAATATTACTCAATAATGTTTGAATGACTTGTTTGAAGATTTGTTTTTGGAGTACAGCATAAATAGCTAATTCACATGATTTAGTTATTTTTCACTCAAAAATAAGTGCTTGAAAATATAGATCAGTTTAAAACATTCATGGTGAACATCTATTATGAAGTAGTTTCCATGTATTTTTACATTCACTCATGTTGGGAGAATGTTTTTATATCCTGTAATAAAAATTTCAAATTATATAGTTTAGCATTCTGGAAAAGGATGAGAAAACACAATTGTTCATATTAAAAGAATCTAATTTGGCAGCTTTTGATATTCTTTCAAATAAAGTATATTTCCTTGCTGCCATGAAATAATTGAACACAGTCATAATGAAGAAATTACATATATAAAATTAAATAGAAATGATTACTCTCTTAAAGTACCCTACATATATATTGAATTATTGATTGAAAAAAATGTATTGACAGTATACTTGTCATCTTTAAACTATAATTTTCTCTGTAGAGCTACTAAACTTGAAATACTTTTGAGTTTGGGGCCTTACTAAGTTATAATTTAGGCATTCAGTTGGTACATAAAACATTTCTAGTCTTATATTTATTACTTCTTTCATTTATAACTCTCACTACTTCCATATAAACATGAGTAGTTCTTAAAGAACATCATTTACAGGTACAAAAAGATAGAAATAGTCTTAATACAGTAAAAATTATAAAGACCTTTTGCTTCCCTTTTCATAGAAAATTAGTTTGAAGTTGAATATCCTTTTATTGAAAATAATTATAATCAACTCTATTATCTAATCTCTAAGCTAAGAGTGTGGTTAGGTGGATGATATGAAACAAAAATAAATGAATTTTTCTTTTCAATTCCCATATTTTTCTGTGGGGGAGTAGTCAGGATGGATCAATAGTGGTCAAGTGTACAACTGGACTTCAAGTCAGTGCAGAAGAAGAGAAGTAGAGGAAACAGAAAATACATTACAAAATATGACTTATAAGGACCCTATCCTATTTTTAACACTGGATCATTACATTCTTAAAGACTTGAAAGTCTTCAGTTTTCCAGGTAGAAAGTTGACTCAGCAAAAGCAAAGTGAGACTTGCATCACTCAGTCATTTATAGTGCATTCCAGAGAAGTGTCATGGAACACACTTTATCAGTGGCAAGTCTAAGGATCTAGGCTTGTTAATTTTTTGAACAAGATTGCTGAAATGGCTTTGGAACTTTTCCATAGTACAATGATTGTGGCTATGCTTCGTTTAATAGCCTCTTATGAAAGTATTCTGGCACTGAGAGTACCTATTTGAGAGTGACTAAGGTTGAAGAAAGAAGTCCATATGCTGATAATAAATTAATAAGAATGGAGTAGAACTGGATCATTCAAACTGGGTTACATTTCATAGCTCTAGCAGCATGATAATATGCAATTATAACAAAAACTGACTAGTACTTTCTCTGTTCAAATTTCTGTAACAAGCCTTTAGGAGCACCTTCTTATTTAACCCTCACTGAAATCCTGTGAGTGTGTGTGGTGCTTTTATTAACCCTATTCAAGAGAGGGAAACAAAGTCTTCAAGAATTAAAATAATACATCCAATGTTATATAGGCAGAAAATGACTAAGCTGGGATTCAAATCTAGTTTTATAAGACTGCAGAGCTCCAGCTCCAAATCACTGAATTTTGCCACTCTTTCAATAACAACCTTTTATGCAATAAATATGTCATTACTCAGGATCTTTTAAAGCATGAAAAAGATTTAGGGGGAATTTATTCCACTTTTAAGCTGAAACTTTTGTTTGTTGAGAGGGTAAATTACTTGAAATAAGATAGGGTAGTGAGTATTTTTATTGAATGTCTACCAGGCCTTTACATAAAATATTGTCCTTTTCTCCAAAGGTATTATAATCGAACAGAGAAATATAAAGATAAATAAGTATGACTTAATGTCAGAGATGTCATAATACAGATATAAGAGGGGTAAAAGGAGGCTGAAGGTAAAATACGGTCATATATACCAGGATACAAGGATAATGGTAGAGGGTGAGGCTAAAGTTTCTTGAGGAGAAACTCTTCATGAGATGGTTGCTTGTAATGAGTCTTCAATTTTTTTTCCTTGAAAAACAAATGTATTTTTGACAGGCCATTGGAAGGTAGGAGAAAGGACAGAATGAAGTAATTAAGTATTGCTTGTCTGAGATGCAAACTGGTAGAGAAAACTATGTTAGAAAATACTTGGAGACATGGAGGAACATTGTTTCAGGCACTGTAAAATGTAGGATCATTTGTTTTGAAAGTTAAAAAAAGGAGTCACAGATAAACCTAGAAAACAAATCAAGAGTTTGATTTTAATCTGTATGATAAAGATGCATTGATGATTTTTAATCCATGCAAAAAATTACCATAGGATTTATGTTCTAGCAGTATCACTGATATATGAAAGATGAATTTAAATTATGTGGGAATTGGTATGGAAATTTAACATAGAGAGTAGAAGACAAGAAATATCTATAAGATATTAAAATAAATTGATTACTTCCCATTCAAAACTCATTTGATATCATAATTCCTTACCTGCAGGATATCATTGATGATGCAACAGAATGTCTGGCAAAAAATATATGGTCCATAAATATTTGTCTCAGAGATTTGTCCTTGAGGTAATTTGAGATAATCAATGAGTTTCAAAAGAGTTTCAAAATGATTGTAGTGGTTGTGAGAACTTTAATACATTATTCTACACAATCTTCATTTTTTATTTCTGAGGAATATACCATAAAGGCAAAACTGAACAAAATAGCAAATAATTACATTGCGTTGGTGTTTCAGATGTAACACTTCTTACTGTAAGTAAGAAGGACTAGAGAGGGACTCAGAATAATCAATTTATGACTTCGTGAAAATTTCTCTTTGAAAATAGCTTTTGAGTAAGTTACCTTTTAAAATCTAACTGCTTTGGGAAATACAGTTTTCTATTGTAAAATCACTTTTGGATCTCAGAGAAATAACAGATTTAATGTGTCTTAGCATTATAGTTGCAAACTTTTGTGGAGTACAAGCTATGCTCTCTGAAATGTATCCCCCAGCTATGTGAAATAATTTGTTTTAAAAGTGAAAAATATTTCTGAATTGCAATGGCAAACTTCATTTCATTTCTCACCTATAAATGTCTGTGTTTCCATTATTATACTGCTATCAGTGAAGATTTTATTGTATTATAGAAAAAATGTTTCAGGTCTCTTAATAGGCAAATAACATTGAAAAGATGTTAAAGTTTGCTCCTGTTATCAAGATTCAAATTTTGCTAGTAAACAAGCATTGTTTGGAGGGTATACATATCTTCCACTGCTCAGAGGGCATAATTATTCAACAAGGAAGTGTCTGCAGATCCACTTAGATTTGCTCACACATAAAGCACAATAGAGCCATCACAAGAAGACAGTACTGGCACTGTGCTCCTTTCTGAAATCTCAATATTTTAGCAATTCACTATCTGAAAGAAATAGCAAGTTAAGGCTGTGACCTTGTTTCTTTTTTCAAGAAGACAAAAAATTTCAAAACACCAGAGACATTTCTATAACAAAATAATGCGCATATTTTGTAATATATTCATTTATCTAGATTAGAAAACATTTCCTTACTGTTTAGAGAGGTCGTGATTTTCATTCTTAAAATATTGAAAAAGAAGAAGTGAAGAATTTTAAATACTTATCTTCAATGCACAAATACATAAAATTTTCAGAAAGAAGTCTCCCCATTTACAAGATTCTGAGAATGAATTGAATATGTGAGAAATTACATTAATTTTTTCAAGTCACCAAGATAATCTAGCTCAGTGAATCTGGCTTTGAGTCACATTAGAGTGTTGTACAGCATCAAATATATCCATCCAACTCATACAGAGTCAAGTTGATCAGGTCTCAGTCACTGAGTTTGGAGGAAAACAAATAATGTTAAATATCACCTTGGCACTCTTGATAAGGTTCAATTTCACTTTTAGAGGGCTATCCCAGAGATACAATTGGAAAATAGAACTCTTTGAATTACTCATCGTTTGAGTTGTCATGGAAACATTTCAACAAGTTGACATTGTCACCACCTTCTCTATGATCCTGAAGAACTAGATGAGTAGGGTTTGAATTTTGAAACATGATTTTAGGAGGTTGCAGACCCCTGATCCAACTCGGTACTTTCCTGTTTTTGGATTCTTATATTTTGTTCCTGTGTGTAGTTATGTTTTTTTCTTTTAAAGAAATATTTCCGATTTACTATTTTGCATGTATAGTACTCTCACTTGAGCTTCTAGCACAATCATTTTGCATAATTGCCTTCAAAGCCATTCAATTTACTTATATAGTCATCATAAAAAATCTCTTACACTAACCCCTATTAATCAAATAGTCTAGTTTCTATTATCTGTCTTTATTTCCATGCACTAAGATGTACTCATTTTAATATCAGATATAGAACATGCCACAAAATTATTATTATTTTTATCTAGGTACCTTTGAAATATTACCTTATATAAAAGAAATAAAGGTGAATTCTTGGGTAAATAAATTCTGACAGTTTATAATAACTACTATAAATTGGGGAAGAATCATTCTGGGAATAAAAACAGAAGATAAGTTACTCTTATTTCTTAGAATTTGATAGTTTAATGGTTTTTATCTGTTTAGTCTAAATTTTAAGTTGAATTATATTGTTATAAGTAAAAAATGACTAAATATTAAAATTATGTGCAGTTCAACCTAATATGCGATCCTATTTTTTCAGGATATAGTGATGCAATATGATTTCAAAGCAACTAACTTCTCTGAGGTTGTAAATTTCTTAATGGCAGGATTCTTTCCTTGACATTTCTACTATTTTTTGAAGATAGCTTTGCATATATTATAGTACATATTTATTAGGGAATACTTAAAATTTTTCTGGCTGGCTAGCAATCAATTTCCTTTCCTAATGACACCCGCCTTTGTTTTGTAGAGTTTCCTCTCTTTCATAGTGAAAATGGAATTATCTTCTACAAACAGAAGAACAAACAAATGAACTAAATAAAACAAAAAAGACCTTTTTATCTAAAAACCAAATTAGTGGTTAATAGAAGAGAATGGGGAAGGAGGTGAGCAAATCCTGTAAAAGCAATTATTTGGATAGAATTGGGTTTTCAGTAGTGAAATTTATGTAGTAATGCAAATCCTGATTTATAATTAGTTTATATATTTATTAATATTTTCTAAATATATTTATATAATATCAAGTAAAATATTGAATAATTAATTTTAACACTAACCATATTGCACTCTCTCCTCCCTCTGCTCCTTCTCCTCTGTCCTCCCTCCATTCTTCTCCCTTTTCTTTTCCCTTCCCTTCCCCTTCCCTTCCCTCACCATCCTATCAATTCTTCTTCCTACATTTTTAAACATTAGGCTAGCTAAACTGTCAGTTTTATATAGTTTCCACATCCATTTCCAATATACTTGAACCACAGAGATCAAGTTGAAAATTCAGTGTGGTTAATTTCTCTGAACTCATTCTTCTGTACATCATTTTAGAGTGAGGGAGGGAACTAGGAAAACTTGATTGACAGTTGTTGCTATGCATTTGTCATGATACTGTTAATGCCCAATTCAGTATGTTCTCAAGAAATCAGAAAATGCCTATCATTCTGCTTAATTGTCTATCTTTCCTCTTATTCAATTCATTTGGCTTAAGTTTGTATAGTGACTAATGATATTCTTTATATAGAGTACATCAAATCATCTCTTTACTCATATTCTTTTCTGCCTTCCATCTATGACATAAGATTTTAACTAAAACCACTTGCTACTTTATTAGTACTTTTAAAATAGGTATATAAATTATATAAATTATGTGAAAATATTGTGAGAATGTTGCCAAAGAGTTGAAGACTTTAGTTACTATTCTATAATTGAATATAGATTCTCACCTTAAAGAAAAAATAAATGAGGGTGGTGAAAGGCTAACTCTTGCCAAAATTTCAGATTATTTGTATTTCACTTTAGAAATACAGGACAATTATCTTCTTAATGATAGGTCCTGGAAATCTAATTTCTAATTCAGTTCCTCTCCTTGCTGTTAGTCAGTTGGAAATATAACTCAACCTCTCTGGGTCTTCATTTTATCACATCAAGGGAATAATGATTATAACTGATATTTATTTCAGAGTGACTGTGAAGGTCAAATGGTATAATATTGATGGGAGTGCTTTATGCACTTAAAAGTGTTTTATATATATATATATATATATATATATTTGAAACAGTATTAGTTATATTATTTGATAAAGGACCAATGGCAAATTTGATCTCTTTGAGTTCTAGGTAGCTTAAGTAAAAATAGTTGTCTGCTATATACCACTTACTGTTTTATGGAATGAAGACATAAAAGCAAGAGTTTAGATAAGATGATGTGGTCCTAACTTCTCTAAAATTGGAATTGATTCTCTTATAGTTATACTCCAAACCAAGAGTGGGTTAGTCCACTCAGGCCTAGGTCTCTGAAGATAAAGGTAGAGTCACTCATCATCTTAGAACTAACACGCTAACATTCTACATTTTCCTGTGGCTTCTTTGTACCTGACCTGGTTCTTCGGGTTGCAGTTGACTTTGTTCTCTTAACTTTAATACTGTTTCCCCAATTTTGTTTTTACTTTTTTTGATGTCATCTGAGTACTTTTTTTATGAGTTGTTTAATTTTAGTTATCTACTAAGTCAATCATTTGTTGTGATTTATACCACAATCTTAAAGTAATGAGAGAATTATAAATTCTTTATTACTTCTTACTAAGGAGTGCTTATTTCAGCAGCTCAGTTTTTAACATAAAGCATCAAATCACCTAAAGAACAATTGTAATTGTGGGGATAACATATACTCATATATTTAGAAGGAGGTAGTGATGATTTCCTGAATATTCAGTCACAGTTTGATTATTTCCATTTTTATGCAAAAGTTACATGATAAGAATTTATAAAGGCATAAATATTAATAGAAAGTAGGCTAATTATTAGGAAAGAGTGATGTTGTATCTTTTATTTTAGTATATTATTCTGAGCATTCATGAATACTTATTTATGTTTCTCTTTGTTTATATCACCTGTGAAAACAATCACAGAGTAATTGATTTAAGAAATACTTCCCTTATCAGATTCATTGAGCACAGGCCTAATCATCCATAAATAAAATCCTCTTTGTCTCAATAAATATATTCCAGTCTTCTATGTGAGGAATATCATGTGGAATTGGAAGAAGTTTACTCTGCTTTTCAAGATCAGAATTTTATGTTTTGAACACTTTCAAAAACACAAAAGAGTGTCCACACATTTTAAGTAATGGATATAATTGACACCAGGAGGTAATTAGAGCTATCACTCTCTTGCATCTTCATTTATTCTGATGTTATCATGAAATCTAGTATTTTTCAGTACAGTAGGTCTCAGACAATGTCATTTTAATTCAGTGATTTTTTTATTATAAAGTTCATGAGAAACAAAATTCCTTGCTTCACTTCTCTGTGTAGAATTTACATGTTCACTCCTATATTTTTGTCATTATTTTTTCAGGTACTTCGTTTTCTTCCACATCCCAAAGATGTGCACTTAGAGTAGCTGGCATGTTTAAATTGTCCCAATCTCAGTGAGTGTGGATGTTATATGAAAGTTAACTCTTTGATGAAATGGCATCCTGCCCAGGGTTGTTGCCCACCTTGTGCCCTGAGCTGGCAGGATGGGCTCTGGACACCCACAACCCTGAAGTGGAGTAAATGGCTTGGAACATCAATGAATGAATAAGTACAAATTATCATTTAATATTAGAAATGTTTTTATTAATTATTCAATGTTTTCTGACATTTTTGTGACCAGAATTTACTGCAGGAACTTAACTTTTATTTATATAAATTATTAGCCTGTGATAAAATTGATTTTGTTATATGTCATTTCACTTGAAAGCCCACCTTTCTAAGAACCTATAAACAGCATTGACTTACTGTATTGCCTTTGCACAGAGGATTAGGAACCATGTCACTGTGGATGTCTGCCTCAGATGGGCTGGCATCTAAGTACGCAGAGACTAATATAGACTTATATAAGTTCTTTTAAAACTCTTGGGTTCCATTCTTGCTTCTGGGACCTGGTGTTAGTTAATAATTCTTTTTTGACTTGCTTAAATCCCTGTTGTGCAGACTTTGTCTGGAGTCCATCCCCTTGTGGCCTGCATTTTAACTTCTTGTTTTCTCTACCTCATTCAAGCGGTGGGATTTTCAATGACTATATTCTACTGATTTTTACTTTAAGACTTTTATACTGCAGTCATGTGTCACTTAATGATGTTTCGGTCAATGATGGGCAGCATATACAATGGTGTCCACAATAGGCTCTAGATTATAACCTAGGTGTATAGTAGGCTATATCATTGAGATTTGTGCAATTGCATTTTATAACATGTGCCCAAGACAAACTCATCTAATGACACATTTTTCAGAACATGTTTCTATTGTTAAGTGACTGTAAAATACTCCCTGAATTGAACTGAGGGAAGAAGAATGACTTATTAGGTTTAGTACTTTACCCCCTTTATATAGCTTCAATTCTGAATTAGGCAGTTCTTTTGATACATATTTATTCTCAAGATATCCTAGTGCTGAAGAGCACTGCATTACCTTTTAAATCAGTTGGTCCATGAGTAATAATTCTAAAACTGTAAATCTTATGAAATGATCTCTTTTAACTTAAAATTGTATATTGACTGAATTTTTAGTTCGTTTCAGGTATCTGTTCTAATATTTTCAGCTCATTCTAAAATTTGCTTTTACTGTAGATAGTGTAATTCAGGCAATTCACTAAAAAGGTAGAAAAAAATATACAATGACTTCTTTTTGATAGGAACTCAGGTTCAAATGTTAAAGTTTATTGATAGTTTTTTTTTGTGTGTTTTTAAACTTTTCATGAATAGACAGATACAGCTAGAATCTAACAGCAATTCCAGACAGATTTGACAATTTTCCAGGAGACTGCAGAATGACTTTGATTTCTTGGAACATATAGCTAAGAACAGACATCTCCACTAGGGTCATCATCAGTCAACTGTTCAGTTTGACAGTCTTTTTTTAATGTTTAGTCAAGATTGCACTAGGGTATATTTTTTTCTTTGAAGAATCTTATGATATTTTCCCTAGAGCACCACTTTTAAAAACTTAAAGATAGATATGACATTCTAAATTTGGGACTCAAATAATGTCTTAGACTTGATTTCAGCCTAATAAGTATAATTTAATATGAAGTAAATGATTATAATATTGCAGGTCTTTTATGGTTTTTAAGTGATTCATGTACCTCTAATATATTCTTAGCAATGATTGATCATGATGAACCTCATTTATTTCCTCCTAGCCATGTAATTTTTTAAAAAATTCTTTATGGCTATTTTATTATCTTCATTATGCTCAAGAAACATTAAGACTTAATTATAAGCAATTGTGCATAGAACTTTAAAAAGTGATTTTTAAATTTTCATTAAAAAATTTGATTGCAGTAACTTTGATTTTACACGTTAAAATAAATTCATATGTGCAGTTTCCCAGTTCCTCAGATAGATATTAGCACATCCCATCTTCCATCAGATCACTAAGTGTCCTTCATCACTGTCCACCACCACTTGCTGTCCTCCTCCACCCTCATTCCCTATTGGTAACCTCGGTTCTATTGCAATGTCCAAAGACTGGTTTTGTTTCATCAATTCCTTTGCTTTGTTTATTTACATTCCACCTCTGAGTGTGATCTCTCTTTTTTTAAGCAGTTCACAATATAAGAAAAGCATTATTGGTGCAGGCTAATTTAACACAGCATTGCAATAGGAAAATAGTGGTGGGTTCCAAGTCTCTTCCTCCATTCCAGTGTGAAACCACAGCATGAGTAAGTAGGAGATGGCACATTTCCAATACACGATTCATTTTAATTATCCAAGAAAGTACGCTCAAGTCTAAAGACGAATTCTTTAACCCCAGTTACCAGTTGAAAAGGCATAAAGAACATTATTTAAAACTGTTGAATTTTCTAAGAAGCACCTGACACAGCAGTCAAACTGTGAAGAAAGAAATATTTATATAAATACATAAGAATTAATTATAATTAAGATGTAATTGGTTGGTGGTAAACTAATTTATTATATATGAAATTTGATCTTAACCCTATTAGTGTTATGATGAAATGTTCCTTCAATAAAAATTTAAAAAGCAAATAAAATCTTAAAACATATGTAAGACTATGCTTCAGAAATTTTAGAAAAAAAAGTGGTATGTTCAGTACACACACATTAACAATGCTTTGAAAAGATAGCTTTAATTTAATGTAATGAAATGCAGCAAAAATTGTGGTAATATTTTAGAATATTTAGACCAATTTTTTCATCAAATAATCATCCAACTACCTGGAATTATAATAAATCATATGTTGGATATCTTCTCTCACACACATACCTAGATACATGTATCACTCTATATATCCATTTCTTATGTATATCTATGCATGTGTATGCTAGTTATCTGTATATTGTGTTACAGCTCTTATATTTCTATGGAGATATTATGTGACAGTTTATTTCCATGTTCATAAATATTATTATAATAAGCCAGTTTAACTGACATCCTTGAATGTCAGTTAGAAAATCAAAGTTGAAGGGGAGAAGTTGCATATTAGCAGATGGCAGAAATCACTGATATTAATTTGAAAAAGGTTTGCAACAGAAGGAATTCGCTGAAAGTATAAGTCCACTGAGAGCATTAGCCATCTTAAAAGCTTTTCAAGGCACTATTATAGTATAGTAATTGAAGTTATGATATGAATGATAATCCTGAATCTATAAACCCCTCACCCCATCTATTTAATAGCTTCTGTTCATTTATTTGAAAATTTTATTTCTAAAATGGTGAAAATTTTAAACATGTATCATGGTGCTTAAAAGTGTAAATTCAGTTATCTAGAGAAATTTTTGTTGGGATTACTAACCCTCTATGATTTGACTGTGACAAGGTGATAGGGAACAAAAATGGGTGGTGTCCCAGGTTCTGGATCACACTATGTGGCATGTTCTTAAAAGGGTGAATAAGGGACAGAGCTGGGAGGAAGTTCAGAATTGAGCTGTTTGTGAATGGGGCAAACTGAGGGTGAGAACTAATTTGGAATTAAAATGAAAAGTGTGAGAGGGTAGAATTGATGAACCAAGATTTTATAGCACACATATAACAAGGCCAACATGAAGGAATTTTCAAGGCAGAGAATGGGTGCCTATGGAGACTTTAGTTTACAAACTAACCTGAAGAGGGTGCCACAGAATGAAGACTCTATTAAAATAGTACTGGTGTAGAATGGTGTTATAAACTATGCTACAAATTGAAGCATGGGTAGCGTATTTGTTTCCTAGGATGATTGTAACAATGTACCAAAAAGTGGATGTCTTAAAATATAGCAAATTATTGTCCCAGGTTTCTAGATGGTAAAAGTATGAAATTAAGGTGTCAGCATGGTGATGTTCTCTATGACAACTTTAGGGAAGAATGCTTCCTTGATTTTTCTAGCTTCTGGTATCTGCTGGCAATCCTTGGCTTATAGAGCCATCATTCCAGTCTTCTCCCTTTGTGTGTTACATTGCCTTCCCTTTGTGAATGTCCAAATGACCCCCTTTTAAAAGGGTAGGATTTATATTGGATTAGGACCCACCCTAATGACCTCATTTTTCTCTTGATTTTAACTCTTTAAAAATTATATTTGCAAATAAAGCCACATTTGAGGTTCTGGAAGTGAGGATTTCACCTTTATTTATTTAATGTTTTTGTAGGACATAGTTTTAGCCATTACAGGTAGATTCTTATCATTCCTATACCATATACTTTAAAATTTCATACTACTCCCAGATATCTACTTTTTCTAATTTTTGATATTATACATTTCTCTCTTATGATACTTTAAGGAAGCTTGGAAGAACTATCCTACAGTTGGTATTTAGATGCCATTTTGAGCTACATTACTCTGTTCTCTTGAATGTAACTTGGATGGTGATTTGGTAGTTTCTCTTAATATCTTTAGGAAGACAGTTTGGAGAAAAAATATAAATCAGATAAGTTAAAATATGAGCAATGAGTTGATGAGGTGAAATTGTATTATATCACTTTAAACTCTGTTGCCTATAATAAATCCCTTTTTTTGTGTATTTTCTAGTGGTTCTGCTTCTCTGATCAAACCCTGACTGATGTAGTTGATAGAGGAATCAGCAGTTCAAGCTCTGAAAAATAGCTAGGATTTAAAAAAAAAAAAGAAATAGCACATCAAAAAATGCACAATTCTGAATGACAATTAGATATATCACAAAAATAGATAAAGCATCAGAATTGATGTGATCCAAAGATGCGTTTTAGTCAGCTTTTGCTTATTGTTCCTCTCTTGTATTTGACCAAATATAAAGTCAGGAATTTACTTCAACTTAGATATTTGTCATTGCTATAAATCTCTTCTATGTTTGTTGCAGATATCATGTAACATAATAATGTGAACAAAAATATTGTATACCTTTCACATGACTTACAGTTTACTAATGTGTGAACACATAGGCTTATTTTCTGTTTAAAGACATTGTGTCTAATAAGCACTAAAATGTAATTTTAGAAAAAGGCAGCCATCAAATAAACAAAAAAAAAACTAGAAAAAATATGACCG
Organism: Solenodon paradoxus; assembly: GCA_004363575.1. NCBI lineage: Eukaryota > Metazoa > Chordata > Mammalia > Eulipotyphla > Solenodontidae > Solenodon > Solenodon paradoxus. The sequence goes on along the minus strand of RJWH01000155.1, from coordinate 884,378 downwards.
ATAATAGGCTTTCCTTATGAACAATAAATATGATTAATAGTTCTCCAGAGAAAAAGTGCACAACAATGGATATTTACTTAAGTAACATTTGTACCAAAATAGCACAATGATTTATAAGATTATGGACCATTTTAGAAGTTGATACAGGACAGCACGTGTGGTTAGTGTACTGTGTGGTGCAAATTATAGTGATTTGTAGAAGTGTAGAATGGAAGACTAGAGCAGTAAAGAAAGAAGAATAATATCCTTCCATGAATCACTGGGGAAAAGCATAGCTCAGTACATGTCCTTAAGCAACTCTGAATAGTACAGTATATTGAAGTTCAAGTCTCTGAAATGTCAAACCTAAATGACAATGAGATTAACATTAGAAAAAATATCAAGATGACAAGAAACTCCTTTGATGTTGTGAGTAGTATCTTCATAAGTCACTTATGGGGTGGTAAACTGAGATGCACTGCCAATTATTAATATAAGATGGTTTTGATATTAACTCTTTAAATTAGGGAAGGAACGCCAAATAGGAATCAGAACTTGGTTGGGCTAAGAATTTGTAATCTGGACTTTAATTATATAACTATTATTGATTTATTATATGACTTTCAGAAAGTAGAACCTAGAGCAAATGAAGCAGTATGTTCAACTCAACCTGCTGCGCAAGTGAAAAGGAGAATTAAACACTGAGGAAATAGAAGGCACTTAGTAAGTTCACCCAAGAAAGAAGAAATGCTTCGTGCCATTCACAATTTCTGTGAATGCTGTTATGTCTGTATTTTACTCTTCTGGCCACATAAGTCCACAAACTAGAAAGTAAGGATATGTAAGAAATGGAAAGGATTAGATAAGGAATTATGTGTCAGGTACACATAACCCTTGCGACCCTTCTAGATGCTTCTCCAAACAATTGTGAATACAGCCAAGTGAATCCTTGAGAATATTTAAATCATACTAAAGAAAATACAAGAGAAGAAGAAAGAGAAAAAGGCTATTATTATTTTCCTTTTAGGTTGGGGAGAATTGGTTCATTCTTCCTGGATTTAAAGTGGATATTGTACTTTAAATTTAAGTGAATTGTGAACACCTTCAGAGGAATGTTGTGAATTCAAAGCAGTGTATCTGGAGAAAAGTCAAGAGAAAAAACAGACTGTGTGTCTAAGGAACATGTGCCACCCGTTATTCACAGTGTGCAAGAACAATTGGCTAATATGTGTCTTTGTCAAAACACTTAACTTGCATAAATAAAGGCTTCCTTTTATTAAGAAACATTAACATTTAAAATAGGTCTCAGAAAATTATGAGCAAACATGCTTTTTCTTTGCTTGCCTGAATGCTACACCAGTAGGCTGAGGAGTTAAGCAGAGTTTGAATCCCTGAGGTGTATTTCAACGATTGGAAGACCTGGAAAATTATCATAATCAAGACTTTGTTTCCCAATTTATAAACTAGGAATAGTATAAGTTTCTGCCTCATATACTTTTATGAGATTGAATTAGATAAAAGCTAAAGCATGGAAATCACTTAGTTTGGAAACTGGAATATAGTTCATATATGTTATTGGTCATTTTATTATTATTATCATGAGAATAGAAATTCAAATAGAAATGCCATGGGTTAACCTTTTCTCACCATATTATTGAGGTATACTCTGATTAAATACACTAAAAAAGACTTGGTGCTAGTGAATTACAAATGGATTTATGGTTTTCAAAGTGAAGTTTGAATACACATTAAAATACTAGAGTGCTTTATAATCTAGCAAAATGAATGGTTTAACATGGTACTCTGGTTAAAACTCTTGGTAATTCAAATATTTTGTACACTTTATTTTATTTTGTAAAAAATATCTTCAATAAAGAGACTCCATCTGTTTTAAAATACCTAGAAAAAGAAAGAAATTTAAAGTCAGCAGTAGAGAAGATATTTTTAAAGTTTTGTGATATACTGAATAATTTCATCTGAAAACTATCATGGGAATTTCTAATGACATAAAGGATTTATGACAAGGATTTCTGATTCAGTAGTTTTCCAGACTCCATACTTGTTGTAATTTTTAATCATTTCCTTGAGTAGATGATTTCATTTAAGATGTTTCTCGTTTATAATGAGCAGTTGGTAACATCTTGATCATTTTAAACAGACATCCTCCAGGATTAATGTGCTCTACCTTTCCTGCTTAATATTTTTGTTTATTTTAGAAAGGAGTGACATGCAGTCTTCCTTTGACCCTGATGGTTGAGTATTAAGTCACTTAAGGAAGTTTACTTGTAAGTTTTAGGAAAGCATTTATTTGTATCATATTATTATATATTTTTGAGAAATACCCTCACTTAAAATATTTAATTATCTCCAGATTCACCATATCAACTTCTATATTAAATGACATTCTTATTTATAAATGAGTTCCCAAAATTTTATAGTATATAGACCAGAAAACAGTTGATGGAATTTATGGATGATAAAATACAGTTTAATAATTTTGAGAAACAAGAGATGAGCAGATATTCCATATCTTACCTATTCTAAGTTCATTCATTCTTCATGAACTCCTAAAAATCCCTTTTCGGTCTCTCTGGTCCTTTTGTTAGAGGTTAAAACTAAGACCTGCTCTGCCCTTTATGCTTTTCTCAAATTAATCATCTCTATATATCTCATCTATAAAATAGGGCTAATAAATGATATCTATCTTGTGGGTTTGTGAGGGATAAATATGTATATACTACCTAAATGGATACCTTGCCAAGAAAAAATGTTCATTAATTCTGTTATCCAAGTGTAGGGTATTTCTGTTTGGTATGACTTGTTAGGTGCTTTGGGAGGTTTGAGAAAGTTCAGATTATTTTCCATATAAATTAATAGCACTAGAATTCCCAGGCCCTAAAATATGCCTACCAAACCATACCAAATAGGAATGTGCTACTTTTGGATAGCAAGGGAAACCTGTAACTCCTTCTTCTCTCTAGCTGCTATTGCTCATCAATCTTTTCCTCTTCTTTCTTCCCTATTACCTTCCCCTAGTTCAAATATTCATTATCACTCCTTAAACAACACCAGTAACCTCCTCCCTGGTCCCATTTTGTCTGTCTTCATCAGTTTATGTTCCGCTAGACACACTACATTAAAATTCCAAGTTATAATGCCACTGTGTAGTTTGGGCAAATCATTTCTCCTCACTAGTCCTCTATTCCTCCTTTGACGATGACTATTTTACCTTTCACATGATTCTCAGATGCAGAGGACTTTGATTATATAAAGCACCGTGCAATGCTCGTTAACATTAAGATATAAATTAAAACAAGCCCGGGTTGGAGGAGTTATAAGTTGATATTTAATATGATGGGGTTTATCCTTATAGTTTAAAAAGTTATAATTTTCATTGAATAAAATTCTGCATATATTGTCTGTAATAAAATTGGGGCATGAAAACAGAAGGCAATAGGTTAGAAATTTATAAATGTCTCACTATATGATTATTATTATGTGCCACTATTTGCCAGTACTGGGACACAATTGCATGGAGGTCAAAGTATCTGCTCTTTTGACTCTTAGGATAAGAATGACACACACAAATAAGGTAGTGGATTCTACCCCAAGTGACTGCTGTTGCTTTCATTGCTCCTAATAATAATACTTAACAACACCTACCACTTACGGAGTGCATACATGCACAAGGCAGTGCGCTAATCTTTTTAAAACAATCTCATTAATCATAAAGTCTTCTAAGGCTGAACTATTATGGTCATAAACAGTAGCATAAATATATATGTAGAAAGTGAAAAAAAGAGCTAACATTCATTGGACAACTATATTATATGAGCTGTCTTTGGTGATATATTTTTTCATTTCTCATTATAATACTATGAATACATAACTTTCCATTTGACAGAAAACAAAGGCATATAAATACCTGGTTCTATATGGCAGAGCTGGATAATGACTGAGATGGCATCTGAGCCTATTTCTACGTTGTCTTTCATATAATAATAACCTACTTGTGAAAGTCAGTGTGGTCTACTATAATTGATTAATACTTTTATACTGGTATTGGAGAAGCTCTTAACTAGGGGTGGCTAGTGTATATTTTCTCTGTTCTTAATTGTTATTCTTAGCTGTTGTTTACTTGTTTCAAAATCAATACTGATTTACTTTGCTAGTACTCAGGGACTATTTTCTCTAAAAACCTCATTTATATGTGTGTATGCATGTATATATGTATATATTCTCCCTACCCCTGCCCAGCTATGGATCTCAAATTCCTGGTCCATGGCTTTCGTAGACTGCACCTTAGCTGTCTGAACCACAAGAGTGGGGTAAGAGCTATTTTCTCTATGATTCTTCAGCCTTTTGCTTTTTACCTCTCTAGACTTTATTTCAGAGTTACATGCCTGATATAAAGGTTAGGTAATTACTGGTAATGTGACTAGTTAATATTCATCTAATAAAGTTAGTGTGTTTAACACATCATACTTGTGAATCTCTAGACTGACAGGGAAATTGTTTTGGTAAATATTTGAGGTCCTCTATTAAATTATACAAGTTTATCTTTATTTGACTTATCTTTCCCAATAAATAAGGATATAAATATATGAGAATGAAGCACTCAGAATAAGACTTAGTTGCAGGTGGAGTGATTAGTGAAGCTCTAGAAAAGCTCTAATTGTGGAGCGATAAATTATACAGAAGTATGTACCTGCATTAGTTGAGAAATTTGATCACTTTCTTCAGCTCAGTGAATACCACGAACAGCAGACCACTGGGACTTGAATTTAGCTATGTGTTTTAAAGAATATATCTATATATTTGTCATCTATCTATTTGGAAGGTGCTGAATATACTATGTGTAGTGTATTTTTATTCCTACATGAATATGCTGCTACTTAGGTACACATATAGTGAAAATCTGGCATGAATAAAAAATAAGATTTTGATTACAGGCAGTCTATTACTTATAGATTATAGCGAGCTATTCAAATGTGTATACATCAGTTATCATGGTCAATGGGTCTGAACACAGATTTATTTCTTTAATGAAATATTCATAAATTAGAGTAAAATTATGATAAATGAATTAATCTCACAATAAAACACCATTTGGGGGACAAAAATTACACTTCAAAGCAGTTTGGCATAAGTTAACCAAAAATTTGTTCAATGAAAGATGACAATATTTTTGTGGTGTTCTTTTTTCATTAGCAAATTTTATTTAAACTGAAATAAGCAGTTAAAATTACTATATAATTTTAATTTTCATATATTTCCATAATATACTTTATTAATTAGGATAGGGTCATTTATATTATTATACTTTAGTTGAAATGAATATTATTTTTAACAATTCAAATGACTATATGTTAATATATAACATATGTTTATTAGTTATTATAGACATTTGAACACATACTATATTTTAAAAGGACAGATTGAATCAAATCTATAATATGTAACTATTTAAATTTATTTTCTTCTTAATTTTAAAATTTAACATTGTATAATAGCATATTGGTTTAAAGTATCATCATTGCAAATCAGCATCCTCATATGCTACATTAAGTTAGCCACCAAAAGTTCAATTATATTCCTTATTTTATATGATTTTTGATATTAATAATTAAATATATAAATATATGTATTGACTTTTAATTGAAGCATTCTTCTGAAACCAAATTATTTGGAAATGTTTGGAAATGTGTAGAAAGTTATCATGCTAAATTTGGTTATATTTTTGTGCTATACAGGGATTATATAATTTATATCTTAAAAATGAATTTCTAATATGCTGCCTTTTTTTTTTAAAGTAAAGGTTCAGAATGTAGTCAAGTAGAGAGGCAGGCAGGAAGAGAGAGGAGGAAGAGGCATTTTTATTTTATTTTTATTCAGCTGTTCACACTTGTTTCCTCCTGGACCTGGGCCTTGAACCCAGGGAAATGTTACTTGAATTCTTTTGCAGGTGATTGACCTAACTGCAAATCCACAAGGGCATATTATTTCTGACTATGTAGCAGGAGTGGGTGAAATACAGATGGACTATACATTCGGGAAAAAAGTATTTAAGTATCTTAAAAGTAATCCCTGTGAATTTAAGATTTAGCTTAGCAAAAATAATATTATTACTAATAAAAATGATAATAGAATGATAACTGTATATAGAAATTGTTCTATGACCTTTCTGTTCATTTTACATTTACTTTATAATGTTTTATGAGGTATTATCATTATCTCTATTATATAAATAAGGATATTGAAACTAGGCAGATTTAGTAACTTGATCAAGATAATTTTGTAAGTAGGTGCTTTAGAAGTGATTAGACATAGGAGGAATGTCCAGACACTGACAAACTATTTTATGTATTTGTCCATCAAAGACAAATCATGTGATTATGTTATTATTCTTGGAATGAATTTTAAAAGAATTCTGAATACATTGGAAAGACTAACAAAAAACATTTGGGAGGAGCAGAATTTATGATTTGGTAGATTCTTTCTGGACATATACCAGCAAGTACTTACAGAAAATCATGAAGATTATACACTTAACTAATATTAAGAAATATTTTGCAAATGTTAAATTGCAGTTTCCTTGTTAATATTCATGTCTACTCATTGTCAGATTTCATATTTTCTTTTAAAAATTGTTTTCAAGTAAGGTTCAGTTTGGTATGAAATTGCTATGATGTTATACAGTTTTCAGTGTGATTTTTTTTATTATATGAAGTACAGAAAGGTAAAAAGAAAAAAGCCGAAATTCAGAAAATTTAAAAGAACTAGAAAATAAAAAATAAGAACTGATGAAATTGGAATGAGAGAGGAAATTTGAGTATGAAGTTGGGGCATTTGAGGTGGCAACCATGCAAGGAAAAGTAGCCTGTGTGGAAGAAATACAAGATGAAGAACAGTGATGACACTCAACAAATTTTAATCTATAGGGAGTCCAGAATTTATAAAACTGGGGACATGGCAGTATGGTCATTTGAAAAATTATGGTGAAGTAAGTTTATTTTGAATATGAAATAAAATAAGAACTGTGGCAAGATAAATACAACTAAAGTTTTCTGTTCTGATTATTAATGTTTTCTAGATTAAATTACTTAATAAATGGTTATCACTCTACTACCCAGGCTCAGGGGTCAGTCTTAATCCTTTCATGTATTACCAATCACATTTATAATGCCAGGAAAACATTCTGAAAGGCCTTCACAAAGAGTTAAAAGATATATTAATTGAGATTTAAACCCTAGCAATTGTGACGTGCCTTAATTATTGTGAAGCAGTGGGCAATAGCACAAATATATACCACACACCAGGATAATATGGTTAAATATAATCAGAGATGAGTTTGTTGATAGATGATAATTAAAAGTGATGTACTCTATGTACGTAACCAGAGAAAATAATTAAGTACTCTGTTACTGAGTCTTCAAAGAGTGTCTCTGATACGCAAAACAAGCATTTAGTATCCAGAAAAAGAACCAATGAAACAGATTCCTTTATCTAACCTGTATAAATATGCTATTTATTTTGCTGTATATGCCTTGTGAATTATCTGCCTTGTGAATTATCATTTCTTCCTTCATTGCTACTGCTCTTTCTAACTCATAAAGTCCCCTTCATAAATTTAAGTGGCCTATGATAAAGCTTTCTTAGTCTAGATCTCACTTTTGGAAACTTTGTACTCACATTGTGTAAGAACTGTGAACAAAAGATTCCATAGTACTCAGCCTATTAGAGATTACCTTGAGTGTTCTACTTTATGATGTCTTAAGGCAAAGGAAACATCATTTGCCTTTCAAGTAACCTGTGATCAAGCTGCCTTTGAGCCTTCAAGATGCCTATGTCTTCTCTTCCAGCAGCTGTTTTGTCTCATATGAAAGCTATAAGCAATGCGCCACCTCCTTCACTTCGCAGTATATCAGGTGAGTGGCAAATACTTCAAGGATATCTCATTGTTTTCTTTACTTAACCCAAGTACAAGAATAGGGATTTGAGGCAGGGACATGGGACTGTGCTGAAATTTTAGTGAATGGAAGGAACATAGAAATGCAAATACAGCTTTATCCACCTGAAACCATTTTGGTTCAAATATTTTTTAATTCATATATTCAAAAATTCATCTCATTCAAATATTTTACTTTGCAAAATTAGTATCTTTATGAACTTCCAGAAATTCTGATAGTGGAATGCTTTTAAAGAAGAGAGAAAACAAAGGCTGAGAGGTCACATAACTCACCAGGTATCAGGCTCCTGGCTGGCAGATCTTTAAATTTCAAGTAAAAAAGAGACAAAATAATTCTGAAATTCTAAGTATTTCATTTTATTTCTATTTTAAAGTATCTGATTTATATTATCATGAGAAATTTATTTAAATGATTTGAAGTTCATACCATTGAAAGTATTTTTTTATTTTATAAAATCAGTTTAATCCCATAAGATTTCTAAGATTCTGTTGTCATTCATTAAATTCATATATTATTTGACCACCAATAACTGACAAATAATATTTAATAGCCAATATTAAAAAATATTTTAGATAAAGATAATTCGCAACCTGTTTCAACTTCATTGAGGCATTTATGCTATTTTAATCTTCATTGGTAAGATTTCTAGTAATGATTTATAGAAACCGACCTGTTTATTCTTTTTTTGTCATCTTTATGTGAGCTAGCACCTCTTAAGTATATAAACAAATATATGTATATGTATTTGTCTGCATATATATATATATATTTCAAATTAATGATAATAGTCTACAGGTAGTAAGAGGCCATAAGCATCGTTGATACCCTTTAAGGGATATACATTTTATTGAAAGAATATTGTATTATAACATTAAATAGGTTTAAGTTATATATTATAGTAAATCCACACTTGTATACAATACAGTAAGTTCTCTGTTTTATTATTTTCCTCATTATACAACTAATCCCCTTTACCCTGTCTGCAACAGAATTAATTCTCATATGTACTCCTTTCATGTGCTTCTTTTTAGCTTTTTAATTTTATTGAAGGAACATTGCATCATAGCATTATGTGAGTTTAAGGTGTGTGCATCCTTGTGAATTAGCATCTGTATACACTACACTAAATTCACTACCATCAGTCCAGTTTTATCCTTTATCTTATACTTGAACCCTTTTATCTGATTTTCTCACTTTCCTCTTCCTTCCCTTTGACTTTACAAGTGGAAAGTCTGTTTGTTTGATCCAGTTTATTTGACTTAGTTTTTTGAGTTCTGTATCACATATGAGTGGATTCATACAATTTTGTGTTTCTCCTTCTGACTTTATCTCACTATGCATAATTCATGTTATTACAAATGACATGGTTTCATCTATTTTTAAGAGTATTCCACTTGCTCTTTATCCACTCATCTCTTTATGGTCATTTAGGTTGCCTGCAGCTCTTGGGTATTTTAAATAATACTGCAATAAGCATGGGGTGCCATATACATTTTTTGAATTCATGTTTTTGTGGTTTCTGCATAAGTAACCAGAAGTAACATTATGGAATCATATGTAATTTCAATCTTCAATTTTTTGAGGACTCTCCAAACTGCTTTCCATAATAGTTTTGCCAATTTATGCTCCCATTAGCAATGTGTAAGTTTTCCCTTTTCTCAGCATCTTATGTTTTTATTATTATTGAGAAAAAATCTTGTATGTTGTGAAAGTTTTGTATTTTTATGACTCAAGTATAATTTTGGCAAAAAACCACAGCATCTGCTGTATAGGTTTTATTTGTGCAAAAAATTGTCACTATATATTGTTTTTTTTAGCAGTCTAGGAAGTGTAGTAACTAGGATTTAAAAGATCAAATTAATTTAGAATCAATGTAATAAGATATGTGCTACCCTCTGTAGTGTCTCCCAAGGACACTTAACTTCTGTGAAGTGATTAAGAGATGAAAAATCAGCAGCAGTTTAGATCTCAGAACTGAATAGAGTATAATGGAAAGCAGCGAAGCTCTTGATTTTCCCTGTAGAGATTCCTACTCCATAATTCTATGTCTGTGACTACTCTTTGGATACGTGTCCTGCTTGCTAAATACTTGTGTCTTTGTGCTAACTCTATCAAGTCAACAATTTTCCTTAGCAAAATCTGATTGTCAGTGCTGAAACAATCTCATGACAGTGTGTGGAAGGATGCTTTCAATCTGTAATATGATTAGATCTTAATTATAAATGAGACATAAATGAGAATGATTCAAAATACAATGGGCATAAATAGGAAAGTTCAGTCAAAACCTTAAAAAATGTCATTGTATACATCTGGTTAACATTGGATAAGGTTAGTTAAGTTACAGTTAGTGAGTTTGGGTTACCGTCTATAAAAATTTCATATGTGAATGACATTTATTGAGAGTTTTCTAAAGGCATGTGTAAACATTTTGTAGGTTGCTAATATTTCACTTAATTCTCACAAAAATCTTATGAAGTCTAGTAGGCAGAATAATGGCCTCCAACTACTTCCATGTCTAATCCCCTAAATCTGTGAATATGCTATGTCATGTGGAAAAGATAATTAAGGTTGTAGATGGAGATTAAGATTGCATTTTGCAGTCAAGGGCAATAATGTTTAGGTTTCATGCTAAGGTTTACACAGTTGAAAAGTGGTAGGGTCTCTACGTAGTATCCTTATAATGAACTCTCTCTACTTATAAAAACAACAAAATCAACAGCACTCTAGTTCCTTTCTTATTTACCACCCTCAATCCCCTGCACATTTTAGTAGTTAAATGATGTGTATACATTTATTGCACTTTTCCAGAACACATAGCCCATCTTCAAACACTCTTCAGGTGTTGTCTCCTTAACTCTGAAATTCAGATTCAGAGACACTCTAGTAGTTAAGCTTCTTGAGTCACTTAGTTTTTCTTTGAAGCTTTCAAGTCTTACTCTTCTATATATTCTCTTGAACCTATGTCTTAGGATTCTTCACAGCTTGCTGACCTTAGGAAAGTGCTGAGTGTTCTCAAAAGCAAAGAAGTCACATTTTTTTATTCTGAATGAGAATTGTTTTAAAATCCAGAGAGCAAAGCCCACAGTAGTTTTACATCTGAGTGAAGTAGCATCAGGTATAGGTACACACATGACCTACTGTAATTATAAGGTGAGTTCCTGAAGACAGAATGAAGACAAATGTCTTAATATATTTTAATAGAAAACAGTAGCTGTCCTTTAACATTTGACTACTTTAATATATGTATAATTAGGAATATGTCTAGTTAGCTATATATTTTTTTCAATTAATACTTTATTCTATTTTCTTTGTACTTATTAGGTCTGTCCTTCTGAGAAAGGAAAAGTTAAACAATATGCTTTACATTTTGACTATGGGTTTATCTGGGAGAAAGAATTTCTGTGCTTTAATAAAAGAATTTTGTTCCAGTAACAAAAAGAGTTTCAGTTTTGCAAGATATTTGTACATATGTTTTACTTGTTCCAACGTAAGAGAATGAAGAAAAAAAATCAAGAGAAGACTAGAAATACTTCAAGGAATTAAGAAACAGATAGTCCTCTTATGTGAATGTTTCTTTGCTCTTTTTATTTATGGCATACAATTACAGAAAACTTGAAAAAACTGTGATCATTATTCAACACTTCAAGGTCATTTCCTGTAATTTGAGGTCTTTCAGTTCTTTAGAAGCTAACGATAAAGAAGTTTCAAGATGTATATCTGGGAAAGTGAATATTCTTCCATTTTAAAGTTTTAAGCTATTCAAATTCTAGGAGTATGAGTGAGAGCAAGGGAGATTTGTCAGTAAAGAAAGACGTGAAAGTAGATGGTAACCTGTTTAAAGAAAACAAAGTTAAAGAAATAAAAGAAATGAGAATGGAAATTCTAAGAAGGAATAAAATATGGGAAAGATAGTTGAATGTGCATGTTTCTCTCTTTGTATAATCAAAATAGTCCCTATGAAAAATGACATCAGATAATTTAGGAAAAGAAGTATGGAGAATTATTTTAACTTTTTAAATATAAAATTCACTTTCTAATTTTTTAACTCCCAAGGGAGATAAAAAGGTAAAAATGAATAAAAATAGATTTTGGGGGGAGAAAATATTCAGTTTTCTTGTCACTTTTATAAAAATCCAATGCACTTACATTTTTTTGTTAGAAAATCTTGAGTGACCTTTAGAAATTAAGTTATGACAATTTGAACTCCATCATGGATGGCTGTTTAGATAAGAAATATGGAAATAAATAGCAATGCATTGCAAATCAGATCTTTCTACTGGAAGTCACACTAGGTTACGCCCTTCCGTCCATCCACTTTCACCTCTATCCATCCACTTTCACCGCCCCACATGTCAGAATACTGTTTCCTTCTGATATATATTGTAGAATTGGTAACTTTTCTGACATGATGGTTTAAAAAGGAATTTGATCATATAACTCTCCATTTAAAAGTTGTCTGGGTCCTACTCTTCTCCAAAGCTTATATTGCAATCCATTTCCTTTAGCTTTTCATTTAAATTTTTCATGATTTGGTTAAAGTCTGTTTCACATGTCCTAGTCTTTACACTTCGTTGATATAATTCTCCATTACAGCTAAAGTGCTTAAATTTATGCTCTTTAAACCCAACTACAAAGGAGACAGAGGATTTTCTCTGTTCAGTTCATTGTTCAGAGGGCCACTTGGTACATGTGCTCAGAAGAGTATAGGGTAGAATGACAATCTTCTGGAAGGTCAGGGTCAGGTGTTCCCCTTATATGGAAGCAGTTCTCACAGCTTCCTAGGCAGCAGAGCACACAGCCCTCTTTGGTCCCCTCAGTGGTAGTTCAGGTTCAAGGTGATGATGACGTAGGGCAGGCACCGAATCACCCTGGTTTAAAAAACTTACATCCTGTATGAGCCACCATTTCTTATAAAAGTTCTGAACTGTTTTCATGTTTCCTGGGAGGAGTCTCTCAGTTGCAGGAGTCACTCTGCTCAGGAAAGCTCATTTCCATGGCTCTCCATTAGATACTTATAGATCATCTATAGCTTGTCCTAGTTCAGATACAACTCACCAATCCAGAGTCATTATTGTAGACAATGTTACCTAGCAATTCATGTTGATACTTTTCCCTTTTTGGCTCTTGTTACTTTTTTTCTGATCCTGGTTCACAAACTGGGTCCTCGGGTTTTGCATAGTGTAAACCTTACCTATCTCAATGGCCTGGGCCACAAGGGTGCATCAAACACATTTTTCCTTTATTTGGTCTCTACATTAATTAAAAATAGTTTGTTAATGAGACTGGTATTTCTTTAAGAGTGAGGAAGAAATGATACAAATAAGTAATAAATATGAAAAAAGTGAGGTTAGAATCTTTTCTTATATTTGTGGTCATGTGTATTTATGTAAGCAGCCTGCTTATGTCCCTTGTTTCACTGAGATTTATTGTTCCTTTTATTTGAAAGTTTTTGTATGTAAGACAAATTAGTCATTTGATGTGTAATTTGCAAATATTTTTCAGATTGCATTTGTCTTTTGTCTTTTTATGTCAAAGGTTTTAGATGTTTGTATATTTTTTGTCTTTTGCTATTGATCTTGCTTAGAAAATAATTCTCTATGACAAGATTTAAAAAATAAAATGGCGACATTTATTCATCAAGACTCCAGATAGCAAAACCAATCCTGTGAGAAAACAAAAATCAAGCTGACTGCAAGCTCTACTATAAAGCAATTATAATCAAATTAGTATAGTATTGGAATAAAAACAGATACACAGATCAATGGAATAGATTGAGAGTCTGGAAATAAGCTCTTACATATATGGACAATTAATTTATAACAAGGAAGCCAAAAATATACAATAAAGTAAGAACTGTCTTTTCAATGAATAATGTTGGAAAACTTGGGAACCACATTAAGAAAGACTAAACTTGAAACCTGTCTAACACCATATACAAAAATTAATTCAGAATGAATAGAAGACTTGCATGTGAACATGAAACCATAAAATACATAGAATAAAACATAGGGTATGCACTTCTTTGCATTGATTTTAAGGTATTCTGGGGAATTTGACTCCAATATTAAGGAAAACAAAAGCCAAAATAAACAACTGGAACTAAATCAAACTAAAAAGCTTCTGCACAGAGAAAGAAATGATCATCAAAATTAAAAGATACGCTACTGAGTGGGATCATTTATTTGCACATCATACATCCAACAACGGATTAATATTCAAAATATGTCCTTTGACCTAATTTAAAAATGAACAGAACATCTGAATAGATGTGTTTCTCAGAGGAGAAATACAGATCAATAGCACATAAAACAATGTCTCACATCTCTTATTATCATGGAAATATAAATAAAAACAACAATATCATATCACAGCTGTTTGAATTGTCCAAAAGACTGGAAACTGTTGGTGTGGATGTAGAGAAAAGGGAACTTTATACTCTGTGGTGGGAGTGTAAATTGGTATAACCATTATGGAAAGCAATATGGAGATTCCTCAAAAAAATAAAACTAGAACTTCCATATGATCCCATTATATTACTTGTGAGTATTTACCTGAAAAAGCAGTGCATAACTAATTCGAAGACGTATATGTACCTTCATGTTATTGTAGCATTATTTAGCATTATGTAAGTGTTGGAAAGAGCTGGAAACGATCTAAGTGCCAGTCAACAGATAAGTAGATAAAGATGTGGTAAACACACACACACACACACACAAGGAATGCTACTCAACTATAAAATGATGAAATTCTGCCATTTGCTGCAACATGGGCAGATCTAGAGGGAATTGTGAATAGTGAAATAAGTCAGATGGAGAAAGAAAAGCATATGATTTCACTCATGCATGATATGTAGAGAACCCAAACAAATGAACCAAAACAACAAAAAATAGATTTTGTTTATAAGACTCAATTTGTGGTTACCAGAAGGTAGCAAGGAAACAATCAGGGAAAAGGGATCAATCTGGTTAAATATAAAAATGGACTGTTAATGGTGAACTTAATGTAATACAGATGTAGTTTTACAATGATGCCCACTTTAAACCTATCTAATGTTATAATTCAATGCCACTTCAATAAAATAAAAAAATAGAAAAAAAAATTATTTCTTTTAATACTTGCATAGTTTTGTTTTTAATTAAAGTTGTTTGCTATTTAGTTCACCTGGAATTTATTTTGGCTTAGAATGATGAGACAAGACTATAACGTCATAATTTTTCAAATTACCAATCAAATACCCAACACCATTTGTTGACTAATATGTATGGGCGTGTTCTTTTTTACACTAATGTGTAATACCAGTTTGTATTACCTGCTAAATTTTATTGTTTGGGAATCTAGTTTTGGAATCTATTATTTACATTTTCATTTATCTATTTTTTTTTTTTTTGCATTAAGGCTAAACTGTTAAGGTTTGAAGCATTATAATGTTTCAGTCTCAGGTAAGAGTAACCTTTACTGATTATTCTTTTTGAAAAGACTTTTTTGGCTAATTTATCATGTTTGCTTTTCTACCTAAATTTTAGAAATGCCTGGGCTTATTAAAAATATTTTCGTATTTGGAAAGGTGCTAAAATTTAAAGATCAATTTATAGAGAATTTACATCACCATGATGTTGAAAGCCCCTATTCAAGAATTGGTAGCTTTTATAATATTCAGGTTTCTTTTTTTATCTTTTTATGTAAGTATCCTTTTATGCCAATCAATAAAAAATATTCCTGGACATTCTATCTTTTCCTCTTGCTATTACGAATGATATATTTTTCTTCTTTTTGAATTTTGCTTTTTTTTTTTTCCCAGAAAACTTGCCACCCTCCATTATACTTTTCCTCTTTTACTGAGAGGCCTGGGTCCTGGGCCAGATTGCCAGCATGTGCTTTTTTAAAAACAGCATTTTATTCGTTTGTTTATATTGCTCTATTCAGTTTAGGTTTTCTAACTTTAAATGTCATTGTAAGAGAAAGCTACTGACTTTTTAAAAATAAAATAAAATAATTTAAAAAACAGCCATTTTATAAAAAATGTCAAAAGCTTAGTATAAACTCCTTTTGTAGAGACATTTGCCACAATATCTGTAAATATTTTAATGTAAATTTCTTAAAAATAAGAGCATTATCTTACATAACTATATTTTCATCATTATCAGGAAAATGACACATAAATTGTTGCCATTTAATTTTTAGATACCATTAAAATGTAACCAATTGTCCTGATAATGTTCTTTATAGTAGAAGAATCCAATTCAAAATCCTGTGTTGCAATTCATTATTTTTTCAGTCTCCTTCAGTTTGGAACAGTTTTTCAGTTTTCCTCAACTTTCAGGACTTTGATGCTGGAAGATTATAAACCCACTATTTAGTAGAATATCCTTTGATTTGATTTGTCTGATATTTCCTCATGATTAGATTCAAGTTAGATATCTGTGACAGAATGTCATAGGAGTGATTCTGTGTTCTTCCGTTTTACCAGTTGGCATATGATTTCTTTCAGTTTGGCTCACACTTAACCATATTCACTTTAACCAGTTGACTGAGGGCGGTACATGGAAAGCTTCTCTGCTGTAAATTTACTTGCCTCCCTTTGAGTATTTTGTGAAGAAGTATTTTAGAACATATGCACACCATTGGTCATCAAATATATAGTAAGAAATAATAAATAATGTAAGCTTATGGTTCCCTTGTTTATTCAAAAAGTTTTATTGTTACTATCATTATGCATCTTGATGCCCAAATTGTTCAGGTTTTGGCTTCTTGGGAGTGTGACAATTTGGCTTAAATATTGCCTTGCTTTTGGGAACAATAGGGTTTTTCAGATTCATCTTGGACTTCCTATCCCGAGACCTAGAATCAGCAATTTCCCCACTAATTCCTAGTTTATTTTAATGCAAAATTGTTTTTAGAAATCAAGATCTGATGCTGAATCCATTCATTTGGAGTGTCACTGCTCCCAGGTCTTCTCAGTGGATAGATGCAAGGAATGTAAATTTACATTTGTGCTTGTTTGCATATCTGTTTATTTTTATTGAAAACCATGATTTTGCACCAGTTTTTCCAATTCCATTGTAATACTACATGGTTCATTCCTGTTTTCACCCTTTCTGAAGTGAGAAACTTTGCTCTTTTAAATTTTCTCTAATACCTTTTATCTTTTTGCTTCTATGTAATCAATTTTTCATATTCATTGCCACCCCATTCCCACTGAGGTCCAACACTCAGTGTAGGCTCAGCTTCTTCCTCTCAGCTCATATGACTGCTCTCCTCACCCTACCCTGCATTGGACTCTGATACTCTGCAGACTTCCTCTTTCATACCTTAATCTTGGTTAATTGACACCCTACCACTCCTGCCCACCTACAATTGCTTTTGGTATCTACCTTTCTCTACTACATTACGGTTTTAGTACTCAGTTGTTTAGAGAAAGGGGCAAGCTTTTGAATATTTTGTTATCGATCAGTTCAGTGAATATTCTAATGGATTTCCAGTTTATTTTCTACCTAAATGTATTAGCAACAATGACCTCTTTCTTGTTGCTAGCATTTATAATGTGTATATTTTATCAAATTTCATTACTGCTTTGTTCTTAACAGAAATTTCTAGTGAATGTCTTTATCTTGTACCTGAATATATGCCATTGCTTCTAGAGTGTCAACATTAGACATGATACTATCTTTTGTTTGATGTAATCATCAGGTTAAAATAAATTTACTTTCTACTTAAATTACTTAAAAACAAGATTGAATCTCACTGAATATTTTTCCTGTACCTTTGGAGATTATAATTTTTTAATTATTCTAACTTATATAGGCATATTTTATAATTGAACTTTCTTTGAATGGGCACAATATATTTTAATATTCTTTTTTCTTAATGAAATCTGTCTCTGGTTTTCTTTTTCATGCATTTGTACATTTGGACAGCATTGCTTCTTTAATTCATCGAAGCATCTCTCTAATTACTAAGAATATTAATATCTAAGTCTTTGACTAGTTACATCCATACCATCAAATATTATTAAGATTCCATTAATTTAAAATAATATTTAAATGGGTAGCTATTACCTGCTCTGTGAGGGAGTTCATATAACCGTATTGTATGTTTTTCACTTCTTCGCTGAAACTTCCAATTTGGTACTCACTATTTACACAATCTTTATTAGAGTCCATGAAGAATTTTCTTTTATTAGCACGAAGTTCATACTATATAAGACTTAGTTGTATGTTTATCAAATATTGTTTTTCAAGGATGGATTATGGTGATTTATATTCTGAGTTCATATATTTTTATTTTCATATTTATTAAAGAATGAAATTCATGAGATATGATTTTATCTGTTGTGAGTACCTGTTTCCCTGGTCTTTGTTATGGGCAAGACTATAGAAAACTGAGTTTTTGCTCTTTAAGAGAGTTCATATTTTGGAAATAATTATTTATCTTTGAAACATAGTAGCATTTAATGACTTACCTAGTAACATCAAAACATCTTTACATTTCTGTAAATTATTATACTTTTTCTCCCTTTTTGAGTGCTGGTTTTTATTTTCTGTCTTTATGTGTGAAAAATGTTCTTGTATTTTATGTTTAGCATTTTTTTCTGTGTCACTATGTTTCTTAATCAGGAACAATTATTACATGTAGTATCTATCTTCATTAATTACTTTTTCCTTTTCTTTATTTTCTTTATTTTATTATATTAACCACTATGTGATTTCATATTCTTAAATCTTTATTGTTATTTTTGCTCCTTCTAATGAAGAGCATATTTCTGTCATATTTTGTTTTATCATTCTTTTCTTTCTTGAACATAGCCTGTAAATTTGTAATTTCATTTATTTTATTATTTATATTTAAAGCTTTGGAACGCTTTCTTTCATCAAAGGTTGTCGGGCTCAACTCCTAAGGTCAGGGCTGGAGGAAGGGACTACAAAGGATTGAGAAAAAGAAGGAAAGAACGAAACAGACCAAAATAGAAGAAAGCGGGGTCACGGGGTAAAACTATGGGAGTATCTCTCACCCCAAATAGCTACCAGGAGTCACTGACTCCTTGTGTATTTATTGTCTTTACAGGAGGCAGTCATTTACAGAAAAAATGCAAGCAGTAAATCAGCCATTCTAACAAACAATGTTTACAGAGTTATTTTTGCATTTAAAAGGTTTAAGATAACTATTTAGCTTCTAGGCTTCTTCCTGAGCCTCAGCAAGTAACAAAAACCTCCTCACCAAGTTTTTCTTCATGGGTCGGGCCTCTGGTTTTCCAGTTGCCTGGGTAATTGTTTTATTCTGCTTTGGCTTTACATATCGAAACTAAATTTCCTCTTTATTGATCCCAACAAAAGGGGTGTGTGTGTGTGTGTGTGTGTGTGTGTGTGTGTGATTGTAAGGACTTTCTTCTTACCTTCTGGCATAAATTTTCTGATGTATATTTTTTAATTTTATTTAATAAGCTGTTTTCATACTTTCTTTTATAGTTTGTTATCTTCAGGTGCTAAGATTATTGAATAGTGGTTGTGTTTTGAATGTAGTTTGGGAAAAAATGGTGATGAGAATGAGCTGATAGAACAATATTTTGAATTTTCTTGTATTAACTTTTTCATGCACTCTTCCCTAAATAAAATGTCTTTAGTGCTGTAATAATTCAAATTCCAAACGTTTCTTGATAATCATTTGATGTCTCTTTCTTTGTTTTTGTTGAGTAAGATTAGTTCTCACTTTTGTCACCTAATATTTGTCTATTTTCCACCACACAAAACTTTTACATATGCATAAGTATACATGGGATTCCATTATCTTTTTAAGAGAGAGAGAGAATAAGAAGCATTTTTTAAAAGGAAAGAAGAGGAGGAGGAAGCACTTTTATTTATTTGTTTATTTATTTTGGTTATTCTCTCTGACTCTGGGTCACGAACCTGGATCCTTAAACTTTACATCGTCCACACTCCAGTTCCTGGCACAGCACCTGAGCCACCATGATACACGATTATGGCATTCATATTCAGTCCTACCCTTTATATATATCATGTGTTTGGTGTATATCTTAGCTATTCTTTCATGAACTTCCCATTCCAACCAAGGTTTCGTTTGACATATTTGAGCTATGTTCTTACTGGTTTTTCATTAGAAATTTAGCTAATATTTCTTTAGATCCATAAATTGGAAAGAGTGTTAGGTGTAAATGAAAAGTTACAAAGAAAGATACTATTAGCTTTAGTGCAACTCTTTACATGGTACTATAAGAGCATAACTGAAGATAAAACTATTATTTTTCCCTAGAGATGAGTTTAATATTGTGTGACTAATATGTTTAGTTCCAACATAGATCTAAATGTATAGATGGCATTTTTAAGTTGAGAAATAACAAAAAAAAATATCATTTGAAAAGGCAAATTATTTTTAGCCAGAAATACGTTCTTGAAAGATATTGGGTTAAGAAGACTGAGCATACATGCTAATGTTCAATGAGGCCATAGACGTTAACTTGGATATGGTTATAAAAGGCACTGTATTCCATACAAAGAATTGATTCTCTGAGTTTTAAAAGGATTCTAAGAAATATAATCTCATAATTTTAGAAAATACTGTGACAATAGTGTAGAGGATGGGTTGCAACAGAAGAAACTGAATTGAGGGAGACTAAAGGGTTATTACAATAATATGTAACTCCATAAGGTTCTGTAACAACACACATGTTATATGTGTGTGAATGGTACTCCTTCAAAGTGTACTTACCATGTGACCCTGTTTGGTGGCCCTGATTGTCATTGAGATTAGAGAGGACATATTTGGAAGGTGTTTTGACATATTTTAAATATGTAGAATTGCTAGGCTTTCAACTTTCAAGTGATAAAGATTTTCTTTACTCAGATGGAAAATTCAGGATGAAAATCAGACTTTTGAAGGAAATTATTATGAGAGGAATTTAAAATGATGTTTTGGTTATTTTGAATTTGAATTTCCTAGATGACATTCACATGAAAATTGGTGCAGTTCAGGTTAGAAGTTTGAGCTGGAGAGCTTGATTTGAGGCTCCTAAGTGTATGTGATAGTTAAATATGTGAGTGCAAATAAGATCATGGAGGAAAAGGGTCAACATTCAGAAAATAGAAATACTGAAAATGGATTATTGGACAATATCAGTACTTCAGAGAAGAAGATAATGGTAGAGTAATCTGACAGTGAGTAAGTAAGCAAAGATAAAATTTGTCAAAATTTAAGATGGCACACAGGTTAAAAAACGAGGACTGCAAAGAAGTTACTGAACTAGTAACTAAGATTTATTATGATATTAATGTAACGTTTTAATAAATAATGATGGAAGAAGAAGGTAAATTATAGTGAATGGAATAGTAAATTTGAGTTGTGAAAATAAAAATGAAAATAGATTTCTCTTCAAAAAATTTTGGGTATAAAGGGAAATTCTTTTGATATATGTTATATAATATTCCCTTCTTCTTTTCTCTTTTCAGTTAATATATGTCTACATTAACATCTTAATTCACTCATATAAAAGGCAGGGACTATATAAGCCCACTTGTGAAATTACCCATGCTCTTATGCCAACTTTTATTTTATAGAAGTCCTTGATTAGTTACTATTCTTTTTACTCTTGATGGTTTAGATAGTTGATGTTTTCCAGGTACCTCATATTTATTCAATATTATTTGAAGGAGTATTAATGTTGACATTTTAGAAAACTACAAAATATTACTTGAAGGGAAATGAATAAACAGTCTGTTAACCATTAACATAAGTATATTTAATTACTTATTATACATGTTTGATTTATTTGAAAACAGAATTAGATACCAGGAATAATTAGCCATTTACACATTATGTATATATATATATATATATATATATATATATACATAATTAATAGAGTTCCATTGAGTCCCTGGTGGATCCTTTATTTTCTTCTGTCTAATTTCTTGTTCTGTACTTCAGCTTTATGTTAGAAAATATCTCCTGATTTTAAATATAGGAGCTACTTTCTTACTACAAAAAGTTTGGTGGTAATATTTCTGTTGCTATGACTGCTGAACTTCTTTGTGATCTGAATATTATAGTAAGTCATATCTCGCCTATGGTCTACTTATCATTGGATTAATTATGAATGTAGCTGCAACTACTTTGATGAGGTCTTTACCCTCTATTTTCAAGTTAACCACACTGACATTTCCACATGATCATTGGTACATTTTCTCTTTGATCTGTTGTCCACATCTTTTCTTTTAAACTGTCGTAAATCAGAGAAGATTATAGTCACATAGTAAATAGTTGTACATTTGCTATATTTCTGAGGTTTCATTTATTTTGTTATTCCCTCATAGCTTTTTGCAAAGAATATATATCTGTCCTTTAAGGAGAAACTTGTAGAAGAACAGTTTAGTTTTATTTTACACTCCCAAACCCACTTTCAACAGATTTTCATAGCCCTCTTCAGAAGCATATTTAAATCACCATACTGTGCAAATATATAAATATATGTTTACTCTTAAACAAGCATTAACACATATAGATAGAGGATTGTTAATATAATACTCAGATAAAACATTGGGTTTTAGTTTTTCTATTTCAATAATATATAGTAAGTCTTATATCAATAAGGATACTTTTTATTGCACCATGAATTTCTAGTTTAGTATTAACTTTGTAATGATTAATTTTGTAACCATACTTTTATATCAGCTTCTAATCTTTCTAAGGTATACTGGTCAAAATCCTTGATTTTATCCTCATTACAGGGTAAAACCCCCTTCTACTTCTGCCATAAAAAAACTGGCTAAAGCATAATCATGAGAGGAAAACAAGACTGGAAAACAAATGTAAACTGCAATTTTTGCAACTCTTTAAGCTTTATTCCCATATAAATTTGATTACTAGAAAAAGTTCAACTTCTAATCTTTACAAAGGTACAATTTCAAGTTGAAATCTTTGTTTTTTTATTTATTTACTTTTCAGTGAAGTGACTTTTGGTTTGAAGCCTTGGGAGTACCCAGGTGAAATTTGAAAGTGGCTTCTATACACAGAGGGCAAAGAGAGACCTGAGACAGAGGAAGACCACTCCCTCCTGGCAATAAGCCAGGAACCTGACATATGAGGCTTCTTTCTGGGAACAGCAAGATGATAGACCACTGCATTCGCTTGCCAGAATCTTGAGTTTATGCAGAGGCCCTAATGGGGTTTAGTCATGTGTATAATCCAGATGGTCTTAATAACACATTAATCTCTCAAGGCTGCATTCTTGAAGTGGTTCCTAGGAAGGGAACGGTGGGTGGAACACTCATTCTAAGGACAGAAGAGGGGTTAAAGAACCTATAATTTCCAGAGTCCAGTTTAAGGGTCAACTGGCAGTCATGTCCTATTAATGACCTCCTCCAGCACTACTTCAAAGAACAAGAGCCTTTATGTTGCTCAACAACCTTTATGTAAAGACACTTAGGACAAATATCTCTCAGAATGGAGGATCAAGGAGGATGAAATTTGCTGTGAATTGTCAGATGTCCTAGGCCGTGAATACTGTATAGCCTGTTCTGGCTTTCAGTTTGCATGACTATATTAACCTAGTGTAAAACGTTCAACTGCTGTAGCTGTTCCCAGACAAGGTGATTTTAGTCAAAAATGAAGTAGTATGTCAATCTTTTTTTTAGCAATTCTACATCTTATAATTTTTGTTCTGTGATTTTTACTTTTTGTAAAATGCTTTGAAGGATGAAGACATTTATTTTAAAAGTCATTCTTTTTGAAAATCAGGATTTCTATAAACCTTTGCCTTGTCCAGATTTCTATGGCACCATCCCCCTTTCCTGTCCACATCAGTCACTGGGACTATTTCCGAACTTGTTCTTAAAATGTGTCAGGAAGAGGGACCAAAACAATACATTATAAAACTCCTTTGCCAATTTAGCTAAAAAATACTACAAGATTTTATATATTATCCTAGATAAAAATATTAGTATCCTAAAGAATATTGTTGTTAAAAACTAGCTATAACTTGGCTCATGTAAAATAAATTATTCCATATACTTTTAAAATGCAATCAGATGACTAAATCTTGTAATCAATATTTTCAAATTTATTAAATGGTATGTCTTATGTAGATAGCAATAAATCTTTGACTTAATTTTTCTTTTTTTAATTTCATCTTAAGAAAGCAGTATCTATTATGAAGACTACTTTTTAGATTTCAAAAGACTCAAATATATAACTTGGTAACCTGAAATTACAATGAATTAAATTTGGACATGCCTGCACATGTCAAGTTCCAATTCTTTGTTATTGAAATACAGTCAATAAATATATATATATTTAAATTTAGAAATGCATTTAGCTGATGGTTTTCTCATTTTTTTCACTAAGGACAGGAATAATGTGCATATTAGTATTTACTCCTGTTTTCTGTTTTACAACATTTAAAACATCATTTATCTGTCCTGAATGAGCAGAGGGTCTGTGATGTGAGACCTCATCATTATAATGATGCATACAGAAATTATACTCTGCCCCTCTTTCCATTTCCTTTCAAAGATGTCATCTCTTTCAGGTACTGAAGGGGAATCACAATTTGCTTCTCAGTTTGATTACTATGTTTCTGCTTCTAAGGGATCTTGTGTGCTTTATTTACACTTAAACTTCAGAAGGAAATGCAAACTGAATCCAGACACTGGAGGTGACTTGAGAAGGGAGTATCCAAGCAAAGATGGAGACCTGCATAGAACTGAATCAATAGTGCCAGTATTGAGAGGGGAGAGAGGTGGGAGAGAGAGAGAGAATGAGAGAGAATTTAAAAAAATATCATAGCTGGAGTTTGGAACTATTTCACATTCTAAAAGTATAGAATGGAGGGTATGAAAGGTTTACTCTCAGACGAGTGGCATTATATAACACATAAACTCCAGCATTTACTAGAATTAACAAACAATGCCAAATTATGTTTGACATCAATTATTATAATTAAATTATTTCCTCATTTTAATCACCCTATTCAACTCTGTTTGCATTTCTAACAAAGACTGTCAATACCTCATGCATATAGAAATTAAATTATTTTACTATAATTAATGTCAAGCACTATACATTTAGTTAATAAGATTACAGAAAGTCCCATTTTTAATTGATTTTTTTTTTTTTAGGCTTGAAAATATCTAAGTGCATTGATTACAGTCAGTTGAATGCATTATGCTCCATGAGAGACCAATACAAGTAAGTTATTCATGCATTTATTTTTCTGTCAGTCAAGTGAATGTGAATATGCTTATTTCATGGATGAAGTTTAGTAATACACCATTGCTAACTCTCATAGGCCCTGGTTTATCACAAAGTTAAAAATATTTGAAAAATTTGAGGTTATTTCTCCAGATTGAAGGGACAGAATATATATGTATATGTATATATGTCATATTTCAAGGAAATAATTATGAAGCAAGCATAATTCTTTCCTAGATGGGTCCTTACTGACACTTAAAAAGTAATCATGAAGAGAAAAAGCTTTAAATGGCTGAAAACCCAAATTCTGAGAGAAATTAGTACTGTATAGGAGCTACTACTTGAAATATACTAGAGACAAAGGACTATGAAAAATGATTCAAAGTTTAGGATTACTATGATATGTGATATCTGAAGACAGAATTTAAAAAATCTATTTTCTCACTTGAGTTATCTTTCTACCAGTTTGTTATTGAATATAGAAGTGCAGCATGTTTTAATATTTATCTGCTGCTTGCTACTTTACTATATTTATTTCTTATTTCTAATGTGTTTTTTTTTAATTGGAATCTTTGTGGTTCTCTTTACATATAATGTTATCTACACAGTGATTGTTGCACTTCTTCCTTTCCAATTTGGATACATTTTATGTCCTTTTTTTATCTAATTCCACTGCCATGACTTTCATCACTATATTGAATAATAGTAGTGGAATGTAAATCATTGCTTTGTTTTTGATCTTAGAGGAAAAGCTTTCAGTTTCTCCTGACTGAGTATGAGAATGACTGTAAGTTTGTCATAGCCTTTAGTATGTTGAGGTGCATTCAGTCTATACCTATTTTTAGAGAGATTTAGCGTTCATAGACATTGATTCTTACTGAATACTTTTTTGCATCTTTCGAGATATTTTTGTTGATGCGTTGTATTTATGTATTCCATTTTTATTTTTTATGATGGTCTGTTTTGTTTACATAACTATTATCAGGATAATTTACACTTCAGTTAATGTCTATTCACACTATACCCACCACCAGAATTCTAGCGCCTGTCACCACCACCATTTTTCTTACTCTTTTCAGCATGGAATTCCCACCCTTCCCCACCCTCTACCCTTTGTTGATAACCAAGTTTGCATCATGTGAATCTTATTAGTTCATTTAAAATGTATCACATTTATTTATCTGCATATGTTGAACTATCCTTGCATCAGGAATTAATTTCATTTCATCATGATGTATGTCTCTTTAATGAATTGTTCATTTTGTTTTACTAATATTTTGTTGATGATTTTTGCATCAATATTCATCAGAGATATTGATCTAGACTATAGTTTTCCTATCTGGTGATGCCCTTGTCTTGTTTTGGACTTAAAGCAATGTTGGCATCATAAAAAGTACAATTTTGCTTTTCACTATTTTGGAAAAATATGAGGATTCATATTTCTTTGAAAAATTGTTAGAACTCACTAGTGAAACTATATGGTCTTAGACTTTTGTTTTTTCGAGAGGCATTTGGTTACTGTTTCAAGTTCTTTGCTCTTGATCAGTCAATGCAGATTTACTATTTCATCTGAGTAGTCTTGGAATCCTGTATGTTCCCAATAATTTGTCTTTCTCTTATAGCTTACGTATTTTTATATGTGTTCATAACACTCTTATAGCCTTTTTATTTCTGTTATATTTGTTGTAACCTCTATTTCAATTTATGATCTTACGTATTTGTTTTCTGTCTCGTGAGTCTGATTAACATTTTCTCTATTTTTGTGTATCTTTTAAAAGAACCAATTTTTGGTATCACTGATTCTTTGAAAAGTCTTTTTTATTTCTATTTTGTTTACTTCTACTCTAATTTTTATTCCATCCTTCTACTGACTTTTGATTTAATTTTATTCTTTTTCTAGGTCATGTCTTCATAGGCATAGGTTATTATTTGCTATTTTTCTTGTCTTCTGAGTTAGCCTGTATTGCTAATCATTTCCTTCTCAGTATGGTTTTTGCTGCATCCCTGATGTTCTGATAAGTCATGTTTCCACTTTCATTTAACTCCAAGTATACATATTTTTTAAATTTTATCTTTATTTTTTTTTCTTGTTGTCCTAGTAGTTATACATTAGCATGTAGTTTATTCTCCACACATGTGCAGTGTTCCCCTTAATCTTTTGGTTAATTTCTATTTTTATGTCATTGTGATATGAAAGATAAGTCAGAAGGAGAAAGAATATCATCATATGATTTCACTCATATGTAAATATGTAGAGAAACCAGAAAAATCAATGAACTAAAGCAAAAATAAATTTGTAGTCTATAGTATCAAACTAATAATTGTCAGAAAGTAAGGGAGTCAAGGGTGGGCAAATTAGGTGAAAAAAAGATCAGTACATGGTGAAGGAATTAACTGAACTAGTACTGGTAAGCTTAGCATCTTATATGCAAATGTTGATTTAGAATGACACACATAAGAAACTTATATAATGTTGTAATGCAATTTTCCCTCAATAAAATTTTAAAGTAAAAAAAGAATTATTCACCTTCCTCATTTAAAAAAAAAATCTGCTTTCTTGCCAACTCCTTTCCCAGAGTTCAATTTTTGGAATTGCAAAACTAGTTAGTTTCTTTCAAATTCATCACCTTCTCCTCTTTAGTCACAGAGAGGACATTGTATTGTATTTTATGGGACTACTGAGAAAATGCTTTAGGTGTACTGCCTTTCTCTACTTTAAAACATCCCTAAGATACATCCTTTTAAACCACTTTGAATATTTCTATATCACTATCAATCTTTCCATTCCTTCTTTTTTAGAGAAAGGGAGGAGGGCATGAATTTTTATAATTCTTGGGTTTCTCCAAAGAGGGATTGCTTCCTACACACTCTTGCCTCCTCCTCCCTTCCAATCATTCTTCATGGGATAAAGGAATAAATACATGGACCTAAATTCAGATTGTTTGGTTTGAATACTAGCTCAGCAACTTACTAGTTATATGACTTTGGCCTTATTACTTAATTTGTCTTTGCCTCATTTACTCACTTTTAGAATGGAGATAGATAACAGTAAACTATTTCAAAGGGTAATTGTGATTATATGAGCTAATGTTTAATACATAATAATAGCTATATAAATGTAATCAATTATTTTTTCTTATTCAGAAAAGCCAGCCCATTTTTTAACTATTGAAATTATCTGTTATTCCCTTTTCTAACATTTAAGAGGCTAGTTAAGGCTTTTGGAAACTTTTTATTTTTCAATTGATGGGACGTTGGTTTACAACAGTATATAAGTTTCAGGAGTACAACTTCACACCTTGACAAATATATATGTATATATATATATATATATATACATATATATATATACATATATAATCACATCTAACACCAAAGATCTAGTAACCGTCTACCACCATCCAATCAACAACTTCTCCATTTCTTCCATTCCTACCCGCTCCCCCTCAGATAGTACCATTTTATTGTCATTAAGGATTTGCTTTTCTTTTGCTTTGTTCATCTTCTTTGTTTCTTTCTGTCCTACATATGAGTGAAATAATAAAATATATTTCTTTCTCTTTCTAATTTAACTTATTTAGCACAGGCTGGCCTTAACAAGGACCATTCAAAATGATGCAAATGGAAAGCTTTCATCTTTTTTAAATGTTTATAAATTATATTTTGCATACCTCTTATTCTTTATCCAATCATTCACTGAGTGTCACTTAGATGATTTCCATATATTAGTTGCTGTGAATAGTGCTGGAATGAAGTGAGGGTGCAAATATCTTTTAAAATTAGTGTTTTTATATTCTTCAGATAAATACCTAAAAGTAGAATTGCTGGATCATATGATATTTCTCTTTTTAATTTTTTAAAGACCCTCCATACTGTTTTCACAGAGCTATACCAGTTTATATTCCCACAACAGTTGTATGAGAATGCCTGTTTTTTTCCAAATCTTCATCAACACTTCTGTTTTTTGTTCTGACTTTTCTCATAGGTATGAGATATCTCAGTGTGGATTAGATTTATATTTCCCTAATAATATGTGGTGATGAATACTTTTCCTTGTGCTTCTTGGCCATCTGTATATCTTCTTTGGGAAAGTATCTATTCAGATTCTCTACCCATTTTTTTATCAGATCTCTCCCTCCCCTCTTATTTGATGTTGTTGAATTCTATGGGTTCTTTATATATTTTGAATATTAAATTCTTGTTGGATGTATAAGTTGCAAATATATTATTCTACTCTTAACTAGTATTTTTGTTGTGTTTTCTTTCTCTATAGAGAAGCTTTTTGTTCAATGTAGTCACATTTATTTATTTACTTACTTTTGTTGGTCTTGATGTTAGAGTCAAATCTCCGAGGACATCTCTAAGATTGATGTTCAGAAGTGTATCACTTAGGTTTTATTCTAGGTATTTTATATTGAAGTCTTTGATTCATTTTAGATTTTATGTGTAGTGTTAGGTAAGAATCTAATTGCATTCTTTTGCATATGATGATCTTTTGCATATGATAGTCTAGCTTTCTGAATGTAGTATGTTGATGAGGCTTGACTTTATGTATTGTATGCTCTTGGCACCTTTGTTGTAAATAAGTTGTTTATATATGTTTGGGCTTATTTCTGGAATCTCAGTTCTGTTCCATTAAACTCTGTGTCTGTTTTTACTACAATGCCTTATTGTTTTGTTGTTTTGATTACTGTAGCTTTAAGATACAGTTTGAAGTCAAGGAGTGAGTTTCCTTCATTATTTTTCTTTTTTCTTGGCATTGTTTTGACTGTCTGGGATTGTTTTGGTTCTGTACAAATTTTAGTACTGTGTTAGTACTGTTTTTCTAGTCTTATTAAAACTATGATGACTACTTTTTATAGAGATTCAATTGAATATGTATATTGCTTTAGAAGCGATGGCCATTTTAATATAATTAATTCTTCTAATCCATGAAGAGATTATTTTTCTTTTTGTCTGTATCTTCTATTTCTTTTAACAATGTCTTATAGTTTTCATTGTACAGATATTTCACCTTATGTTTATTACTAGGTATTTTGTTGATTTGATGCAATTTAAAATGGGATTTTCCCTTTTAACTTCTTTCTTTTAGTTTATTGAGTATAGAGGCACAATAGACTATTGTATATTGATTTTGTAGTCTATCTCTACTGTACTCATTTATAATTTCTGAAAGATTTTCACAGAACATTTCGTTTTCTATGTTTAGTACTATTTTTATTATAAATAGTGGTAGTTTAATTATACTTTTCCAATTTGAATTCCTTTATTTCTCCTCTGTTGCTTCTTTAAATAAACACTGTTCCCCTTTCCCTTGCTTCCTATTTCTGGGATACCCAATATTTTCATGTTGTCCTTCTTAATGGAGATTGATAATTATAATAGATTTACTTCATTTTTCCTAAATTTTATTCTTTCTTCTCTCACTCTTTTCCGTATTTCTACTTTCAATTTCAATATTGTTTTTCTCCATAAAATCTATCTTACTTCCTATGCTTTTCATAGTTATCTTCATTTCATTTATTTAATTATTCATATACAGAACCTCTATTTGGAGTTTTTAAAAATAAAAATTTCTTTAGTGAAGAGCTCTTGCTCCTTTTAAATTTCCTTCTTGAATTTGTGTTACTTTGTAGGTCACTGAGTTTTGTTATGATAGTTATTGAATTATTTGTCCAATTGGGAGAGAGGGGTCAGTCTCAGGGAATGGTAATTGTGTGAGTGTGTGGGGGTGTGTGTGAACCCAAGAACATAGTTACTCTGTCTCTTTTCCTCCTGATCCTGGACTGAATCTTCCTGTATACTTAGCCTTTGTCATTGCTCCCTGACTCAGTGCCACTGGTGTGTGACACACTGCAAATTTCACTGAGAGCACAGACTTCTTATGGCAGGGGAAGGAGGAGGAATTTTTGTAACCTGCATTGCTGCTGGCCGACTTCACAGGGCCTCAATGCATAGTGAAGCTTTTCTCTTCCCCAGTGAGTTCTGTTAGGTCTAGTGTATGGGTATCCACACTGTTTCTGATTTCCTCTCCTCCATTCTGTGAATATGTCTGGTGGCTCCACCATCTCTCTTGTCCCAGCTCCACAACCTACATGAACCGCATTTCAGATACATAGCTATATATGTCAAATCTGGTGTCCCAGTTTTTATGAGCAGTAAACATATGTGTGCATTTTAAATATTCTCCAGTTTTGTTTAAAGGAAAGAAATGATGGTAGCTGTTTATTCTCTTATTTTGATGACCTGGTAATCACTGTTTCATCTACATTTAGCATAGAGTTCATTGCTTTGAATTGAATTACATCTGGTATTTAGTGGAAATAAATATCTTCTTGAATCTTTAAAAATATATATGGGTTTCTGTTGGTGTTGATTATTACTTCAGATGCATATTTATAGTAGTTTTTTTAGTATTATCTAGAGAGTTAATTATATTAAAATGTGCTTTTTAAAAAAAAATAAAATGGCTTCTCAATATGACAGCCCAATTTTTTCTGGACTGTATGCTTTGGAGATAACTTTAAATATGCTTTGAAGATTTTATTTTTCCATTGGCCACTAATTTTTTACTTCATCAGCTTTTATGTTCTAAAGTTTAATGTGTTTAGTAATAAACATAGTAATATGGTTTATAAGGAAATTTATTTACTCCTAGGTTTAAAAAAAATCAACAAAAAATACTCTGAGGGTACATCCTTGCAGCTACATTTTTCCTGTATTGTACTGACTTTCAAATTTCTCTAGATCTTAATTTAAGAACAAGCTCATTCTTATGAAAACCAATTTCTCTTCCCCATTTCTTATCATTATTGTCATAATTAGACTACAAGCTCCCTGAGGGAAATAATCATATGAGTGTGGTTCACTACTGCATTTTCAATGTCCTTTTCAACACATGACACATGATAGCATTGATTTGTTGTTGTTATTTAAAGAGACTTTAAGTTTCACATGGTGTTGAACTTTAAATAGATTGAATATTTAAAAGAAACTTCATCAAAACATGAAAGGAAGTCTTTAAGCCTGAAGAAACTTAGGTGTTGTTAAATATGTTTCAAAGCTTAAATTTCAAAACTACTTTGTGGATGATATGGTTCATGTGAAATAATGGATGTTAGATTTTTTTTCTTTGAATATCTTTCTTTATACATCTAAATATAATGTGAGTTTGTTAGCCAAAAAAGCCACAGAAAAAGTTTGCCCTGCCTACCATTAATGCAGTAATTGAAGCATAAAATCTTATAGGTATGTTTTATTTCCTTTTCTCTTTATTTCTCCACATGTTATAATCAGATTTTGCTGTTCTTTTGTATCTCTAATACTCATCATTCATCTTTTATCCAATATTCAGCTTTAGTTATTAATATCTAACTGCAAGATTATAAACTTAAAATTGGGATTCCATTCCTAATTTTAATTTAATTTTTCATCGTGTATTATAAGTTAAATCCTTTTATCTTATGCATATATGTTAACATGTTTTATTTTTAAGCAGTTTTAGGTTTATAGAATAATCAAACAGAAAGTCCAGAGTTACCATTTACCCTCTTATCTTATCATCCTATTTTTTCATATTATCATCTTGCTTCAGTGTGGAACATTTATTAATTTATTAGCTAATATTGATATATTACTATTAACTAAGTTCATAGTTTACATTAGAAATTATTCTATGTGTTGCGCATTCGCAGGTTTTTTGACAAATGTAGACACAGTTGTATCCACCATTATAGTATTATAGAGTATATATTGTTTTACTGCTTTAAAAAAATCCCATGTTTCACTTATTCTTTTCCCACTTCTATCCCTGTGAACACTTAGTAAAATACTAAAGAGTGACATTTCAGGGCACAAGGTAAACACATCGTCAGCTCTGTGCAGATACTATCATATTTCCACACTTATCTCTCTATACCCAGTTCTGAAAAACTAGGTTTGAGAATTTGCAAAGCATGTTTTACCTTTTTCCTTGTTAACTGCCTTGTTCATTAGACTCTGCCAAGAGGAGGCGTAAGTAGGAGATTAGAAACCAGAGAGAAGAAATTGTTCTACTTTCTCTTTCTATTTCCTGTTGTTGGTGATATTTCTGGCAATGGCTTTGTCCTCTGCCTTCAGACAACCCATCTTTACTGGACGCATCATCTGCTCGTCTAATCATACCAGGTGTCACCTCCATGGCAAGCCCAGTATTTCTTTTGGTATAGTATTTCTTTTGGTATAGTTTAAGTGTTCAGCCTTAGGGGTGTAGCTGCCTTGTACAGTTATTTATATATGCATTATCTCATCCTCCTCTATTGACTATATTAGTTCTGCCTTGATAACTAAATTTCTGTATTAAACTCTCATGTGTTTTAAATACTAGATGGTTTCTGTTTTTCTGGTTGCATCTTGACAGTGATTTTCAGCATCATATATGTAATTTATAGAG
Source organism: Solenodon paradoxus (assembly GCA_004363575.1). Taxonomy (NCBI): domain Eukaryota; kingdom Metazoa; phylum Chordata; class Mammalia; order Eulipotyphla; family Solenodontidae; genus Solenodon; species Solenodon paradoxus. Next base: position 850,802 of record RJWH01000155.1, on the reverse strand, counting down.
TCCAGTGCAAAATGAAAATGCAAGCCATCTTGTTAAAAAAAAAGTTCATGAAGAATTTCAAGATGGCGAAGGCAGAACATTGAACTCTGTGGGGCCCACCTGAACATGGGGTGCTATGCAAGTAAAAGGTCATATTCCCCTGAAGGTAGACCTTGTGACACTACCTATACATCTGTCATTTCATAGCAGCATGTGAAAGAATATATTTTTGCACACTCACCAATGATCACATTTTCATTGTAAATGATTTTTATGAATCAAATGTTTATTTTGCATAATCAGTGTTTCATAAATTTATTAGCCATATGAATTTCATTGTCAATGATTTTCTGTCCATAGCATTTGCCCATTTTTCACTGAGTTGTTTGCAGCAATTATTTACATATTTTGGATATTAATATTCTGCCAATATTAGTACACTGCAAAATTTTCCATTCTTTAATTACTTCTATTTGAACTTTGCTCATAGTATCCTTTGTCATATAGATGTATCTTAATTTTTTGTCTAGTTTAATTTTTTTCTTTTATACCTTTTTGCTTCTTGTAGTATGTTTTAAACAAATCTTTCTACCTCACCATTGCTACTATATTTTTCCTACATATGCTTTGATAGTTTTCAAAAGTTTTTTCTTTTATATATCTAGGTTAGTATTTATTACTAAGGACTATGCAATGACTTTTCACTATAAATAGATAAAATGAAATTTACTTAGATTTAAAACAGCATCTTAAACTTTGCAAATCTAAAACAGGACTTTTGAATTTTCACTCTCCATCTATTAATCTCCTACTCCCCACATCTTAATAAATGACAGCTATGCCAGTTTCATTTGGTAAAGGGCAAAACTGTGGAGTCATCATTGCCTACCCTCTTTCTTATGCCACATAAGCAAATCTGAAAGATATCCTGATGGCTCTATCATCAAAATATTTACAGATTGTAATCATTTTGCACCACCTCCACTGTTGCCCTCTTGAACCAGAGCACCAATATGCTTGCTTTAGATTATTGCAATATCCTACTAATTGTTCTCCTTGCTCTATCCCTTGCCCCTTTACAATATGTTGGTGCAGTAGCCAGAGGAATCTCATTGAATTATATCAGAGCATGTCACTATCTTCCTAAAGTATTCTAATTCCTTAAATATCACTCAAGATAAAAAATTAACTAAAAGCTCATTACATCCACGGATTATGAGCAGAGCTGAGTAGAATGCAGGAGACTTTTTATAGATAAACCCTAAATCTCAGAGGCTTAACAGAATGGAAATTTATCTTTCTCACATAAGGCCCTCTAGGGATATTTTTGATTGGTAGGCTGTTGTTCTGGTTGATTAACTGAACTCTGTCTCTCCTGAATTCTTGCTTTCCCAGTTTTTGGTGTGATTTCCAAGTCTACCCACTCATTTGCTTCATGCTGCAAGGGAAGAATACATGGACAATCTCCTTTGGAAGGGTTTTAGTTTTTGTTGTGGTTGGTATTTTTGGTTTTGTTTGAAAGGTTGGAGGGAGATTTTGATAGGCCTTGCCTGAAAGTGGCGCCCATCTCTCCTATCCACTTTTCCATTTTCTGCTGACTAGAAATCAGCCATGTGACAATACCTAACCACAAGGGAGGTTGGAAAATGTAATCTAGCTCTGTGCTTTGGAGGAAGTCATGGTTTGGAGTAGCATTTGTATCTATCATTGAATTTTAGATGTGAAATTATTACTTTTTAGACATATATCTATGTCTTGTAGTAAAAAATTCAGGCATACAAGTTTAAATGACTTGCCAAAGCTTATATAAAGTAGAAAAATTAGCACATATATTCAAATCATCTTGACCCCAAGACTTGTATTTCTCATCATAGGCACAATCTAGTAGTGGAAGCAGGAAATAACTGCCTGTTGTGCAGTTATAGAGCTCTGCCAAAGCTATAGCTAGTGCTCCTTCACCTGATTTGATAATGTAATTGGTATATAGTTCAAAGACTTATTTTGACTGATCCACAGAGCAATTAAAATGAAAAAAAAAAGAAACCCAAAACAGTTATTTATTATGCTCAGGTGGTCAGAACATAATACCACATAGACTATATTAAACAGCATGGTCTTATTTCTCACAATTCTGGAGACCTAGAAGTCCAATATCAAGGCGTCAGCTAATTCAGTTTTTGGAGAGAGATCCTTTCTGACTTACAGATCACTGCTTTCTTTCTGTATCCTCTAATGGCCTTTCCTTGCTGCTTATGCTTTTGGAGAGATTCTTCCTCTTCTGACAAAGCCACTAACCCTGTCAGACTAAGGCCCTACTCTTACCATCTCATTTAACCTTAGGTATCTACTAAAACACCTATATACAGATAGAGTCACGTTTAGACATTAAAGCTTCCATTTCTATTAAAAAATGTAAACAACTCCCAACCCCCACCCCACAAATAAACAAAAAATAAATGGAAGGATTTGAAATTTTTGGATTTCTTTTTGTACATGACAGAAATGAACTTGAGAAATTTCTCTGCCCACTCGTTCCCCCACCTTTGTGGGCATGCACTCTCCAGTTCACCATAGTCCTTGACTCTTGGCAACTAACCACTGTACGCATTTAATTTTGTGATCGTTGTATATAGAGTGTCCTAGAAGAGCTCTAGCATTCTGGTATTACAGCTAGAGTTTTGGTGTGAAGAGGTACAGGTTTTTCATGTATCTCCTTTCATCTGCTTGAGGAAATTGTTTCCCATAGTATTTTGGATACACAGAACATAAACACTGAGTTCATGTACTGCATTGCCCATATCTTGACAATTTTCAAGGATTAGTAAAGTAGGCAGTTTAGTCATAATATAGAAAGTGATGATAGTCTTAGCGTTAAGATTTTTAGGTACTCTAAGGATAATCTGTCTCAGTCACAGATTAAAATAAGTCCTGTAGCATGAGCTCCATGTAGACAAAGAGTTCAGATTTTTGTGCTTTTGGGGGTTTTAGTTTCTTTATCTATAAAATGGGGATTATAGGACTTTCAGCTAATACATTTGTGTAAGAAGTAAATGAACTTATTCATGTAAATTGCCTACAATAGTGCCTGGCCCATGTTAAGAACTAACACTATTATTATTTAGAGAAGTAGTATTTTCAAAAGTTTCAGAGAATTAATTTTGAAATCAATTTAGTTTGCATTTATACCCTGTGTTCTTCATTTCCTTGTTATGTGAGTTAGGCATATGTGTAAGATAGACAAAGAAGAATAATAGCCTCAAGTTTTATAAATATATGGTGAGATAAAGACAATTTAAAAGTCTTAACACAATGTTAAGCATTTCATAAATGCTTGATATATGACAGGTAAATGTGTAAAATATATATTTGTATAATATGGGGTTCTAAACAAGAAATCAAATCTTGGGAAAACTGTCAATGGTAGCCATAGTTGGATTTAATAGAGTAGATTCTTGGTTAATATATCTCTATAGTATGAGAAGAGGCATAAAAATGCCTACTGTCAAATTATATAATATCCATATTGCATTGGTTGAATCAAATTAAGAAAGATTCTTAAATTGCATAGTACTCATTTTGTGTAGAGAATTTTAATGTTTTATGAACTTTGGCCAAGAGAATAAAAACTTTTGTAAATATTTTATATGTTGTTATTTGCATCGACAATGAAATAAGAAAAGCTTTCTCTTGAATGTTTTTATATTTACTGCTGTGAGTCATAAATATTGACTAATATTGACAAAGATATGTATGAGTGTTAATTTTTAAGTATAATAATTTTTGATAATTATTGAAATCAGCTAAGATGAATATTTTGCATCAAAAAATTGATCAACTTTTCATGGTGATTGTCAATTGAAAATTTAATGAAGCATATTTTCCAGAAGCAAATGTCATTCACACCTGACACAGAAAGACAGTTTTGCTATATTCCGGTGAATCTTGTTATTGGAATATTTAATATTTGCAGTACATTAAAACCTGGATGCAAGTAAACTTCACATAGAGGAGAATATTTAAAATAGAGAAGTCTGCCCAGATTTGACACAGATATCATGATTCACTTCAAAAAGGATAAGAAGTAGGTGCTCAGAAAAAGCTTCCTAGATGATTGCAGTGATCTGGTTTTGGGAAACACTAATTTTTTGGTCCAACCCTTTCCCTTCCTTCGTTCTTCCTGCCCTCCATCCCTCTCTCTTTCCCTTTCTCCCTTCTTTCCTTCTCAGATATAGGCAGGAATGAAGGCAAATAGGCAGAGAAAGGAAGAAATATTTATTTGTTCATTTTGGTTCTTCTTCTCAGGTCCCTTGGCTTTTTGTGCAGTCTTAACACCTGAGCCACTAAGCATGCTATCATCTTTATTCAGTCTTAAAATATAGTGCATGAGATTATAAATCATTGTAAAAATCAGATATATGTATACATTCTAGTAATGTATATATAAACTATTTGTGAATAATTTTGGAGGCATTTTTACAAGAGCTTTAACCGATGATAGAAAATAAGTTTTAAGAAGCCTCAACTTAAAAATTAAATTTGATGTTCATATTGCCATAAACTTGATATGTTTTATAGAAGTACAATATAAACAAATCTTATAGTGAATATTATTGAAAAAACTATTAGTTACATATATATGTATATCATTTGATTTTTATAATAAATAAAAATATAGAATTGAGCTGTATACATTGAGTTAAAAGTATTTTTTCTGTGGAAGTTTATATCTTACAATAGTAATTTTTTTATTTATCTTTCTCTCTTATTTTTAAAATCATAGTTCTAGTACTTTGCCATTATTTCATGATGTCTTTATGGAGCAATATCCTAAAATATTCCTGCAAAAAAAACCTGGACTGCCTAAACTTCTCATGCAAGAGGAAAACAGGTAATGTCTTCTTCTGAAAACAAATTTGATATGTGGGTAGGGTATGTGCATGAAACAAGTGGAACATAAATACTCAAAGTATTTGATCAGTTCCCAGCCCTCCATACTAGAAAATAGTCAAAGAAATGAAGATTGGAAGATAAGGATAAGTTTTCTTTCTTATTGAGCAAAAACAATGGTCTACTACTGCCTAGAAGCATATTTATTTAAACTTTTTTTTTTCAAAAGAATTGTCACCTTTTACTGATGGATGCCAGTATTTATGAAAGGAATTGAAGTCTTCTATGGGGTTTTATGAGAAAATTCCCTATAGAAAGGATTAGAGTGACTTTACATGGGGAATATTTCAAAGTGTGTTAAGTGTCAAGGAATAAATAACAAAATTACCATGTAGCTGAAAGGTATTTGAAAGGTCCATTTTACTGGTTTCTTATTTCTATGTGGAATTTTATTTAAATGTTAATTTTTTTAAAACAAAGAATGAGACTGCTTCAATATGCTACTGAAGGAGTGAATGGTCTCACCATGCAGAACAAGGATAGATTGCTGGATATCACGCGATTTTGATCCTCTAAATTACTTACCCTGTCTCTAGTGGAACATAAGGTTCTTACATCATGTAACTTCATATTTAAGTAGGATTCTTTCCCCTTGGGTATTATTTCCACAGTTGATCCCTGAGAATCTTATAATGGATTTTTATATATCCTATATAGCATAAATAGAATTGACTTGCCCATACTCTTGGCTATCTCATTGCCTCTCACCCATATTGAATCCTTAAAGTCTGTTGTTCTGTTCATAATATTGTATTTCACGTGGGTATTTATTTGTCTGTTTTTGTGTTTTTGACAGAGAGAATAACGTATCTCTGGAAAAAATGTTTTGATCTTGAGAAAACTATTTACTGAATCTATAAATCAGTTGATTGGGAATAATTTCATTTATTTATATCAAATTTTTTTAAAAATACTGTTTCGTTGGGGTGATATTGTATTACAAAATTATATAAGCTTCAGGTGTGCGGCACCGTAAATCAGCAATTGTATCTATGAAAATAAGTTCGTAAGATAAAATTAAAACTAAATTGTCATAACAAATGTGTTCTCAGGAGTTGGAGGACATCAGCACAGGCAACAATATTGAACTTGCTTTAATAAATAAACGTTAAAATATCTATAACTTTAGAGCAGTATTATGTAGAATGAGTCATGCTCACTTAACTGGGAGAAATATCTGAGTGATGGAGTTGTCTGATCCTTTAAGAGTATTTCTGTTAAACTAATATAAATTCCATGAAAATAAGTATTGAAATATAGCATCTTACAATAATCAGCAGGAAGTTGAATAAAAATTAATAAATTAAAAATAGGAAAGTAATACTTTTTGAAGTTGACAGTGAACTTTGAAATCATATGTATGATGACTTAAGTCCAAGAAGCTATGGAAACATGGTTAAGAAACAGATTGTATAATCTGAAATTATTTAAATAAATTGTTCTAATAATAATAATTTACCTCAGATAAAAATTCCAGAATATATCTGTAATAAAATCAGGAGAGGAGCGGATGGGAAGCATGACCCAATATTTGCTTCCTTATGTAAGTAGTAGTTCTAAAATTCAGAGCATATATAAAAAATACAGAATTCAAAATATATTTAGAAATTTTAAAATTCACTTTTAGAAGAAATGTAACTAGTATAACTTCAATGTTTCCATAGGGAAACAAAAAAGATGTACAGATTATTTGACACACCAATTAAAGAGTAAAGTGAAACTTGGATGAAATATCAAGGATATATTAACAAAGACTGATGCTCAACATACACATATTCTGAAATAATAAATAAGATTATTGTCAGATTGAATCTAAAATATAAGCACTTAGAGGATTGTCTGGCACCTCTAGAAAAAGCAACATAAGATAAAATATAAGCACTTAGAGGATTGTCTGGCACCTCTAGAAAAAGCAACATAAGAACAATGGGTAACTCAGAAGGTGAGGAGAAAAGAAGGGACCAGAGAACATATTTACAGAAATACTGAAAACTTTCCAAACCTAGGGAATGAAATGAACATAAAAGTCAATTAAACCAAAAGAACACCCAGTTGTCTAAATATAAAGAAATTCTACACCAAGGTACATAATTTTGAAGCCATCTTAGGTCCAAAACAATGAATCCTAAAAGTGGCCAGATAATAAAAATCAAGTAACATATAAAGGAATTCCTACCAGGTCATTATTAGCTTTCTCAGCAAAAACCCTACAGATCAGGGGAGAATGTAATGAAGTGTTCAAAATAGTATAAGATAAAACTGCCATCCGAGAATACTATATAATAAAAAACATGCTCTCAGATTTGGAAATAAAGGCTTTTCACAACAAACTAAAGCTGAAATAGTTTGCTGGCATGAGACCTCTTCTATAAGTAATATTTAAAGAGACTTTCATATCTAAACCAAAAAGAAGAAACTTGACAAAAGCTAAATAAGGGGACAAAAAGAAAGACAAAACCAGAAACTAAATTGAAAGTGGCAGTAGCAGGTCCTCATATATCAATAATCACTTTAAATGTAAATGGTCTGAGTCACAAATTGAAAGACATAGAGTGACTAGATGGATTAAGAAACAAAACCCAATTATGTGCTGTTTGCAAGAAACTTACCTAAAGGGTAGAGACACAGATTTAAAGTGAATAGATAGGAAGAGGTATTCCAAGCCAATGGTGAATATATAAAAGCAAGAGCCACTTTACTCATTAAGGATAAAGTAGACTTCTAAGAAAAAGGTAACAGTCAATATAAATTTGGTCAGTATATAATGATACCGGGTTCAGTACAACAGAAGGACATAGCACATTAATATATATGCATACAATGAAGGAGCACCCAAATATATCAACCAAATGTTAACAGATATAAGTAGAGACATTGACAGCAGCAAAATTGTAGGGTACCTTAACCCTTCACTTTCAGCAAAAGATGCAAGCAACATTTAGAAGATATGGAATTAACAGACATATATAGAGGGTATGTCACCCTAAAACAATAAAATACTAATCATTTTTAAGTGCTCATGAAGTATTCTCAAGGAGAGATCATATGTTGGGACACAAATCAAATCTTAAATTTTCAAATGTTAAATCATATCTAGCTTGTTTTCAGATAACAACATCAAACTGGACATCAACTAAAGAGAAATAAAATGAAAACTACAAAAGGGTGGAGAATAAGCAATATGTTATTGAACATCCATTGGGTAAAGGAGAAAGTCAAGAGTGAAATGAAAAAAATACTTGGAGATGAATGAAAAATGAAAACATGACGTATCAGAATCTATGGGATGAAACAAAAACAGTAATAAGAGGGAAATTTATAGTGATACAGTCCTACCTCAAGAAGCAAGAAAAATCACAAATAAAAAACCTAAACTTTCACCTAAAGGAACTAGAAAAATGGAATCTAAGTCCAGTAGAAGGAAGGGAATAATATAATTTAGAACAAAAACTAATGAAAAAGACATCAAAAGATTATCAATGAAACAAATAAAAAAGTAGGTCACTAACCAGACTCACAAAATGGAGAGACCAAATGTAAGTAAATAAAATCAGAAATGAAAGAGGAATAATAAAAACAGATACAGCAGCAATACAGATGATCAGAAGAGAGTGCTATATTCAACTGTTTGGCAGCACATTGGATATCCTACAGAAATGGCTACATTCTTGGAAACATGTAGCATTCCAAGACTGAACCAGGAAAAGTTAGAAATCATGAACAGATAGATCACAAGCAAGGAAATTGAAGCAGTGAAAAAAAAAATCCCCAAAAGCCAAAGTCCTGGACCAGATGATTTTATCAGTGAATTCTACCAAGCATTCAAGGAAGAACTGGTACCAAAACCTTTTAAACTATTCAAAACAAAATTGAAGAATATGGCAAACTTCCAAGCACTTTTTATGATGCCTACATTACCATAATTTCAAAACCAGATAAAGACAATATCAAAAAAGAACATTACAGACTCATATCTCTGATGAATATTGATGCAAAATCCTCAACAAAATAGTAGCAAACTGAATCCAACAGCCTAATTAATGAATCATACACCATGCTGAAGTAGTGTTTATTCCAGGGATGCAAGGATTGTTTAACATATGTAAATCAATATATGTGATGCACTATAAAATATAATAAAAGGGCAAAAACCAAATGACCATATCAACAGATGCAGAAAAAGCATTTGACAAGATTCAGCCAAAATGGTTATAGGTGGAATGTACTTCAACAAGTAAATGCTGTATTGACAAATTGACAGCCAACATCATACTCGGTGGGGACAAACAGAAAAATTTATTCTAAGATCAGGAACAATTCAAGGATGCACACTCTCACGACTATTTAATATAGTGCTGGAAGTACTGGCCAATGCAATCAGGCAGGAAAAAATGTAAAAGGTATCCACATTAGAAATGAAGTGAAATTATCACTATTTACAGATGACATGAGTATCTCTCTCTGTATCTGTCTATCTATATATAGATAGATATAGAGAGAGAACCTCAAAGATAACCCCATTAAAAACTGCTAGAAAGTAAAAGTACAGTAAAATAAAAAGTGACAGGATATAAAATGAATATTAAAAATATGTTGCATTTGATATAAATAATGAAATTGTAGAAAGAGAATTCAGGAAAAAGAACCACTTAGAATTACATCAACAAGAATGAAATATATTGGAATAATCTTAACCAAGAAGTGAAAGACCTATACTCTGAAAAGTATAAGATATTTTTAAAATAAATGGAAGAAAAAAAAAAATTGAAAGATATCATATGCTCATGGAGTGGAGGAATTAACATAGTTAAAGTGGGTATATTACCTAATGCAATATGTATATTTAATGCTATCCTCATAAATATCCCAAAGACATTCTTCACAGACATAAAACAAAAAATCAAGAAATTTTTTCGGAATTACAAGGGATTCAGGATAGCAAAAACAATCCAGAGGAAAAAGAACAAAAATGGAGGTGTCAAAATCCCTAATTCAAACTGTACTACAAAGCAATAATAATCAAGACAGCATGGTGTTATGATAAAAACAGAAATATAGATCAATGGAACAGAACTTAGATTCCAGTAATAAATTCACACAAATATGGAAACTTAATATTTGACAAAGAATTCAAAAATTTACAATGGAGAAAGGAAAATCTCTTCAATAAATGGTGTTGGAAAAACTGAACAGCCATATGCAAAATATTTAAACTAGATTATTACCTAGCAATATACACAAAAAATGAGAAGTGAGAAGATATTTGCAGATCACACCTCAGACAAGGAGTTAATACTAAAATATATAAAGATCTCAAAACAGAAAACAAAAAACTAGCAATTCAATAAAAAATGTGTAGTTGACTTCAGTAGACACTCTCTAATCTAAAGAGGACATACAAATGGTCAACAGGCATACGAAAAGATGTTTTGCTTCTCTTGTCACTAGGGAAATGCAAATCAAAGCAACAATGAGATATTATCTCACCCCTGTGAGAGTAGCCGTCATCTAAAAGAATGGAAACAAGTACTGGAGAGCACTTATGTAAAATGGTGCAACCATTTGGAAAAGCAGTATGGAGAGTCCTCAAAGAATTGGGAATGGAAATTCCATATCCTACAGTTATCTCTATACTGGGTATTTAAAAACACAACACTCCCAGAGATATAAGCATTCCCATGTTCACTGAAGAACTATTTACAATAGCCAAGAGCCAGAAACAAACTAAATGCCCATCAACAGATGAGTGGATAAAGATGAGTGGATAAAGAGTACTATACAACTATCAAAAAAGAAAAACCCTACCATTTGCAGTAACATAGACCTGGAGGGAGTTATGTTTAGTGAGATAAGCCAAAGGAGAAAAAACACACAGCATATTATATTATTCATATGTGGTATATAGAAATAGCAAGCAAACAAATAAACTTAATTGAACAATAATGAACAAAAATAAATCAAGTAGTAATGGACTTTTAAGAAATTAAATACAAATCAGTGTGTGAAGGAAGAGATGGGGGATGGGGGAAGGGCGGGGGGTTAATGGGGGAGAGATTAATTGTACAGTGAAGGAAGAGAGGAAATAGTGCTGAACTTACTGTATTACATACAGAAATAAACTTCTATCATATATACCTCAAACCTAGTTAATATTGAAATGTGATTTTCCTTCAATAAAATCAGTTAAATAATATGTGGAAAATACTTAAAAGAAAATAATGAAATAAAACTATGCCCAGCAAATGTAAACCATAATGAAATAAGTATAATATTAATAACATATAAAGTAAAACGTAAGTTTAAAAAGAAATAAATAGGAAAAAGAAGGGGACTATTTATTAAAGGTACAAAGATAGAGCTTTAAGATTCCAATGAAGATAAAATTACAATAATGATTTGTGACTTTTGGTAGATGGCATGTAATTTCTGATATTAGGTTATAAAATGACTATAGTTTCAGGTTTAAATCTTCTTTTCACTTGCTGTTTCTTGACCTCTTTTGAAATGACTTGGATAAAGACCACAACCTTGTCTTGAGATAGTTGCAGGATTAGACCCAGGTGATAAGACCAATAGTCACATAAGGAAGTTTAGAAATAGTGTCTTTCTCAGACAAGTCTTGTAATAACTACAGTGCCAACTGATACCTTATGCTAGTTTTGGGGGCTACATGATAATGAATGTATTCTTTCCTTTAATCTCCAGATTTGGGAGAACTTGTTTTAAAGTTATAGATAAATAAAATAGGGAACTTAATTAAAGTTATCATTTATTGGATCATACATACCTGAGAGATTGGTCACAAACATTTCTTGACTACAGTTTAGTAGAAAAAATTGCTATCAGTATTGGAAGAAAAAACAGCTAATGATTTAGACATCTAAACAACAGAAATTACCCAAAATTCAAAAACACTATGCTAAACAGTTGCTAAACCAAAGAGGAAATCAAAATCACATTACAGTTAAATCACTAATTAAAGCATATTTTGGAAACTATTAAATACAGGAAAGCACTTTACCAGAAAAATTTATAACATTTTTCACATCAAAACAAAAAAATATTAACTTAGAGTCAGAATAAAAACATAGAACCTACTAAAAGAAACAAGAGGAAGTCAATAATAATGGTAAGTGCTGGAATTACTGAAGTTAAAACCACAGGAAATAATTCTTTTTGTGATCTTATAAAAAAATAAAATGAAAAAACCATTGATCATATAATAAACATAATGAAAGATCATATTATTAGGAATAAGAAAGATATACTATAAATAAAACAGAAATACTAAGAAAATTATAAATTGTATAATACTTTGTATAACTTTCATATAATTTGCCAATCTAGATGTTATAGGTTCATTTTCTAAAAAATGTATACTAATATATTCATTCAAGAAGTTAGAAAAACAAATATGCTATAAATAGAAGCTGTGAAAATCACTCTTCAAACACATTTTTAAAGCAGGAACAAAAGGAAAAGTGAAAAATCCACTGTTCGAATTATAACACAAGTTCCTTTCAAATGTCTAAGAAAGGGTAGCTTCTATGCAATTTAGTTTTCCTGGAGTTTAGACAGTAAGAAGGAGGATATAAATTTGTCATGAACATATAATGGAATCAAAATTTAGCATGATTAACATAAACAAAAATGCCAATTTTAAATATTACTATAGGCAACGAAATAATGAAAGTGCATTAGCAGATTTGCAAGTCATAGTTAAGTTTGTTTCATCTAATGTATGTAAAGAACTTTCAACATAATAAAAATTATAATTATAATGTATTAGTGGCTCAAGGAAAACTATGAAATATCAATAGATATGCAATGAAAAGGAATTTGATATAATTCAGTATTCATGTCTTACAGTAAAAGTAAAATAATTATTTTTACCTGTAATGTGGCAAAAAATGAGACTGTCAAGAAATAAAGATCATATTTTTCAATCAGAAAAGCTAAAGTAACAATAGAAAAACTTAAAATTTCATAAAATATATTGAATTATAAACCTCCAATAAGATTAACTAATAGCAGTCTCTCATGTAATATGATAAACTCAGATATACTTGCCTGGTTGTAAGGGAGATAGGTAATTAAAAGAAACTTTTGACAGAATAAAATTGATGAGGAAGCATGAAATCTTAGCAGACACTAAAGGTCTACACTATTAAAATTATTAATCAGCAATCTTTTCCTATTACTATTATACTCAATATTCTACCACTCATTTAACACACAAAAAAATCATATGACAGACACAATAGTAAGAATGGCACCTGTCTGGCAGGGGCAAATGGTCACAATGCCTGATGCCAAAATACTAACTTGAAAAGATAGTCAAATGCAAGTAGAGTAGACCATGTCGATCATCTGACCATAAAATCTACTTGAAGCAATGCTGCATTAATGAAAATAAATGGAAGGTTTGACTGAGGTGTAGGGAAACAATTCTACTTGAACTAAATATGTGAGTACAGGACAAGGATGACTTGGAAATGTGATAAGTATCTAAAATATATTCAATTTGTGGATCAATTAGACAAAGGCACATTTATGGTATAGTCACAAATGTAGGAAATCAAATAGATGCATTATTTTAAAGAGAAAACTAAATTTTGACCCAGAAAATTTGGATTTCAGTTTTCAGTTTGCCCAGCAGTAGCAACATGACTTCTAAATAATCTCTGCACATTGACTATACTCAGCTTTAACTCAAAAAGGCATATATTAATAATCTACTCCAGGGTTATACATTTAAAATACTTTTCAGTTCTTTTATTATTGTAGACTACAGCTGATATGATGTTTTATGTAGATTTATACTATCTGTCAAGAAATTCTACATTTTCAAATAGATTAAATAAAAATTGATACATATATTTATGATAATTAGAATATCATATTGTTTCAACAAATTTAATATCCAACTTTTTTAAACCAGTAAGGATATAGACTTTTAATTAATACATCTTTATATCATTTTACTTATTTTATAAATCAGGTTTAAGCAAATGATAGTACATAGGGAAACAATAAGTATCTATAGAATTGTAGAAACTTACGCTAAAGTTACATTTACCCAAAGTATGATTTTTGAGAGGGACAGGGAAAGAGGGGTTCAAGTATTTACAAGAAAGTCTGTATTCCTTTTATTTTATTTGACTTTTATGAGAATCCCTAGTTGCTATTACAGATACTTCAGGGTGACATAATTAATGAAGATAATACTTTGTATTATCTAGTGATAAATCTCCCCTTAATAGTATGACCATTTCCCGCTCTGCCTTCTATCTGTTGTCATGATCATAAGGAAAAAGGCAAGACAAATACTACTTAAGATTAAGAAAGTGAACTGTGGAGGCATATGGGAAGATGAGTGACATAGAGACAGAAGTGAGTCAAAATTGAGAATTGTTGATTTCCATCTACTCCCATCCTGGAAAGAATCTCACCATGAGGGGATGAGGGCTCTAGAAGCAGATAACTGTTGAAGAAGTTTATCATCTAAGGCAGTGATAGTCAGCTTGGAATACAGATTAGAGGTTTACTAAAATACTGAAGCCAATTCTTGTCCAACCCAGACTATTTAAATGGAAATTCCTAAATTGGGGCCAAGGCATCTGTATTAAATTTTTTTTTCTAGGTGATTATTGAGAAATAGTGCTAGAGCAAGAGATCTAAATTGGATTTAGCGTAGCATTCGGCATGATGTGAGAATAATAGTATAGCACTGGGGAGGTAAATGCCTAGAGATAAGAACATCTTGATTCCACTTGACCTGTGTCTAGCATGTAGGGTTGTGGGGCATTTGGGCAGAACTTCCTGTAAACACCAGTGAAGAGAGAATGAGTTGCTGATTAGGACTGAAAGACTCTAGAATATTGGAAGAGGGAAGATCAGGATGCTTTGCAGTAATGTAGAGGACTTAAGAGAAAACAAGACTAGTTGAAGTAGCTGAAAAATCCAATCTTAGTAGATGCCAATTCAGGGCCTAGAGCAAACCCTGTCACTTTGCAACAAGAACTTGATGGAAACAAACTCAAACTAAATGCCTGTCAGCAGATGACTGGATAAAGAAGTCATGATACATATACTCAATGGAATTCTGTGCAGATATTTAAAAAAGATGGAGTTGTATCTTTTTTAACAACCTGGATGGAACTGGAGGTGGTTATAATAAGTGAGATAAACCAGAAGGAAAAGAAAAGTACAGGTTAGTTTAACTCATATGTAGATTATAAAGAAACAAAATAAAGGAAAAGACAAATCTCAACAAAACTTACAGGATGCACAGCTGTGGCTACACAGGGAGGAGGGAGAGAGCCAGGGAAGTAGGGAGTGAACAAAATAAAGGGCACTGAGACTCTGGTGGTGCGGGTGTGGTGTGAAATGAACAGAAATTGAGGTGCAAAATCAATATCCTAAAAAGCATATAATAATGTTAAATATTAAACATTAAAAGAATATGATGATGGTAAGGTGACAGCTTATCAGGTTAAGAGGAACTCTTCCCTCCAGCCATGGCCATGAAAGTAACCTAATGCTCCCCAATTTATACCTAAACCAAGTGTTGAAAGGATATGTAATGGAAGAAAATTGGTAAGATTGAGCCTTTATTTATCTGATAGAAGCAAAGTTATTTTAATTATACAGTTTCAACCAGTTATTCTACTCAGACTGAGATATCATAAAACAGTGTTTGGGGAAGAAGATCTCTCAACTCACGAAAAAGTCTTAAATTCTTTATACAAACTAAACAAGTTGTTTTTGTATATCTTAGGGTTTATATAAAATTTCACTCCTATTCATCTATTTAGGTATTAAAATACTAAAAATATATTGATATAAAGAGGATCAGAGGAAAATGTCTAGTAACAACAAGAAGCTGAGAGGATTCTGTCTCTAACAAATATGTTATTCTAAATGATCATGTCTCAAGGTTTTGGTGCAGCTAACATGGAAACTCTTTTAACTTTTTTTTTAGTAGAAAAGCAAATACACATTTAATTAGAATCCTGTAAAAAGGAAATTTTATAGAGCAATTTTAGGAAAACAGCATCCTACATGAAAAGATGCTCCATGTGTTTTGTCATCAGGAAAATGCAAGGAAATTAAAACTATAATGAAACACTGCTTCATGCCTATTAGAATGGCCAAAATCCAGAAAACTGACAACACAAATACTTACGAGGATTGGTGCAACAGGAACCTTCTTCGTTGCTGGTAAGAATATAAAATGGCCAAGTCACTTTGGAAGACAATTTGATGTTTCTTATAAAACTAAACAGTTACATGATCTAGCAATCACAGTCCTTGGCATTTACCCTAAAGAGCTGAAAATTTATATAGACACAAAAATACCTACACACATATTTCTATAGCAACTTTGTTCATAATTGCCAAATCTTGGAAACAATGAATATGTCCTTCAGTATGTAAATGGACAAGAAAGAAACCTGTTATACATACAAACAATGGAATTGCATTCAGTGCTAAAAAGAAATGAGCCTATCTAACCATAAAAACCTTAAGAAAATGTAAATGCATTATTACCAAGTGAAAGAATCCAACCTGAAAAAGCTACATACTGTATGATTCCAATGACAGGGCATTCTGGAAAATGCAAAACTCTGGAGACAATAAAAAGAAAAGTGGTTGCCAGGTTGCAGGGTAGGGAAAATGAGGTTATTTTAGCAAAAATATTTCATATGACATTAATATGGCAAATATATATTATACAGTTGTTCAAAACCATATATGTATAAATTGAGTGAAATCTAAAACTATGGATTCTAGTGAATCATGTGTCAATATAGGTTTGATTGTAATTGATTGAATAGTCTGGTGGAAGATACTGGTAATACGGTTGGCTATGCATGTGTGTGGGGCACACACGTACCTTCTGCTCAATTTTATACAAACAAATACAAATACAAATATGTATAGGATTCATTATATTGTGATCCCAAAAGATATATGATGAAAGAAAGAATAAACACCCTTTCATGAGAATTTATTAAAAGGTAATTATTTAGCATTAGTGACAGAAAGTTGGTTTTTCTCTCAAAGTGACGTTCAGTAAATTATAGGTCAGTGCTTCTAAAATGCTAGTGTATAAAAATCCCCAGGAATTGAAGGGGCAGGGCCTATTAAAATGCAGATTCTGATTCTGAAAATCTGGGATGGGACTAAATTCTGTATTTCTCACTAGCTAGCAGCTGCTGTTGCTGCTAGACTAGTCCATGGACCACAACTGGAGTGGCAAATCTAGAGATGAACTAATTTTTTTTTTTCTTTCAGAAAACTAAAAATATTGTTAAACTACAAATTTTCTATTGGGAAAATTTAGTTCACAAACTAGTTATTTTAGCAAATTATTCATCTATGTGTGTATTTCAATTAGCTAAAGTACAAATTCCATCAAAATGTAGTTGTTTCATTAAATTTAACAGCAAATCACTTAATATCTGGAGTGTGACATTTGGAATTTCTTTGAAATATTTTTCTTCAGGACATTTTAATGAAGCCTGATCAGTATCATTTTTAATAGTTCAGTTCTAATGGGATCAGGTAAGGAAAAAAAGTGTGAGTTGCTCTCTAGTTCAGAAAGTATTTCCACATACATAACTACAATAGGTTATAACAGGTTTATAAATAGCAAATGGGGATATTTTGCAAAATAATTTTCTCTTAGCTTATATTATGTAACAATAGAATACATTGACTTGGGAAGAGTAAGATTTTAATCAATGTCCATAAGCTGTACTTCCCTCCATCAGTCCCAGAATTCCACTCAGAGTATTCTTCAGTGTGCCGAAGGCAGCCTGACTAGAATTGGTCTGCTGTGGGTGTTCCTCCTGGGCCCAGAAGTCTATATTATGACTTGGTTAAGTTATCAGTCACTCTAAAAGCTGTCAAAATGTGTTTTGTGTGAAGAATTAATGTTTCAGCTTTGACTTTAGATCCTACAGAGATGAGAATGTCCTAGCTGCTTGAATTAAAGATTAGAATTTCACTTCTAGATCTAAAAGCAGCAATGAAACCTAGCTTTGATCTGGATTAATGTCTTAATAATTATTTTTTTCCAAATACATTTAAATAATCATTTTATGTAGTGCACATCTACCTAGGTGGATTATAATTTTCTCTAAAAGTGTAAATTCAAAAAACATTGGAAAATACAGATGGATATTTGGAGATGAATCGACTAAAAACTTGGAGCAACTGGATTCTTAGAGACTGAAAAAAAAATATCTTTGCAAAGTTACTTTTTTTAGCTTGTTTCCTTTGAGATTTCAGGCTCAATTTTATTCCTTATTGCTATAAAAATTACCCATGTGCTACAGCTACATCAAAGTAATGCTTATTTCATGTTAACCTGGATCTGAACTCAGGATAATTAACTGTAAGCTAGAATGAAAGTAAGCAGGCAGGCAAGAAGGAAAGGGGAGGAGGAAGAAGCATTCTGTTTGTTTAGTTGCTTATTTTAGTTGTTCTCCCCAGTCTCTGGCCTCAGGCAGCAAAACCAGGTTCCTGAGATGTATATGGACCACTTCCCAGACTCAGGCTCAACATCCAATCTACCAGGGCATTCTGTTTTTTGTTTTTTGTTTTTTTTTTAATAAAAGAACTACAATAATTATGCTTCACTATTCTTTTTAGAAAAGAAAAAAAATCACTATCTGTGAAGAAACCTTATGATTTTGCCTTATCACTGAATTCTTTAAATTATAATGAGCACTGAGCATGTATTAAGTGCAAGTCAGACGATGTATTTGTACTGAGAAGGTGGTAGTACAAATAGGTGGTACTGATAAGCACTGAGTAAGAGGTATAAATAGAATTTAGTATGGGTATCAGAGGTGAGTACAGATGGGAGCAGTTTTCCCTGAGGTTGCTCATGCTAACTGCGGATACACTGAAGATCAGTGAAGGCATGCCTGAGGAAGGGATAAGTTCAAGGATAATCAAGATTTGTCTAGGAGAAGGGAAAGGGCACCTGATGAGGCAAATGAATTGCAAGCGATATTTTTTCACATTTGTGAACTTAGTAGTTGTCCTAGAAACTTGGAAAGAAAAAAATACATATGCATTTTTTGAAAACCCTTAGATGATCTCTTCATGGGTACCAAGATGGAAGTCGATGTTAGGAGTGGAGGAGGCAAAAAAAAAAAAGTAGACAGAAAGAAGGAAGAATGGAAAGAAGGAAGAGAGAGGGAAGGAAGGAAGGAAGGGGAAGGGAATGGAAGGAAAGAAAGGAAGGAAGAAAGGAGAGAAGGAAGGAAGGAAGGAGCAAAGAGGAGAGAAGGAAGAGAGGGAGAAAGTCAAGGTATTAGTGAAAGATTGTTCATGAGAGTAATATTTGGACTTTTGGAGAATTCTAAGAGAAGGGAAGTTCATAGAAATCCAATTGTCTTAATCATGCTCTGGTGTTCTTTGTGGCCCACATTGAAGTCTTTACTATGACATAAAAATGAAGCCTGGGATCATCATTGATATTATTATAGCAAAGTGGTAGTAATTTGTAGGATTGCCTGCTTGTATAGGATTTCCCTGAATTAAAGTGGACTGTTATAAGAAAGGTTTAAGAGTGTATCTAAAATAATTTTTAGTTTATGTTCATAACTGCCACTGAGGAATGCTAGATACACTAAAAGGAAGACACCTTCTTTCGAAATTCTTCCTTACTAATGGTTTTGGTTAGAAATGTTGACAGTAAGTGCTTAAAAGTGTTGAAATCTCTGCCTAATAAAGGCATTCTCATTATAGTTGTTTTGATGAGATGAACAAATATATCCATGAGGTACAAATTCTGTGATGAAGTCTCCTTTTCATTACTTTTCATTCTGTCTCCTCTCTTGTTCTTGATCAATTTTTTGGCAAATTTATTAGATATGGTTTCCCCAAGTTTATTAAGATTTAAAAAAGTAATTTTATTGAAATAACAATGTAGGCTTAAGGTGAACATCATCTCTATAAATATAATAATCTTTTTAAATAAAACATTAAGTTCACCACTACCCTTGAAGGGTTTCCTTCACCATGCAATTGATCCCCTCTACCCAATTTGCCAGCCACCCTGTCCTTTCTCTTCTAATACCAACTAATTTGATTTTACAGACTAAAATTCTAATATTTGCAAAGCTGATTTTGTGGTGATAAACTCCTTTAACTTTTGCTTGTCACAAAAGGTTTTTATTATTCCTTCAGTTCTGAATGATAATCTTGCCAGATATAGTATCCTAGATTGAAACTCCTTTTCTTTCAGCACTTTGAATATATTATGTTAATTCCTTCTGGCCTGTAGAGTTTCGTTTGAGAAGTCCACTGACAATCTTATGGGGACTCTTCTGTATGTGACATGTTTTTCCCTGACTGCTTTTAATACTCTTTCTTTATCTTGTATTTTTGACATTTTGATGGTGATGTGTCTAGGTATATTTCTGTTTGGATCTCTTTTATTAGGAACTCTTTGAGCTTCCTGGATCTGGAGGCTTGCTTCATTCTTCACATTGGGGAAGTTCTCATCTATTATTTTTTCAAATATGGTTTCTGCCCCCTTTTCTCTCTCTTCTTATGGGACCCCTATGATGTGAATGTTGTTATTTTTGATGTTATCCCAGAGGTTGCAAATGCTGTCTTCAATTCTATGATTTTTTTTATCTCTTTGCTGTTTTGCCTAATCGAGTTCCTCTGTCCTATCTTCCAGATCACTGATTCTATTGGAAGCTTCATCCACCCTATTGTTGAGTCCTTCTATTGAGTTCTTCAATTCAGCCATTATGTCTCTTACCTGTTTGATGTCTTGTTTTAATTCTTCTCTTTGCTTCCCGACATTCTTGTTTACTGCCTCTACTGATTTCTGGATTCCCATGAACATGTTAAGCACTGTTACCCTAAATTCCTCTTCAGGTAATTTATGTATGCCCGCTATATTCAGATCTACTCCTGGGTTTTTGATTGGATCCATAATTTCATGTATATTTCACTGTGCCTTTGCTCTATTTGACATTCTATTTATATTTCTGAGGGTTCAGTTTCCCTGGTGTTGCATCGGTTTCATTTGCCCAGGATTGGCAATCTGGCTGTAGTTTCGCCTCTACCTAAAAGGTGGCACTAGAAGGTAGCTTTGAGATTTGGGACAGCCATTTTACTGTAATCCAGTGGGTGGATATGTGATTTCCACTCAGTGGACTCCAGGCTCTGGTTTGAAATGGTTGTGGGAATTTCTTTGGCTGATTTCCGGTTATGTCTGTACCCAACGCAATTAATGGCGTGGGCTCTAGCTCAGCTTCCGTTGCATTGGCTCTCCTTTCACCCCCTCCCAAGTCAGTCTTTCAGTGGCTCCATGTCTCAGCCCCATTGAGATGGCCACTATCTGTCTCTGCAGTTGGTCCCAAAATCCCTAGCCTCCACTCCACAGCATGTCCAGAGACTCCCGAGCTCAGTCCCAAATCCAGTCCATGGTTTAGCTGAGAACTGTGCCGGGTGCCCTCACCCTCCGTTAGTTGTCAGCTGTTCTGTCTCCAGCTGAAGTGCCAGTCATTTCTTGTTGTTTGTTTTTGTCTCGGGGAAATAGGTGATTTTTTCCCTGTGTCTTTGGGGAACGATCTGAAAGTGCATTCTGTCAAGTCATGATCTGGAAATCAATCCTATAAAATTCTACTTTTTAAAAATTGGTTCACCTATTTAGTTTATATCTCACATATGAGCAAAATCACAAGATGTTTATCTTTCTTCTGACCTAGAGATAGTTTTATCTGGGTTCTAAGATTTTGTGGGTGGAAGGGCTGAGGTCTATGAAAGTGGTGAAAGGAAAAAAGGACTATGGCTTTTAATTTATTTTTGCAAGTTATGCTCAGGTATATTTTTCTGTATAAGTATTACTATTAAGATTTTATAATCTGTGAACTTTATGTAGACTTAAAAAAGCACTCCAGCTCTGTTGGCTATGAATGGTTAGACAAATTTTATAAACCCTCTAAGCTGAAATTTACTTATCTATAAATGGAAATTTTTATTTCACTTGATTAATGTTAATGAGGTTCTTCATGTCTCCTATTAATGTATTATATATAACATTATACATAAATTATATATATGCATATGTATATGTAGATAGATGTTCATCAATGTAACCAGAATATTTAAGTATTCAAATAAATATTATATAGTAATGTGATGATTTACTCATGATTATTTTACATAATGCTTATCTTATACTTTATATTTCTAGGATTATAATTTTTAATAATCTCTTCCACTGTTTTATTTACTTTTTTTTAAGAATAGAAAATGTTAGATTTATTTCCCTTAGGTTTTCAGTGACCTCTTAATAAGACTGCTTGGAATTAGAAAATGAAATGGCCATTCATTTATTTATCTTTTAGAGATTTAGTTGTATAACATCTTGTAGCAAGACTAAAATACTATAATCACTTTTAAAACATGTCCATAATTTACCAATTGAACAAAAAAGTTAAACAAACCACTTTTATCTTTGTTTCTAAAACAACACTGAAAAACAAGTATATGACTGCAAAGAGTGCTAACCATACACTTGAAATATTTTCCTAAATAATGTATACCAAGTTCATTATAAAAGATGTTTCAGTAGTTTAAGACAGTTACATAAAATTAAGTTCCATATGTAGAAAATATTTTATTTTTATTTTTAATTGATTTTATTGAAGGAGTATAAGTTCAACATTGACTATGTTTAAAGTATATATGATAGCTAATTTATATTTATATATATGCTATTATACATTTATCATCATTTTTCCCCGTCAGTATACAATTAATACTCTCTCCCCTGTTCATCCCCAACACCCATCTCTTTCTGCACCCACTAATTTGTTTTTCCCCCCAAATTCGATTGTTGCTTCATTTAGTTCATTTTCTAAGTCTATTTTGTTTAGTTTATTCATCTACTTGTATTTTGTACCACATATGAGTAATATGACATGATGTCTGTTTTTCTCCTTATGACTTATTTTGCTAAGCATAAATCCCTCCAAGTCCATCCACATTGCTACAAATAGTAGGATTTCTCCTTTTTTGATAGCTTCACAGTATTCCCCTGTATTCAATACCACTATTTTATCTGCTCACCTGTTGATGGACATTCACGGTGTTTCCAGCTCTTGACTATTGTAAGTGGTGCTGCAATGAACATGGGAATGCATATATCTCTGCAAGTAAGTGGTGGTGTGTTGTTAGGGTAAACACCTAGTAGAAGGATAACTGGATCAGAAGGAATTTCCATTCTCAGTTCTTTGAGGAATCATCATGCTTCTTTCCAAAATGATTGCACCATTTTATACACCTACCAACAGTGTATAAGAGTTTCTTTCGCTCCACATTCTCTCCAGCAATTGTTTACATTTTTTTGGATGATGGCCATTCTCACAGAGATGATATTGCATTGATGCTTTGATTTGCACTTCTCTAGTGAGAAGTAGAGCATCTCTTCATGTGCTTATTGGCCATTTGTGTGGCCACTTTAGAGAAAAGTCAGTTGGGATCGCTGCCCATTTTTCAATTGAATTGTTAGCTTTTTTTGTTGTTGATTTTTATTTCTTTTTATATTTTAAATATTAACCCCTGTCAGAAGTGTGATGTGTAAATATTTTTTCCTATTCAGTGGGATGTCTTTTTGTTTTGACGAGTTTCTTTCCTTGTGCAGAAACTTTTTAGTTTTATTTATATGTATGTATGTATATGCATACATATATGTATTTATACATATATACTTTTTCCACATTTAAAAATCTAAAGCACTTTAGAGGTAAATATAAATATGTCATATTATGTCAGAACAGTGCATTTCTACTCTTGAAATCATGATAATACGTTTTGTGCAATATGAAACTCTTTGTTTACTTGTTCAGAAATCCTTTTGAAGGCACAGCAGAAATTCAGCTGCAACAACCTGAAGATGATTCACACAATGTAGCTATCCATGTTAAAAAGGCACATGAAGGCCATGCTTTATATGGACAAATAAAATTTGAAGGGAAGTTAGTAGAATTCCTGGCTATCTTAAAGAAACTGTAAGTACTTTTAGTATATTATTTGTAATTGAAGAATTCTTTCAAATAGCTTTTTAAAGAGTTAAGTGTTTGCAGACAAGTATGCTTTAGTTAAACTCTAGCCCTATTGGTTGATTTAGATTTGAATATAGTAAAGACTCTTTATACATCAATGAATCTTCAGGAATTCAAAGTTCATGGCATATCATGGATCTCTATGGAATATCATTTTAAGTTGCAAGCCAAATAGGTGTTATTTACTGATTGTGTTAAGTCAGATTATGTCGAACGTTTCATCAGTTTGTCAACTGTTCACAAAATTTAAACTGTCTTCCCCATTGCAGAACCTTTAAATAAACTTAACTTATTTTTCCTTTAATTTCTTGGGGTGCTTTGTGTTGTGATTGTGACATAATTGCCTGGAGCAGAAGGTCAAAGAAGGGATTAAATTTGAATGGAAACTAATGTTGAATTATTGAATAAATTTTAAAAGGGACCATAGTAAAGTGTGATATTAGAACTGAGATTGAAACTAGAAGCAAAACCAAGAGTAAAAATATCAAGATTTGAGTTGTTCCAGAAAGACTAGTCATATGGAATGAGCAATTAAAAATCTGACATTCACATTTGGAGGAATATACTAAGAAGTCTATGCTATATGTACTTTTATTCAAAATTATGATAGCAAATTTGAAAGAATGTGATCAGAACTTATAGAAAAATTGAGAATAAGATTTCCAATAATTTTACTTATAATAATAAAAATAAACAAAGAAAATTTGAATCACTTTACAGGAAACAAATAAGAGGGAATTATAGAGAAGGAAATCATAACCACCTGTGATTCAATGGTATAATTAAACTAGCAACTGTAAAAACAGAAAATTTAACTACAATGTGTTCAGTGAATGGTTTAAATATACTTTGGTAGAAGATCACTGAAGCATTAAGTTATTGGAGTTATAAGCACCACCTTTATTCCATTAAACCATAATATTGATGAAAATTGCATTGGATTCAAAAATATAAGTATCTAGATATCCATGAGTTACTCACTGCTGATTTCAGATTGATCTGGCTGAAGGATTTTTAATAGTGGGGATAATTCCTGTTTTACTTGCTAATAAAGTTACAGTTTCCAGGAAAGGAAGCTTCTGATCTGAGATTGAGAAGCTATAATGATTATCTCCAGCAGGGTACCAAAATACTTAGCGGTAAATCTAGGTTGAAGTAAGGATGGAAAGTACAAATGGGTAAGGACCCAATACAGTGTTAGCTAACTGTTGTAAAAAGCAAAAACTATGACTGAAGACTATCCAGACCCAGGGGAGAATACACAAACAGGCTACTGACCTTGTATTCTATTGTAAAAGATGATGAACACATATATATTAGGTGTGTAGTAAAAGTTCTAGGAAGAAAAACTAATGCAGACTAGAGGTAGAGAACATGATGGAAATGACCAGAGAACTCTTTCTGAAAGGTAACATTAGATTAGGTAATTTAAAAAGAGCTAGCTAATCAGATTCTTGGCAATGCATATTCCGTGAAAGGAAACTAAGAAACGGCAACCTAGAAATGAAAAACAAAAACAAAAGCAAGGAGGCCATTGTGGGGAACAGCTGGTGGAAATATGGCTTCAGATGCAGCCAAGAACCAGATAATCACTTAGGGACTAGTAGGCCATGTAAAGTTTTTAATCTGTGATCGACAAGATGGGATAGACACATTGTGATTTACATAATAATGTGCCATGTGTAGAGAGTCTGCTGTGGGTGACATGAGATTTAGGATGACCTGAGGAAATTTAAGGTGATCTGTTGGGAAACTGCATAGAAATTATTTGAGTGGGTAATAACAGTGGTAATAAATAAAGTTATGTTTTAGAGAGTTTGATTGAAAATGTGGAATTTTATTTTGTATTTTTGTTTTTAAGAACATGAGTGGTTTTCGGTTAACAGTCATGAAGCACATCAGATTCTTTGCTCAACCTCACCACTGACAAGGCAAATGCTAGTCAAATGATCTAATGTTCTCACATGTTTGTATTTTATTGCATTGCCTAACACTAATTTTATAATGCATTTATTGACTGATCTGGTAAAAATAATTTGTTTCTTTATAAATAACTAATATCTAAAAAATATGACATGCAAGTATATTTGTGGGAATTGTGGAAAGGGTCGAAGAGACAAACTTACAAATGAACTGTGAAAAGCAGTTTAAGATCCTTTGAGAATACTTGGTCCAATTGTTTTTTCTCTTACTTTCTCCAATTAAAGATGTCTCCTTTGAGGGAATGAGACATCTGAAGATCATTATGTTTCAGTAGAGCAGTGATGTAAAGTCACTTCTCAGGAATGACTCTGAGGAATTGCTCCCTGGAAGGACATCAGAATTTTTGCTATTTAGATTCAGGCTGTTTAAAATTCAAGCACAATATGGTTCTTACAATGTTGTCTTATAGTGAAATGCCATATAAAATGAGGAATTGCAATTTCAAATTATATTTAAAGTCTAAATGTGGATGAGAGAAAAACTTTATGGGGATATTAATTCTATCAAAACTACAGAGTTTGGATGAAAATTGACTTAAATTTGGGGTGCTGGGTGCTCCCTTAAAGACAGTCTTTATTTGAAGCTAAAATGAATCATAGATTTATAAAGAATGGTATGAAACAAAAGTAATTTAGAGCTCTGACAGAAACATGCTCATTTAAGATACAGAAATGGGAGCTAAAGAAAGAGTTATTTGTGTTATAGAAATGAGTTATCAAAAGGCAGAAATTGAAAACTCTTTGACAGTTTATATTATAGAAATATAGAATATATAATTTATATTATAGAAAAATAAGAAACTGACTCATGTTTTAACTATTGAAGTTAGAGTCAAAATTACATATTGAATGTGCATGTTAAAAAAGTCTGGTTGTTAGATTTAGAAAGAACTGGGTTTTGAATTTGACTCCTCCAGTACTAGTTATGTTAGACACAATTTCTACATCTTCGTGCTAAATTCATTAACCTATAAAATGGTCACAATATAATCTCATAGGATGTTGTGGATCATTGTGATCATAGGATCATTGTGGTGAGGTTTAAAGGAAGTTAAAAATGTAAAGCTTTATGCATAGCACTTGGTCTACCATGGGTACTTTCTACATGTCAATCTTTCCTTTCCCAAAGAATTTCATGTATATTTATAGAATTTTTATAAAAGGCTTTGCTTTATGTTTGCTTAGATTGAAGTATGAAGGGGTTCCTAGTATCTAAGAATAATAATGTATCCATTTTTTCATTCCCTTAAGAAGAATATATAAATTTCTTTTACATTTTATGAGAAAATAATAATTATCAATTATATTTTCATTAGCTTATGAAGTTGTCAGTGATAATTTCAAAGTGGGGTTTAAGAAACTATTTGGTCATAAATTAATTAGTATTTAAAAATAATTCTTTATGCTTTTGTTCTGTTATTTGGAAATAAAGAAATATATTTTATTACAATATTTCTTGTAAATTTTTTTCATTGGTAGATATTTTATTGGTCAATTTGATTTGCTGTAACAAAATATCTCGTATTGTATACAATCTACTAGAACTGTAAAGTCTGAACTGTGAGCCACTCGTAAGTAGTGTGAGTATATTTCATCTTTCAGCCTTAGCATGTTCTCTCAAAATAGATTTAAGGAAGGCATGAAAATAAGTAAAATTTTTTTACAAATGAAGTTGAAAAAGCATGATGCAAGGAAACACCTTTCTAAGTTGGCTCAGGTGCTATGAAAATCATAAACTAAGTAGCTTATAAGTAACAGAATTTATTTCTCACATTTCTTGTTAGCTGGAAAGTTCAAGATCAAGGTGCCACAGACTCAGAGTCTAGTGGGGGCCTGCTTCCTGGTTCACAGATAACCATCTTCTTGTATTCTCATGTGTGAAAAAGAGTGAGAGAACTCTCTAGAATCTTTTATTGTCTAATTATTTTTTTGAACTTTCTGATATAACATTTTGTTGGAGCATTATATAGGTCATTTTAAATCAACATACTACATTAAGTTCACCATTAATAGTCCAATTATATACTGCACTGTAAAATTGTGGGGTCTTTTTTATAAGGGCACTAATTCCATTCATGATCACTTCACCATCATGACCTAATTACTTCCCAAAGAACTCATTTCCTAATATTAGCATATTGGTATTTAGGATTATAACATATGAATTCTGGGAAGGTACAGTCTGTCCATAATAATATATGTGTTAGTTCAACATAGATATGATGTTAAAATAGAAACTTCTTGTTTAGGGTGACAATTTTATTTTTTAATTTTAAGTTATATTTTTCCATAGATATAAACTAAGCATTTGATATAAGGGTGGGTTTGATTATTTCTTTGTTTTACTATATTTAATTTCAGAGTGTAATAGAAGGCTCTGAGAAGTGGAGAAGTTAGAATGGAATGATTCTAAAGAGTTTTTTTTATCATGTATTGTATACAGATTTCATGAGAAAATGGAACACATCATTTAAAATATTTCTTGTAATAATAACTGAAATCATCATAGAACACAAATTTTCATTTAAAAAGTTAATGCTTGCCCTACAAAAATATCACTTGCATTTCTAATGTAATTATTTTTCTGTATGCTGTTAAAGGTATCTTGAGAATTCTACTTTTATTAAGCAAATGTCTTAGTTTTGCATGTATGACATTGTGCATTATTGGTAGCAACTCAATGAGTTTTTATCTCCTGGTATGAACTATTTTGAAGTGACATAGAAAATCAAATCCAGATATAATTCATAGCCTATCTTGAAAATATTTTAAAGATTTGCTTATTTTTAGCAGAATATAAGTCTTCGTATTCATTGTTGTTTAACTGTCAACTCCTGGGTCTAACTGCAGAGAGGTAGTAAATAATTTGGTAGACTTTAAAAGCCTGGAACGTAATTTCTCATTTGATTCCTCTTTTATTTTTTCCATTAAACCTTTATTATAGCAAAACAATAGTTTATTCCCCCCCACACTTTCAATGCTGTGCATTTCATTCCAACGTAGCGTGTTTCAATATATCTATTTTGCAGCAGGACAATAGGATCCCATAAGAGACTGAGTTTACTTTACTCTTAGTACCAGAATAGTTTATTTGAATAACTAAATGTTACATTTCTGCTATTAAATTGGAATGTCCTTAAAGGGTTTGTTTATTCCATACCTTGTATATAGTTCTTAGTATATAATATAGTTAGGCACTGAAAAAATATTTACAGAATAAATTATTCCAGTTATTATTAGTAAGAGTTAATTTATGAAATCTGTTGGAATTGAAATATCATGGGAAAAGTAAGTTACATGATTCAAAAGTTAGGTTTAGGAAATAATTGGTCTTAGGTGTTTTCACTGTCCTGAGATGTTTTTCTTTATGAGCTGGCACTTCTATAATATTAGGTAGAATTACATATGATTTATTTTCAAGTTGTTTTATCATTTCTTTTTGCTTAAATTGCTATACGGTTTTCAGGATTTTGAATTAATATCTCAATCTTTATGCATTTCACACCACATCCATCACAATAGTTCCAGTGCCCACAGCACCACTGTATTAACTACGTCATTCACTTCTTCCCTTCCTCTTCCACCCTGCAGTCATCTTACATTCTGTGAATTTTTGTTCTCCCTGTTCTGTTGTTTTGTTTCTTTGTATTCTATGAATAAGTAAAAACATCCTGTACTTCTCTTTTTCTTTCTGGCTTATTTTGCTTAGCATAATCACCTTCAGTTCTAGATTGTTGCAAGAAGCACTATTTCATACTTTTTAATGGCTATGTAGAATTCTACTGAGTATATTTGACACAACTTCTATATCTAGTCATCTGTCAGTAGACACTTAGGTAGTTTCCATGTCTTGGATATGACTAGTGTATAGAGAAAAGGGAACTCACCTGCACTATTGGTGGATTTGTAAATTAGTGCAACCATTTTGGAAAACAATATGGAGATTAACACCCCCCATGCCCCCCAAAAAATGATACCATTCTGTCTGGCAATCTCACTTC
Source organism: Solenodon paradoxus (assembly GCA_004363575.1). Taxonomy (NCBI): domain Eukaryota; kingdom Metazoa; phylum Chordata; class Mammalia; order Eulipotyphla; family Solenodontidae; genus Solenodon; species Solenodon paradoxus. Next base: position 820,784 of record RJWH01000155.1, on the reverse strand, counting down.
TAGGCATATACCCAAAGAATATTAAAATACTAATCAGAAAGAACATATGAGCCTTTATGTTTATCTGTTCATTCAAAGTTCATAACAGCACAATTCAAATAGCCAAGATAGGGAAACAGCCAATATTTTATAGAAAAGCATTCAGTGTATACCACAGTAGATGCATATTTCGAGGTTGAATAAATATAGCAAATATTTCAATCATGCAATATAACTTTTAATCTTTTTTGCTTATATATTAAGATTATGTCTTCAAATCCACTCAATTTTTGAACATATCAGTGAGTTATTAAATCACAAAATCAAATTAAAACTCAGATCATACTTTCCATTTGTAGTCTCCATTATCCTTATCATTAATCACCAAAGAACAACAATTTTTTTTCTTGTATATTTGTAATTTGGACAATATTTTTTACCATAAGAAAATATCAGAATGAAAACTGTAATAAATAATACTGAATATTTAATTTCAAATGATGACTCTCTTTAAAGTATTTCTTAATAAGTAGATATTTCAGATAAACTAGCTATACTAGCAGTATAGAAAGTAAATTTTTATTCAGAGGTAGGAGGTCCTATAGAGTGTGTGTTTCTAAGGCCAATGTCTATGCCCTAGGCTGCACATGATTCAAAGCCTCAGCTGGGACCACTTACCATCTACTTTTCAGGTTAAAGCCCATTTTTATGTACTAAATAAAATGATATAAAAGAAATGTATAACGTTATATTCTAATATAGTTGAAAAATGTAGCAACTTTGGTGGCTGACAGAAATTTTTTTTTCCATTGAATTTCTTATTATAAACCCTTGTTCTTCCACAAATACCTACTTAATACTTGCTGTTTTAACTGATTTCGATACTTATAAGTTTAAAAGGGAGATTCATCACAGCTTTAAAGTATTTGTCTTTTTTATTCTTTTTACCCTATTTGGTTATCTTTACACTTGAGACTATAATTTATAATAGTTGAAAATTTATCACTTTAAAGAATGAGGCAAGTCAAATATTGTACTAAAAAGAATGACTTTAGGGATGGTATAGTGAGTACTCCCCTGATCTCCAAGGTGATTTTTCCCCTGGTTGGGAGCTGTGTTTTCTACTATTGGCTCTCAGCTGCCAGCTTGAGCGAGTGAGCTCTCCAGCTCAAATTTATACTCTGTTTCTGACATGAAATAGCTGAGGCAGGGAATGTTGAATATTTTGTTCCATGTTCACTTTGAAGATTTTTCCACTTCCTTAGTCTAACTCACTGCCGAACATTTGCATCTCAATGTAGATCTATTTTTAGATTCTAAACACATTTTGAGAAAATTTTCAATTTAACACTTTATATACCATCAAAAACATAACAGATGAAAGAAAATATTAATAAACTAGATCTCACTAAAATTAAAAAATATATCTGCTCAGAGAAAATGTCTGCAAAAGGCACATTTGATAGCAACTGTTACCAGAACTATACTAATGAACTCCTAAAAAAATAAGAAAAAATAATCAACTCAGTTAAAAATATAGATAAAAGACCTTAACAGAATTCATCAGAGATAAACAGATGGCAAATAAGGATATGAGATGCATCAGTTATCTTTAGGGAAATACAAAGTAAAACAACAATGAGATATGATTACACACCTATTAGAATTGCCAAAATGTAAACTGACAATACCAAATGCTGATAGGAATGTGAAACAAAGTCATCTTAGAAGACACTTTAGTTTTCATATAAACATACTCATAGCATACAATCCAACAATTGTGCTCCTTTGCATTTACCTAAAGGAGTTGAAAAATTATGTCTCACGTAAGAATCTGTAAACAATTGTTTATAATTTTATTCTCAATTGTCAAAATTTGGAAACAACCAAGCTGTCCTACAGGAAGTGAGTAGATAAATAAGCTATAGTACATGCAGATGATGGAATATTTTATAATACTAAAAAGAAATGAGCTATCATACCATGGGAAAACAATGAAAGTGAATGAAGCCAATCTGAAAAGACTGCATGCCATATAGTTCCAATTATGTAGCATTCTAGAAAAAGCCAAACTATGGAGACAGTAGATAATTTCAGTGAAAGTGCTTTGCATGATAATGTCCTGACAAATACCTGTCATTGTACATTTATCCAAACTCACAGAATGGATACCAAGAGTAACCTTAAACTGGATTCTGAGTGAAAATGTTGTATCCATGTAGGTTCATCAATTGTAACAAATGTACTAGTCTAGCTAAGGATGCTGATAGAGGATGTGCATATGTGGGAGTAGGGGATATATAGGAAATATCCTTATCTTCACATTAATTTTGCTGGGAACTTAAATTGTTAAAAAAGTTCACCAACTCAGGTGAATTATACAGTTAACATGCAACAGTGAGTTAAAATTAATATGTGGTAGAGTTTATTTTAGAGATAAAAATTATTAATAGCTTTGTAAATTATTTTATTAATGTGTATCACAGAATCATTAAGAACATACAGGGATTGCTTACCATTTTTGGTTATACTTTCTTATGTTTTATGGGGCAAATTATTTGCTCTAAGGGAGTTGCAAATATCTGGCATGACATCAAATCCTTTGTTCCAGCCATTGAAGTCTCTGCTTCTTGAATATTAGCTATTTGTAGAAATTTGACACAGAAGCACATATCCTGCCATATACCTACAAAAAGGCATTTCAAGAGTGTGTGAGGAAGATGGACTTGGACACAGCCATTTTGTTGAAATACAGGACAAGTTCTTGAAGCTTTACATAACATTAGCCAGTCATTAACATGGTTAATTAACATTAACCTCAATTGTTCAGTTATTTTTTTTTCTTCTCAGAATTAGTTTATAACAATTTGGGGCTTTTTGTGGTTCCATGCAAATTTTAATATAATCTGTTCCATTGCTTGAAAATGTCATTGAAATTTTGATCAGAATTTTGCTAAAACAAAATTTGTCTTAGGTAAGATGGACATTTTAACAATGTTAATTCTTTCTATCCATGTCCATGGAATATTTTTAAATCTCATTATGTCTTCTATTTCTTTTAATATTGTCTTATAATTTTTATTGTGTAGGTCTTTCACCTTCTTTGTTAGATTTATTCTTAGATATTTGATTCTGTTGGATGTAATTGTAAATGGAGTTGTGTTCTTGATTTTTCCTGCTGACTTGTTTGTATATAAAAACACAACAGACTTTTGTGAATTAATTGTGTAGTCAGCCAGTTTAACATTATGGATTTTAATAGATTTTGTTGGATTATTTTGGGTTTACTATGTATTATACTATCATATTATCGGCAAATAGTGATAATTTCACTTATTTTCCAATTTGAATTTCTTTTCCTAGTCTAGTTGCTCTGAGACTGCTAATACATTAAATTATAAGAGTGAGAATTGGCAGCTGTCTTGTTCCTGATTTTAGAGGAAAATTTTTAATTTTTGCCATTAATTAATATGATATCTGTGAGTTTGTAATATATGAGCTTTATTACGTTGAGATAAATTTCTTCTACCCCCATTTTTCAAGTTTTAATTTTTACCATAAATAGGTTCTGAATCTTTTTAGATGCTTTCTCTGCATCAACTGAAATGACTTTTTGATATGACTTTTGTCCTTTATGTTGATGAGATATATTAATTGACTTTTGTTTGTTGACCATCCTTCCATTCTTGGGATAAATTCCACTTGATCATGATATATGATCCTTGTAATATATTGCTGAATTGGGGCTGCTAGGTTGTTGTGTTTTATTTTTTTTTTAGGAGTTTGCCATCTGTGCTCATCAGACATATTGGCTTGTAGTTTTATTTCTCTTTTTGTATGTAATTTTCATGTCTGCTTGTAACATCAAAATGCTGATTTCATAGAACATGATTAAAAGATTTCTATCTTGTTCATTTTTTTAGAACAGTTTGAGAAGAATAGGTATTAAATGTTTTGAAGTCCTGGTAAAATTTATCATTATAACTGTATGGTCCTGTTTTTTGTTTTTGAAAGACCATCGTCGAGTCTTTTTAAAGAATTCAGCAGAGATACTTGGTTACTAGGGATTTAGATAACTCTGAAACCTCCTTTTAGTTTAATGCCTATGTTTTCTTATGAAGTCTTCTTTGAACTTAATTTATTATGTTTTCCCAATATGTTCTGCTTCCACAGTTCCTGAGTACTCTAGATTTTTGTTTCCCAGGTTCCCTTTGTTACATCACAATTCCTTTTTACCCTGGTTGTATTTTCTTAAGGTAGGTTTTATTGAGGTATACTTTCTATAAAATGAAATTCCCCCTTTAATTCCCCCTTTAAAGTGTCCAGCTTCATGAATTATGATAATTATGTACAGTTGTGTAACCATCACTACAGTCAAGAGACAGAACATTTCCTTACACTACAAAGTGATTGCAAGACCTTTTGCACTTGTCTTCCCCAACCACTGGCTTTAGGCAATCGCTACTTGCTTTCTGTCAGTTTGATAGTAGAATTTTACATAAATAGGATCATAAAGTATGAATTGTTTTGTGCTTAACTTTTTCCTAATTATCTTAATATTAAAAAAAATCCATACATGTTGTTACATGCATCAATTATTTCATTCCATTTTATTGTTGAGTTGCATTCCATACTTTGGATATATAATTTGTTTATCCATTTACTAGGTCATGATAATTTAAGTTGTTTACAGTTTTGAATTATTGTAAATAGTGAACTTATATAAATTCATGTACTATATTATAGGGATATTTGTTTACATTTTTCTTAAGGATTGCTGGGTCATACTGTATGATGTCTTCTTAATAGCTCAACTTACTCTTTTCCGAAGTAGATATATCAAGTTTTACATCTGTTAGCAATGGATGAGTGCTCTAGTTCCTAATTATCACTGACACTCAGGATTGCCAGTCTTTATAATTTTAGCTATTCTGATAAGTGGATAGTTGTCATCATATTGTGATTTTAATATTCATTTCTATAATAGTATAATTGAATATATTTTCAGATGCTTATTTGCCACTTGTATATATCTCCTTTAGTACCCATTTAAAACTTTTTGAGCTTTATGAGTTTTTTTTTATTCTGGAAATAATCCCTTTGTCAAATGTTTATTCTGCAAATATTTTCTCTCAATGTAGTTTACCTCTTTTAAAGTTTTCTAATTTTATTTTATTTTTATTTCTGAATTTTTATTTTCCTAATGTTTTTCCAAGAGCAAAGGGTTTAAAATGTCACAATGATTTTCTTTTATATTTTAGTCTAGAGTTTTATAACTTTTGCTTTAATATATAGGCTCATAATCAATTTCACACCTACAAATCCATTACTGTTTATTATTGATGTGTTGACATTGCTCTGTTTCTACACAAATAGTATCATTAGATGCAAAAGACATTTTCTTCTCCATTAAATTACCTTAGTAAGTGTCAAAAATCAATTCATGAATAACCGTGGATCTAGTTCTGGAATCTCTTGCTGTATATAGCTACATGCATTCTTGTGAGAATACAACATTGTCTTCATTATAGTAGCTTATAGTAAATCATAAAATCAGGTAGTGTGATTCCTTCCACTTGTCTTATTTTTTTTCCTTTGTAATTTTTTTGATGTTTTTAGGTCCCTTTTTTGAGAATTATCTTGATGATTTTATAAAAAACTGATTGCTATGATTATGAAACATTTGACATTGACTTGATAGATCAATCTGGGGAGAAGAAATAGTTTGACAAAGCTGGATATTCTATCAGGGTTATATTATCTTTCTCCATGTATTTAGATCTTATTCAATTTCATCTTGCAATGTTTATAATTTTCAGTGCATAAGCACTGAAACATCTTTGTTAAATTTATCTCTAAGATCTATTTATTTAATGTTCTTATAAGTGGAATTAAAAATTTTTGGTTTAATATTTTTACTGTTGAATTTATTTAGTAATGTTGCTAAAATACTAATTTTTGTTTTTCTATTTGTCTTTGCATACTATGATCTTGATACATTTGTTTTTTATTACTGGTTGCTATTTTGTAGATTCCTTAGGATTTTCTACATATACATTTATGCCATATGAAATAGTTTTACTGATTGCTTTGTTATCTTTATGCCTTGTGATATAATTTTAAATAAAATAATATATATCAGATAATCCTTGCCTTTTTCTTAATCTTAGGTGGAAAACTTTGGATCTTTCACTATTGAATATGTTATTTGTAGGTTTCTATAGAGATTTTAATCAGGTTGAGGAAATTTTTAATTTTTTTGCATTCTTAGTTTAGTGAAATAATTAATAAAAAAATAGTAAGCAGGTTTTGAGGTATTTTGGGGGACATTATGATACTTTATTGTTAATTCCATTTTTATATTAATATTTATTTTTCTTTAGCTCTCAAAGCCAAATTCCATGATATTGAAATTGCATTGAAGATTTTTAATTCCTTATTTCTGTATCAACTGAAGTAATCTTAAGTTTTCATCTACTTTATTTTATTGATATGATTATGTTGAATGATTTTCAGATATGGAACAAACCTTGTAGTCTCAGGTAAATACAAATGGATCATAATGTATTATATATTTTTACATATTGTGAGGTATAATTTGTCCATACTTTGTTATGACTTTTTAATTTGTATGTCATGAAATATGTCTCATGAAAATTAGAAATTTTTTAATTTCAATGTTAGAATGATACTATTCAAATATAATGAGTGGGGAATTTTTCCTTCTCTATTTCTGAGAGGGGTTGTGTAAGACAGGATTGGCAAGCTTATTTCTTAAATATTCTATAGAGTTCACTACTGAAGACATCAGTTCATAGAGTTTTCTTTAGGGTTAATTAATTAATTTATTAATTATCTTAAGATGAAGGAAGGAAGATGGCAGGAATGAAGACAGATAAGCAGCAAGCAGGAAACGAGAAACATTTTTTTAGTTGTTTATTTTAGTTGTTCCACTGGGCTCCAGATGATGAAGCCTGTCCTTGCATTTTATGTGGACTGTGCTCCAGGCTCAATCTTAATCCCTAAGTCACTAGGGCCTAATGTTAATTTTTAAGCACAGTTTCAGATTCTTTAACTGATAAAAAGTTTTTCAAAATTTCTGTTTCTTTTTAATCAGGTTTATTTAATTTTCATTTACAAGGAATTTGTCCTTGACATCTAAATTATCAAATTCATACATATAACATTAGACTATTCACTTTTTATTATTCTATTGTCAATAAGATCTGATGTGGTCTCCCCTCTTTGTGTCTTTTTTTCCCTCTTCATTAGCAAGATGTTTATCAATTTCAGAACTATTCGGGGCTATTTTACCTAAATAGCCAGGGCTATTTCACTTCAGGGCTATTTCACCTAAATTCTCCCACTCATTCACCTTAAATAAGACATGTTAATGAACTAAATAATCAATCCATGCATACATATAACTGAGCTGTCATGTATTTGACATTTTTTTATTATTTGATACTGTGATTTAACTATGGCTATCAGAGACCTTAACAATGTTAAGCAGATTATAACTGAACTTTAATTGAATGTTTTTGCTTTTATTTTTTGAACCAGTGTATTAGACCATAATAGGCTACTGGACATAAGCAATTCCAGAGACATCCCTAGGTTCACCTACATATGCACACATATGTGCACTAATTGTGCTAGTATTTGAAATATAATTATTAGGTCTCTTGAAAATATACTGGTGAAAAAGCATATTGCTCACTTCCACAGAATTTACAGTGTCATGAAATAGACAATAAACAAGTAAAAATGTAAATATATAGTACCAGTTTTGTTAAGTGCTATGAATTAAGTAAATAGTGCATTTTTATAGAGAATAAAAACAGAAGTAATTTCTTTCTTTATCATAAAACTTGACTGAAGGTAAAATTCTCATTTTCTGTGATCTTTCTTTTGGAAGTAATCTAGCTCTGTTTGAATGTTTGAAAAGAAAAGCAACTCTTAAATATCAGAGATTAAAAAAAATGTATCAGATGATCTCATTATTATTACCTTGTGTAGACATAAGGTATATGCTGTAAGCATTTTGTGATTGTTCTGTGTTCTGTGGTTCTTGGTATTTTAAAGTACTTGTCTTACAGCTTTCAAAAATAAATATAATTAGTTAGAAAACACCAGCTTCCTTATTTTGTGATATATTAAAACACCTGAACTAGTAGAATGAGATTGTTATGTCATATAATGATAAAATAATTTAGGTGTTGAATAGATCTTAGTACAAATAGTCTTTTGTTGCAACTTTATCATTATGTGAGTATGATATTTAGGAAGTTACTTAAACACTAGATGCTTGGCATCTTTATCAAGTAGGAGATAACAAAACTGTTTCAAACAGAAAGACAGGAATGACTTTATGAGGAAAGGAAAAAGCCCTTTATATAAAAAAATAAGGAGTCTAATTTAGGGTAAATCTAGATGTAATTAGTTCCATTTATATTTTTGAACATTATGATTTCTTTTTAAAAATGATGGTAATTTTAGTTTGTAACTCACAAAGCATAAAGTTACCTAATAGACATTTCTGGCAGAAAAATACAAGATGTTACTTGAGGAGATAAGAGGGAGCCTAAAACAAAACTAAGACCAAATTGGTTTTAATTCAAGCAATATGATTTTTCCCATAATATTTAAGCAAATCTTCTCTTTGTAATTTAAATCACCTTCAAAATGGATTTTTGATATTCAAACTAATTATTTGAATATTGATTCATTAATGAAAACTAAAGTCTTTTTGTTAGAGGGTTGTTATAAAAATGAAATAATATGTTTTATTTGGACAGACATCATGAAATATATGTTGGCCAATCCCATTCTGAGGTAGATATCTAGTTTACTGCTTTATTTAATTCATTTAGTGTTAAAAAGTTTTTTAAAAATCTATAAACATAAGACCTGATTCTCTAAAAATCCTGGAAGAAAACAGAGAAAAAAACATAGATATTGGCCTTAGCAATAATTTCTTGAATATGAAGCCAAAGTACCCGCAACAAAAGCAAACACAGAGCAGTAGGATTATATAAAACTAAAAAGCTTCTGTACAGCAAAGGAAATGATCAGCAAAAAGAAATGACAGCCTACAGAATGAGAGAAAATATTTGTAAACTATGCATCTGAAAAGGGGTTAATATCTGAATTATAAAAGTATATCATATAACTCAGTGGCAAAAATATATATTATCAATTAAACATGAACAAAGACCTGAATAGAAATTTTTTTTCAAAGAAAACATAGAAATGTCTGACAGGTACATGGATACCACTAGTCATGAGGGAAATGCAAATAAAATCCACAAGAGTTATCACCTGATATGTGTTAGGATGACGAGTATCAAAAAGATAACAAATGAAATTTAGCTGCCCATGCTGTATTTCAGTGGATGGAAAAACCTTATATCACTTACTGAAAAGTTTATTTCAGATAACATTCTTAATATTTTCCTTAAGAATTTGCAAAATGATGTTTAAATATTCCTACTGAGATGCTTATGGAAAATTAGTAGTTTTTTACTAAATTTAAAATTTTTTTATTAGATTTTCATAATTGAGATAAGATATTGACCAAATCAATTTTCTAAGCTTTTTCATTCACAGGGCAGTGCTTATATATTTATGAAATGTTTCTAAAAACATAACTTGTACATCAACATTCTTAAATGATATTTGAGGTACAGGATAAAGAATCCTAATAAATTAGCATTTGATTTACATACTTATTTTATTTTTATATAGATTTAAAAAGCATTCAAGTTTTACGTTATATTAAACTTTTGGAATTTTATCTGCATAGCTTACTTCTTTGAGATGGGGAGTGTTTCTTACCTCCTAGTGGTTTAAAATACCTTTATAGATCATTTTTTTCTTTGTTTTTTTAAAATATCAATTCAGGACTAATGAAATAGACTACTATCAAGTCCTATCAGAGTTTTCAGATTTTCTTTCTTTTTCTTTTTTTTTTTTTGTTATCCTCATTTGAATCTATTTACATTTATTTTTAAGCATCTTACTTGTATTTTCTTAGCTTATATTTAAAATTATAGTTTAATTTAGTTTTTAAAGCACCAAATATAGGAATCTAGAAGTGAATGCCACATACTAGTGTTTCTCAGACATTTTACACAGTGCTTTTCCTAACTTTAACCTTTATACATTTTTAATCTTAGAAATGCTTCCTGCAGAATTTATCCATTAAGAAGTTGTTTTGTAGATACGCTGGGGTTTATTTTTAATGTATACCTGAATGCTCACTGTTGACAAGTCAAATGTTTCCCTGCACGTAAGTCCCTGCTGAGTGAAATGTATTGCCACAGCTAAGAAGTTTGCATAGAAAAGTGAATCATCAGGGAGTTAGATTGATGTATGAAAGACCTACAGGAAATGAAATTGAATTGCTAGCCAATAGTAGCAATTAAGAAAGAAATAGCTTGTGCCAAAATGTTCCTGGAAGCTTACTTGTAGAACCTCTTTTTCTTTGCTTTACCAAACACTTTAATTGCATTTTTATAACAAAATGTCCCATTCAAATTGTAAAATTATTTTCCTTTGAAGCAAAAATTTGCTTCTGTTCACATTTTATAATTTTATAAATAAATTTACATGGATAGTTTTTTACTTACTCTGACAATCTTTGTCTCAATTATAGCATTTGTTTTTTATTCTTTAATGTAATTATAAAATATTTGGATTGAATTTGCCACATGATTTAGTTTTCTATTTTAATTATGCTTTAAAAAATTCTTTCATGTTTTTTGCTCTGTATATTTGGTTAGCCATATAGTCTTTCATTTATTTCCCTGGTACTTACTGCACACATTCTTGATTTACTGGAGTTTTTGATAAATGGGAGCTTTTCCATTTTCAGAAAATTGAAATGATCTTACAATTTAATACCGTTTAACTCCTTTCACTGTTGTTCATTTACTGCAACTTATTTCTACATATATTTCCACACTTATTAAACAATATTACTCTTATTTTATAGTTAATATCCTTTTTAATTTACCCATTTAATTATCCTTTCATTCCTTCTTGCATGTCCATGCCTTAATCTGAGATAATTGTTCCTCTTTCAGTTTCAGAATTCTTTCAGTATTTCTATTTCGTTTTTGCTGGTGTTGGAGGAGTCTGGGGGAGGATTTAAGGGCAAGCTGACTATAGAGTTGTTATCGGGGCAATCAGGAGCTCTTTACCCACTCCTCTGCTCTTGCAATGTACCTTCCACCCACTGTTCCCTTAGCTGGAGGTATTTCCAGGACACAGCTTTGAGGAAAGTTTATCGAGACCATCTGGAATATATATGTGACTGAACCCTGTTGAAGCCTCTCTAGAAGTGTGGAGACCGTCTCCTCTTGCAGCTGATCAAGACAAGCTTTTTATGAAAATTCCTTTGCTTATTAAAACTCTTATCCGTCAATCTGAAGTGATTTTATTTTTCTTCACTCTCTCTTTGTCCTTCGCCAAAGGGCTGGTTTTTAATTTAATTTCACTATGAACTTCCGAGCTTGTGAACCAACACTTGGTGACAAATTTGTCCTGACTTTATTTATTTGAAATATCTCCATTAAGTGTAAAGCATTGTAGATACTTTTAGTGATTGTAACTTTTGGGGGAAGAATTAAATTCTTTTTTTGGCAGAGGAGGTAGGAATAGATCACCATGTTGCAATCATGATTGAAGAATTTAGGACTGGATTCAATCTTTCTTAGGACTGGTTTTGTTTGCTTTGCCCTATTACCAAAGTTTAGTTTTATTTAGGGATTTGAATTGAAAACATCAAGTGTTTGTTAGGTTCTTTTTCCTTCTTGGCAGTCCTTAAATTCCAGTATTTATTCTTTCCAGCACTATGTGAGTTGCAAGTGTAGAAATTTCTTCTTAGATTTTATTGTTAAGTTTTATTTTCTGCTTGGCTTTTTGACCTCTTGCTTTATGTAGCTATGAATCATCAAATGCTCTGAGGGGAAAACAGAAAAAATGGACTCACCTCTCTGAATTTCCCCTCTCTACAACATTTGGCTCTGTTTTTCTTTGATATATTCAAAATTTTGTGTTTTTGTTAAATTTATCCAGCTTTTATGATTTTTCATTTTTCTCGTTAGGTTTTTTTTTTTAAAGAGCTACTTTATTATAGAGCAGAACTACTTGTTTAAATCTTTGCTAATATCATCCAGATAGATTTGAAAAATTATTGAATGGGTTAAATATTTTGTGTCATTTGAGCAATAACAAAGAAGCATTTGGATTTAAGAAAAACATTTGGTGAAAGGTCTTGTTTTCTTATTTTATGTTTTTAGAGTTATGGTACTAGATAGTGTCAATTTGTTCTAGGAGAACATTTTAAAAGAATAAACATGAGGCTCATTCTGTTTCCACAGAAGACTGAAACTCTGGTGAAGATAGACAATATTAGAGGAATAGCTCATATAACTGACAATAAAAATAATTGTACATGGAATGCTTTGCACTTGAATGGGAGAAACTGTTAGAATATAAAAGTCAGAGAACATCTGAGAACTTTCGTTTTTCTTTTAAAGATATTTTTCCTATGAAGCAATGGAGATTGTCATATAAATAAAATCATGTAGATGAAATTCTCTGGAGGAAATCTATATCTGTGGTAGAACAAGTTCATTGTGGTTTTAATTTACTAGCTGTAAAGAACTAGAAAGGCACTAAGTGAACATTGAAAATGCCATCTCTAACAGATGATGAAAGAGCAGGAAATTTGTTGTCCAACTTCATAGCAAAGATCATTCATTGGGAAACTACTGATAATTTTGTTGGTTCTTTTTGTTTCTGATTTTTGTGGAGGTAGAGATGTGTATAGCATGTATAGCTTGTCAGACATAATTACTCTTTCAAAATATTTGATAAAGATAAGTTGAATATTTTCCAGTAGTCTAGAAATGCTGTTGTAATATGTGTATTATACTTTCTGTTGTATTTCAATGCATTGTTCATATTTATAGACACAAGAAATATGGAAAATTAAAGGATTTGAGAGCTATATTTATCTTGTGTTTGAACTACTTTGTTATTTTATTTTAGTTTATTTAAAATGATTTTATTGGAGATATATTGTATTTTAACATTAATTAGATTTGACGTATACATGTAAGCAAATTTACATCTGTATATAATACAGTAGGTTTACCACTCATTCCTTTTTTCCCCTTCACCATACAATTAATCCCCGCGAACCCATTTGTCCTCAACCCTTCCCTCCTCTCTTCTAGCACACTCTAATTTGCTCCCACCCCTCCCATTAAAAGTCTATTGTTTGGATTAGTTCTCATTTTTTAAAGTCTGTTATTTAATTTAGTTTGCTTTCTTTATACCTCATATGAGTGATGTCATATGATATTTTTCCTTCTCCTACTGGATTTTCTAGCTAAGATAATTCTCTCCAAGTTCATTCATTTGTTGAAAATGGCAGAAATTTTCCTTTTTTAATGGTTGCAGTATTCCATTGTGTACATACACCATATTTTCTTTATCCTCTCATCTGTTGATGGGCAATTAGGTTGTTTTCAGCTCTTGATATAGTGAACAATGTTGCAGTGAACATGAGCATTCTTATATCTCTCTGAGTGTGTTGTTATTTTGGGGAGGTGGTGAATACGCAGTAGAGGAATAATGGGTTCCTATGGAATTTCCAGTCTCAATTCTTTGCTTTCCAAAATGGTTGCACCATTTTACACTACCACCAACAATGAATAGAGTTCTCTTTTCTTCATATCCTCTCTAGCACTTGTTTCCATTCTTTGGGATGATAGTCATTCTCACAGGTGTGAAATGATTTCTCATTGTTGTTTTGGTTTGCATTTCCTTAATTGACAAGAGAATAGAGCATCTTTTCATTTACTTGTTGGCCATATGTATGTTGTACTTAAAGAAGTCTCCATTAAGTTAATCCACCCATTTTTTAATCGGACTGTTTTTTATTGTTGAATTTTTTAGTTCTTTATATATTTTGGATATTAACCCCTTATCAAAGATGTGATGAGCAAGTATCTTCTCCCATTAGTGTGTCTTTTTGTTTTGGTAAGAATCTCTTTCACTGTCCAGAAGTTTTTTTATTTTGATATAATTCCATTTGTTTATTTTAGATTTTATTTCCCTTGCCTTTGGAGTTGACTTTCCAAAGATATCTTTTTAGTCAGTGTCCGGTAGTGCTTTGTCTATGTTTTCTTCCATGCATTTTATAGTTTCTGGTCTTTAATCCACTTCGAGTTAATTTTTGTATATGGTGTTATATAGTGGTCTAGTTTCAACATTTTGCATGTAACTATTCAGTTCTCCCATTACCATTAAGTAAAGAGACTATCCTTGTCCCATTTGTAAGTTTTTGACTCATCTGTCAAAAATTAAATATCTATTTGTATGTGGGTTTATTTTTTGACTTTCAGTGTGTTCCATTGAACTGTATTGCTGTTTTTATTCCAATTCCATGCTTTTTTGATTATTATTATTGCCTTTTAGTAGAGTTTGAAGTCAGGGAGCATGATTCCTCCATTTCTTTTTTTCTCCTCAGAATTGTTTTCGCTATCTTGGGTTGCTTGCAGTTCCAAATAAATTCCATGATTTTTTTGTTCTTGTGTTATATATCTGTAAAGAATGTTTTTGGAATTCTGATGGGGATGCCATTAAATATGTAGATTGCCTGGGGTATTATGGCCATTTCCACTGTGTTAATTTTTCCAGTCTGTGAGCATGGGATATCTTTCCATTTCTTTATGTCATCTTTTGTTTCTTTTAGCAGTGCCCTGTAGTTTTCAGGATATAGGTACTTCACTTCTTTGGCTAAGTTTATTCCATGATATTTCATTCTTTTTGATGCAGTTGTAAATGATATTGTTTTATTTAGTTCTCATTCTGCATTTTGTTAGCATAACATAAATGCAACAAATTTTGAATATTAATTTTGTAGCTTGTCATTCTACTGTATTTATTTATTATTTCTAGTAGCTTTTTACTTGAGTCTTTGGGGTTCTCTATACATTATTATCATGTCATCTTCAAATAGTGATAGTTTCACCTGTACCCACAAGGGGGCACTAGCGGGTAGCATTGAGGTTTGGGACTGCCTTCTCACTGTAATCAAAGGCAAACTCTTCCAAAATCTTGAAGAACAGGAAGTTCTCTCAAGCATTCCCCATGAGGCCAACATTGATGGAAATCTGTATCTGATGAGTGGGGTTTCTGGGTGGGTGGATATGCAGTGTGTCAGATTTCCACTCTGTGGAAGGGGTTTGAGTTTTCGGCTGATTTCCAGTTATGTCTGCGTCAAGTGCCATTTGCGTGGGCTCCAGCTCAGCTCCCTGTGCTCTGGCCCTCCTTTCACCCCCCTCTCAAGTTGGCCCTCCATTGCTCTGCATCGCAGTCCCACTGGACCTGCCTCTTGTTTCCTCCACAGCTGATCCCATAATCCCTAGCCTCTGCTCCACTGTACATTCAGAGACTCCCGAATCCAAATCAGTGGCTTAGCTGAGAACTGCGCTGGGTGCCCTCACCCCCCATCAGTCATCAGCTATTCTGTCTCTCCCTCAAGTGCTGGTTGTTTCTTGGTATTTGTCTCAGGAAAATACGTGACTTTTTTTTGGTTTGTTTTTTTCTGATGTCTATGGTGAGTGACCTAAAAGTGTGTCCTATCAATTCACCATTTGGAAGTCGACCTATATTTTAAAAAGATTTGTGGAGTGTTAATTTTCCCCTAAAAATTACCTTCTATTTAAGATTGAATATTGCTTATGCCTGAAGTTTTAAAATAGATGTTACAAAAACATTCTTTTTTAAAGTATGTTTTCAATGCCATACAAATCAGTGAGACCCATAAACACTTCGTTAATAATGAAAAGACGAAGTTCTATCCTCATAGTGATGAATTTCCTACAATTAATAGAGAGCTAGAGTGGCTATGACTGAAGAGTTTCCTTCCTTCCTTCCTTCCTTCTTTCCTTCCTTCCTTCCTTCTTTACTTTCTTTTCTGATCCCTTCCTACCACCCTCCCTTCCTTTTTTTGATTACTATTATAGAAAACTTGTACTTGTTACTCTAATTTGAGGGCAAAATATGGTATTTCTAATTATTAAAAATAACTGTATAAAGAAAATTTATTCTATAATATACCTACTCCAAATTAATGATTTACATCTGAAAATGAAGTATGGAGCCTACAGGACTAGTTTATAATTTGAAAGTTTTTTTTTTAACCTAATAGTCACTTCTGGTTTAAAAACAATATCAAAAAGCATAAAAATAATACTAAAATATAATACTATGTCTTGTCTAACCTTGGTGAATAATCTACATAAGAATGAGAATATATTCTTAAAGAATTATTTTCAAATATCTATTTTAACTTTAAGCAAAATATTTGGTTTTAAATATCTAGTGAAACATGGGATAACAGTGTTTATTCCTCCTCAAAATGCTTTCTTTGTGATTTGTTGCTACCTTTTTTAAAAAAAAAATCTTTGTTTTGCAGTGATGGTATGGCATGTTCCATTTAAAAATAGTCTTTCAGATTGATTTATACCAATAGTGATACATAGTCTCATGTCATGCAAGAGAGGTCAAAACACAAACAACTAAATAACAAATGAATCAGCTATGGTAATCTTCAAAGGCATATTTCTTCAAACACTGAATATAGGCTCAATCAAAATTATTGCAGTTTTTGTGTAGCTGTAGGTTTTTATAATTATATTGCTATATTGGAAACTGAGGAGATAATATAATAAAAGATTAAAACCTTATATAGCCCTCATGTACATGATAGAAAGGCAAAATATAAACTCTAAAATTAAAGAATAAAAAGGTAATTAAATGTATATATTAAATAGACATATATTAATATTTTAATGCCAGAGAAGAAAAAACAGCTAAAATAATCAACAATGGTGTCTCTGTGATAAAGACTAGGTGTTAGAATATAAAATGTGTTAGTAAGTTTTTAGAAGTCTTTTGTTACTATTTTGCAAAAGAAAAAAATTATGTATCATTGTAGGAAAAGGTTTATAGAAATAATTTTATACAATTATTTTACATATTTGTTTATTTATTGGTGTTGTCACTCGGTTACAGTGAGAGCTCTGGAAGAGATTGGCGCTTCAATACAGGCTCTTATGTCTGACATATATAAAATTAGCATGCAAGACACAGCACACAAAGGTTAAGCAGGAAATTTATTTAAGCAGGAGACATAGTACATCTCTCAAGTCTATGAGAAGCTGGTTGAAATCAATTAATCATTCAGCACCTCTCTTGCCTGCAGCACATAGTTCTGGGAAGTCTTTCTGGTAATTCCTTCTATCACCACCCCCGAAGACACCTAATAACCAATCAACAGAGCCAGACTGACAATTTTTCCATTTTGGGCTTTGTTTCTGACCCTTGGACCACCACAGGAACATAAGGGTTGTTTTGTTTTGATTTGTTTTTGATTGGTTATTGTTGGTCCTGCCATTTGCTTGGCTCTCCTTTGTTCCTTTGTCTGGCCTCTTGCCCCACCCCCTAGATTACACCACCAAACAACTGTATTTAAATTGTTACGATATTTAAAAAAATGTATTTCTTCTTTGAGGAATTAATTTCCTGATATAACAAAGTCTGGACCTAATAAAAAATTAAATATAATTTACCATAAAAGTGAAGACCTTGACTAGCACATGTCAATCTGATTTATAATATACTCTGACAGACAGATGTATGTGTGTTCAGCATTTCATAGAGAAATTGGAGTCACAAATATAACTAATTGAGAACAAAACTGAAATTTAGGTATGTATTCTTTTACTAAGTGATGTGAATTATTCATTGAATTTAACACATATGCTGAGTTTTCAGAATTATTATTATCATACAACGGAGATGATTAGTAGTCAAGATAAATGTTTTTAAAATTAAAAAAAAATGATGGTACTAATTTTTAAAAGCAGCTTGCTAAATGTCTTATGGCTGCCAGAGTTTATAGAAGTAACCATGGTAACTGTCTCACAATGCTTTGTGGTTAAATGGGTTTAAAAATCTTCATTTTAAAACATAAATACTTTGACAGCTGTAAGAATATTTACATTGCTTCAAATTTTGATTTGATGGCACTACTTGGAACTAGAAGAACTAAGCATTATAAAAAAGCAGTTTGAGCTATGCTTAGAATACTTAAGAAGTACTTGATTTATATATTTTTTACATTTTATTTTTATATATTTTTCACTTGAAAACTTTTATTATTTCTTTTGTTTACATTGCTATCTTATTTTCAGAATATTGAATTTACACCTCAGTCTGTGTGCATATCTCCACACCCACCATCAAAGTTCTAGTACTTTATTTTTATAGATTGGGTTGGTCTATTTAGGGGGAGTTAGTGAAGGAACTAGGAAAATTATAAAATCCCTGGGATTTTGTCCAGGTGCATAGAAATCATCAGTTCCTTTTCTCTTTTCTTCGTATACTCTCTTCTGCTTATTCTTTCTCATTAATCTGACATTTGATAATTAATATGCATTTTCTTATTTAATTTTTTAAATTAAAGTTGTCAGTGCATTGTGATGCTCTAGAATTTATTCAGGGATGTGCAAAGTATTGTTAGTATTCTCACTAAAGATGCATGTTTGCCTTAATGTCTGAAGTAGGATGTGCAATTTGGCTAGAGTTCAGGATATAATAGAAGGAAACACTTGTTGAGTTTTTATGAATGCTACTATTTTTAAAAGAGTTTGAAAAAATATAGACTTGTTTTTTCACCATCACCATCATTATATAATGAGATATGTCAATTAATCAATAATAGATTCTCCAAGGGAATTAGTGATGAAACACAACAGTAGAAGTAGATGTCTCAAGTACTTAATACACAGTTTTAATAAAAACTAAAAAAAGACCAATATTTTACTGGTAGAACATCAAACTGACGTTCATGAATATCAGTGATTATCTGCACTTGAGCCTGCCCTTCCTGCCTTCTCCTGATTATTGGAGCTCATTTTAATCAGCTGGTTAGAACTGAAAATAGTTATACCAAAATTTTTTAAAGAATGTGGTGGATTTGTAAATTTTACATATATATCTTTCAGAAGCAAGATTAGTCTGTGATATTCACTAATTTTTAAAACTATCTTTAATAGTATGACCTAAATAGCATGCTAAAAGTTAGTGTATATGTACACTTTATAATAGAGTGGAAAAATATTGATTTTGTGAATGTATTGATTTTTCTAAGAAATCTACATTAGTCATTTTCATCAATTTATTTAAGAAATAAAGAACTTATTATAAGAGATCAAAAGTTAGACAACTTACTTTTTTCTCTTAATTTGTATAGTTTCATAATTCACTGAGTTAGTTTTGGTAATTTATAATTTGTCAAAATAGTCATTTATTTTGTTAATATGTTATTGTTTACTACCTTAAAACCTATTTGGTATTTCAGTTCAGTTAATCTTTTATTTTAATCTTTATTTTAACTTCCAATATCTGTTTTATATTCAAACTGTCTTTGGATTTAGTTTTTGTTTTTGGTTAAGTTCTGCATTTACAAATTTTGCATTTTTAAAACCATCCGTATCTTCTGTGTTTCTATCATTTACCTATCATCTAATCATCTATCATCTATTATCTATCATCTATTATCTATTTATCATCTATTATGTGTATATTCATCACTCTCTTTCCAGAAGGACATTTGTTGTGAGGAGTTGGGTCATGCACTTTTGGAGGCTAACAAGTCCTATGATATGACATCTGCAAGCTAGAGATTCAGGAAGTAGGTAGTGTAATTCAGTTAGCATTCAAAAGCTAAACCATTGGAGCCATGGCATCCAGATAAGACTGGGTATCCCAGTGTTAGGAAAGAGAAATATAAGATATCACAGCTTAAGTAGTGAGGCAGCATTAAAAAGGGATAGAATTTTTCTTCCTTTCCCTTTTACTTTCTGTTTATGCTCTCAATCCCCATCTATATTGGGGAGGGTAATGCAATGAATCTACAGATTCAAATGTTATTTTAATCTAGAAACACATAAACACACCTAGAAATAAGGTTTAATATGGGCATCCTGAGACCAGACAAGTTGACACAAGATTAACTATTACAAAGAGTGAGTAGGATCCAACATTATGTTGCATAATGTATGTAAAATGGATTTGAAAGCTGATAAAAGGTGTTGAACAGGGAAGAAAATGTTCTAACAAGTATTACATGTGTTTCAAACATGGTTATGTGGAGAAAAGTCTATACTGGAGAAGTAAAGATAAAGGAACATCAGATATGAGGGTGATCTTGGACTAGGCAAGCACTTTGAAAGGACTTTATCAACATTGAATGGTAGGGATGGTGGTGAGAAGTAATTAGATTTATCATATAATTTGTAGGTTGAGTCAAGAGCATTTGCTAATGAATTGGAAATGAGAAGAGGGAAAGAGAGTAATTTCTTCATTATTTCATAGTTTTGGGCCTGAAGTACAGTGGTTTCTTTTACTGAGAAGAAGATTTGGGGAGGAGCAGAGTTTTAGGCAATAGAGGAATCAAGATATCTGTCTTGAACAGATTAATATGACTAATATATTTCTGTAGAGAAAACTGATTTGTTAGTGAAATATGAGCATTTGGAGCACGAGGAGGGCAAGAGATAAAGATAAGCCATTAACTTTGGATAATATTTGAAACCTTGGGTCAGATCATCTGGAGCGATTCTGTAGAAGTATGTCTGTAGAGAAAAGGAAGAAACTAAAAATATCCATTGAGTCAGTGAATGTGAGTGAAACAAGGTTCATGAATCGATTTTGTATTTTTGTAATAGATTCACGAATATGTAGTTAGTGATTTCAGCAGAAGTTGTGACATAGAATAAAACTGATTGGCATGGATTAAAGAGAGATTGGACAATGTGAAGTCAGTGAGACTCTCATGGAGTTTTCTGTGAAATAATACTTATGAATATACTATGGTCAACAGAGAGTGTGCTATTAATGTGTATTTGGAGTAAAAATTTAGAAGTACATAGGTAGATATATAAGATTTCTTGATTATATTATAAATTATATCTAATAGTAAGCATAAATTTATATTTTATATAAGATAGAATTATTAATGTATTGGTTATATTTTCATAACTCTCATAACCTTAAAATTATACATAAAGTATATAATTTTAAAGTATAATATATACTATGTATAATATATATAAAATATACATAATTATATCATCTTAGAAATTGTATTAATATTCATAATTATGTAACAATTTTAGTTTTGTCAATTTCTATTTTTCTAAAGATAGAGCCTTTTATTCAATGTATTCTCCCTGCGAACTTCATGTTATTCAAATGTTTCCTAACTTTCAACTTTTACATATATGTAGTCTCTCTCTCTCACTCTCTATACACAGTGACCTTTGGGCTCTCATATTAACCATTTTAGTTTGTTACCCTGGAAATCTTGAGCTCCTTTGGGTCTCTCAGAAGGTTGGGAAGAACCTCTGGATCACATATTTATTGCATGTGGGCTGTAACTAACCCATCATGGTGTCTCAGAAAACTCTCCAGCTTCTCTGTCCAAGTCCTTCAGAGTGATCTGGAATAGCCTGCAGGCTTGTAGCCCTTTCTACTCTCCTGCTCTTGGGGAAGTGAATCACTATCCTTAAAGTTCTCAGATTCCCTCTTGCCTCTCCAGTGTTTCCAAAATCTCCTCCTCTCTTCTAGAGGTAATAGTGTGAAACCTAATATTTGACTTCTCTCTTATACCCCTTGCCATCCCTTTGTCAGAAAGACATTGGTTTCAGAAATTCACCCTCTTCCATATTTTTTTTCTGCTTTGGTTAGCAAAATAATTGTTTTGATGTCTTTAGTAGAAAGAACCACATACCATGGAAGAATATTTGAGATCTAAATTATCATTATTGTTCTTTATATAGTAATGTTAACGCAACATAATTTCAGAAAATATTTTAGTTTTAATTTCAACATACTTACATTGCATCAAAATCCTATTTTGGTTTTTTCTAGAAGCATATTTGCCACAAATCTAATGAAAAATGAGTTTCAATGTTATTCACTTGAATGGTCCTTCTAAAGCCTTAATAGGAATCTTAGCAATGTGTTTACGTGGTTACATATTTGGTAATTTTCAAAGTATATTATTTTTATTAACAAAGGAATCAGGTTATATAAGCTTCAGGAGCCATAATATTTAAGTGATTATTTTTTTCTTCCCTTCCTCCTTTCTCCCTTTTTCTTCCTTCTTAATTCCTTCTTTCCATCTCTTCCTTTCTCTTTCCTTCTCTACTTTGTCCATTCCCATTTTCTTCCTCTTCCTTCTTTTCCTTCTCTTTCTTAAATTTCTACTCCAACAATCCTAAATATTTCTAAAAAAAAAAAGAAAACTCTAAGAGAATAAAACAATAATAATAATGAGAACTTCTATACCTAAAATCTACTGTGAATTTACTGGGAACCTGTAAATTGACAATCTACTTATTGGATACTGTTGTTCCCACTTACAGATGAAGAAGTCAAGGCACAGAGAGGTTAAGCAACTTGCCTAATATTGCATTGAATAGGCAGAGAAACTAGAAAAGTTGTTACCTCTACAGAACCTTTGGTTAGTTCATAGAAACCCACCTTCCCATCTAATTGTAAAGGTTACAAAAGCATTCCTCTGGGGGTGATGGAATACTTCTTTACTTTAACACGTTCATAATCCTTGCTATAACAGGGCACACTGCATTCTTGGAATGAATGCCGAGTCCCTCTTGCACTTTTTCACTGGGGTTCCTTTGGACCATACACAAGCTGACAACCATACACAGGTCCTTAGATTAAGTATAAAGTAATGTAAAGGAAAGTGTTATTAACAATCTTATATTAAAAATTCTAGAAATCCATAGTTTACTTAAATATCTATTAGAACAAAATATTTCAGAAAGTTGTTTATAGTCAATATAAATGCAGATTATAAGCCAACACTATTTTAATACATATGTAATACAGAATCACAAAATTTGATAAATAAAATCTTATTCTTATTAGTCATTAAAATTCAAATATATTCTTGACCAGAAAGTCCCTCAATCCAAATATATATGAAAAATATGACTAATTATAATGCTTTAGAGAGATAACATGAGCATTTGATCATATTCAAATGCTTTCTAATGCTCTTGAGTGAGAATATTATATATTTTAGAAATAACATTTTCTCTAAAATTAAAATATGTAATATAATAAAACATAAATCATAACTAAAAGACTGAATTTATGAAAATAGTTAATAGATATTCAAAAAATATTAAAACTTAATATAAGAAAAATATGTGATAGCAGAATTATAAGTGATTCTCATGATCTCTGTCCATTGTATTACATCTGTGTCTCCTTTTGTGTGTGGATGAAACCTGTGATTTAATCCATAGGAAATGGCAAAGGTGATGGGATGTTACTTTCACAGTTTTTTTACCTTTTCTTAGACAAGCACATTGGACAGCAAGTTTCTGCATCTTGAAGAAACAACCTGCCATGTCACATTTGCTTTTGAAGAGAGTCACATGGCAGGGAAACATAGGTGGCTGCTAGGAACTAAGGACTGTCTCCACCTAAGGTGACTTGAAGAATTTGGGTCCTTATTCCCACAGATTCAAGAAAATAATCTTTCCAACCAGTTGTATGAGTCTGGAAGTGTATTCTGTAACTAAGCTACCAGATGAAAATGCAGCCCGGCTGACACTTTGCTTGTAGTCTTGTGAGACCATGAACATAGGAGTCAATTAGACCATGCTGAGACAGAGATGGTGTCATAACAGATGTGTGTTTTCTTAAGCTATTGAATTTGTAATAATTAATTATGCAAATATAGAAAATTAACAAGACAATACAGGAAAATATCAAAATTCATATCACAAACAACTTTTCTGAAAATAGTTTTGAGTTAATAAAAGATCAGTGGAAAAAATAATTTTGACTTTCACCTTAATATGTAAGAACATCACAAATTATGATTAAATACCTACTCTCTCCAGAATGTATTGATAACTAACCATTGTCTCCATTTAAGAATCATTGCCACATCACTGAAACAAGTAACAGGAAGATTAGATATCATAAACCGAGAAAAATTAAATCAGTAATCAAATTAAAAAACTAACATTTTTTATCCATTATTTAGTGAAACCATTCTAAGCTTGGAATTGATAATAGTATATCACAGAAAAAAATATTTTGTATGAAAATTTTAAAACTCGATCATAACATTATAATGAAAATAAAAATTTTAAAATGTTTCTACCAAATATTAAAAGATACTATATTTTGTTGGGAGTTAACAGGATCTGAAAGAAAAAAAATAGGTAAGAACTATAATTCAAAAAGCAAGCACAATTTATCAACTTTCTATCAAAAGCTTTTTGATAGAAATAAATGAAATAAAATGATTATCAATAAGTATTCCTTCTGGGGCAAATATAGTTGTGACTCAGAAAGTTTTGCTCTCTACATCTTTTGCCCTAGGCTCATCATAAGAATTATCTGGAGAATCCAAATTGCTATAGTAGTACAACTCAGATATACTATTTTAATGCAAAGTTCCTTTTCAAAAAACCAAGTTCATTATTGTGAAGCTGATGATGAAGGTCTCTGTGACTGCTTGCAATAGGTAGTGTCCTTATTTCTTTTGTACCAATGAGGAAAAAAATGTTCTTCTTAACACATACCAGTCACTGCTGACTTGCCTGAACTTTGTTACTTGCAAGAGACAAGGAGGACACCTTAAGATAAGAAATGACTAAATAGGATTAGTGTCCTTAATCAGGACTAAGCAATCATTTCAAGTGGAAAATTCATTGGATTTGATTGACTAAGACTACATTGACAGCAGATTGCAGAATAGTATCTCCACAGTCATATTTTAAGATGCTCTATGATCCTCATAAATGACTCATTTAATTTTTTTCCTTCTGAACTTGTCAAATCATAAATATTTAATCCTCTTAATCTTTAGCCCCACTGATCTCCCAGAATAGTTTTTGTAATCATTTATACTCATATTGAACTTAAGTTTTTAAATGGTTCTTCTTTTAAAGCTTGAACTATTTAGTGTGATTTTATGAGGCCTGAATATTTTGTGTGTGCCTCATTCTGAGATTTGTTTAAGAATATAGAGTAAGCTGATAAAAATTTGGCATAATTTGTGTTTGATTCGTGTGTTCTAAGTAAGTACATTTCAGAGAAAGTGAAAATTTTATTAAAAAATGTGTTTTCAAAGTAAAACACACAGGTGTATTTTTCTCAAATAGCTTTTTTTGCTTTGTTTTGGTTTTTAAAAAGAAGTTGCACTCTGACAGAAGACCACCCAGCTCTCTTAATGGCTTCTCTGCAGGCATCTCCATGATTATTTTATTCTGTAATATGTCCTGTCAGCACAGTTAAGTTTGACAGAGAAAACGAAGTGATCAGTGTTATTCAAGATCTATTTTCAGCTGAGAAATGATTGTAGAGGACAGGGTAGTCAATTGTCCATTGGTGAGTTAGGCTGTTAGTGACATCAAGGTTATAATTGGTTAAATGAAAAGTGAACCAAGATTGTTACTAGCCAGGAAGTCAATTTCTAGGCAAGTGGTAATATTCATTTGAAAATATTAGCCAACTACAGAGGTTTACAGTGACAGCTAGGGCTGTTTCCAGCTTCTGTATAGGTTTATATTTTATTATTTTTTCAAGATAAAGTTAATTTCAATAATTGTTGACAGTGACAACTTCTTTCAATGCTATAATTTTAGATTTAAGTAAACTGTGTTCATAAATGTCTGTGTGTTTATGTGGTGTGTATGTAAGTGAGCATTGTTTTTTGTCACCTTCCTAGAAAGCGCCTAAATTAAGGAAACTTTCTCGTTTTTTAGCAGCTAGTATTTTGATTACTTACTATAAACCAAGTTTTATATTGAAGTGCTATATACTATTCTTTAATTCCCTTTACATTGAATAGGATTTAGTGTAGACACTGGTACTTTAGTATTGAGCACTCCATAATTCAAAATGGACAAGTAAGTCTTAATACATGTGAACAAAAATTTGAGCTGATTATAGGATTAGTGCAAGCCATCTACGGCTGCAGATGCCAAGAAAATCAACCTACAGCTATATTCATAGTATAACAACTGAAACACAAGAAGCGGAAGTGGCAGATCAGACCCACATGAGACATGTTCACTTTTGGTGTGTCCTCTGGACAGAGTTTGGCTGTCATCTATTGAGATGCAGATAACCATAATAGTGCGTGATCTAGAAGCCATAAGATCATTAATTTCCAGAGAAGAAGACTGGGAATTTTGATTAAGATCCCAATATATCAATCAATACATTGAGGAAAAGTGACATCTTTTCAATATTGAGTCTTCTGACTCATGAATAAAACTCATCTTCCCATTTATCTAAATCAAAATTTCAATGGCTACAGTTTTCTTAAAATAGCACTTTATATCTTATTAAAATTATTTAAAGGCATTTCAAAATTGATTTTATTATAAATTATATCTTTAATTTTATTTTTTCATTTGTATACTTAGTGTTGCCTCATTAGTCCCACCCACTAAACCCTCATCCGTGGTTTCACTTTCTCTGGATTTAGTCATCTGTGGTTGATGCATTCAGAAATGTAACATATAATGAGATATTTTGAGAGAAAACATTTGCATAACTTTTATCACAGGATAGTGTTAGAATACGTTATTTTTACTATTTTTTTAGTTATTGTTGATGATCTTTTACTGTATCTAATTTATAAATTAAACATCATATGTATTTATGTATAGAGAAAAAAGTATATGGAGAAGAGTTTGAAACATCTGTAGTTCCAGCATCAAATGGAAGTCTTGGAATGTATCTTTCGTGGATAAAGGGAATCTACTGTATATAGAAATGCAATTGATTTTGGTGAATTGACCTCATATCTAGAAACTTGTTACACTTACCTGTTAGTTCAATTAAATCATCTATAACTCTGATTTCCATATATACAATTGTCTATGAATGTTGAGGATTCCTTTTCTTTTTTCAAACTGTTTTACCCTTTTATCTATACAATTATTAGTGTCTTTTATTTTCAGTAAATGTTGTTCTTGGAAGCAAGGTTGAGAGCCCCTCCTACCTCATGCAACCTTTCCCTACAGGTGTTAGCTCACTTGTATTTACAAATATTACTTATATATCTGGTTTTGTTGTTGTTTAAGGAAAGGTGCAAGCAGGAATGGACAGGTAGGTAGACAGACAAGAAGCAAAAAGAGGAAGAAGCATCTTTATCTTGCCTTTTTTGATTGTTCACACTGGTTGTCCCCATTCCTACCCCACACCACTTCTAATACCTCCGGGCCCCAGGACTTGAACCCAGAGGTATGAGGCCTGCTCCTTTAGAAGGTGATTGACCTAACTAACCCCTGCTCTACCAGGGAGCACCTAGTACATTACGTTTTAAATCAGCTACCTCACTTGCCTTCTATTTTAAATGGTCTGTGTTGCTGTTCTCTTACTTCATCTTCTTTTGAATAGTTCTTATTATGTGATTTTCTTATATATTAGCTTGAAAATTAATAGATTATTTTATTAGCTTTTTTGAATGTTCTATAACAGTTATCACATGTATCATTGACTGGTCGAAGTAAAATGTTAATATATACTCTTTAGTTTTTCTAGATAAGGACAGGGCCTTAGAACATTGTAAGAGTCACTTTTCTACTATCTTGAATTACATGTTGTTTTTCATGTCTCTTAATTTCTCTATATCTTAAACTCCAGAAGATAATATTTTTCATAAAGTCAATATTCCATTTTTGTTGCCTTTTATTTCTATTCGTATATCCCTATTCACCTAAAAATATTGTTTCAGTATTTTTAGCTCAGGTTTTCTATGAATTTTGCTGTGCTGCAAAAACCCAATTTGTTCACTATGGTCATGGATTAAATTCTTTGGCATAGAGTCACAATGCCAAACTCATAGAAGGTGATGGAGAACTCAAAATGCCTATGCATTTATTTATAGCTAAAATAAAACTATAATGAAGTAGAAAGTACAGAGTCAATTCGTGATTTCTATTACTGTTGTCAAGTGACTAGGAAAAAGATGACATATACTCAAAAGATTATTTGTAATCACCTTAAGAATTATTTGAATATTACGTAGCTCAGCATGGTCCCAGGGTCAAGAGTACTTAAATCATTGGACTAAATTAGCCTTTTCCCTGGATGAATGAGTGCCGCTGAATTATAAATTATGAAGTTTCAACTTTCTGTGCACCAGCATGGTCTTCCTTGTCTCATTCCAATCCTGCTTCCCTGAAGGAAATGTCCATGGCCCTTTTATTGGAGATTTGGGATCAATTGAATAATTATACACATCCTTATTCCTAGAGTGGTCAATTCCATTGATTGTATGTGTGAGTTAATTTTTTTAATTTAATTTATTGTTGAATCTTATCTTCAGATAGAGGTTATATACTTTATTTTCAGATCTACTGATAAACACATTTGTTTAGAACTTTGCAAATTCTGGCAGCTGTCTCTATTATAGTGTAATTTAATGTTTTGAAGATAATAATTATTTCCAAAAGTATGACTATATTTTTAGATGTTTATAGATATTCACACATTAATTAAATTTTATTTTTTTGCTTCTTATAATCTATCAGTTGTGCTGTAATCTATATTTACTCTTTTATGTCTTCAATCTACAGAATTTGTTTCTCTGGGTTTTAATTGTAAAACAAAAGTTTTGGACTGGATGATACTGATGGTTCCTGTGTTCCAAAATTTCATGATTTTGTGATTCCTATATATTTGGGGAAAAATCATTCACTGGGTGCATTTTTAACTTAGGCACGTTTCACTTCTGTGTTGCTATCATTGGTCAAGGGCACATATAGAATAATCATTTCTACTATGTGATAATGCCCTGGGAGTTAATATCATTTGTTTAGAGGGAGGATATTAAACATGTATACAACCAATGTTCATATGTGAATTGTCTTTAAACACTGATTTAAAACTAATAATTTCATTATATTAATCCCAGCGAATAAGCTTTAGGAAAATGGATAAAGAGTACAAATAGAAAACACACATTTTTCTCAAAGTGTATCTGAAGTATACCTTAACATAAATGTCCTCTCTAATAATAGTGCACCTCCTATAGGATTATTGATTCTCACAGTGAACTTTTCCCTTTGATCTTGATATGATAAACCCTCAGATGCCACCAGAAAACAGTCGTGGTACATAAGTATACATTTTTACTTTGGTTATTGTAATGTTATATATGACATACAATGTCTGTGTATACGTTTTAAACTTGAAAGAATATAAAACTAACAATGAAACTTTTAAAGTAAAAGCATGGTGTATTTATTCATAAATATTTGCATTTTTCTACTTTTCTCTAGTATAAAGGTAGGCAAAATTATTTTAGTGATTTAAGGTACTATATCCGTTTTTAATCTTTACAAATTAAAATTATTTAGCAAAGGCCATGTGTTCTCATTCAGTATTTAATTTATAAGTATATTTTAGAATTTGCTTCTTTAGAATGTACTTTTATTAATGTATTTTCTCTCTGTAATATTTTCATGTCCTATAATATACTCAGTATTTTCACTGAGTATATGTTGAGACCTATGAATATCCTTTCATTTTCATGTTTGTCTCTAGTAAATAATTTAAATAATCATTCCTCACAAAAATGAGAAAATAGTTTGACCTAAGAATAATATAAACTGAGCTTTACTTGGAAATTATTATAAAAATAATACTGAGTGTTATATTCTAAAAAGATGTACAAATAATCACCTTTTATAGCTATACCAAATTAAACTTTGAAATACGTTAAGCATTCTGAGGTGTGGACAAGTAATCATCTGTTCTTTCAGTACTTAATTGCTTTTTTAATTGCATCTGTGATTTTGACCTCCAACATAGACAAGCATGACATAGGGTTACTCATACAGGCTCTGAAGCACTTGTAGATGTATGTTATCTTATCACATTCTAACAAAAATTTAGTTAATTTACAAATGACTTACACATGGGACACAAGCTATGTTTTCAGTGAATGAGTGTGATAATGTTTTCAGTGATGAATTTTAAAATGGTAAACAAAAAATCTAATTTACGTTTTTTGATTGGGTGAAGGTTCAAAGAAGGGATTATCAATTCATTTTCGTTTTATCTTAATTTAATTTTTACAACAAACCTTTGAAGTGTTTTTATCTTAAGAAACATAGTAAAACCAAACTTCCAACTGACCAAATACTTTACCAATATGCCTTTGTTTGTATGTGCTCAGTTTATATTTTTTGCTTTGCCCAAGATTTGGGCCTGAGCTTGTCTAATTAATTTTGTTTGTATTTTGATGAGCTAATTTCAGATCATTTTAAGAATCAAGGAGTGTGTCATTAAGTTCATCTTTCAAATTAAGGAGGAAAAAGATAATTAGTCAGAACCTATTTTGGGGTTCATATTTGGCATTCTGTGTTTATTTTTATGGGTCAGGCTTTCCTGATGTAGCAGCCTTATGCTGTGGTGTCAAGTAGCACAGAATAGACTTGGATCTTGATTTGAACACTGGACTTTGTTTAGTTGTGTGTTATCAAGGCCTGTCAGATTAGTTGAAGCTCCAAAGTTAGCCTTATGCTGAGGTCATAAAGTCCAACCAACAGGGTTGAAGTTGACGTAGGGAATGCAGATATTTCCCCCAGAGTTGCAGGTATGAACAATAAAGCCTATAGAGAGAGACCCAAGATTTGTGGGTCCATAGGCAGCAAGAGGGCTGTAGTTTAAACACAACCCAAACCCACAGAAAGGACCCACTAACTTCTGAAAGTCTCTCAGTCTTCCAGAGAAGTTGTGTTCCCAGCAAGGGTTGGTAACCATGCCCTTTGACCTGGGGGTAGAATTTCAGAGGACCTGAAATTGTGTTACTGACAGAGAGGGTTGGAGCTTACCCAGAGGGCTTTCCCTTAAGACAACTTCCAGTACTGACTCCTTTTAGGAGCTGCATCTGTAATTACTGAGGTGCTCATCCTCTTTCCACTCTGCAATGAAGCCCCCAGCTCAGTGACTGAAAGTTAGCTCAGAATGCTCACTGCCAGGAAAAGTCCTTTAACTCTGGAGACTAGGTTTTGCCCAACTCTTCCATAGTCTCAGAACATGGAAATGTGGTGCTGGCTTCTCCTACCTTTTATGGAGGCAAATGTCCCCTTGCTGTGAAGGAGTTGGTCCCATTTCTTTTCACAGACTGTAGTTGCAGAAAAGATGTTTTCTTTGTTGTTCTGTGGGGAAGAGGGAGCTTGAGATCTTAACAGGCCACAGTCTTTGAGCTGAAATAGAGGAAGAACGTATATTTAGATTTTTAATCCATTCAGTGTCTCTGTGCCTTTGGTTTGGCGAGTTCAGTCTTTTACAGTTAGGGTTATTATTGATCTACATGGGCGTCCTACTGCCATTTTGACATTTGTTTTCTAGCTTTATCTATTGCTTTGTTTCATTTTCTGTTTTTTTTTTTTTTTTTTTTTCAACTTAGAACATTTTCTTTCAACATATCTTCCAAGGGAGATCTAATCAGTAAAAAAAATTCAGCTTTTAATTGTCTGGGGAAGCCTTTATTTCTCCCTTTGAAAGAGGGTTTTGCAGGATAAAGTATTCATGGGTGGCAATTTTTGTCTCTGAGTACTCTAAATATATTGTTCCACTCTCTTGACATGCTGAGTTTCTCTAGAGAGATCTGATGGATCCCATCAGGATAGGAGTACCTTTATTATAACTTACCTGATTTTTCCCTAGCCATCTGTAATAGTCATTCTTTGTCTTGGACTCTTGATGCTTTCACTAAAACGTGTCTTGGTGTTGTCTTTTCATTTAGATAACAAAATGATCTGTAAGCTTCATGGACTGCTGTATTTATTTCCTTGCCAAATTTGGGAAGTTTTCCGCTATTATTTCTTTATATAATTTCTCTGTCCCCTTCTCTCTTCACTTTCTGGAATAACATTTATTCTCATGTTGCCTTTTGTAATGGAGTCAGATAACTATCATCACATTTCTTTTTTTAAATGTATCTATTTCACTTTGTTCTTATACTTGGTTCAGTTCTAAGTTTCATTATTTGAGATCATAAATATATTTTCTTTATTTTGTATATTTGGCAAGCAAAACTCTCAAGCTCATATTTTGAGTTTAAAAAGTGATCTCAAATTTTGAATCTCTGTTTTGTTTAAAATCTCAATTTCTGTCTTCTACTTGATAATTTTTTTGAGAGCATTGTCAATTTTTGATTAGTTTTCTTGTATCTCCTTGATTTATTGAGTGATTGAAATTCTTTTCTGAAAATCCTATCTCTGTGAGTTTCTTTTATGATTGTTATTTTTAAATTCTTTATACTATAAAAAGATAAAGTCTCTGTCTTTGAATTTGGTTTTTGTAGAGAAGTTGTTTCCTTGTGATGTCATAATACCTCTCAGATAATCCCACATAGTCTTCTTTCTCCATTTTGATTCTGGATCAACAACTTAGAAGTAAGATGTTTATCATTTACTTTTCTGGTAGGTGATGCTATGGTTATATTACTACTACTACTATTACTACTACTACTGCTACTACTACTACTATTTACTTTGGCCTTTGCATGTTTTCCTTGATGTTAGGTCCAATAAATAGCAATTTCTATGTTCCAGGGAGTGAAGTGAAACAGGGGGATAGCTGATGTCATGGAGGGGTGGGACTGGGAGTTTTTGGATTATTTTTCTTTATCTTGTTACTTTTGGCTTTAATAACTCTCTGAAAAGACTTCTTTAGCCCATGAGTCTAGCTCGTTTTTCAGATTTCCACTGACATTCTTTAGAAAGATGCACATATCAATAGTGTAAATCAGTGTAAGTCCATGTAAATACATGTGCAGCCATATCAATATATTTCTGAAGGACAGTGCAGATGGTATGAGAGAGAGGAAGGAGTGGTTTACCACTTGTGTTGGAAAAGCTATAACACATAGAGTGAGCGAAACTACACAGGAGATTGACAGGGCAAGAAACAACTTCTTTTAAACCTTTTAGAAACGCTCTTGTTTCTAGAGTCCACACAGATTGGTGATTCCTTAATGAAAATTACAAATCGCATTTGGTTGGTATATTAATAGGACCTGGCACACTTTGACCTTATGATACAGTCATTCTCCAAACTGGACGTTTGCCCGGTATTGTGGTTTTTATAACAAATTTCTAGGTATAGTAATTGTTATAAAGTAATATATAATGTTATGGAAATATTAATTACAATTGAAGTTATAAATACTATTCACCCAAACAATAAAGCTCTGAGTTTTATTTTGTTTTAATGTCAGGAAAATGTAACAAAGTTTTATTTAAAAAATTGAGGGACAAACATTCATGGTAAAAATAAAGAGACTGTATGGATTGAACCCTTTTTTGAGATTGTCTTGTCATTATACATTGATAATTCTGAAACTTCTTAGCTTTGCTGATATCAAAAACTGCTAAATGCTTGCTCCTTAGAAACACCATCAAACACCTGTTGATAACACAAACAGAAGTTTATTGCTTGCCATTGAAATGGGAATATCTTTTATAATAGTGTTTTTGTAGTGTCTCAGAAGTGGGAGGGCAAAGGCAAAATATGTGTGACTGTGAAATAGGGCATAAAGAAGATCTCAATTTTGGGAAAGGATTGTACAGAGTTCAAGATATTTTAAGATCGAGAGATGCATGAATATTAAAGGAAGAGTTTCTAGGAGATTCTTAGAAAATTCATGAGAGTAACTGAGCTATTTTTTCTTTTTTTGAGTAATAAGAGAAAGCTCCTGAAAGACAAGTTGAATATATACAGTTTTACTTTTTTGGAAAGAGGTTGCTAGAATAGTACTGTTAATGTCAACAGCAAGTATGAATGTAGCTAGTTACATTTCTCACAGCAATGCATTTGAAGACAAAAAAATCTCCTTCCAGGCAATATAACAAGGAACAAATGTCAGGGGAATAATATAATAAACCTAGGACTCAATGCAGAGACCAGACTCTGGTTTTCATATCTCCTCTGGGAAAATATGATTCATTTGAGGGAAATCATTGTATTGGATCCAGTTCTTTTTCATCAAATATATTCATATATTTTTGTTTCTCCATTTATGGAAATCTGTTATAGTTGGGACAAGGAAACTAAGAGGACTAATAGCCACTTGATGAACTGAACTATTTTGTTTCTGTTTAAGAACATCCTTACACAAACATACATTAGAGATTCTAGTATCTAGCTGACAATTTTCAGAATGTATTGAGGCAAGATTTGGGCTTATTTCAGAATATAAGTAAAGTGTCGTTTAATAATGAAGTCTATAGGTCTTTATAGTATCTGTTCTTAGAACTTTGTTGAGAATGACTTCAGTATCAACACTATTTAGGTATAATATTTTTGCATTAAACTTTATACAAAGTGTATAATTTGATAGTTGTGACAAATAGATTACTATGAAAACATCAGCACAAGAAGGATTCTGCTACCTTCTAAAACTTCCTTATGTTGCTTCCTTGGACCCAGGAAAATACCAATCATTATTTTGTCCTGATTAGTTTCCACTCTTATATAAAGGGTATAATATAATAGAGGCTCTCTAGTGTGTAATTTCTTTCCCACTCATACTGATTTTGAGATCATCCTGCATGTTACATAGTAATTTGTTCCTTTTAAAATTGAATCCCTTTCTATTGTAAACATTTATTGTATTTTGTTCATTCATTGTGCTGGACCCTGAATAAAGGTGATAAGAAATTTTGTATACAAATCTTCATAAATACTTAGGATTAGAATGACTATAGATTGTATAGTAGAGTTATATTTAACATTCTTAGAAATTACTGAATAATTTTCTAATGTGAATATACCATTTTATATTTCCATTGACTATATATGAGTCTCAGTTGCCTTCATATCTTTGTCAATGTTTGATATTTTTCAGTCCTTTTAATATTAGCTCTTATAATGAGTATGTAGTGGCATCTGCTAAAGATTTAATTTGCATTTCCTTGGTGACTCTTCATGTTGAGCATCTTTTCATAGTATATTGACCATTTTACCTATCTTCCTTTGCTTGCTTTTATACATCTGTTCAGTTGTTTTGCTCATTTTTATTAAAGTTTAACTGATTAAAAGAACTCCATAAATTGATGCAAATCTTTTGTTTGACAACTGTATTGTGAATATTTTCCCATTCTGTACTTGCAATTCACTTAAAATATATTTCAAAGATCAGAATATTTTTATTTTAACATAATCCAATTTATAGAGTTTTTTTTCTGTTATGCTTTGTGATATTTGTGTCCCATGTAAAAAAATTTTCACTAACTCAGGGATACAAAGCTTCAGTTTTTACGTTTGCATTTTGATCCATTTCAAGTTGACTTGTGTATTTCATAACAGATAAAATTCAGTATTTATTTGTCCATATGGATAACTAATTGCTCTAACAATATTTATTGAAAGAGTTTCTCTATATTTCTGGACACCTTTCTTGAAAATCAATTAAACATTTGTATGTATATGTAGGTCTGTTTTGAATTCTGTATTCTGATTTATTGTTATGTATATCTATTCATTCATGAATGTAAGTCTTAATTACTATAGTTTTATGTTTTGCAAAAGTAGTGTAAATCCTCCAACCTTGTTCTTTTTACAAATTTCTTAGTATAGTCTAGGTCAATGAATTTTTCATAATATTATGAATTAGATTGTTGATTTCTCATCTATTTTCTGGAAATAACTGCATAGGATTTATAGCACTTCTTAGTTTATAGCATTTGCCTTTGCACTGAACTTTCTTAGAAATCTTTTTGATGGGAATATTTGGTATTAAAAATTATTTTTCTGAATAAATATGTGTATCCCTGATATCAATTTTCATTTCTATGTGATAGAGTAGTTTGAGTTTTTCAAGGAACTTACCCATTTCAACTAAAACATGCAATATTTTTGCATTTTGTTTTTCTGATATTAAAATCATATATTATATATAGGATCTCTCATTCTTGTTACTTAGAATTGTGTTTTCTTTTTTCGTTTGTCTTAGCTAATAATTTGTCAGTTTTCTTAACTATCTTTAAATGGTCATCTTTTTCTTTCATTTGTCATCTCTTATTTTTTAAGAGGAAGAAAGCAGGCAGGATTGAAAACAAATGGGTAGGCAGGAAGGAAGGAAAACGAGAAAGAAGCGTTTATTTATTTGTCCATTTTGGTCATTTTCCCCTCCTCAGCCCCCCTCTGCCCCAGGATTCAAACCCTGATCCTTGGAATTTACACGCATGATGCCCAGCTGCCAACTTAACACTTAAGCCCCATGATGTGACAATTTTCTCTATTTCGTATTTTCAGTTTTGTATATTTATTACTCTTTCCTCTTGTTTGCACATATTTTTTCCTCATTATCTTGTTTCTTAAGGTGGAGGCTTAGATTATTTTTTTAAATAATAATTTTTTTTTTAAAGATTTGGAATTTTAAAGTTGTCTCCAAACACTGTTGTATTCTGTTATTTTTGATATGTTTTCATTTAATTCAAGATATTTTCTAATTTTCATGTTAGTTCTTCTTGACTCTTGGGTATTTAGAAGTTTATTATTAAATTTTCAAGTATTGGAGGATTTTCAATATATCTTCCTATTTAATTTCCTTGTGTTTTCCATTTAACAATAAATAAATAAAAATATTTTTATTTAGTCAGAATATAATTTATTTTAGTGAAAATACTTTTATCTATTATCTGGTGGATTATTTTATAAATACAAATTGATCCAAGTATAATAATGGTCTTGTATTCAGTATTTATTCTAACTTTCTGTCTTTGCATTTCTTAGATTACTGAGAGAGGATAGTTGACATTTTGAACATTGTGGATTTCTTTATTCTTCCTTTCAATTCTATCAAATTTTGCTTCATGTATTTTAAAACTTTGCTATTAAAAAAAGGCACCCAGCATATTGTTTTCTTGATTCCTTTGTGATCTTGTAATATCTCAATCCTGGTGATATTTCTTCTTTTGTCGTCTACTTTGCATTAAAATATATAACCATAATTTATTACTGATTAATGTTTGCATGATATGGTTTCCCTTTATTTTACTTATATTTATATTTTAAAAGTTTATTCTACACACACACACACACACACACACACACATACATAAATCATGTGTGTCTATGTGTCTTTTTTATCCAATCTGAAAATAGCGGGTCTTATTTATGTAGATTGTCTGTATTTCAACTAATTATCACTGTGGTTGGATTTAAATCTACCACTTTTATAATCTTTTCTATATAACCTTTCTGTTCTTCTTTCCATGTTTTGTGTTTATTTTTTGGACCGATGTGTGTGTGTGTATGTACCTATGTGCGTCTGCATATGTGTGTGTGCATGTGTGTGTGTGATTCCATTTTATTTTTTTTGGTTTGTTATTAATCTTTTAAAATTGTTTTTAATAGCTACATGAGATTGACAATATAGAGGTGTATCACAATTACCTTCAAATAATATTATACCATTTTATATGTAGTGTTAAAGCATTAATATGAATGCTATATATTTCCAGTTTTCTGCAATTATTTGACTGGTTTCATTTGCTTTATTGTATGTATGCTGTAAAATCCACAATACTATGTTAACATTTTGTTTTATTTTTGTTATTTGCAGGGCTCTTTATTTATATAGATCACATTTTCTGTCTGGTGCCATGTAATCTTTCTCCTATATGAAATTCCGAATTATTGTAACAATGAATCCATTCAGCCTTTATTTCCCCAAAATAGTTTTTTTACCTGTGTTTTGAAAGATATTTTACTGGCATGGAAATTTGTATTACTAGGCATTTTTCTTTTAGATTTTAATCTGTCATTCTATTATCTGATAGTTTATATAATTTTTAGATAAAAGATTACTGTACTTACTGTGTTATACAGTTGCCATTTTTTCTGCAAGTTTCAAGATTTTCACTTTTCAAATAATATCCTTCATTTTGGCTGCAATGTGTTTAACTATCTTTTTAAAATATTTATTTTATTAGCTATTTCTGAAACTCTTACATCTATAATTTGACCTTTCATTATTTTTGAAAACTTGTTATTCATTTTCTCTTCAAGCATTTCCTCTGTCCCATTCTCTTTTTCTTCCCTTTTAAGAATTCTGATTCCAGGGACATTTGATGATTTAAAATTCTTCCACAGTTTCTGTGTGCTCTGATAAGAATTTTAAAAATCCTTTTTGTTCTTTGGAGTTCAGAGTAATTTTATTGATCTATCGTCAAATTCGTTCTTTCCTTAGCTATTTTGAATCTACTGATAACCACATGAAAGACATTCTGCTTATCTGTTTCCCTGGTTTTTATTTGTTTCAATCATCATGTAAATCATAAAAATCATGTATGGATCTGGTTTGTGAAACCTTCGTAGTAGAGTAAATATCTGGAAATGAGATATTTCTTTCAACTTTTGGAATGGAAGATTCAACTGAATATGAATTATTTTTATTTTATTTATTTCGATGGTTGTACTCTTGTTTCACATTCCTCTAGAATTACCTAGTACTTAAGATTGGGATTAAGATACAATTTTTTCTCAGTATTCCTCTTAAACCCTTAGACTTGTCCGTGAGCCTATGCTTCAAGGAGGTTTATGTAATTGTACTTCCCTCAGCAAGAAACTGATATTATTTATTTCCTTGTGCATGTTAGCCTGCAGTCAAAGGGTACAGGATCATTTTTGTCCTGTTTCAATCTGTCTAGACAACATTATGCCCCTGAATCCCAGCAGTTGAACATTCTCAGTGATTATTAAACTGTCTGGACCCATGACATTTTTCTGTCCAAAACCAGGGGTAGAGGATTTTCATTTTTCTTTTACCTTGATTACCAATTGCAATAGGTCCTTACTATGTCTAGAAAATGATGCATTTAATACCTTGCTCAAATAGTTTAAGAAAAAAGTTTTTATTCCCCACAATAGAGATAAGGCAGAGGAATCCAGACAAAGTTTCATGCATTTCCCTCAGAGACTATTCTATTTTTTTCATGTCTTCCCATGAAGAAGGCTTTTTCTGTACTGTAAATAGTCTCTCCTAAAGTCCTGATGATGAGCTTCTGAGTCTGAAATTCATAAGGGTCTTGTAATGTCATGATGACCTCCACTCAGATCATTTTAGAGATTTTAATATGATTTTTCATTTGAGTCTTCTTATTGGTAAAATAACATGCAGTGCCTCTTCCTTCCATGTACTGCCTCAGCTTATGCCTGTGTCTTCTTTGAGGCATTTGACTTTCCTTAGATTTCAGGTGGCTTTCTTACTTTGTAACCTCGGCTCTTTGATTTATTCAAACGGGGCTACAATTTTTGTAGATTTGACTTTTTCTAGTTCCTAGAATTTAGGAAAGACATTTCAGTTTTTCACTTGCTAAGCAGAATGAAATCAGATTTGCAAAATAAAGAAAGAAAGTTTAAGGAAAGGAATACAGTGCTTTGAACATGTATATGCAGTTTTTCTTGAAGCAATGATTGTTATGTTTAGATTTTCAGATACTATTTTGATATATTATACTTTGATCAATGAAAATATTATGAACTTGCTTTTGAATACAAAAACATTATGCATTTTCAAAATTATAGTTTTATGAAAAAGTGAAAGAACTTAAATTATGGAAGTATACTTATTAAAAATACAACTTATAGACTTAATGTTAACCCATCAACTAGAACCAAATATGATATGCTTTTAGTCAGTATTCAGTTTTGGAGAGATTCCTGAGGCATTGCTAATCATACTCTTTACAAGATAATTAATCATTACCTATATTTGAATACTTCAGTTATGTACAAGAGAAAATTTAACTTAAACCACCTTAATTAGAAAGTAAATATACTTTCTAATAAAATCAATGCAAATGAAGTAGAACTCTATGCATAGGTTGAACCTGAAGTTCATAATTTTTAATATTTCTAGTGGCTTTCCTCTATATTTCAAAACTTTGATCTTCCTTTGTGTATCAGCTTAATCCATTGTCTAGGCTGAAGTATCCAGACCTTACATTTTAACATAGTATTGTCAAAGGAAGGAAAAGTATTCAGCATTCTAAATGATAGCACAAGATCTACTCTGTTTCAAGTATGTTATTTGACATGTCTAACCCTGATCCAATCACCTATCCAAAGGGATATAATGTGCTTCCTTAGATTGACTTCTGTATCGCAGATTTTTTTCTGAAAGTGGTAGTGAATTCAACTTTTTAAGAATAAAAAAAATGAAAATGAGTACAAACCATATCTGGAAAGCAGAATGATGGATACTAGTAAATCACTTCTTATTATCCATTCTACATGTTTTCTGAATGTCCAGGGGTATAATATACCAAATTAGGCACTATGGAGATTTAAAGTACATGAAGATAATTCACTATCACATTTAGAAATAGAGCAGAATATGGCAATATATGACAAAATAATAGTAAAATCATTGAGGGGTAGTATAAGAAAAACATTTTTGGAGATTCTTTAATTGAAATATATTCCACTTAAGATTTTAGAGCTTAGAATTAGCTCGTGATCATAGAGTTCATCTCTTTCATTTTACAGATGAGATAATGGACATGACAGATGTTAAATGACTTGGCAAAGGTCATGTGGGTGGCAGGTGGTGCAGTTTAAGAGAAAGCATGATTTCTTTGACTTTGAGTCTGCAACTTTTCCCATTATTTGTTCTGAAAAAGAAAAAATATTATTATTATATTATGTTCACATAATTTGTCATCATTTAATCGCCTTTTTGAAGTCATAAATCGATTGCAAAATTTGTCTTCTTTCCCAAAAGCTAGGTTGTCTGTATGCCTGCTTATGAATGTAATTTTCAGATTGAAAGACATATAAGTTTTTTTCCTTCAGTTTCAAAAACATTTTTCAAGTGTTTCAACTTTGACATTACCACTGCTAACACTTATGAATGGTAAATAATTTTAGAGGTTAATGCACTACTAATGATAGTTTGTTGTACCTCAACTGACCCTTCTTGGCTTGAAATGCCCCCTAAATAACTATTTTTGCAGTAAAACTAAGTAATATTAGTTATATTGTGTGTGATTGAGGACAATAGAATGTTTTGCATATCCATGTGACATTTCTAGATAGAACGTTTGTGATTTTTATAAATAATTGATAAATTTGCCACTTTTCCTGAAACTTTCCATTTATGGTCATGACTCTTTTAAGTGTTGCTTGATTATAACATGCTAAATACCTTAATTCTAAATAATATTTAATTGATAAATTCTAAAATTATATTTGAAGGTAATATTTGTATGTTAATAGTGATAGTTCTATGATTGAACTTATTAGTAGAAGTGAATTCTGATTTTTGTTTTACTAGAATTTTGTTACCAAGGTTTTCACTAACACTATTTTTCTTTATATTAAAGGTACAGAGTATTTTTATAAGAAATAAGTCTACAAGGTAATTTTCCTTAATGTTTAATGTTTAATATAAGATAATTAGCTACTTAAATTTGTATTGTCTTGGTATTTTGATGAACACAAGTATAACCATGAGAATGTCTTTTTTAACAAAACTGAATCTTGTAGAAAACATGTGGTATTGACATATGTGAATACATACATGTATCCACAAAGTGTAAATGGGCTATATGAGTAATACATGTAATTTGAGGAACAGAGAAGATGACTTTGTTGAAGGAGATTTAGGAAAAACCTCATAAAGAAGATAGTAGTTGAACTAGGCATTATATAAAGACTTATTAGTAAAAGATGAAAACGAAGCAAGAAAGCATGAACGCAAGATAAATCATAGAATATTTAGGGAATGGCAGTAAGTTTTATTTCGTGGGAAAAATGGATCTGTGAAGTGAATTAGATGGAATTACAACTTAAAAAGCAGGCGAAGTATTTCAAAACCAGATGTAAGAGTGTAATATTAATAGGCTGACTATAGACTTAATTATGTAGCTAATGGTAGTCATTAAAAGTATGATCTTGAGAGTCATATGAGCAAAGTATCCTAAGTATACATACAAATATTTTCAGCTGTCAGTTGTATGAACTCAACTGTATGTATTGGTTTTGGGTTTTGGGACAGGAAACATCAAATGAAAGGCCATGGCATATTACAAACCATTGGTGATGAATTCTGTTCTCAAACTGCAAAATGAGAACAAGAGGATAGATAAAGCTAACATAGAAATTAAAATTATAACATATGGTAACTAATTTGAAGGTATGTCTAGGTATGTTGGGGATCAAGAATTATATTTGAGAAGCATAAAGGGTGTCAGGTACTTTATGGAGAATTGAAAGAATAAAGACTGAAAGCAGTTTTTGAATTTGTTACTTTACAACCATTTCTATAACAGTCAGCTATATAGAGTAGTAGGGTTAAGATCATATTGCAAAGATTTGAGGGATAATTGAGAGGTAAGAAATTGAGTTTGAAGTTATAATATACTCTCTTTTTATGAAGAATTTCTTTACTTTTATTTAATTTTTAAAATGTTATTAGTCTATGATGGTATTGAATGTTACTTGTTCATACAGAATGTCTCTCATTAATATCACAGCTAATCAGTTCCTTAGATTGGGCATTCAAGTATACAGTATTAATTTACTCATATGAGTAGGAAATTCAGGTTGGCCATGTATCTTTACAAAAAAAATTATTTGTCCCATTCTCTTATTGTATTAGTTTTCTATAAATACAAATGCAAACTGAATACACCTTTTAAGATTTCTATTTTAATCACATGACTCTTCTGATACACCCTTTTAAATAATGTAATTTAAAAAATACTGTTTAGTGTGTAGTTTGTGAGTGAGGAAAATTCATGAGTGATAAGCAAGTAATGGTTTGAGGATGGGCATGATGATTCACATAAGATAAAAATAGCTATGAATAATGTTATTCCTTTTTCAGTCATGCTCACATATATCCTCTGGGGAATACTAATTTATTTTGAATGACTGCCTTGTGTCTAAATTAATAATCTCTAAGATGGTTGACTTATTAAAGTGAAATGTTCATCAATATTTGTACAATATGAGGAACTGATTGGAAATACATGAATTCATCAGGTTATACATTTCCAATAGTTAGCTGAATTAACAACTGGTATTTTTTTAAGTAACACATTTGCAGTTAGTTGCAATTAGTGTACATTGTCTATAGCAGTGTTCTTGGCTTATCTTCAAATCTTTAAAAAATTTATCAAGTCATAATTGACAATTTTAATTAAATGTAATGTATA
Source organism: Solenodon paradoxus (assembly GCA_004363575.1). Lineage (NCBI taxonomy): Eukaryota > Metazoa > Chordata > Mammalia > Eulipotyphla > Solenodontidae > Solenodon > Solenodon paradoxus. Next base: position 777,471 of record RJWH01000155.1, on the reverse strand, counting down.
AATATGATTGGCTATGCATTGTGGATTATCACTTTTTATATACTGTATTGTTAGTTTATTGATATAATTCTTACATCTAACAATTGAAGGCAGATATTTTAATTTTGTTTTACTGAGCACAAAACTAAATCTCAGAGAAATTGAATTATTTCAGAACAAAGGCATGACAAAAGAAATATTAGGTTAGAGATTTAGATTATCTTATTTTACATTAACTTCCAATCAGCCTTCTATCATTGAAAAATACTATATCTTTACTATTATAGTAGAAGTTCTTAATTGTTTTATATTTTTAATCCAGAGGAACTCTACTAATTTAAGAATGTCTAGAATCAATTTATAACGGCAAATTTCATAATATGACCTCAGTGAACCATGGAAATTCTAACTCTGAGTCATAATATAATATGAATTATATTCATATATATTATATGTGTTATATAAACTCTTCTTACTTCTACCTAGTTTGATGTTCATTTTTATTTCTTGTGTTGTCTTTCTGTATTTCACTGCTACATTTTTATAATTTTCAAAGATTTTTGTTCTTTTCTTGCTTCATTCATTTGTTTTAGCTGCAAATGACACAGATAGGGATGTGTAAGTCATTATCTCAGAGAAATGTGTCCATAGACATTACCTCTCTTCTGAACTCAGATCCACCTATTAATTATGAAACTGGATGTCTCATGGCCATCTATCTTCAGCTTCTACAAACATTATCTCTAAAACACTGTGGATTCAAGCCTGTTCCTCCTTCAGTATTCCCTCTCCAGTAAGATGAAGGTCCTTTTTTTTCATTAATATAGTTGCATAAGTCAGAAAACTGAGAGTCACATCTCTAACACCTCTCTCATTCACACCAACACTTTTCATTGAATTTTTTTGCATTCACCTACCTAATATCTATGACAGGAACTAAATATTATTAACATACAAAAATTATTTTCTTTTCCTGGGTTTTAGGAAAAATTATTCCTATTTTCTTTGTGAGATCTTGGCAACCCCCTTGGTCTATAGAATTTAATAATGCCAATTTGCATAGAAAATGTATTCAAGGGGTGCTGATACTTCCCATTTTTGAGGAACATAGGTTTTTTTAGGGAATGAGCAGAGCTGTTGATTTTCTGACCACTGGTGAGTAGCAAATGGCATATGTAAATATAAAGACTAGTGGTCACTTCTGACTGAGAGCAACTCAGTAATTATCATGACATTATACATATTTAGGGAATTAATAGAGGGAAGTGGAAAGTGCTATGGATTAGAGAGAGCAGCATGTTGAGAGAAAAGGCTCTTTATCATGTGTAAGAAACTAAAGAGTGAATTAGTTATGGCTCTCAAAAAATAGAATCAATAGACTGTATATTTGCTTGCACATATTTATTTTAAAAATTGATCATATGATTATTCTGATTTTCAAATCTAAAATTTAAAATGAAACAATAAGGCTAGAGACCCAGAGTTCTGGCAGCTTCAGTCCTAAGGCGGTTTTGGCTTACCTGTCTTTTCTTATAGGCCTACAACCAATTAGATGTTGGCTACCTGCATTATGAAGGGTAATTTGCTTTATTGGTAGCTTATTGACCTAAATGTTCATCACATCTAAGTGTCTAAACATTACAACAAAATCTAAATTCTGTTTAACCAGACAAATGCTTCTTTTAATGCTTACTGAAATTTTAGACCATGGTGGGCATCAACTTTATTTAAACAATATATTTATCCATCTGCCTCTTTTTTTTCACTCTCATTGCAGCCTTACTTCTCTTTGAAGAGTACTTCTTGCCTTGAGAAATACAGTAGCTATACATCTAATTTCTCTATAGTAAATTTCCCCTTCCCTCATCTTTTCTTCATTATTCTGTTTTAAAGTAATGTGACTTCTAAAATCACAAATTTGAGTGTGTCATACAGCATGAAAAGCCTAATTCTTAGTATTGACTAATATTCCTGATTACATTTTCAACTTCATCTTAAATTATTTTACCCTGTGGTCTATGCCTTAAGTGTTTTGAATCTATTTTATTATGAAGTTGTTCAGTTTAAATAGTTTATTTATTTTATGTCCTTGAGACATATCAGCCAAAAATGTCTTTATTCCATACTTTTGATGGCAAACCACTTTTCTTTTCTTAGTTCTTAAGTGTTACTTTATCAGTAGAGCTTATACTAATTCTGAAAACTAAGTTGATTCCTCTATTAAATGCTTCCATAACATCCTATACTAATCATTGTTTAAAATCTTTATTTCTTTCTGGCATAGTAGAACACAATAGGCACATATTAGCTATTGAATTCATATCGGAAAACATGCAATGTGCACAGTCTCTGCTGAGTTTTTGCTCTTCTGAGAGTGATGTCTGTGACAAACCCCCTCTACATCCATTAATTACAAGGGAAAATACTTCTGTAGGTCTATTAATTATTGTGCTAGAAATTCAGTAAAACAGACACTAAAAGCTCAGACTTCCTAGATTAAGGTGTCTTTCAATTCACTTTTTAGCTTTTTTTCTCTCTTCCTCATGTGGTATCGTTAGACAAGTTAGAAGCTACTATAGGTAGGAAGGGCTAAAAGTTTGGAAATACTGGCATAAACTCTTAAGTTAAAATCTTTTTAGTGTTTTCAGCAAATGTTTTCTTTCCCTGTTACTTTTGTTGATTTTTTTCCTTTAATGATTTTTATATTTGTAATTAATTTTTTACTAGTCAGTTTCAATTCATAGTGGTAATGAATTATGAAAAAGAGGAAACTTAAGAGGTTAGCCCATCAAAAAGAAATAATTTTAATGACTATATATGTTATCAAATGCCAGAATACCTAAATAAATACAACAAATACTACTAGGTCTAAAGGAAGATATTGATAGCAACACAGTAGTATTAGGGAACTTCAGTAACACACTTAAATCAATAGGATGATCAAACAAACAAATTTTTTAAAAGACCCTAAATTAAGTAATATATCATATGTACCTAACATATATATACAGAGTCTTCTACCCCAATAAAGATAATTATACATTTTTTTAAGTGCATATGGAACATTGTCAAGGATAGACCATAAATTGGGACATAAAAAATGTTCTTCATAAATTTAGTTGGATTGAAATGATAGAAATCATCTTCTCTGACCACAAGGGTTGACACTAGAAAAGAACCAGAAAAGCAAAACTGGAAGAACCACAAAGATGTGAAGATTAAGCAACATGTGTTTAGATCAATGAGGAAATTAAATGGAAATTTAAAATTTATCTGTAAACAAATGAAAATTGAGAGATGGGCTAACAGAACATGTGGGATATGGAAAAAGCAACTCCAAGAGGAAAGTTTATAATGATACAAGTGCACATCAAATATAAAGACATCTAAATTTGGTTAATTAACCACATACCTGAAGGAACTGGAAAAAGAACAATTGAAACCAAAAATCAGCAGAAAGAAGGGAATAAAAATTAGAGAATTAAATGAAATAAAATAATAAAACCATTCAAGAGATCAACAAAACTAACAGCTGTTTCTATGAAAAAATAGAATGGATAGATGTTTAGTCAGACTCAAGAAGAAAAATGAAAACCCTAATAAAAAGAAACAAAAAGGAAAGTTAGGCTGTTACAACAGACATTTCAGCAATGCAAAGGATCCTAAGAGATTGCTATGAACATCTCTCTGTCCACAAATTTGCCAGTCTTGAGAAATGGACATATTTCTAGAATCCTACAATCTTTCAAAACTTATCCAGGAAGACACAGATAACTTGAACAGACCAGTCACAAGCACAGAGAAATTGAAGAAGTAATCAAAAGCCTCCCCCAAAATCAGAACCCAGTCCTGGATGGTTTTATTGACAATTATATAAAACATTCAAATGAAATCTAATATCCATGCTCCTTAAACTCTTCCACAAGATCAAAGAGGAGGAAAACTTCCAAATATATTATATGAGGCTAACGTAACACTGATTCTAAAATAAGGCAAGGACAGCAACAAAAAACAGAAAATCACAGTGGGATATCACTGATGAATATAGATGAAAAATTCCTCAATGAGACCTGATAAACCACATTCAACAATACATTAAAAAATTATACACAATGATCAAGTTGGGTTTATTCCATGGATGGAAGGGTGGTTCAGCATATGTAAATAGGTCACTATAATATACCACACCAACAAAGGGAAAAACAAAATCACATAATCATATCAATAAACAGAGAAAACATTCAATAACATTTAACGCCTATTCATGATAAAAAAATACTCTTGCTAAAATGGGAATAGAAGACACATACCTCAACATAATGAAACCACATTTGACAAACTCACAGCTAACAACATACTTAGGGAAAAAAAGTGAAAGCTTTTCCACTAAGATAAGAAAAAAGAGATGAATGCCCACTTGCATCATTGCTATAAAACATAGTTCTGGATGTTCTAGCCAGTATAATAAGACAAGAAAAAGACATTAATGGAATCCAAATTGGAAAATAAATAAAATTATCATTATTTGCATATGACATGATAATATACCTAAATGATAATATACCAAAATTTTGTTGGGAATAGTAAATGAGTATATCAAATTGATAGTATATAGATTCAATACAAAAATCAGTTATATTTCCATATGCAAATAATGAACTGGAGGAAAGAGAAATAAATTCCAATCACAATCAAACCAAGATAAATAAAGTATGTGGGAATAAACTTAACAAAGTTGGCGAAAAACCTCTATATTGAAACCACAAGACAATGATAAAGAAAAAAAAAGACTCAAAGTGATGGAAAAATTTCCCCTTATTAATGAATAGGAAAATTAACTGTTAAAATGTCCATCTTACTCAAAGCAATGTACATTTAAATAAAATTCTATCAATCTTTCTGGGCCATTTTTTTTCAAGGAAATTGAACAAAGAAAACCAAAGTTTGTGATATATCACAAAAGACCTCAAATAAATAGTTATCCTTAGAAAAAGAGTATAAAACTGAATTAATCACACTATCTGACTTCAAACTGTTCTATAGAGCATTAATCAAAATAAATATTGGAACAAAAACAGAAAAATGGATAAAATTGAGAACTCATAAATAAAATCCCACATATATGGGCAGTTAATGTATGACATAGGAACTGAAAACATACAATGGAGGAAGTAAAGTCTATTAAATAAATCGTGATGGGAAAAAACTAAACTGCCACCTGCAAAAAAAAAAAAAAAAAAAAAAAAAAAAAAAAAAAAAAAAAAAAAAAAAAAAAAAAAAAAAAAAAAAAAAAAAAAAAAAAAAAAAAAAAAAAAAAAAAAAAAAAAAAAAAAAAAAAAAAAAAAAAAAAAAAAAAAAAAAAAAAAAAAAAAAAAAAAAAAAAAAAAAAAAGGAGATTACTTGCTAGTGTCATACATAAAATTTAAGTCAAAATTGATGAAGTATCTTGATGTAACAACTGAAACCATAAAATACAAAGAGGAAAACACAGGAAAAATGCACCATAACATCAACCTCAGAGTTGTCTTTGGAAGTCACACCTATAGCAAAAGAAATTAAAATAAGAGTAAAAATTTGGGACTACATCAAACTAAAAAGTTTCTGCGCAGTGAAAAAAACCATCACTAAAGCAAAAAGGTAATATACTGAATGGGAGAAGATGCGTGCAAAACTTATCTCTGTCAGACAAGTGCCTATTCTCAAAAATATAGATTTCGTATACCATAGCAACAAAAAGTCAAGCAACCCACTCAAAAAATAGAGAACAGAATCAACACCTTCCTTGAGTAGACACATTGATGGCCTGCTAACATGAAAAAGTCACTACTATTAAAAAAAGACAAAAACCACAATAAGTTATCACCTCACAAGTGTTGAAGAGTGTTTGGAGAAAAAGGCTATATTCTTAAATTATTAGTGGGAATAATATTAGTGCAACATCTCTGGAAAACAGTATAGAGATCTCATAAAAATAAAAATGCATCTACCATTCATCTGATCAAATAACCAATTGTAAGCATATACCCAGAAAATACAAAAATGCTAATCAGATAAAATATCTGCACCCCTGTGTTCACAGCATAATTTACAATAGCTATGACATGGAAACAACTTAAATAACTATCAATAGATGACTGGATAAAGAATTGTGCTATATATACTCCATGATAGTCTATGTAGCTGTCAAAAAGATAAAATTTTGCCTTTTGCAACAATATGATTAAACTGTAGGTAATTATGCTAAGTGAAATAAGCCAGAAAGAAAAAAAGGAGAATTAAGGATGGTTTCATTCATATGTAGATTATAAAGAGGCAAAACACACAGACAAATTGCAATATAATCCACAGGAGGCAGAACTGTGGCTAGTGGATGGTGGAGGTGGGGTCAGGGTAGGAACAAGAGAGGAAGGGAGTTAGTGCTTGAAAGGGCCTAGAACTGGTGGTGAGTGTGGTATGAAATGCATATAGACTCAGGTGTTAATTCAAAATTCTAAAAAGCATATAGCATTATAAACCAAAAAAAAAGAAAAAAAAAACCCAAGAAAATTTATTCATTTCATAATGAGGATGCTAACTTTTAAGTTTTTCATATCACTTCTATCCCTTTGAGATGTTGGGTAAACAAGCCCCATAGCTCTTGCTATTAAGTATTTGCCCCTGTAAACTGTGTGCACAAAGACTGTGGAAACCCTAGACTTTAATCCAGAAGTCAAATTAGTAAGGATCATTACCTCATGCGTTTCTGTTAAATTCACAAATATAATTTATTCCCTGTGAGCAAATATCTGTTCCCTACTATAACATCAGATTCACAGTAATCATGCCCCTTACCTTACCTAAACTGAGAAAACTTCAGATTAAATGAAATTTATGTATTTACTACTGTATTTTGTTTGCACAACATTCAAAAAGCAGAGCAAAATCGCCTAGGTACTACAAATTAGAAATACCTTCTGTGTTTTGGGGTTAAGATTGTTTAGTTTGGATTTATATTCCTGGAAAACCTATTTTCTTCTTAAGATAAAAAACTTAATATCCTATAGTGATAATACAAAGTTGATGAGATAAGCCTGAGCCTTTTTGTATAGCTTCCAAATGAATATTTCTTAATTGTCTTCACTCTAACTAGATGAAATGCTTCTTCTCTGTGCTGTTATATCATGATAGTTTTTATTTTTAACTTGGAAGTTTGCATCGTAATTACTGGAATATGTGTCTATTACTTCTAGCAAAATTTTCTATTGTCAAGGTAATAGTCACCATATTTGTAACTAGGCTTCTGGCAGCAATTAATTATTACCTTCTTCTTCTCAATGAACAAATTTTTATTTTTATTCTCTTTGAAACATCCCATTTCTTTGTATTATTGAAAGTAATTTCTAAATAATCAGTAGATATTAAGCTATATTTTTCTTTTTCTACAATCACCTTTATACTCTTTTGCAGTGAATCTTTTCCATGTACTTTTTTCTTTTTTTAAATAATTAATTTTTATTTTAAAAATTATTCTACACATTAGAATAGTTTCCTATGTATAGGTTCTCTATTTCTTAGCTATACTTCAACACACCATATCCTCCACAAAGTCACCACTGTCCTTCCCTATTGTCCAGTGGGCTCTACCACCATTTGTCCCCTCCCACCCCATTCCCTGTTAGTAACCTCTGTTCTGTTGCAAGTGTTTCGGGGTTGGTTGTGTTTCATCTGTTCCTTTGCTTTATCTATTTACATTCCACCTATGAGTGAGGTCATCTGGTATCTATTTTTCTTCTTTTGACTTGTTTCACTTAGCATAATCCCATCTAGCTCCATCCATATTGATTCAAATGGTGGGTTTTCATCTCTTCTAAGGGCTGTATAGTATTCAGTGGTATATATGTACCACATCTTTATCCATTCATCTGCTGTTGGGCACTTAGGTAATTTCTAGTTCTAAGCTAGTGTGTCTAGGGCTGTAATAAACATGGGGATGCATATATCTCTGCAGTTGATTGGTTTTGTAACTTTAGGGTAGATGCCCACACGTGGAATGCCGGGATCATATAGGATTTCCATCTTCAGTTTTTTAAGGAATCTCTAAACCATTTTCCATAGGGGTTGCACCAATTTGTACTCCCACAAATAGTGCAAAAGTGTTTCCTTTTCTCCACATCCTCGCCAGCATTTGTTGTTCACAGACTTTTGGATAATACGCAGTCTTTCAGGTATAAGGTGATATCTCATTGATATTTTAAATTGCATTTCCCTGATAGCCAGCTAATGGGAGCATGATTTCATGTGTCTGTTAGCCATGTGTATATACTCTTCAGAAAAGTGTCTCTCCAATTCCTTCTCCCTATTTTTTTTGTTGATTGGACTGCCTGTTCTGTTGTTGAGCTTCATGAGCTCTTTGTTTATTTTAGATATTAAACCTTTGTCAGAAATATTAAATGCAAATGCTTCTCCCAGTTAGTATGTGTCCTTTTGATTTTGGTGATTTCTTTTGTTGTGAAGCAGTTCCTTAGTTTGATGTAGTCCCAGTTGTTTTAGTTTTCTTTTTGTTTCCCTTGATGGTGGAGTTGAGTAACCAAAGTCTTCTCTATGACTGATGTCATAAAAGTCTTTTCTGTGTTTTTTTCTAAGAACTTTATGGTATCTGGTGTTATGTCTCTAACCCATTTTGAGTTAATTTTTGTGAATAGTTTTGGAGAGATTCATTCTTTTGCATGTGGCTGTCCAGTTTTCCCAACACCATTTGTTGAAGACATTTTTCTTTTTCCTTTGAATGCTTTTGGCTCCTTTGTCAGAGATTAACTACCTGGATGTGAGTGAGTCAGTTTATGGTTATTCAGTTCTATTCCACTGATCTGTGCCTCTATTATTCCAGTACCATACCATTTTTGATGACTTTTGCTTTGTAATGTTGTTTGAAGTCTGGAAGTCTGATCCCTCCAGAATCATTCTTTTTTCTAATGATTTCTTTGGCTATTTAGGGTCTTTTGTTGTTTCATACAGATTTTAAGATTTTTTTTGTTCTATTTCCTGGAAATAAGTCCAGGATATTTTAATGAGGGTTGCATTAAATCTATATATTGCTTTGGGTAAGATGGCCATTTTAATGGTATTGATTCTTCCCAGCCAGGATCAGGGGATGTCTTTCCATTTCTTTGTGTCCTCCTCTATTTCTTTTAAGAAGGACTTGTAGTTTTCATTGTATAGCTCTTTTACTTCCTTTGTTATATATATATATATATATATATATATATATATATACCCAGTTATTTCATTCATTTAATTTGTATTTGAATGATGTGATTTTCATCATTTCATTTTCTCTAGCACATTGATTGCATATAAAAATGTAACAGACTTTTGTGAATTAATTTTGTAGCCTGTCACTTTACTGTATTCATTGATAAGTTCTAGAATTTCTTGATAATCATGTCATCTGCAAATAATGAGAGTTTTATTCCAGTTTGCTTTCCAGTTTGGTTTCCTTTTATTGCCAAGTTTCTCTGTCTAAGACCTCCTGTACAATGTTAAATAGCAGTGTTGAGAGTGGACAACCTAGCCTTGTTCCTGACCTAAGAGGAAATGATTTCAGATATTTTAGATTTTCACCATTGACTATGATGTTGGCTGTGTGTTTTTCATATATGGTCTTTATTATGTTGAAGTAGGAACCTTCTATTTCCATTTTATGCAGGGTTTTTATCACAAATTGGTGTTGAATCTTTTCAAAAGCTTTATCTCCATCTACTGATATGATCATGTGGTTTTTCTCTTTGCTCTTGTTGATATGCTGTATGACATTAATAGATTTACATATGTGAATGAATTATCCTTGCATCACTGGGTTGAGTTCCACCTGGTCATGATGGATGATCTTTTTGATGAATTGTTAAATTTGATTTGTAATATTTTGTTGAGAATTTTTGTGTCTATATTCATCAGAGATATTGGTCTGTTATTTTTTTTCTTGGTGACATCTCTGTTGGCTATTGGTATCAGTGCAATGTCAGTCTCATAAAAAGTATTTGGGACAGTTCCCTGTTCTTCAATATTTTGGAAGAGCTTGAGAAGAATGTGTTAATTCTTCTGTAAAGGTTTGATAAAACTCATTGTAGAAGACATCTTGTGCTGGGCTTTAATATTTGGGGAGACCCTTGATTACTTTTCAATTTCTTTTCTTGTAATTGTTGTGTTTACGTTTTCCCATTCTTCCGAATTCAGTCTAGGTACTGTTCTTTTCTAGAAATCTGTCCATGTCCTCAAGTTTGTCCATTTTGGTGACATAGAGCTGTTCATAGTTGTCCCTTATGATATTTTGAATTTCTGTGGTATCTGTTGTAATTTCTTCCCTTTCATTTATGATTCTAGTTATGAGAGTGTTTCCTTCATTTTTCTCTGTGAGTCTAACAAATGGCTAGTCAATTTTATTTTTTCAAAGAGCCAACTTTTGGTTTCACTGATCTCCTGGATTATCTTTTTGTTTTCTATTTCATTTATATCTGCTCATATTTTATTATTTCCTTTCATCTGCTCATTTTTTACTTCAGTTGTTCTTCTTTCTCTAGTTGTTTTAAATGTAGAGTTAAGTTGCTTATTGATGATTCTTCTCGTTTCTTGAGATAGGCTTGGAGTGTGATGAACTTTCCCCTTAATACTGCTTTTGCTGCATCCCATAGATTCTGGTAGCTTGTGTCTTCATTCTCATTTGTCTCTAAGTATTTTTTAAGTTCCCCTTTGATTTCCTCTTTTACTCACTAGTACTTTGGGAGCATATTGTTGAGTTTCCAATTGGTTTGGGGTCTTCCAGCTTTTTTTTGTGGTTGATTTCCAGTTTTAGACCATTGTTGTCAGAGAAGATGCTTGGTTGTTGAGATGTTTTGTGTCACAGCATATGATCTATCCTTGAGAATGTTCCATGAGTGCTTGAGAAGAAAGTGAAATCTGTAGTCATTGGGTGAAGTGATTGGTATATGTCTATTAGATGTATCTGTTCCATATGGTCATGTAAAATGACTGTTTTCCTGTTAATTTTCTTCCTGGTTGATTTGCCCATTGTTCTAAGTGGGGTATTGAAGTCCTCCTGTATTATTGTGTTTCTGTCAATGTCTCTCTTCTAATAATACTTTCTTCATATATTTTATAAGTGTATAAGTTCATATAAGTTATTAAGTGTTATGTCTTTCTACCAGATTGATTCTTTAATCATTATATAGTGCCTATCTCTGTCTTTTGTTATGCTTTTTAGAAGGAAGTCTGTTTTATCTGATATGAATATAGCTGTTTCTGCTCTTTTATGGTGCCATTGGACTGTAGGATTGTCTTCCAGCCATTGCTTTGAGACTTTGATATCTTTTGGAAGAAGGTGGGTTTCCTGAATGCAGCAGAGGTTTGGATTATGCTTTTTAATCTATTCAGCCACTCTGCATCATTTGACTGGTGAGTTCAGTCCATTAACATTTAGGGTGAGTATTGATATATAGCAGCTTAGTGTAATTTTATAATTTATCTTTTATTGCTCCTGATTTTATCGATGCCTTTGTTCTTTCTCCTCTTAGGTCACATTTGTGCAGTTATGTTTTGATTGATTTTGCCTTTTGTTTTCTTCTTTCTCCCTTGTGACGTATTTTGAGGTTTCCCTGAAGTTAATATTCAGAGTTCTATGTTTACTACCTATTTTATTTGAAAGCATGTTAGTCTTCCATTCATTCTAACTATCCACATTTTTGTTTTCTTCTCTTCCTCTCCCTTTTAATATCTGTTGTCTTACTGTTTTTCTGATCGTTTTCTTCATGTTTTATAGAGTATCCTTTGATATTTTTTGAAAAGCTTGTTGTGGTGCTGAATGAATTCCTTTAACTTAGGCTTATCCAAAAAGGTCTTTATCTCTCCTTCAGTTATGAATGATAATCTTACTGGATATAGTATCCTAGGTTGAAACTCCTTTTCTTTCAGCACTTTGACTATATTATGCCATTCCCTTCTGGCCTGTAGCATTTCATTTGAGAATTCCATTGACAATCTTATGGGAGCTCCTCTGTATGTGACATGGTTTTCTCTGGCTGCTTTTAATAGTTTTTTTAATACTGTGTTTTGACATTTTTATGACGGTGTATCTAGGTGTATTTCTGTTTGAGTTTCTTTTATTAGGAACTCTGAGCTTCCTGGTTCTGGAGGCTTGCTTCATTCTTCAAATTGGGGAAGTTCTCATGATTATTTCTTCAAATATGGTTTCTACCCCTTTTCTCTTCCTCTGGAAGCTCTATGATGTGAATATTTTTCCTTTTGATGTTATCCCAAAATTCTCAAATGCTGTCTTCAATTCTTTGATTATTTTATCATATTGCTGGTTTTCTTAATTGAGTTCCTCTGTCCTATCTACCAGATCACTGGTTCTATAGGAAGCTTCATCCATCCTATTTTTGAACCACTCTGTTGAGTTCTTTACTTCAGCCATTGTATCTCTTACCTGTTTGATGTCTTGTTTTAATTCTTCTCTTTGCTTCCTGACTTTCTTGTTTACTGCCTCTAATGATTTCTAGATTTCCATGAGTATGTTAATCACTGTTACCCTAAATTCATCTTCAGATAATTTGTATATGTCTGCTGTGTTCAGATTTTCTGCTGGGGTTTTAATTGGATCCATCATTTCAGTATATTTCTCTGTGCCTGTGCTCTAGTTGGCATTTTGTTTATATTTCTGAGGGTTCAGTTTCCCTGGCATTGTGTAGGTTTGATTTGCCCAGGATTTGCAATCAGCTGCAGTTTGCCTTTACCCACAGGTGGCTCTAGCAAGTAATGTCGAGTTCCTGTCTATTATGGAACTACCTTCTAACTATAATCTGCTTAGCGGGCTATGCAGTGGGTGGGATATCTGGTGGGCAGGATATGCGATGGGTAGAATTTTAAACCAAATGGTTGTGGTGTTGAGTGGGAAATTCTTTGGTTGATTTCCAGTTATTGTTGCTCCCAGAGCATATTTCCATGTGGGCTCCAACTCAACTTTCAGTGCACTTGCTTTCCCCTCCCATGTTGCCCCTCCGTGGCGCTGCATCTCAGCCTGTCTGGGTCCACCTCTTGCTGCCTTCTCAGCTGGTCCTGAAATCACTCGCCTCTGCCCCACCAAGGGTCTGAAAACTCCGCGCTGTGTCCCAAATCCAAATCAGTGGCTAAGCTGAGAACCCTTCTGGGTGCCCTCACCCACCATTAGTCATCTGCTGATCCATCTCCAGCTGAAGTGCCAGTTGTTTCTTTGTGTTTATATCAGGAAATGGGTAATATTTTTGTTGTCTGTGAGTTGTAACTCAAAAGTGCTTCCTATTGAGTCCCCATCCAGAAGTTGATTCTTTTCCTTGTGTTTTTACTATTTCTTATGATTGTTTTGATTTTTAAAATATTGAAGGACCAATGCATTGTAATCATTTATAGTTTTAAAATAGTACATTATCATAAACATCTGTATAGTATGCATTAAGTTTACTACCAACTTTCTGTTTACCACAATATAATTGACCTTTACCTGATTTGCTTATCCACCTCCCCATTCCTTCTATGACCTTAATTTGATTTTCTTGATTAAAAGTCTATTTCTGTTTGATCTAGTCCATTTTTTTCTCTATATACTATATGAGAAAGATAATATAATATTTGTCTTTTTCCTTCTGTCTTATCTCACTAAATATAATTCCTGGTAGTTTCATCCATGTTGTTGTTGCAAATGTCAGGATTTCATCTTTTTTAATAGTGAATTATTAATCCATTACATATTTATACATCTTATCCACTCCTCTGTCAACGGCACTTAGGTTGTTTCTAATTCTTGGCTCTTAAACTGTAATGAATATTGGGACACATATATATCTGTGAAGTTGTGACTTTTTGTTTTTCAGATATATAACCAGAAATGGGATAAGGTATTTTACAGAATTTCTATTTTCAACTTCTTGAGGACGCTCCATACTGTTTTCTGTAATGTTTCACTAATTTACATTCCCACCAACAGTGAAAAAATGGTTCTTTTTTCTCCCACATCTTGCCAACATTTGTTATTTTCAGAAATTTGTATAATAGCCATTCTTATAGGTATGAGATAATATCTCATTGATGTTTTGATTTGCATTTCCATAATAATCTGAGAGGTAAAATACCTTTTTATATGCCTGTTGGCCATTTGTATGTTTTCTCTGGACAAGTGTCTATTCATTCATGCCCATTTTTTAAATTGGATTATTCTACTGTTGAGACATATATATGTGCTGTTAAACCCTTGTTGGATATATGCTTGCAAATATTTTCCTTCTCTTATTCAGCATTCAAAAGAATGACTTTTGTTTCAGTGAGGGTTTTTTTTTTCCTGCCATGCAGAAGGTTTTTAATTTGTAATCCCATTTGTTTATTAGAGATTCTATTTCCCTTGGGATTGGAGTAACGTTTTCAAATACAGCTCTAAAGTCAATTACAAGGAGTATTTTTCCTATTTGTTTCACAAGATGTATGTGTGTGTGTGTAATTTTATGGTTTCTGATCTTATATTCAAGTCTTCATCTATTTCAAATTTATTTTTGTGTAGGTAGTGACCTAGTTTCAACGTTTTGCATATGGTTGTCTAGTTTTTCCAGCACCATTTATTAATGATTGTCCTTTTTCCTATGTATGCCTTTGACTTATTTGTTATAAATTAATTGTCCATGTATGTGTGGGTTGATTTCTTGTCTCTCAAATTTGTTCCTTTGATCTTCCTGTTTGTTTTATATTTCAGTATTATGCTACTTTGATTATTATTACTTTGTAGTATAATTTGAAGTCATGGAACATGGAATTTCTATTTTTGTTCATTTTGCTCAAGATTATTTTTGCTATTTGGAGCTTTTGATAGATCCAAATAAATTTCAGTAGTTCTTGTTGTTTCATTTTTGTGAAGATGACATTAGAATTTTGATGAGGATTTTATTAAATCTGTACATAGCTTTAGGTATATGGTCATTTAATCAATGTTAATTCTTCTAATGCATGAGCATACATTATCTTTCCGTTTTTGTGTTTTTTAATTTCTTTTAACAGTGCCTTATAATTTTCAGAGTACAGGTCTTTCTCTTCTTTAGTTACGTTTATTTCAGTATATTTATTTTTTTTGTATGCAATTGTAAATAGGGCTACTTTCCTGAGTTCTTATTCTGCTAGTTCAATATTTTCATGTAGAAATGCAATATGCTTTTGAATATTATTTTTTGGCCTATACTTTACGGTATTTATTTATCTCTAGTAGCTTTTTACTTTAGTCTTTGGGGATTATTTTTATACATTATCTTGTCTGCAAAGAGTACTATTTTCACTTCTTTCTTTGAAATTTGGATATATTTTATATGATTTTCTTATCTAATTATACTGGCTATGAATTCCAACACTATATTAATAAAAGTGATGAGGAATGACTCTTTGCCTTGTTTCTGTTATTAAAGGAAAAACTCCATTTTCTTCCTTGAGTAAGATGTTGACTGGGGGTTTGTTGTATATACCATTTATTGTTGAAATACATTCCATCAATAATTAATATTTGAGGTGTTTTAATATAAAAAGGTAATGAGTTTTATAGAGTACTTACTTTTGCACTTATCAAAATGATCATTATTCTCCTTCCTTTTATTGATGTCATGTGTAACTTTTATTGATTTCCCTTTGTTGAATTATCTTAGCTCAAATAAAATCCCACTTGATCATTTAAGGAGTTGTGGGATTCAGTATAATGGTATTTGGTTGAGAATTTTTATATCAAGTCATCAAATATATTGGACGTGATTTCTTTTTTGGTGATGTCTTTTTTCTAGTTTTGTAATCAGTAATGTTGAAGAAAATAAAAGGCTGTAATTTGCCTCTTTTGGTGTTTTAAAAAACTTTAAGGAGTTTGGTATGCAATGTTTTATGAAAATTTGGTGAAATTCACGCATGATTCTGTCTGGTCTTAGACTTTGTTTTCCAAAAATTACTGTTTGAATTTCTAGTTTTGTGATGGGTCTCTTCATATTTTCAATTTCCTTCCAATTTGGATTTGTAATGTTGCATGTTTCTAAGAAGTTGTCTGTTTTTTATAAGTTATAAATTTGTTGCCACATAGGTGTTAATAATACCCTGTTATCAACATTTTTATTTCTGTTGTAATGTGACTTTACCTTTTTTATTTATTATTTTATTTATTTGTGTTTTCCCTCTACTTTTTTAATCTGGTGCATAATTATTTTTTCTTTTCAGAGAACATGCTCTTTGTTTCATTGATTTGTAGACTAGTTTTTGGATCTCTATTTCATTTATTTATACTCTAAATTTTATTATTTCCTTCTCCTAGCAGTTGGTTTCATTACTTTATGTATTTTTCTATTTCCTTGAAGTATAGGTATAGGTTTTATATTTTAGATTATTATTGTTTCCTCAGGTATACATATATAACTATAAATTTCATGTTTAGCACTGCTTTTGTTGCATTCCGTAATTCTGATATCATGTCTTCATTTTCATTTTTAGTCCAGGTATTTTTTTATTGTTACTTTACTTCCTTATCGAACCAATAGTTGCTCAGTAACTTATTTATTCATACATTTGCAGTTTTCCTTTTTTTCTGATTAATTTTTAGTTTCATGTCATTGTGATGTGAAAATATATTAGTTTTCATAAGTTTAAAGACTTGTCTATTTTTCCAACATATGTTCTATCTTAGAGTGTTTCATGAGCACTTGAAAAAAATGTATTTTATGTTTTTTTTGGGGGGATGCAATACTCTGTAGATATCTATTGAGTTAATCTCTTCTTGTTTGTTATACGAGGCCAGTTTTTATTGTTTATTATCTATCTGCATTATTTATCCATTGCTGTGAGTCAATATTTTAATTATGGCTGTTAAAATTTGCTTGATATATTTGGGTACTCTTAGGTTGGGTGCATAGATATTAATATTTTTATGACTTCCTGTTGTATTGATACTTTTATCATTATATAATATTTATCTTTGTTTCTTGTTATCTTTTTTCTGACTAGAATCCTATTATATGATGTGAGTTTATTAGTTCCTCCCTTCTGAAATTTTTCAGTGACCTGAAATACTATTTTTCCATCCCTTCATTTGAAACCTACTTGTTTCTGTAATTTAGGTGGGTCTCTTTTTAGAAGCGTATTATTGGATTTTGCTTTTTAATCCACCCATCCACTCTGTTCCTCCTTGGCGAGCTCATTCCATTTATATGAAGGATGATTATGTTTTATCATGGTTTGCTGCTGCCATTTTTATATTCTGGTATTTCCCATCTGTTCATTGCCTTGTTTAATTTTTATGAATTTTATTTGTTTATTCCAGTTATAGAGAAGTGCATTTTTGTATAAAGTAATCTTGTGGTAGTGAAGAATTTCAGCTTTTGTTTGTCAGGGAAAACCTTTATTTTAAAGAAAGCTTTGCAGGATATGCTATTCTTGGATGGAAATTTTTATCTTGGAGTATTTTGAACATGCTATTCCACTCTCTCCTGTCAGGTAGAGTTTCTGTTGAGAAGTCTGATAACCTGTTAGAAATACCTTCACATGTTACTTTTTTTTAACATGTCCACTTTTAATTTTCTTCATTTGTCTGTTGATATTTTCACTATTACATCTCTTTGCATTTACCTAAACAGATCATATTTGCTTCATTAAATTGTATATTCGTTTTCTTCACCTGGTTTTGGTACTTCTCAGCTATTATAATTTTGAATGAATTCTTTGTTACCTTCTTTCTTTTCACCTTCTATCATTCCCACTGTTATTATGTTGCCTTTGCCAATGGAATCAGATAGCTCTGAAAGTGCTCCTTCACATTCAATTTTTTTCTTTGTTCACCTGGTTTATTTCTACATTAATATATTGCAAATTGCTAATTTGGCTAACTTTATTCCATATATTTTATAGCACTTTTGAGCTTATTTACTGAATTCTTTACACCATGAACTGTTAGTTTCTATTGGAAGGTTCAGTTTTTTATTTCTATTGATTAATTTTAGTTTTGAATCATTGACTATTAACTTCTGTTGATCCTTTTCACTTTCTTTACTGTATTCTTGTGATTCTTTGAAAGTTTTCCTGAATTTTCATATATCTCTGAACTTATGATTTCTACTTTGAATTTCTCATTTGTTAGTAAGTTATAATCTTCGATGTCTTTAAATTTTTTTTTCTAAAGCTGTGTCATTTACTCACTTTATTATAATACCTTGAGGTCTCTGATCTGCTTGTGCCTTCCATGAGGAATTTAGAATTTAGAGATTTATCTTTTATTTTTCCAGAAGTGTCACTATGACTGTATTTTTCATTTTCTGACCCTTGCAGTCTTCCATGGTAAAAAGAACTTGCTGAGCCATCGCAGTAAGTGGGATGAGGAAGAGACTTATGTTGTGTGTGGTGCTATTGTTGTGAGCTTAGCACCAGAATCAATTTTCTTTTCTGGGATCTCATACCTAGGTCTTGGCAGATTATCCTTTCTGTTATTGAAGTAATTCAATTTCTGGTCATGAATATTGAAGGATCAGAAAGCAGAAATATTGTCCAGAGCGCTGTCTGTTTTCCCTGCTGGCTCCCCAACTGGTGTGAAGACTTGGTACTGACCATCAATGCCTTCTATTTAGGCTTCTCTGTAGCCAAATGAGTGTGCCACCACACAGTATCTTTTCTCACCTCCAAGGATCCAAGGCTGTGCTGACAGCCCTGATATCTCATTTCTGCTCCACCTGTAGCCATCAGTGCATACCTTTTCACCTACCTTCTTTCACCTTTTATATGAATTTTCTTGGGCATCCTTTCCAATGCAGTCCTTGATTTTTGAGTCTATAGAATACTTCAATATCAGTGCTGGGATTGTTTTCCTGGTGTTGCTTCAGTGAAAAACTGTTAGTTCTATCTCTTAGAAGCAAAATATGGAATGTCCTCTACCTACATATTGATCTTGAACCTTCCATGTCTTTTTAAATACTACAGTAAGGAACTGTTTAGTGGGAAAGAAGTCAAGGCCAAAGATAGTCACTAAATCTGCTACAGCAAGTACCATGGGTTATGTCACTTAAATAATAGATTATTTTCTATCCATTCTAAAATCTAGGTAATTCGAGGTTAAGTTAGTGGTCAATTCATTTTCTTGGTAGGAAGTTTTTCCTGACTTGCAGATGGCTGCTTTCTGGCTGAGTCTTCACGTGGCAGAGGGAGAGTGAGTTCTCAGTTATCTCTTCTCAAGGATAGTAATCCTATCAGATTAGAGCCCTACCCTTATGACCTTACTTAACCTCACTTACTAACTCTAAATACAGTCACATTGGGAGTTAGGACTTTAAAAATGGGGTTTTGGAAGATACAGTGTAATCTAGAGCGGGGTTATTATAAAATTTATAATGTAAAGGTCCATATTTAAGGCAGAAAAGCATAAAAAATATGAGAAATACAGAAAACACAAATTTCCTTCCTTTCAGGTAAAAAAAAGATTGGAAAAACAAAATATCTTCCATATAGTCATTAAATTATAGTCTGAATTTGAGAAATAGGTGGTAAAAAATTTAAAGAGACCTTTGTCAATGAATTTTATATTTGTGAATTTTATTTTGATATTTTTATTTCAGCTCTTGTTTTAATATCACATGATCCCATTTCCTTTTATTTCTATGCTAATATTATTTTTTATTATTTTGACCCAAAAATTCGTCTGAGTAGTAAGTTTTTTCGATTTAAAAAAGGAGTAACTGGGTTTGAAGTTCATGTATGTGTGCTACTGGACAAGGGTTTCCTGTTTATTTTACATAAAGGTAATGCTGTGGCACCTGACTTTGAGGGAAAAAAGAGTTTTATTAAAAGGTCACCCAGAAATTGAGACAGGCACCATAGCTAAGCTTTCTCTCTAACTTGGAGTTAGGTTGAGCTTTTACAAAGATTTTGGGACAAAAAAATAGAGAACAGGACATTTACTGATTGCCTGGCTCTGGCTAAAGTTGGAGTTTCACAGTTATAGGTTTGGGCTGCAGCAGTCTTGGGCTGTGGTCTTTGGAGTTATCAGGAGAACAATGTTCTTTCATCAACATATGTTCTGGAGAAGGCCTGCTGAATGACTTACTAGTTCCCTTTATATCAATTTTGGATGGTTCTAGTCTGTTGCTTCAATGTTAAGCTCAGAGCTCTTCTGCAAAAACATACTTGAAAGGCAAGTTAAATAAAATTTCCAGGCTTCAGGAATAAATATTAAGTCACATTTTCATGAGATCATGTCTCTCAATTGATATAGGTATGATTCATACTTAAGAATGACTGACTTTAAAGACTGCTGTCTTTTCATTTAAAATACTTAAGTGTATACTAAGAAAAACATTCATGTTTTTACTTGACAAGCATAAACACTGTTTTTATAAACCATTAAAAATAATTACAGTTTTCACAGTGCAAACAGAATGCAGTTTTCTGCTTTGGTTTATGTCTTGTACAGAAGAGTAACTTTTTAACTATGATTCTGACTTTGTTTTTCATTAGTTTGCATCATGTCGAGCTTTTCCTCTGAAGAATTTCAGTTTACCACATTTCTGCACACATTGATTATGTTCACTGACATTTGACTGTGCTTTGCTTTAAAATTTCTTCCTGTTGCCCAAGGTATTAACTTTTTGTATAGTTTCCTACGGTGTACAACATGTAATGAATTTGTGTTCTTGACACTAACAGGTAAGTTAACTTTATGATCTGTCAAATTCTACCAAAGTTGTAATTCTGTGTTGTTACCTATGGCCCTTTTAAGTTGTTTTAAGTGGCTTGAAAATGGATGATATATAATTATATATGTCTAAAGATGAGTATATCATTTTCTACTACCCTCTGCCCACTGCTATAAAAAGCTAATTTTTCAGAGAAAAATTCCCGGGGATCAAATCTCTAAGATCAATAACTTATATTGGAAAAATAAAGGTATAATATGCTTTATGTTGTTGCTTATATATTTTTATAAGAGAATTATGTAACTCATGAATATTTAGTGTGGAAATAATATGGTGCTAGAAAAATGGGTTCGAATACTGTCTTTTCCACAAAAGGGATCTATAGCTATAAATAAATCAGAGTTTATTCATTTTGTAAATCTTTGGGCTAAGAATAATATTAACAAGTATCAAATTTTATTTTTAGCAAATATTAATTAATAGAGTACTAACTACAGTAAATATTTGGAATAATATAGTACATAAAACAGCAATAGTTTAGGTGGACTCTGGTGGAGTAGTGGTGGGGCAGAGGCTACATACATCAAAGGTCTTGGGTTCACATCCTAGCCCTGCTAGACACAACCAAAATGAGCAACTAAATAAAATGAATAAAAGTACTTCTTCCTCCTCCCTCTTCCTACCTATCTGTCTACTCACCTTCATTACTGCCTGCATCTTTCCTTTAAAAGAAAAATAAAATTATAGTCTTGCTTTGAATGATTTATGTTTTTAAGTTTTAGATGAACAAGCAAATACTCCACACAGCAACAAGTGCTATGATGAATAGCAGATATCTTAGGATCAAGGTAAATTTAATCTAGACTGGAAGAAAGGTAGTTTGGAAAAAAGCAAAAGGAGATTTTTTGAAAAAAGAGACTTAAACAGAGAGACACATACATTATCTATGTGGGAAGAAAGTATTATTCAAGACACGAAACTCTTCAGAGGTAGAAAGAAGCAATATTATAAAGAAAATTTTATAACATTACGAGTTTGGAATTTATCTAAAGATGAAAGATAATTCAAATAAGATTTGATTCATCTGTTTTTTAATTCAAAAACTACTCATTGACAAATTTGTATTAAACTATTATATTAGGGGAAAACAACACAACACATTAATTGATTATGTTTGAATCAAGACAATTGATGTGTTAGGGAAACACAGATTTAAATTATGAAGCAAATTTAAGAATATGCAATTTTAGAAAAAAGAATACAGAATGGTAGCCACATAATGAGCAAATAGGAAAGTAATCATAGAGGTTATAGAGGGGTCAGATCATCTAGGACTTTTTTGGGCATTGTAAAGACATTGCTTTTAGGATGAATGGAATGGAAAATTACTGAAAAGGTTTTGGTAAAGAAATATTATCTACTTTATATTTTAAAGGAAATTTTAGCTACTGATTTAAGAATAATAGGGAGGCAGCAGTGGTAGAAGTTGAAACATAAATTAAGAGGCCATTGTAAATACCTAGACAAGTGGCAATGAACAGGGTGGATTTTGCCAACTTTAAAGTCAAAGTAGACATACTCTTGAATATATTCTTGAGGTAGAACATTCATTATTTCCTGACATGTTAAATGTATAAGAAAATATAAAATTCAAGGAAATCTCGAGATTTTTATCTGAACAATTGGAAATTTGAGATAACCATTAATGATAAATTGAAGAATATAGGTCATTATGTTTGAATGATGTAATATTAAGAGTTCAAGTTTTGACATAATATTTGAAATGTCTAACAGATTTTCAGTTAGAAATATAAGCAGCAAGTTAAATTTATATTTCTGGAATTCTTGGAAAATAGTTATAAATCTGGGCATTTTTAAAGCTACTTGATGTGATGGCATCATCAAGGAAATGCTTGTAGACAGAAAATAATAGTTAACATTGAATTATGGCATAATTTTAGCTTTAAAATCCAGGAAAACAGCCTAAGAAGAGGCCAGGTAGGTAAGGGAAAAGAGGAGAGTGGTTTATCTGGAAGGAAAGTGAGGAAAATGATCCTGGATTTAGGGAAGGTCAAACTCTGGTGAAAAATTGGGTAAAGGAAGACTGAGAATTGACCAAATGATCTAGCGATGTAGAGCTACTGCTCATAATAACACGAAAAGTTTCAGTAGAGTTGATTCTATTTCTTTTGGTACTAGAGTATTTTTGTCATACTAATTAATCTTCGAATAACATTTATAAAGTGTCTGGGTAAAGTAATATAAAATATTTGATAACACTATTTAAAGGAATTGGAGATCAACCAGAAAAATACTAGAGGGAATTTAATCCTTGAGAAATGAAAACTATATTGTATGAGATTTGTATGTTTGTAATTAAGAAGTACAGTGACATTTCTCAATCTGGGATGGGGATAACAGAAATCCAAGTTTTTAGGGATTAAATGGCAGAGTTCAGAGTTCAAAGTTGCTAGAGTAGTTGGAAAATTTAAGTGACAAAATTACAGACAGAATGAGTCTCAAACTCTATATGGAAGCTTTACTGAATTATTGCCTTCCCACTGAACTACATAATGTAGAAAAGATTCCAGTTCTAGTATAATCAGTAGCTGAGAGAAATAAGTGAGCATAGAATTCAGCTTCTGCTCATCGTGGGAGATAAATTTTTCACTTTGAAGCTAACTTCTTGCTGGAGAAAACCCTCAACTCTTTTCAGATATAAGTAAATCCAGAATTTCTATAATGCATAAAACACAAGGCCAAACATCCAATATTACTAGACTTAAAGTCTCAGGAAGAAGTTACTCAATAAAAAATGTCAACTAACAGAAATTTTAAGATGATTCAGATGTTAGTAATAGTAAACAATGATTTTCAAGCATATATTCTTAATAAAATAATCATAGTTAATGAATAGATTGGAAATCTTAGAGAAAGTAGAAAAAAGAACAAATGGAAATTTTAAAATAAAGAACAAATAATACTTATTAGAGGAAAAAGAGAATACCTATTAAAGGATCAATATCTCAGGGAGATATATATATATATATACATATATAATAACTAATGTAACAACATGAATATACTTAAATAGATGACAAATGAAAGTGAGAAATATAATAATTAATTGTAAATTTCCCATATCTTTCAGGAAATTATAGAAAAATATGACAAAATGTTAAGGATGATATTGAAAATATAAATGGCTGTATTTACTACTTTCATCTTTTTGACATTTTATGACATAATAACTTCAAGATCAACATTCTTTTTAAGTGTATATAGAGCATGTCTAGACCGCTAAGAAGTCCGAGTAAAATGTCATCTACTATATCTTATAGAATCTGTTTTTTTTTAAGCCATGTGGAATTAAATAAGAAATCAAGTTGATAGTAAAAGATGCATTGAGACAGTAATTCTGGAAGCAATTAGATGTTATAAAGCAGATGGAAGAGGAAGTGAATTCAATGGATTGTGCTTTTTGTGTTAATGTATATAATTAATTGATAAAGGCAAATTCGTTGATAATAAGAAGTAGAGAAACTTTGAGGTTCGTTCTTTAGTAGTTAAGTGGGCCTGGGCTCTAGCAGACCTTATATAGAAGAGCAGATATATTTTGCTTCTAGTAATATGAAGGCTCATAATTTTATGTCTAATGATGTGAAGATAGGTATATGAGATTATTAGAATTTATAAGAATTAACATTTTATGTAATTAACAGAGAAATGTCCTGATTAGATTCATGTTTAGAAAGCTGTTTTAAATATAGTAGGAATAAAGTATTGCCAGTATGGTTAGATAGTCATATCCAAATAAGAATGTATTGACTTTAACCCGAATAAGAGATGATAATTGCATGAAATGCTTGAGAGTTATTTGGTATGGAAACAATTGATACATTTGAAAAAGAAATTGGAATGCGAAGGCACAGGACTTGTTAAGATATAAAGAGAAAAATATAGGTGGGAGAAAATTCAGAAGAAGAAAACAAAATGCCTTTTTTGATCTAGGCATTTGACTTTTAGGTGATAGCATTTATTGAGATAAATTCTTAAGAAAAGAATAAAGTGAAGGAAATATGTTTTTTTTTTTGAAATGGTTAGGTATATTTCTAATTTTGCTGAGATCTGGGCTGAAGATAGATATCTGACAAATATACAGATTATAATTTCAGCCAACTACAGATTTGTTGAGATATTGAAGGAAAGGTAAGGAGAGTGAGAAGGATAAGGAATGAAAATGAAAGGCGAAATGAAAGGGCCTTGCAGAAGCTTTGATATTTAGTAATTTATATGAACCATGCATTGTTGGATACATATTTTATAACTCTAATCATATTTAATCCTTACAACATGCGATGAAATAAACATGCTTATTTCATCTTACGAATAAGAAAACCGAGTCTGAGGAAAATGATCTAAAAAGATTTAGACAGAGTGTCTCTGAAAGTAAAATGAACACCAAGAAAGTATGTGACTCTGAAGTCCATAAAGCTTTTAAGAAAGAAATTAAGTTATCTCTTGAGAAGGAGATGAAAATGTTATGATAACATAATTGAGGGAAATAAATAATATTTTTTAAAAGTTTAATAATCTTATTGAAGGAACATTGCATAATAATATATGGTTTTAAGGTGTACATCCTTGTAGAAGAACTTCTATATATAATATATTAATATATTAATATATTAAATTATTATATATTATATATTATAAATTATATATTAATATATTAATATATTAAATTACCATCACCATGCCAGTTTTTCCTTCACCATAGAATTGATCTTACCTAAAAATGTTGCCTACCACTTTCCCTTTTTGTAACCACTAATTTGTTTTTATTGCCTAATAGTCTATTGTTGTTTCATTTGGTTTATCTTTTGCTTACATTTTCTATAAACCACAAATGAGTAAATTCATACAATGTCTCTCTTCTGGTTTATCTTACTAAACATAATTTCATCTAGAGTCACCCATGTTGCCAGTAGCAGGATTACATATTTTTTGATCACTGAGTAGTATTTAACTGTGTGTGTATGTATGCATACTTGCATGTTTATGTATGTGTATGATCTTTTTTTATCCACTAGTTTGTCAATGGACATTTAGGTTGTTTCAGTTCTTGATGATTGTAAATAGAGTATATTTAAAACATATACTCTAATTGCTGTGGGTACTGGACGATGAGAAAGATTGCTAGGACATATTATGGATCTAGTTAATTATAGATATGATGATAGTCTGCTGATCCATGGCTGATATTTTCCCAAGCCATGTAACCAAATGAAAAGTTGCAGGGAGGATATGAATTTTGGCAAAGAATTGCCAAAACTATGTTGAGGAACCAGCCCAGAATAGAATTAATTAATACAAATATAAAAATATGGTCAAGGTCTGAGAGTTCCCGCAGGATCAAAGGGCAAGTTGATGAATAAAAGAGCCAAGATATTTGGAGGTTTATGTTTGAGTTTAGTATTTCAGAACTGGAGCACTTTTTGTTGATGTATGTAATCAGTCAGTAAAGACAAACTTGATAAGCTCCAGAATGGTGACAGCAATTTGTGGAGAGTAGGAAACTGGAAGTTAAGAGGTTAAAAATATATGCATTTGGACTATTTGATAAGTTATTTCCATGTACTAGAAATATCTGAAATGCTGGAAACTCTTAGGGTGGAAAAGAAAATTAAGAGTTTGGAGTCAAATATTCAGAAATTGTTGAGAAGGAATAATGTATTGGTTGATGAGATGGGATAAAAAAAATCTGTTCAATTTCCAAGGAAAATCAACTTTTACAGGTGAGTAGAGGAGTAATGATATAGAAGTATTACTGTGGATCTAGGAGGGCACCAAATCCACTTTGTAACCCAGATATATAGTAATAATATTAATGTAATAAAAGTATTGTTCTAGTCTAATTTTTTCTTTGATATATATTTGTGCATCTTCACTTATATTATTAATGTAAATGCTATTCTTGGTCATGAAATGAAGCATATTTTGCCTCAAGGGAAACGTTAAAAAAAACTACTATGATACTTGATTTATAAAATATAAATAATTATAAAAATGTATGCTTTGCTAAATCATTCTGTAATTTTGTGACATGAAGCAATTTAAAGGATCTGTGCAGAGAAAATAGCATTCAATAAACTTAGTTTAATACCATCTGTTCTGTTATTTGAAATTTTTTATACTTTGTTTTTGAAACATTTTGTCCATTAGGGGTGTAAAAGTAAAAAAAATTTTGATATTGAAGTTCTTAACCTTCTCTATTACAAAAAAATGTCAAAATTAATTGTTTTCAAATGCTTTTTGAAAAAAATGACATCAGATGTCAATTGTTATAATTTTACATGATAGTCATTTTTTTAATTTAGTTCCCACAAAAATTGATTGATGAATATTAATGAGATTGGCTGTTTAGGGGTAATAGTTTAATTAAGTAATAATGAGATGGTTGAATATAAGTTTCAAGTTGAATGGACAGATGATTGGTCAAATCCAAAATTGTAAAATATCAATTTATTAGCTCAGGATAGCACTATCCATTTAAAAGTGACAGTAAATTAAAACCTTTTGAAAAGCACAAATATATTTTTAAAAGTATGATATCCTGATAGTCATATTGTATTTATCTTAAAATTAATATTGACATTTGAAAAATATTCATTAATTCAGGCTTGTGTTTCAGTGGGTACAAAGTATAGAATAAGTTGGAAACCCATTTCAAAATGCTGATATTAGAGTAAGCAGTTTCTCATAGACATGGAATTATTTGCCAGAATCTTGCTGCTTCTCTGACCATACTCTGAATACAAAACTATTTTACCTGGAGCTTCACATCTTGTTCAGTCCTTGAAAGGACGTAACCGGTTTAAAGTTTACTCTTGTGCCTTCATCCTATATATCCCATATTTAGGCTGAACCAACCCTCTTTTTAGAATGAATCTTGATCACTGCAGATGAAATTTCTAGTCATAGAAATTGTGGGTGACATTCTAACCTTAATGTAGCTCAGGCTTAGTTCACTTCTGTTTCTTTACTGTCCCTCAGATGAGATGTCCAGCATGTTCATAGCAGAAGAGTCATTAGTGCATATGGTGTTCTGTCATTTGGGGAATATCTTTACTTTGCCATATAGTTGCATAATTTGGTCTAACAATTGGGACTAAAGGCAAAGTATAACTTTGATAGAGCATCACTTGACAAACTCGTGGTTCTATAATATGAGTTGCTCTGATAGGTTTTTCTTCTGAAGTTTTTTTATTACATTCTACATCAAATTTAAATGTGATTGGTTTCTACTGTTAATATTACAGACAAATAGTAGGTGTTTCCCTAGAGCATATATGATACAAACCACCCTGGACTGTTTTTGTCTTCTCCAATCGAGCTGAATATTTTGCCAATTTTTGTTTTGGTCTCTAATCCTAGAATCATTTCTCTGAAGATATATATTTTAATGTCCCATCCTGGAATGTTATTTTTTTATGTTTATATTGTAATTTTCACTGATAGAGGTATATTTACAAAACTAAACTCTTTGTTGTATTCCCAAATCTAGATTCTGATTATCTTTAGAGTAAATCTCCTAACCCTGGCTTAGAAGAAGGTGCGTTACCTCTCCACTGCTTCATCTACCATCATTTTCTGCCAATCTTCTCCATACTCTATAGGTTCTAGAAACATTAATATTTTTATTTTTTTAACATAAGAAGCACATTCACACTGCATGATGCTATCCATGCTGGCTTCTTTGCTTGTTTTCTCTTCCTTTATGCCCAGCTAAAATATTACAGTTTCAGAGAGTCCATTTCTAATGACAACTCTGAAGCCCTTTCTCTGTTTTAGCATCTTGTTGGTTTTTCCTTTGTTTTTTTTTGTTTTTGTTTTTTTTTTTTGTAATTCCATGTCTATGAGGAAAGTTGAAGGCAGGAATAAAGGAAAGCACAGCTAGGCAGGCAGGAAGAAAGAGGGGGAAGAAGCACATTATTTTATTTACTTGTCTTGAATTTCATCCTGGCTCCAGGTCTTGAACTCTGGTGCTTGAAATATGTGTCCTGCACTCTCAGCTGAGATCAGCTGACTAAACCACTGCTCGATCAGGTTACACCCATTGCTATATTAAATAGTATTATCTACTAGTGTTTAAAATAATTTTGTTTTATACTTAGGACTTTTTATAGACATTCCACTGGTAAAGCACTGCAGTGAGAACAATATTACAATATTATCAGACAAATAAATAAACGTTTTCCTAAAAATAAATACTTGATGGTTATCACCTATTTACTGTATATTTGCAAATTACTAAATTTGGTAACAGAGATATAAAGATATATAAGATTGATGTGATTTCTACTGTCCTGAAGTTGCATTAGGACTACCACGTGATTGAGTTTTCAGTGGTACATTTTCATTCACCATGATCTGTCTTATTTTTACTTTTTACTTTGCATTGAACTGACTGATAGATTGAGAGATCATGGGGCAACAATTACCCCTTATTCAGAGGGTAAAACTAATCTCTGAAACTGCTGCCAGATTTGATTAGTAATTTTGAATTGCTAATTTAGTCTTTTTAGGGTTAGCCTATAACAACAACGAAAAAGAGCTTACCTTTCTTGACTTATCCTATAGCAATAACCCTATATCACTGGCCAAAGAATTAATGTAAGTATTCTGGCAGCTATTAAATATGTCAATTTCAACTATATACTCAGGGACTAGGGAAATAACCACCTAGT
Organism: Solenodon paradoxus; assembly: GCA_004363575.1. Classification (NCBI taxonomy): domain Eukaryota; kingdom Metazoa; phylum Chordata; class Mammalia; order Eulipotyphla; family Solenodontidae; genus Solenodon; species Solenodon paradoxus. Next base: position 748,058 of record RJWH01000155.1, on the reverse strand, counting down.
AGCTCCTTGGTTCCATAATGAGGAAATGCGATAAACCTTGGCCAGGATTCCACTCATTATTGATTCTATAATGTCACTCAAATTTTTTATCCAACATTCTATAAAAATATAGATATTTTCCTTCCTTCAGGATACATTTTACTGGTTGCATATCCTCTTTGGTGATGAACTGGAGAACTTGGGGAATCATTTCTGTATATATTTTGTCAAGACATTGTAGAATCATTCCTCATACACATCTAAACTTTCTTTCGATTGATTCAATCTTGTTCTAAGAACTGGTTCAAGTTTGAGAAATGGGCATAAGACTGAATTCCCAATGAGTTTGTTCATCAGGCTCCTGCTCATCCATTCTTGAAAATTTTTGATTATATATTAAACTATTCTTAGTGACATCTATTTTTTTCCCATAGGGAATCTATGCTCTGTGAACCCTCTCCATCTTGACTTCAATAAGAGCTTTTGCCTATTACATTGATGACTTCCATCTTTTCTCTGGCAATTAAGTGCTGCAATATGGTCTCTGTTATTCTGGGAAGTCATTTGGCTCACTTATAGCAGAGAACCCAGTTTTGTAACTTTACAGATGTATTTTTAAATGTTGTTTCTTCCTCCTCAAGTCATTCCTTATTGCTTTGGTAATAATTGCATTAAAATGTGTCTTATGACTAATGCCAGTTAATTTATGAGTATTGGGAGAATATCCTGTTTTTGACAGGATTTTTTCTATCCAGTTTTGCAATCTATTTAACACTCTCTGGATCCATTCTTAGACTATATTTCTACTTATTACTGCAGAAGAGTGTAGGTACTATAGTTCCACGATAAAGTCAGTCTCTCCCATAATGAACTTATCAACATATCTCTTATAAGCTGTATTGACTGAGAGACAGATGGAGATGGGGTCAACATTAAAGATGTCAAAGATTGTCTTATGAGGCATCTGCTTTGAGCCCACTTCATAGTCTTTAGGCAAAGAGGATCTTCTCTTTGAGGGAAGTGAGATATATCTTTTTGCTCAAAAGATTCAGAGTAACTTAGTGACACGTTTCTTCACTGTAGCCACACGAATATCCACATCTTAAATTTCAAGTTTCCAGTCCTTTCCTAGTAAGTTTTGCTATGGCATGTGGGAATTGTCTAGGCTAAAAATTCAGCTTTCTTCGATATCCTCTTCATTTTGTATTAAGTCTTATGCCTGGTCTTCAGCTTAATTACCCTCCATTTATACTAGATGATAATCTCTATTAACCCTATCAAGAGGCCCTTTGACTCCCAGATTTTGCTTTAAATTGTTGATTATCTGATTTTAACCTGGCATTTCTCTACAATCCATTAGTAGCTCTCAGCCATAGCCACTCAACCGCACACTAATTTTAGAGTAACTTGTTTTTCCTGTACCTATTGACACCAAAGGCAATAAATTAACTAGTGCATTTATAGCCTGTATTCTCTCATAGATCACCACATGTGAAAGTCTCAGAAATTGCCCTGTTTCATCATGGAAAGTATTATTAAATGCCAGTCATGACCAGTGATGGACTCCTCATTGCTATTAAATCAATGATAAATCTAATTTTAAAATCATATCTTTAGAGTCTACTCTGTAGACACTCCTGGAACCATTTGTCTTTAAGTCAGTTTTCCTAGTAACAAAGCTTGAAAAAGGGATTCCTATATGAAGCATGGTTCTCGGGAAAAGATGAAAAGTATTGAAGGAAAGAGACCAGAGAAGAAACTTGGCAGTGATATGATTTCAAGTACACATTAGCTTGATCCTAGAGGGAGATCTGAAACATTGTTTACATGAACAAGATTGTCCTCTCTGGGAGTAAAGCGATGAGCATTGGCCAAGTGTTGCCCCAGGCAAAGAGTGAACATGGGGCTATCTAGAATCTTTGAACAAGGTAGCTAATGCTTATCAAAGGCAATTTTCAGAACAGAGTTCAGTGTCTATCATAAAAAGTAACTAGACATGGGATTAGCAGCCTAATAAGGGGGATTTAATGGGGGAATATGTAGAACATCTGAAACATCCTGTGATAGAATATTGAGAGACAATATAATGTTAGCAACATGGCTTTTCAGATTTTACATATTTGACAAGATAATTATCCTTTCTGGTTCTGTTTCCTCTACTGTAAACTAGGGATAATAAAATGCCTTTAACTTGAAACAACTAAAAGTAAATTTATTTGCAAAGTAGCTTATAGAGCATTTGACTTTTAATAGGTGCTAAATTAATATAATGTTAACTAAGCTAGTAGAATTTGGTTATTTTAAAAAGAAAAAAGTATTTATTTAATTCTATTTATCATTGCATTACAATTTTTGTCTCTTAATTACTTAAAAAGAAAATGTGGCACTATGTCTGTTAGTGCAAAATAATTTAAAAATCAGAAAAAAGCAAAATTAAAATATTAGGAATAAAAGTATAGCATTTAAGAAAAGAAACAGATACTAGAATCAATATGATTAATAGAAAAAGGAAGTACTGTCAAAATTTATTTTCAGCATACTAAGTGGTTTTTGAAAAGGTTATTGGTGAAAAAGGTGTGCATGAGGTGAAATTCCTCACACATATATAAATATCTAAATATCTCAGATCTCATTTTGTTTCAGTAGTTGCTCCTGTGCAGCTTAGTTTGAATACCTTTGTTTAGGATAAGGTCTCCAGTCTAGCAATGTGATGTTTTTTACAGAGCATCAAAGCATTGTCTCCTATTGCTGTTGGCTCAGCATTTGTGTTCTCAGCGATTCATTAACTTGCAAGACAGTGGGTGGTATGTGCAATGATTGCTTCTTGACTCTCGCCTCTTTTTCCTTTTTGTATCTGCTAATTCCTTTTTTAAAAAAAATCTTAGTTCCTTTTGGTATAAAGATCTTTGCAAGTACTCCCTGTGCTTAAATTTCCTCATCTGATTATGAGTGTTTACATAGAGTGACATCAATTTATCCAAGAGCTGTTGTGTATCTCTTGCAACTGTCACTGTGTCCCTGAAACAAGCACATGTTCACATTTACTGTAAACATAATTCCTATTATTAACTACTTCAATTTGGGAGGTTTTCCTCTAGCTAAGCATATTTCCTTGCTATTTACATACAGTCAATGTACAACCAACTCTTAAGATAATATTATAGCATAATATGTTATAGAATCAACAATATGATGTTCAGCTGCAACATGAAATTATTTTTGGAAGATACTGGTTCTTAATTATAATTCAGTCTGCTTACTCTTCTCTATCAGAAGGGTTATATGTAATGACATGTTGAAACCATTAGTAAATGAAGGTCCAGACTATCTATCTATCATCTATGTCTTATTTACCTCTTCGATCATCATTGTTGATCTGTTATCTATCTAATATCTACCATCTATCCATTTTATCTGCTAGTTTGCAAAACCACATCACTTTCAGGCATACGACTTTCTTTTTCACCATTAAAAAACACTTTAGACAGTAGCACCAATATTGAGTTCAACTGCCAATGGCCAGTGATTTAATCAACCATTTCTATGTAATGAAGCCTTTTTAAAAGTCTAAAAGGAGTGGCTTTAGAGAGCTTCCTAGATGGAGAGCATGTGGAGATTCTCTGAGAACTGTGTGCTTTGATAGAGCAGGGAAACCATGCCTTTTCCCAGACCTTGCCCTATGCATCGCTTTCATCTGGCTTTTCCTTTAAAATAAATTGGTATCTACTTAGTAAATGAGTTTCCTGAGTTCTTTGAGCTACAGTATCAAATTAATTTAACCTGTGAAATGTGTCCTGAGAATATTTCATCTATAATCAGTCAGAAGCACAGGTAATAAACCAGACTTACAACTGTTTCCTGAACTCCAAAAAGAAGGGTCTTGGGAACCTTTGATCTGTAGCCGGTTTGACAGAAGCACAGATATCACAATGGGTTTACAACTCTAGTCTGAAGTAAAAAACGATCTGTAAGCAAGTCTAGTTATTTTCATATGAAAATATATCTCAGATCTATTCACATGTATCGTCACTATAACCTGTCAACTCTGGACATCCAGCTGGATCATAAATAGCACTTATCTTTTCTTTAGTCAATTTTGTTCCCTTCTGATTCATTTTGCATATTGTACTAAGAATGTTTAAATCCCTTCTGTTTTCTCAATGTCTGTAGAACAAATAGAATAAACACACTCTTAATCATCATGACCTTGTAAGCATTTGCAAGTTTGTCTTTGCCTACTTCTCTAACCTTTCCTGATGCCATTTCTCTTTCACTCATTATACTTCATCAAATTTCTCAAACATTCAAAGTTTTATATCAGGTATTTTGTTCGGACTGCCCTGGCTACATAGAATTTTTTCCCTTGACTCCTTTTTACTCTTCAAAATTAATTTCCATAATTCACCTAAACAAACTAGTAGAGTTCTTCATTAGCACTATTGAAAATAATGTCCATTTGACACCTTGCACTCAAACCCCTGACATAAACTTTTTATGTCTTCAAGAATCCTATTTCCATACTAGTTATTACTGGTTATTATTATACATTTGCCATTTAATTGCTTTTTCTTTTGTTCTTACCAGAATTCTTGAAGGTGGGGAATTTATCTTTTTGACTTTTATATCTTCACCTAGCACCATGTATGACACATAGAGGACAGTAAGTTAACATCTTTGAATAAATGTCAGAATGAACTATCATATCTATTTGGATATAATGTGAGAATTATTTGAAGAACTGAGAACACATAAAATGTAGGTAATGAATATAGGATGGTTGACTGCAGAGGTATACTTTTTAGAGTTATAACTACAAAAGGGTGACCAGAGGAAACTGGGAGCAACATTAACCTAGGGATACCATATTTTCAACAACTGAATATGACTAATCAGTTTCCTTTAGAATTAATGTATGTATGTGGAATTAAGTAAATAGTGTTATTCTTTCATCACATACTTCACTGAGTACAGAGAGGAACAATTGTTTACTGAGAGTTAGAAATCAAGATACGGAATGGGATAGAATAAATTGCAAAGGCCCTATTAATTTAGTTCTTATACTGCTATCTGGCAGTATGCATACTGGTAAATTGCATAGAAAATATACTTTTGTTTGGGTAAATGCATTTAGATTATTAACATTTAATTAAATTTGTAAAGTACATTAGAATTATTTAAAAATACGTGAGTATCTACCTAGTAATGGGAACTTAATTGACAGCAATGAACTAAAGAAGGTTTTCTGCCCAATTGTTATTTTTATATAGTGAGTGAAGACAAACAGTAAACAAACATAGTTTATAAAGTTTATAGAATATATTACAAATGTTTAATGCTGTAGAATAAGAAAAAAAAAAGTAGTACAAGGGGACTTAGAAATAAGGCAATATCTCATTGCTGTTTTGATTTGTATTTCCCTGATAGCCTACAAGTAAGAACATCTTTTCATGTGCCTGTTCACTGTCTGTATATCCTCTTGAGAAAAGTTTCTCTTACCATTTTTTGATTAGATTGTTTGTTTTCTGTTACTGAGTTTTATGAGCTCTTTGTATACTTTGGATATTAAGCCCTTGTCAGAAATACGAAATGCAAATACCTTTGCACAGTTACTAGACTTTGTTTTTGTGGTTTCCTTTCACTGTGAAGAAGCTGTTTAGTTTAACGTAGTCCTAGTTGTTTATTTTTCTGTTTCCCTTGATGCTGGAGTTATGTCCCCAAAACCCTCCCTAAGACTGATGTCATGGAATGTGTTTCCAAGACTGTTATGGTTTCTGTTCTTAAGTCCAAGTGTCTAGATCATTTTGAGTTAATGTTTGGGAATGGTGTTAAAAAATGGTCTAGCTTCATTCTTTTGCACACGGTTGTCCAATTTTCCCAACACAATTTACTGATGAGAATTGCCTTTATCAATTGTGCTTTTGGCTCCTTTGTCATAGATTGACTACATGTGAGTGGGTCAGTTTCTGGTGATTCAGTTTTATTCCACTGATCTATACCTCTCTTCTTATTCCAGTACCGTATCATTTTGATCACTATTGCTTTGTAGTACAGCTTAGTGTCTGGGAGTGCAATCCCTTCAAATTCATCCTTTTTTACCATAATGTTTTGGCTATTCGGGGTCTTTTGTTATTCCCTACAAATTTTAAGATTTTTTGTTCTATTTTCTGGAAATAAACCCATGGGATTTTAATTGGGATTGCATTAAATCTGTATATTGTGTTAGATGACAATTTTATTGATGTGGATTCTTCCCAGCCATGAGCAGGGGATGTCTTTCCACTTCTTTGTGTCCTCCTCTATTTCTTTTAATAAGGATGTGTAGTGTTCATTGTGTAGTTCTTCGACCCCTTTGTTCTTATATTCCAAGATATTTGATTCCTTTACTTCTTTTTTAAATGGTATGATTTTATTGATTTCTTTTCTTCTAGTGTGTTGTTTGCATGAAATAATACAATGGATTTTTGTGCATTTTGTAGACTGCCATTTTTATATATTTGTTCATTAGTTCTTGTGGTTTTCTGACAGAATTTTTAGGGATATATATATATATATATATATATTTATATCATCCGAAAATAATGAGTTTTACTTCCTCCTTTCCAAGCTGGATTCCTTGTATTTCTTTTTCTTGCAGTAGTGAGAGCGGACAGCCTTTCCTTCCTCCTGACCTTAGAGGAAATGCTTTCAATTTTTCACCATTGACTATGATGCTGGCTATGGATTTGTCATATATGACCTTTATTATGTTGAGGTATGTACTGTCAATCCTCATTTTGTGCAAGATTTTTATCATAAAAGGATGTGGGATCTTGTCAAAAGCTTTCTCTGCATCATGATCATGCCATTTTTCTTCTTGCTCTTGATATATGGTGTATTACATTAATAGATTTATGTATGTTGAACCATCCTTGTATCACTGGGATAAATCCCACCTGGTTATGATGGATGATCTTTTTGATGTATTATTGAATTCGATTTGCTAATATTTTGTTGAGAATTTTTGTATATATGCTCATCGGAGATATTAGTCTGTAATTTTCTTTCTTAGTGACATCTCTATCAGTGTGATGATAACCTCATAGAAAATTTTTGAGTGTTTCCTATTTTTGAATATTATTGAAGAGTTTGAGAATAAAAGGTATTAATTCTTCTCTGAAGGCTTGGTAAAACTCAATAAAAAAGGCATCTTGTCCCGGGCTTTTATATTTAGGGAGACTCTTGATTGCTTCAATTTCTTCACTTGTCATTGTTCTGTTCATGGCTTCCAATTCTTCCATTTTCAGTCTTTGTAGACTGCATTTTCTAGATATCTGTTCCTGTCCTCAAGGTTGTCTAATTTGTTCATATAGAGTTGCTCAATAGTAGTCTCTAAGATGTTTTGTATTTCTATTCTATCTGTTGTAACTCCTCTCCTTTCATTTCTGATTCTAGGTATTAGAGTTTTCTCACTTTTTTCTTTGTAAGTCTAACCAGTGGTTTGTCAATTTGGTTTTTCTTTTTCAAAGAACCAACTTTTAGTTTCATTGATCTTCTCAATAACCTTTTTGCTTTCTATATCATTTATTTCTGCTTGAATTTTGGTTATTTTTTTTCTATGGATTTTTGCCTTTAATTGTTCTTTTTCAAGTTGTTTTAAATGTATGATTTGATTTATTATTTATGATTTTTCTTATTTCTTGCGGTAGACCTGTATTGCAATGACCTTCCCTCTTAACTGCTTTTACTGCATCCCATAGATTTCTGATAGCTTGTTCCTTCATTCTCATTTGTCTCTAAATATTTTTTAGTTCTTCTTTGATTGTCTCTTTTAACCAAGAGTCATTCAGAAGCATATTGTTTAGTCTCCAATTAATTTTGGGGTCTTCCAGCTTTCTTTTTGTGTTGATTTCTAGTTCTATATCATTGTGGTCAGAGAAGATGCTTGGTATGATTTCAATCTTTGTAAATTTGTGGAGATATGTTTTGTGTCCCAGCGTAAGACCTATCTTTGAGAATGTTCAATGTGCACTTGAGAAGAAAGTTAAATCAATAGTAGGTGGATGAAATATTTTTTTGTATGTCTGTTAGACATAACTGTTTCAAATGGTCATTTAAAACCCTTGGTTGTCTGTTTATTTTCTCTCTAGTTGCTCTGTCTTTTGTTGTTAGTGGAGTGTTGAAGTCTCCTACTATTATTGTGTTGCTCTCTATGTCTTTGGTCAGTTATAATAATACTTGGTTTATATAATTTGATGCTCCTTTATTTGGTACATATAAGTTAATAATCACCATATCTTCTTGCTGGATTTACCCCTTAATCATTATATAGTGTCCATCTCTGTCGTTTATTGTGGTTTTTATTTGGAATTCTGTTTTTTATAATATAAGTAAAATTGCTCATTTTTTTTGTGGCTGCTATTCTACCATATGATTGTCTTCCAACAATTGACTTTAAACCTTTATCTTTTGAAAGGAGGTGGGTTTCCTGAATGCAGCAGAAGGTTGGGTTATGCTTTTTAATTCATCTGGCCACTATGTGTCATTTTACTGGTTACTTAAGTCCATTAGCATTTAGGTTATTATTGATATGTAGTTATCTGTTTTCATTTTGTGATTCGTCTTCTCTGTCTTGTTCCAGACAGTGCCTTTGTTTTTCTCTTTCTCTTCTTAGGTGGGTTGAGTTTAGTTATGTTTTGATTTGTTACCCTTTTTGTTTTATTCTTTGCTTTTTCCCTGGAGATATGTTTTGAAATTACTCTGAAGTTAGCATTAAAAAATGTCTCTTTACTTCCTATTTTTATTTGAAGGCAAATTAATTTTACTCTCACTCTAAATATCTACATTTTTATTCTTCTCGCCTCCCTTGCCTTTTACATTTACTGTCTTAATGTTATTGTCAGTTTTCCTTACACTGTGTAGAGTATTTTTTGTAGAGCTGGTCTTGTGGTGATAAATTCATTTAACCTTTGCTTATCAGAAAAGATTTTTATTATTCCTTCAATTGTGAATGATAATCTTGCAGGGTGTAGTATCCTGGTTGAAAATCCTTTTCTTTTAGCATTTTGAATATAATATGCCATTCCCTTCTGGCCTGTAGATTTTCAGTTGTATGTGACTCAACAATCTGATGGCTTTTATGAGTCTTTATCTTGTATTTTTGACATTTTGATGACAATTTGTCTAGTTGTAGGTCTGTTTGGACTTCTTTCATCAGGAACATTTTGCAATTCCTGAGTCTGGAGGCTTGCTTCATTCCTTAGGTTAGGGAAGTTCTAAGCTATCATTTCTTCAAAAACAGTTTCCACCCCCTTTCTCTCTCTTTTCCTCTTGTGAGCCCTGTGATGTGAATTTTGTTCCTTGTGATATTATTACATAAATCTTGAATGTTGTCTTCATTTATTTTGCATTTCTTTATCTCTCCTAATTTGCTTGAGTGCATCTCAGCATTTTTCTAATTTTCTTTTTTAAATTTCTGAGAGATAATTAAATTATGCAACTGTGTTTATAAATTAGTGCATTTTTAAAATTTGGTCAGTTTTTTTCTTTATTTATTTTAAAGCTTTATTATTAAATGCATATATATTTATGATTTTATGCCTTTCTTCTAAACTTGCTTTCATCAGTTTGAAAGTTTCCCATTTCTCTGACAACACTCCTTGCCTTGAAGTATACTTCATCTCATATTAATAGGCAATTCTAGCCTTCTTACATGATTTACATGGTATATGCCTGACCATTCTTTTACTTTCAACTTAGTTGTGTTTCACATCAAAGTATGCCTCTGACAGAGAGTATGTACTTGTATCTTGCCTTTTAATACATTTTAATCATCTTTACATTTGAAATTTGGAGTCCTTAGTTCATTATAACATTTTACTACTTTTATTTCCATAGTTTTGTAAACCTTCTATGTTCTTTGGCTTCTTTTGGGTTAACTGATTTTTTAAAGATAACAGGTTTGGTGGCTCTTTTATTTCTTTGCAATATTTTTAATAACTGCTCCAAGGTATACAAAATACATTTTTAACATTTGATAATTTTCTTAGAGTTAAATATTGTCTCATCTCATACAAAATATGCAGAGTATTCCAATCATTAGAGGCCTATTTTCTCCTATTTTGTTTTGCCTATAATTGTCAAATATATGACATATAAATATATATGTTATAGCTGTATATGTTGGATTATACTCTTTTCTCATTAATAGGTTAGTGATATTTACCCTTAAACATTCCTTTGGCAATTTTATTAAGGTACTGTTAATAATGCATTTAAATATTTTAAATTTCTCGAGTTCGTCTTTAATCCATAGTCCATATTTTGTTTCAGTGTCACACACATTTGTTATAAACCCAGGATACAGTGTTATAAGTTCTACTTTAATTAGTCATAACTACTATAATTAAAAGATACTTGTGCTAATCATTCGATATCTATTTCTTATGCTCTTCATTTTCTCTCTAGGATTTGAGTTTTCATTTGGTATTGTTTTCCTTCATGTAGAACTTCCTACATCATTTGTAGTATTGTACTAAGTATTAATACACTTAGTCTTTTTAAATTTGGAAAATATTTTTTGTCACTCTTTATTCTTACAGTTTCTCTTTGCTGAATTCATAATTCTGTGTTGTCAGTGTTTCTTTTGGCACCTTTTCTATCTGTTCCAGTTTATTTTTGAATCTATTTTATGGTAAGAATTCATCATTTGTATTATTAGTAGAAAATGTGGCTTTTGAGAGATTGTTTTTAAGATTTTGCTATCATTTTGGAGTTCCAACTGTTTGATTCTGATATGATTTGGCATTATTTTATTTTTATTTGTATAGTTTTCATCCTTCTGAAATTCATTAGATTATAATTTTATGTCTTTCACAATATTTTGGAAGCTTCTAGTTGTATTTTTTTTTAATATTTTTGACTTATTTATTTCTTCTACTTTTGGGGGCATCAATGCATGAATGTCATGACTCAAATAATACACTTTAGATCACTGAAGTTTTGTTCAATGTTCTTAATCTTTATTTTTCATCAAACTGGATGTTTATTGCTATATCTCCAAGTCTGCTGACTTTTTTCAAATTTATTTGCTTATTAGGTTCCACTGAGATCATAAAGATTTTTTAAATTTTGTTTTCCCATAATTTCCATTTTTATATATTCTGTCTGATTCCTTTTTTGTTCATTTATCTCAAATATGTTAATAAATATTTCTTGACAGTCATTATTCTGCTACTTTTAAAATATTTTTCTGTGATTCCCAACATCTGTGATATTTTATAGTCACTCTGTATTGATTTTTATTTTCCCTTTTGTATTAGTCATCTTTTCCTGTTCATGGTAGATCTAATAATTAATTATGTCCTCAACATTGTGAAGACCCTCAATTCAATTATATTCTCAGAAATGTTGATTTTTGCTATAGTAAGCTGGGTTCAAACTCAAAACTCATTTTTTTCTGTAATGAGCAAAAATTGAGAGTTCTGTTGAGTTTTTTAGTCTAAACTGGCTGCTTAAAATCTGCATGAGCTTGGATAGTTTAGAAATTGGTGTAGGGTTTATATACAGAATTTGTAACTTGTTGTTGTGACTTCTCTTGGTGTATCCCTTATTTATTAATTACTGTATCTTCCTGAAATATGTCCGCTTGTTTTTCATACTAGCAAAGCTTCAGGTGTCCATTTTCTGAATTTTATCAGGCATGTATGTTTCTAAATAGTGCTTTTGATCAACCAAGGGAAAGTCTAAAATGGGTAATCACTCTGTGCTGTTCTCTTCATTAAAGTTTCCTCTCTTCTAGTTCCTTTTACATGTTATTGCTCATTTTGTAATAGGCACAGTTTCTACTTATATACACACTAAAGTATTTTAGTTGCCTATTGATTATTGTAAAACTCCTTTTAATTTTTTTGACCTTCATTCATTTTCCCCACCACCCTGATTCCTCTGACTTCAGTGGACCAATCTATTTTTTATTGTATGAATTATGTTTTTTTAATATCCCACATATGAGTGAGATATAGTATTTATCGTTCTCTGCATGACTAGCATCATGCCCTCAAGGTTCATCTGTTTCATAGATGGAAGGATTTATTTCTTTAATAATGCTGACATTTATTCATTTTCTTCATTCATCTGTCAATAGACTCAGGGTCTATCCTTGCTTTGGCTGTTGTAAATAATGTTGCTATATACATGGGAATTGTTATGTACATGGGAGAGCATGTATCTCCTTTCTTTGATATATCTTTATTTCTCGGATGTATTCCCATAAATGGAATTGCTGGATTATATGGTAGCTATATTTTTTGTTTTTTGGATAACCTCTCCACTGCTTTGCATAGCGGTTACACAAATTTACACTTGTGCACACGAGATTCCTTTTCTCCTCATTCTAGCCAACATTTGGTATCTCTTTTCTTATTGATGATAAGCATTTTAAGAGGTGTGAACTGTTACTGTGTGTTTTGTAAGATTTCTCTGATGGTTAGTGATGTCCAGCAACTTTTAATATACCTCTTGGTCATTTGTATAGTTTTTCTTTGGAAAAATGCCGATTTAAATCACTGGTCCATTTTTAAATTGGATTTTTTTCTATTCAGTTGTATGAGTTCTTAATGTATTGTAGATGTTAACACATTATTACATACATGATTTGCTAATATTTTCTCTCATTCTATGGGGTGCCTTATCATTTTATTATTTCCTTTGTAATGCAAAAGCATTTTAGTTGATATCGTTTCATTGCTTATTTTGTATTTTGCTGCCTTTGCTTTCTGTGTCAAATGAAAAATATGCCTTGTTAAGGCTAATGTCAAGAAGCTTACACTCTATATTTTCTCCTAAGAGTTTTATGGTTTCAGATTGTATGCTTATGTCTATAATCCATTTTTACTTGAATTATGTCGTGGTGTGAAAATAGGTCCAGATTTACTCTTTCGATATGGCTGTCCAGTTTCCCAACATCATTAATTGCAGACTATTCTTTTTTTTCATTGTACAGTTTTGATTCCTTTATTATGAATTTATTGACTATCTATGCATGTGCTCATTTCTGGGATCTCTACGCTGTTCTCTTTATGTCTTTTATGCCAATACCTTGCATTATGAATACTGTAACTTTGCAATATAATGTAAAATCAGAAAAATGGTGCCTCCAAAGTTTGTTTTCTCTCAAGATTTTTTTGTTTATTTAGGGTATTTTATAGTTCTGTACATATGTTTGTATTGCTTGTCTATTTTTTGTAAAAAATGCTTCTAGATTTATATAAATATCATTTAACTTGTTGGTTTCTCTGGGTTGGTATTATTAACATTTTATAATACAGGCTATTTCAATCCATAAGCATAGAATGTTGTTTCCATTTATCTGTACCTTGTTCAGTTTCATTCATCACTATCATTTTCAGTGAGCAGATTGTTCTCTTCTTGATTAAATTTAGTCCTAGATATTTTATTTGTTATGCAATTGTAAATTGAATTGTTTTCTTTATTTTCTTTTACTTAGTTCACTTTCATTTTATAGAAAAAGGTGATGCTGTATATGTATTTTGAATCTTGAAACTTTATTAAATATTTTATAACTTTTCACAGTTTTTTTGTGTGTGGAGTCTTTTGGGTTTTCTATGTGTGTAATATGTCATCTGTGAAGATAATTTTATTTCTTTCTGATTTTTATGTCTGTTTTCCTTTTTCTTGTGTAATTGCTCTTGAATTGTATTATTTTAAAGAACTAAAGAAAAAAAAACAGATGAAATAAATACAGGTGAACTGTGACTCTTTTATTCAGGCAATCAACATTTTTTGAACACCAACTCTGATACTATGAAATTGTCCAGTCTTATCTACTTGGAGAAAAAGGAAGTTGTTATCGTATATAATTTGACATTGATTCAGATTTTTAAAACCTTCTTAGCAGAACACTCCAAAGTGTTCAATTTAGAGCCTTTCAAAATTACTACTTAAAAACACTTTACTTTTTACTTTATACCTCCATTAGTTGATGTTAAAATAGATTAGGAATTATCATTCCTTAGGAATGTCAAACATTGGCAGTATAGATGATTCCTTTATTTTATATAAGCTTGTATATTGAAAAAGCATATTTACTTTACAATAAATTCATAAAATATTTTTATTATATCCTTTGTTAAATTTATTCACAAGTATCATTTTTGGTGTTATTGTTAGTGATATTTATGTTTCCTCTTTCATTGTTTGCATATGAGAATGTTACTGATTTTAGTGTATTTATTTTATATCCTGCTACTTTGCTGTATTCATTCATTGTTTCTAGCAGTTTTTCGGTAGAGTCCTGGGTTTTCTAGGTATAACATTGTTTCTTCAACAAATAAAGAAATTTTTATCATTATTTCTTGCCTTTTTGTAGTCATTTTAACTATGTTTTTCAATCCTTTTCTGATTGAGAATTTTTTAAATATCTTTTTCTTGCCATATTTCTCTGACCAAGACTTCCAGAACTATGTTGAAAAGTATTAGTGAGAGATGGCATCCTTGATTTTTCTTGTTCTTAGAGGAAAATCTTAGTTTTTTTCACATTAATTATGATGTTAACTGTGTCATATACGGTTTCTATTATGTTATGGTATGTGCCTTCGAATTGCCATTTTGATTAGGATTTTTACAAATATGTATTTTTAAAGGTACATTTCTTAAAAAGACCAGTAACCCAAAATTATTTATGACCTAGATGTAATCCAACTTCTTGATTAAAATGTATGTAATTTTTTACCTTTTATTTAATCATAATATATTCTATAACTTCATGTTAGTACATTATGCAAGAAATTAATATACAAGCAAAAAGAGACTATGATAGTTTTGAAGTAGATCTATTTTTTACTTCCTTGAGATTTTGAGATCAGAGAATTAATATGGGAGAACATGGCTAACATAGTCTCATATATGAGCAAGTTTGGGACTATCTGGATGGTTAGATTTTCAATAAATTTGAGAAAGCATAATGCTAGTTTCTAGCATCTTGTTGAACCTGGTTTCTCTCTCACATGTAATCTAGATGTTTGGATGTAGGAATAAAATGAATTGCAAGGACACAATTATCACTTAAGCATAAAGTATAAAGAAAGAGCTCAAAAGCAATAAAAATAATTATAAAGGTATACTTGACTCTGAGTTATTTCATTCCTGTTTATATATATATATATATATATATATATATATGTTTTAGCCATTACTTATTTTCATGCCTAAGTTAGATCATAGTAACTAATAATTTCAAAAATTATGACAATTAAATTCCAAAGGTTAAATACTAATATTCATTGTGATAGGGCATAGCATATACTTGCTATTACAAATAGTTTGATTTGGTTAGATACAGATATTTTTAAATTACACATGCAATTACTACTGGCATCTCTATTGATATAGAAGAAACTGCAAGTCTGATGTGTAGTTTTTGTGCCTAGAAAGGTGTATTCTATTACAGAATATGTGAATGAGATGCTTATTATTTATTATTGATATTTTTACTTATGTTATCAAAACAATGAGGAAAGCATGCAAGTGAAAGAGTTTGAAGAAAAATACAATCATGGCATTAAAAGAATCTTTTCTCTAGTTAGATGGTATTAAATAATCATAAATTTAATTTGAATGGATAGTATGTATTTATTTTACAGGGTGCTAGAATAAACAATTTTTTCAGATTTTTTGCATAATGATGCTTGTATAATAAAGAACTTATTCTTCTTTTTGCTCTTGAAGTCCTTGAGGGCAGGGAGGGTGAAGATAAGAAACATAATCCTTCTTATATTTCTAATTTAACCAATTTAATAGCAAAATGAATATCTAATTTGCATCATTTATTAGAATACCTTTTATCATTTCCCCTACTCTCACCAGAGTGGTTAATTGATATAGGGAAAGGAGAGCCACACCATGCTTTTATGCTTTTCTTGACCTCACAAGTAAAAGGATATAGTGGGAGAAATTTATTCTTCCTTCCTATTTGTCCAATTTTTCATTCAATGACTTTTACTTAGATGCTGGTTTCTGACTATTATTCTGACATTTAGTAAAGCATGTTGCCAATTTAGTACAATAAAATTTATTTATGAGGAACAACTATGTGTCAATCCAGAAGTTATCTAAAGACCATATCCAGATGATTTATTCATTGGGCAATTTTGACCATACCATCTACCTGCTAGATTCCTATAAAAGATTTCTCATCATCAACCTAGAAAAATTAAGTCAAATTCAGTTATTGGAGACTACCTGGGCCATAAGAATTATTTCTTACCATCCCTATGGCACAATTTAATTTGCAGCTCCTGACACACAGTATTCAACGTATTTTTGCTCTTTAGTGGAAAATGTTTCCTTAGTCTTTGCCTGGTTAACAATTGTTAATCCTCTTCTATTTCTCACAATAGCATTCCCCTGAAAATCTTCCCTTCTATTCTAGATTTGGATAGATGCTCCTCTTTGCCTTTCCATGGAAATCCAAATGTTAGTATCTCTTCAGGGGATTATTTTTACTAGATTATGAGTTGTATGAGGCAGGAACCAGGTCTTCATTTTTTGATTTCCATCATTCAGGGAAGATCCTAGTCAATAACAGATTCTCAATAAGTCCCTGGTGAATGTTATCAACCAATAAATAAATGTCAATTAAAACTACTTATAAATTCATAAGACAAATTAATGTTGATAAATTTTCAGAGGCCCAACTGTATAAGAGAGATTGAAGTTTTCTATGGAAAAGTAATCTGGAAAAATAATTTTTAAATTATCATAGTAGAGAAAAGGAGAGAATCTAACATCTATGGGTTTTCATTATAAATCTCTGTTCTTAGTAGGAAGAAATGATAGGGCGAAGCTGTAAAATCTTTGCTTTTTATAACACTTGGAGTTTCTTTGTTTATATCTTAACTCTTGTTTAAAGTAGACCTTGACTTTCCTTGCCAAAGGGAAGAGAGGTCACAGTATGAATATAAAGTGGAACAGAAAACATTCTGTATCTATTATTATCATTGTTTTTGCTATAGTTATAAAGATAGAAGATAAAATCTTTCACAGGACTGGTTGAAAAGAACAGCACATGGTAAGAGTTAAAAAAGA
This sequence comes from Solenodon paradoxus, assembly GCA_004363575.1. NCBI lineage: Eukaryota > Metazoa > Chordata > Mammalia > Eulipotyphla > Solenodontidae > Solenodon > Solenodon paradoxus. Next base: position 730,997 of record RJWH01000155.1, on the reverse strand, counting down.
ATAATGTTTCAGGAAGTAACTTGCCCCTCTTCTCATTAGGTAAAATTCCCATCACACAAATCCCTATCCTCTTACAGGAATCTTAGGGCAAGAGAGGAAACCAGAACATTTTTGAATTTCTGGTTTTCCTGTACCACATAGTGTTTGGTAGCAGGTTAATACACTGATTAATTGGCAAACGTCATGATATAGAGAGTTTGAAAAAACCACTAAGCTTCCTGCAGCTAAGAGTGGTACGAGTGAACAATTTCGGTTTCCAGTGATGTGAGAAGTTAGCTGAGTAAGCAGACTTGAAGGCCTTTCAAGGTTAGGATGGAAAGAACAGCCACAGATGGCTGTAAAACCAAGACTGAGGACCAGAAGAAATGGAGAGAAAAGCTGACGGCAGCAAAGACTAGAGGTCAAGAACCTCTTTCACAATTTGATGATGCTGTATGAATCTCAGACCCTTCCTTTTCTAGGCAGCAAACATCAAACCCCATCCTAAGAAATGAATGGTTAAGAAAATTCTCCAGCTTTGCTGTATACCTTAACTGTTAGTCAGAATTAACTTCATGTTATCGATCTACTTTTAGATGGAGTGGGAGGCTGAATTAGAGAATAGCTTTCAGAGAGATCTGAAGTTACAGTTTCACTTTGGAATTCTTGGTGTTAAAGTATTTTTACTTGCTGCTTTAGTTTTACCAACATTAAGCACTCTATAAAACATAAGATTAATTTGTAATTACTGCAAAACAGGGATACATTGCTTAGAGAGAACAGGACATAATTACTGACAAACTAATTACCCCCATTTACTGCTGAACACATGGTGACTATTCCATATGTCAGCACTTCAGGCACTTTGCATCATACCTCTCTCTCTCTCTGTCCTCCTCCTCCTCCCTCTCACACACATACACACAGACACACACACACAACACAATATTGACATTCCTATTTAACTGATGTAGAAAATGAGTGTTAGAAAATTGATCAAATCTGCATGACAAATGACAGAAATAGTATGTCAATCCAGGTCTATCTCCCTTCAGCTTATTTGCCTTTTTCATTTATTATTGAGGCCAAAAAGAACTGATAATTCCTCAAACATATTTTTTGTCCTTCTAATAGCTAGCAATTAGTTCTGAAATGTTGAGTTTGAAGATGACTGACTTATAAAGCAGAAGTCAAAGAATCTTGAAATCTTAGGTAATACGTTAATGTTAAACAGTGATTTACTGAAATATTGATATTTATTAAAGTTGTGGTATAAATTAAGATTATAATGATACTAAATTTTTATCTAGCAAAATAAGGCATGTCTTTTTAAAATTTTGTATCCAATTTAAAAAATTACAGTAATATATCACGATCATGAATGTTAAAAATCCAAATACTTGTATATTTCTATTGTCAAGGTACCGTAGTATGAAAAAACAGAAACTAACCAAACAAAACAAAAAGCCAGAATGAAATGACATGAAGTCCCAGAGAAGGGTATGACTTGTGACGATATGGTTGGTGGTTATTATCACACTTCATTAGCAGGATACAATTCTGTCCTGAATTTTGACTTCCTATAATAAATATTGGAAAGTTTTAGGGCCTGTTAATTTTTTGCTATTTAACAATTATTGTTTTTAAAAAGACTGTAAAATCAACTTGTCCTCCAAAAATCTTTGCTTTCTAAACATTAAAAATACTGTCAACATTATTAAGTATTTTTATTTATAAATATCTATAGGTTTTATCATTCAAATATAGGATTCACTATTGGACATTCCCTAAACAATACTCAGTGAAAATGACCTTAGTATTTTTAAAGAAAAAAAAAAGTTGTCTAATTTTAATTTAACTATGTAACTACCACATAAAAATTGATTCTCCTCTTAAAAAATTTTACTGTTGCTTATTTCATCTTTCCTTCTTTATTTTCATTGATATAAATGACATAGAAATGAATGTTGTCATAACTAATTTAGTGGATATAAATAGTATTAGGTTTTGATTTTTTTAATCCTTGAAGGGAAAGGAACTGGTTAATATATATGTTCTTATTCTTTTCTTCTTATGCTCATAAGATGTTGGTTCACTGACTGTATGGACTTATATTCTAGGTTGTCAGAAAATTAGAGCACACAGTCAAGCCTCCTAATGCTAGTCAAGTTACTATCTATTCCATTCAGAACAGATGGTTTTCTAACCATTTTTAATATTCTCTAGGGCTAGAAATTTTAAGCCCTTTAAGTATAGTTAATTTCAGTGATTTATCCTTTATTGGTCTTTGTGTATAATACTTCAAATAATAACACTAAAGGTGAAAATGTTAAATATTCATGATATTATATAAATGAAGAGCAGCAGATGTACCATTAACCTAATGTATAAACTGAAGGACAAGATTAATTAATAAGTGTCCTTATAGGAACACTCATAGATTTTTAACCTAACCTTCTGTCCAATTATATTTTATATTGTGAAAAATTGGAAACAATCTTTTTAAATGTACAGTACTCATGGCTCACACTATACCTTGCATATGTTTTTAATACTAATAATATGCATAAATTACATTTATGATCTAATTTGTTTCTTTAAAATTGTGTAAGTCATCTGTGGACAAAGATTTGATAAAGACTAACTGAAGCAGATTCAATTGTGTAACTGAATTGGAGCATTCCCTTTCTATCATGTCACTTGTCTTTGTTTTCATTTGAATGTACCTATTTTAAAATCTATTTGTCAAATGTTTATCAAAGTTAACTGTTTGTGAAGAGAGAACAAAGAAAAGAAAAGAGGTGATCAATGAACAAAGTAAACGTAGTCAGTCACCTTCAGAAAATGAGTGAGGAGTCAAAATACGGAAGAGCTATAACAGTAAATAAGAAAGGATGCTTTTTAGAGGGGAGTGCAGGTTTTGTGAAAAGCAGTGATGTTGGGAATAATATGAAGTGATGAAGACCATCAGCACATTTATATGATATTTTCCCAGAAGATTCAAGCAAAAGCAATAAAATAAGCTATAGATTTTTGTCAGGGTTGGAAGCTGACAAAGAGGACTAAGATATGCTGTGTAGAGCAGGGACTGGTGACAGTTTAGTTGATATTTTAATTATGAGGTTCAGGAGAGATATGGAATCACTTGAAGTCCACACTGATTAAACATTCACAATATGTAACAACTGTAGTGGAAGGAATTAGCTTAAATACACATAACTCATAGTATAATGTTACGAAGAGTTTAGAAATAAAATAAAAGACAAACATAAAAAGCATGTTAAATTGGTACTAAATAACACCTAATAAAGTGTGACAATTATCAATATTTACAAAAAATATTAATTATATTTCTCTACCACACTTAAAATTTCACAGTTCACAAAAAGGTAGTGATACTTTTTTTCTTCTAATACATCAATTATTTTGAAGATATTTAAAAACAAAATTGATAGTGTTCTATACTGGCAAATTGAAATATGGGAATCTGATGAGATATTTTGACTGGTTGTTCAATCAGTTTTTTTTTAATAAGCATGGAAATTTTTGCTGTGTTTGTTACAAGATTTGTGTGTATCCATGTATTGGTTCATTAACAATTAATTAGTGAGTTCCTTCTGGGTTCTAAACGTAATTCTAGGCACCAAAGGTTTGTGTGGCACCAAACAGATGTGTCTGTTTTTAACTATAGTTCTAATTTTATTTTATGGACTCTTTATTCAGTCAACCATGGTAAGATATTCACAATTCAAAATTTTTCTTACCATGCTCTTCTCATTGTTATGGTTAATACTGTTAGTTGGCTCTTTCATCTAGGGTTACTCAGTTGCATTAGGATTAGCAACCTATTTCAAAAGCAACATGTTCTACTTGCTTTTGTACAACCATGATATAACTACCTTTTAATTCCTAACTTCAGATCTTCATATTTCCTATTTCCATAATATTCCAGGAGATTTCTGGATATCATTTATTCTAAGTATAGGTTCTAGGTTTTTGTGCTAATAACTCAGCATACATTTATAAATGCATTATTGGAGTCTGCAGATTATCTGTTAAAGGTACACATATCAACACATTTTGCTCAACCAGTTCTCCCTCAAAATCAGTATTCACAAGTATATTCTACTGTTTGCTATTAAATATCATACATTTTAATTTTTGATTAAAATAATTTACTTTTACTTGTGATTTTAAAAGCATTATTTTAAGGCAATCAAATTTTATTTGTTATAATGTTGTTGAATAGATCATCTTAATAAAATAACCTTTCAACAGCCCTTATGATAAATATTATGCCATATACTGGGTAAATTATAGTAAATGTAAATTTGAATGCAATTGAAGAATTGTTAGAATAAATTAAATCTCATAAAATATCAAAGCAAAGTAAGGAAATAAGAGACCTCTAAAGATTAAGCTAGTAATAAAATATTAGAAACAAGAGGAGAAAGTGAATATGTCAGTAGTGTTATGAAGAAGAAAAAAAAAAACCTCCAGGAGACTCCTGAATGTGGGGAGTCTGCAGTTTAAATTCTTACATTAAGCTTGCGGATGATAGTGCTCCTAGGTTGATGACACTAGGGAATTCAGAAATATTCAAATGCAGATTCACCTTTATAAGAAACCATTCTCAATTTAGATCCCAAACAAGCTTAGAGATTAAAATTATAAAAATGTGTTTAACTTTAAAAAATATCACCAAGCATATGAAAAAACAAGCAAACTACTATCATAGATATAGGGAAACAGTAATCAACAGATTTATTCTGCCAATGACTTCAGATATTAGAATGTTCACAGTCAAGAGATAAATTACTTTGAAACATTTGAAGTCTAAATATGGAACAGAAATTACTTATATTCAGGAAATAATTAAAATTCTTGACAGATTTCAATGAAAATCTCAGTAGATTTTTAGAAATTAAAATAAGCTTAGAAAAACTTATCAGAATACAATGCAAAAATATTAAGGAAATATAGAATCTGAAAGAATGGTTAAGAAATAAAGATGCTAAAATTAACACTAATATATCTACCTGAAGTTCCACAAGAGAAGAAAATGATAGTACCAATTTTTAAAGCAAAATAGATTATGATCTTCCAGAAATAATGAAAACCAAAAATGTACAAAAAAATATGAAGGTTCCAAATTCACTGTATTGAATTGGTAGAACAAAACAAAATGAAAAACTTAAAAACAGCTTTGTAGAAAATATATTTCAGTTGAATTTACAGTTCAATACCAAGAAATGTGAACTAGGTTCATAGTAGATTTTCCAGTGTCATAATGGAAATCAAAAGATAGTAGACTCAAACATCATTAAAGTCCTGAAAAAATTAATGTGAACTTAGTATTTGTATCCATCAAAATTATCTTACATAGATCAAGGCAAAATAAAGACATTTTCAGATGAGCATAAGTTAATACATGTTCATCAAAGGAACTTGTAAAGAGTACATTTTAGGAAGAAGTGAAATGATATAGACTCCAGGCTGACTGTCAAAAAGAAATCATAAGCAAAAGATCTATATACATTTATGTAAATACAATAATTATTTTATGTATAAAATTATAATGATAATTGCAAGATTGATAATTTGCAATTAAATATACAAGCATAGAATTAAAATTACAGGAAAGCAATATGTAAGATGGTGTTTTGAATAAAATCAAAATGCAATCCCTTAAGTTCTATTAAAATAAAATCTTTGATTATTTATGAGTAGCTAAGATACTTAAATCAGTTATCATCAGCAAAAATGAACCAATTATAGAGAAGGTTTGGGATTCCTAAGTTCTCAGAATTTTTGTTTTCGTCAATCCCAGAAATAGTACTTAACCATTGGATATTGCTGTTGCTTATCAAATATCTATTGTTAATGAAGAATTATTGTTAAATTAATACATTTTTGCCTATGTGGTAAATTTTATAATCTGATTATTCATTATTTTGAACTTCATGTAGTATGTTACATGCACTATGTTGATTTATAATGTACACCTGAAAATGATATGTCATAATGCTATTCTACTTTAATAAAAATTATAATAAAATAGGTTTACAGATGCCTTATTGACTTTTTACATTAACTTGAAGGCTATTAAAATGAAGCTTAGTAATTTCTGCTAAGTGAATTTAGAGAAGTTATAAAAACTACACAGGAAGAGTAATTTATTTATATCTAGATTAAAAAGAATTTGAATATGATACAGACTCACCCGTATTCTAGTATGTAGAACTGTGATTAACCTCCAGAATGATAAATTTTAATTTTGAGTACCTTAGACAAAAAATAAAAATGTTAGCATGGATCTATTTATTAATGGATTCCTCTGGTTTAAAGAACTGATAAACCAGTCTTTTTAAAGTTATAGTCCATTGGTTTATTTAAATATTTTAAAATTTATAATTATTTGTGGAGTGGTTCTTGTTTTCATATTTTTAGTATAAATTTTTTTATTTAATGCAGAATAATTTTTTGTAAAAGATCTCAGAATTTCTAGGCTATTTTTTTTTTGCGTAACCAATTAGGATGTTTTTGTAAATTTAAACACCATATTGTAGAAAATGCACTATCATGTAGGAAACTTTCATATATATTTGAATAACCATTAGATTAACTTTTCTGTAATTATATAGGTAAATATTATTTTGAATACTGCTTTCATAAATTAAGTTCGTATAAATGAGTTATAATTCTTGCATTCAGCTTTGTCAAGATTTAACTTTTATTTTTGTCTTTCTATTCTGGTTTCATGCTAGCCAATAGTATTTTATAAAGAGAATTGCGCTTTTCAAAAAAAAATGTTTGCCTTGGAGTTGGTTTGTAATTAAATTTGGAATTACTCTGTGTTGTACTTTCATTAATAAACATGTATTCATAATTATACATTTAAATTTGATCATTTCTCACAGCAGAACTGAAAAGCAGATTTATCAATAGCGTTTATTTTCCAAAACAGAAATTCAGATAGGTAAATGACTTTTTAACACATAATAAGCAAAATTAAACTTGAACTCAGAATATTTGTGGCAGTCAAAGAGAAATACTAATGTAGAAGAATGAATAGATTAAGTTACTACTGTCATTAAGATACACATCACAGACACCCTACAGGATGTTGATAGGCATTGCACCTAACTTTTTTTTTTTCAATTTTTTTAAGGAAAAGTACAGGCAGGAACTAAAGTAGTAGTAACAAGCAGGCAGGATGAGAGAGGAGGAAGAAGTATTCTACTTGTATTTCATTTAGTTGTTTACACCAGTTGTTCTCTTGTGCTTGGGACATGAACCCAGGGGTGTGTGACCTTTGTCCTTCAGATGAGATTGACCTAACTGCTACTCCACCAGGGTGCACGGACTCACCTAACTTTAATGAGTCATGTACTGCCAATATTCCCCAGTCCTAATGAATTAGGGGTCAGTATCTGGCCCAGGACAATGTGATAGGTAGGCTCGGTCACAATTACCAGATCTGAGCATAAAGGATAAAAACAAGCACATCTGGACTCATATTTTCAGAAGTCTCTGAAGTCTAAGGTATACCACACTAAAGTAGACTGTTTTGGTATTATAGCTGCTAATCATCGGAGATTTGTTTCCAGGGAAAAACTCTTTGCAATTTAATATTCTGAACAATCAGTCCTTTCACTGCGAATGAAATGAGACTCTAATCTGTTTCTTCACCATTCTAAGCTGCCATAATAATGAGAATCCATATCACAAGAATGGGATAGTGTTTACAGAATATCTTAGATATATGCTTTGTATTATTGCTTATTCTCATTATCCACCATGTCTACAGCTTGAACACTTGCACTCATAAATCTAAGGGTAAATAGTTTTTTCTTTCTATACTTTGGTAGAACATTATGTATTTATTTTTTATACTCAGTATATAGTATGTGTTGGTGTAGATTACATTTAACATGAGTTCACTGATATCACATAGAAAAAAAATAACATCTTGGTAGTATTATGTTTCGTCCTATTATCTAGTAGTATTACTGTCCTAGAGGAGAAATTGAGGGACCTCACCTGGATTAGAATAATAGGACTACTAGTAAGAATCTCTTTTTTTTAATTAGTTGTTTAAAACAATTTATTGAAGTGACATCACATTATATATGTATACATGTTTATTTAGTTCACCACTAAAAGTACAATTCTACCCATAGCCATATAATTGACCCCCTTTAAATTTACCTTTCTCTCCCTCCCCACTTCTTTTTTGGTAGCCACTAATTTGTTTTATGAAAGTTTATTTTAATTTCATTTCATTTTATTTAGTTCATTTTGTTTTATGTACCAAATGAGTGAAATCAGACAGTGTTTGATTTTCTCTATCTGACCCTATTCACTAAGAATGTTATCCTCTAGGTTCACTGATGTTGAGAATGTCAGGAGTTCATTTTCTGTAGTTGAGCAATATTTCATTTTATGTATATATGCAACATCTTTATCCATTTATTTTTCACTGGGCACTTAGGCTGTTTTCAACTCTTGACTATGGTAAATAATGCTGGAATGAACATGAAGGTGCATATATACTTTTTGAATGAGTGTTTTCATATTTGGGTAAGTATCCAGAAGTGTATAACAGGAGTCAGTGGAATTTTTGAGGAGTCTCTACTGTTTTCCATGATGTCTGTACCAATTTACATTTCCAACCACAGTTTACAAGGGTTTGCTGCTTCTTTCTACATCTTATTCAACACTGCTGTTTCTTGTCTTTGGAATAATAGCCATTCTCATAGGTATAAGATGACATTTTATTGTTTTGATTTGCATTTCCCTAATAATAAAAGGTTATGAAAACTGATGTGCCTGTTTGGCCATCTGTATATATTTTTTGGAGAAGTGTCTATTCAGATTATCCATTTCTTAATCAGATTTATTTTGCTTTTAGTCTTTATACATTTTGCATATTAACCACTTTTCAGATATATGATTTACAAATATCTTCTCCAATTAAGTAAGAAGGGAATAATCTTTTTAAGTAGCATTAGTATTATTTCTAGTTGAGAAAAACTTAAAATATTTGAAGTTATCACTTGACTGGGAGGAGTTGTGACATATTTACTGTTGATAAGAGGCTTGACTTAGCTAAGGGACATCTTTGGCACTGAAAATTAGAAATTTAAGATATGTATATCTGAAAATTGAAGCATGGAATATGGTCTAAATGAGTCCCTCCCTTCTTAGAATGTCTCTTTTTGGTCACAATCAACAAGATTTTATTTTCATGTGCCTTGATTCCCTTGAACGTATGTGATTGGACTGGGGATAGAACCCTAATCCAAGGGTAACAAATCCATAGAAAGATTGGCCAACAGGACATGAGATGGCTACTTATGAAAAGATAAAATGGATAATTCTTTTGAGAATTCAAACTAGGAGAAAAGTAGTGTCAACCAATCAGTAATGAGAATAAAGGTTTAATAATGGTCAAATTAATGGAATATAAGCATTTGGCTAAGCCAAAATCATGGGTGAACAGATGTGTATTAATAAAATAAGAAGCATGGGATGTAGAACAACTATACTGAATGGGAGAGATATGTATTTTGTTTATAAAATTCATATTGCTAGAGGTAGAGATATGTTGGGTCAACAATAACTAATAGAGTAAAGATCTATATAGCTTTTTATGCTATTGTAGTTCCTAGAATTCTTTGGATTCAAAATAGTATTTCAGTTCCATTCTTGTAAGGTCTACATATATTTTATTTTTGGTCTCTTTTTGTATGAATTTATACTTCTTTTTTATTTCAAGTAAGACAATAAATCTAAGTAGCTTGAGAAAAAATCTGCAGTTCATTTCAGTATTATGTCAAAGGAAAAAATGCACTGTAAATAATCAAAAACACAAGGCAAACTTTACTCAGTTGCAAGAGTTACTAGAGATTGAACTCAACTTTCTGAAAAAAAGGTGTGAGGGTTTTCTTTTTTTAATGAAGGTATGAGCTAATAGCAAAGTATTAATGTATTGGGGGAAACTTGTTAATGTGATTAGTATATTTATATTTACTAAATGATGCTTATAGACGTTAGTCTCCTAACTTCTCACAGACATTGGGGTATAAAAACTCTATATTTATTAATTGTGTTTCAAAGTGTTGGCTTATATCTTTGAGAAAAACATTTCAGAGTTGTAAAACAGGTAAAGGATTGGGAGATTTGCATCTCAAAGGAGCAGAGAAAGAATTACTGTTAGAAATTTTCTAAGTGAATGCTTTAAGAAAAGGGTGATTGAGGGCTTACAGTTAAGAATACATCTGTCTGAAGTTTAGGCAGAACTTCTTGCTTAACTACCAGAGTTACTCTAAGAACCGTTACTCATAACACCCAAGCTTCAAGAAGGCAGGGAGTAGAAAGTTTATAGTGACCTTAAAATGTGAGATCCGTATCTTCTCTCAAAAACCTGTCATTTTTATAACTCAGTTCCAAACACATCTTGTCTTGTATTGCTGGAGTCCATTGAAAGCTTCCAAGAAAATCAATCCCCTTTACCCAATATAGAGTGTACATATGTTTATTTATTCAGGAACCATCAACAGTGTTCCAGATACTTACCAACAAGGAGGGATTTATCCATTACTGAATAAAGCATTTGAGAATTTTTATACACAATATACTCATATTCTAGAGAAGCAACATACAGTGACCAATTTAATAAAATGTGGAGAAATGATTTTAGTAAGATAGTGGGAAAAGAATTTGCCATCATTCTTTCAGAGAACATTAATTTTGAATATCATGACAAAAAAGAATACCTTTGTTGGAGTTTGGAATTTGAGTGTAAAAGTTACAACACACCATTAGAGCAAAAATTGTGAAGTAGACCTATTGAAGTTGCTAAAGGTAAGAAGTTTCACTTTATTTGTGTCTTTTCCCTAAGACAGTACAGCTAAGTGCCACACATTTTCTTCAAGGGCAAAAGTGAGAGCAAATGAATCAATGCCACCTTCGACAGCCATATGTATGTTGCCAAAGAGGCCCAATTCTTCCTACTATACCTAGCACACTGAGGTATTTGCAGACTCCATGAAGAACCTTCCCGCAAGCGCTTAGGATGGCTTACCTGCAGACACTTCCAACTGAGACATGGGAACCTTTATTACTCTATGTACCTCTCCCATAAGCCAGTTTCTCTTGTGCCCCCATGGATACTGAATGTGAGACTTTGTAAATGGCTTCTATCAAAGTCAACCAAACAAAGTCAACCAACCCTAGGGGACTGGGAGAAGAGACACAATCATTTTAGAATAACATATTAAAGGAAACAAATGGGACCCTCATAGTACACTGTTTGGCTTTGTAGGATTGAGAGAAATCATATAATTTAAAAATTATCTCTCAAGAAGGAATAAGAGCTATGGAAAAGACAAGTTCATAGAACAGGTCTGAGAAATCCTCAGACTCCCTAGCTGGATCATCTAGTGAAGATATTTCCCAAAATCAATTAGTAAAGACTAAAGGAGATGGCTATTTCATTAAATGTGAATGTAACAGTATAAGAAACTTAAAAACTAAGAAAACATGAAATGGAGCACAAAAATTTTCCAGTAACTGGTCCCAAAGAAAAGGGTATATACAAATTACCTGATAAAGAACTCAAATAATTGTTTTCAGTTTGGTGAGCTACAAGAGAACACAAATAGACATTTCACTGAAACCAGAAAAATAACATATACATTAAAATGAGAAGTTGAATAGAAAGGTAGAATATATGAAAAAGAGCCATATTTAAATTCTTGAACTGAAGAATACATTGAATTAAATGAAAATATGTGAGTTTACATATTAGAATTGATCAAACAAAATAAAGAATCTGTAAATTTAAGGATAAATATTTTGAATTGTTCAGTCATAGGAGTTAAAAAATAGCAATGAGTGAAGAAGGGAGTGAAGAAATCTTATGAAATGTATGGGACACCATCAAGATAACTAATGTTTGAATTATGAGGGTCCCTTATGGAGAAAGGGGGAAAACATTTATCTAAATAAATACTGGCTAAATCTTGCCAAATCTGGGGACAGATATGGATATTAATGTACATGAGCTTAAGTCCTCCACAAAGTTCAGTTCAAAGAAAACTCAATAAGGCACATTGAAATCAAACTGTCAGAAGTCAAAGACAAACAGAATTTTGAATGTATTAGGAAAAAATTAAGACATTACGCACAAGGAAACACCCATAAATCTGCAAGTGGATTTCATCCCTAAAACCTGGCAGGTCAGGGATGATATGTTAAAGGTCCTGAAAGTGGAAAAAAACAAAAACAAAAACAACTAAGCAGACTGTTTTAGCCAGCAAGACTCTTGTTCAAAAATAGATAATTAAAGACTTTATCCGATTTCAAAAAGATGAGGGAGTTTATCACTTTTAGACCCACAGTAAAGTAAGTGTTAAGGAAGATTTTACATGAAATAAATGAAAGGATGCTAGTTAGTAACCTGACAATTTTAAAAGCATAAAATTCACTGGTATAGGGAAATATATATTCAAATTCTCTAATACCATGATAGTGGTATAGAAATCATTTTAACTCTAAATGTAAAAATAATTATTCAGAATAACTACAGATATACTATTTTAATGATTCTATAACATAGAATGTAAATTTGGACATAAAATAGAGGGGAAAAAGAAGGATAGTTTTCTATGCAATTGAAATTATCAGTCTAAATAGATGGTCATACTTGCAAGATGTTGTATATATGCCTCATATTAACCACAAAGCAAAATTCTATAATTGACAAGAGATAATAGGAAAGAGTCAAATCATGTGTTACAGAAAATCAATAATCATAATGGAATGTATTGAAGAGGAAGAAAGGAACAATGAACTAAATGAAGTAAAACAGAAAACAATGAACAGTGGTTAAAGTGATAAATATTTACCTATAATTAGCTGTATTAGCTATAAACATAAAATTCTCCGTTAATAAGACAAATACAAAAGACCCAAGTATGTGCTGCTTACAAGACTTTCAAAACAGCTTTTCAGAAATACATTGATACAAAAACGAAAGGATTAAAAATATTAAATGGAAGCTAAAGAAGACAGGAATATCTCTAGTTACACAAAATAAACTTTAATTAAAAACCTAGATATATAAAGCAAGTATTAACATTTATGGAAGGTATAACAATCTGATAACAGTGAGAATTTCAATATAAAATGTTCAATAATGGATGAATCATCCAGATATAAAATCAATAAGAAGACATTGTAATTGAAATGCATTTTAAATCTAATGCCATAAACACACAACTTAATAATATTTCATCCAATAGAGCGGAACAAAACTTCACAACCTCCCAAAGAATATTTGGTATTAGATAACAAACAAGTTTTAACACATTTACGATATTGAAATATATTAAGTATCTTTCAGACACAATGGTATGAAATGAGAAATCAATAACAGGAGATAAGCTTAAACATTCACAAATATGTGAACATTTTAAAGCACACTTTTGAATCCATAAAGCAAAGAAGAAATCAAAAAAGGAAATTAAAAATATCTTGATATAAACCAAAATGGAAACACAACATAGCAAAAATTATGAGAGGCAGCAAAAGCTCTATGAGCATTTCAGCACTTGTATTAAGAAAAAAGATCTCTCATGTTTTTGGAGTCCCTCATATCTAAAACACCTTCTCTCAGTTTTTAGCTGGGTAACTTCTGATCCTAGTTCCCTAATAAACAATTGCTTGCAGCTCCTAGAAAAGTTCACCAGTGGGAAACCTGTATTTAGTCCATGCCCCTGGTTCATGGATGTCTCATATCCATAGCACCCTTCAAATCATGCTTGCAACACTTTGTACCTGTGACACTAGCAAGCAGATTATACCCATTGCTTATTGAGCAGTTGTGCTGTAGCTTATGCCAAGGCCCGTATATTTAGCACATAAAACAAATCTCAATAAATTAATGTATGTTGGAATCATAGCAAGTACACTTTCCAATCACAATGTGTAAAACTATAAATCAACCATAAAATAAAAGCTACAAAAATAGAAAGTAAATGGAAACTAAGCAACATGGTAATTATGAGGTTAACAAAGAAGCCAAGGGAAACAATATGGAAACTAACAAAAATGAAGCTAGGAACTAGTAAACCTGTGGGATGCAGTAAAAGAGATGCTAAGAGGATGGTTTATAGTAATACAGATCTAAATCAAGAAATAAACAAAATGGACAAACCTTTAGCTAAGCTCACTAAGAAAAAAATTAGAGGACATGTAAATAGTGAGATATAAAATGAAAGATGAGAGGTTATAGCAATTACCAAAGAAATGCAAATGATTATAAGAGAATATCTCAATACCAACAAATGTGACAGTGTAGAAATACTAACCAATTCTTATGAATCAGAAAGAAACAGAAAATCCGAACAGACTGGTTATGAAAAAGAAAATGAAAGCAATAATCAAAAGCTTCCTTCATCCAAAAAACCAGGGACCAGGTGAAATAAACTCTTATGTACTCAGATATTGTATGCATATGTATGCACATATATTTATATATGGGTTTATTTATATATTTTATATAGCAAATTTATATATATTTAGCTTACATGTGCATATAATATGCAGATATAGCTAATATATGACAAATGAATCAAGAGTATACTATGGAAATGGAAAGTCTCTTCAAACATGTTAATTGAGAAACTGGAGAGCACATGTGAATAAATGAAACCAGATCACTGCCTTACAAACATATTAATTCAAAATGGATTAAGTGATTTAATGTTAGTCTAAAATGTTTCTAAAATACATAGGAGAAAACAAAGGCAATAAGCTCACTGACATCAGTCTGAGAGATGTCTTTTGGGGATTTGACTCCAACAACTAAGGAAACTAAGTCAAAATTGAATAATTATGACTACTAACAATCTCTGCACACTGAAAGAAACCATCATAAAAACAAAAAATCGAATCAAAAAATCCTTTCATGAAGCACCCCCTGGTGGAGTAGCAGTTCGATTCACCACAGGTCAATGCAATCAACATACATTCCAAGGACCCAGGTTTATGTCCAGGGACTGAGGGGAACACCCAAGATAAATAACTAAATAAAATTCCTCTTCCTCATCTCTCTTCCTGCCTGCCTTCTTACTTAGCTTCATTCCTGCTTGTACCTTTCCTTTTAAAATAAAATTCTTTGTATTAAAACCTCTCAACCAATCAGTTGTAGGACAATAACTCATAATAAAGGTCATTTAAGACAACTCCACAACAAGCATCACACTCAATGGTTAAAGATAAAAACTGTTTCCTGTAAGACTAGGAGCAAAATAAGAATATCTAGTCTCACCACTGTTATTCAATACGGTATTTATTGACCTAGCTAGAGCAATAAAACAGGGAGACGTAAAGACACCTAATTCAGAAATGAATAAAATTATACCTGTTTGTAGATGATATGCTTTTTTAAATAGAAAATTCCAGATATTTCACCAAAAAACCTGATATAACTAAAGAAAGAATTCAGTAAATTTTCAAGATACAAAATCAAGATATATAAATTAGCTTGGTTTTTATAATTAACAATGAATTGCTGGAAAAGGAAATAAATCGATCCATTTAGAATAGCATGAAAAAGAGTAAAATACTGAGGAGTAAATTTAACCAAAGAGATAAAATATCTGACTTTGAAAACTATGACAGTGATGAAAGATGTTGAAGAAGGCTCAAATAAATTGAAAAATATTCTGTTTATGGAATGGAAGAAGATATTTAAAATAATCATATTATCCTATGTAATCTATAGATAAGGCAAGTTCTGAAGACATGTTATAAATTATGGTGAATATACTTTATAATAATTTATTTTATATATGGAATTTTCTGCGGAAGTAAATTTCATTATCAACCACACACAAAAATGATAACTGTGAGATAATGGATGTATTAATTAGCTAGATTGTGGAATCATTTTACAAAGGTCTATGTATACCAAAATATCACATTTTATGCCTCAAAATATACAATTTTATTTGTCAATTATGTTTCTTTACAAGTGGGACAAAATGGATAGTTTGCAGATGATCGTCTTTGGTCATTCTGTATGCTACAACAAATTATCACAAATTGTGTAGCTCATAAACAATAAACATTTAGTTCTCACTGTTCGAGAGACTGAAATGTAGAGATCTGGGTATCAGAATGGTTGGTGATGTCCATCTTCTGGTTTGTAGACTTATTCTATTTTCAAATGGTGAAAGGGATAAGGAGATCCATGGAAATGCTTTTATTGGGGCACAGTACCCATTCATGAAGAATAGAGCCTCATGAAGTAAGCTTCTCCTAAAGGCCTCACCTTCTAACACAATCACATTTGATGTTAGAATTCTAACATGCTCATTTTGGAGTGATACAGACATTCAGACCATAGCAAAGTGTAAAGTGCCATGAAGAAAATTAAAATAAAGGTATTATATTATCTCTACCTATCTCAGCCATGCATGCTCAATATATGGTCCCTCAGCCATTCTGAACTTAACCCTATATATTCTCCAGGTACTTACCAAGTATGAGGTTAGGAAATGAGCTAGTAACTGGGGAATTACCCAAATCGGTTTATCATGTCCTTTTGACATCATGTCCTTTTGAGTTATCGTGTGTGTTTCTATTAGGATATGCATTGCATAGCCAAAATAGATTTTGAAAGGTTCTATTACAGCATTATAATGGTTAGCTTTGATTGGGAGATTATGGATCATATTTCAGTCTTTATGCCTTTAGAGTATTTTTAAAATTTTAACTCAGGATATATTATTTTCATGTTAATAATGACTTTAAAAATGAATATATTGTTTTATATTATCATCATTATAATAGATATTATTAACAGTAAAATTTCTAGGACTATATTCATTTTTATTGTTTTATTTAAATTCTCAAAAATGAGGCTAGAGAAGTCCAGGCTACAATACAAAAGGCCTAGTATATACATCACAGTGTTGACATACAGTATTTAAAAGTTTTTGATGTAATGACAAACCATATTTATTATAAAAAACAAAACCTAAAAGTTGTGTAGGTTTTAATATAAAGACTGACATCATATTTATTATAAAAACTAAATCTACATGTTGTAGGCAAGATGCAAAGTCAACTGATGTGGGGAGTATCTGGAGTTTGTCATGTCATGGTGAAAAAGAAATGAAATTATAGAAGGAAGGAATCATTAGCTAAAGGGTAAGACAGAAGACAGGAGACATTTTGAAATTTACAATAATTAAAAATTCAATAATTCTCAATTTTGTGTAGAACTAACCCTGTATTCCTTGTCAAGAACCCACTAGGTTGATAACTCCAACCACTCCTCTATACTAAACTGGCTAATATTCTAATTCCTCTGAACTATATATAACCCCAACCTTAAATGCTTCTAGCATTTCTGCAGTAGGGTTTCAGTTTGTTTGTTTTTGAAATTTTTCTATAGTAAACATATATTAGATTTTAAAACAGAAGAAAATAATAAAAAATAAGATATCAATGTTAAATGAAACAGTCCTTTGCAGAAATGATTGTAATTTCAGGAAGTTTTGCAATATTGTTTTAAACTCCTTTAAGGTGTTTAACTTACTAATGTTCTTCATATAAAATATCAATTCTTTTTGGCAGTTAATAAAAGATGAATTCTTGGCACATCCTGGTGGCTTAGCAATTAAGTCCGTGGGTCTGCATGGCATAGTCCACATAAGAAGTTCAGGGTCCTGGGTTCACAGTCTTGGGATGGGGTGAACCACCACCACTAACAACTAAATAGATAGATGAGCATGTCCTTCTCCTCTCTCTGCCTGCCTGCCTATTTTCCTTCATTCCTGCCTGCTTTCTTCCTCTAAAATAAATAAAATAATTCTTTTAAAGAGTTACATGTCTTTGTTATATAGAGATGAATTCCTGCCATATACAAAAACATGGGTGAACCTAGAGAGAATTAGACTTAGTGAGATCAATTAGAAAGGGAAAGACAAACATGGTATGATTTCATTCATATGTGTTAGAGAAACCAAACAAACAAATGAACCAAATTAAACACAGACTTTTATTCTATTAAATTAAACTAGTGGTTACCAGGAGGGGAAGTAAGAGAGAGGGTGGGCGAATAGGATAAAAGTGATCCATTTTATGGTGAAGGATGTAATTGGACTATTAGGTGGTAAACTTAAGATATTATATGTGGATGTTAATTTATGTTGGTGTATATCCTAAATCTATACAATATTATAATGCTATGTTTCCTCAATAAAAATTAAGTTAAAAAGGATAATATAAAAAAATGAATTCTTATAAATAAACACTAGGCACAAGAGAAATAACTGTTAATATGATTGTCTTCACATTTGTTTAGAAGGATATTGCATAGCACATTTGTATATAATCAAATTTGAAAAACAGTGATTTATGGTTGTATGGTCACATTTGCTTTTTACTTCACTGGTTATCTATTTACTCTTAAACTTGTTCATGATTTCTCTAATTGAATATAAAGGTTATAGTTATGCACCACAACACAAAATATTGAAAGATGACATGGAGAAAAAAACCTAACTAGTCTCTTGTCTTGTCTGTAATTGTTTTACTCTCCAAAGAAATATATCAGTCTGCCATTTCCACATGAATTTTCTGGGTAGAGTGTGACCTACTATTTTAATGTCAATAGAAACAAGCCATTGAAGAATTTTTAAGTCTTTCATGTGCTCTAGTTAACCTGAGGAAACTTTAAGCTGTATTTTGTAGAGAAAGAAGTTAGCATGACGCAGAGGAGATAGAGATTGATTTCAAATCATATACCAGCATGTAGGTAACATATTTTGTACTGAGAACTGAAGACAGGAAAATAAAAGTACAGTAAAATATACACTCGTCATCTTACTTAAAAGTGGACAGTTAGTGGGACAGTGATTAAATAATGATTATGTGAATAAAATGTCAAATAGACTGGTTTCTGGAGGCTTGGCAAAAAGAATAATTGCTTATTTGTTTAATGACGACTTCTAGCTCACCTGTTACATGTCAGCAGCTCTGTCAGGCAATGGAGATACATTACTGAGCAGGGTAGAGTTGGTCCCTGAATTTACGTAGAATATATGCAATTAAATAAGCAATTGCTATAATGTGTGTTGGAGTGAGCTAGGCTATATTTTTATATCTGTACATGGGCATTTCATCTTATTTTGGGAGAAACTGGAGGAAATAAAATGCATGAAAAGTAAATAAAGAAGCTTAGTAGTGAGAAAGTTTAGGGAGCTCCAGAAAAAGCGAATGTTGTCTAGGAAGGCAAAAGAGACATGAAACAGGCTCAACTGAATAAAATTTAGGATGACTGACATATAGCCTGGGACAGTGCCAGGCTAAATTAGAATTAACATTCAAATAAGTCCAAGTCTATTCTTCCTACAATTATTTATTAAATACATACCATTTTTGAAGCTGTTTAAGATACAAAGGTAAGATATTTTCTAGTATCTATTATCTTCTATTTAATAAGTTGGAAAATCAAATAAAAACAATAATAGAGCGAAAATGATATGATCGTAATAACTTGAACCACAGAAGCAGGAATGTGGGGAGGAAAGTCTAGGGACTCAGAAAGATTTACAAGGCGACTTTAAGGACTCTTAAAGGGCTGTGGGGAGTTAGTGACGCAAAGAAGGGGAGTATCTTTAAGGCAGTAGAGACAGTTTGTTCAGTGATTTAGAAGTGTAAGAGAACAAGATCTATTCTGAACTATGAGTGCAATGCTGTTTACTACAGTAGCAATTTCCAAAGTGTGCCTTAGGAAACATCCTGTTCAATGATCTGGAAAACACATAACATTGTCTTCTTGGAAAATCACAATGCTATAAATGGAAAAATCTACCATTCTGCCTACCTCCTGTGTGCTTCCTCTAGCAGCACAGAGAACACTTCAAAGACAAATATAACAAGAGATGCTTCTAGTGGTTGTGTCATTCAGGAAATTACAAGGATTTTAGGAAGTCTATGCCAGGACGGGGGCAGAGATCAATACATATTTTCTATTATCTCATAAATGTCCATTAGCATATTAAGGGATCTAGAAATACCTACAATGAGGAAAGCTGTTTAAGTTTATTTGATCCAGCATTTTTCAAAATTGTCTGACCACAGAATTTCCTCTACAACCCTATGATCTTGATTTAAAACATATTAACAATTTATGAAACACAGTTTGGAACTGATAGCAGGACTTAAGAGTGGGTGACAGGGAGTGTCAGAGGATGGAGCTACAGGATCAGATAGCAACAGCTTATCCAGACTGTTAATGAAGAACAGACCTGATGTTTACTTACAAATGAAATGTGCGCCATTGGTATAATACACCCAACCTAACTTACGAACTCTGCTCTAAAGGAGTTAGGTGGAACCACCTCTTTCAGAAATAAATTTAGAAAGATTTTAAAGGAAGCATAAACATACTTTGACCATTCCTCCTCTTTTTAAAATTGACCATTTTTTTTCATTGTGACAAGAACATTTAACATGAGATTGGTTCTCTTGAAAAATTTTTAATGTACAATTCATTGTGATAACTATAGGGACAATGTTATATAACAGGCCTCTAGAAGCTAAGTATCTTACATAACCAACTTTATACCTGTTAGCAACTCATTTTTTCATTACCCAGTACTGGGCAACTACCATTCTACTTTGTTTCTATATGTTTGATTATTTTTGATAACATATAAGTGACATCATGAATATTTGTTCTATGATTAATTTCTTTCATTCATTTAGCATAATATGATTTAGATTCATCCATTTCATAATGATTGTCAGGGTTTTCTTCTTTCTCATGGCTGAATATTCCATTGTGTGTATATATGCATGTAAGTATTCTACATCTTTTTATTCATTCATCCACTGATAGAACCTTATGTTGCTTTTGCATCTTGGCTATTATGACTAATACTGCACTAAACATAAAAGTGCATATTATCTCTTTGAGATCTGCTTTAATTCTCCTTCATGTATAGATCTGGAAGTGGAATTTTTCAATCACATAGTAGTTCTGTTTCAGTTTTTTAGGAAGTTTCATATTTTTTATAGCACTTTCATATTTTTATGACCATTTTACAGTCCCAGCAATTATAAAGGATTTTCTTTAAATATTCGACAACACATGTTACCTGTTTTCTTGATGTTGAATATTTTAAAAGATGTAAGGTAATAAATATTTGTGATTTTGTTTTGCATTTTCCTGGTTATTAGTGATGATGAGCACCTTTTCATATACCTGTTGAGCAGAAGAATGTGTTTTTTGAAGAGATGTCTGTTTAAGTCCTTTACCCATTAAAAAATGATCGTATTAGTATTTTTGCTAATAGTAAGTTCATTATAACTTAAAAAATTACTAAATGAATATTACATCATTGAACACTGTAGGGTTAAGGTTTGCATCACCATAAATCAACATCTGAATATAATAAATTGTTTGCTACCAGCAGTCCAATTCTATGCTTTACCATATAATTTACCCATTTTACCTTATTTATATACCTCTTCTCCTTTCCCTTCTGGTATTCACTAGTTTTAAAAGTCTTTATTTGTTTGATTTATTTCATATATTTAGGAGATTGAATCAATAGAATTAGGAAACCGATTATATGCGTACTATTAGAGAGAGAAAAGTAAGATGACTCCTAGATTTTGTAAGAAGTGAATTATTTTTGCTTTGTTCAAAATGTAAAACTCTATTTCCAACATGCTGAACTGGCTATGCTTTAGGAACATCCATGTAGACAGGTTCAGTTATTAATTATGCATATTTATTTGACATTCAGAGACTTTTCAGTTTAGAAACATGACTGCTGATTAATTGTGTTTCAAGTCCTGGTATCCATCACCCTTGAGGTGGGTGTGTGGATAATAATGCTACTCATTATCATTACTTAACACATTATGTGCCCATTGTGTGCCAGCAGTAAGTTAAACACTTTATATACAAGAATCATTTAATCCTCATTATGACACTGTAAGGTGAAACTGAAGAGTTTCCACTTGATTTTGTAACTAGCATTTAAATTGTTTTGCTCATAAGTATTCTCATGGTATTTTAAATTTATCTGATAAAAGACTTTTTAACCAAATGCATATTTAAGATGTGTCTTTGTTGATTCCATTTCAGTTGTTTCTTCAGGGGGCATATATTCAAATAATGTTGCTGTGCAGTGCCCTCTGACAAATTTAATTTTAACAATCTGGAATTTTGGTCTGCTATGGGAATAAATAACAGAAAAGCATGGTACTCACTTTCTCATTATGTTTTTCCAATCAAAGGTCAATTTTGAACCAGGGTGTAGACGATAATTGAGTAAGAGACTAATTTCCTTCTTGAAATTCTAGTCAGAAGTAGAAAAGTAAGTAAAAAAAAAGGAGAGAACCTTCTTCCCTACATGTATTTGGGAAAGACAAGCTGTCCAATATCTAGATTATGATGAAAATCACCTACTTTGAAGTCTTAGGCAGAGAACTAAATGAATCTGTGACCCTTTGCATAGAGGGAATTATTAGGTTAGTAAAATTTAGGGCAAGCTTCTGAATGCCTGATCTTTAATAAAGCAGATGTACCAGCAGATAAACGTTATCATAAAAACATAATCCTCCCCTCGTAGCAAGTTAATATTGATTTATTAGCAGTTATTTGTGCACCATTTGTTTTCTGAGATTAAGCTGATTAGCAATAGTATAGTTCTTTACTAATCATCTTTCTTTTATCATGGTCTCTCTCTGGAACTTTGAATAATTGATGCAATAATATATTATGTTTACATATACCTTTTTTGTTACATATAAATACGTAAGAGATACATATATTGCTTTTTGTTCTGAAAAATCTGATAATAGAAAAATCATAACATAATAATAAATACAGAACTTAGACAGTGAGTGAAAATAAGGAAGATAAATATTAATACCGGTGACTGACCTGACACCAGCTATAACTGCAGAACATAAACCAATATTACAGTGATAAGATGGCCATCTTTGTCAAAGTCAGATATACACTGGTATCCTAGATTATGACTATCCTGTTATTTGGAGTAACCGAGACCTGACTACATAAACAGATATGTGTGATTTTCTTTTATGTTCAGCAGAATATAGCAGAACGTGCTTCTGCTGACACACAAAAATTATAGATGCTCTTCCCTCACTGTTCCTCACTCCATTTTTGAAATTCCAATGTAGAGGTTTTTCCTGGAGGCTTGAATGGACTCCAGGGCTACTCTTCGGGCAGGGCAGAGTGTCTCAAATCCTGAGGGCTTGGTTATGAATTTAAGGTCTACATAATTAATATATTTTCATTTCAAGCATGTTTGCCTATTTTCTCTTTTATTCTTCAAAGCAGTAAATTTGATTTTTGAAATGGAAAATAGAAATGTTTCCATGGAATTGATTTCTCTTTGTGATATATTTTGTAAAGTTGTAATAAACCAAAAGGAGTCATATATTCTTCTAAATAGCATAGGCTTTGGAGTCAGACATAGGAATTCCAGATTCACTAACACATTACTAAACTTATGATATTTTGTTTTCTTTTTTTAATCACTAAAACTGGGTTCATGATGTGTATTTGATGAGTTTTATTTAATAAGTTACACATTATAATGGATTACAAAATGTAATAAGTTATTGCATACAAAGTGCTTAGGACAGTGCCTGATCCTCAGAAAACACTCAATAAATAAGGTGTGCCTAGAGTACATATTATGGATTTGGTTTTAGAAGTGATCTTTCTTGAATCAAAAAGCTTCCTGGCAGAAAATCTGGACTCCACACTTTATCAACTGTGATCTTGGATAAATTATGCAATGTCCCTGTAACTCCATTTCCACTTTTGCTAAGGGTGATTAATAGGAGAATCTACTCTGTAGTTTCATGAGAAATAAAAAAACTTTTAGAATAAATCTAGATACATAGTAAACACTCAATAAATGTTTTGGTGAAATGAATTGTATGTATAAATTATCATCAGTGTGTTGTGCTGTCATAGATATCATGGGAAATGACAATGAATACTTGATTTTAATTCAGTGAAGTTTATTTTATAAATTAGATTCATTATTAACATAAAATAGGGCACTTGGAGGGGTTTGTCCAGAGACAGAGCTATCTGTGGTCATAAAGTAAAGTAATGGATACGCTGATACTATATTTTAAGACTTTTTACTCTGAGTCTAGCACTTAGTCTAATCAATTCACGGTGATACATAAAAATTGTGAACATGATGTCAAACGCAAGGGTTTGCATTAAGGACCTATTTTGGGGGTGAAAGAACAAGAAAGAAAACAGAACCATTTCTTCACAAGCACTTTTCATTGTTATGCAAGTTACATTACCCAGAAAACAACATATCTCATTTTCCAAGCAATTTAATAGTCTGCCAGTTATCATTTGCAAAATCAAACCATAAATCTGTTTTTACACAATCTGAGGAAGGCTTTTGGCATTCATTGCTTATTTCAATTTATTGTTTTTCTGTTTCTAGAAATATTTTTTTCTTTTGTAGTTAACGAGCTGACAAAATCTTAGTTTTATAGCAGAATCTGAGTGTTTCATTTTGTTGCATTTCAGTGGATATTTATTTGCATTAGACTCTGAAAGGTTAATGTTGAATTTTAAATCAGCATAGAATAAGTTCTAATAGTACATGCCATAATAACCCTTGTATAATCCTTCAAGCTAGAGTTTATAAACATTAATGGCTTTTTTTTCATTTAAATGTGGTAGACTTTTAGTTTATTCCAAAAACTTTACATGAAAAAAAACATGTATTTTTTTTAGGAATCTACACAAGATATGAAAAAGTGGGGTTAATTCAGAAATTATTCTTTTAGCTCTTAGACAAAGAAGAATTAAAACTGTAACATTATAGTCAATAAAATCTGACATGGCGCAGTCAAGGACAGAGCTCTTGATTGTGTTTTCATCTTCAGCTTTGCAGCGGGCCATGGAATGGGAGATGAAGGAACTTCTACTGCCAACATGTCTGCCTCCTTCTTGGAAGCATGGCAAATCTCTGTCCTATCTTTTGAGTTCCTCATGCTTGGATGACTAGTTTTTCACCTGCCATGGTAGAGACTGCTCTTTTGAAAAGTTTCTGATATTATCTGAACAGCACTTCTTCAATCAACCAAAGTCAGTTGGTCTATTCCTTGAAAAGCATCACAGCTTTGCCAGGGTCCTCAGCTCTTAGACCAGTGTTTCTGATTCCCAAATTATTTTTGCACCTGCTTTTTGCTTTTAGAACCTCCTACACTCAAGACACTTTTGTAGGATAACTTTAGTCCAATTAATGATAGAATAGATACAATTTAAAGTTTGTGCTTATATTTTTAATATTTCAAAAATAACCATAGATGCACCTCAACATGAACACCAAAAGAACCCTTGTCCTTGCCTTTCGATCAGCAGAATGACGTAACTTTCCATTAGGATGAGGCTAAATATCTTATACATGTACACAGACATGTTTTTGTGTTTGTAAATTATTAAATAAATTAAAATTTTCAAGTCTTCAAGGTGGTTAATTTCTCTAATTTTGAATGATCTCCGTATGAGTTATTTTTATGGAAATAATAATAGAAAAATTTATTTCCAAAAATAAATTCTATGTGTTGCCATTTTATTAAAAATTAAATTAATATTTTTTTGTACTTCATAATCTTTTTTCAAATTATACAAATATGTCATATCTGTGATGTATAAATAGTAGAAAGATGAGAAAAATCCCAAAAAGCCCTTTAAATGTTTTTTTTTCTTCAGCTCCAGATTTTAGTATCAGCTTTATCATAACACAAGTCTATTACTGCCACCTGTAAACTAATTGCTAAAAAATATGTATACAGATAATCCTCTATGATTTCATTTATATTAAAACATTTGATATGAAGGTCAATATTGCCTACACTCGAATCAATATTTTTCTAGAGTATTATCAATGATTTAAGCAATAGTCAAGATATTTTAAAATAATTATTACAAACTCTCCCCATCAGATAGGCTTTTAATAAATCTCATCAGAATATATGTTTGGAAAGGGGTTTGTGAATAATAGAAGCAATAAAGCATTTAGTCTTGAACAAGAAATGGACGGAAAGATTTCTAAACAGATGAAACTTCATTTAAACATTTTTAGACAGAATTGTATAAGTAGTCATAATGCCCTATGACAATACAAACTCTAGGAGATATAGTGGAGAGAAATATTTGATGATTAGATTACAATAGGATGTATTTTCTATGACTGAATTATCTTGTTTTAAGAAACTCACTTAGGTGCTCTAATAAAGATCCTGAAATACTTGAATAATCTAATTAACAAAATGACTTAAATAATCCAGAGCTTTATTTTTCCCTTTGTAGCAGGCTAGAGTTTGGGCGATGGGAAACCTCTGCGCTAGTCGGATATCGGGTACAACATTTTTTTTTTTATCATGTTGCTCTACAATCCTCTGGCATAGTATCTTAGCCTTAGTGGGAAAGATAGGTAACCTCGACATTTGCTTTCTACCTTTCAAGGAAAAAAAAAAAAAGAGTGGAAATGGAGGGGGCACAATTTCCTTTATGTGTGTAATATGGAAGTTACCCACATAGATTTCATTTTCAGTGCTTGGCAAGAAATTACACTAATGGACACAAACAACTGGAAGGGAGGCAACTAATTGTACAGCTAAAATTTACAAGGTGTTCTACCACCACCTAAGGTATAAATAAACGAGAGGGTCAGAGTGACAATCTATAGTCTCTCCTATATTTAATGACAATATCAAGTTTAAGAGTATCAGAAAACACTATCAAAATTATAAAACATACATCATCTGTTTAAGAAAACAGAATACTGACAGCAAAATTATTAAGAAAAATAGTAACTGAATGTATGTAAAACCGTGTAAAATTTCAAAGATATGAGTAATAGAGAATTTTTAATTATTAGAAACATTAAATTGATGCTCTTTTAGATTCTAAACTAATTTCTACAGTACTCAACACATTGAAGGCCTTTCTACAATACAATCTTGTAATTATTTGCTTATATTTCCTTCTATATGAATTAGACATTTAAAGTCAAGAAAAAACTAAATCCGTAGAACATAGGCAAACTTATCTAAATCTAAGCAGTAATTTCCAGAGATCTGTGTTTTGAAATAGAAATGTGAAGAAAGGATTTTAATTTGCTGATATTTCAGAAGATAAAATGTTTGTGAATTTTGTGCTTGTAAATGTATTCAATCAATATTTGGTTTGTGTTCATGCTGCTTCCTTTATATTTTAATTTGGAAAATAAGTGCTTTGTGTATCTACTTAAAGCTAGAGAAAGTCTGACTAGCATAAGACGTTTTCTTTAACTTTACAATATTGTAGATTATGTTACTTGAGTTTTTCCTATTGACAGAAAATTGATAAAAAAAAAAGAGAAATAAGAGACTAAGAGGTGTATTTTTCTTTGAAACTTTCATAGATATATTCAGTTAATAAATGTGTTTGTATTATTTAAAAGCCTCTTATTTTTAAGATGATACTCTTAAAGCAAATTAGGTATAAAAAATGACTTCTACTTTCCTAATTTAGATCAAAAACATGTAGTATCTTCAGAAAAAATAAACAAGACCTTACTCATATTTTATTTAAATTGTCTTATTTTTAGAACTAAGAAAATGAATTGTTACAACTAATTACTTCTATCTCTATTCAGGTGTTCAGTATGGGAATTAGTAGACATATGTTGTCACAAGCAATAACATCTTTAGAAACTAATGGATAACAGCCTGTCTAACTTCTCTGAGCATTCTTCAATTGTTTGAAATCAATGCTTTGCGTTATCTTGTCATACTATGCAGCTTGGTAAAGGGAGATTGGTTAATTTGGATTGATTTCATCAGGAGTAGATTATTTATTTATTTTTTTAATCTAAACTGAAAATGGACACTCTGTGAAAGCAAACAAAACAAAGATATCATGCATACCATGAAAATATTAGACAGAATATTTAAACATTGACTCGAGCTGTAGAAACTCAGTGAATATTCTCACTTTTTTTTTTTTTTTTTTTAAGGAGAGGTGCAGGAAGGAATTAAGGCAAGCAGAGATAGGCAGGCAGGAAGAGAGGAGGAAGAAGCACTTTATTTATCTTATTTAGTTGTTCATCTTGGTTTTCATCTTGTCCTCAGGTCTTGAACCTAGTCCCTTGGGATATGTGGCCTCTGCTCTCAGCTCAGGGCAGTTTACTAAACTGCTACTCCACATACATACATTGTGAACCTGGAAATTAAAGTATTCTGATTTCTCATGTTGCAGTCTTTTCTAGATTTTTACTCTTGACTATTTTTTCCTCCTATCAATTCCATAATTTTAAAACTTTTGGGACAACTTTCACTATGACTTCAATATTAACATGTAATAGATAAAATTCACGTTTTCATTCAAATTTCTCAATAACTTTTCCTTATATACAGTGTTACTTACCTGAAACAGTCAAGTTTTATATCAGCAGATGAGTGGATAAAGAAGATTTGGTACATATGCAGAATGGAATACTATGCTGCCATCAAAAGAGAGAAATCTTACACTTAAACAACATGAATGGTCCTGGGGAGGATTATGCTTAGTGAGATAAGTCAGAAGGAGAAAGACAGACATCATATGATATCACTCATATGAGGCATATTGCGATAGAAAGCAAATGAATGATCTATATTAAGTAATAATAGACTTCAAAAAAAAAAAAAGAGCACTAATTCAAACAACAACTGACTTTTAGTGGGGAAAAAGGCAAATATAAGACTCATTTAAAATCATTTTTCTGAGTATTCACAAATAAGTCACAAAATTGCCTAATATTTTTGGAGTATTTTTGTTTCTTATTTATGAATTTCCCTTATAGTTTATACTATCATATATGAAAAAATTATTACATACATATTTCTATACAGATATGTTATTTCCTAAATATACTTTCTAGGAGGGAAGTTTCTAAGTCAAGGGATAAACTTGAGAAATAAAATGCAATTTAAGTCAGCATGAGATTACAAAAAATGAGTAAACCGTGACTTTTTTTTCTGAGATCTAATTCGTATATTGAACTTTCCCTTTGAAGGCCTCTTAGGCATATCTTATATTCAAAATAGAACTCTTGGTTTTCACTTAAAGGTCTCCAAAGTTTTGTTTGTTTTGTTTTGTTTTTGTTTGTTTATTTGACTTTCCCTCACCAGGTATTTGAGACTAGGATCTCTTTTAAGTAAAGGATCTTAGACTTGTACTTGATACTTGTCATGACATTTGTATTCCAGATCAGTAAGTCTTTAGTTTTATCTCCAAAATATATCTTATATTTCTATGCTTCATTCTATTCACATTGTTATAATTACTGTGCAAGTCACCATAACGTCTCACCTAGACTCTATATTATGTAGGTAAATCTTGAATGCACATTGAACCCATTGCCTCCTTTCTTTATATTTTTAATTGCTTCTTTAATGGATGCTCTCCATAGGTGAGTAAATACTCTCCTTAGGTGACTGTAGAATGGCAGTCTGATAATTATTTTCTATTTGACTGATCTTCAGTCAGCACCTGAGTAACTATAATTTTCATCATTCAGATAATACTTTTTATTCATTAACCATTACTTGATTCCACCTACATTCTCCCCTGGCTTATTACTACAAGTATTCCTGGACTCTGTCCACAGTATCGCAACTTAGCTAAAGTGTAACAAAGTGAATGCCTATCTACATGGTTTCTTCCCATTTTTACAAAGCTATCTTAATGGTGTACAGATTTCATTTCTATTTAGTGGATAGCCAAATAAAAAATTCAAATAATTAAAAAAAAATATTTTCCCCCCAAAAAAGAATTTGTGAAATTTTTGTGGTTGTAACTAGTAACATGTGATAGTTTTCTTTTTTTTTATTTAAGATCATTGCACCTTATTAAATAATGCATGTAATTTCAATATAAGTAATGAAAACTTAGGTCAAAAGGGAAAAATGGTTATTAACAAAAAGCTGGGCACACTATAGGGAAAAAGATATAAATGGAATATAAATGGGATGAAAAGATCAAGCAGCCAAGGAGGAGGAGAGATGGTAGATTTTTGAAACAATGTGTGTATAAGCGTGGTGATGGGGAAGTCAATTCATAAGAACATACTCATAAGCTCTAGTATTAAAGATAACTTGATACTGCAAATGGCAACAAAAATATTAATAATATAAACATGCAAAATCAGAACCAGAAGGGGAAGCATTTTCAAATTCAAATTAAATAACTGCTAAATATTTCTTTCGTATAGTGTGTGTATGTTAAGCTGTGGGAAACTAAATAATTAAAATTTAAATAGAGCTATGAAAATGCACAAATAAACTATTATTTGCAGTGAAAAAATGTTTTAAAAAGTATGTTTGTTTATTCAACTCCTTTCAACCTGTATGCTATGTGTTCATACATTAAACTTATAATCATTCATTCATAAAAAATTCTTGCTTATTATTCTTTAATCTAGCATGAAGAGAAAGTAATCTGAAGCTTTTTATATTCTTATGTGTTACGTGGGAGTATGTGGAAGGATGTTATTTTTATTATAAGTCACTAAAAACCAAAATGTCATTTTTCATAAAGATAGACTACATAAAATTAGAACTCATTATAAAAATGTTCTTAGAGTGTCTCAGTTAAATTGGCACAGCGTCATTCATTTTCTTCCAATTTTTAAATTGTTTAACTGTTGACATACATATAATAGTCAACATCTTTGGTGATTTATTTGTGCCTAGACACCCTAAAAGATGGCTTGCATGGGTTAATATATTCAATTATTTTTTGACATGTTTTCTCATTATTAGCTTTATTTTACATGAAACAAAATTGAGGTATAGAAAGGTTTGATAAAATTTTTAAGGTTACTTTAAGGTTACCTACATGATAGAGGTCAAGTTGGGATTTAGATTTAGGAAGCCTAACTTTAAATCTTATAACTTTAAATGCTAAGATGTAACAGAACATGCATTTTTATTGTTAGATCATTTAAATCTGTAGTTACATATCTTAGTTATTTTTAATAGATAATTTATTTAAAAGCAAAAAAGTGAAGTAACAAAGTCTCTTTAATAAATGGCTTGAGAAAGATTTTGCCTCTTTTTTCAAAGAAAATTGTAAATGTTTCTGGAAACAGGGCCATCTTTAAGATGAAATATCAAATTTAAGCAACACCAACAATCTCATTATTCAAGAAAAATATATCTAATGTAGTGTTTTTAAATATCAAAATTAATGAAAAATCCATGATGAACGAAATATTAAATTTTTAAATGGACAGTCTGTTGGGCTTTGTTTTATAATGCTGTTTTTGTCCAAAGGATGAGTGCTGTCTTTACCATTAGTTGAGTTTCTGAATCACAAGGTAGTCAGATGAATTTATGAAGGCTGACAGCAGTGTGGGAAAGACTGGGCAATGAAGTGTTTTATAATTTCTCATACTTTTATTTTTAGAGCAATTTATTCACGCTTTCCACTTGGCCTAAAATATGGGAAGATATTTTGATAAGTAAATATAGGTTCGCATTTTGTTTGTTTTGCTCTACTTTCTAATATAGCCCCACATAACTCTGCTGGATGAAGAATTGTGATTTATTCATCCAGAAAATATAACTGTGCATCTTTGTTTTGTTCTTTAGTCTTTGATTTTTCAAATATCAAAGCCTAATAGTAACCTTAGGTAAACCATGCTTGCATAGAATACATTCTAGTAAGAATTATGTCAGTTTGGTAACCCAGTTTAAAATTGATAGTTGCATATTTCTTATTAAGCATATTTACTGATTTTTCAGTTTTGTGTTAATTTTTGATATATTTTTGTTTATTTATGGCTCTACAGTTTATGAAAATTCAAGATAATCATAAGCAATAATTTGGATTAAAGTTTTAAAAATACATGTTCTTTTTTCTTGTCTCAATGACAATACTGGGGTGAAATTATTCTTATAAACAGAATTAAACTGTGTGACACTTAGTATTAAGTTGAAATCCTCATGCTCATGTTCTTTAGCAAAATAATGGGACGATATCAACCATTTAAATGAGATGTTGTTAAGGATAAATGAGGCAATTTAAGTAGATTTGAAAAAAATAAATGCCATTCAAATGTAAATTATTGTATTATATACATGTATTTTTACTTAGAAATATAGTAGAAATAATTCCAAGGAAATAAAATATAAAAGGGAATACAAAATAAATAACCATAATGATCCAAATTGTAATAATGTGGTTAATTCTACTTCTCAGTACTCTTGCTATAACAATGGTCTTATTCCTAAGAAACTTAGCAGTGTTGAAAATACTTTACAAAATACTAATTCCAATGGGGAAGAAGATTGGAAGATGATTAACTTTATCCTCAAAACAAAAATTGATTATCCTGTCAGAATTTCAATACTGGTTTGTTTAAAATAGTACAATTGCATAATTCTAAATTCTGCACCACTGAATAAATTTGACTTTTATAATATATATCAGCATCTTCTCAGAATAATGATTTTAATTTTGTAAAATCACTGACACAGAGGTTAGCACAGTGTTTCCTATCATCTTTCTCACTCCTTTTATGGTTTATGATAGTGTTAATTACATTGTAAACAACTGCTATGAGCAATTAATAGCAATTAATAGTCTAAAAGCAATTAATAGCCTTTAATGAATTAATCATGTAATATTAAAGTTATAAAATCCTGTGCTGTAGGAGAATTGCATTCATTCTAAAATAATTATAGTTTCCTAATGTGCTAAGAAGAAGATAACTATGAGGATAATTTGAACAAGTAGAAGATTTAGATTTATAAGACATGGATTTGGATAGTTGTGGAACGTTACACAGAAAATACACATAATGACAGAAATTAAAATTCCCTTTCTTAAAGAAATTTAGTAGTCATTTAGAATGAAAACAATTTTGGAATTTATTAGCAAGTGGAAATAGCTCTAGGAAAAGGTAAACAGCTTTAGGAAAAGGTAAATGAAAAAATGTATTAGTTTATTTAGCAAATAGTTATTGAGCACCTTTATTTTTATTTATTTAACTCTTGAAAACATAATAAATATCTTTTTATTCAGGAAATATCACCCTTAAAAACATTTTAGAAAAAAGTTACTTTGTCATAAGCATTTGTATTTCAGTAATCTACAGGAGTCTACATGAAAGTTATTTCTCTGAAGTACATTTTATTTACTCAATATGATGTTATTCTGAATGATATTCAGTGACATTTTCTGTTGAAAGGCATGGAAAATTATTTTAATTAATTCTATATAGATATTGAGATTCTACTATATATGTATATATATAATACATAAAACTTTACCATATATGAATCTATCTGATACATATGACTGTCTTTGTTAAGAATATATATTTCTTCTCAAATATCAGAAAAGTTAGAGCTGATCTAATAATTTAATTTTATAATTCCATGGTCTTTACATGAGGTGACTCTATAGCATATTCTGAAAATGCATTAAGGAAGGGAATAGTATGGTATTAAAACATTTTGTTTGACCTCCACCCCTGTCACAAATTTGGGTTCTTGAACTTTATATGATCCGCACCATCACCACAGGCTTAGCAACTGGACTACGAGGGTATGCAAATAGGGTATTTCTTATATTTCATTTTTTCCTGGATGTAATTTTGATGGTAACAAAATTTAGTTAATGCATTCAGCAGTTCAAGACAGTAAACATAAATACATTATTTTGGATTGAAAAAAACGTCAAACTGACGTTGTCAATCATCTGTCCTGACAAAGGAAACCCCTCCACCCACCACAGTGTTACTCCTTTAAATTGATGAATTTCCTGCTTGATATTGAATTGTGCTACCTTTTGCTTGACCCATTAAACTTACTAACTATATTTCAAATTAATTTAAAAAACTTGATCTGCTAGTTGAATTGTTCATTACATAATCTGTTGTAATATCCTTCTAACTGATCTCAGTTTATTAGTCTCTAACCTTTTCTCCCCTGTGTAACCAGAGTGAACTTTAAAATATGTAAATCTGTTCAGTTATTACTCTCAGTGAAGGCCTTGGATGACTTTACCTTTACTTATTACAAAATCTAAAAAACTTAACGAGGTTTATAATGCCCTCTAGGATTTCTCTTTTCCTATCATTTTAGTCTTACTTTATGCCCAATTTCCTCATTGCGCTCACTGCTCCAGTCACTTGGGTATCTTGAATTCTTCACTCTGGACATTTCAGCATGCAATTCCTTATGTCAAGAACCTATGATCACCTCTCTTTTTCTATTGCACAACTTATTCTTCAAATGTGAGTCTACACATCACTGTCTCTAGGAAATATTTTCTATCTCTGTAGACTAGGTGTCTCTCTACCACTTGCCATGGAACACAGTGCTCTATCCATGATAGCACTGTCACATACATAAATCTTGTTTGATGCCTAACTTCCCTTCTGAATATCAAGTTGTGTGAGAACTATATTTGTCTTTTTCTTTGTTGCATGACAGCATGTATAACTCTACCTGAAAATTAACCATTGCATAAAACTATTTGCTGAATAAAATAAATGAATACCTGGTCCTACAGTAGAGGCTCTTTTTCAGCTGACCTCAAAAATGCGAAGTGTAGGCAGAGGCTGTTGCTTGCCTCTTGAATCTGATATGCAATTATTGTGTTCTTTTGAACAAAGAATATAGAAATAGGATAATTAAGTGAATAATGACTAATATTCACAATAAAATTGTCAGTTCCTTTTACAAAGAAATCTATATCATCACTTTATTTTCTTGGAAGCAGATTTCAAATGACTAAGCAAAAAAGATATTAAAACCTTAAATGAAATTTCTAAAAGTATATATTCCAGCAATCCTTGATTATCTTTATTTACTACTGCTAAGTGTTCAGGAAGTTAGATTACTTTAAAGCTTTTTTGTCACCACTTACTTATGCCCTTTCATGTATAGCTGTTGGTAACCATGCAGATCTTATGGACTGTGTATGTGGAAGAAGCTAAGGAAGTATTTTCTGATGAGCAACTTCTCCTGAGGAGTCAAAATTCTTATGTGTAGTGTTAGAATGTATACTCAATGAATACATATGTACTCAATGAAAGATCAAACCCTATTTCTGGAAAATCTGATAATGGTCAACATTTGTCATATGAATTTAAATGATTGAATAAAATTTCTGTTCATTCAACCTTGACTGATTATGCAGTTCAAATGAAAAGTCAGACAGTAGATGATGTGCATGTTAATGATTAATGATTCAAGAAAAATTTCAAGAACACAATAGATCCTAAGAAAATAATTTTATGGTGAGTAGCTGGAAAATATAGAGGGAAAAGGGTTAGCAAGTGATCTTTAGGATAAAAATCACACTGTTAAATATGTTAATTTTATAGCTGTCATAAATACTTTTCAAACTTGAAAGACTCAAGGGTGTACATATATGTCTCCTTTAACCTTTTTAACTAGGTTTTCCTATTCAGCTAATCTGTGGCTCATAGAAAATTTAATCAAATGTTATAGGCCAGCTGAAACCCAAGGATTTAACTAGTACAATTTCTAAAAATGTTAGTGCATCCTTCAATCATAAGTGCATGAAATAACAGCAATTTGGGGGAATCCTTTAAGACCTCACAAGACAATACATAGAAATCAGGTGTTCCAGACAGATATAACCAAATATAACAGACTCAGGTATTCTATTCCCAGCTGATGATCCATTTTATCACATCTATCATTTTTTTTCCAAATCCTTAATCTGAGTAAATTTCTCCTTGCCCTCTCATTTAGGCTCATAATTTACTTTGCTCTGTGTTTTCACTTGGGGCTGTTCCCCATTCTCTTTCCTATTATTTTTCATCAGCCTGGTGGATTCATTGTTTCTTCAGGTGCATATGTAGTGAGAGATGTGGATCTGCTATGGAAACTGACATATACTCCCATTCCTTAAATTAACATAGTTACTATTTTATTGACTTTATATACACTTTCATTTGGTTTTAGCTGAAACAAAGGAAACCAACAAAAAACAACTGGGAGAAAAAAACTCAAATTCTCAGTGGTTTTAGAGTATTATCTAATTTCCTACAACACATGAGATTTTTTGTTCCTTTACATGATTTCTTTGTTACTTTACATGATTTCTTGTTACTTTAAACCAATATTAAAAGAAAGTATGAACTCAAATGATAGGAGTACTTCAGAGCTAATACTTGAATTTTCTATATACCTCTTCATGAATCTATTTCATTGTTTTTAAAAAATATTTTAATTAACTTTTTAATTAAAAATCATCTTTTTATAACTTCTACTCAAATTTCCAGATAGAATGATCTTAATCTTTCTTTAATTTTACTGTTCTTCAAATGTATGAATCATCCCTCTCCTCAAATATATTCACTTCCAATTAAAAAAATCAATTATTTAATGATAAGACCTAGAGATATATTTTGATATTTATAGATGGTTGATTTATAAAAATTAATCAACATCTCTGCTTTCATTTTTGGAGAACTTCATGGACATTGTGGAAAAACTTTATTAAATTCAGAATTACTCCTATTTTTTCTTTTTTGTTTCACTACAAAAAACAGGAAGCTATTCTTACAGAATTTCTAATATTTAGAAAGTCAAACTTTTTCAAATCAAATAACTTAGGTATTTTAATTAGTTGTAAAGAAATAGTTAACATAGAAAATATTCAGCTTTTTTTTGCCAAGATATAGTCTACAATTTAAAATGAGTGTTTAATGGATTAAAAAAAAGCAACTTGATAATTATTTTTTCATCTGTGACCTGGTATATAATTCTCTAGTCTTAAGGGAAAAGGAAATCAGTGGATGGATATAACTGATGGTACAAATTGACACTTAAATTATATAATTTTTAAGAATATGATAATTTCTGAATCATTGTTAGAGGTCATGAAACAATGTCTGAGTGAATATTTTGAATATGACATTTTTCATTATAAAATTTTGCTGATACTAATAATATCTAAGTTATTTTTCTCTCAGCCTAATAAAAATCAAGGACTACAAGTAGGAACCAGCAAAAAGTTTTTTGTTTTTCAAGGAAGAAGGGAACAGAAATCCTCCCCAACTTTGGACACAGAGAGGAAAATTTATAAGGATTTGCAAGTAAAGAGGGAGGTGCAAAGGCCATTTTTAGGGTCTGATATCCGCAGAATTCTGGAAAAGGGTCCTGGAGTTCCAAGAATGGGAGATATGTCTACTTAGTTCCTAATTTGGTTTGAACCAGAACTGGAGATATGGGAATTATAATGTTATAATGCATCCTCTTTCTTGATCCTCCATCTCTGCCACATTTCCAGTTCAAGCTAATGTCTGTAGTTTCCCCTGTGTGCATTCCAGAGTTAAAAATGTCCAGCCCCATCATCTAATTTATGGCTACAATCTTATTGTTCTCTGCTGCTTTTGCAGCTCTTGTGGTTTAGTCATTTCATAAAAACAAGCACAATTGAGCCATATGTTAGCTTTAGTTTTGCCATTTTGTGGTAACATCCAAACATTACCTGGTAAGGTCATAAATAATCTTGACCATAAAATAATTATTTAGGTTATATATAATGCTTTTAGCTATTTAATACAGCCTGATAAAATACTATCAATGTTGTAGGCTGATATTTCTACATAGACTTCTGCATTATATTACCTGTTTGTAATATACTAAATAAAATATATTGAGAAAATGTAGTCAAACACTTAAATCATATCTATTATTGAATATTTAAGCTTATTTTTAAATATACTTTTATTGTAGTAATTATTCTACAGATTAAAATAATTTTCTATGTGTAGGTTCCACATTTCTCCAGTGGGCTCCACCACCATTTGTCCCCTCCAATCCCATTCTCTTTTGGTAACCTCAGTTGTTACAAGTATTCTGGGCTTGATTTAATTTCATCTGTTCCTTTGTTTTGTCTGTTCACATTCCACCTATTAGTGAGGTCATCTGGTATCTATCTTTCTTCTTTTGACTTTTTTCATTTAGCCTTATCCCCTTTAGTTCCATTCATGTTGATTCAAATGACAGAATTTCATCTCTTCTAAGGGCTGTGTAGTATTCCATTGTATATATGTACCACATCATCTTTATTCATTTGATGTTAGACACTTAGGTAGTTTCCAGTACTTAGCTATTGTGAATAGGGCTGCAATAAACTTAGGAATGGATACTTCTCTGTGGATGGGTACTTTTGTAACTTTTGGGTACATGCCCAGAAGTGGAATGAAGGGATCATGTGGAATTTCCATCTTCAGGTATTTGAGGAATCTCCAAACAGTTTTCCATAGAGATTGCACCAATTTGCACTCCCACCAAAAGTGCAAAAGTGTTTCCTTTTCTCCACATCCTTGCTAACATTTGTTGTTTAACCAGTATTTCAGGTGTAAGGTGGTATCTCTTTTTTCTTTTAATTTGTATTTCCCTGATAGCCAGCTAGTAGGAATGTATTTGCATGTGCCTGTTGGCCATCTGTATATCTTATTAATAAAAGTGTCTCTCCAATTCCTCCTCCCATTTTTCGATTGGGTTGCCTGTTCTTGTGTTGTTGAGTTTTATGAACTCTTTATATATTTTAGATATTCAGGCTTTTTTTCGGAAATATCAAATGCAAGTATCTTCTCCCAGTTAGTTGGTGTCCTTTTGGTTTTGGTGATGTTTACTTTTGTTGTGAAGAAGCTACTTAGTTTGATGTAGTTCCTGTTGTTTACTTCTGTTTTAGTTTCCCTAGATGATGGAGTTGGGTCCCCAAAGGCCTCTCTATGACTGACGTCATGAAAACTCTTTCCTATGTTGACTTCTAAGAACTTTATGGTTTTTGGTCTCATGTCCAAATCTCTAGTCCATTTTGAGTTAATTTTTGTGAATGATGTTAGAGAGTGATCTAGCTTCATTCTTTTGCATGTGACTGTCCAGTTTTTTTAACACCATTTGTTAAAGAGACTCCGTTTTCCACCAAATGCTTTTAGCTCCATTGTCATAGATTAACTGACTGCATGTGAGCAGGTCAGTTTCTGGTGATTCAGTTCTATTCCACTCATCTGTGCCATTATTATTATTATTCCAGTACCATACCGTTTTCATTACTATTACTTTGTAATACAGTTCAAAATCTGGAAATGTAAACCCTCCAGATTCATTCTATTCTAATGATTGCTTTGGCTATTCAGGGTCTTTTGCTGTTGCATACAAGTTTAAAATTTTTTTGTTCTATTTCCTGGAATTAAACTTGTAGGATTTTAATGGGAATTGTGTTAAACCTGTATATTGTTTTTGGTAAGAAGGTCATTTCAATAATATTGATTCTTCCAAGTCATGAGCAGGAGCTGTCTTTCCATTTCTTTGTGCCCTACTCTATTTCTTTTAAGAAGGACTTATAGTTTTTGTTGTATTTATCTTTTATTTCATATGTCCAGCTATTTCATTAGTTTACCTTATATTTTAAATGGTGTGATTTTCATGATTTCATTTTCTTCTACCATGTTGTTTGCATATAAAAATGTAACTGATTTTTGTGCATTAATTTTGTAGCCTGCCACTTTACTGTATTCATTGATGAGATCTAAAACTTTTTGAGACAGC
Organism: Solenodon paradoxus; assembly: GCA_004363575.1. NCBI lineage: Eukaryota > Metazoa > Chordata > Mammalia > Eulipotyphla > Solenodontidae > Solenodon > Solenodon paradoxus. The sequence continues at coordinate 691,328 of RJWH01000155.1, read as the reverse complement.
TTCTGGGTTTTTCAATGTATATAATCAGGTCATCTGCAAATAATGAGAGTTTTACTTCCTCCTTTCCAATTTGCATTTCTTTTATTTCCTTTTCTTGCTTAATTTCTCTAAGACCTCCAGTACAATATTAAATAGCAATAGTGAGAGTGGACAACCTTCTCTTGTTCCTGACCTAAGAGGAAATGATTTCAGTTTTTCACCATTGACTATATTGTTGGCTGTGGGTTTTTCATATATGGCCTTTATTATGTTAAAGTATGAACCTTCTATTCCTATTTTTTGTAGGATTTTATCATAAATTGGTGTTGGAACTTTTCAAAAGCTTTCTCTGCATCTGTTGATATGATCCTGTAGTTTTTCTCCTTGCTCCCTTTGATATGATGTATGACATTAATAGATTTACATAATTTGAATCATTCTTGCATCCATGGGATGAATTCCACTGGTTATGATGGATGATCTTTTTGAAGCATTGTTGATTTCAGTTTGTTAATATTTGGTTGAGAATTTTGGCATCTATGATCATAAGATATTGGTCTGTAATTTTCTTTCTCAGTGACATCTCTGTCAGCTTTTGGAATCAGTGTAATGCTAGCCTCATAAAGAATATTCAGAGGGCTCCATGTTCTTCAACGTTTTGGAAGATCTTGAGAATAATAGGTATTAATTCTTCACTGAAGTTTTGGTAGAACTCATTGGAGAAACCATCTGGTCCTGGACTTTTATTTTTGGGGAGGCCCTTGATTACTTCTTCAATTTCTTTGCTTGTGATTATTCTGTTCAGGTTTTCCAGTATTTTTTCCAGAAATCTGTCCAGGTTCTCAAGATTGTCCATTTTGTTGGCATAACAAACTATGCTGTTCATAGTAGTTCCTTACGCTGTTTTGAATTTCTGTGGTATCTGCTGCAACTTCTCCCCTTTCATTTATGGTTCTAGTTGTAAGAGTTTTCTCTCTTTGTGAGTCTGGACAATGGCTTGTCAATTTTGTTTGCTTTTTCAAAGAACCAACTTTTGGTTTCACTGATCTTCTGGATAACTTTTTTTTTTTCTATTTCATTTATCTCTGCTCTTATTTTGATTATTTCCTGTCTTATGCTGATTTTTGGCTTTAATTGTTATTCTTTCTCTAGTTTTTTTAAATGCAGAGTTAAATTATTTATTTTCAATTTTTCTTATTTTTTGAGGTAGGCCTGGGTTGCGATGAACTTTCCCCTTAGTATTGATCGTTTTGTATCCCATAGATTCTGGTAGCTTGTGCCTTCATTTTCTTTTGTCTCTAAGTATGTTTTACGTTCCCCTCTGATTTTCTGTTTTACCCAATAGTCCTTTGGGAGCATATTGTTGAGTTTCCGATTGGTTTGGAGTCTTCCAGATTTCTTTTTGTGCTTGATTTCCAGTTTTAGGCCATTGTGGTCAGAGTAGATGCTTGGTATGACTTTATTCTTTGAAATTTGTTGAGAGATGTTTTGTGTCACGACATGTAATCTGTCCTTGAGAATATTCCATGAGTGCTTGAGAGGAAAGTGAAATCTGTAGTTGTTGAGTGAAGTGATCAATATATGTCTATTAAATGTATCTGTTCCAAATGTTCATTTAAAGAGATTGTTTCCCTGTTAATTTTCTTCTTGGTTGATCTGCCCATTGTTGTAAGTGGGGTGTTGAAGTCCCCGAGTATTATGGTGTTGCTGTCAATGTCTCTCTTTAGGTCTATAATTCTTTCTTCATATATTTTGATTCTCCTTGTTTTGGTGCATATATGTTAATCAGCATTATGTTTTCCTGCTGGATTGATCCTTTAATCATTATATAGTGTCCATCTCTGTCTTCTGTTATGCTTTTTAGATTAAAGTCTGTTTTATCTGATATGAGTATAGATTTTCTTGCTCTTTTGTGGTTGCCATTTGACTATAGGATTGTTTTCTAGCCATTGTTTGAAACTGTTTTTTGTCTTTTGAAAGAAGTTAGGTTTCCTGAATGTATCAGAAGTTTGGTTATGCTTTTTAGTTCATTCATCCACTCTGCATCATTTGACTGGTTAGCTCAGTACATGATTGTTGATAAATAGCTGATTTGTGTCATTTTTTAATTTGTCTTTTGAATGTTGCTCCAGATGATGACTTTGTTCTTTTTCTCTTCTTAGGTCAGAAGGGTGCAGTTATGTTTTGATTGATTTCACCTTTTGTTTTCCTTCTTTGCTTTTTCCCTGGGGATGTATTTTGAGTTACCTTAATTTTTAATATTTTGACTAATCTGTCCTATGCATCCTTCTACATATAATATTTTATTTCATTTTAAAAGGTAAAATTGTATGTTTTTCTGTATATAGTTTATTAATTTATCTTAGGCATCTGGCATTTTAATTAAATTTAGGGTTTTTCAGTTGTGTGCATGTGTTTATATGATTATGTTATTGATATATGTTCTTCAATCAGAATTTTCTGATTTCAGTTTCCTTTCTGGTATTAATTTTAATTTCTTGAGAAAATTAATCTCTTTCATTCTCAGTTTAAATATTACTTTGTATACCATCTGCATCACTGCTTTCGAGTTTTACTTGTATCTTCCATAATAAAAACTGACTATATTTTTTCAATGGAATTTTCAACATGCATAGATCAATTGTTTCATTAGTCACTGCCACAAGGATATAATCAACCTACATATACACTTTCACTCCTTCCTGGGGTGAAGAATTTTGAGTGGAATAACCCTCTAAGACTAAACACTTTAAATGTTAAGACTAAGTCCTCTAAGAAAGACCATATAAATCAGTCAATGCAGGAACTTTAGGTATCCTCAACATATAAGTATAGATTACATTACTAAGAGACAAATGACAAATTTTTGTTTGTTTTATTTGATATTACTTTTCAACCTCATGGATTAAAGATTATTAGAAAAATTAGAACATTTAATGAAAAAGAAAATGCTCCATTTCCTTTGTACAACTGAATAAATATGAGTAAATTAGTGTTAATGGATAAAAGTCTTAAGAGAATCCTGAGTAATTTCTTATGTCCACGCAGAGATATTCACAGAAGTAAACCCTCACTTTATCATCAAGAATTATAAAGAACTGGCTGATAATGAAAAGATCAATAGATTTACAAGAGCCTTCTAGATCTTATGTACCTACAACTTGAAACATTTAGAAATCCACTAATGCCAGCACAGATACCAACAGCTATAGCTGATAGTTACCATTCAGCTTTTGCCAATGTACATAGATACTGATCATTAGAAGCCAGATATCTCCATGCCATGACCTTTTATAAGCTTCTATTTTTGAGGTTGTCAGGAAGAGACAAAGAAGTAGAAGCAGAAATCTTGCAATCATTTTGTTTCCAATTAAAATGTTTCCAAATACTGGGAATATACTAAATTTTAGTTTGTGTTTCCAGCTGGAATTGTGGCTAGAAATAGAGATAAAGGTGAGTTAATGAAAATACAAAAGTAATAATTTTTTCTTTGCATCATTGTATGTGTATGTGGTTTTATTTTTCATTAAGAGGATAATGACAATAATTACTCTATTAAAAGCAACTTATAATACTAATATAATAGTTAAGGCATTGTAATTTTTGAAACATCTGTGTATAAGTTTTTCTTTTTTTTCAAATTTGATTTCTTTTACTGTGGCTTCTCTTTATTGACTAGTCCAGAATTCTGTATTAAGGAGTATAATGTATGTCATACAAAATAATTTCCTTCATAATAAAGGTAGAGATTGAAGAAGAAATGAAAGTCAAGTGTAAAGGGGGGAAATGAAGTTCAAGTTTTCATACCTGTCTTTCATACATGTCTTATCTTCTGTTTCTTCCTGGTATAAGATTAGTATTACAAATGTTTAAAAGTCCTTGAATACCCATATAAGAAAGGCATAAGGAATTTGAAACATAGGAATTTATTGGCAATAGAATTTCCAGTGTAAGATTAGGTTAGTTATAGGAAATAATGTTTTACATGGTTATTCAGAATATGTAAATTACAAGTTTATTCTTTTATCAAAAATGATAATTATAATTTTTGAGTAATATTCAAGTTCTTAAACACTATTTATTTTAATCTCTCTGATAGTTAGTAGTCGTTTTATCACGTATTGACTGTCCACCACCAGTGGTCCTATGAAATTTCCCTACTCATCACAGAGTGCTTAGAGATAAATGTTGACCTTGAAATGGTAGGGAATAAGGATGTTGCTATAGATCAGGAGAATTTAAGAATCAATACAGAATACAGGATTTCCAGAATGGCTGAGTTGGGACCTCTGTAAATCTGCTTCTTTATAAAATAAACAAAATGCTTGTAAAGTAATCAACATAAATTGTTTCAGAATTATGAAATTAGTAATGATTACAACAATATAAGGAAGGTTTACTCAAGTAAAATGGCAGAATTTTGCTAAGAGGAAAAAGTTTTATGATTTTGTATATTGCCCTTCTTTAACCACAATGTTACCAATTTTGTGATAGTCTTAAAAAATAACTTTGGAACCCTGAGAAAGGTAGGCATCTTAGAAGCGCCTTGAAGAGTCTCACTCCCAGATCATTGCCACAATCCGAGTTGTTTTTTGTGTATTTTATTATTTGTCATTGTAGTAATAAATACCTTTCACATAGTAAAAAGATTGATGTTCAACCCTCTGTTTAGTCTTTTAAGTACTTTTAAGTATTTTGTTAAAGTTAGATCAAAGTTTGATCTAGATAAATTTAACATTTAGGATATATATATATATGTTTAAGTGCAAAGATGTATATGCAAATTAAAGTTGTATTATTGATATTTATTATTTACTTTTAATCATTTGTATTCATTATTTAATAAATATAATATCATAATAAAGATTTATATTGATTATAAGTTCTCAAGGAATGAAACTGTCATACCACTGCTAAATGGTCAATATTTTCAAGCAATTTTTAAAAATTGTGAAAAGTCAGTTTAGCAGCTGAAAGGAAATTTTAAATGCTCACATATGCAGACTTGCCAGAAACAGTTCCAATTCAAATATTGGCGTGGTTGCTCCATCTGATGTACTTGTGTTTGTGTGTGCATGTTTACTAGATGACAGTATAAATTGATTTTTGTTATATGTGTAAAAAATAGTTAGAAAAACACTAGCTTAGTACATAATCTTAAGAAATAATCTTGAGAAAACTGGCTCCCTACTTATCATCATTTAAAAGTGTGTACTTCATGCTGCTTCATAGAGGGTAATTGGAAAGATGCAGAAAGTTATTATTTTCATTGCTTGATGTAACATGTCTGGAGCAAGAAAGAGCTGAAATGAACTGAAAAAACTTGACTATCTGATAAAATCTGTCAAGTCTTCTCAATGAAATATATATAACCCTATTACATATACCTAATTAAAAGTTTTGCCTTTCCAACCAAGCCCATTGCCTTAGAAAAATTAAAGTTGCCTACTTTAAAAGGTATGCACAAGAAGATATGAGCGGATTTGAAAACAATAGTCTAAAGCAGAAATTTCACTTGTTTTAGATATATTAAGAACATTTCTTGACCCAGTTTCAGTAATTTGTATCGTTCTTGGGATTGACCATTAATTCAAAACATATTCAAAGCATATATATACCTAATATTTTCCATTTTTCTAATTGCTCTAAACTAATTTTTTTAAACTTTTCTCTACTGCATTTGTTTGTTTTAACACTTTGAATGTATCATGAAAAGCTCGTCAACATTCTTTTTGAGAATTCATGTTGTAGCATGGGTTATTTCTTCCTTATTTTATTGCTTTCAGTAATCTCTTTTTTTAAGGTACAGACCAAAAATGAAGGTAAGAGGAGGTTGAAGTATCTCATTTATTTTGTTTGTCTTGACTGTTTCCATTGATTCTGGGACTCAAACCCCAGACCTTGGAATATTGGGGACAGCACACACTCATTGATCCATCAGGTTAGGCATGCCTAATAGTAATTTTTTTTAAGGAAAGGTGCAGGCAGGAATGAAAGTAGACAGGTAGGCAGGAAGAGCGAAGAAGCATTCTATTTTTATTTTTATTTTGTTGGTCACACTGGTTGTCCCTCTCTCCCTGCCCTGGGGACTTAAATCCAGGGATATGTGACCTCTGCTCCTTCAGAGGCGATTGACCTAACCACTTCTCCACCATGGCATGCCCTCAATAATCTCTTTGCATTTTGAAAATTTAGCTATTATAATTTTTGTTATAGAACTCTGAATTTTTTCTACTTAGAGTTCATGAAGCTTATCATATATATATATATATATATATAAATGCTTTTTAATCAATTTGAAAAGTTTGAGTCCATTTTTCCTTTAAATACTCTTTCCTTTTCACTTGCCTCTCCTTATGGATTGTCAGTATATTTATACTTGTAACTTAATGGTGTCCCACAGGTATCTAAGGCTCTATTTATATTTTTCATTCTTCATTTTCTGTTCCTCTGACTGTTAAATTATAACTGCTATGTCTTCAATTTTTCTTCTGCCAGATCAAATCTTGTTTCATGTACTATACATTTCAACTCTTGAATTCCTATTTGGTTGTTTTGTTTTATTTTAGTTTTTCTTTATTGATATTAACTATGTTGTAAGAAAATTGTCATTCTTTCCTTTAATTCTATAAAGTCTGTATACCCTAAAGTGTGCAGCTATCTAGGTCTTTGCTCATTTCACTTAGTAGTTATCTAACAATTGTTCAGAGATTTCTTTAAATACCTGAATCAATAAGTCAACTTTTGCTGATAGGCTGGCTTTATTTGTAATAGTTTTATTTAATTATCTAGCTATTGTTTCCTTTATTTCTTTGAATCTATTTATAATAGTTGATAATATATATGTATGTATTTTTATAAAGGAAAGGCTAAGACAGTAATGAAGGTGAGTAAGCAGGCAGTGAGGAAGAGAGAAAAGGAATAAGCATTTATTTGTATTTTAGTCTTTCAACTTGGTTGTTCCCCTCTGCCCTGCTATACAAATCCTGGTCCGTGTGTGTATGTTACTACACTTAGCCAGAGGTGCAGACCTAACTGTTACTCCAAAAGAGCACACTTCTAATAGTTGATTTAAAATATTTGTCTACTAAGTTCAGCATTTAATTCTCTCAGGACATTGTTGCAGTTGAATTTTTTCCTGCATATGGGACACACTTTTTTTCTATGTCTCATAATTTTAGATGAAAATAGAATATTTTAGATAATAGGCTAAGGTCATGCTGTAAATATATTTTTCTCTCTTATCCCCAGAGTAAAATAAAGACACTGTCTTACAAATGGGACATTTCCAGGGAACTTAACAATTGAAATACTGAATTTCAATAAAAATAAAATAAAACATGATGTAATTCTAACTTTAAAGTTTTTAGAGGTACATCTTAACAGTAGAAGAATAAATTCGAAGGTCAATTACTTAGACAAAATAGACCATCATATAGGTGCAATGTTGTGATTTATAAGAAAAAATATCATTATTCAGATGATCATATTGTATTTCTTCAATTGTGGTTCCTGACTCACAGCTCCAAAATTCTGGAATATCCTAAGTGTTGAGTGATAAAGGTGTCTTTTGTTAAGGACAAAGTACCTTTTGGAAAGTACCTAAGGATAGAGGCTGGTTGTCTAGGGAGCCAACCATGTGATTTGGGATTTGGAACTTTCAGTCTCACCCTAATCAATCCTCAATAGCCAGTGAGTTATTCAGTCATGCCCAATGAATTTCTGTACAAGCTCAAAAGGATGGGATTTGGAGAACATAGAGGTTGGTGAATATATGAAGATTTGAGGAGAAAGTTGTGCTCAGAAAGAGCATGGAAGCACTCTTCCCTTTCCTTAAACCTTGCTTTATGTATCTCTTTCAGAGTTATATCCCTTTGTAATAAACAAGTGACACAGTACTACAAGACTCAGTTTCCCCCAGTTCTGTGAACTGCTCTAACAGATTACTCAAAATTGAGGAGAGGCCTCTGGGCACCTCTGATTTCTAATAAGTAGGAAGTATAGGTAATAACTTGGTCTTGGAATGGTGTCTGAAGTGGAACGGTAGGTGCAGGACAGTCTTGTAGAACAGAATCTTAACCTATAAATTATGATGCTATCTGCTGGTATATGGTGTCTGATTGAGTTGACTGCAGCACTCTGGTGTCAGAGCATTTCTGGTTGAATTTGTTGGAAGCTCCCTTCCTACACTGAAATTGGTACCACGTCCTTAAAATAAGACCTTTAAATAAAAAAGGAAATACAAATTTGGAGACTCAAAATCAAGGAAATCTGTTTTTATATTAGTATTTATGCTGTAATCTCTCAATTTGAAATCTTTTTTCTATTTTTAAAGGCCTGTTCACAGGACACGGCGTGAACATAAAACTGTGTGGAAGATGCTGAAAACAATTCCAAATCTAAACTCTCAGCTAATGGATGACCATCTGAAAACACTTAGCATGAATGTAATTTCTGAAACCTGGGTAAAAGGCAGCACAGGTAACAGACTGATCTGGAGGGAAATTTGACAAGATTAAAAAAATGCAGGTCACTATTAGAGTTTTCTATCATTTTTCTATCAATTTTATTTGACATGTTAAAATGTACTGTTTGGAGGAATTTCATTGGTAAGGTTATAATGAAATAAAGAATAAATAACATTTCATATTTTAGTGCTTGTGTTTTAGATAAATACTAGTGTTTCTATACCTTGATCCTACATCAGAATTACTAAGTCATTGAAACAAATTATTGGCTTTAACCCTAAAGTTTCTGGGATGAGGTTTCATTTGCATTTCCAGTAGTATATCAGGTGATGCTGCTAGTCTAGGGTCCACACCTTGAAAGCTACTCAATCAATATACACATTTAATAATGCTCTGCTATTAATTTTTAGAGTTAAGACAGCAAATAGTCTAAACAGTTGTTGGATTGATCCATAGATTGCTCTGGATATTGGGGTGGTGTTTAAATTTGCAGGTAGATTTTAGTTTCCCAATTTTAACTTTTATTAAGGATATATTGACTACATTAGTAGAAGTTAAGCACATATATGCATATATGTTTCAGGGGAAGCATACAAAACACACATACACACAGAGTCACACAAATATAAACCACCAGAGTTCGACATAATTTTTTGCTTTTATCCAGTACCTATTAGAAAAGAGTAACTGCATTTATTCAATATTTGTTTAATATGCTATTTGTATTTATTGTATTTATTTAATATGCTATTTGTATCTTTGTGTCAGGATATCCCTTATTTATTTCTTATACTATCAAAAATGTAAATATTATTATGCTTTACAGATTAGGACACTAAGTCACAAAATATCACGTGACAATTAATATTTAATACTAATACTTATTATCTGACTATGATGCATCTTTTTTTAATAAATTTGTTTGTTAGAATATTGAGATTTAAGATGTAACTGGAATTTTGGATTTATATACTTTATGAATTTTCCCCCAAAAAGTTCTCTCTCATTCTTAATTATATTTAATCTGACAACAAACTGTAAAAATTAAATCACAGTAGTTTAGCAGAAAGTAACATGATTTTTAAAGAGAAAAATGAACAAATAATTTTGCTTTGTCATTAGCTTAACAATCAAAGATTATAATAAAAATGAGAAAACAAGCAAAATGACCTTCAATAGAAGATAGAATACATGTCTATTGAATTCTAAGCAGTGGTTAGAATGGAGGTAGATCTATATAGTGACATGGAAAAAATAAATACAATAAATAAAAAAGAACAATTTCAGAATTATATAAATACCATATTTACTATTTTTATGAAAAATCTGTAATTATGTACACATGCACAAAAATACAGTGTGATAAATACAGATGAGCAGGTCCAGAAGGAAATTCCTCAAATGTATAATTTAAAAATTCTTACCTTAATGGAAGAGAGAATAATTATGTTGTAGTAAAGGGAAGGGAAAGATTATAAGACTTTCTTCCACATGTTTGGGTTGGATTTTCCAAAATGAATTTGTATTTATGTGTTAGTATTTGTAATTACACGTTTTTTTCAATAGATGATAAAGTTACAATTAAAAGCAAATATTTTATTCTGATGATTTCTTAAATATCAGGTGATTAACTATTAAAATGTGAACTTTCATTCCTTGACAAGTATCAATTTTAATTTGATCATTCATACTAAATAAAGCATTGCAATTCACATTTGAATAGGACCTACCTACCTTCACTTTTTTCAAAATGCCTATGTTTACCTCTACTGGTGTCAAAAATCTTCAGTTTTTAAGACCTCTAATTCTGATGTCCCACATCTATTTCACTATCAAAGCAGACAACTCATTAAATATCTGACCTTTATAAATCTCTTTGTTCCTCTAACTTAAAAACATGCCCCACCGGGTGTCTTTCTCTCTCCCTTGTCTTTATTCATGTATGTGTTCCATGCCTCTCCCTCCCACTGTTCATTTAAAGTATCCTCCCTCATCACCAGGCTGCTGACTTTCAATCTGCTGCTGAAGTTTTGATTTTTCTTCTGCAATTCCACACAGCTGTTGGAACCTTCTTGTTCTTTTTTGGCCACTGTTTCTTTGCGGCTTCATTAGTTAAAGCAGCTTCCTGAACTTATCATTACTCATTCAGGTTTTCTAAAAATAGAATATTAACAAGGATTACAATATTAGTATCTTAAATATTGAATAGCACATTTACATATCTTGTTTAAGTGAAAATGGTATAAAAACCAGGGTAATTATATTACTATATCATTTATGTACTCTATCAATATATATATTACACTTTATTACTTATTACCGTAATACATATTACATAAAGTAGTCTATTTTGATATGTTATAAATGTACATAGATTAAGATAGAGTTCACTTAGTTCAAATGATATCAAGAATTTTCTGTTAGATCTCTTTATTTTATGGCCTGGGCAACAGGCTTTTCATGAGGTTAACATAAAGCATTTTTATGATTGACAGTTTAAAATTCAGGGATGCAAAATGAATTTTCTTGCTTGAGAATTCAGCTTAGTGTCTAACCTGAAATTAGATCTGAGGTCAAAATTCTATTACTATCTGCCTTTATAGTAACTCTGAAACATTTCCATATAATGATTGATATAAAGATTTTAGTTATATTTATATCTTTAGCATTTATTCGAAGTTCATTAAGTCTTTCAGTGTTATTTCTTTTCTACTTTTATTTCATTATATTCTCATCTTTTATGAGATTATATCTCAAAATACCATAACTCCTCATTTTATTAAAACATAGTTTTAACTGCTAAAATATTATAAATATATTTTTAGCATTCACTGCAATTAAGGTATTAACTACTATGATTTATGAGGGTTATTCTTTAAAGTTTTCTAGAAATCTTTTTCAGCTTCTATCTGCATTGAGAGAACCCAATTCCATTGCTACACTCCCTAGCCAATAGATAGCTGTGAGAAAATTAATGCAACTATTCCTTAATCTCAGACAACCCCAGAGTACCTTTTCATTGTATTATTGTCATTGTGTCTTATTTTCTAAACAGTGAAACTGATAAATAGGAGTGATATTTGAAACATGTAATACCTGATGAGAATAGGTGCTAACCAAGCACAAGAAATGCCTACTTTACATTAGATTAAGTTTATTGGAAGGTAACACCATTAATAGAAGCCTCCCCCTATAAAAATTTCCCCAGTTATATTACAGGAATATTTTCAATCATTAACAAACTGCTTCTAGTTTCCTTTATATAATTGTATTTAGAATTAATAATTATTTTTTAAAACCTACCTATTTCACTGGAAAAATAATCAGAGTGGAACTAATACTTTTCAAATATTCTAGGCTGATTCTTTATTAACATATTTCAGAAGAGTTGGCAGTTTTTCTCAATCATGGAATTTTTTTTTGGTGGGGGAGGTTACCAATGATTTACACTACTGTATAAGTTTCAGAAGTGCAGCTTTATATATCAAATAATACTAATAAGTGTATGTATCTATATTTATGTATAACATGCTTATGCTTACTACCAAAAGTCTAGTTAAAAACTACCTCCATCCAATGAACCCTTTCTAGACATTCTCATCCCTCCATCTTTCCCCTCTCTAGTAACAACCTTTTGTCATCATTGAGGATTTGTTTTTATTATTCTGTTTGTTCTTTATTTTTCTATTCCACATGAGAGAAATGATGTAGACTATCCTTTCTGAATTATTTCATGTAGCATAGTCATGGTGTTATTTTTAAGTAAAACTTTTTGTGTACTTCTTTCATGTACAAAAATGCAATGTTGTGCTTAATGCTTAGGAAAGAGAATAAATAGAACTGTTTTCCATTTCCAACAATAATATAGACATACATTTATTCAAAAACTATTGAGTGTGATTAGGTACTAGTGCCTGTCACTGGAGTTTATTTTCCAATGTGAGAGATAGGAAAAAATAACAAATGAAGGAAAAATGAAATAATTTCATAAAATAAGTCCTATGAACAAAAAGCAGAGTAAAAGGCTAGAGAGGAACTGGAAACTGGAGGAGGAAGTCTTCAAATAATGATGATAATAACTTTGACTAATAGCTAATGTAATACTGATCGAGATCTATTCTATTTAGCTATATTTACTACTTTGCTTAATGAATTGAAAACTATGTTGTTTATGATTATTATCCTCATTTTATAAAAGAAGAACTTTAGGAACAGAGTTATTAAGTATGTTGGGCACAGAAATATGGGCAGTGTGCATCTGTAAGTTCCTTGCTATCTAAATATGTATAGGAAATGAAAACAATTGGTGGTAAATTTAATGTATTTTATACAGATGCTGATATATGATGATGCATATCCTAAACCTATATAATATTATTATGCAATGTTTCTTCCATTAAACTTTAAAAATTAACTGAAAAATGACACTGATATTTCAAAGGAATGTTTCTTTTCATGAACAAATGAAAACTATAATGCATATAGAGAAAATATGAAGAAGTTTCAAACAATAGAACTAAAGAGCACAATAAGTGAACTGAAAATATAATACAGAAGCTCAAGAGTAAACAGAATCAGCAGCAGATAGACTTAATGGGCTGGAAGACAAGACAGTGTAAAACATCCATTCGGACCAGCAAAAAGAAAATAAAATTAAGTAATACAAAAATAGCATAAGATATTTATGGAATAATGTCTAAAGGAACAACATTTATATCAAAGGATTCTAGAAGAAGAGAAAGAAAAAAATTAGGTGTATAAATATTATTTGAATAAATAATAGCTAAGAATTTCTCTAATCTGGTGAAGAAAATAAACATCCAGAGTAAGGAAGCACAAATAGTTCCAAACAAAATAAACACAGACACATGGCAGGATATATTCAAAATGGTAGCAATTTAGGATAGAAGAAAGAATTCTAAAAAGAAAGAAAAGGCAATAGTATATAAGGGAAAACTTATAAGTATATTTTTGGAATTCTCTCCATAATCTTTATAGATCATAAGCGAATAGTATAATATATGGATTAAAGTGTTGAAAGAAAAGAATACTCTAGCCTACCAGACTATAATTCAGAATAGAAAATGATAAAGAGCTTTCAAACAGAAATGTAAAGGAATTAATGAACACTAAATTAGTCTTGCAAAAAATACTATGGGACTTCCAATAAAATTAAAAGAATCTCCAGTTAGAAGTTACAAAGCACTATAAAAATACAATATGGCGGGAGGAGAGGAGAGTAAAAAGTTTGATTATTAGAAATAATTCAACAATAATGTGGCTAATAGATTATAAACTTAGAACCTTTTATGTAAATCTCATGGTTGCCTTATAAATCTGTAGAAGAAACAAGCTAAAAAGGGAATTCAAATAAGAAAGGAAATTATCTTAGCACAAAAGAAGATAATAAGAAAAAAAAGAAAAGAAAAAGATTGCAAACTTACCAAATAAACAAATAACAAAATGGCAATAAATACTTTAGTCTTAATAATTACTCTCAATGTTAATGGTTTAATTAAAAGACAAAAAGTGGCTAGATGGATTTAAAACAAAATTCAGCTTTTTGCCGCCTACAGAAAAGTCAGCTTCAAAGTCAGATAGAGACTCAGAAAAATGAAAGACAATTTTACAAGCAAATGGTATCTAAAAATGTCTGGTACAGACATATTTATTTCCAATAAAATATATTCCCAACTAAAAAATGTGGAAAAAGTAGAAGACATTTTATTATGATTAATACCCTCATATAGCAACTAAATATGCTTATTAATATATGTATCAAATGATGAAACATTAAATATATGTCAATTATTAGTATACCTAAAAAGAAGAATGATAGCAACTTAATAAGAGTAGTGGATTTTAACACCCTACTTGCAATGTTAGACAGATCAGCCACCATGCAGAGAAAAAAATAAGGAAACAATTACTTTAAATTATAAAATAGGCCATATGGGATTGATTGATATTTATAGAACACTGTATGCCAAATTATAAGAATTATTTTTAAGTACATGTGTATCATTGTCAAGCATAGACCATATGTTGGGGAACAAAACAGCAGGTGATAAATGTATAAAGAATGAATCATACTGAATATCTTCTATCATAATTCTGTAAAATGATATATCAACCACCATAAAACAGGAAAAAAATCTCAAGCATGTGGAAATAAACATGATTTTGAATAACTACTCAGTCATTGTAGTTGTTAAAGCAGAAATAGAAATACTTATAAGTAAAATAAAATGATGGCATGTGTTACCAGAATCTATACGATGTAACAAAATCAGTATCAAATGGGAAGTTAATATACATACAGGTTTACATGAAGAAATAAGAAAAATCTAAAAAAAATTCACCAGCATGATTTTAAAGAAAAAGAGAAAACAAAAATTCAATAAAATGAAGTTACAAAAATCATTACAAAAATAGAGAAACCAGTACCATTACAATAGATCAATAAAACTGAGTTTGTTTGCAAAGATTAAAAATAATCAAGAAACACAGAAAAGGAGAAAAATAAAACTAGGATGAGAATTGAAAGAGATGAAGTTACAACAGAAACCACAGAAATATCAAATATACTATTATGAAAAATTATATATGTATATAAATTTGCATACATATATATTGATTTTACATGCATGCATATCAATAAATTTAACAATTTGGAAGAGATAGTTACATTTTTAGAATTATGCAGTCTACCAAAACTAAATAAGAAAGAAATACAAACTGGCACAGATCAATCACAAGTATGAAACAAAATACCAGGATCAGATGGATTTACTAGTGCACTTAATCAAATCTTCAATGAAGGAGTAACACCTAATCTTTTCAAAGTCTTCCAAAAATTGAAGAAGAGAGAATACTTTCAAATGTATTTTATGAAGCCAACGTTATCCTAATACAATATCAGACCACAAACATCACAAATTAAACTAGAAACCATTATTCCTCATGAACAAAGAGCAAAAATTCCCAACAGGAGTGCCAGGGCAAGCATCTGGGAGAGGAGAGAAAACTCCAATCCCCCAGCCCCAGCTCACTTGCCTCATCAATCCAACAGAAACCTTTGATACACCCTAAGTGCTGGAAGTATCTGGGAAAGGAGAAAGCAGACCCACTCCTAACAGCCCACCAGCACAGGAGTGGTGAGGAGCCTGACTAACCACTGCAAGTCCCAGTGATCTAGAGTCCTCTGGGTTGAGTGACCACATCTACTTTTGCGTAAAGGACCTTGACTTTTAATGAACTGAGCAACCTAGCTTGACAATGTGGAGTAAGTCTGCACAGGAGTATCACTCATCCCACAACTGCCACCCAACTCATGACAACTAAGAGCTGCTATTAGCTAGGGAGTATATACAAAGAAAGAAAAAAAATAAAGCATCACTGTCAACACAGGGCAGAAAAAATGCGATGTGTCATAATGCAAATTCACCAAAATAGTTCAAAAACACAAAGAGACCAGACCTCCCCAGAGGAAAAAAAAAATCAAATGACACTGAGTGGGAAAATTAACAGAATGATAATTCAGTTTTAGTTATAAAAAAAAAGCTCAATTATTTATAGGATACACAATTAACTATGCAAAGGTAAATCCAAGACTTAAAAAAAGAAGTGATTGATTTTCAGTATTTCTTCACCAAAGAGATGAAAGCTATAAAGCAAGCCCAAATATAACTGCTAAACATGAAACATAATTAATTGAAAACAAAACTGGAAATTTTTGTAAACAGATGCAATTTTGCAGAGTGCTGAATCTCAGAAACTGAAGACAAAAACCTACATGCAGACTTCCTTCATTGGAGAAGAAACATAAGATTAAGGAAGAACCTACAGGTCAGAAGAGAGAAGAATAGCGTATTCGAAATACTAAAAGACAAATACTGCCAGCCAAGAGTGCTCTAACTTGTAAAATCATTGTTCAAATATAATGAAGAAATAAAGGGCTGCAACAATATAAATTAATGGGTTTTCTCTCACTAAACCTGTCCAAGACATGTTGTAAAGGATACTAAAACAGGAAAAACAGAAACGATGACCCACCCAGCCTTCAGAATAGTGACAAACAGTAAAACAGAATCTAAAGCAAAGACTGAACCAACAGGAAAGAACAAAAACAAACGAGGAAAAAAAAAAAAAAAAAAAAAAAAAAAAAAAAAAAAAAAAAAAAAAAAAAAAAAAAAAAAAAAAAAAAAAAAAAAAAAAAAAAAAAAAAAAAAAAAAACACAGAAAATATAAAGACAGCTCATAAAAGACACAAGAGATGGGTTAACTAGAGACTACACAAATTAGATACAAAATCCAAGCTTATAGATTGAGAGCTGGGAAGATAAACAGGGATAATAACATTTAAAACCGAACAGAAACAGAAACAAACAGAAAAGAGAAACAAATGAAAAAAAAGCAATAAATATGAAACTAGCAGAAAACATGGAGTCAAATGACAACAAAGCCCTAAATTTCAATAATTACTCTAAATGTGATTAGAATAAACTTACCAAACAAAACACAGAATATCTGTATAAATCATAAACAAAAACAATCATCATGATGTCTACCAAAAACACACATTACATCCAAAGACAAGCATTGTTTGAAATTAAATGGTTATGAAAGTAATAAAGATGAAAGGAAATTAGTAACTGCAATACTAATATCAGACAAGATAAACTTCCACCCAAGAAGAATAATAGGTAAAGATGAACATTATATCATGTAAAAGGGAATCAAGAAGAAATGACTATCTTTAACATATATATATCCAATGCCGGACCACTCAAATATATAAAACCAAAACTAACAGACATAAAGGGAGCCATTGGACGCATGCAATAATAGTAGGGGAATTGTTTCAAGATTCTACTTGGAACAACAGATAGATTACCCAGATAGAAATATCAATAAAGATATAAAGGCCCTAAATGAAGTAATAGATCTTATAGCCCTAACAGATGTTCTACCTCAAAAAGAATAATATTCATTCTTCTCATGTGCACATAGAACATTCTCAAGGGAAACCACATTTTGGAATGGGGAAGAGACAATAAATTTAGCAAGATTGGAATTATAGATAACTTCTCTATAGATAACAAGCTTATAAAAGTAGCAATGAACCAGAAAAACAAAACTGGGTGAAGCATGAATAAATAGATTAAATATTAAATATGTTTCTGAAAAATTTGTGGATCAAAAAGGAAATTAAAACCAAAATTAACCATTTCTGGAAATAAATGAAAATGAAGAGATGCACTATCAGAATACATAGAATGTGATGAAAATATTTTACATTTAGGTCTTTGATTTATTTGACTTAACAGTTATAAATTATGTGAGTTGAGTGTCCGATTCAATCCTTAACTTATAGATATCCAGTTACTCCAGCACCATTTGTTGAACAGACCATCCTTTCCACCATTGAATTTTCTTGACACTCATTTAGAAAATCAACTGACCATAAGATGAAGCTTTATTTTATTTTTAATTTTACTAAACAATATAAAAGTCACCAACATCCACAGGAACCTCTTAACCCCTCTCAGCTCTGGCATCTAGAGTTCTGTTGTCAAAATCTAATGGTTAATTTTAATTCGGTTTTACACATTCATTTGCTATGTTTCCTTCTATTTCATATATAGATGAACTCATCGTGTATTTGTATTTCTCCTTCAGATTTACTTCATTTATATAATCCCCTCTAGTTCCTTTCATTTTGCTACAAATGGCAAAATTCATCTTCTTTTTTTATAGTTCAGTAGTACATCATTTGTGTGTATACAAATACCACATTGTGTTTATCCAATCACCTATCCACTGACAGTTTGTTTCTGTATCTTAGCTATGTAATATAGTGCTGCATAAATACTTCGGATTAATTATTTCCTATTAATTAATAGGAGAGGTGGGATTACTGGATGATACAGTAGTTTTGTTTTACATTTTTTAAGGAAAATTCATGCTGTTTTCTAAAATGGTTGCACCAATTCTTGCTCCATACAATAGTTTAATGAGCATTCCTTTTTCTTCATTCCCTCGTCAACATTTGTTATTAGTCTTTTTGAGTTAAGCTTTTCTCACAGGTGTGGACTCACTATTTCTAATAGTTTTTAAGGTTTTCTATGAATAGCATTGTAATGACACAATGTTATTAGTGATTATTAGTAATTAGGGAATTATAAGTCAAAACCACAACTGCATACCAATTCATAGCCACTAATATGGTTTAAATTAAAATAAAAGATAAACCAAGTGTTTTTGAGGATGTAGAGAAATTGGAATTGAAACATTTCTGGTGAGATTGAATAAAAGATAAAAATTATTTTGAAAATAGTTCGACAGTGCTAAAGATAAAAGTACATTTCACCCAGCAGTTCTGGTTATATATCAGAAAAATCAAACATATTTATTTAAAACTTGTAGCAAATATCCATAGCAGTTTTATTCACAACATTCCACAATGAAAAAGAGTCCAATATTTTTCATTGGGTGAATGGATTTTTTAAAATGTGATTATCCTTTTAACAGAACATTTTGGCAAAATAAGGGAATTGAAGTACTGATACAGCCTACAATCTGGATAAATTTTTAAAAAACCCATAATGCTAAACAAAAGAAACTAGTCACAAAAGACAAAATAGTTACATCTTCTTGATATGAATGTCTAAAATAGACAAAATCATAAAGACAGATTGGTAGTTTACAGGAACTTTTGGGAGAGTGGACATGGAACATATTGTTTACTGCATTTGAGTTTCTTTCGGGGTGATAAAAATATTTATCATTACATTGTGATTACTGTATACTTTGAATATATTTAAAATCACAGATTTGCACATTTTAAACAGTTACTTTCAAAGAGTTTTAATAAAGTCTCAATAAAGTCTTTAAAACTTTAATTCAGTAGTGGTTAATATATACAAAATATGGAACCATTACTGCTATCTAATTACAAGATATTTTAATTAACCGAAATTTAAACCTCATCCCTTTTAAACAATTGCTTTTCATCTTCCCTGGTATCTGTATACTTTGGACATTTCATATGAAAGAATTATGTGACCTTGAGTATTGACCTATTTCACTTAGCATGTCTTTGAGATTTGCCCACATTATATCATATGCCTTATTGCTTTCTATGACTGGATACTGTTCAACTGTACAAGTTTTATTAAGTACCTTTAAGAAAAACAATTGGAAATCACTTAAGAACACTAATACATTAATAATGATATTTCTTGTAGATCCCTAAAATTTGAAGTAAATGTCCACCAATGTAACTGTTTCATATCAAAACAACCAACCAACCAACAAAAATGAGTTTCCAGAGTAAATAGATTTGTGCAATGATCAATTAAATAAAGTTAATTTAAAAAATATCAGTACTTTCAAAGACTTTAATCTACCTCCATGCTTTGAACATTCCTACAGAGCACTAGATATACTCTAAATAACTTCTGAAATATCACTTATCTCACTACTTTTTGTCCCCAGACAGTAGCTATATGCAACATACTTGGAGATGCTGTCATTAAACTACTGTAATAGGTATAATCTTAGCTATGCAGGATTAATTTCACTGCCTTTCTTGTGTAGGAATACTCTGAAGTTCAGTCTTTCTAATTAAACACTAAGAAAGTGTAGAAATAGGGTTTCTGAACCTGAAGCCAGTATGCATTTCTTTGATATCAAAGCAATATTCTCTAAAGCATATCAACAAAGAGCTTTCATATAGGATATGTAACATGAATTGTTACACTTTAATTGGTAATCTAGAAGGTTTTTGCACAGATGATGAATAATAGAAATCATTACTACTTTCATTGCATTTTCTGTAATGTAACTAGTCATGTATGTTTGATGCTGCCATCAGAAGAATAATTCTTGATATAATACATTCCCTTCATAACAGTATTCTGTATTTAATGTGAAATGTAAAATTTTATCTTTTAAATGTCAATAGCTTATACTGTGACATTTTATAAAAGTTACACTAATAAAAAGGGTAAAATTAATAACATAAAAATACAGAAATACTTTAAAACTTGAAAAAGCATTAAAATGGGATAATAAAGAAAATGGTAGTAGCTAGTTTTAATTAAGCAAAAGTTAGAAAGAATAGGTGAAATAATGAAAGTTATTTAACTGATGTTTTGGCCAAAATTGTATTTTATTAGGAAAATGATTCATCACTAAGTTTTCTACCTATAATTTTTCCAATGAAAGTTGAAAATATACTGAAATTAATATTCAGGATTAAAATGTGATGTGACTTACTATTAGGAATCATAATGAAAATTTTAGAACAATGTTTGAGACATTATTAATGAACTTAATCCAGATTTAGGCTGAAACATAGGCTTGGAATATATAATGGTTCATAAAAATTGTTCGTATAAAGATAAGTTTCCAATTAACTGTATATAATACAGTCATAGGAACTGTTAAAGGTTGAGGCATAGTTATTTATAAGTCATTATTTATAGAGGATAGAAAATTAGCTTAAATAGACAACTGCCATGATACTTCATTATTATCAGAAAGAACAGCTTCGGACAAACCATTATTTCTAAAGCTCAAATTATTATTTATATAGATTTAAGCTGGCTTTCATCAACAACCCTGAACAACAAATTCATCTTGTTACTCTAGTATATATTTTTAAGACCAGAAAATAGTGAAGACTCCACCTGGAAGTGCTATTTATTCATATGAGTAGATATCTTTTCAAAAATCTTTTCTGAGTTTATTGTTTGTTATAATAGACCAGATCTTCTGGTAATTGCTTTAAAATACTCTGTTGTATATAATTTGGTGTCAAAACCACATTTTTGTGTGTGTTGCAATTGTTTCCATTTATGGTTAAAGGAAAAAAGATCTTAGCCGTATTATCTGCTTATCTCTAGAAATGGATCCTACAGCATTTTCTTCAAATCTGACTTAGCTGCAAACTTTTTTAGCTTTTCGAAGGTATTGGTCATCCCCTCACTCCCCAACAGCTGAGCTGAATATAATATAGAGGGCTTTTAATGTTGAATATGGTCAAATGTGCAGTCTTTGTAACAGTCACTCAATAAGTATATAAATGAATATATTCTTTAATTAGTACTGTATGAAATTTCCACCCATTGTATTATTGAATTCACAATACTGATCTAAAATTTGCTCAATGGCAAATTAATTCTTGTTGAATGATCATCTGACCTAGATGCAACTCATTCATTCTTCCAGATGAAGTACCTGCACATTAGTTATGTAGTATAAACCACAGTCACATACCCAGATGCCATCTATTCATCTTTCATACAAATATGACTTTTTTTGTTCTTAGAAATAGTTTGTATAACTTATAGAATATATATTTTATAATGTGCTTTAAGATAAATTTTGTTTATATTTACAATACATAATTTTCATTGGGAAGACCTACTGGAGAAGTGATATTAAGGCTTCCAGTCAAGTACTGTAATTTTTTATTGTTGTCAAATTATAATATGTATCATATTATTTTGGCTCTTAAAAAGCTTAGGGATATTTTGAAAATTTTTATAATTTCTTAAAAATTTCATTGAAGGAGCATAGGTTGAATATACTTAAAAGAAGTTAGAATACAAGGCCACATATTATAAAATTCCTCTCATGAAATGAACAAAATAGGTAAATCCATAGGCAGGTAGTAAGCCCAATTGAAGGTAACTATTAAACAGGAAAGAGGTTTTATTTTTGAGGTGATGAAAATGTCTCATAACTAGACACCATAACATTATAAAACTATGTATTATATAATATTCTTCATATATACATCATATAAATATCGATGATATAAGTTGCAAATCATGGTAAATCAATATCTGTATATAATATATATTAAGTTTAGCATCAATAGATATTTTTCCACCCCATGTATTTCACTTGGTATAATCCTTCTCAGTCCTAGTTCCATCTATGTTATCAACAATGACAGGATTTCAACGGATGGCTCTATATCTTTATCTATCTCATTTTCCCATGTAGTTTCCCAAAACTATATGAATATTAATAGGGACTGTATTTTTTAACATAAATTTTAAGTATTAATTTTTCAAAGTAAGGAAGACAAACCAAATATTGCCTCCTTTGTCAATGCTATCTCTTTGCAAATGGATAGGATTTAACAGAATTTATTTGGTAACTTAATTTATTCCTGCCTTCATCCAATTTTCCTTTATTCTATTTCTTCATTATCTTTAAAAAGTATGCATTGAATGACTTTGATTTACAAAATAATTTAAGCCATTAGTGCAGGTCTACCATTCATCAAATATATGACAAAACAACACTCCCACCACCAAATTACTGAAAGTCCCCCACCACTGTCCTTTGGTCCACACCTTCACTTGCTTCCACCCACAATCATCTTCTCCACTAGTAACTTCAGACCTATTGCTAATGTCCAAGGGTTGGTTTTTGTTTTATCTGTTTCTTTGCCTTGCTCTTTATAAACACATATGAATGACATAATCCAATATTTGTCTTTTTCCTTCTGATTTTTTTCACTTAGTATAATCCTTTCCAGTCCTAGTTCCATCTATGTTGTCAACAGTGACAGGATTTCAATGGATAGCTCTATATCTTTATCTATTTCATTTTCTTCACTCATCTGACTAATGACGGACACTTAGGTAGTTTAGTAAACGTGGTGGGGAGCATATATCTGTGAATAAGTGCTTTTGTGGGAGGGGGATGTTAGGTAGTTGCCCAGATGTGGGATGATGGGATTATATGGTATTTCCATTCTCAATTTTTGAGGAGTCTCCATATAACTTTACATAAAGAATTTACACTCCCACATTGTAAAAGGGCGCCCATTTCTTTGCATCCTCCCCAACATTTGCTATTTCCAAGCTTTTGGATAAAAAAAAGAAAACATTCTCATAGGTTTGAAGTGATATCTACATTTTTTTGGTTTGCTTTTCCCTGATAACAATCAAGAAAGAATGTATTTTCATTTGCCTTTTAGTCATTAGTATGTCTTCTTTGGAGAAAAATGTCTATTCAATTTCTGCCTTTTTTGATTAGATTATTTCTTTTTCTGTTCTTGAGTTTTAAGTGTATTTTATATATTTTGTATATTAAGCCCTTATCAGATGTATATGTAAAAATATCTTTTCTAAGTCAATAGGATGTCTTTGCATTGCTGTACAGAAGCTTTTCAGTTTGATGTGGTCCTATTTGTTTATTTTCTATTTTGTTTCCCTTGCAACTGGAGATGAATCCCCAAACACTTCTCTAGGGCCAGTGTCACAAAATGTAATTGCCCCTATTTGTTTTATTCTATGTATTTTATTGTTTCCAGTCTTACATCTAAGTCTCTATTCTATTTTGAATTAATTTTTGGAATGATGTTAAAGATTGATCCAGATATTCTTTTACCAGAATTTGCAGATTCATTCTTTTACAGGCTCTCCAAATTACCCAACACAGTTTGTTAAAAAGACTTGCCATTCTCCATCACATGCTCTTGGCTCCTTTGTCATGAATTAACTGATTATATATGTGTGAATCTATTTCTGGTGATTCAGTTCTATTCCACTGATCTGTATCTCTTTATTCCAGTGTTATAGAGTTTTAACCACTATTTTGCAGTGTAGCTCAAGATCTGGGACTGTTGTATCTCAACTTTTCTTCTCTTAAGATTGCTTTGACTATTTGAGATCTTTGTAATTTCATAAAAAATTTAAAATTATTTTTTATCCTAATTCCTTGAAAATGCCAGTGGAATTTCAGTGGAATTGCATGAAAGCTGTATAATGCTTTTGGTAAGATGGCTATTTAAACGGTGCTAATTCTTCCCAACCATGACTACATAATAGTTTTCCATGTCATGTTTTTGTATCTTTTTTATTTCTTTCAATAAAATTTTAATAGTTTTCAGTATACAGGTCTTTTACCTCCTTTATATTTCTAGGAATTTAATTATTTTTGTTTCTATTGTCAGTAGGATAATTTTCTTGATTTCATTCTCTTCTATCTTATTGCTTACATGTAAAATGCAACATATATTTGTATATTAATTTTGTAGCTTGTCAATTTACTGTACTTGTTGATTAATTCCAGTAATTTTTTGATGGAGTCATTAGGGTTTTCTATGTATATTATCATATCATCTACAAATAGTAACAGTTTTACTTTTTCTTTTCCAATTTGGGTTTATTGTATTTCTTTGTCTTTTGTAATGCTAGGACCTTCATTATGATTTTAAATAGCAGTGGGGAAAGTGTACATTCTTACCTCATTCCTGATCTTAGAGAAAATAATTTCAGTTTTCCTCACTGCATGTATTATTATCTGTGCCTTTATCATGAATGGAATTTGTTATGTTAAGTTGTGTTTTTTCTCTCCCAACTTTATGTCGATGTTTTTTTAAAAGTGGGTGCTGAATCTAATCAAATGCTAGGTCTCTGCATCTATTGATATGATTATATAATTTTCCCCTTGATTTTTTGATGTGATGTATTACATAAATAAAGGTGCATATGTTGAATATCCTTGTTGAATTCTGTTGGCTAATACTTTGTTGAGGATTTTGTGTCTATGTTTAATAGCACTATTGATCTGTAATTAGACCAAAAAATGTTATTAAATTTAAAATAAACACCTCTGACATCTTAAGGGAGGAAAAATTGACCCTAAGAGCAAAAAAAAAAAAAAAAATCCTAAGATACCTTAATATAATAAAAGCTATGAAAGGACCATTCATTGCTTTTGTTATGTTCTCTCTGCGGCCATTTAGACCTTATAGTAATGATTCACAGAACTAAACCAGCTAGCTTAAATTTCATTTTACTTCCTCTTTTTTTTTTTTTCATTTTCACTAAACTTGTACTAAACTGCATGAAAAGAAAATAGACTATCATGGAGTTTTATATCATTTCTCAATCAATAGAATTCTAAGGAAAATGAGCTGCTTGTTAAATATTTTAGTCTTTGAAGAGAAATACAGTAAAGGGTCATTATTTAAGTTTCATTCATTGAACAACTATTTGCTAAATGCCTTAAATAATCCATCTGATGTGTTCTCTGTTGAAGATACTGAGAATAAAATTAGAGAGGTTTTTCTCCAAAAAGTGGCAATCTTTTAGCAGAGATTGAAAGGCAGAGTACCATGACAGAAATTCTGTGAAGGTAGATCCCAAAGGAGGTGTTGATTAGAATGAAAGGGAATAGGGTATAGGTCAGGAAAAGCTTTCTTGGTAGATAGAAAACACTTAAATTTAATTTTATAGGTCAAGTAAGAATTAACCAGGTGATAATATGACTTAATTTAGCCCATTATAGCTCTTTAAACTCCTTTTAGAATGGTTGATTTTATCTGAAAGTTTTGTGTATAAAAGAGCAGGAAATCCTTAGCAAAGAATTTGCAAGCATGTGTGATTTAATAAGCTTTGTGTTTTTAATTTTTGACAAGTCATTATCAACATTATTAGTCAAACTTTTACTTATTAGTATGTCCTTACTTTCATTTGAAAGTATTTTGTTCACCTTATAAAAGTATGGTTAAGAGATATTTTAAAATATAAGATCTTATTCTAGGAAATGTCTTCAAGTCTTTATGAAAATATTTTGTTTTGCCTTTTCATGTAAGGGTGACTGGCTATATAAATTTATGAAACTTAACTTGATTTTATTGAATTTATTTTTTGTAAATTCTAGAAATTGAGATTAAATACAATTTTGATCTATATTGTTTTATCATAGTCCAATTTTTCTTACACATAATAAGGGATGCTTGAAGTATTATTGTTTCTCAAAGTTATACAAATAATTTTGTATATTTTGAAAATTTGAATAAGGAGCCTATACTATTAATTCCTTCCTTCCCATTTCTTAGAAATTTCAAAAGTTTATATGGCTGGCCATATTAATAAATGTACTTTTCTCACAATTTATAAATTAAGAATCAAACTATTTTGTGATTTTTTGATATTTTAATTCTTGAGAGCTTTACTCTGCTACATGTTTTTCTCTAAACATATGTTTACATCATTTGCCCATAGATTTGTTGATTTCAGGTATTAAATCCTATCTGAAAATTTTCTGTTATATTTCATACTTTTTTCTTGATGATTTTTAACTCAACTTGCAGAACTTTATTTTTTGCTTGAATGAGAATTGCTTTTCTCTCCAAGTATTTCTACAAAGAAAACACCCCTGGTCCATCTCACTCTGAATATATTTTGTTCTTTTAAGTTATTTGGTTTTCAGCTTTCTGCCAAATAAACTTTAGTTCCTAAATATATGATACATTAATTTCAGGAAATAATTGAGGGTCTGAACTTTGTAACTAAGTATAAGAAATTTTTCAGTCTTTATTGAAAGTATTTATAAAATCTATAAAATTGACTTCCATGTATATATGTGTATATAAATATATATTTGCATAGGTGTATAAATACATATGCATATTTATATATACACATACACCACAAAAATATGCTTTTAATATGCTGCCCACGTACAGAGAACTCCTTTTTGTGTACATGTGTTCGGTGTTTTGTAGGTATGTATGGATTCTTCAGATATTGGAATATATTTGGAAAACTCTATAAATTAATGTACTTTATGACTTTTAATAAGTTACTTAATTGTTCTTTCTGAACTTTTATTGCTTCATCTGAGAAAATGGCGTAATGATATGTGGCATTTGGGGTTATTGTAAAATTAATGCTAGAGCACCTATCATAGTCAGTGACAAAAATTTAATACTCAATATGTGATATTCTTCAGCATATTTGAAATACAAATATCTATTTTTTTAATATAAATAGAAAAATTGTTTCTTAAATAACCGGTTTTCAGGAGTCTTCCTACTTACTAAAATTTGAGAATATTAACCATATGGAGAAAATCTAGAAAAGATAAAGATGCAATTCTATAATCAAGCACTGTCATTTAAACAGACAATTAAGTGTCTTTTTTGATGAGTTCTATTTAAATTGTACTTATTTTCCTATGAATAATTATACTATCAAATCCCTGTCTAAACTTGTTTTTGTTATATAACATTTTACCATAAAACGTATTCATAGGTACATATGTTGTTTTATTTATTTTGATATTTCAAACTATCATATTACTCTGAAGTATGCTATTATTTACTTAAAATAAAACATGGTATATTTCTAGGTTACATACATAGTCTTATTTTGCAGTAACTAAAACTCTCTCTGTGTAAATCAGTTTGTGTGAAACTTTAAGAACTTATAATATAGAAATAAAAATATGTATATATTTTGTGATTGCTTTCTTTCAATCAGCATAATTTATATACATGCATGTGAAATAAGTTATGTTGCAATGAAACACATATTGTTTATATATCATCTTCTGGATGAACACCAGAGCTATTTATAGTTTTTAGTTATAATAAAATGAATAGTAACATTTTTCCTCAAGTTTTTTTGTTTTGTTTTGTTTTGTCTTGTCAACTACTTTCATTTCTTCTGAGCAAATACCTAGGAACTACTGCATAATTACTTGCACATGATTAAATATCTGATTTCTTCATAAGAAATGCTGATAATTTTAATGAAATAATTGTATAATTTTACACTACCATCAAGTCTTTGTGAATTCCATGTTTCACATCACTGCTAATATTTTAATATATTTTTAATCCTTTCAATTTTAATTATTCTGCTTTCTTCTACTCTCCCTTCTACCTCTCTCTTCCAAAATAAATACACTCTTTATAATATGGGTAATTCTTTTTTTTCCTATATTTTTTCTGTATGTTCTAAATTTTGAAAAAAAAAACATTTTTAGCGATAATTATTTTGCAAAATAAAATATTTTTAAAATAAACAGGCAAAAATTTGTCAGTTACTAAATGATAATAGTATTTTTAGATTGGTTATAAACTTCCCAGGAACTTATTTTCATGTATCTCAAACCAATTAAAAATAATATTTCTGAGAAATGATAAGAAACTATTTAAATTGTGATAAATATTGATGTAAAAATCTTATTTGAGATTTTGAATAAAATATTTTATGCATTTCCTTTCACAGAATTATTTCCAAATTAATGTAGATTTAGTGTGAGATTTTAAGTATTATTATTAACTAATTTAAGAATTATAGTTTGAATTACAGTATTTTTCATCTGTATTTCAAACTCTATTAATTAAAGTTGGCCAAGCATTTTTAAAATAGTCTTCTCATTGAAAAGATTTGACTATGCCATAATAGTTCTGAAGTTTATAATGTATTTTAACTCAAATAATAATTCAAACAATATAAGAATAATTATATTTACAGAATAATTGTAAAATAAAATTTAACGCATATAGATAATTTTGTTTAGTCTGACATTGTTTGAATGGAATTTGAGTCTATGAATATATTACTCTCCTAAGATTATACAATAAATGCAACATGGGAAATAAATCCAGATCCCTCTCCTACTACTTAGAGTTAAGCTCTAAATACATTGATAGTACCTTAATTTAAAATAAAGAATAACCAATATAACCTATCATTTTTGTATATAAATGCAGTTAGTAGCTTCCCAAATTGACTAATTTGACGACTTTCATGGGTGTAATTTGAGGATAATGAGATACTTTTTACCAAAATATGTTCCATTAATCCAAAATCCTCCACATTATAAGTGCCTCTCTTAATATTATTGATATTTTATAACATAAATATGAAAATTAATGCATTGTAAGTAGCAATTAGTTAAATTCACAGTCACTGGATCAAGGCCTAAAGGAAAGTTTTCTTCAGAGGAACAGATGAGTTTTATTCATCAGTAAGATGAACATATTTTATGCTTAGATTTAATATAAACCATGTTCAGTTGTAATAGAGAAGTGAAAGACAGTACTTTATACATTTTTTTCAATTTATTTATGATAGCATCATCATAAACAGAGAAAAAATAAGTGAAAATTAATAGTAGATATAGTAGTAGGTAGAATAAACATGGCATTTTTGAAGGGGGACATAAAAGCATTTTTAAAAACTTAAGGAATTTTTCTGTCCTCTGTTTCTCATAATGTCTTAAATTTATGAAAAATGTTGACATGCTTCATTCCTAGAATCTGTCAGTTCAATGAGATTTACTACAATAAATAACTGCCAGAAATTAATAATCAAAATGTGGATAATTCAAATGTGGACTTGTCTTTTATTCTTGTAATTTGAGTAAATTATCTGTGAAGGCCAAAGTGCTGATTAAAGAATCTGCTAAATGTGAAGAAGGTGTAATATATGTTGTAGGCATAACTATATGAACAAGTTTGGAAAATAAAGTCTACAGTTTATGTTTGTTTTGTTTTGTTTTTAGTGGTTGGAAATGATGGGTTTTACATAATATTGAAAGGCCTAGCTCGACCTCGAACAAAGGTATATAAAGATTTCTTCGAAGAAAATGCGTCATCAGTCTCCTTGATATGTCCGAATAGTCACAGCTTTGTTTTCAGTGAAGACTTCCGAAAGCCTATGATTGCAGAGATGTACAAACCTGAAGATAGCACAAAGGTAAGAAATGAACACTTGTTTTTCCCATAAGCAATAAAGTAACATTATTATAAAGTTTTTTTTCCTCTATATATTTAAATACAAATATCTTAAATCTTGAAATTTTCAATATATCTTATAAAAATAAATTACGCTGTTAATATTAAACTTGAAATTTGTTTTAAAATTTTAATGAGGAATGCCTTCAACAATTTACTGCCCATAGACGGAGGTTATGTAGCAATATGATTGGATCACTGAATGAGTAAGGAAAATCGTGTGATATTGGGGTGAGGGAACAAAGGCTTTGAGAAAAAGTCCTTTTAAATCAAGTTAAGAATGTGTGCTTATCCTGTTTATCTCAAGATCAATTAAGGTAATAAAGGAGTTGATCCATCACAACTGAAAAGCTTAATTGAGAAAATTCTTTGTTTATATGTAATATTTCAAGACTACTAGCTGGTCAAAAAATAAAGTTTCAGTATCTTTTTAGGTCTCTGAATATACCACATGAGGACTATGTCTAATTTAACTAGAGATGTGGTTTAAAAAAAAACTACTATTACATTTAGGATGACCAGGATATTCAGAGAGGAAAGAACCAAAGAACAAATAAATTATTTATCACAATTAATTGAAGTCAGAAAAAACTAGAACATTCTTGGGTTCAAGAATATTGAGCGTGAATAGTACCAAGAAAAAATAAGAATGTGTTCATTCACAACTCAATAAGCACATACCATGTACCTGATACCATTTCAATATGCTTTAGAAAAGAAAATCACATATGGTATAGAAGCTCTAATTAGGGCTACTTCTTGACATTTTATTAAACTCCACTCTCTGAGGATTCATTTATTTTTGAAGGAGAAATTAATGAATTAAATGGAATATGGTGAGACCACACCTCTCAAATCCTGCCTTAGGTCTATGAGAGCAGCAGTGATATGTCATTCTACCTAGGATGTAGTGTTTGTTGTTTTCAGCTTTGTTGAGTTATAATGGACAACATTTCATATATTTCATGTATACAGTTTCATTTATCGATATATGTATGCTTTGTGAAATGATCACCACAATGAAGCTAATGACTGTATTCATACTCTCACATATTTTTTTTTTTGTGTGTGTGTGTAAAGATATATCCTCTTGGTTATTTCAATTATTTGCATTATTGTAAATTCTAAACACCATGCTGTAGAGTAGATCTCCATACTTACTCATTAGTCTAGCTGAAAGTTGATATTGTTGAACTAATCTCTCCATTATGTCCCCTACTTCTCAGCTCCTGGTAACCAATAGTGTATCTTCTGCATCTTTGAGTATGATATTTTATATTATGCACATCTTATAAGACTATATTTCTTATTTCATTTAGCATTGATTCATCAATGTAATTTCCTTCTTTTTAATATCCTAGAGTGTGTTTGTGTGCGTGTGTGTGTGTGTATGTGTGTGTGTGTGTGTATTTAGGTTACTTCCATATCTTAGCTTGAAAAGGTATAATGGGAACACATATATCTGTTCAAGAGTAATTCTATTTCCTTTAACATATAAACAAAGATGGTATTGCTGGATTGCATGGTAGTTCTCTTAATTTTTTGAGGAAACTCCATACTGTATTCAATAATGACTCTACCTATTTACATTTCCATAAAAAGTACAGAAATGTTCCCTTTTTTCCACACCTTTGTTGACATTTAACTTTTCTTTTTTATAATAGCCATTCTAACAGGTGTGAGGTGATATTTATATGATTTACATTTATATATCCTTGATGATTAGTAATATTGAGTATGATTTCATATGCCTGTGAGCCATTTGTATGTCTTCTCTAAGAAATGTTTATTTAATATTTTATCTATTTTTAATTATTTTTTTATTTCTTGATGAGTTGTGTGTGTTCCGTACACATTTTTCATATGAATCTCTTAGTAGATATATGATTTACAAATATTTCTCCCATTCCAAAAGTTGCCCTTTTCTCTGTCGTTTTGTTCTGCAGATGTGTTTTAGTCTGGTGCACTCAACCTTGCCTATTTTGCTTTTGTTGCCTATACTTTTAGTGTCACATCAAACAAATTGTTGTCCAAATCAATGTCAACAAGCATTTCCCTTGTGTTTTCTTTCTAGGAATTTCATAAATCCAGGACTTATATTTAAGTTTTTGATTGTTTTGAGGGTTTTTTTTTTTTGCATATGATGTCAGATGAGTTTGCATTCATTATTCTTAATGTGTTAATGTTTTTCTGATGCCATTTATTGAAGAGACTATCCCTTCTCCATTGTGCACTCTAATTACCCTTGTACAAGATTAGTTGATCATAAATGTTTGAATTTGTTTCTGGGTTCTCTGTTCCATTTGTCTATATATCTTTTCCTTTGACAGTACCATACTGTTTCAATTGCTATAATTTTGTGGTATTGTTTGAAATCAGAAAGTATGATGCTTTCAAATTTGTTTTTTCTCAGAATTGTTTTGACTCTTTAAGGTCTTCAGTGATTCTATACAACTTTTAGGATTTTTTCTGTTTTTATGAAAAATCTAATTGGAATTTTGATGAGGATTACATCTCTTCCTCCTCCTCCTCCTCCACAACTCCTCCTCCTCTTTCTACTCCTTCATTCAGTTGTCTTTTTCTACGACTTCAATATCATGTTGATAATGTGTTGAGTGGGAACCGTTATTCCTGATCTTAGAGAAAAAGTTTTCGATTTATCACTATTTAGTATGGGTGTTAATTATTTGTTGTAGATGACCTTTATTATGCTGAAGTCCATTCCTTCTATACCCAATATGTTTAGATGTTTTATCATGGCAGACTACTAGTGCATTTCATAGAATACTTTTTCTGTTTGTGTTGAGATGACATGATTTTTATCTTTCATTCTATTAATATGCTGTATCACATTTATTTTATTTGCTTGTGTAAAACCATTCTTGCATCACAGGATAAATTTCCCTCAGTTGTGGTGAAAATTCATTTACTCTTTTCTGAATATGGTTTGTTAGTGTGGGCATTTTACCTACATGATTTTCTTAAGTCTATAAATACAGATGTCTCCATTTATCTGTCTTTTTCATTTTCATTCATCAAATTTTGTAATTTTAAGGGTATAAGTTTTTCACCCCTTTGGTTAAGCTTAGTCCTAAGTATTGTAATATTTTTGTCTTTTGTAAATAGAATTTTTTTCATTTATTTTTGAGTAATGTGTTCCCTGTATATAGAAATGCCATTTATCTTTTCTTTTTATGTTGATTTTTTGTTCTATACTTAGTTGAATTCACCTATTACTTATATAATTTTTGGTACTTTCTTTAGGGTTTTCCACTTACATGATCATGTCATTTGTGAAGAGAGTTAATTTCATTTCCTCCTTTCTGATTTACAAGTCTTTTCTTCTTCTCCTCCTCCTCCTCCCCTTCCCCTTCCTATCCCCCTCCTCCTCCTCCTCCTCCTCATCTTCACTTTTTCTTCTTCTTTCCCATCCTTTTTGTCTTCTATTCCTCCATCCATTACTTTGTCTGAGACTTCAAATCTATGTTGAACTGAAGTGCCAAGTGTGAGTGTCTTTATCTTGTGGTCGATATTGAAAGAAACTCTTACAGTTTTTCTCCATTGATTATTATTTTGACTCTGGACCATTTATATGTGACTTTAGTTGTGTTTCCCTGTTCTCAGTTTACAATCTCTTGAGGATGAAAAATTAGCTGAAGTTTGCAAAATCAGTTTTATAATATATAGGTCTCTATGCATGTCCTGAAAAGTATAATCCTAAAACTTTGAAACAAGAAAAATCACAATAAAAAAAGTACACAAAACACTGTTACATAAATGTCCAATTTCTCTCTCTCTCCTGGAAATTTTATCATGTGTAGTGGCTACTTACCTTCATCCTAGTGTAAATATTACTCAGGATTTGTGTGTGTTTGTATATATATATATATATATTTGTATACACATATATGCATACATATGAGTGTGTGGTCTTATGGGTATACTTTAGATATACATATATGTACTTTATATATATGCATATATAAATGATACATAGATGAACTCTCTTATTTGTTCACTTCCATATCATAATCTGACATTTAATTTTATTTTTTTTAATCTCATCCATGTAAATTTGGCAAAACCTGTGATTGATTGAAAATCAAAAATATTCTTTATTACCTTGTGGTTTAGCAACAAAAATATCAGTTTCAACAAACTAGTTTTAAAAGGAAATTTTTTAAAAAATGTTGCTATAGGCAGATGTATAGCTAAATTGACTAGTCTTATTAAAAACTTACTGTATACTTTTTTTGTATTAGGTACTGTGATGGGCATATAATACAGTCTTAAAGTGATTAGAGGTGTAGATTTGGAAACTATCTGTATAGAGAGGTGATATTCAACTCATAAACATAAATAATCTATGCAAAAAATCCCCAAAAGAGTATTTTAGAGACCAAGCATAATTCAAGGAGCAAATCCTGAGTAACTTTTACACTGGGATGAAGGTAAGTAGCCCCCAGACTCCAGCAAAAGAGCAGAGCTAGAACTATGACAGTGCCCAGAACCTAATGGAAATAAATATTTCCAAAAACTAAAATGATTCAATTGTCATCTATCACAGCCTGCATGGCTGATCAACAGAATCCCTGAGACGGGGATACAGGAGCCTAAAGAAAGACAAACAGACAATATTCATCTAGAAAAGTGGTGGCCTCCTTCTTTGAGATAGTGACCCAAGTCTGGTTCCTTGACTTAATTTATATGGCTAGATTACAAATGAGGTAATGAGAATAAAACAAAGAAAGACTTGTAGGCATAGGCTGTTCCCCTGTTATCGGGAACAGTTGAAGGTATAGCAACATTGAAGGTGGAGGCTCAGTTTGCAGTTTGCTGTTTATCTACTTCTTACCCTGCTGACTGAGAAATTCTGCCTTGGAAAACTTTGCAGAAGCAGCCAGAAAGCAATTCACTCCCTACAGTCATCAGTATTTGGGGACCTTCTTTTTATAATGAGAATTTTGCATAGAACTCTCGTATTTTCTCACCTAATTGCATAATGTGACATATTGAACATGTGTCAGATGAGTTGATAATATCCTAGATGGTAGAGTATATATTTTATTGAGCAATATAATTAAAAAAATAAACTTCAAATCTTTGATATAATTTTTTTTTAGCTAGTTGTCATTAATTTAAACTTTAAAAATAAAGCATCATTTTCACTAATTATACTTATCTTTTAACAAATAATGTTTTGCTACCTTGATAATTCTTACAGACTTGTATTTCTCAATAATAAATATATAAATATGACAACATATAAAATATCTTGTTCAACTTCCTCCTCTTGGAAAAACAATTATATACCAGATTTTTTTTTTTAAATGAAAGGAGCAGGCAGGAATGAAGGACATCAGGCAGGCAGGCAGGATGAGACAGGTGGAAGAAACACTTTATTTACTTTTATTTGATCGTTTACATTGGTTCTTCCACTGGCCCCGGGTCTTGAACCTGGACTTAAGGATGTATACAGGACTCCTCCCAAGGTGTAATAAACTACTAGGCCATCAGGGAACACCCAAAGATATGCTATTTTTGTTTCTTTTAAAATTTTGATAAGCTTGTCTTCAAGCAGGATTATCAAAAAACACATGCACACGTGTGCACACACATGCATTTGTAAAATCTATTTACATCGTTGTGATTGATCCAGAGTATCACTGAAGTGAAGTATGAGATATGTTCCTTGTCCTCAATATGTGAACAAAACTAACTCTCATTACAGGGCAGGTAAGGCAGCATATGCTTAATTGAGATTTGGTCATCATTAAGAGGAATGGTACCAGGAAGATGAGCAAATTTACTTTGGTTTTGAATAGCCAGGAACATGCTATGGAGTGAAGGAGCCTGAGTTATATTTTTAAGGGCCTGTAATTATAGGTCAATGAAGAACAGATAAACTATCTCCTTTTTTAAAAATAAAATTCCATAGAATATACCATATGGTGTAGAAGCTGCCAACTTTGTTTGTGTCCTGCACTCAATGTATGGCCTTGTATAGTGGCCCTGAGAGCACCACTTTGAAGAGCACAAGTGATGTTCTCAGACCGCACTTTTATAGCTCTGGAAGTATGGAAAACCTTCTGAGACTCTAAGCCTCAGGTTCCTTATATCTAAAAATCGAGCTAGTAATACCACCATCTCAGTGATCATTCTATTAAATGAATTTTAAAGCACTGAGAACAATTCCTAGTACATTGTGAGAGCTCAGAGATAAAATTTTTGAGATAAAATTTAAATTATTTGCATGTGTTTCAGGATCCTCCATGAATAAATTCAACTCTTTAGTGTACCCATTGTGGCCCTGACTTGTAGTTCACTGAGACTTTCTGGTGTCTCTGTGTCTCTATACATCTTCTGTCCTGCACCTAGAATGATATAATCCTTGGATTTCCTCCACAGTCTCATGCATTCTGAAGAAACTATTTAAAAGCTGTATTTTCTCTGTCAAAAGTCTGTTATTTTCCCTATACCTTGATATATTTTGTTTATGTCCCTATACTGAACTGTTAGTTTCTGTCATGTGATTTAATATTTGGTTTGTTTTAGTTTTCATTTGAGTGCATATTAGTCTTTTTTTCCCCTTATCATGGGTTTAGTGATTGGCATAGATACTTAGGACATTTAAAAATAAAGGTGTTCATAAGAGAATGAGCAAATATATGAATAGAAATATATCACATAGGAAAAGGAAGCATGGAGAAGAAGACACAGTATGATTAGTGAGAGAATATTTTATTTAATTGAATTGAGAAAGCAGTTATGGTCAGAAGGCATGTTGGAGCCAGCTGGAAGAGTTCATCCTTCATGGCAACACAGGAAGGAACTATCTAGTCACTTGAAGAGACGTGTGTAAGCTATAAGAAGATGAATATGGCTGTTTGTGTCAGTCTAGAATCTTTTCATTGCAATTAGTTTGATGAGATCAGATGCTGTATTCACAGAAATTGAGCCTTTATAAGCAGTCAGACAAATTTAATATTTTTTAGTCAGAAAATGGACTTTCCTGCATATTCAATTGCTTTGCTTTATGTGGAGATCATTTTTATTAAACTTTTTCTCTCATTCCAAGACTACTTTAATAACTTTTGCAATAAAAATCAAAATCAAAATATGCTTAACATTTATAATGTCTACAAAAGTAGAGATTCTGATGAATAGTCCCAGCTTTTCTACTATTCCACCAAATTTTTTTTAGTAAATATTTATGGATATTTAAAAGGAAGAAATGAGATTATCTTCTATTAATTATTTGCTTTGATATGAAAATAACAATGCCATAATGCCATGTTTTAAATATTTATCACTTTAAAGATATTTTAGTGAACTTTACATGTTAAAATATATAAATTCAAATATGTAAATCAACGTATGCATAGAATACATAAGCAAGGTAATGCTATGATGTTTTTTATACATAAATAAAAAGCTGTGGTTACTATGGGAAGAGTAAAGTGAATTTAGATAATATGATTCAGGAATCAAAGCAGCAAAATCATGAGGATACTGTGTAATAATTTCACATAAAAAATTGTTTCCCGGGACAGCATTACTTTAGCAGAATTTAGATTAAGATGGAGATGGAATCTACTCTGGATATAGAATGAACAGGACTTACTTATGGATAGGCCCTGAATGGTGAATTAGAGAATTCAGTAATAATGATGATATAGAATTTTGGACCAGAAAAAAAGTGTATGCTAGTATCATTTATTAATGTGGGAACTGAGATTGAAGATTTGGGAGATAAAATATAAACTACTAATTTCACCTGTTTGAAATTACAACTATATATCTGGGTGAATGAGCATAGTGATTGTTTAAAATGTGAGTCTAGATCTTAAACGTATAATGTTACATATATCCCTCTTGTTGCTTGTATCAGATGTTGCATTTATTTGATTAATAATATTCAGTTGAATGAAATGCTACTACTTAGTTATCCATTGTTATGTTTAGACACATCTAAATTATTTTCGAGGCAATTAGCACATGTGTATAAATTTTTGTGATAAATGCTTTTATTTATTTTGGAAACAAAATTATTATTTCTTTGGAATGAAATGATTAATTCATAGAGAAAAGATGCACCCCCATGTTTATTGCCCAATTACTTTTAATAGTCAAGAACTGGAAACTACCTAAGTGCCCAATGATAGATGAATGGATAAAGATGTGGTATAAATATACAACTGAATACTACACAATTGTAAAAAAGATGAAATCTTGTCATTTTGACAACATGGATGGATTAGATGGGATTATGCTAAATGAAATAAGTCAGAAGCAGAAAACAAATACCGAATGATACCACTCATATGTAGATACAAAATAACAAAAATCCCAAACTGACAAAACAAAAACCAACCCTATGATATTAACAACAGAACTGAGGCTACCTCAGGGAAAAAGGATGAGAGGTGGTGATAGCAAAGGGTATTGGGAGTAGAATATACAGTGGTAACATGGAAATTCGATGATGGGTTTGCTGTGCTATATATTTGATGACTATTGAATCTGCACATCTAAACTTACTTTGTAAATAAAAGTTACATCAATAAAAATTTTAAGGTATATGTTTAAAAATAATATTGCTATTGTTAAATATAGGACTTAATATATTGTTGTTTATCTATTTGCACAACACACCACCAGAGTTCTAGTGCTCATCATCAACAACAAATTTACTTCATTTTCTTCCTTCCAAGTTCCTTCCCTCATACCCCATCCTTCCACTCTGGTAACTATAGTCTTGCATACTACTAATTTTGTTCTGTTTTGTCAATTTACTTGTTTTGTTTCTTTATAATCCACATGAGTGAAACCTTTTGATACTTTTCTTTTTCTTTCTGTCTTATTTCATGCAACATAATCTCCCTGAGTTCCATCCAAGTTGTTGCAAAAGACATTATTTCATCTTTTTAAATAATTTCATAGAAGCCCATTGAGTATAAATATACAACTCTGGAAACTTGGTAGGAATTGTACTGAATCTGTATATTGCTTTAGGTAAGACAGTCATTTTAACTACGATCATTCTTCCAATCCATGGCTATAATTAACTCTGCTGCTGTGAACCTAGGGGTGCAATTTTTTTTTCTGATTTGTGTTTTTGTATTCTTTGAATATATAACTAGACAAAGGATTGCTGGATTGAATGCTATTCCCATTTTTATTTTTTTGAGAGATCTCCATATTGCTTTCCAAAGGAGTTTTCCTAATTTGCATTCCCACCAACGGTGAATAATAACTCCTTTTTCTCCACACCCTTTTCAACACTCGTTATATCTAACCTTTTCTATATAAGCCATTCTCACTGAAGTGAGGTGATACCTCATTGTGGTTTTAATTTTCATTTTTATGATGGTGAATGTATAAATCATTTTTTTCATGTATTAAAATTCACTGTGTGCCTTCTTGAGAAAGGTGTACTTTGAACTCCTCTGCTCATTTTTAAGTGGATCATTTGCTGTTTAGTGGTTAAGGTGTTAAGCTCTCTGTATATTTTGGAGATTAACCTCTTGTCTGATGTATGATATGTAAATACCTTTGCCTTTCCTTTTTTTTTTTTTGTTAAATGTAAAGTGCAGGCAGGAATGATGGTGATAAGGTAAGGAGGCAGGAGAAGAGAGCAGGAAGAAACATTTTAATTATTTTTATTTAGTTGTTCATTTGATTGTTCCCCAGACCCAGAAAGAGAATCTGGGTCCTTAGGATGTATGTGAACTGTGCTTAACTGAAGGAGGTAGACCTACAACTACTACACCAGGGCGTGCCCATGGATTGCCTTTTTTTCTTGATGTTTTGTAGAGTTTTTCAGTTTGATGTAGTTCTATTTGTTTAATTTTGCTTTAATTTCCTTTTCTATTGGTGTCTTTTCCCAAAGACCTTATGAATTTGATGTTATGGAGAATATTGCCTATGTTTTTTCCATTATGTATTTTATGGTTTCCAGTCTTACATTCAACACTTTGATCAATTTTTGTGTATGGCATTAATAAGTGAGATAGTTTCATATTTTTGCAGCTGACTGTTCAAATTTTCCAGCACCATTTATTGAATAGAATTTCCTTCCTCCTTTTTCGTAAATCCACTATCCAAATAAGTGTGGTTTTCATTTCTGACATCTCAATTTTTTTCTACTGTTCTGTCTTTTTTCCAGCATTATATTGTTTTGATGACAGCTCATTCTGTAGTTTAGTTAGAAATTGAGAAGTGTGATTCCTAATTTTTTTCTTTTATTTTCCTCAGGCTATCTTTGACTATTTGTTGTTCCATATGAATTTTAATATTATTTTTTGTATTTCCTTAAGTGTCTTTGGAAGTATGATAGGAATTGTACTGAGTCTGGGTAAGATATTTATTTTAACTATGGTCATTATTCTAATCAATAGTATGGAATTTTTTTAATATCTGTCTTACATTACTTTTAGTGGTATCTTTCACTTTTTAATGTGTGGGTCTTTCATCTCATTCATTCATTTTATTCCTAAATATTTTATCATTTTGATGTTATTCTGAATGGGATTGCTTTTAAATCTCTCTAGCTCATTGTACATAAAAATTGCCACAGATTTTATGTTGCTATTGCATCTTGCCACTTTACTATATTTATTTTTTCTAGAAATTTTTAGTGGAGTATTTGGATTTTCTAAGTATAATATCATGTAATCTGTAAATAAGTTAGTTTTTTCTTTTCCAATTCAGTCTCTTTTATTTATTTTCCTTGCCTAATTGCTCTGGCCAGTGTAAGGTTTTTTCTGGGCTCCGCTTGAACAAAGGGGAGTGCGCTCTTTAAGCAAAGGAATTTCGCGGGCTTCCTACGTCTCTATTGGGGATTGGCCCTGGGAATCCAGGTGTCGGGTTTGCATCCCTTATCTTGATGTCATCCACCTTTTTCCCGGGCTTGGCTGCCGTTTTCCCGGGCATGGCCTTTCCCGGGCATGGCCGCTGCTGCTTTTGTCCCTGGGCCAGCCTAACAGCCAGGACTTTCATAAATGTGTTGAAGAGTAGTGATGACTGTGGACATTTTGTCTTGATCCAGATCTTAGGTGAAAAGCTTGCAGTTTTTGGCACATAGTATATTTAGTTGTGAGTTTGTCATTTATGGCTTATTATTTTTAGGTATGTATCATTTATTCCCATTTTAGCAAGAGTTTTTAACTATGAATGGGTGTTGAATTTTTGTCAAATGATTTTTCTTCTTTAAATGATATGATCATATGATTTTTGCTTTTCCTTTTTTTGATGTGGTGCACTACATAGATTGATTTGTGTATGTAAAACAATCCTTGTATCCCTAGAAAAATCCCACATGGCATGATGTCTAATTTTTTTAAATGTATCTTTTAATTCTAGAAGCTATAATTTTGTTGATGATTTTTGCATATATGTTCATCAGTGATATGAACCTATAACTTTCTTTTTTGGTGTTTATCTTATCTGCTACTACAATCTGGGTAATATTAGTCTCATAAAATGCATTAGGATTAGTCAGTCCTTTTTTAAGTGTGAAAGAGATTAAGAAAGCTTCTTTGAATGTTGGGTAAAACTCACTAATAAAGTCTTCCAGTCCAGGGTTTTAATTTTAGGAACCCTTTTGATTACTGCTTCAATTACTATGCTTTTAACTGGTCTGCTCAAGTTATCTATTTCTTCTTGGTTCACTTTTGGAAGGATATAAATACTAGAAATCATCCTATATCATAAAGATAAATTTATTGGCATATATATGTTCATAATTATTTTATGATACTCGGGTATTTCTGTATGTCTATGGTAATCTCATTTTCATTTCTGATTCTTTTTAATTATATTTTTCTCTTTTCTACTTTGAGTCTTGTTTTAAGTCTATCAATTTTTAAAATATTTTTCATAGAAACAGATCTTGATTTTTCACAGTCATTGCAGTGTTTTTATTGTTATTTCAATTTCATTATTTCTATTCTAATCTATTTTATTTTCTAAAAATCTACTGACTTTAGCTTTGTTTTTTCTAGTTCCTTCAGCTGTAGGCTTAGATATTTTAATTTATGTGTATCTTTTTTAGGTATGCCTGTATTATTATAAACTTTCCTCCTAGAACTGCTTTTGCTCTATCCCACATGCTCACTAAATTGACTTTGATTTTCATTTGTTTCAGGGTGATTTTTTAATTTTGCTTTTAATTGCCTCATTGATCTAAGAATTGTTTAGAAGTTAATTGTTTAATCTCACATATTTGAAATTCTTCTCTTTTTGTTTTCTTGATTCATTTCATGCTTCACACTTGAGATTGGGAAGATACTTTCTGTAATTTCAATCTAAATCTGCTGAGACTTGCTTTGTGTCTCAGGATACGATCTCTTCCTGAGAATGTTCCATGTGCACTTGAGAAGAATGTAAAATCATTTTTATTAGATATAAAGCTCTATATATGTTAAGTCCATTTGATCTCATTTAAGTCCTTTATTTCCTTACTAATTTTCTGTATATATAACAATCTATTGATGTAAGTAGGAAACTGAAATCTCTTACTATTATTCTGTTGCTATCAATGTCTCCCTTTAGGTATGTTAATATTTGCTTTAGGTATTTAAATGATCCTCCTTGGAATGCATAGACATTAATAGATAAATAATAATATTGGTAGATTGACCCCTTGACCATCTATGGTATCAGTCTTTTTCTCTTATTATACTTTTCCAATGAAAGTCTATCTTGTCAGATAATGGTATTGTAATTTCTGATTTCCTCCAGTCCCGTTGCTTTGATATTTTTCTATCATCTTTATTTTCAAACTACGCTTTTTCTTTGTCT
Organism: Solenodon paradoxus; assembly: GCA_004363575.1. Taxonomy (NCBI): domain Eukaryota; kingdom Metazoa; phylum Chordata; class Mammalia; order Eulipotyphla; family Solenodontidae; genus Solenodon; species Solenodon paradoxus. The sequence continues at coordinate 648,509 of RJWH01000155.1, read as the reverse complement.
CTGATGTGGGTTTTTTGTACATGTAATGTTGATGAGTCCCTGTTTTTTGATCCATTTAACTACTCTTAGTTTTTGATTGGTGAGTTCAGTCCTTTCATATTTAGTGAAGTTTTTGATATGGAGCTGTATTGCTGCCATTTGACCCTTTAGTTTCTGATTGTTTAATTTACCTATTATTTATATTACAGTATTTCTTTTCACCTTTTCTTTTGGAGGGTTTTTGGTGATACTCCCTGTTTCTTCATTTTTCCTACTGTATATTAATTTATATTTAGGATTTATAATTATTTTAAGATTAGATACAATTTTTCTAATCGAAGTAGTCTGAGGTGATGTCATATTATCTTTATATGCCTCTTCAAATTCCATCCTTTTTTCTTTCCCCAGTTAATGTTTTCTTGTTGTCTCTTGTTAGACCCATATTTACTTTGATTCTATTTTACTATTTGATCACCTATTTCAAGGTTTAAGGTTCTTCTGTTTTTATTCTCCATGTTGAAAAATCAACATTTCTTGAAATGCAGTTTTTTGATGGAAAATTCCATGAACTTTTCTTTATTGTTGAAGACCTTTATTTCTCCTTCACATTTAATTGATTATTTTTCAGGGTAGAGTACTCTTGGCTAATAGTATTTTGTTCTCTTGGTGTTTTGAATATATTATTTCATTCTTTTCTGACCTGTAGGGTTTCTGTGAGAAATACGATGATAACCTTATGGGGATACTGTGTAGGATTTGTTTTATTTTCTCTCACAACTTTTGGTAGATTTATTTTTATTTTGACTTTTGTGACAATTTTAAAATAATATGACATGGTGTAGGTTTTTTTACTTAGATTCTTGGGTATTCTATCAAATTCCTAAATTTCTATGGTTAGTTATTGTGACAGTTATGGACATTTCTGTGTTATTACTTCTTTAAATATTTTTTTCTGGTTCCTTCTCCTTTTCATTTTCATTATAATTACATTTGTTTTATTTCTGAAATAATTACCTTCTTTTTCTCAACCTTGTTTCTTTTTTCCAAGAGAGTCATCTCTACATTATTGTCTTCAATTTCTGAAATTCATTTATCTGCCAGATTAAGCTGATTTATGATACTTTCCATCTTTGTTTTCAAGACATTTACTTATTTTCTAGAAATTCTATGTGGGCTTTATTGCCTCATTCTCTTGGTGAAGTACTTATAATCTATCACGACTTTTCTGAGCTCTTGGATTTACCTTTGTAAATTAGTTGTGAATCTTGTAGTTCATTCAGATTTGCATTATTATTGCTCTTTGAAAATTAGACTGTTTCAAAATGTCTTTAGATTTGTTCTCTGAAGAGATCATGATTTTTTCGCTGTTTGAACCATTCGTGAATTTTGTAGGGGTCGGGGAGATTGTATTTTGGCATGGCTTGCCTTCTCTATTCAGTTGTTGGTACTATGACTTTATTTTTGTCTTTACCTTTGTTTTATTTGGGCCTTTGGGGAGGGATGGATAAGAAATCTAAGAGTCAGGCTTTTGTTTACAACATTGCTATGCAGAAATACCTTCTCAGGCCCTAGGTCTCATGCTGCCTGTTTATCCCTGCACCTGTGATGTAATAAGAAACTTCTTGTGTGAGGTCTACTTCTGTCAATAGGTCTATGCTGCTGGCAGCCTAGCTCCAGTTCACTGATTTGGGAAGAGTTCAGCACTTGTTTTTCTATAATCACTTTTGCCAATTCAAGCATTTCTAGTTGAAGAGTTCATATCCTATATAGCACTTTGCCCTCTCCTTCCATCCTGCCAAGAAAATATTTTAGCCCTGAATCAGTAAAAAAAATTCTCAGTGGTGCCCTCTCAACTCAGCAGCTCAGCAGCTTGAAACTTTTTTGGAACACCTGCCAGTTCTGAAGACCAGGCCACTCACAGTCACAGCTTGCTACTTATACAGGGTGGAGCTGTAGGATACCCTTTGTCTAACTATTCAGCATGTCACTACCAAGTCCTGTTGTAAGATCTTTGACTTATAGCCTGTAATCCTACAGGTTTCTGGCAGCCCCGTGTCACTGTCTCATTTCTTAAGCCTCTTCCCATTGCATGATGATGAGGGCTCTGTGAGTGGCACCTAAAGCTACTGAGTTTGTTTATTCCTCTCTCTTTTATTTATATTTCTGCTTTCTTCCATGTTCAGGATAGGTGCCTACATCAAAGCAAAGATCTTTTAAGGAGAGCCACTGTGTTCTGTCAGTGAAAATAGTTGGTTTCTGGATGTTTTTAGGGTGAAAGTCTGGAGAAGATATTAGTTAGACATATTGTGACCAAAACTTATGCTTGATAAGGAAAAGGAATTTATCTGTCTCTTCTGTCTCAAAATTTCTGACAATAGGTTTGATCTGACTTTTTGTGTATAACATTCTTTAAACTCAGTTGCCGTTCACTCTTTTTTTTTTTTTTGATTCTCCATATTGAAATATTACTCAATTTCACTCCTAGTCCAAACTTGTACTGATCTCTTCTGTCTCTTATCACATGTATTCATATATTGCCTTTAATGATTCTCAACTACTATCTTGGATATTCATCACCCCATATACTTATCCTGAACCTTGATAGAAAGGTGACTTCTTTGTGGTTATGGGGCTTATTTTTTTATATGAATAGTATAGTACTCCAGGAACTTTGAAGGCTTTTAATAAGAATAAGTTAAATTAATTTTTTTAATTTAATTAGACAGAGCCTTCAGAATGTCAAAGATGAGCTGTGAGATGAGTTTTGAGTCAATTAAATTGAAAATGATGAAATATTTAATCCCCATTAAATCAAAGTTCCTGTGTTTATATATTGCATTTATTTTATCTAAATTGATATGTTCAAAATATATGCAATTATTTTGCTATTAAAAATGAAACACAAATATTAATATATTTTAAATTAAAAACTGGAAGTCACTCAGGAAATATTTTTGCTATATGAATTAGAATTTAGCATCTAAATGTCTCTCTTTATTTAAAACTTTCAAGTCCATAGTTCATGATTTATTTGAAATGTGAAGATTTTTTTTAATTTTAAAATATATAGTGGCTTTGTTTACAAAGAGAGCTAGAAATATGTGTTATGACTAAAAATAAACATTAGGTCAAAGCAAATTTATTACTATTTGAAAATAAATTACCAAAACTAGAAACTATACTATCTATAATAAGATGCACTTACTGACCTTCTGCTATAAAAGCAATAAAGAAGAGATACATATTAGTACATATTAAGCCTGCTACCAATATTTTTAAATAAAATAAAATGAATAAACATATAAGCATTAGCTCAGATATGTCTTGTTCCAAAACATACACTTAATGGAATTAAAACTTTCAATCAATTTGTTTTATATTCCCCAGTTGATTTTTAAAGACTGGTTCTTATTTGACTATTCATTTGAACACAAAAAAATATATTTAAGGATATTTTTGTTTTTCTCACTTTTTAAAAATAGCTGATTTAATTATAAGCAATTTCAATTTTATATAGGATATAAAATAGATTTTAATTTTCAGTGCTTATTAAGAAATATGCATTGTTTTTGGTTTGGGGATATCTGCATGTCTTTGGTGAACTGCCTTTTCCATATTATGCTTGGTTTACTCTCAGGTTTTTCTTTGTCTTTATGGTTATTAATTATGAATCTTTGAGCATAGTGTAGTGTTTTAATTTTTTTCTACTACATGTGCTACAAATATCTTCCAGTATATTATAATTTGTGCTTTTACTTTATATTTTTAATCATTACAAATATATCAATAAATGTATTAAAATTATTGTTTTCTACTCTAAAATTCTTTGATTTTCAGTCACCATGATTATATAAATATGATATTTTTTCAAACTGTATATTGATTCATTTAAATTTTACATTTAGTGCTTTCCACATCTAGATTATACTTTTCATGTGGTCTGGAAAGTATTTCAAATTTTCTCAGTTGAGAGTTTACTATTGTCCCAACACTATCATTAAATTGCTAAATAACTATAATTTTTGCATTGACTTCCTCTTTGAATTATAAATTATTTTTATTAAAATATTTTAATTAATTTTATTAAATAATTAAAATTATTAATATGTTGAGTTCATTACTTTATTCTTCACTAATATTATGTATTTTTGTCTGATATATTGATCAAATTTTGAATATGCTCTATTAAATGTATCTAAACGACATTGTGATTTAATGGAACTATACATAGAGTTTCAATTTTTTACTTTACATTACTTACTCTTAAATTAAACATTTTAAATGTTTTTTTCCTCTGAGTTTTTGGGAGATTTGCTTTATTTTGATAATATTTAATTTTCTATTACTGTTGATATGTATGATGAGGATGCTGGTAATTATGGAGTGCATACCATATGTCAGGATTTTTCTTAAAACTCTTGATAGAGAGTAAGTAATTAAATATTCAGACAATACTAATACAAAATTATGCTGTAGGCATTATTATATTCATACTATTTTTATACCAGAAGAAAACAAGGCTAAAAAGTCTGTAAAATTGCTCAGAAATATACACTAAAAACTGGTGGTGTTAACACTTAAACCTTAACAATTGACTTTGAATACAGTGTATTTAAGTATCACTATAGCCTGTATTAATAAGCACATTTTCAATTTGTTATTTTTTTATTCATTGAGAAATATCAGAATTTTTTATCCAACATTTTTGATATATTGTCACTTAAAAGGTTTTCACTCATGATTTTATTACTGTTTTATTTTGTTCTTTGTTATGCAAAGACTCTTATTTAATTTCCAGATGACAAGTTTTTGCAATTGTCTGTTTTCCAAATCCTCTACTATATTTGTTAACTAAAAATATTTTAGAGTCCAGAAACTTTTGCTTTTATCACTGTATCTGCTTAAGAAATATTATTATATGTATATCTTTAAGGTTTTTATTTTTTAGAGCAATTTTAGATTCACAACAAAATTAAAAGGAAGATACCCTCTTCTCACACATCCATAGTCTCCCCCATTGTAAACATTCCTCACAAGATTGGTGCATTTGTTACAATTGATAAATCTGCATTCACAGAATATACTTACCCAAAGACAACATTTTCAATTAATATTTTCCTGTACTCTTTCATTTATTCTGTTTCAAGAGCAATTCACTTCTCTTCTGGGCCCCTTGACTTAGTTCATCTTTCTTAGGCCCTTCAAGCAACTGTGCAATTGCAGAGTGCCACCCAAACTTCTTGGAAACGTTTTTAAAAAGATGCTTTTATCCTTCTGTGTATCTGTAACTTGATCACATCCCCACCTGACTTGTTAATTAGAAATGTCTCCTGACGTCTCAACACCACTACCATGCAAATGCCTCTGCCTTGTCTCATTTTCAATATTCAGTATTACATCTTTTTTCTCACTGAATTTTGTCATTAAAGACTTAAACAGCAGAAGATGTTCTAGCTGCTTTTTTCCCCTGGGCATATATATTAGATGAGATATATATTAGAAATATATCTCTTATTTGTAATGATCACTATTCCAACTTGTACAATTATATAAATATATTTAGGTGAAACAGGTTTATGTTTTAAAAATCTTACAGATTCTTGGAGTGATAGTCTCTGCATTTAATTTACCTTGGTACTATTTTCAGAGAGTTTTCCAGAAATACTACTTCAATATTGCAATTCCTTATTTATTTATTTGTAATTATCTTGGGATTCTTAACTATTTTGACTTTAAATTTGTCCTAGTAGGCATAACTATAAAAAGATGAGGGCAAATGCACTGACAATCTGTTCTGTAGTTTTTAAATTAATTTTGGAATAAACCTATTTATACATTTTATTTCCCACTTCGTAATTTCTGTCATCTTTTTCTGTCATTGACCTTACTAAGAATGGAAGATTTTGAGTTTATTAAAAAACTAGATGATACTATATTACTAAAAAGAGATTTTAATGTTTGCAATATAAAACCACTATCAATAATGGCTTAAACAATAAGTGTATTTATTATGTTATACTTTTGAAAGCCTGGGGTCTATGGCTCAGGGTTTGGTTAATTCAGGACCACGGCAATGTCACCTTTACTTGGAGGCCTCTCCATTTTTATATCTTACCACCTTAGAATGCTGACTTTTTTCTTCAGATGTGTCTTTTAATTTTTTTCACTCTTATATACATGGGATGGCTGGGGAATGGTTATTTATCAGGCAACTTTTTATCAAAAGAACAAAGTTCTGAAAAAGTTTCTTCTTTATCACAAGAAGATATCCACACAATCAAGAGAAGGCACAGACCTCCATCTCACTGACCAGACTGTCATAGTGCTATGATATAAATGTATGTATCATAGAATCTGAAAATACATATGTTGAAATACTAAAACTCAGAGTGATGGCATTAGGAAGGTAGGATAGTTAGGAGGTGATTTGGTTATCAGGGCAGAGCCCTTAGAATGAGATTTACATTATAAAAAAGACTTCAGAGAAATCTCTCTCCCCCTTCCAGGACATGAGGGTACCGAGAGAAGTCTGCAGTCCCAAAGAAGGTTCTTATTTGACCAGGCTGGCATGCTTACCTTGGACTTCCACTTCCATACCTATGAGCATAAATTTCTTCTGTTTATAAGGCCTTCTGTGTATGATTAATTTGTTATAACAGCCTGATGTTATGTAACAGTCCAATGGACAGAGTTGAATATAATCATCATTATTATTCACTTAGGGCAATCACATTCAGCCCCAAGAACTCAGTCAATGATCTCAGGTCACTTTGCAATCTGATGCTTAAACAAAATCAGGTTAGCAAAATCTGTTAGAAAATAAGGCAGGAGTGAAGGCCGATAAATGGTTCTGACAAAATCTTCTCAGGAACTAGTTTGATAATATGTAAGACAGATTAAGTATTCTGCAGATCTGCAAAGCTCTCTGTAAAAATAGAACACCAAAGACAATAGTGTCATTTAAATCCCCTGTTTTTGTGGTATTGTCATCCTAATATTGAGTGTTGAATGTGGCTGATGTTTTTGCAATGGGATGATCTTTCTTAGAAATTGCACTGACCCCTTCTATCTGGACGGCGTTTAACATTTATTCTTTCTAAGCACCACAGGACAACTCAATAATAGATGCTGTGAGTGGGTTATTTTACACTGTTTTTCTAATTGTACTCTTTAGTCATTTTAGAAACAATCATGGCAATCAGTAGTTTGGAGGTAGAGAAACTCACTGCTCCCTGTGCTCTTACTCTCTGGCACCCATCTCCGAACATTAAGAACACAATCATGGCAATCAGTAGTTTGGAGGTAGAGAAACTCACTGCTCCCTGTGCTCTTACTCTCTGGCACCCATCTCCGAACATTAAGAACACTTCTGTATTTTTCATTTTGCAATATCATACTCTGAGTAAAGTTTTTAACAAAGTGCTTTTTAAATAGTGGGGGGGCAGGTAGATTTGGAAAACATCATTGTGGAATCCATCTAATGAGCAGATTCATGTTGTCTCATAAGCTGATAATAGTGAATTTTGGTTGGAACAACAGATACATTAGGACATTTAAATTAAATTAAGTCCCCATTGCCTCTTTTGAAGTTCATTTCTATTTTTCCCATGCTGTCATAATATTTGTTATCATATATTTATTGTATGTCATATATTTATCATGATAAATATAGTTCAAATGTGGTTCAAGATACAAAAAAGTCTTCTCCCGTTTGTGTTTGCTTAAGCATGAAATAAAGTATACTTTATATTCAATTCAAAAATGGTTGAAAATTTAGCATCACTGGTAATTAACTTTCAGTATTGTATTATTACTATCAGAGCTTTAATTTTATTCTAAGTCAATTGTTTTTATTTCAATTATTGTATTTACATGAAGAAAGACAGTTCCATATCTAAACTAAGATTATTTATAATAAGAGGAGTATTAGTTACAGAGTATGTAATAGAAAAATGTTTTTTATTCTTTCACTGATAATTTTAATGTAGTTGATTCAATAAACCTTAAATGAACTCCCATTTTTTGCCATGCATTGACTACTAGTACGAGAAGCAAAATTAATTTGACATTATTTCTGTTATCAAATTTAAATTCTAATATGAAATATTTATACAAGTTCTCCTAGACATTGTAAGGGATCCATAACTTAGAGGAATTTGCTTTTTTGCTTCTAAACAGTTTGGAGTTAAGAATGGTTGTCAGTAGCTCAACACATGTACACGTAAAATTAAGTGACAAAATGAGATAGCCTCTATTGGACTAAATAACTGGAGCAGAAAGTTCCTTAAGATCTCAGAGGTGAGAGAGATTATTATGTACAGAGTATCAGATAATGTTTGTTGAGATGAGGGAAACAGAGTAATTTTAAAGAACAAGTAAGATTTGACCTTGCAGAAAGGGAAAGAACATATAAATATTCTGTGAAGAATCTTGTTTTGAAGTAATGACTTTTAAACAAAAATGAGTAAGCATTTGGTAAATATGAAGTTTGAAAAAGTCTTTGGTAAATGAGTAAAAAACGTTTAGAGAAAGAGAGACAGTAGAAAGGCAGGGCTAAACCAGGTATCTAAGGACAGTGTAAACATGAAGCTGAAAAGCTAAGGCAATAGAAAGTTTAAGAAACTTCTCTTTTCACTTCCCTTATTTTCCAGAGCCATTCACTGCTCTACTCCAAGGCTAACTTGCAGTGATCAAATATAAGGACTCTTTTGTTCACTGATCTGTAGTTGGAGTGAGTCCAGTCCATGGAGACCACCAGTAGGAGACTGGAAAGAGGTTGGAGAGTGGCCATCACAGGGCTAATTCCCTGGCTCCCTCTCTTCGGTGTAGCTTGCTGAATCTGTCATCTGAAGACAGCTGTTGTCAAATGGACCTCCTAACGCAGCTCTCTAGTCTTCAGGTCTCCTGCTTCTCCCTTTTGAAGCCTAGCCTGGTGGTGCCAATGCCCTGCCCAAGATATTGCACTATCCTGTTGATGTTTTTATACCCTTAATAAGTAGTTTCTTCATTATAGTTTTTTTTTCATATTACCCAAGTGGCATATGGTATCTCTCCTCCGACTTATGAAAAGGGAAATTTTGAAATAATTATTACAGGAAGATTAATATTGTGATAGAGATACAGAAATAGATTGGCAAACTAGAACTAGCGAGAGAATTAATGAATGGAATTGAACACATATTCAGGCAAATAAGATATATAATTACTATTAGTAAAATAGTGAGAGAAATGGAAGGGCCATAAAGACAATAAAAAATGTTAATTATAAATTGAATGATCATGCTGATTGCAAATACGTAGAGATTAGAAGGGAAAGGTAATTTCATTAAATTATGGATGTCAGCTTCTGAAGGGTTGGTTTGAGTCATGGTGTAATTATTTTATCAGACACAAGATAAAGATAATAAGGATCTATAAATTAGAGAAAAGTAGAATTTTAGATTATGATATTTGTATATATTATATTCATAGAGAAAAGTTCAAGAGGCACTTTGAGATATGCCTGGCACCACGAATATAGGTCAGTTTTGCAATGTATCATAGTGGTGACACGATGCCATTAGAGTAGGTTCTTACACAGTGGAGCTACCTAATGTGCTCTCACTGACCCAGCATGAGAAGAAACAGGATAATAAAAGAAACAACGATTCCAGAGAGTTCGTTGAAAAGGGATCCATATAACAATAACAAATAGTCTATATAGTGTTGTCTAGATTATCTGTATCAGTTAATCAATTTATCTCTGCTATAATCAATAGTCAATGATTTGTTAAATCAAAGCATTACATGATTATTTTTCTTTTGGTTAAAGTAACAATAAAACCATTTTTCTTTCTGGTCATAGTCCAATGACCAGTTTTTTTTTTTTTTAATCTACTGCATTGAAAAAAAAAAGAAAAGAAAAGAAAAGAAAAAGCCATCTCACTTCCTGACCCTACATGAATTCGGTAGGGCTTCTGCATCAACAATTCCAAGTGACTGTATTAAATTTCTTAATGATGCAATTATATTTTGCAGAGATACTATCTCTTTACATAGGTTAATAGTGATTTTACCTTCCTTTCGTCAACCAAGAATCAATAATGAAAAACAGAACATACTTTAAAATCTTCTATAGAGTAAAAATATTTTAAAGTGGAAAGAATTTATGTCTAAACACTGAAATTAAACCCTAATCTTGTTGCTTGTACACTGCTGCAGCACTCTGGAGTGGAAGTCTCTTACAATCCTTTGGACTATAGTTAGATTATGTCATCTACCTCACAGAGCAGTAAGAAATAAATGAAGTGGCATGCTCTGGTAGAAGGGTTGGGCATAGTCCACATACATCCCAAGGCTTCAGGTTCACATCCTCAGGGCAGGAACAATCAAGATTAACAGCTAAATTTCTTCCTCTTCTCTTGTCTTGCCTTCCAGCCTCCCTCTGCTCCCCTTCATTCCTGCAGTACCTTTCTTAAGAGAGAGAGAGAGAAAGAGAGAGAAAGAGAGAGGGGGAGAGAGAGAGAGAGATGAGGTGTTGCATCCTGTTATACAGATGAAAAGTAAACAGATTTTAATAACAATAACAATGGTTCTTTTGTCCATATATAAGAGAGAGAGATTGAAAGGAAAACAAACCACCTGAAATATTGGAGAGACAGGCAAATATAAATGCCAGAGTTTTCTCTATAGCAGAAACCAGGTAGGGAACCAGTGTCAGGGTAGGAAGTGCTGAAGTATGAAAAACTGTTGGGTGCCCAGTGCAGACAACTATGAGAGTTAAAATCTCAGGAGGACCCAGTCTTAGGGGGATGCCACAAATGTTAGGTTCATCACCACAGAGTAAGAAGAAAAAGATCAGTGAGAAGATAAACAGAGGTTAATTAGGGCTCCTGAATACAGGTGGATTGAAACCAGAATGGATTTGTTTCAAAGGAGGGGCTATTGCTGTTTTTTCACATGCAAGGGTTCTGTGGCTCTATATGCTGGAAATCAGGAACCCAAAATATTTTACATAACTCCCTGAGACAACTTGTTTCAGTGCGCCCTGCAGGTACAAAATAGAAAAACTGTAACACAGTAAATTTTGACATTACCTCTGTCATTGTGATTCAGTGGAATGTGTCCTAATCAATAGAAAGTTATCACATTATGAAACTTAGGACAATGTTATGAGATTTAATTCCAGGAACTTGATCAGATTATATTGGAGAAAAATCTGCAGAAGGCAGGGGGAGGAGAAAAGATACAATTTAACTTTGTTAATTAATTAACTTTATTGAAGCCCTATTGCATTATACATTATATATGTTTAATATGTGCATTATTATAAAATCAGTATCTTTATGTGATACATTGAGTTCACCACCACTATTCCAGTTGTCTTTTCGCTATACAATTAACCCACTCTACCCTCCCTTCTCTACTTCCACACCCTTTAGTTTGATTTTATCGACTAGAAGTCATTTTTTGCTTAATGGCTATATTTACCATATATGAGTATATCACATAATATCATTTCCTTCTGTGGGATAAATACACAATGAAATAATACTCAGCTATAAAGAAAGATGAACTCCTCCCACTTGTATTAACATTAATGAACTTACATAGAATCATATTTGGTATAAGAAACATTTTTTAAATACTTAGCAGCACTCTGATCTTAATGATGCAGATGAGGGTGAGCTGTGACACAATGTTGGGACACTGGGTCTGTCCAGAAAGATTTCTGGAGAGAACCATTTGGTCAGCATTACACAGCAAGTTTATTAAAACCAGAAACAGCAATTTAAGCTTCCTGCAGGTTGAGAAAGTTAAATCAAGAAAATGCACATATGTATGTAACCACATGGGCTGCCTGCATCTCCCACTCAGGCAAGAAGGATTCTTGAATACGTATGAGGGGTGTGTTGTAGACCCAAGTTGCTAAGGTGGGGTCCTTACTCTTAGAAGCCTCAGGTGGTTTTGCCAGTTAATTTTATGCTTGTATGGCTGCATACTCCCCTGTAGATTTTAATCTACGCTTTCCCTGCATCATTAACAAAGCCTGCCTTTAAGGGAAACTAATACGCTGTAGTAGTGGCAGAGCCTAACTGAACTAAGGAAGAGAAATACCCAAATCTAGCCCACTCTACCCATCCTTCCCTATATAAGTGGGGGAAGAGGAAAATATGGAGAAATATTCAGGAACTTATCAGTTTAGATACATAAGTTCACTAAAGGACTGACCTAATAACAGAACTATAGAATACTGCCCCTCCCCTTACACCTCACCATCACATTACTAAAGTCATATTTACACGAATTTCTTTTACTTAGTACATAATGTCCAGCTATCAAGAAAAAATGGCAAGGTAAACCAAAAGGCAAAAACACAATTTGAAAAGATAAAGCAAACATCAGAACCAGACATGGTAGGGATGTTGAAATGATCGTACTGGGAATTTAAAACAACATGATTAATATGCTATGGGGATCTCATGGATAAAGTAGAATGCAAGAACAGGTGGACAATATAAGCAGAGAGGTAGAAATCCCACAAAAGAAACATTAAGAAATATTAGGGATCAAAAACATCTTAAGAGAAATCAAGAGGGCTTATTAACAGACAGAACACTGCTGAGGAAAGAATCTCTGAACTTTAGTGTAGCTCATTAGAAATGAAAAGAGAATAAAGAATAATAAAAAAAATCCAGAATCTGGGACAACTCAAATTATGTAATACATGTGTGGTAAAGACACTAGAAGGAGAAGAAAGGAAGAACTGAGCAAATGGTATATTTGAAACAAAAATTACTCAGAATTTTCCAAAATTAGTATCAGAAACCAAACCACAAATCCAGAGCCTCAGGGATCATCAATCAGGATAAAGTAATTATATTTTAGCATTTCATTTTTTAATCACATAAAATCAAATATAATAAAATACTGAAAGAATCCAGAGTAAAAACACCTATATATAGAGGAACATAAAACTTCCTATTACTTCTCAAAAATCATTCAAATATTGTCTTGGGAAGTTACTTAGCTTTCTGTGTCTTATTTTCCTTATTTAAAAATGAGGATAGCAACAATCTCATAACATAAGGTTGCTATATTATTATGATTCAGTAAACTAATATTTGTAAATCCTGAGTATTGGCAAGCATTTTGTGTGTGTGTGTGCGTGTGTGTGTATGCATGGGTGGGGAGACTTAATTGTCATTAATTAGGAATAGTAATGTCAGGTATTCAATAGAAAACAGTATTACTTGAGGGCTATGGGGGAAATCCTGTATTAACCTAGCAACTACATGATATTTTTCTTCTGTGACTTCTGGGATGACTACTAATTTAACATAGGCCTGGGTTTCCAAAAGGGTGGAATCCTGACAGTGTGAACAGCTTCCCTGCAGGATCCATGAAGGTCCAATGTGGGACTAACTAACTAAAGAAGAAATAAGACTTTTCTCCTGGCAGGAAGCTACAGAAGGTAATGGGATATAGAGATCAGGTCTTGGCTGAGGCTATTTCATACAGCAGAGACTTGTGCCTGAGCTCTCCTCAGGAATCTGAGACTTATTGGGCCAAGTCTTGAGCTAGACTGAGTGTGCTGGGGATGATGTGTAGCTGTTTTTCCTGGCATGGTCTGTGTACTTGATCATCCTGCTCATAAGTCACTGCAGGGTTGAGGACACGGGCAGGGTTGCCCTTTAGAGGTGATAATAGTCAGGTTCTCTAGTCATTCTCTACAAGGCCTCATGCTTTTTAGTTCAGATCTTGACAATGGCCTTGCTGGTCATCTTCAGCCTCAGTCACATCCTGTTGTCAACTTCAAGATTTTGAAGGCTGCCGTGGCTCTCCTGTCCACTTAAAAGCTTCCTGAGCCATTGACTCTAAAGGGTGTGTTCTTGACCTCTCCCCAGGTCTATTAAAGGAGGATCATTTGTGAGGACAGATTCACACCAGGAGCAGGAAAATGGGAGACAACAAATCCAAATTCACCCACTGGGGTGATTTTTAGGGATTGTCTCAATGCTATCAAAACCCACACTGCCCTGTGTGTGCTAGATTTTGAGGTGGCAACAAGATGTAGCTGGGACCTGCTCAGGGCCTGGCTTGAAAAGTTTTTTGAGCACCACCTTAACTACCAGCTAATTTTATAGGCTAAAATAGACTGATGCTGCAAGATTTATTCATATATATTTATTTTCTTAAGTATGATCAATAAGGAAAAACATAATTTTAAATTGAGAAAAATTAAAAATTAGGAAAAAATGTCCCTGTAAAAAATTAACAATTACTTGAACAGTTTATTTATGTTTGGAATCCAAACAACCTCCGTGGTTCTCCCATCAGTCAGCTATGAAAATCTTATGCAGTCGATCAAGTTCAGCCTGCCCAGGTTGCTGTGCAACACAGAGGCAAGTCAAGTTTCCTGACATTACAGGTGTTCCACATTTGTTGATAGTTTATTTCCTTTAACAAATCCTTCCATTCTTGCTCTGTTTGAGTTAACAGTTTTGAGTTCCAACGTTATTCTTTTCCATGTTGAAATATCAGTAATTTTGAAACAAAATCAAAAGCAACACATTATTTTTATTTGGTTATATAGAGCAATTTGTCTCCCCTAACATCATAAATATTTAAAGTGTTCTTTTGAGATTCTTGACAATTTGTGATAACACATAGTAATAAATTCTTTGACATTAGCTTTATGGTTTGCTAGAATTTCTCCATTGGATTGTATGCTCTTTTCCCTGAGAGTTATTTGATTCTTCCTATTTGTCCAGGCAACAGACAACCTCAATGTTTTATTCAAATGTACATTGACAGTTTAATTCATCTCCAAGAACTTTGTAATAGTACTTTCTTACTAGACTATTTCTTATTTTGAAGTCATTTGAATAAAAATGATAATTATTAATTATTTGAGATATATTGTTAAGACTAAGCATCATTTTATTCCTCTTGGATAAAGCTGACCATACATATCGTTTTAAATAGGACAGTACTGTTTGTTTTTTTTGTATTACCTGACTGTCATTTTAATATAAATGTCCATTTTATTCCATTTATAATAAACATGGCTGTCTTTAACAAGGGGCAAAAGAGGCAGTTGTATTACTCTGGGGTCAATCTGTTGAGGGGCCTCAAAGCAGCTGACCCTGTTGATCTGCATTAAAAATGGCCACTGCCACCACTGACTGTAGATGCTTGGCAGCTACAGTTTTTCCTGCCCTCTGTGAGGAAATAGTAATTTCTGGGAAGAAGAGCCCCTGTCCCCATTGTGCCTTTTTCTTCAAAGGGAGCAGAATACCCCAGCATTGTACAGTGAGCAGGTAAATACTATGGGGGTTATTTCTGGCACTTAGGATGTTATCTCTAACACATGGGGGTTATAGGTTATTTCTGACAATGGGATGGTTGAAGTGGTATGTGTTTTAGGTAGAACATGAAGAGTGGAGTTCTTGGAGTGCCAATTTTTTTTCCCCCTAAGGTGCCAAAATTCCTTGCACTGGCCCTGGCTGTTTGCATAAAGTTCCTACTAGACCACATTTCTTTATTATGCAATCTTGATCAGCATCAAATAGGACTTATTTGTTACTGTCCTGGCTACTCTGCTCCTATTTGGATTGTTCTGCCTCCACCCTTCCCCTTAGTCCCCAGCACTTAAATGTGTCTTGATTTTTGGCATCCTGTTGTCCCATTGCTTTTTTTTTTCCCCTCAAGGTAATACGGTAAGCTTATCTCCAATTTGTTTGATTTCACCATAAAAAGCATTTCCTCAGTGGCTGGTATAATCTGTATAGATTACTTACTACCACAGATTTGAAAATACCAGTTCGAATGTTTAAGCCTTGAAAGTTTGTTTCTCTCTCTTGCTGATGGCAAAATATTCAAGTGCATATGCCCTGGTTAGGCAGGAATATAAACTTACAGTTTGATTCTATCACTGATTATCATGAAATTCATCAATATTGCATCAAAAATATTTAAGATAAATTCTGATAAATTACTGTTCTGATAAAGTACTAAATTTTGGCATTTTCCTTATGAGTAGTTTAATTTCACAGACTTTTTAAAGACCTACTATGTGTGTGTGGTACTGAGATAAATACATTTTCTAGTGCTCAGAGAAGGTGACGATGTGGTGGGGGATGCTGGAAATGCAGAAAATGGCTTCAGTTCAATGCTCTCAATAGGTGACTAAAGTAATCACAGCTCAAATTTGGAGTAAAAAGTTGAAGCACCAGGTCCTCCTTGGAGAGAGAGGAGGAAAATGCGTAGGATCTATGTAAGTGGAACTCCTTTTAGTATGTTTACTGTATTAATATTACCTGAAATGAGTAATCAAAATCATAGTGATACAGAATTTTCCCAACTGTATTCTTTTAAATTAAGAATATTGTTAATCTAGAGTACTTATCAACTATGATCAAAATTAATCACTTCTCTTTTTAAATGTGTCCTTTGCATGAAAATTGTGTATGCATGTAATTACCCTGGAAATTAATATTTATAGCATATTTTTCTCTAATTTGTTAAGAAATTGCTTTTGATTGTCTACAAAAATCTATAAGCATAAGTCAAAGTGGGCAAAATAGTGACTTTATTATTCAAAATCAGAAATAAAATGTTTATTGAAGGTTTTAGTCAACATAATCAATGCTGTGTGGTTATAGTTCATTACAAAGGTGTCTAAGAGTTTAACACACCAACATATAAGTAAATATATAAACCTGTACATAAATAATTGTTTTCACGTAAATTCGGATATGGAATATTTTCCCAAAGGATTTTCTCTATATTTAGTATGGTAATATACTATCTGACAAGAATGGATCTGTCTATTTCTTCTATTATTAGCAGAGGAATAAAACATGTCTTACATAGCAGGTTCAATAAATTTCACCAAGGCAAGCAAAATTCCTAAGCTTTCATACTTTATACATAAATGTTCAATATGTTTGCATAGCTTAATTTACCTATATTTCACACAGAAATATGGTAAGCATGGAATCTGATTTCTTAGGCCAAAGAAAATTAAATGTAGAACGTTAATAGAATAAAACAATAATTTTCTTCCTAAAGAGGATATATATGTATTTTTTTAAAGATTATAAAATATTTTAAATTATACAATTAAGATATAACGAGCTAATATATTTCACATGAAATCTTAAACAGCATTTTTTTACACAGGAATATGGAATGATTATTTTATATTTTTTTATTATTTTCTCAAATTTTTATTTGGTTTATAATGTTACAAAATTATATAAATTTCATGCATGCAGAATTATAATTCCACATCCAGCATTTTATATGTGTATATATGTATACATAGATAGATGTAATTATGATTACCATCAAGAGTCTAGTTTCTATCTGTCAGCATAAAATAGATCCCTTTGAATTGTTTCTTCCGCCATTCTTTACCCTCCCTTTCAGGTAACTACAAAGCTATGTCCTATATCTAAGATTTTGTTTTTGTTTTGTTTTATTTCTTCATTTTATTTCTTTATAGTTCATGAATTAAACAATATAGTATTTGTCTCTGACTTACTTTGCTTAGTGTAATACCTTCAGGATTTCCATGTTGCTGCGAATGGCAAGATTTCAATTTGTTAGAAACAACCAAATAGTATTCCATTGTATCTCTGTATATGGATTTATATGTATAAATGTATATATTCTTTATCAATTCATATGCTGATTGGTCCTTAGCTATTTCCATTTTCCACATTCTGACTATTATAAACAATGCTACTTGGACATATCGTTGCATATATCTTTTTGAATTACTGCTTTTTGTTTTCCTCAGATAATTACTTGTAACTAGAATAACTGGATCATATGATATTCCTATTATTATTGTTAAAACTCAATAATAAGAAAATATGGGAACTGATAATATCACTGAAGCTCTAGATCCAGATTGGCTAACTGGAACCTCTGAGCAAAACCTTTATTACAGCTTCTATAGTAAATAAAGATTTTTTGTGATAGACACACCCATTTTTTATACTATGACTGCTTTTATTCTAAAGGACAGAATTGAGTATGTCATAGATTAAATATGTTGAAAACCCAAATATTTGTTTTCTAAATCTTTTTAGAAAATGAATACGACGACAAATGGATACAACTAAATTATAAAGATCTGACTAAATTATAAAAATTATAAATATTTTTGGATTTGACAATAAAATAAAGAATTCACACAAAAGACAATAATAAGCTAGAAAAACTTTAACAAAGATCTATTTAAGTGGTTAACACATATTGAATACTTGAGGAAAAATGTATAATAAAATCTCTACCAATAATCTTTAGAACATTTTCATTTTAGAAAAACTTAAATTCTATTACACAGTGTGCATGCACAGGAACATTTGATATTTTAACATAACCTGTCTCCCAAAATTATGTAAAGATTTCATGTAATATCAGTGGACAAAATCCAAATAGACTCACTGTGAAAATAATGTAATCCAGAATTATGTTGAAGAATAAAATATTAAGATTAGTTTAGATATTTCTGAAGACATTTGGGGAAGGGGAACTTGTCCTACCAGATATCAAAACTTCAAATAAACTTATATGAGTAAAATAGTGTAATAGTGGCTCAGAGATAAACACACTAACAGGTAGAGCCCAAAAACTAGATGCATACATATAAGCACTAACAGTGATATGAAAAGTGGGGAACATAGTGGGATAATTCATTAAGTTGAGCTAAAGTAATTTTCTATTTATGTGGAAGAAAATATAAAACTGTATCAACTTCATATCATACAAAATGTGAAATTGGGATCACAAACTTAATTGTAAAGGGCATGAGCTTTGAATATCATATCACAGAATTTCTTAATGATAGAATAGCAAAAGCTTTTAAAATAAGATTTTCATAGAAGGTTATTTGTTGGAAGTCAAGAACTTCTGTTAGTACAATGACACCCAAAATAAATGAAACGATAAAGCACATATTGAGTAAATGTATTTTCAACACATGCAAAGGATGAAATATTGATATCTGGAATATATAATGATCTTTAAATCTAAAAAGAAAATATAGTGTAAAATACAAAACATTAATCTTTTACAGAAGAGAAACTCTGAATTAAAGAAATGGCAAATGCAAAATTATCTATCATTTTAGTAATTCAGGAAATATATAGCAAATATTTTTTAAATTTATATGATACACATAGGAATAAATTATTTTTTGTTTTTGTGATTAAAAAATAATAATAGTAATTAATACTGGTTTAGGAAATATTAAAAATTATACTATATAGAGAAGTTGTAAAGAAACAGACATATATATTTATGTTGCAGGCAGAATTACCTTCGAACTCACTTTGGGAAACAGTTTGGTATTAGATGTTAGTGTTCTAACACATTATATGGTATATTAATAACATCCTAAGGCATGTGTCTTAGAGAAACATTTAGATATGGTATGAAGAGACATGTACAATAATTCTCATTCATCATTATTTTATAGACCAAAGCTGATTAAAACACAAATGTTCATCAACCAATGGTTATAATAAAATTATCCATGCAGCAATGAAAAATGAACTACATTAACATGTTTACATCTCAAAAGCTTAAAGTTTATCAAAAACACTTAATAGTCTTTACCCTAAAATAATAAATAATGTGAAATGTTAGGTAAGATCATACTATTTTGGGGGGTTGGCATACAATCACACTAACGTAAAGCTAAAAGATTAATATCCTGAAAATTAATATAATGACAACCTTTATCTAAATAGGAAATTTTACTTTCTCTAGTCAGTATATATAAAAAGTTCATTATATCATTATTTGTATATGCTTATTATACTTTGAAATAAATTTCAAATAAGACCTGCAATTATAAAAAAAGTGAAGTTAAGAATCTTACAGTTGTTTAATGGTGAATATGGAAAATTTCAAGCTTCAGTTCAAATATTTTATGTGTAAGTAAAATAAATATTAATTCATATTCACAATAAGATTAAGCTTTTATTTCACTTTATATCTAAGTTGATTCAGCTGAATCTTCTCTGACAATATAACAATACATTAATCTCAAAATAAATGAATATAAGGACATTGAATTAGGAGTTATAGAGAAGAAATGTCCTATTTTGGATAAAAAGTCAGGAAATAATGCTTCTGGTTTATTAGAAAATGTCTGCTATACAAACTCTCCAAATATATCATCTTTTATATAAATTTCAGATCACATCAGAGAAATTAATTTATAAATGGGTAAAACATACAACAAATGAATAATAAAGCTATTAAAGCACTTTATATTTTATAACTACAATAGCTAATGAACATGTGATGAGTATGTATTAACACAGAAAAGATGAATTTCAACTTAACTATGAATTTCAATTTAACTATGCATGTCATTTTTTAAGTTAATAGTTATTTAAATTGAATATTAATATTTTCTTTGATACTAAATTTCATAGTATAATATGGAAATGTTGATGCTGTATATTAAATTATTGTGAATATACTGCTCATTATACTTTTTACAGTATCCCATCTCTGTATGGAAGAGCAATTTTACTAAATAGCATACTGGAATGATTATTTCTAGTGATTAATTGGTACACTCCTGTACGTCAATGTGGTCTACTTCTTATAAAGAAACTTAAAAATCTCAAATAATAATGATATGAAAATGATATTTCTCACCTCTAGGTATTCAGAAATTATACATAAGTAACAGCAATGTTTAGAAAATTAGGAAATATATTTTATATGTACAAATGTTTATTTATAATTAATTGTTTTGATTTTTGAAATATAACTCTGATTGCATTAAACATTTAATATTTCTAAATTAGAATCATGAAAGTGCTAAATCATTCCTGGTGACTCATTTAGAATTCAGTTTAGTCAGTTAGGACCTGCTGGGAACATGGGAAAAAATGTTATAACTACTTAACAGAAAGCCAGATGTTCAATTTTAGCAGAACGGAAAAAGGGAACTGTTGTTCTAGTCAGTTATGAAGGTATTATACAACTGAAACATAAAGGATTAATGTTAAAGAAGTATTTAGTCCATCTGAAATCCAGTCCATGGTTATCAGCTAAGTTGTGCTCATGTTAATAGGATACAATCTGGGCTGTTGAGGAGACTGTAATATGAGTAGTATGACTCATAACAGGAACTTTATTTCTTTGCTGAACACATATGATGCACACATAAACACACACACACACACACACACACATATATATATACATCTTTTTTATAAAATAGAAATTTCAAAGTTTTTAAAAGAATTTCAAAAGAAATATAGACTGTATCAACAAAAGAAAATAAACCAATCATATGACCACCTGAATAGATGCAGAAAAAGCATTTGATAAGATTCAGCATTCTTTCCTGTTAAAAAGAAAAAGCTTTCAAATAAGGTAGAGACAGATGAAACTTCACACAAGGAAGGTGCTCTCTGGCAAATCCATAAGCAACATCATTCAATGGGGAAACACTGAAATCTTTTCTTATATCAGAAGTAGACAAAGATGTCCATTCTCTTCTAATTGTTTGAATGTTGCATTGGAAGCTCTGATTAGTGCAGTTAGACAAGAAAAGGGGATTAAAGTTACCCAAACTGAAATTGAAGAAATGAAACTATCACTATTAGCATAATAATACTAAACATAAACATAATAATAGAGGACCCCGAAGACTCCAGTAATAAGCCGCTAGGAAACATAAATACAGTAAAGTGGCAACTACATAATTTTTGATATTTTAATAAAAGCCTGTTGCCTTTCCACATGCAAATAATGAACATCAAATGAGAACTCAAAAAAAAACCCAATCTGTTTACAATTACATCAAAGAGAATGAAATAACTTGCTATATCTTTAATCAAAGAAGCGAGATGGGTACCTTGAAAACTACAAGACCTTGTTAAAATAAATAGAAGACACAAGGAAGTGTAAAAATATGTGGACAATGTATTCATGATCAAGGAGCCAAGTATATATAATGAGGTAAAGACAATCTCTTAAGTAGAAAGTATAGGGAAAATTTGACAACCACAGGCAAAAGACTGAAACTAGATCATACCTCACACCATACACAGGAATTATTTCAAATATGATGAAGACTTAGACTTAAAATCTGAATTCATAAAACACACAGGAAAAATCTTAGGCAAGACAGTCTTTGATGTTGACCTATGGAAAGTATTTGGGAACTTGTCTCTAATGTTAAGGAAAGTAAAATACAAAAATAAACAAATAGGATTAAATTAAGCTAAAAACCTCACAGCAAAAAGAACAAAGAGACATTTTACTGAATGATAGAAGTTATTTTAATATCAAAGAACCAATAAGTATTGAATATCCAAAATATGTAAAGAACTTATAAAACTCAACAGAAAGACAACCTAGTTAAAAATAAACAGAATCTTAATAGACACTTATCCAAAGAATACATTAAAATGACTAACAGGCACATGAAAAGATGTACTATCTCTAATTACTAAAGAAATGCAAATCAAAACAATATCACCTCACATTTGTGTGATTGGTTATGTCTGTAAACAACAGTTATGTAAAGAAGGTAGAGAAAAGCAAACTCATGTACTGTTGGTGGAGTGTGACATGGTACAATAATATGGAAAACGGTATGGAGATTATAAAAAAATAGAGAATGGAAAATCCATATATTTCAGTCATTACTGGTTATTTACCCTAAAAACACAACACAATTGCACATAGATATATTTACTCCCATGTATTCACTGAAGTGTTATTTATAATAGTCAAGAGCTGGAAACAACCGAAGCATCCATTGACAAATGAGTGAATAAAGAAGATGTGATATGTATATACAATGGATTACTACTCAGGTGAAATTCTGTTGTTTGTAGCAACATGGATGAACCTAATTGGAATTAGGAAAAAGACAGATATTGCATGATATCTCTCATATGTAGTATACAGAAAACAAGTAACAAAATAAAATAAATCAAACAAAAATAGGTTTTAATCAATAACATTAAATTAGTGGTTACAGTAAAAGCAGGGAGAGGGGAGATGGGCAAATTAGATAAAAGGGATTAATTATACCTTAAATAAAGTATTGAAAGGGTGGTGATGAACTTAATGCCTTATTTACAGATGTTGATTCAGTGATACACATCTTAAACCTATATAATATAATGTGTAATAAAATGGTGCATTTACCTTCAATAAAATTAACTAAAAAATACTGTGAAGCAAAGCATACACATATGTGACATATAAAACCTACCAAGTTGCAATATTTCAAAGTACCTCTGTTACTCTTTCAGTGTGAGGCAATCTGACAAGGTAATCCAAATGTTTATGCATAAACTTAGTGTCTGAATAGGAAAATTCTCTGAAGAGTCTGATGCTGGTTTTGACTTTTTTTTCCAAAAAAATTTCTCTCTCTCTCTCTCTCTCTCTCTCTCTCTCTCTCTCTCTCTCTCTAGATATAGCTCTCTCTATATATAGAGAGCTATATCTATATATATTAGAAAAGTAAAGCATACAGAGAAAGATATAATTTAGAGCATACAATAATCTTAAAAGATCAAATCTTTTCTTATTATTGCAAAGTCTCTCTTTGAAACATTATAAAAATTTGAAGTAAATGTACTCAGATTTTCTATCTAGTTAGATAAATCTCTTAGTCAATAAAATGAGTTAAGTACACACCAAAATGTTCACATCCAGTTACTTCCTGCTTCCACCTTCTAAATATGTAAGATAACTCTAATCCTCCATAAGTATGTGGCAGTTCATAGCATGAACCACCTTTATATTACTTTCTTATTTTACATCAGTATTTAGTTTTGAGAAAGTGCTTTTTACAAAAAGCCATTTGTGTTTAAATAAAAAATAAATGTAATATATTTTTACACTTATTATTTTTCAAATTAATATATAATTTGGTTAATACGTTTCAAGAGAATAGATTCACATCTCAGATAATGTGTATATCATGCTTCACCTGCTATCAGAGTTCTAGTGCCATTCACCACTATCAGTTTGTTACCTTCTATTTGTAGTTACTCTCCTCTTCCCCTCCTCACCTCTGATATTCACAGGTTTGACGTCAGAGTCTAAGATGGATTTTCATTGTTTTCTCATGGGTCACTTGTTTTGTTTCTTTATATTCTACATAATAATGAAACAATGTTATTTTTTAATTTTTCTGACATTTCTTTTAGCATGATTACCTCAATTTCCATTCAAGTTGTATCAGTAGTCAAGATTTCATATTGCTTTATAGCTGAATAGTATTCCACTGAGCATATATACAACATCTTTTATGTGGATTAGATTTTCATTTAAGCCTTGAAACCATGAAATACATAGAAGAAAGCACAGGTGATAGGCTCCAGGACATCATCCTCAGAGATATCTTAGGGGACTTGACTCCAACAGCAAGAGATAAAAAGCAAAAATAAACAAATGGTACATCATCTAAAGGGTTTCTGTAGAGTGAAGTAAACCAACATAAAAATTACAGTTTGATTAGGACATTCAACAAGACCCCTAGTCTAAAAAAGAAAGCTCTGAATTTATTGATCTTGTTTAATGTAAATGTCTGAAAGCTAGAAGCAATGGAAAAATAATACAAGAACAAATATTTTATCTATAGTCTTCTGTTTTTTCATAGAAACTCTTTTTTAATAAAATCAGTTGAAAACAAATCTCAATAAAATATATTTAATAAAAAATTGTAATGGATTTGCCATTTATTATTCATAGGAAAATTGTTTGGATCATCATCCAACCTCATCACTAGAGGAGGTTTAAAATATTTTTCAGTTGAGTACATCATTTCCCAATAAAGTTAGCTGCCAATTCATTTTTACTAAAGTAACATGAGCATTTAGATGTGAATTTCTTCCTTTTGTGCATAACTATCTTTACCACAAAAGGATTATTGACATAAACTTAATGAATAATGTTTCATAAAAAATTGAGAAATATTGATATTTGAGTCTTTTAAATAGTTTTATAACATCTGATATCAAAAATTCTCTATTTATTGAAAATTTTAGAAAATACAGAAGGGTACAAAGTAGACAATTATCAGAAGTTCTATCACCCAGAGAAAGCAACTATAAATATTTGATGTAAGTTTGCTTGTTTGTGTTAAATAAAGATACAGGCAGGAATAAAGGTGAATAAGCAAGTAGGCAGAAAGAAAGAAGAGGAAGAAAGAGGAAGAAGTATTTAATTTTTTATTTGGTTCGTCTTGCTTGTTCCCCCAGCCCTGAGATGTGAACCTGGGTTCTAGATGTATATGTGGACTGTGTTCAACTAGGGCTCACAGTGATGTATATTATGTAAGATATTTTATATTTAGTATAAAACATTGAGAGTTAGCACAATTATGGAAAATAATACAGCATGTAGTTTTAAATGTGCTTTTACAATATCTTTAAAAAGTTTGAAATTTAAATTTTAATACGTATTCCCTATTGTCATTGAAAAGAAATACAAGGAGATTTAACAAAATAGTTATTAAACTTCTGTCATTTTAACTCCACTTCTAGTTTGTATTTAACTTGAACATCTTTCTTTGAACTGAAACCTGCATCTATGCAAATGTATAGACTTATACTGTAACTGTTTTTGCAGCTGCTCACTTAAAAAATATTCGATGCACATTTCACCTACTAATGGATTTTTATCATGAAAATTATTACTGTTTATGATATATAGATAACATTCATTTTTAACAATATATTAAAACTTGAACTGTTGAATATTCATATATATTATATTAGACAAATATTCACAAACTTAGCTAGCTATTCATTAAAAAAATTCAGTCATTTTATGGATTAGAAGTGGAAAAGGGTAGGCCCTCCCATATCATTTAGATAGCTATATTTACCTGCTGCTCCTCAGTCTCTCAATCATATATATATTATATCCTAACAACATTCCTAATAACTTTCCAAATATTTCCAGTAACGTTTATTTACTTTTCACATATTAAATTAGAAGAACCGACATGAATTTATAAAGCAGGTTTTCAAATAACTGTTTCATTCAATAAAATTTCATTGTAACTTTGATGAGAAAAAAAATTGATGAGGGCCACTGTCTGTTGAATTTGCACTGTTGCCCCGTGTCTCTGTGACTTTTCTCTGGATACTCTGTTTTTCCCCATGTCCCAAAGATGTGCACATTAGATTCATTGGTTTTTCTCACTTGTACTTGTCTAATTGAGTATGAGTATGTGAATGTACCTTGCACTGACTTGAACTCTGTGCTGTCAGGATAGGCTCCAGCCACCACAGTCCCAGAATTGGAATAACTTGGTTGGAAAAAAAAAATGAATGAATGATTGAATGAACACAAATTTCTGCTTAATATCAGAAGCATTCTGGCTATTTAGACTTTTGGTTATGTTTTTATAACTAGAAATATATTGCAAGAGCATAACTCTTGTTTATACCAAATAGGCTGTGGTAAAATTGGTTTTGTTATACACTTTTATGCTTAAAGTCACAATTTCTAAGAAGATATTGATGACCTTAAGTGAGGAATTGCTATATATATATCAGTTTTTAGTATACTGTATAATACTACATACAACTTCATTATTACCACCAAGATATAAGGACAATAAAATATATGGAAAATCATTTACATAAGTCTACTCATTTTCTGATTCTTTCCATCAATATTTATTGAAAAGGTAATATGCACCCAGCATTATTCTAGGAACTTAAAAAATTAATCAGTGAATAAAAGAGAAGCTCGAGTCTTGTAAGTTATTTTCTTATGCTAGTGGAAAAAATGACAACACTTTTTTATCTTGGGTAAATGGTATTGGACAGAATATGACATCCTTGTAAGATATCTATATCTCTTTTTTTCATAGACTTGGAGCTTGACCTACAATAATCTCTTTTTCAGAATCTCCATGCTGATACTATCACCATCACTGGTATTTTTCCACTGATGACTGATCAAGAAGTTTAAGTTGCCTTTGATATTTTCACAGCTTAAACAATGGAGCACCTTTGGAACCCTTGAAGATACATCCCATATTGCAACAGAAAAGTACTCAGTGGTCACAGAAGAAGATTGGGAAATTCTTAAAATATCTGCAAAAGAGTATGCACGATTAAAATTGGTATGACCATATCTATTTAAATAATACATTATAGGGCTGAATTCAAGCTGTGTTTTTCCTCTCTAGATAGAAGATGTTCATATATCATTCAGTGTTTAATTTTACTTGATCTGGAGACCACAATAATGTGGTTTATTCCATAAACATTTAAGTCTCTGATGGCGATAGGAATTGAAGTGGACAGATATCTGTTTTTTATGTATGTATTGAGTACTTTTGATTTTTCATAAATTTAAAATTCATTTATTCAACAAATGTACAATTTGACTGTGTCTACAGCATGTCCCATTTTAGGGATACAAGAAAGATCAGGCAGACTAGTCTCTAACTCTCTTCAGTTTACCTAAGAGGGAAAAATATTAGTGGGATTGATTGACATGCTATTTCATAGTTCACAGACATCAAAACACAGAGCTGCACGAATAGACAATCACAACTTAACTCTGTTCATTCAGATAACTTACATGCTTCAAGTTAAACAATTTATTCTCTCTCTTGGTCAAATCCAAGATTTTTCCACTCCTATTTCTCTTCCCATGGATAACAGAGGAAGCTTGTATAAATGATAGAATTGGGAGTACCATGTGGTCTTGCTTTCCCATTTCCTCTTATTAGAATCTAATGAGGATTTAAGTGCTACATAATCAGTCACAGCTGGGTGCTCATATTGGGGTTGGGAGTAGAATTTATGTTGGAGAGAGCTAGGGTAGCATCTATCTCTTGATTTAGGTTTTTAATAGATGGGACTACTTTTGATGTGATAATTTCAGAGTCCATGGTACAAATGGCATTCTCAAGAGTTCAACTTACTTTTGAATCCCTCATTTTAGTGTTACACATTTTAAAAAATATTTAAATGTTTTGTTTTCTTTTAAAAGTATCAGTATTATTTATTTGATTTTATCAAAAATATCTTGAATTTAAAGGATGGCAGAGCTTAAAAAATATTAAAAGCCAAAAGTGCAATGGGAAGATATAGTGCTAACAGTGTGTCTGAAGATTAAAATTTTAACATGGTTATATGGTCATAGAATGATGCAACTTTAATATTCAAATGTATTTCATACTAATTTACATTCATATACTCTTCATGTTTCTTTTGCTGCCATCTCTTGGCTGTCTTACTTTTTCGATTATCTAATATGTAAAATTTGATAATGAATTTTTTCAGGAAAAAATAAAACTTGAAAATAATCAAACCGAGAAATTAATCCGTAAATGTCCATATTATGAGGAGTGGCCTACATTATCCATATACGATCTACTTAGTGTCATTAAATGGAAAAAATTTCCTCCAGGTCATGGTGAGTTGAATGCATTTTAGATTATTTTATTTATGTAACGCATATTCTTGGAACTTACCTTTTTCATGTTTTATGAAATATTTCTTCTTGAATGTTTTTCTAATGTATCTAATGTTACCTTTGACTTGGCCATTTATAGTCATCTACATATCTATTAAAAATCATTGCATATTGACTTGAAGAGTGATTTCAGAACTGTTACTTCCACATCTTTCTATACCTTCCATAGTCCTACCTTCCTCACCTCACCTAGTCAATGTAAGAACCAAACTAAAGATATGTAGACATAAGAGAATATAGTAAATATAGAGAATATAGTAATAAGAGAAATAAGAAATAAGAGATATGTGGTATATATAAGAGAATAAGAGAATATAGTAATTTTTTTCCTGTGCTCCTGGTTGGATATCTACAAAAGAAGTAAGTTATCTTATCTGCACTTGTTCTACCCATTATCTGTGGAAAATGTACTTACAGAAAACAGGTGAAGGTTACATAAGGGGTAGCAGCAGTGGTACTGTCTGTATTTCCAGTATTCATTATGACAAAAGACAGAAATTTCCTAGGTTATGTTATCACAAAATTGTAGGTTGTATTGTGTCATTTTGAACAATTTGTGAGAATCCACTAAATAAGAAAATCCAACTGCTAAGGACTGACTGACTATGTCCCATAAAATTCATATATTGAGGCTCTAATCCCCAATATGGTGCTCTTTGGAGTTGGAACTTTTGAGAGGAAATCAAGTAATAAGAATAGAATTTTTCATGAGTAGGATTAATAGTCCTATAAGAAGATACATGAGGATGATGATATGTCTCTCCACAACCCTCCCAGAAAAAAGGCAGCTGTCTACAAAGCAGAAAGAGGGGTCTCACTATAAACACTGAATCTGCTGCCAATTGGATCTTGGAGTTCCCAGTCTCCATACTGTGAGAAGTAAATGTTCATTGTTTATTCATCCAGTTTATGATGTTTGTTATGACAACCCAAACTGACTAAGTTACAATGCAAGAGCAATACATTTATGCTATGTGGTTAGAATCTTTCAATAAGGAATCACTATTACCCCACAAGAGATAGTAACAAACAACACAGAGAGTTTTACAACTTTGCCTTACTCTCCTTCGAAACAGAAGATCCCTATAATAGACTATAATGTAAGATGAAGTATTTGAAAGAAATACTACCTCCTTAAACCTACAAAGCCTTAATTGTAGTGAGGGATGTAGTACCAAGAGGAGAAATTTCTAAATTAACTTTTAAATTAAAGTTCTAAAGCAAACAAGTCTGAGTTGTAAATTCCATAAACAACTGTTCTAATAACAAAAATAAGATAAAGAAGTTATGGAATCTAGCTAAGATATCCTTTAAGGGAGTAATTATATAATAGAAAAATGAGGTTCAGCATAACACCATACAAAGAGTTCTCTTATTAGAAAAAAGTAAATACCATTATAGGCAGGTTTATGCTTCAAAAACTTCAATTCCCTCATAAACTTGTTAAATTTGGTAAGACTATAAACTCTTTCCTGAATTGGTTCCAAACTTCTTTTCAGTGTTTATTTTCATACTTATCATCTTTTGAAAATACTTTTTAGGTAAATATATAATTTTTGTTGGCTTATAAAACTTGAATATTAGTCATTTTGTATTTTTGTTCATGAAACATTTCCCTAATGAGGTATAAATGTCATTTTGGGGGCAAACAGTACCTGAGAAGGCAAGTAAAACCTTGGGAATTGAGCATTTGTAGAGTCAACAAATTTATTACATAGAACCACTTTTCAAAAAAAGTGGATGTTTTGTGTTTCTTATAAATTCCTTCTTTTGTATTGAAAATATCAAATCTTGATCCATGTCTCACTTTAAGCACTATTTTGTAGTAAATAGAACACTCAACCTTATTAATTTATCATGACATTGATATATTTTGAGATGATTGAAAAAGGAGAAAAGAAACTAGTCAAAGATATTCTGAATTACATGAATTAAAAGAATATAAATATAATTTCAAGTACTTTTTAGTAGATGTCATAAAAATAACCATGGAAACTATTTGCATTGGACAATCTGTGATTGTATTGAATAAATAAAATGTGCCATTATTTTTCAACTGATTCCCAAACATATAAATGTGTTACTTATACAATTGAAAACATCATTTATCCTCCTTATAGAAGAAAGATGATTTCTTTCTTCAAAGGCTTTTTCAGTTCTGAAATACTTGGTTCTTATAAATAAACATACCTAGGTGAAGAATAAGTTCTGTCAGCCTAATATAATTTTCTTTTAGTGTAGTGACAAACTTGATATATCAAAGAGAAGCATTAGATATAAAACTTCTTGACTTTACTAAAGATTTATCTTTGAATTCTTATCAGTAAATATAGTGAATGTAACTCAAATTACAGGTTCATTATCCAGGCTTAAGATTAGTGTGATTTCAAAAGCATAATTATGTGAATTTTGATCTTGCAGAATATATATTGGTTGAAATTTCAGGAATTCAATTAAATATTCAGATGTTTGATAGAATTTACTATTAATCTGTAAGTCTGTGAAATAAGCAAAGCTTATTTCTCACTATTTTCTTGGTTAAATTCTTAAGTAATCTTACTTTTGTGCCGTGGGAGTCTGACTATAATGAATGTGTATATGTCTGTAATTTTGATCTGTTGGGTTTGTGTTGTAACAACTAAAGCCTCCCCAGGTGTTATTTTTTTTCAGGGGTGTGACTCTCTAGAAAATGGAAACCAGCTAATTACACTAATCAAGCTGTTTTTGTGTGTATCAAGTGTATAAGAAAAAAATGTTAAATGAACTGGACATCCCTGAAATATATATATATATATATATATATATATTTGTGTGTGTGTGTGTATGTATATTTCATTGATGTCCTGCTTATGTCAGTATGCTCCATCTTATGTCTACTTAATGTAAGTTCAGAATGCTAAATCTCAACATTTGGACATAGTCTCTTACAGATCAACTATGTGTTGGATAAAACTCTTAAACCCGAGGCACACTCTTGAGCATCCCAAAACCACATTTGTGATTAGAGGCACCATTGATACCAACATGGTTTTGTGCCTCCAATCTTCCTTAACTGGTTTCTTTTGCATTGAGTGAATGAAGCTTTGATTTCTATTTGAGCTCACTGATGTGTTTTTCTGACTTCTTTTATATTTATTTACCTTGTTTTAATGATTTGTATTACTTTGAATTGTTTTGCCAAGTCCTTTTGTAATTCATTGAATTTTTTTCTGAGTTGTTTTTTTTTTCTGTCTCTGAATTTCTTTATTATTGTTTCATTGGTTTCTTTATCCACTAGACAATATAATCCTCCATGTCTTCTAATTTAGATTCTGGTTAGGTGAACTTTTCTCCTTGTTATGTTATGATTCCTTGAGGTCTCAGAGTATCTTATGTTCTCTTCTTTTCCATGAGGGCCTTGAAACTCAACTGTTTATCTTTTGTTCTACCAGCATGTGGTAGTCCATTTTTATTTCTTTAACCTTTGCAGGTTTCACTCGCTGCCTATATCTGTGGAGGGAGGGGTTGTAAAGAATGTCAGCCTGGTGGGGCAGGGGTGTATTAGATCTTGTTGTGGGTTGTGAGGGAGTTTATTCATGTGTTCATCGCTATATGCAACTCTTAACTCTGGGATCTGAGACCTGGGTCTTAACAGACAATCTGCTATGGTTTTGGTGCTCTTCACTGCTGGAGCAGGAATCCCAGGGAATGTGGGAGGAAAACTATAGTCCTCTTATTTGGGCTTTTGTGAAGTTTCTGATTAGCATGAGGACTGGGGTCCTGACTTCAATGCCTCCTGTTAGAGCTTCACTAAAACCAAGAATGTGTGCCATCACACAATCTTTATTGTCCTGGGACTTGAGCCTCCATCTGCCACAGTGTTATCTCTCTGTAACAACAGTTGTTGCCACCTTACCTCCACAGCTTACCTTCCCTCCCCATCCATGTCTGTCACATATGTGTGTTGAGCTCCTCAAGTGATTTCTTCAATGAAGTCTCTGAGGTTCCCTAAATTGCTGGAGTGCCTCAGCCTCAATCTTATCACAGTTCTTTAGAGCTCCCCATCTTATCCTTTACACATTGTGTTCCCTTTATTGGAATATTATAAAATTTCACCTTATTAAATTTACTTATTGTTAAGATAATATATGTATATACACACATACAAATATAAAATAATAAAAGATAAAGCAAAAGTAAATGGGATTACATAAAATTTAAAACTCCTATATAGCAATGGAAGCCATCATAAATTCAAAATGGCAACTGCAACGTATGAGAAAATAATTTAAATTCACATATCAATCAAAAGATTAATAGCCAAAATATGTAAGCAAATCATAACTCAATGACAGAGAAACAATGTGATTTTAAAAAGACTAGAGGAACTGAATGCATACTTCTCCAAAGACTACGAATGGTCAACAACTATATGAAAAGATGTTTATTACTACTTATTAGGGAAATGAGTTAATGAAATGAAAAATACACAATGCAATATCATCTTACACCTATTAATATGACATTGCAAAATAACAATATACAGTAAATGTCGGATATTGAAAAAAGGGATGTCTTATGCACAGCTGATGGGAATGCAACACCAAGGAAACGCAGGCATAGATGCTGTACAGACACAGCAGTAAATGCGACAACAAAGAGTAGGCGAAACGTCTGGATTCAGAGCTACACTCAAGACTCAGACTCTATTCCAGCAGTGGTGGAGGGGATGGAACTGTAGGAGGATCTGGCCCTCCCAGTAATTGCAAAAGCAGTGGGGAACCCAAGACCTGGGGGAAAGGGTCTAGACACAGAGTAGAAGAGGCACCAGTGCCCCAGTTGTTTGAATAGAAGGCCCAGTGAGAAAATTACACTGGGCACTGCCATAATCTGAAGGTGGCAAGGGGAATTGACATATTGCCGTGGAGCCACAGGACCCACCCACCTGAAATCCGGACAACTGGAAATATGGTCCTTAGAGGTAGGGAAAAAAGAATCTCCCAGAGGAGGAAACCATCAACACTACCCACTAGCGCCACTTTGTGGGTGTATGCGAAACTACAACCTGATTGTCAATTGTGTGTCAACAGCAAGGTGATCATTGCAGTTGGGAACTGGGAGACTGCATCCTCCCCACCCCCCCACCCCCGCCCCAAACACACACACTAACTTCAAACCCATAGACTGAGCTGTCAGGAAGCCACAGAGGGCTCACATAAAAGCTTCAATAAATTCAACAAGTGGTGACGCCACAAAACTCAAGAAATCCCAGTGTCCAAACCAAGGCTCAGGCTCACTAAGCTCAAGTCAATACCCTACACAAGGCCATAATGGCTAAAAAAACGAATCCACAGAAACATAAACAAAATGCCAAAGAGAGCAAAGGAACAGAGAAGTATATGTGAAATGATGGATCCAGTAAAAAATCCAGGGGAAAATATAAATGCAACAAATGTCTGCCAACTAACTGAGAGTGGTTTTAAGGAAATAATGATAAACATCCTCCTGGAAATCAAGAAAACAACAGAGGAA
Source organism: Solenodon paradoxus (assembly GCA_004363575.1). Classification (NCBI taxonomy): domain Eukaryota; kingdom Metazoa; phylum Chordata; class Mammalia; order Eulipotyphla; family Solenodontidae; genus Solenodon; species Solenodon paradoxus. The sequence goes on along the minus strand of RJWH01000155.1, from coordinate 614,528 downwards.
GAAAAAGAGAACAACAAAAGAGAGAGAGAAGAAATAAGCAATTCAAAACAGTAATAAAGAACATAATACCTAACCTAAAGAATTTAATAGAGGAACTCAAAAGTAAGATGGATGAACCCTGCAGTAGAATTGATGAGCTGGAAGATGGGGCAGAGGAATGCACTCAGGCAGATCATTAAAGAGATAAAAGAATGCAAAGAAATGAATACAGCATCTGAGACCTATGGGATAACCTCAAAAGAAATAACATTCGCATTACACGGGTCCAGCAGAATATAGAGGGGAAAGGAGGAAGAAAATGTATTTGAAGAAATAATAGCTGAGAACTTCCCTAAACTGAAGAATGAAGCAAACCTACAGATTCTGGAAGCTCAAAAAGTCCCTAATAAAAGAAACCCAAGTGGACCCACACAAAGACACATTGTCATTAAAATGTCAAAAATAAAGAAAAAAATCTTAAAAGCATCCAGAGAAAAATAAGTCACATACAAAGGAGTCCCCATAGGATTGTTAGTGGATTTTTCAAATGAAACTCTACAGGTCAAGAGGGAATGGCATGATATATTCAAAATATTGAAAGAAGAGAATTTTCAGCCTAGAATGCTATACCCTGCAAGATTATCATTCAGAACTGAAGGAATGATAAAAAGCTTTGCCAATAAGCAAAAGCTAAGGGAATTTATCACCACAAAATCAGTTCTTAAAAAAATACTGAAAGATGTTATATGAAGTGTAAAGGAATACCACTTGAAAACAGGTCTAGTAGAACTATTCGTCTATGTTCTTTAGAGGTACAAGTCTGTAATTTTCTTTCTTCATGATGTCTTTGTCAGCTTTTGTTATCAGTGTGATTTAGGCCTCATGGAGAGTGTTTGGGAGTGTTTGTCATATGTTGGAAGAGTTTGAGTAGAATAGGTATTGATTCTTCTCTGAAGATTTGGTGAAACTCTTTGGAAAAGTCATCTGGTCCTGGTTTTTATTTTTAGGGAGATTTTTGATTACCTGTTCAATATCTTTGCTTGTGATTTTTCTGTGAGGACTATTCAAGACCTTGGCATATATTATCTTATAAGATAAGCTATGATATGGATTTTATTAAGCCCATTTTATAGATGAAAAAACCGAAGCTAAGAAATCTGCCTAAAGTTATATGGCATACAAGTGTCAGAGTCAAATTTCAAATTTATCTTTTATGCTGAAATCCTGTGTGCTTAATAGTTTATCCTGTTTAGTTTTATTGTCATCTCTTTATTTGGAAAGATAATCTCATCAGAAATTTTTGAATTTTACTTCTGTAATGCTGCATTTTTTCTTTTTAGCTACCTTATTCTTCTTGGTAATCCAATTTTTAACTTTTCTAAAATTAATGAATTGTGACTCAAACTTAATATATTCTACTATATTCATTGTAAATATCCAATATATTGTACTCTCTTGAATTTCTTTTGAAATAGGTGTTTATTATGATGAACAAAGTTCTTTTCTTGACCTGAAAAAAAAAAAATCAAAGCAAAATAAATGAGTGTTAAAGGAAACTAGATCTCTTGTGGTGGGTGTGGTATGAAATGTACACAGAGAGTGAATTCAAAATCCTAAAAACCATATAGTGATGTGAAGCAATAAAGCAAATATATATATGTAGTATATAATATGTAAACATATTTGTATAATGATAATATAATGAATATTAATATATTCACCATATTGTTCAATCTTATCTATTCTGAAAGTATATAAATTTTAGGAAAGCATATAAATAAATAAATTTAATCATTAAAGAAATAAATTACCAGGGGCAAAAAATTTGTGCCACCAACTTATTTTTTTAATTATTATCAAATTGAAATATAAATAGGCACTCAACTTTCTATAAGATAATGGAAAATAAGTGGTCACTGATGAATATAATTAGATATAATCGCCTACTTTTTATATACAATTGTCACCATACACTTTATTGTTATAAATATCCCATAAGAAGCAATTTTTGAGTGCAATAGGTACTGCAAATTATATTCTGTGTCTCTTCTAGGTACTTCTAAATGATCGTCCTCTACTGTGAGGTTAGAAAAGCTAAAAGCTATATCTTTTAGAATAATTTTTAAAAGTTTTCGTTTTGATTATGGCCTAAGTTCTAACCAGCAGATAGACTTATGTTGCATTTTGGAAAAAGACAGTAAGAACCATTCTTACAAGCATGAAGATATACACAGGTGGTTTAGATTTTGCCCCTGGCAAGCAAGTTGTGAATGACATGCAGCAGTGGGAGAGAGTTTTTGTCTAGATCTATATTGTAGGTGGAACTTTCAACTGATTTTTTTCCCCCTGACTGTAGTGTTGAAACCTAGTTTCATGAACCTCCTAGAGCTTCCTAGAAAACACTTTTTAATAATTTCTTTAATCCACATTTCAATCAATTATTTTAACCGAGCATCTACTATGTGAAAAACATTACGCTAGTTGCTTCTTTGGGAGATAAATATAAATACGTTTTAAAATATAAAAAAATAAATCAGGTATTTGATTTTTCAATGAATTCATTACTATTTATAGAGGTTTAGTTTTGAAATCAAAGACATAAGAATTTTTTAAAAGTGCAGTTTTACACTGAGATGAATCACAACTGTCATACATTGAAATAATAATATTTTAACTGTCATACATATACATGGACATATATGTTATCTATCATGATAATTGTTAAATGACTTTTTCCAGCGCATACTGTAGAAACTGAATAGAAGAGAAGGTTTTTTTTTGGATGTCATTGGATAGTGGGTGGGGATGATACAACTCTAAGGAGAAAAAATAACAGGAAACAATGAACGGTTTGCAGATTTTGATTCAGTACAGCTGATCAAACAGCCAACTCAAGTCAAGTGCTTATTCATGAAAATTGAGATGCTTTTAAAATGCCACATTAATGTGCTTCTCTAATGTGGTATCATTAATGATTTTTGAACAGTAGAAGAGAACTGAAGAAACAAAAGTTTTAGAGAAATTAATCTGGCAGAACAACTGTGAATGTTGATCAAAAGGAGAAGCACTGGGAAAACAATTAGTCTATTTTGGTAGTTTAGAAGCCGAGCTAAAAGACAACAGTGACATTAATAATGGAAAGAAATTAATGTGAAAGATATTTTAATTATTCAAGGTATCATATACAATAGGGATTTTCAGTATTTCTTGGCACTGTGGGCTAGGAGTATTTTGGGTTTTTGTTTGTTTGTTTTTAATTTCAGTAAGAGTAATTTATTGCTCCAGAGATACATTTATATCCATGGATGTAAGCCTGAAGTCTCACTCCAGACATGAGGCAAGGTTAGCAACATGTATTTAAACTTCTGTTCTCACCCAACACTTCCGAGTTAGAACAAATATTTTTTATTATTTTCAAGATGTATTCAAATAATGAGCACCCAATCACCACTTCCAAAGATTTTGTAGATGCTAACCATTAACTGTATATGCTCACGGGAGAGGTCTTTTTTGTTTTCCGATCCAAATACAAGTTAAACACAGATGTCTTGACTTGCCTGTCCATGTTCAGATAATTGTAATTCGTGTTTTTATTGAGTCTTGGTATTATGTAGTATGTATGTTGTTCTTACTCTCTTAACTTGTAAAAGCACAGGTTTTTTCTTCCATCTGAGTTTGGTCATTAGAACTGAAATTCTTGGCTATTTGTATCAACAAATGTTTCCAACTCTGCTGAAGGTCCTGCTTATCACTTGACTTTTCAGCTTCATTACTGAATTATATTTTCATTAAATATTTATGAAAGTATTAATCATCTAAATATGGAAATTCAGAATATATGTATTTTATTACAGTATTTTATAAACTTAATTGTTAAGAGCACTTAAGTGTATTTCTATGCAGCACATTCTGCTATAATTTCCTAAAAATCCAAGAAGCTATTTTTCTATAAAGCCAATATTTCTTTAAAAATTCCCTATTTTCTCATTAGTTGGTGGTGCACTTTTTGCTAGAGTAATAATTATTAATGAAAATGTGTAAAATATAATAATTTTATTTGCATTCTTTGAAAACAGCTTTTATTATTATTGTCAGAGAAGTTTTGATAATTTACCTCAGAAATATTATAGCTAGAAATATCATTAAATGAAGTGTTTTTGTTAATATTTTGTTTGTGAAATTTTGCTTTATTTCATAATTATTTACTCAACTATAAAATAAGTAGATCTGGATACATGTAAATGAACTCTTTAAAACTAAATCTTAAGTTTGTTGAAGTCTGTTTCTAAAATTCTGAGAATTATCCCACTAGTAAATAAAATCCATTGCTTTTAAAACCTAATCATATTTGTTGCTGGAAAAAATCAATTTGGGGATGTTTTCACGTGGTAGATGGAACACTCATGCTTGGAAAATGTCAGATACTTGATGAATCTGATAAAAACAGATATCAATATTGCTCTTAGATGTATTTGCTTCCCAATTTCAGAAGCTGTAATGTTACTTTATATGGAAAAAAATTGTGCTAACCTTATGGCTCTTAGTATTATCTAGGTGGGCCTTCCAAAGATGCAGAGGATATTTGACAGAGAGGCAAAAAGAAGAGAAAATGAGACAAATGGGTTGTAGTGATGGGGCCAAAAGGCAAGGAGTACCAAGATAGCCAGCAACAACCAGAAGCTTAAACTGGGAAGGAATAGTCTCTTCAGAGCAAATCTCTGGAGGGAGCATAGATTTATTGACATCACAATTTCAGACATCTGGTCCTCAGAACTACTAATGAATAAGTGTATATTGTTTTAAAACATCTAGTTTGTGACAATTTGTTACAGAAGCCACAGGAAACAAATCTGACTATATACGGTGCTTGTTTTGTTCTTGATTATTTTGCAATCTGATAAAAAATATACTAATATCCATAGAATATGCCCAAACATGTTTTGTAGGAAGCATTTTGTCTAGAATTTCACTGAGAATTTAGTCTCTAATTTCAATAATAGATTGATATATATGAGTGATATATTAAACAATCATGTAAAGTTAAGAAAATAAATCTATTGATTTAAATAATTACCCAGCTGATAGCTACTTAAAATTAATTAAGCATTTATTTAATCAAATCCCTTGGAGATAAATAGATACAGTTAAATATATTTTACTAACAGAATACTCATCAATTCAAATTCCCAATTACTGAAGAAAACTTTTCATGAGCCATCTAGGCAACACTGAAACTCTTGAAAGTGCACTTTCTCTGTAATTTCTTTCTACCTCACATATATGATCACTACCTCATTTATTTTTTCATTACAAAATTTGTAATATTTCCTATTACTGCAATTAACTTTTGGCATTTTCATTCCTTACATTTAAAAGTGATGTTGCATTTTCTTCCATCTAAAATGTGTTGCAACTCGTTTTTTTTTTTAATTTTAAGCAAATCAAATATTTGAAAATAATTTTTGTCTAGGCAAAACAAGTACACAGAAATTTAAATATTTAGAATGTTGAATTATAAATACCATTCACTTTAATCAAAGTAATTTGTAAAAAAAATTTAGGATAGAACTTTTTGAAATGCTGTCTCATATTGACTAAATATTACTATAACCAAACTATTGACAATGATTATCTTTGCTCAATAATAGTGATTTTTCTACTTTTTTGTATATTAAAAATATTCTTTAATAACTGTTATTTTCACAATCAAATAAGTAAATCTATGTAAGTATAATATAATTTGTTTTCTAAAAACCAAGACAATCTGTTGAATAAGGAAGAAATCTCTCACCCATAGAATTTCTTTGATATAATTCCTTGCTATCTTGAGTTATATAGCTTTCATCATAGTTGAAGATACATGCTTTTTGGAATGCATTCAGCTTGGAAAGTTCGTTTACAGTTAGAGAGTTGAGATGAATGAAGACAAGATCTTAGAATAACGGAAATAGTTTGTTAAGCATATGGTGTTTGCTGCATTGTGGATTTTAAGTAGGGAATGAAGTGGAAATAGAAAAGAGCTTCCTTTATTTGCTTCCAAATGCTAAAGACCAGCTCAGTGTATACAAGCAAACCAGAATTCTACTGGAAGTCCATTCATGAAGAGCACAAATTAGCTCAAAGTATTCCTTTGGTTTCTGTGGAGATCATGAGTATGGTTAGCAAGATGAATAAAGAAGCCACCATGACTCTTTTCTGGCTTTGGAGACAGTGTCTGTATAGTTTGGAAAGACTGTACTGACTAGTGATGATTCAGTTCTATTTTACTGAACTCCTGATTGCTATAAAAAGATAAATAAGACTTAAAAACATAACTTAGTTTATAATTCATAAAACATAAAATGTATTAATATGTGATTTTGTGATTTTGAGGAAGTATAAATATTAGAACAGTGTTTTCCAATAGAAATATAATTCCAGTTATATATTTAATTTTAAGTTTTCTCATAACAACATTTAAAAAGATAAATTGAAATAGATGAAATGAAGTTTAATATGTTTTATATAAAATGTCTAATTTTAATAAACATAAAATTACTAATATGAAAATTTAAATAATTTTATTTATATTAAAATTTAATATTAAGTCTTCAAAATCTGGTGTGTATTTTATACTATCGTACAACTCTGGCTTTTCCTTTTCTTCAACTGCTCAGTAGGTAGACTTGGCTAGTGGTGCCATATTTTATAGCGCCGACTTAGAATGTGCAATACACTTTCTGATGTTGGAAAACATAAAAGCAGGCAAAAATATTGGTGAATCAGGTTTATAAAACTGGGTTTTTAAAACTCCTGACAGTAAAGATGAAATTAGTCATTTCAAAGTCCTAAATTACTCTGAATTCACGTATTTGCAGGTGTGTGTACGATATGGGGTGGGGCAGTGTCTGGAAAGATTATCTCAGGGAACTAAAAACAAATTTTAATTTTGTGTTCTTTTTTAAGCAGACTATATTAGACTAACAAATAATGTTATTGGGTTTGCACAAATTTTGTCTTTAGTGATGATAATGAACTTCATAAAAGGATATTTCTAAAATTTTTAAATAAGTTTTTAATGAAATAACATTTTATTACCATATTATGTTATGTTTCAGGTGCACAACATCATAAATTAACAACTATATATACTAGAATATGTTCACCACAAAAATGCCAATCGAGATATTAATCTATATATACTAAATTGTATTCTCTATGCACCAGGGAAATTAGTATTTGAAGGCATTTTATAATAACTTGAGGGAAAAAAAAATCTACAAGTCATTTTATAAATCCATTTTTGATTTTTGATTATAGCTACATTATTATACTTTAAAAAAAGGGTTAATTTGGTATTTCACAAACAGGCACAAATATAATTGGAAATGTATATGATATATTTGGAACCTGTAATTGCCCCCTCACTGCCAAGAAAATATAATTAGTTCCTTTAGGTTTCTGATGAATGCACAAAACTTTGTTAATTCATTTCACTCCAAAGTATGATGGAGGACTTGAAAAATATTCCTCTCTGATTCTGAAAATGAGAGAGTTCCCCTCACCCAACACCACTACCACTCTGATCCTCTGAACAACATACTACTTGAGCTTTAAATTTACATTGGTTGCTTTACTCTTTTTAGACAGAATATCCAACTGATTGGATAAGAGAAACATGAACATGTATTGAACATCTATGCCACTAACTTTCTATTTACTTTTATACATATAGTTTCATTTACTCTCAAAACCCTCTGTTATATAGGTATGCTCACTATATTAACAAAGGTAAGTTTTATTAAGGGAAACTGATGTTAAAAGAAACTAAAAATGAAAAATTTGCTTTCTAAGATTAGACTTTTAGTAAATGCTATATTCGAAATCAAGAAATGACTAATATGAATATAAATTATTTTTCCATTGTTATTTCTTTAAGAGGCTATCTCATATTTGGAAAGGTCCAAAGCAACTTCTTATGCGTTATCTGAGGGAGGTATATCACACTCCAGAAAGTACTAAAGTCTAAAGTTCAAATTTTTTAAAACTCAGTTTAGGTCCTTATCATCCTTCCTGTTTATTCTATAAACTCTAGGACTTAACCTTCTTTCATCAATTTCCACATTTAATACTCTGCTTCTGCACCTGGCCAGACTTTTCTTGTCCTCATGCTCTTATTAGATCACATGTAGTTTGTAGAATTTCCCCTGCTCTCCTTTCAGAAGGAAACATCAATGGTTTGATGTTTGAGAAAATTCTGTTGCTATATTGAACAGGGAAAATAGACATGGTTAAAAAGTCACACAAAACCTTGCATTCATTTCTTTTTTTTTCATTAGATCTACAGGGAGCAATGTAAATTAAAAAATGATTCACTCTTCAATTTCACAATCCTTCAGCATGCAAAATCCCAAATTACTCTCAATACATTTTCCAGAAAGCTATGCATTAGAGGAAGTTTGGATTGTAGATTTCGTAGAGATTATTAGGTCCCTACTTTGTTGGAGTACAGAATAATGAAAGACTTAGTCCAAATATGAAATAGAGCAAGGAGTAGCTAAGGATATTCTAGATGATAAGTCATCATTGTTCAAGTAGGAATAAACACAACTTTCAGTAGATGAATCCTCTGCCAGAGTGTAAAACATGGTGATCAGAACTTGAGCTGTATTTTAGCCATACTAACTTCGATAGTAAGGAGATTTATGCATTGAATAACTTAAAAAATGTAAAGTGACCTTGCTTCCCTCCTTTCTTTTCTCCTTATACATGTAACAACCCAAGCACCAATTTGAATTGTCATTATAAATGGGAGAAATAAAGTTTGAAATATGCAGGGAAAGCATGAAAATAAAATAGCAGAAGTGAAACAAGTGTTTTCTTATCCACTTGTACATTTGACTTAACTAATTGAATGTTATTACGTGCTTAACATATGTAAAGTCACTCGTAAGTCAGCACTGCTTGAAGATTAAAAAATATAAATATGTATCAAAAGCAATATCATATGTTTTATAAATTTCAAAACACATATAAATTAATCTTCATATTATTTTCAGGAATGCAAACTGTTTTTGCTAAACAGTTACTTCTATATGCAGGAAAATATGCACAGAGACAACATAGACAAAATGTTATCATGAAAAATAGAACTATCAATAATATTTACAATATCTAACAAAGTACTGTAGAACCATCAGAGATAGTACCTGTCATTATTGAGTTTAAAATCCATAATGAAAATATCCCCAGGTAGCTTAATTTTAGGTCTGCCAAAATTAGTTCACATGCATTCCTGTTCCAGGTTAATACAGTTTCAGAGACCAATGAAGACTGAGTTCAAAGGGATGGTGAGGAGATTCACACATCTGTGTGATGTAAGTTGCAATGTAGAGAGTTGGCGTTGATTTAAGTAGGTTGGAGACAGAAGACCTGCCATCCCAGTCAGGAACCCTGTCTGGAAAGAAGAAACAGTGTGACAAAACACACCTCTGACTCAGATGAAGTCTAAAGTAGCGGAGCTGGGATGATTCACAGTACTAGGACCCTGGCAAGGAGGATACTAGAGAGATCACTCTGGACAGCACTTACCCAATTCCACCCTTGAGATATATACTTGTGACTTGAAGTATACCAACATTGAGTAGACTAATGACTCTCAGGTCTGATAACCCCAAAATAAGCATTAACCCTGGTGACAATCATACAAACCAGGTCCAATTCAGCATGTCATGACAGCAGCTGACCCCCATTCACCCTTTCCTCCACCAGTTGTACAGTAACTATCATTTAATCTCCTAAATACCTATGAAATCATCAAAGACAAAATAAATAGTAACACCTATGGGTAAAGTAAAAGATACATTGCTTTTTTCTAAGTTGCATATCCAGATTTGATATTGAAAGATATTTTTTAAAAAGAAAGAAGAAAGACAATATAATATCACCCAAGACCAGATGTATTATTGTGATCACAAAGAGACAATGATAGCTACCAAGAAACCAAATCAAAGACATGAAAGACTATATATATAGTTAAAATAGCAATAAAATCAAGATATCTCAAAAACTAATTCAAAGAGGTAGGAGAAAACTTATAAAAGCAAGTCAAGGAGATGCAAGAAAAAAATTAAAAACTGTTAGGATCAAAGTAAAATTAATGAGTAAAAGGCAGAAATTAAAACCTTATACAAGATAATCACAGAGACTCAGAACTCAATAAACATCAAGAATGCTAAAGAAAGATCTGGAAACAGAATAGAACAAATGGAAGAAGAAAATACTTTGATACAGAAACCTAGAAATGATCCCTGTGGAAGAAGAGGGATATTTGTTTAAAAAGTGAAGAAAAAGTATATAAAAACTCTTACATAAGGACAATAGGTATCTCAGAAGGTAGAGAGAAAGAAAATGAAACAGAGAGCTTACTAAAAGAAAATAATAGCTGAAAACCTCCAAATATTGGGAGGAACTAAATATGAAAGTCCATGAAACTAGCAAAATACCTGATTATCTGAATACAAAGATATCTACATCATGACACATTGTAGTGAAACTACTATGAAGATTCCAGAGGCAAACAAAGAATATTAAAGTTGACCACAGGAAAAGAGCATGTAAATTATTAAGGTACTTCCATCAAGCTATCATCAGACTTCTCAGCAAAAACTCCACAGGTAAGGAGAGAATTTAATGACATATTCAAAGTACTCAAATATGAAAACCATCATCCAATAATACTATAGCCTGACAAACTTTCTTCTGAGGTAGAAACAAAAAGATTTCCTAGACAAAAAGAAAGTGAAGAAACTCACTACCACAAAACCTCCCATAGAAGAGTAAGTAAATAAACTTTTCTATTCTAAATTGAAAAAAGAAAGTTCATAAAAATACCAAACAAAACAATAAATAGACAAAAACAGAAAAAAAAAAAGCAAAATGGTATAGCAAACCCTCATTCATTAATAATCATCCTGATATAAATGGACTGAAAATCACCACTCAAAATGCCTTAAGTATGGGGTATATTTAAAAACAAAATTCGACTATATGCTGCTTAGAAGATACTACTTAAACTATAGAAACTGACAGACTTAAAGTGAAAGAATGGAAATTTTACTCCAACCCAATGGAAAATTAAAAAATCAAGAGTCACTATAGTCTATCAGATAAAACTTGACTTTCAGCCAAAAAAGATAATGAAACCAAGACAAGAAGAAGACATTAAACATGTTAATATATCACCTAGATATATAAGGCAAATAGTAACAGAGGGAGAGATTGACAGCAACACATTAATGGTAGAGGATTTTAAAAACTATCTACAATAATGGATAGATAATACAGACTGAAAATCAGTTGAAGCTTCTAAGATTCTTCAAAATTTGAAAAGAAGGAAAACTTCCAAACACATTTTATGAGGCCAGAACTACCATGCTTCTAAAACCAGTAAAGGATATGACAGAAAATTATTAACTAATATCAGATAAAATAACAAAAGATAAAAATAACAGATAAAAATAACAAAACAGAAAAATAAGGAAACACCACTATTCTATTAGTGAAAAGCAAAACAACAGTAAATGATAACATCACACCAATGAGAATGACTATTTATCAATATACAAAAAAACAACAGATGTTGGAGAGCATGTAGAGAGAAGGAACAGTTCTACAGTGTTAGTTGGAATGCAATTGATGCAGCCATTTTGGAAAACAGTATGGAGATTCTTAAGTAAATTGAAAATAGAAATTCTATAGGATCCAGTTATACTGCTTCTGGATATTTACTGAAAAAATACAGAAGCAATAATTGGAAGGGTTATATGCACATGCATGTTATTAAAGCATTATTTGCAGTAGCCATGAGCTAGAAGCAAACTAAGTGCCCATCAAAAGATTATATAAAGAAAGATACAGTTTATATACACAATTGAGTTTTATTACATTAAAAAAACATTGAAATTCTGCCATTTGAAAAAAACAGATAGATATAGAGGGTATTATATACTTAGTTGCATAAGTTTAAGAGAATGACTTCACTTGTATCTAGTATTATACAGAAACCAAACAGATAAAACAAAAATAAAAATTTAAATCTTATATGACAAAATTTAAGAAATGCAGAATAGAGTGGGAAAATTGACAGGGGGATCAGTTATATGAGGAAGGATATACTTGAACTTTTAGTGCTAGACTTAAAGTAGTATATGTTGATTTATAATGATTCAGACTTGAAACATTTATTATAATGCAAAGTTACTTCAATTCAAATATTGACATAAAAAATACCTTGTTAAACACCCAAGCTTAGAAATACATTCCACTTGAGTCATTGTGTTAATTACGTCACTTCATTTTTGTGGGTTATGGCAATTTTTCTATCACTAATATTTTTCAGTGGTCTTATTGCTATAACTTATTATGTGTATAATGTGGGTGATATTTCTTTGAACATTACAACATTTTTAAATAGAATTTATCATTTTAACCATAAAGAATTGATTTAGAAAAATAAAGAGAAGCAAGTTATGAACTTTTTTGTGACAATTGAAAATATTTCCCCCAGGTTCTCCCTTGACCTACAGTGTTTTAATTTTGACCATGTCTCACTACTGTGTATGATACATGTACACATCCTTTTATATTCTCTAAGAATAATAGTCACAGAATTAGCCACATGATTAGTTTTGTCTCTTTAAAACTGACACTTCTGATTTTATATCAGTGACATTTCTATACATTTCGGATCTTCAACTTGTATTCTTTCAAGATTTTGGAGTTACTGATTAATGAGAAAAAAGCATATCTACAGCTCTTATAAAAAAGTAAATATTTTCATTACTTATAAAAAGAAGAGAACAGTAATATTCTGTTAGGGGAACTCTGTCTCTGATTATAGTATTCTTATATATCATCCTAAACATTTGCTTTCCTACATGCAACTGACAGTACACTGAATAATTGATTATTAATGAGATTATATGCTGTTTTTCAAACATTAATAAATATAGCATTATGTGTTTTTATTAAATTAGTATATTAAAAGAATCAGAAGTTTCAGAAAATTTAATTTTTTTGTTGAAAGAAGACAAATCTTGGCTTAATAGAGGGCAACTATGTCAAATACCTGTATTTCTCTCCTACTCTAACTAAATTCCCAAATCTTAAAAGCATTTTTATGATAGTTACAGGTATGTGATTAATATTTTTTCTGAGAAAAATGTGGTTATTCACTTAAATTAAGGCTTAAATGCTATAGTAGTTCTACTTAAAATTCTCAAATAGCATACATTCCTCTTTATTTTTTGATTATTTAATTTTTGATTTTGTGAGGGTAGTGCCATTTTTTGATGTTTATTTTATATTAAGTCATTCTTCATCTAGAAAGTTTGGCAAGCCTTCATATTAAAATACCAAATACTTCAGTTCTATTTTAGATAGGGCAGAGCAATTTTGAAATTAAGAATGTTACATTCTTTTTTGCACATACTATACGTACTGCTTTAATATACCTATGTTTGCCTGAAAAATGTTATTTTAGAAAACATTTATTTGTATTACCTGGAGATAACATTCACCATAGAATGTAAAAAAATAAATCAAATTTTGGTTGCTATTCAAGAAAAATGATGTATTTCTGACTAATGTGATAATACATATTCAGGCACTTTACAAAGAACAATTTTACATATTCATTTAACAGTTATTCATAGAAATACTTAGTTTGGTCCCTTATTTATTGATGCTATTTTTAAAATATTTAAGACAAAGTTTTACAGACAAAAAAAAAAAAGATTTGAAGTGACATCTTTCAATCATGAAACTCAATAATGTTGTATGCTTGGGAACCACTTGAATATTGCTTAGCAAATTATCTAAACCACTCATTCATTCTGCTGTATAACCAGAGTTATCTTTTAGAAGAGAATGAATTTTTTTATTCAGGAGGGTCTGATGCTATATACTTTGTTCTTGTACTCTTTTTACTAGATTAAAAAAGTGATATAAAGCTCTTAAAATCACTTGCTCTTATGAAATAGAAAGAGTAAGTATATAAATTTAATATTTTAACATTTAGCCATTTTTAATATTACAGTAGAAAAAATTTCAACAATAATTGTACTAAAAATTATCATAATCCTCATTTTGATCTGGCACTTTCTATTTTAAATTGTTTTGCTTTGTATGTCATAGAAAACTGATCAGTCTCTAATAGAATATTGGCAAGAACATTGCTGAATACCAAAAACATAGTGTATAACTATGAAAATTTAATAAACATAAAATTAGTTAATTTAATTAAATTTTCAAGGAACACATGATACCAATGCTCTCTTTCAAATTTAAAACTGGCAAAGGTAATATAAAAAAGACTAGCGAACTCAAATGTGGTTATCAACAAAAATATGCTAAATATATTGAAAAACATAATCTAGGAACTTATTAAAGCATAATAATACACAAAATAATTTGGTTTATTTAGTAATACAATAAGAAATAGTGCAGCAGGTATTTTTGAAAGTTATCTGTGTATTATATTAAAATATATTTCAAGAAGAAAAACCATAACCTGACCTTCATGGCAAAAAAAAAGCATTTGAGGACATTTGACACACATTCTTAATAAGAAGAGGTGAAACCTTCCGTAACATGATAGAATTATTTGTATTTGAAAAGAAAGCTACATTTGTAACAACAACTGCCAGAAACATTCTCATTAAAGAAATGAACTACTATTTCAAGCAAACTAAATAATAAGCAAGAGTTATAATAGGTAAAGGTAAAATAATTTTCTCATATTATTAAATGGGTGAAAATTTGTGGTGAGGAAATGACGAATATATTAGAAAACATGAAATTAAGTGAGGCAACTGGGTCTAAGAATATTTAAAATTTAAACAGCTATTTTTTTAATTTAAAAGACAAAGAAATTACATATACTATAGCTACCAAAATGGCATATCTAAATATGAATATTATTTTACAATAAGAAATCAAAAGGTATCAAATAAATAATAATAATTAACTGTTATAAAATAATAATGATGCAAAATTCTTTCTTGAATAAGAAAACTCATTACTGTAAAGATGTGATTTTCTACAAAATGTATTAGTGTAATGGAAAATTAATAAAAATAGCACTAGGTATTTTAAGTTATTTTGATACTAGCATCTATATTAAGCAAAACTCAAATTAAACAAGCAAAACACTGAGAAAATGCATTTGGAATATTGAGTGTAATTTATTTCAAATATTTTATTTGGCAGTGAGATTAACTGAAAGTCTAAGAAAGAAAAAAAATGGTAATATAGTATGGATATGTTAATTCAAAAGAGTAGGGAAAGATAGTTTATAAAAATAGCTAATAGTTGGACAAGAAGTGAACAGAAAATTACATTCAAGTGGATTAAAAGCCTGTGTGTAAAATATGAGCCATAATATTGCCATAGGAAAATATTGGCACATTTATTATTAAAACTTTGATAGAAGAGGACCTTTTAGACATGATGAAAGTAAAAGGCAAAAACCTTAAAGGAAACATTAATATCCAAGTAATAAAAATTAAGTATTCTATAAAGCTCTGTAAGGTAGTCATGTGTGAATAAAAGCTGATACAGATTTATATAAGTGAGAAATAAGTTAATAAGTTATTTTTAGTTAAAATGGCTCTCATTAACCAATTGTAAAATCTCTAGGACCTACAGGGGAAGAGAGGAGAGGTGAGGGGAGGGCAAAAAGAAGACAGAAGGGAAACGGAGGATAGGGAAGGAAGGGAGGGAAAGGTAGGAGAGAGTAAGACAGAGGAGGGGAGGGGATAAGAAAAGAGACTTGAAATCATGAAATCAGTCATCTAGAAACTGACACATCCTAGAAATATCTATTGCAGGTAAATGACAGATTCTTAGTCAAATTTCAAGATAAGAGGAGTTAATGCATTATATATTGTTATTTATTATGCTGTACATCTTAAACCTATTTTTGTTCAATAAAATAGTAAACAAAATAAATATTTATCAAATTTATATATTAAATGTATTATTTTATCAAAATAGTTTGAGCAAATAAAAAATAAATTAAAAATCTGAATAAAATTAAATAATAAGCAGGGGACTGCTTAAAGCATCTTTGGAAAATGACATTCTAAAATCAAGTCCAAATTATACACCATTTAAATGAAAAATAACTATCAAGTGTCCACTTTTTGTGTTGCATAACGCATTGATAGATATTCTTTTAACTCTGAAAGAGAAAGAAATTATTTTGAACACAATAATGCTTAATTCTTGTCTACTTGTTTTGTTTTTCATTATTTACCTTTTCAGGTTAACTACATTTCAGGCCTGTCAAAGAACACTAGTATTTTGTGCATTATAGCAGATAATGGTAATCAATTAATTAAACCGAATAGTATAACTGGTTATTTTTATTTCTATTATTGAATTTTCAAATAAGAAAGGCAATAAAATCAACTCTTCAAATTAAGAATGTCTTTTCAAAACATACCAGTTTGACTAAAATATTGAGACTATTGTAATAGTCTCTGTAGCACATCTTCTGGTATCATAATTCTGTTGTTTCTATAGAAAAATTATTTTGTCAAAAGTTTAAATAATGTGCTATCTACCTTAGGTCAATGATTGGCTAATAAAATCTAAAATAATTGGAAATTTTTTTTTATTTATAGAGTATGTGTGTATGTTATTGCTTGTGATTTGTTTAATGGAAAAGTAATGAAAACAGTATAAATCTTAACACCAAGTTATAAATTGTAAAAAACTATAAAAAATACAAGACATGAGACCTAGACATAATTTTTACATGTATCACATTTTAACTAAAGACACAATATAGTACAGCAGATCTCTAGAACTGCCTTGTATATGAGTCATTTTTTTTTCTGTAACTGCTTTCAAAATTCTGTGATTTTTGATAGCTTCATTATGGTGTATCTATATGTAGTTTTTTTTTTCTAATTTATCCTGCTTAGAATGATTTGTACTTTTTAAAATGTGTCCGTTTTTTCTGTTTTGGAAGTTTTTAGCCATTATTCCTTCAATGAGGTTCTCTGTCCCTTTCTCTTTTTCCATCTCTTTCTGGGACTTTCATACTATATATGTTGTTCCACTTGATTGTCTCCCATAAGTTCCTTAAACTCTTTTCATTTATCTTAATTTTTCTTCTTTTTACTTTCTTTGATTCAATAACTTAAAAAGTCTTGTCTTCAAGTTTGCTGATACTTTCTTTTGCCTGGTAGAGGGCTATTAAGTTAGGCATATTAAATTCAGTTATTTTATTCACCAGTTCCATAAAGTTATGTTTCTTCTTGTTTTTATCTCTGTTATTAGTCTTATTTGCTTATGCTTCGTTTCACGATTTTATTTAGTTGTCTTTTTTTTAAATTCATTGAACACGCCTCTGATGGTTACTCTTAATTATTTTTTTTGGTGATTTTTATAGTTCTTTTTCCATAAGGTCAGTTTCTTGTGATTTATTTCCACCAATGCCTCATATTGCCTTCCTTGTTTCTGTTATCTTCTGTTTGTACTTGGGAATTTGAAAAATACCAATTCTTTCCTTGGTTTTGTGACATGTTCTCTCTCTCTCTCTCTCTCTCTCTCTCTCTCCAGCTGAACTGGATAATATAGGAATTTTTTGATTCTTTTCTGGAAGTCCACTCTAGACTTTTTTGTGTAATATCAAAATCACTACTTAATGACTATGTGTTATGACAATCTCTGATACACATTGAACATTTATTCTCAGTAGTCACTTATGCTATGACATGCCTGGGGGTTCTTTCAAGTAAGTGCTATAAAGTTTCCTACTGTTTCATGTGGCCGACTTTGCACTTGTGACTATGCACATGGACGTTGGAAACTTTTATCTGGTCACTGAATTTGTAACAAAGGCAGTTAGTCCCTGTATGTTAATTCCATACCTTTGATTGGAAGGAGAGTCTTATCTACACATTTTGAAAAGTAGCCCTTTCTCCCAGTCTTTATGGACTGCGTATGTACAGATAAAGACCTTTGCTAATCAGCCCAGCTAGACATTAAGGGGACCTCTGAAACCTTTTCTGTAGATATGTCTTCTTTAGGTTTTTATGCAAAGACTCTTGGAAGGATTTGGTGCTTTCTTTTCTTTTTTTCCTTCCGGAGTTTATAATCTTTTGCACTCTCTAGTGTCTCTACCATACCATGGAATCTCTAAAGTAGTGACTTGCCATTTGTTCTTTTTGGTTATCAGAAACCTACATGCATCTAGAATATTCCGGGTCCCATCAATGAGCCAAGAGAGTTTAGGCAGAAGCCAATTCATCAGAATACTACTAAAATGTCATCACATTGGAGATATAGTCAGTTCTGCTCATTTCCCATGAGGAAGAAATCCACCAAGCTCTATCGGTCGCTGTCTGCTTTACTGGCTGTTCTGGAGAAAAGATCATACTGTTTTAACTTGATTTTATTGGTACCCAGTGTTTATCGTGTGCTTTATATGACAGGACTCTGAGTCCCTCAAGAAGCATCATTCTCCTTTTACCCAAGCAATTAGAACATTGGATGTAAAATACAATTTTTCTTTCTATACTGAGGGAGAAATTAGGAACTGGAGTTTGATCACACTGACACTGTGCTGGGGAGACTATAATGAATGCCATGAATTTTTCTACCAACATAAATATAAGGATTTTGTGCTTGCCTAGGGTATAGGATCCTTTTCGCTGATTTCTGAATGTCTCACAAATATAATCATTCCATGTTTTGTTCAGTCAGTGTCTCTGTGGGAGGAAGGAGGATCTTAAGATTTCTACTATTCCATCTTTTTAAAAACCAATTTATTTTTATCCTATAATTATAATTCCACTTCTTCTAGAGACCACATTATGAATCAGTTGTTCTAAAATTGTTTTATTTGATCAAATTATAAAATTTATATATACACAATGTATAAGTTTGATAAAATGAAAGATTATAAGCATATGTAACATAATTATACTTCTACACACAGTTATTATTAAACTTTTTCTGTTTCCAGGATTTTAATTCAGGAGCAAATAGCTTTTCTATATTTGCATCCCAAGTTGAATACTGTAGATTTAATATAATGCTTTTCTACTGGAAATTATAAAATGATTGTATTCTATTTCATTAACAGTTTTAAAAACTATGAATTTTAATAGAAACATACTATATTCTTTGAGTTATCAAAATTTAAACATTAACCTGCCTTTATCCTTCAAATTGGAGAAAATACTTTACATGTAGTTTTGAAATCATATTGCATCTATACTTAGCTGTTTATCTGATCATTTGTTTAGGAAAAATAATTAGAATTAGAAGCTTTTCTTCAATTTGTATAAATGTGTTTTTTCTAGACACATACTGGAAATTTACTTCTTATAAGCTCTAACATTTTCATAGTCTTGGCTTGCAGTTTTATTAGACTGTTAGCTTATACAAGAACCTAGGCTACAGAAGACTGATTTGCATTTTACAGTAGAGGAAATAACATGCATCAATGAAGATAAAGACTAGTATTTTATACAAATAGAAAGTGATATGAAATAGTCTGCATACATAGGGGAAAACTGAAGTTAGATGTTTAAGTTAACATAATTGGGCAGAAAATATTCAAAACTGATCACAAGTTAAAAATAGAAATACTTAGAAGAAAAAACTTTTATAATAAATTATTTTACATGCAAGAGTAATGAGATTTAGATAAACAATTTGTAATTACAGAAACTATAAATAAGCATTTTTAATAAAAGCTAGAAAAAGGATTAATATAAAGAGTTCACACAATCTAGTAAGAAAAACATTAAAATTTCACTAGAAAATTGAAATGGACTTTTTAATATATTTTAAAAGTAATTTTAAATATGTTAAAATACTAAAAATAGAATTTTTCACATTTTTTTACTGGAAGAAAACTGCACAAAAATAAAGGCTGAAACACCAGTAGGTGTCCTGAAATGTGATTTTGCATAAATATTACATAGTTTTAACTAATTTGAATGTTGAACCAATGTTTTGAGGGCATGTTAGAAAATAGATCTCTTCAAACAATTTACCTATACTGATTCAGAATACCTTATGATGTGCCAACTGAGGTATCTTTGAGGTCAAAATTATTCAGTGGCATTAATGAGGTAAGTTATTATTTTATATAATGAATAAAATTAATTATCCTATGTACTAGGTACAAAGAATAATTGCATCATACTATCCATATTTTTCCTTAGGCCATTCCATTTAGTATGTGATTATTTATTTTTGAAATACTACTGATTAAGTAATTAAAATAAAAATCAATTTAGATGGCAAAGTAATATCAGAATGAAGTAACTAATCAGTGTATTATTGCTAAATGACCAATAGCATAATTAAGTATAATTTATTATTAAAATACATGATTTTCAGTTGAAAACATAAAATTTTAACTTTACCACAAGTATGAAAATCATTTTCTTCTATCCATTTACTGTTTATAAAGCACCATCTTTTGCAGATTAAGTTAAATTATAACTTTTTCCTTTAAAGACCCCTGTGGAATAAGGTCATTTTTCCATTTCAAAATCAAATTTTGATTTGGAGTGAGAGGAGAAAGGAAAATAATGATAAAACAAGATGTAGTAAAAAAAAAAAAAAACAGCAGAACTCTGGTGACAGGTGTGGCGTGAAATACACACAGACTGAGGTATAATTTCAGTTTCCTAAAATGCATATAGCAAGACAAACAAAAGAAACGATGAAATTATTCTGTTGAATTCATAAAAATATATATGTATACTAAACAAATGAATTCTAATCCTCAGTACATATTAAGACATGTTATTTAAAGAAATTATATTAAAATTTATTTCTATGGACTTGGTAAAGTATATAAAGAATTTCTTATTAAATGCTATCTGAGCATTTTAATTTATAATTAAATTTTACTTATCTGCAGTTATCCATAAAGGAAATTTATGGTAGTATATTTTTAAAAGCAAATCTTGGAGTCATTTACAAGCTCGACTTTAAAAATTATTATGTTCTCCTAAATTATCGTACCTTGATAATACGGAGTCTTTCAAAAATAATGATGTTAATATATATGAACAATTGAAAATTGACAAGGAAATACAAATTTAAAAGAGGAAGTAATTAAGAAATAGAATAATGTACAGAAAATGCACTTATTTTACACTGTTTTTTAAGCAGATGAAAAAATTTAGTATACAAGACAGGAACATTAAAAATATTGTGATAATCAAAGAGGACATTTTATGTCGATAAAAATGGATAGTAAGATGTTTGACTATTAAGAATATGTACACACCAGAGGTCCTGAGGCTGTATAAAGAAATGATACATAGGCTTATAGGGAGACAAGAGTATCATAAGCATTGTAGTTAGGTGTTTTACACAACTCTCAGACTGGTAGGTCAAATAGGTTTTTAAAATTAGAGACAACTAGAAATTGAATATTATGGGTAAAAAATTCAAATTGTTAAATACATGTAGAAATCCATATTTGATACTTCTTTCCTCAGCACATAAAATTTTTTAAAAATTACAAAAATGTGTTATATATTATGTCACATAGAGTCAAGAACCAGCTCCAGGATGCAAACTGAGGAAATTTGGGATGTATGTGAATTGTGCCCAACCACTACCCCACCAGGGTGCAATGATTTCTTTTTAAGAGGCCAGATATAGTTGAAATATTTGAAAATTCTCTGGTCAAAATACAATGTCAAACACAAAAAATTCATATTTAGCAATTTATTTGTGATACAAAACAAATGCATTTAATATATTTAATGAAGCATAAAAAAATTAGATCCAGTGTTATAAAACAATGCTTGAGGATCAGTCT
The DNA here is from genome assembly GCA_004363575.1 of Solenodon paradoxus. Lineage (NCBI taxonomy): Eukaryota > Metazoa > Chordata > Mammalia > Eulipotyphla > Solenodontidae > Solenodon > Solenodon paradoxus. The sequence goes on along the minus strand of RJWH01000155.1, from coordinate 592,702 downwards.
TCTTAAAATACCATGAAAAGACAGTATGTACGTGAATAATATGGAATTCCATGAAATATTATATACACTTATCTATATATAATTGTTTAATATTTGTGCATTCATGTGTATATTCAGATATATGTGCATTTATATTTTCATACATGTATATTTAATGTATATATTTACATACATATATACATACATTAGAATCTACCAATTTGAACATATGTACTCATATATATGTCTGTGTAGGATCTATCATCTATCAATCTATCACCTATCTATCAGTTATGTATCCTCTACCAATCATTTATCTAAAATTACTGAGAATGGAAAAGTATAAAGAATTAAAAAGTTGAATATAAATACTAATTTACTTATGTAAATCTAGGATTAATGTATTTTTTAGGGACAGGAATTGATCAGTAGTACCAGAAAAATGTGTTTAGCTTTTTTTGAAAATGGAAGGAATTTTTTGATTTAGTGTGAGACAAAAACTAACACCATGGAAAGCATAGAAATCAGTATTAGGGTAAAATTAGCACTAAGAAAAGGAAGTTCTGATGATGAGTGGAAAGGAGTGTAGAATTAAAAAGAAATTAATTACATTTGCTGACTATTGAAGACAAAGAGTAGTTAAGGACTATTGTGACATTGCCTGAAAAGATGGCTATTTCATTTATTTGTATTCAGATAAATCAATATTTAATTTACACAACTTTGAAATGGAAATTTATTGATTTATTCTCAGTGTTGTGACCCTAGCTATACAGCAAAATGTCATATGATGGTTGGCAATTTTATTAATTTATTTATAAAATTTATAAAATTTATTTATAAAATTTCAGAATTTACAAATATATTTTATTTTAATATTTCATTCAGTTGATAACATTTTCTTTGAATTGATTATATTTTTTGGAAAGTTCTATTCAAAAATAAATGTTTGTAATCAAAACAATTCTGAATTTAGTTTTTCATAAATATGATTTTATATCAAGTATTTTATTTAATAATTATCATGTCTGCTGTATATGTATATATATCAGATATTCATACATACACACTAACATATAATAGTTTGTGCATATATTACATACATAGTTCTAATAACCTGGTGATTACAATTAATGATGCTGGTTTGCTAATATATTTGTTAATATGGATTTTATTGAGCAATCATATTGTAGTGTATATGAATGTTGAATTATAATTTGTATCTAAAACTTACATAATGTTGTAAAAAAAAGTTATATCAATAAAAATAATTCAAAAATAACAAATAAATGCATGTTTAGTGTCTCCCATGTGGTGTGGGTTCTAGTCCCAGTAACATGAGCTGTGCTTATAAATTTTCAGAGAAACCTTATTGTGTGTATATATATATATATATATATACATACAAAGCAATTTTATAAACTTTTTATAAAGAAAATATTTTTTCATGAGTTTGGTTTTTCAGTAATTTTTGCAGAAAAATTATTGAACCAATTCAATTTCTAGATTTTAAATGGCACAGTTGATTTTAGGATGTTTCGTGGTAGATGAGTTTAACCCACTGTAAGCAAAGCAGTAGTAGATTAGAAGGTGCCCTTTCAGCCATCTGGATGGAGCTAGAGATGGCTATGCAAAAGAAATAAGAGATAAAAAAAGAAGTACAGACTGATTTCACTCAAATGTGAAATATAAGGAAGCGAAACAGTCGAATATCATCAAAATTCACAGGATGACAGACTGTGGCTCCCAGAAGAGTGAGAGGGAAGAGGAAGGAAGGAACAAGGTGGTGGTAATGGGCACTAAAAATCTGGTGGTGGATATGATGTAATACCAATACAGATTGAAGAATGATTTCAGTATCCTAATGTACATATAGCAATGTATGCAGAAGAAATAATAAAATTCTTTTAAAAACTACCAAGAAAACAAATAGTCAAATATCTTATACTTAATTTCCTCTTTGCTAATGTGCTACCTCATACTAGATATGAAAACATTTCTTGGCCACTAATAAATGTAGTTCCTAATAGACTGTACATTCAGTAATTTAAAGTTTCTGTGTTTATATTGCCATCCATGTCCCCCTGCAATAAGATCTTGATAGTAGGATCACTTGTAAATGAAAATAATGTCATACAATCTTTGCATATTTACTCATGATTAAATTTTCTTTAATATTGAAGTTTCAAAGTATCTTAAAAATAAAATGTAAAAATTAGATGTTAAAGTACCTTAAATACAATAATTAAAATAATTTTATAAAAACTTTTATATTCCTATTACAAAAAAGATTTTAAAACCGGTATTTCCAGGGATTTTGAATGTTGAAGTAAATTCAATTACATTTAGTTAATAAATAATGGTTTGTTGAAAAATGTCAACTAGCATTGAACATTCATAAAACAATTTAATAATTTCTCTTACATTCTCTGACAAATGTTCAATAAGAGTTTTACTCCTTGCCCTTTAAAATCTCAATCTGATGATTTTATGATCTCTCTTAAGTCACGAACTATAATTAATTCTAGTTGCCAACTATTCTTGATTAACATATTGATAAATCTATTCAGATAAGCATAGATTCAAACTTGATTTAAAGTTGATGGGCTTGCTACATGGTTATATTAGTTTCTATCACTACATAACATATTACCATAATTTTTTCAGTTTAAAACAGTTATTTTTTTATTATCTCAGTTTTATAGGTCTGGTGTGTATCCATGGTTTGACTGGGTTCTAAGAGTCTCATAACACTGAAATCAAAATCTAAGGTTGGGCTCTATATGGAATATCTGGAGAAACTTTTCCAAGTTCATTCAAATTGGAAGAATTCTACTTCTTTCAGATGTAGAACTGATGTTCCTATTTTCTTGCTGATTGTCAGCTAGTGGTCACATTCAGTCACTGGGGACTGCTTCATTCAAAAGATCCTCTCATTCTAGGAGTAAAATAGCTCACTCTCATCACACATCTCTCATAATTTAGTTTATTTTTTTAACTTTCTTTTATCTAGCAGCTAAAGAAAACTGACCACTTTTAAAGATTTAAAAAATCATAGGATTTTTCTACATTTTGCTAATGTGATGTGCCATATTTATTAATATGCAGATGCTGAGCCATCCTTACATTCCTGGAATAATCCCACCTAATCATGGTTTATGTTTCCATTAATATATTGCTAAATTAGATTTGCTAGTATTTTGTGGACTTTTGTATCTATCTCATTTTTTTGTAATGTCTTTATCTTATTTTTGGTGTCATCAGAATGTTGGCCTCTTAAAAAAGTGTTCCCTACTCTTATTTTTTAGAAGACCTTGAGTATTTATTAGCATTGTATAACATATAGTTATATAATTATATGCAATTAATTATATAATTAATAGTATCCATTAATATCATTTTATCTTTAATGTTTGATAGACTTCACCAGTGAAATCATCTGGTCTCAACTTTGTTGGGAGGGTTTTCATTACTGATTCAATCATTTTTTAGGATATAGTTTACTTAGATTTTCTAATTTCACATGATTCAGTTTTGGTAATTTGTATGTTTTAATAAATCTATCCATTTCTTCTTAGTTTTTTCATATTGTTCCTTCAATATACAATTCATTCACTCTACCCAGTTTGCCTGCCCGCCTCCTCCTTTCTTTCTTGTAACCACTAATTAGATTTTACTGACTTAAAGTCTATTTTTTGATTAATTTGTTTTCTTGATTATATAACACATATGCGTGAAATCATATGATGTCTTTCTTACTCTTTATGGCTTATCTCACTAAGCGTAATTCTAAGTTCATAAATCTTTGCAAATGACAGGCTTTCACTTTTGTTGATAACTGAATAGTATTCCATTGTGAAAATGTGTCGCATCTTTATCCACTCTTCTGTCTATTGTCACTTAGGTTTACAGGTTTTGGATATAATACATAAAACTACAATGAGAATTTTTTTTAAATAGATCTCTTTATATTACTATTGTTGTGTTTATAGCAAGTATCCAGAAATGGGATAATTGGAAATTTCCATTGCCGATTTTTCTGTCAAATGTCCGTACAACTTTCCAAAATGGTTATACTTATTTACACTCCAGCTAGCAGCACATAAGAATTTCCTTAAAATCCTTCCCAATTGTTGTTATTTCCAGTCTTTTGGATAATAGTTATTGTCACAAGTATAAGGTGCTACCTCATGGATGTTTTGGTTTGCATTTCCCTCATAACAAGAGATGTGGAACATCTTTTCATGTGTCTGTTAACTGCCTAAATGTCTTCCTTAGAGAAGTCTTTTCAGCTCTTTTGCTCATTTTTAAATTGGATTGTTTATTTTTCTGTTGTTGAGTTTTAGGAGCTGTTTGTGTATTTTGGAGATAAATCCTTATGAAATGTATGATGTATGAATATATTCTCTCATTTAGTAAGATACCTTTTAACTTTTAACTTTCTTTCACTATATTGAAGCTTTTCATTTTGATGTAGTCCCATTTGTTTATTTTGGATTTTATTTCCTTTGCTATTAGTGTTGAGTTTCTAAAGACATCTCTAAGGCCAATATCAAAGAGTACTTTGCATATTTTCTTCTATTAATTTATAGTTTCAGGAATTGCATCCAAGTCTTTAATCCATTTTGAAGTAATTTCTGTGCATGTTTTAAGGTATCGTCTAATCTCATTCTTTTACACTTCTTCAGTTTTCCAAAAAATATTTTTAATAGATTTTCTTTTCACCAGTGTATAATCTTAGCCCCTATAGTATAAATTAGCTGTATGTACATATGCATTTTATTTGTGTGTTGTGTGTATATGTATTTATAGGTATATATAATGTATTTATTTTCAAACTTCAGAATCTGTTCCATTGATTTGTGTCTGTTTTTATTCCAAGACCACTTGATCGCTCTTGCTTTGTACTAGAGTTTGAACAGTAAAGGAACATAGACACCTCCATCCCATTATTATTAATTTTTATCAGAATTGTTTCTGTTATTCAGGTTCTTTTTTAGTTCCAAACAAATATCATAATTTTTTGTTCTGTTTCTGTGAATATTCTCTTTGGGACTTTGATGGAAATTGAAGTACCTCTTTATATTACATTAGGTGATAGGGCCATTGAAATAATACGAATTCTTCAAAAACATAATTATGAAGTATTCCTTTATTTCTTTGTGTCTTCTATTTTCTTTAATTATATCTTGTAGATTTCAAGGTCTAGGTCTTTCATTTCTTTATTAAACTTATTCTAAAAAATTATTTTGGGGCATGAAATTATTAATGGTATTATTTTCTTGTGTTCTATTTTTACTTTTTATTACTTGCATAGGGAAATGCAATGGAATTTTGTGTGTTAATTTTGCAGGCTGAAACTTTCATGCACTCAGTTATTTTTTTCTGCAGTTTTTTCCTGAAATCTGTGGATTCCTCTCATTTCCCCTGCAAATAGTGATAATTTCACTTCTTGCTTTCCGATTTGTGTAATTCTCTGACATTTTCTTTAAATTTAATTATAACTTCCAGCACTATATTAAATAGTATTGGAAAGAATGAACATACTTGCCTTTTCCCCAGTCTTAGAGGAAAAGCTTTCATCTTCTCTCCATTGATTATGTTGGTGCTAAGGGCTTATTATATGTAGCCTTTCTTACGTTGAGGAATGTTCCATTTATACCAGTTTTTACAAGGACAACATCAAAAGTGTTTTGAATTTTTTCAAATGTTTTTTTTTTCTGCATTTAATGATATAATCATATGATTTCTGTTCTTCCTTCTTTGATGTGCTTTATTACATTCATTGACTTGGGTTTGTTGGTCTACCTTGCATACCTGGAATGTATCCCACATGATGCAATTTTTTTCTGAATAAACTGTATCCCAGTTTCACTGTGCAGATTTTTAGTTTGATTCAGTCCCAAATATTTAGTCTTACTTTGATTATTTTTGCTGTAGTTGCTCAATTATCAAAGATCTCTTTGAGGTTGATAGTCATGGAGCATTTTCCCCAGATTTTCCTCCAAATATTTCATGGTTCAGGTCTTATGGCCCAGTGTTTGATCCCTTTGATGCCTTTTGAGTCAGCTCTGTTTATGGTGCTAATGAATAGTCTGGTTTCTTAATTCCTTTCTTTCTTATTTTCTTCCTTCCTTCCTTCTTTTCTTTCTTTCTTTCTTTCTTTTTTTTTTTTTTATAGATGTTTGCCTAGTTTCCCCGACACCATCTGTTGAAAATACTTTTCCTTCTGCCATTGTATGTTCTTGGCTCCTTTGTTAAAGATTGAAGGTCCATATACACATGACATTGATTTTGCTTTCTCCATTTTATTCACTGATTTCTGTGTCTGTTTTTGTTCCAATACCATATTTTTTTAATGGCAATTGTTCTGCAGTATAATTTGAAGTCTGGTAATGTGATCGCTCTGCTTTTTTAAACGTTTTCCTCAGGATAGTTTTGGCTATTTGAGATTTTTTTGTGATTCCAAATAAACTTCAGTGTTGTTTGCTCAATTTCCTTAAAAATGTCGCTAATATTTTGATGTCAATTTCACTGAACTGTATATTGTTTTGGGTAGGATCACCGTTTTAATTAAGTTAATTAAGCCAATACATGGGCATGGAATATTCTTCCATCTCTTTGTGACTTCCATTGCTTCTCTGAAAGTCTTAAAGTTTGCATTGATGTCTTTAACCTCCTTCATTAAATTTGTTCCCAGATATTTGATCTATTTGGTTCTATTAAAAATGGCATTTTTCTTAATTTTCTTTTCCTCTATTTCATTGTTTTTATATAGGAATGCTACTGATTTTGAGTGCTGATTTTATGCCTTGCCATTTTGCCGTACTCATATATTGTTTCCAGTAGACTTTTGTGTGTGTGTGTGTGTGTGTGTGTGTGTGTGTGTGTGTGGTCTTTAGGATTTTCCAGGTAAAGTATCTCATTAGCAAACAGTAATACTTTAATTTCTTTTCCAATTTGGATTCCTTTAATATGCTTTTTTTTTTTTTTTTTTTGCTTTATTGCTATGACCAAGACTATCAGGAATTTGTTTAATAGCAGTGGTGAGATCTTAGGGAGAGACTTTCAATTTTTCAACATTGAGTTACATGCTGGCTATGCCTTTATTATGTTGTGCTTTGATGTTGAGGTATATTCCTTCTATTTCTATTTTGGTGAGGGCTTTTATCATCAATGTGTGTTGAATTTGTCAAATTATTTTTCAGCTTCTGTTGATATGATTATATAATTTTTTGTATTTTTTCTTTGTTGATGTGGTATATTACATTGATTTATTTGCATATGTTGAACTACCCTTATATTACTGGAATGAATCACACTATGTCATGGTATATTATTTCTTAATCTGCTTTTGAATTCGGTTTGCTGGATTTTTGTGCAGATTTTTACATCCATACTAATCAGTGATATTAGGCTATAATTTTCTTTTTTTTGGGTGCTATCTTTGGTCTGATTTGGGCATCAGGGTAAAATTTGCTTCATAAAATTTGTTTGTGAGTTTTCCCTCCTCTCCCATTTTGTGGAAGAATTTAAAGAGGTTGGGAATTATCTCTGAAAGTTTGGTAGAATTCACTGGTAAAGCCATTTGGACCTGGGCTCTTGTTTTCTGGAGAGATTTTTATTTACTGCTTCAGTGTCTGTGCTTGTGATTTGTGTGTAGAAGATCTCTATGTCTTCCAGTTCAGTTTTGGGAGATTATAGATTTTTAGGAATCTGCACATTCCTTCATGACTGAAGAATTTTTTTGTATATAATTGCTAATAATAGTCTCTCATGATCATTTGTATTTCTCTGCTGTCAGTTGTAATCTTACCTTTCATTTCTGATTCTTGTTATTAGGGTTTTCTCTTTGCTCATTTTTATGAGTCTATCTAGGGGTCTATAAATTTTGTTCTTTTTTTTTTCAAAGAACCAGCTCATAGTTTTAATGATCTTTCTGTGTGTTCCCTTAAAGACAGGTTGGGATGTGTCTCATACCCTATTGTTCTCTAGGGCCTGATCTGGAAGCTCCCAGGTGGAAAGCTGTGCTCTACCAAGCACAAGAGAAATTAGAAAAATAAGTCAAACATAGAAGAAAAGTCTGAAAAACAATTCAAGGAGCTCAAAAATGCAAGTGGTAGGTAGATATTGAAGCTTTAAATAAAAAGCTAACATATTCAGAATGTGAGGAATGCAATTAATGAGACTGAGTACTATTGAAAAAGAATTGATCAAATAGAAGAATAAATTAGTGAATGTAAAAATAGAAATGTATAAATAAACCAGGTAGAATAAAACATTAAATATTTAAGAGTTGGTATACCTGGTGGCCCAGTAAATAAGTCCATAGCCTCTAACTGGTGTGGTCCACAATATCGTGAGGATTTGAAGTATACTCAGGGGCTGCTTGAAGCTCCCTAGTCAGGGAGCAGTTTCAAAGTCTCACAATGCCTTTGTTTAGGACTGTGAATATTTACTTGATATATGTTGGTGTACCTGTGTTGGACATATGTATATGTGTATGTATACATGTATGTGTATATATATATATGTATGCAAACATGTAATATAGCATTAATATATAAGTAAATAAATCTCCCTGCTATACTGATCTCTTTATCATTATATAATGATCATCTCTTTTGCTGGCTTCTTTTTGGCTGGAAGTTTGTTTTACTAAATGTATAGCTATTTCTTATGTTTTAAATATTATCCACTGACTTGAAGTGCCATTTTTCATCTTTTCACTTTAAGTCTATATTTTTCTCAGTATCTTACATGAGTCTCTTGTAAACAGCATATAGTGTATATGCCTTTTGATTAGTGAATTCAGTCCATGTGCCTTCAGGTATTTAGGGGGATTATTGATAGATGAGGACTTGTTACTGCCATGTTGACTTTGATTTTCAGGTTTTGTCTATTAATTGCCTTGTTTAATTTTTTGCTAATTTTTTCTTTTATTTATGTAGAAGATCATCTTTCAGTATTTTGTAATGGAGAGCTTGTGGTAGCCAAGTCTCTTTTTTTTCTTTGTCAGGAAAAATATTTATTTTTCCTCCAATCAGAAAGAGTTTTGCAGGATATAGTAGCCTTGACTGGGAGTCTTTATCTTAGAATGTTTTGAACATGTCATTCCACTCTCTCTTGGCCTCTAGTATTTCTGCTGCAAAATCTGATGATATCTTGATGGGAATATTTGTGATATTACTTGCTTTTCCCCCCTAGGTACCTTTAATGTATTTTTTGGTATAAGACTTTAATAGTTTAACAACAGTGAATATTTGTATAGTTCTCTTTCCATTTTGGTAACAAAGAGTTCTTTTGGCTTCACTGGCTTTATACTTAATTCCTTTCCTTTGTTTGGGAAGTTTTCAACTATTATTTTGAATAGTCTTCATGTCCTTTTCTCTTTGTCTTTACCTTCTGTAATATTCATTAGTCTATGTTGTCTTTCCTAAGGGAGTCAGAAAGCTCTCTGTGTGTTTATTCACATTTTTTAAATGTGCAGGCAGTAATGGAGGTGAGCAGGCAGGCAGGGAGAGGAGAAAGAAGCATTTTGCTTATTTTTATTTATTTGTTCATCTTAGTTGCTGTCCCTGATATGGCATCACAAACCTGGATACTTGGGATGTTGTGAACCACACCAGGTGCAGGCTGTGTACACCAACTTTTAAAATATTTAATGCCTTTTCCCACCGGGTTCATTTCTACATTTCTATTCTTCAATTGACTAATCTCTTCCTCCATTTGATCAGTTCTCTCTCAGTAGTACTAGTCTCATTAATTGCATTCTTCACCTCCCGAATCTGTTAGTTTTTTTAAAGCTTCAATATCTACCTACTGCTTTTATTTTTGAGCTCCTTGAATTATCTTTCAGACTTTTCTTCTATGCTCAACTTACTTTTTAACTTCTCTTGTATTTTTCTGAATAGTTTTGTTGACATGTATTTTTAACTGGCATTTCTGAATGCCTTTGTAATTCATTGTACTCTTTTTCTGTGTTTTATTTTATCTCTTTTAGTTTCTTCATGATTGTTTTTTTGAATGCTTTATCACATAAGAAGATTTAATCCTCCTCACCTTCAAATTTGGTTTCTAGTGAATTGTCTTTGTCTTTTTGTAATGAAATGATACCTCGAAGAGTTAGAGTACCTTGTGTTTTCTTTTTTCTCATTTTAAAATTTTTTTTTTTCTAGTTCTAGGTATACGGTTAGGTTAATTTGTGATTTTTCTTGTTCCTGTGGCCTATATTGCTATAAATAATTTTCACAGTACTGTGTGGGACAGGGTACACATAATAATAGGTGCTATAGTTTTTGGTATTGGGTGAGCTTCTTTGTGTGTATTGCACAAGAGTTAACACTCCTATCTCGGATTCTAGACTTGGGTCTAAGCAGCCTATCTGGTGTGCTGTATTGGTGCTCTCTATTTCTCAGGCACAGACCCCAAGAAATGTGGGAAGGTGAGTATGGTCTTTTCTTTTTGCTATATTTCCTAACAGTATGGAGATCGGAGTCCCAATCTCAACCCATCCTCTTAGTGCTTTACTCACAACATGCTTGTGTGTGCCACCACATAGTCTTCACTCTCCTCACCTCGGGACTCAAGAGAGCTTTGCTTCCCTGTTGTTCCCAAACATCCACTGCCTCTGCAGTTATTCACACTCTCCTCTCACCTTCAATCACACACATACATGAATTCTCTCAGGTTTGCTCTTTAATGTAGTTCCTGCTGTTCCTCAAGTTTCTGGGGTGCCTCAGTCACACCAGCTTACTGTGGGAATCTCCACTGACCTTCCTTCAGTGAATAGCAGTTAGCTTTTTCTCCTAAAGTCAAAGCTAGAGATAATGCTTGGATATCATTTTAGCTCCAGTCTAAATTCCGGTAAATGTTTTAAAACATTTTCTCACAAGCTCACAGATTTCCACACGTGTTCAGAAAAACTTTAGTAATTTTCTGATTTAGAGTTGCTATTTATAGTATTCCAAATGTTTTTCGAAAATTATAATAAAACAGAACATAGGATTTTATAAATATAGATGGCACTGAAATCAATCAGTCCAGCAATAATTTTGTTACATAGTACTTTATTTGTTCACAAATAAATGTGTTCCTTCATTCTGTCTTACTTATCAATAACCTATCTTATTACTAAATTTTCTGAACTTTTATACCACACAATTCTCAATTATATAATTGTAATCCATTCACATGTAATGCATTTTCGTTGGCTATTCCAGAGCAAGTTTTCTCATTTTGTGAAATGACATAGCACATAGCACATTTCACTATACTTTCCACTTTTACTAAATTCCAAGGAAGACCAATGTCATCTTCCTCTTTAATTGTGGTAGTTTCCTTTATCGAGATACTCACATTATTAAATTTTCTATCTCTTCCTACTTTCCATTTCTGATATTTCAATCGATTTTAGTTATGATTATGTGTTTACCTTTTATCAATCCTTTTATAGTATAAGCTTTATTAAGACACTGATAAGAAGGATCTAATAAAGAAAGGTAGAGTTTATATGTTTTTTAATTAATGATTTAAATATAGATGAATTTTTTACTAAAGGAAAGCCAAGTGTTAATGGAAATTAGACTTTTCTGAAGATGATGACTAATAACCAGTAATATTTCTCCTGACCCAGAATGCATATAGGTGAAAACTTTGCTACAGAGATGATATTGAAATAATAAACTGATTACAAGCAGCATAATATGAGATGAAGCCAGGTAGAAATTTGGTTTTAAGGCACTATCACAAGAGGAGTCATGATGCACCTCGGTGACTACCTGGACATGAGGAATATTGTTAGTAAATTATTTATGTTCTAGTCTTTAACCTTCATGTATGTTTTTTCTTAATTTTTGTAATTATATGATCCCTTAAACATAAATTTAACCTTGATCATTAATTTGGTGACAGTTCATATAATGTTATACATAATGTATTATCTTCACTTATAGTATGATTTATTTGCTTTAAAATTTCAATTCCTGTACAAAAAAGGAAATTTAATAGAAAATTACCAAAGAGACCAGAGTGCCTTATTGGTTTAGCAGGCAATAAAATATTAATCAGATATCAGATAACCCAAGATTGATGAAAACTCTGTATTTCTTAAAGAACTTGATTCATGTAGCATTCATGACAAATTTCTCTATAAATCATATGCTTTAATATTTTTAGAGGGACTCCAAATTCACATATACACAAATGTGATTTTGTAAACCTATCATTTTCTTATATATTATAAAAGCACTTCTATATTTATATTGCAAAATCTTGCTTAAATGCTAGTGATTAGAATAGTTTACAACTAATTCATTGTTGCACATTCTGATAATTCCAACAAGTCTTGCTTGGTTTAGTATCTATCTTTTAAATATTATTTGACAAAACTAATTTCCAAAAAACTTGCCTCTTACAAAATAATTCATGAAAATGAAAATTAGAATGTAGGCAATGCTGACAATTATATCCAATATGTGGATGACAGTTTTATTCAATATGTAATATAACCACTGAAATATAACAATTAATATATACTATATGCTTTGTCTTGTATTTTGCTATAGTGTTTTTCTAGCGTACTTTTGATATTATATTTTGACTGCTAAATATTGGCTATCAGTAATTTTTAAGAAGGCTTTTAATTCAGTAAAATGTGTCTTCCAAGTAATTCAATAAAATCACTTCTATTTACAAAGTTATGCACAAACAATGAAAACTCCACATTTTAAAATCTGGTTCCTTCAAACAGAAGACTAACAGGGGCATTTATAGTAAAATAATCATTGAGGATTTTGTTTTCATTTCTAGATCTATTTCATTTACCTTGTTCTAGACTTGTATGACTATATATATTTCCAGGACACAAATAATACCCTAGAATTAACTGCTTAGTATCTGTTAACAAAGAGAGAAGAAAGTAGAATTTAATAAACCTGGAGGAAAAGCAAAATATCAGATAACTGAATAATCAAAAATAACCTCATTAGACTATGTCAGATAAATATCCATCAAGACTGAGCATACAGTGACCTAAGACTATTTGCAGACATGGACATAGATTTACTACTTATTTACTTAGAAAGTTTGCAGTGCCATCTTTTTCAAAAGCATAGACTTCACTATAAGCAGTACTTAAATTAGTATAGGTATTCCACATTTTATTTTTTCTTAGAACATTTTATCACAGAGATTGAGTTAAAGCTATTACACTGAAATTTTGATTTTTAAACCATTCCAAAATCATAAAGAAAGGAGTGAAATGCATTATTTTATGTGTAATATAATTTATTCCATTTTCATTTATAGGCAATATTGTCTTTGCAAATATAAAAATCTCACAAAATTTCATATTAGAAGTTAAGTTTGAGTTAAAAATTTCAAGGCCTTTTCCAAAGGAAATCTGGATTGCTTCCTTAACACTTTCCTGTAGGAAATACAATTGTGATATTATATCCATTTTCAGACATCAGATATACTGGGAAGTTATTGGTAAAAGTTGCATAAGTCTCTTAGAGGAAGACTTGAACTTTCTCCGGAAACAGTTAATATTTAATTGTATGTTGCTAAAAGTTAGTAAGTAAAGGAAATTATGATATCAAATAACAGACATTTCTGTGGATGTTAAACCTGGGTTGTATATTGTGCTATCTTGTGCTAGACCTTTCTTATAAGCTCAAGCTACATCAACACATATGTGTTGGTAATTTATTGAATAAATAAATAAAATAGGACAAAATAAATCAAATAGACAAATTAGCTAGTATTTATTCAAATGACATAGGAATTTACAACTAACGTGGTCTGGGAATGTAAGCTTTGATCTTGTACTTTAAGCAGATTGGTTCAGAAAGTGATCAGAGAAGTTAGACACAAGAATCAGAAATGTGGAATAGAATAGACGTTAGCATTCCAGAGAATATTATTGGGCAACTCAGTAACTGGAAATAAGACAAAATTTGTGGGAAAATGAGTGAAGATCTTGCCAAGCATCTGAAAAAATCAAGATGGAGCAAGAACAAAATACAATTTGGTAGTTTGTGACTACCAAATTTGGTAGTTTGGGACTACCAAATTTGGTAGTTTGGTGACTGAGATGCTTGTTCCATGTTATTTTATAGAATATGATCATCAGTATCCAACTCAAAATATGAGGCAATGTAATTTTGCAGGCAAAAATTCTTGTCATCTGCTTGGGCATGGGTAATTCAAGGGAAAATGAAGAAGCCATTTTTGCCAATTTCCTTACTTACAAATAGAGTGAGTAAAGGAAGTACAAATTCATTAATCTATCCATCTTTCTATTAACTATTCAGTCAACAGATAATTTTAAGCACCTACATTATCTAGGCACTCTTCAAATGCTGAGGAATGGTCCCTGAAAAAAAAGTCCCTAATCCCACTAATTTATATTGATGAGAAAACAGGCAATACACAATTAACAAACACAGAAAGATAAAATTCAACGTTTATTTTAGATGCGTTGGGGGAAAATTATCAGGTAATACATTAGAGAATTCTTAGAGTTATTTCTTTTAGCTGTGGAAATCCTCTTCCACTCTGAGAAAATAACATTTAAGGTAAGATCCACAATTTGAGAAAAAATAGATTAGTAGAATGACTATCTGGAGGTGAACATTTTCAGTTGAAGAAGACCAGGAACAATAGTTCTGAAATAGTTCTGAAACAGGAACTACTGTGACAATGAGTATCAGAAAAAAAGGTTAAAGAATCATAAGTGGAATTCATGAGAGAAGTTGGAAGAGATACACAAGGGAAAGAAGATACAAGATTTACTAGACTATGTAGTATTAGATTCTCTACCTAATGTTTATGTTCTAGTGATAAAGGAGACTTAGATTAAGACGGGAATTTCAGTCAAAAAGCTTGAGAAATTTCATGTTATTGGACTCTTTGAAGAATTGCTCCATCATAGTGTTATTAGGTTTAAGGAGTGTTTTAGTATGCATAAACATCTATATATAATACACGAAGTTTACCACCAACAGTCCAGTTCTATCTTTCACCTTATAATTGACCACTTTGGTATAATTTGACCACCCATTCTCTTCTGATAACACTATTTTGATTCTGTAAATTAAGTCTTTTTATTTTATTTAGTTCATTTGTTTTTTACATATACCACATATGAGTGAAGCTATTGATGTTTGTCTTTCTTCTTCTGACATGTTACTAAGCATAATTCCCTCTGGGTTCATCCATTTTGTTGCAAATTGTAGTATTTCATCATTTTAGTAGCTAACTAGTATTCCATTGTGTTTATAGGTCACATCTTCTTTACCCACTCTATGGGCATTTAGATTGTTTCCAGTTCATGATTATTAGAAGTAATATTGAAATAAATAGGGAATGTATGTATCAATTTGAATTTGTATACTTGTGTTTCTTAGATAAATATCCAGGAGTTTGAGATGAAACCATATGAAATCACAAGTCTCAATTTTTGATGAATCTCTATATTACTTTCAATGAAAGTCCACAAATAGTGTATGAGGGATCCTTTTACTACATCCCTGGTCAACAATTTGTTATTTCTAATCTTTTGAACAGTAGCCATTCTCAAAGGTGTGGATGATATCTCCTTGTTTTTATTTCAGTTTCCCTAACAGAAAGTGATATAAGGCATATGTTCATGTGCTTATTGACGTTCTTTATGTCTCTATGGATAAATAACCATAAAAACTTCTGACCATTTAGGTGAATTTTTTGTTGAATTTATGCATTATTTATATCTCTTGGATATTAATCTTATCAGAAGTATCATGTGCATATATTTTCTTCCACTCAGTAGATTTATCTTGATTATCTTTTTTTAATCTGTGTGTAGAGAGCTTTTTAGTTTGATGTAGTCTCGTGCTTATTTTGACTTATTTTCCCCTTGTCATTGGATTTGACATCACAAAGATGGCAATATTGAAGACTGTATTGCTTGTATTTTACTTTAATGTATTTTATTGTTTTAGGTATTTCACTGAATTCTTTCATACATTTTGAATTTATTTTGTATGGTGCTAGATAGTGGTCTAGTCTCATTTATTTGCATGTGGCTGCCCATTTTCCCCAACACCATTTATTGAAGAGACTGTCTTTGCTTCATTGTATGCTCTTGATTCCTTTGTCATAATTACTTGTCCATATATGTGGGGGATTATTTCTGTATACTCAGTTATGTTCTATTGATTTCATGTCTGTTTTATATTCAAATACCATGGCTATTTGATGACTACTGCTTTGTCGTATAGTTCAAAGAGTCAGGAAACATGATGCCTTCATTCTTTTTCATTTTCTCAAAATTGTTTTTGCTTTTATATTTCCTGGATAAATTTCATATTTTTAACTTTGTTTCTGTGAAGAATGTCTTTGGGATTTTAATGAATTTGGCATTAAATCTGTATATTGTTTCAGGTAGGAGGGCCACTTAAAAATATTATTTCTTCCAATCAATGAGTACAGAGTATCTTCCATTTCTATGGGTCTTCTTCAGTTTATTTGAACAATGTTTTGTAGTTCTCAAAGTACAAGGTTTTCACTATTGATTAAGCGTATTACAAGATTGGATTGTTTCTCTTTGTTTCTTTCTTTGCTTTGCTTTCATGCTCTTTTTCTTCCTTCCTTCATTCTTTCATTCCTTCGTTATTTCCTTCCTTTTCTTCCTTTGTTCATTCCTGCCTTCCTTCTCCTTCTTTCCTTTCTTCTGCCCTCTCCATTTCATTTTTCTATCCCTCCCTTCCTTTCTCCCTCCCTCTTATCTATTCCTCTATCTGCATTTCTGTATGTCTTTCGTATTTCTCTTTCTTTTTCCTTTCTTTCCATCTTTCTTTTTTCTTCTTTCCTCCCTCCTTCCCACCCATCTGTGTGTCTCTTCTTTCTCTGTTTATTTCTCTCTCTCCTTCATTCTTTCTTTCTCTCCTTTGAATTGAAAATGGAAATTTTTTCTCTGAATTCTTTTTCGGATTATTTGTTAATTGCGTATAAAAATGCAACACATTTTGTGTGTTAATTTTGCATCCTGCCACTTTTTGTGTTTGTTTTCTAACAGCTAATTACTGAACTCTTTGGATATATATAATATACACATATATTCATAACATTTGCAAATAGTGATAGTTTACCTCTTGTTAATTTGGATGTAACTTTTATGTCCTTATCTTGTCTAATTACACTGACTAGGGCTTCCAAAGCTATATTGAACAATGGTGGTGAGAGTGGATACCCTTGCCTTTTTTTGTAATCTTAAGAAAAGTAGCTTTCAAGTTATCCCCATTGAATATGATTTTGGATGTACGTTTGTCATAGATAATCTTTCTTCTGTTGAGGTATGTTCCATCTACACATATTTTTAGAGATATTTTTATTTTTACATGAGTATGTTGACTTAAAACATGTTTTTCTGCAACTATCTAGATAATTATATATTTTTTATTTTATCATATGATTTTATTTTAAAAATAATAATGATTCTGATATCAAATTATAGGATAACTAGCATTTATATCAATATATTTTTATTTTAATGGACATGATCAGAGCGTAATTTAGTGTTCACAAATTGGGCATAGTAATCATCTATTTGAGTATTTTATAAACATGCTATTATAATAGTTACTAATAACTGCTTTAAAATTTACAGCTTAGTGCTATAAAATGAGATTTCTAACAATACAGAGTGCAGATATAGTATAACTGTCCCTAACTCTAAATATAATAGTGGTTGAGGTTAGGGAATAAAAATATTAAGAACAGTCCAAAAATCTATCCAGATCTATCATGTGATTCAAATTAAGATTTAAATTTTAATTCCAGAGATTAAAAGTCTTGTCCTGTCATTAACTACTTTTAAAAATCTTGTTTGAATTTATCATTCTCATTCTCCCCTTTTCTCTCTCTTTTCTCTATCCATCTATATATCTTTCACATGCATACACTAAAGAGCAATTTATTTCTATTCTTTTGTATGCTTTTATCTGCATATCCAGGGCTAGAATTATAAAATCCTACTACTCTTCTTCAGAGATGGTGTGTTTGATAAATTATTTATTTTTAATTAAAGGCACTAAAGCACCAATTCAATTAATTAAATTAAGGTAAAATGTACTGTTTATGCTATATATTCCAATTTTGCTAAACACATATCAACAGCTCAGAGAGCTTGGCTTGATATTATCTCACTCATAATATGATACAGAATTAAATATATACTCTGAACTAGGTGTATACAACTATAAAGTTCTTTTATATAAAAGTTTAACCTAATAGTAAATATAGAGGAATATAATTAAAAGAATGTGCAGACTATAATTGTTGCTTGATTATTTTATTTGCATGGAATTTGTTTTTCCCAATAATGAAAATAATTCTCTTGTTACAACTCTGTGACTTCTAGAAAATTTATGGAGAAGAGTAAAAGGAATGATTTTTTATTTATTTTTAAAAAATATTTGTATTGATAAGGCATTGCATGATAACTTAAGTTTCAGGTGTGCAGCATTATAAGTCAACATCAATATATATTACATAAAGTTCACCACTAACACTCCAATTCTACCCTTTACCATAAAGTTGACTCATTTTTTTTCCAATTTGTCTCAGTTTTCTTCTATTAACCACTAATTTGGTCTTATAGACTAAACGTATACTTTTGTTATATTTGGTTCATTCATCTGTTTGGTTGCTTTGTATAGCACACATAAGTGTAGTAATGTGGTGTTTGCTATTTCCATGTGACTTATTTCACTAAGAATATACCTTCTAGGCTCTTTCCTTTTGTTGCAAGTGGCAGGATTTCATCTTTTTTAAATACTTTATTATGTGTATATATTCCACATCTTCTTTGTCCACTCATCTGTTGGGAGGCAGTTTGTTTTCAGTTCTTGGCTGTTGCAATAATGCTACAGTAACACAGGATGCATATCTTTCCTTGATTTACTGTTTTTGTGTATGTGGGGTCGCCAGAAATTAGGGAATAATGGGGTCATAAGGAATTTCTACCTTCAACTTTTTGAGGAATCTCCATTCTGCATTTTATAATAAATTTTTTATATATAAATTTCTTTGAGAAATGTTCCTGACATAAGCTCTTATTTTATGCACATGTATATATCCATAGGATACATCTAAAAGTAGAGTTACTTAACCACGTTGCATATATTTCTAATTTTTTATCTACTCTCACTATTCATATGAAAGAATACTGCCAAATTGTACTCTACCAGAATATTCAAATTCTTGTTTTTTCCACGCCAACATTGAACATACAGTTTTCCAGATATTGCTTTTCAGATGGTTTGAAATGATGCTTTTTATTCGTAGATTCTATATTTGTGAGCTTGCCTACTCACTAAAATTTATTTGTGACTCCAAAATCACTAGTCATGGCACTTTGTTGAACATGCTTAGAGTGGCAAATATTTGAGTCTTGCTACAACACTTTCCAAGCTGAAGAAGAAAATGGTGACATGCTCTGCTTTCTTGTTTCAGATCTCATACAATAAGTAAGTAGAAATTTTTCAGTCTATATTTTGCCATGTTTTCCCCATCTTTGTATTTGGTGAATTATTCTTGTGCATTATTTATTCTAGAAATGCAATGTTTATTTACGCTGGAATCAAGCAGGTAATGTTAATAATATTTATACAATATTTGTTGTGCATCCCTGAATAGAAAGTTTTTCCACTTTCTTAGTTATATGTATCGCTTCATGTCTCATCTTGATCCAATCCCTTATTATCATCTTCAGAATCTCATGATGATTGTTTTCTTTTACTGAAATGTAGAATAACCAAGTAGATACTATTGTGGTCATGACTTAAATTACTCTATCATCTAAACTAATCGGTGTTATTGTTATAAATATTCTGTTTTTAGATGTCTGTATCTTTATGTCATGACCTTTGTGTGCTATGTATAAAGATTTATTTTTCTGTAATTGTTCTTTTATTATAATAATTCATATGAAGTATTTTTATATCTTATATGTCTATATTTCCAAGAGGTAACTAAATATTTAGACATAGATTTTGTTGCGTAAACCTAAAAAACTTTAGATGTTTTTCTATTTCTGGAGTCATCTTATTTTATCCCTATGTATTGATATATACCTGACACACTTTTTCAGAGAAAATAGAAATTCCCTAATATGATGTGACCCTCTTATGAGTCAACTTTTCAAACTGTGTTGGAAATGTATAAATGATTGCTGTACCTGTTTGAATTTTCTATAGTTAACCTACATTCAATATATATTTTGGTGCGTCCTCTTTGTGTTTTCAAATGTTCTTCAGCACATTTTTACTCTGAGTTTCATGCACTTCCATAAAAGCATAGATCTTTTAATACCTTTTCTTTAAACTTGATCCATCTTCCTTTTATTGTATTCCAAGCATGCATTTCATCATTTCAAGTCTCAGGGAGACCAGTTGGATTGTATATAATTTCTCTCTCTTAGAAGTTTAAATTCACCATGTCACCCATGATCCGTATATTAAGCGGTAAACATATTTTGCCTGAAGACTTCCACATGCCTTTTTTAAAGTTTCTCCTTTGAGTTATTGGACTTTAACTCTATTACTAATATTCTTGTCAGACCAAGAGAGGCAGTAAATATAAAGCAAACTTAACACATTTTACTGCTGTAACTTTCAGATCCACCTATTCTGTGAAAAGAAAATTGTTTCCTTAATATGATATCTTTTCTACTTGCCATATTTTTATTTATCAACACAATTCTTTAAGTCAATGAGACTTTTCATCTTAGAGGTTAAAAGAAAAAAATATAATTATTTCTTTCCACTTATTTGTTCTGTCGTAATGGAGCAATTACAACTACATTTTTGTTTTGTTCTCCTGTTTAGATTTTAGTTACTTCACTTCCTTATCCTGACATGATTCAGTAAGCACTGACTATTTTATTGGTGCTACTTTATATGTAAATATGAATTATAGAAGTTAGCAAGCAAGAACCAAAGCAGTTGTCAAAATATGTGCTAGTTCTAAGGATGCTAAGACTAAGGATACCAATGTTCTAAGGCTTATACAGCCTCGGGCACTATGCACATACATAATATAATTTCAGAATCACTTGAATCCCAATGACTACTTTCCAGCTTTCTCCAGTGACTTTCACTTCTTCATTCTTTGAGTTTTGGTGATAAAATTCACTTAACCAAATAAAAACTTGTCTCAATGAAAGTAGTGTGATTTTGTATTTTAGTACTTGTACTTTTGAGTGATCCTGCTAAGTTCCAAATTCTAAACCTACACTTATATTCTGGCTTTTTTGGAGAATTTATGAAACCACTTAAAAAAACCCCTGTGTATAGGGTTCACAAATGGGATGAGGTGTCATGTTCAAAATATCTGACACTTCAAAGAGTGAAAATCCTGATGCTTTCAGAATAACACGTCTCAGAGCAGAATCTTGGGGATCCCTGGTGTGTCAGTCATAACATATTTAATAGTGGGGGATTACACATTCTGGAGCAACTGTGATAATATGCTTAGTGTGCTTTGACAGTTATTTGACCCAATTGGTAAGAAAATATTTCAATATTTTAGTTGACTCAGCTACACTGGAGTAACCAACAATTGTCACTAAAATTAAATTACTTATATAATATCATTTCCAAATACATTTTTCTAAGGAGAAGAGCAATAATGTCATAAAGGATAAAAGGAAAGAGATATGCAAATTGATCATAAGGCTGAGGAAGAATTGGTTCCCCTCAAACATCTGTTGCCTATTTCACAGATAATCAGTGAGCACATCACCAACATTGCCACAATCTTATATAGGTTGTTCCTGTGACACGATCCTTGTTATGATTTATTCTCTTTGTTATTGCCTGAGTGTGACTCTTCAGGATTCCAAAAGACTTTATGAACTACCAATTGCTTTTCTACTAGTGTCCTTTCCTGCTTACTCAAATTTATCTAGCTCACTACTGAGATTATTAATATTAAAGAATCTTACATTAGTACTGGGTTATTGGTGGTAGTCAAACCAACTGAAATACTGATGATTGATTATTTTCATTGTTGAAAATATGCTGTAATCCAAAGTTAGGCCTTATATATGGAAGTAGAGAATTATCAGAGGATAAATTTAGGTAAAAGATAAATCTTAACTTTTAAGACTCTTTCAAATACTCCTAGTTAACCCAGTGGCTTCAGTTTTAGCTATACATTGATTTGCGAAGTAAAGATTTTTTTTGTTTGTTTTTTTCCCAGGATCTGAAATTCTTAATTTTTCTTAGAATGTGTTTTGAGAAATTTTTAAAGTAATTGGTATTTTTTAATTTATTGAAAGACTTTGCACTATAACATTATATATGTTTAAGGTTTGCATCATCATGAGTCAACATCTGTATATAATATATATTAAGTCACCACCAGCAGTTCAAGTCAATTGTTCACTGTTGAATAGACCCCTTTTGCTCAAATTTCCTATCCCTCTTCCTCTTCCCTTCTGGTGACAACAATTTGATTCTATAGACTAAAAGTCTTTTGATTACATTTGATTCATGTGTTTGTTTCTCTGTACACTACACATGAGTGACTTACATGATGAGTGTCTCTTCTGACTCATGTCACTAAGCGTAATTTCCTCTTGGTCCATCCCTGACTAATTCCTAAAGAATAATTCTTTCTCCTTAGAGAAGTCTCAGGAGTATAGCCCGGAGGACAGAATCATATTCCAGGTCATGATTTATCTCAGTATGAAGTCATTAATTTGTGAAGTAGAGGGTGGTTAGTCAACAAAGACTTGCTGTGAGAAAACAGTAGTCTCCATATTAAAAAACTGCATAAATAAAATCTTTAAGAGTGATTTCTAGCCAACTAATTTATACCTCAAATTAATATATTGGAAGCTTATTGAGATTTTCAAGATAATCATATTGAAGTAGAATGGGACTTCAGTGCTCTGCATTTTATTCTTATAACAGTTAAATGAAATACTTTATGTAAATTATATTACACAAAGTAGGCACTTACTGAAAGAAACTGTTTATTGTTATTATAACTATTAAAAACATAGCTATTATTATTCTCTTTTATCACTCCTCTTCCTCCTTCTCCTCCTCCTAGTACTCCTACTATGGAGAGCAGAGATGAGTTGTTTCCCAAATAAATCCGGTGACTACCTAAATAACACTTTAAGGTTTGTTTCCTATATGCTGCAGCACATAACAGTTTGTATGTTCACAGTTCTTTTGGATCACTGAATGCTTTTTACCTAAGGCAAAAAAATGTAATACTGATTCTGCTATAAGACTGTGTCTCTGAAAGTCATCCATTCCACCCACCATGATGTGATCTACTTACAGTATAATAGTATTATTTCACCAAGAGATGATCATCATTTATTGACTTTTAGTGTATACTTCAGATGTCCAAATCAAACTAGGGCCTTATTAGAGAGTGAATTGTTACCAGAATTTTGGTGAGAGATCCCAGCAGAGAATTGTTAGAAATCCAGCATCAGGGAAGGTATTAGATCAAGAAGAAAGAGCAGGGACGTCATTCCAATGAAAATTTGGTTTTGTTTTTGTCATTTAAGTCAAGTATCAGGTATGAATATGGACAGGGGACAGGGTTGTGAACGTATAGATGAATTCAAATGTTGAAACAGCTTGTTTATGGTGCAATATAATCTTAAATTAATGACTGTAAAATCTGACTAACTGTAACATTTCAGAAATTTCATCATTGCTGTGTGCTGAAAAAAAGAAGTTACCCCTTACGTGTCAACATTCTGCCTTTTATTTTTTCTTGTTTTTGACAAAACTTAATACAGCATCTCTTTTACCCAAATATTCACTCCAATATTAATGGAATGAATGTTATGGTGTTGAAATTATTGGACAAGAACTAATTTGTTTTGTGGAAATTTTCTGAAATCAATTAAAACAGCTCATGCTGGCTTTAAACTACCTTCAAATTTCTTTGTTTAACTGATGTTGCAAATTTTATTTTGTTCCTTTTGGAAAAGTGGGTCTGTTGTATTCATAGCCTGTCTGTGTTTAAGCTTGAATTTATGCCTTCTGTTTTGCTGAAAAGGAGAATTGTTAATGTTCTCTTTCCAGTATGTCAAAATATGAAACCATTGCCTATCATTTGATTAATTATCTAGAGCCTTCACGTGCTTCTAACGGGTATCCTGCTTATTTAGGTTTTTTCTGTAGGCTGCATTTTTTTTTTTCCAAAAATTCCCTGAAATGTGATAGACCTACATTTTAATGTACATGCCTTTGTCTAGTGCTCCACCTGATCATTTTTGGCAATTTCTTTGTTCAGAACTTGGCTCAGTTGTATCTTGTAAAAAGCAGGAAAGAATTTCTGACTCATAAAATTTCTATCACACATATGAGCACTGGGTTAAAGGAAAAAATAAATCATCTTTATTCATTTAGAAATTAAACTACCGATTCAGTTTTAAGTTCTACTTCTGCAGAACTTAATATACTCAATGATTATTGCAAAGAGGAGAGCAATCTATTCCCTTAGATGTAATCAAACAAATGCAGCTTTGAATTTAGAGAGATTTGAGTGCAAATCTGGTCTCAAACATTTTGACGCTGTGTGCCTTCTTTTTTAGGCAAGTACTTAATATGCACAAGCCCTCATATTTCTAAATCAATAATATGGCAATAACTTGTCTTAAAATATATTTTATAGGTAAGAAATATTGTATAGAAATTACTTGACGAATAATAGTTTCCATTATGGTAAGTATTATTTACAAAGAGATTATTATGTAAGAATATAATGTTCTTCAGAGTAATATTCCTGAAAGCAACCTTGTAATGTTGTGTAATATAACAATTTGATTTCATTTTGTTACAATATCACAAATGCAGATTGTATGACTTTATTAATAATTCATTAATGGTTTATTGTCTATGGCAAAATTTACCATCTCTCTTAATCTTTGATTTTGTGAAGTACCTAAATGAATAAATGACTTCAAGTTTGATGTTTTGAAACACGAACATGTGGAAGGAATAAGGCAAGGAGATGTCATAATTATTGCTGATGCTGTGCATCTCTTGAAAACTCCACCACTGAGATATGAGAAATTCTTTGGCATGGAATGAGAGACTACAGTATCAGTAGCAAAGTATCAAAGTACCATCAATATTCTGTGGCCAGTAAGCCCACATCACTATAGGGATTCTGAAACTCTCAAATTCTATTGTGATTCACATTGCAAATATTAGAAATACTGCCGTTTCATCAGTTGCATTTGATGTATTAATCACCTAGGTGGATTAGTATTGTGCTTACTAGTTGAAACATCTGTGCATTGCCTCTTAATTTCCATTTATTTCTCTGTGAACCTTGAAATGTACCTCTTCTTTTAAAAGTCCCCAAATTATAAAAAAAAAATTTGGATTGCAAGTATCATTTATTTTCTTTTAATTAGATAAAAATACACTCAAGAGAAAATTTGAAAAACCATTAATTTAACAATCTGTATCCAAGTACATCTAGCTAATGATTACAATCCTGTGCATGTATGGGTAATGCCATTAATGTGAAATATTTCAGAGACATCTGCAGTATGATATTAGTAACTATTGATTGATAAAGTACCTAATAGCAAATATCAACTTCAAATTCAGTAACATTTTAAGTTGTTTTATTTAAGTCACAATAAATTCTCAGTGCATTCGAAATAGTGCACATGAATCTAACATATTTATTTATAAAAAGTTATAATCAGTTTATGAATGGATTCATCTATCACTGGTAATATACCTGGCTGCCTATGGTTCACAGTCTCATATTTAGAACTAATATATAAAACAGACTTAAAACACCTCAAAATTCTTTTTTAAGTATATTTTATATTGAGGCAACTTTGATTTTAAATAGAACATGACTTTTAGATGTGCAGGTTCACACTTCATAAATCATGCAGCATAATATGCTCACCACCAAATTTCTAAGTTTCCACCTCTGTCTATTGGATGTCCACAACCCTTTGCTTCAATACTTTACCCCACAACCCCTTTAGTAAACTTTGTTCTGTTGTCAAGTGTCCAAGGGTTAGTTAGGTTTTTTCTTCTGTCTGTGCATTTGTTTCATCTTCTTATGCTTCATATATGAATGAAATCATCCAGTATCTTTTCCTCCTTCAGATTTATTTCTCTTAGAGTAGTATCTTCTAGATCCATTCATGTTGTTGAAATAGTGAGACATCATTTTTTCTTTTTTTATCTGAGAAGTATGTCATTGTGTGTATATATAACATCTTCTTCAGCCAATCATTTGTCCATGGGCACTAAGGTTGTTTCTATTTCTTGGTTATTGTAAATAGTAGGGATTTAAATTAGTGTTTCATATTCTTTGGAAGATACCTAGATTTGGAATTGCTGGATCATATGATAGTAATATTTTAACTCTTTAAGAAACCTCAATGCTGTTTTCCAAAGTGACTGTACCAACTTACATTCCCACCAACAGTGTATATGGGCTCTCTTTTCTCCACACTTTTGCTGATACCTATTATTTTTAGGTTTCTTTTTAATATAAGCCATTTTTCACATGTGTGAGGTGAGAGCTCATGATGGTTTTATGTGCATTTCTCTAATAATAACTGATCATGAAAATTTTACATGAACCTGTTGGTTATCTGTATGTATTAATTGGAGAATTATCTATCTTCTCTTCTCTCCATTTTTTTCATTGGATTGTTTGGAGTTATTTTTGTTTGTTTGTTTTGTTCTTTTTCTTTTGTCATGAAATTGTACAAGTTTCTAATAGATCTTGGATATTAAATATGATTAGTAAATATCTTCTTCCATTTATTTGGCTGTTCTTTTGCCCTAATGATAGTTTCTTGCACTATGCAGAGTTTTATTTTCATGTTGTCTCATTTGCATTTTTGTTTATTCATTTCTGTTTTCTTTGCCACTGGAGTCTGGTTCCCAAAGACATTTCTAATGCTTATATCGCGAGACTTGTTTCTTATGCTGTCTTGTATGTATTTTATCATTCCGATCTTATATACACATCTCTAACCAATTTTGAATAAATTTTTGTATGTGGTGTTAGTGATCTAGTTTCATTCTTTTGCATGTGTCTTTCCAGTTTTTTCAAACACCATTTGTTAAAAAGACTTATCTTTACCATTATATGATATTGGCTCCTTTGTAAATTAACTGATCATATATGTGTGTTTATTTCTGGGCACTCAATTATAACCAATCTTTGCTTTTAGTCCAGTTCCATAGTATTTTGATATTGCTATCATTTTTAGCAGAGTTTGAGTACAAGAGTATGATAACTTCACTTTTGCGCTTTTTTCTCGTTACTGCTTTGGCTTTTCACAGTCTTTTGTAATTCCATAGAAATTTTTAAATGGCTTGGTCTTTTGTTTTTTAAACGTCAATGGAATTTTTATAGGAATTGCATTACATTTGGAAATTACTTTAGATAAAGTGGACATTTTAGAATTTCAATTCTTCCTATCCATGATCATGGAATATTTTTTCCATTTATTTGTATCTTCTATTTCTTCTAACAATGTCATAGTTTTTATTGTACAGGTCTTTCACCTCCTTTATAAATATATTCCCAGGTATTAATTATTTTTGTTTTAGTTGTAAATGGAACTGTTTTCTCAAAAGCTTTTTCTTATAGTTCATTATCTGGGTATAAAAACACAACAGATTATTGTATATTAATTATGTATCTTGTTATTTTACTCACTGATTAAATCTGATAGTTTTTAGTGGAGTCATTGGAGTTTCCCATGTATTTTACCATGTTATCTGCAACAGTGATAGTCTTGCTTATTATTTTCTAATTTGGATTTCTTTTTCTTCATAACTAATTTTTCCTGCTACAACTTCTAATACTATGATGACTAGTCCTGATGAGTACAGACGTTCTAGTATGGTTCCTAATCTTAGAGGAAAAACTTTAAGTTATTTACCATTGAGTATATTAGTTATGAATTTATCAAACATGGTCTTTGTTTTGTTAAGCATATTCCTCCTATCCCAATATTATTAAAAGTATTCATCATTCATGGATGCTGAATCTTGTCAAATGCTTTCTCTGCATCTATTCATTTGATTTTTATCCTTCGTGTTGTTGATGTGATTATATTAATAAATTTGTATTTGTTGAACCATTCTTGTTCCTCCAGAATAATTCTCACTTGATCATAATATATGATCCTTTTTGTTGTTTTATTTAATTTTGTTTGCTAATACTTTGTTGAGGATTTTTGTATCTCTATTAATCAGAGATATTGGTCAGTTTTTTTTTTTTTTGTGATGTCCTTGTCTGTTTGTAATATCAGGGTGATGTGTATTGGTAGTATTTCAGCTTTTTCATTCTTTTGGAAAAGTTTGAAGATAATAGGTGTTAATTCCTCTATGAAGCTTTGGTAAAACTCTAAGGCAAAGCCATTTTATCCTAAACTTTTATTTTTGGGAAGATTTTGATAAGCTCTTCAATTTTCTTGCTTTTGATAGATCTGTACAGATTTTCTACTTATTCCTGATTTAGTTTTGGTGAGCTATATAATTCTAATAGTTTGCCTATGTCCTCTAGGTTATACAATGCACTGGCATATATATGTTCATAGTCATCTTTTATGATGCTTTGTATTTCTGAATTACGTGTTATAATTTATTGTCTTTCATTTCTGATTCTAGCTATTAGATAATTTTCTCTGTTTTTAGTGGCTCTATACAGATAGTTATTAATTTTGCTTATATTTTATGAATAAGCTTTTGCCATAAATTCTTTCTGAATTGTTTGTATCAATCACTACTTCATCTTCTAGTTTCTACCATGAGTAAGAATCAGTAGGAAAAGAAAAAATTCCAGGAAACAAAAAATTTCACTAGCTGCCATTTTCATTTTATCTCAGGTAAAATCACTGAGATATTGGTCCCTCAAATTCTCACAGAGTTGTACCAAGTTACTTGAAAACTTTCTGATAACTCTAAAGTTACTTTGCTTAGATTTTCTATTTATTTTCATCAGTAGAGTTGGTCTAATATAAGCTAGTCCATCATATCTAAAAGAAAAGTTACAAATATAACATCTTTTTGTAGCTTAGTTATGGCCTGTCTACAATAATATGAAAAAAAAACCACAATCTTTCCATTTGTTTGACATCAAGATTTATTCTTAACTAAATAGCATTAGCTATTTTTACTTTTTCTGTTAAGATTGTTTTTTTTTTCTCCATTTGGCATTTTCTTTGCAGAATGCCTGCATTATCTATTCTTATTTTCAAATGTAGAGAGCTAAACTGAAATTTTAATGCGCACTTGAATAATAGAGAAAATAGCCGAATTCTAATTCTGTTACTTAAACTTGAAGTTCTATTTCATTAGGAGACCTTTCTGAATCCTTACTAAGGATATTGGTCTACTTTCACTTTTTTTTAGTCTACCCTTATTTTATTTATTATAGACATTTTCACATATTAGCTATTTTAATTACTTTTATTTCTCTACCATTAAGAGTATGTAGCTATCCAAAGTGAGAGATGAGGGCATTTTTAAAAAATCTTTACTTTTGACATATAGCTGAAGTGAAACATATTTATGGAGCAATAAGTAACAAAATTTCTGTACAAATTCGAGTTTAATTTGTGATTCATTGAAAATACTCTTTCCCTTCTACAGCTATGCTTAGGTATTTAACAAGCAGGATTAACTTAGATGTATCTTTTAATTTTCTTTTTTAAGGAAAGTTTCAGGCTAGAATAAAGGTGAGTAGGCAGGCAGAAAGGAAGGGAAAAGAAGAAAAAGCATTTATTTATTATATTTACTTGTTCATCTTTATTTACCCCACCCTCTCACACCAGTGTATGACCCCTAGTCTTTGGGCTGTATGTGGACTATACCATCTGGATACCATGGATTCAACAACTAAGCCACAAGGGAATGCCTAGGTATACCTTTTAATTATACTTTATTTCACTAAGTGGTATATTTGAAACCTCATTCTACAAAGTCCTCCCAAAGATTCTAAAAGTTGATGACTCACAGCACATCAAATAATTGTTTCTATATGAAAACAAACACATAATAAATAATAAAGCACGTACATGAAATATGCTTATTACATTTTAAGATAGGGATAGAAACATTTTAATTTATTCCTCCCAAAAGATATATTTTCTTTTTCTCATTTTAGAATCTTCTAACATTCATTTCTGTAGATTGATGACTATTTCCTGAATTTCCAACAATTTATATTTACCTGAGTAAATATAAGATATTTCTTATAAGCTAAATGAATGCATCCACTGAAACAATCGTGGTAAGAAAGTGATAAATTCTATATTGTTAAAACATAATTTTTATAAATACTAAAATGTGTGGCCTCAAATTGAATATAGCTCTACATTTTCAAAAACAGATGTTTATATGCAAGATATATTTGAGTTTTTAAATTATTGCTACTGAATGAAGTTTTATAGGGACTACTTCAGTATTTACTAGTGCTTTGAGGGTGTGAATTCACTGGATTACTCTTTCTTGCTAAATAGAGATGACTTTGTTATTTCTGATTTGTAACATTAAAATGATTAAAAAATTAACACCTTGAAAATTGTTTCTAGCTTTAACTGAGATGTTATTATCCTTTATTTTCTCCACTTAGGCAAATTGGGGAAATTACTTTTTTAAATATAATGTTTATTTTTATAACATCCCAGTTCCTCTGACATATCCTATAATTTTACTTGTCCCTTTTAAATATTAAAATTAGGATAGTGACATCTGTGTCCAAAACAAAGATAAAATTAACAAGCAAAAAAATTAATACTCTATTATCACTTCTGATTATACACTGTTGCTACAATTATACTTCTCAAGAGTTAAGCAAAGGGAGCTGTACTTATATTGCAAATATAGGTAATTATTAATTATTAATCTTATTAAGACATATATATGTTCTCTACTCTTTTAAAAGATACTCTTCTAGCATGTCCCTTGTTCAAATCATTATTTTATAAGTATCTGTGAAACTGAACTTTATGGTTCACTTACCAATGCAAACATAAGCTTTTATAATATACTCAGGCTCTATTTCTTGCTACTTTTAAACTTCTACAGTTGCATTTTGAAATTGTTCAAGTTTTTATTTACCTGAAGGATTGTGTTACTATTAATGTCTATTATCATTTTGTTTTGGATATTTACTTTGGTGGATTTTATATTCTATGTTAATTATAACCCTGAATTTTAATAGTGGAAACTACCTGGCTTTCCTCAGCCCTGAGGTTCTTTCTTGGGTGTTGGATGTTGAAGATCTTTTTCCTCAAGCAGCAAGTCAACTCTCAAGATTCTCCAAGACAAAGTAGAATGGGATTTGGTGGGTCCTTGATAATTCCTGCAAATGGGAGACCATATGAGAAACAAGCAGTATTCTTTTCTATACTGCAAAAATCTGAGCACGTTCCAGGAGGGGCTCTCTCATTTAAACACTGACTGCTGCAGGCTGCACCTGCTTTGAAAAATGTGGCATTAGTTTTCCCTCTAGTGGTGGTTCTCTCTAGGAGCAAATAAAGGAATTCTGAGAGCATATCAGTTACTGGCCTCCATAGTTTCTTTCTGATTCAGTAAAGCGTGGTTAAGTTCCCAAGATAGGTAGCTGTAAGAAGGACTTATGACAAGTGAGTCTTACGCAGTTTAGAATGAAGAAAACACTTTGAGAATCACTGCCTCATTGAATTTTTTATCATAGTTTATGTCTGAATATGATCATAAAATATCCTGTTTTAGGCTCCTGAAATGGTATACAGTGGAAACATTGCAGGTAACCCTAACATAGAAACACTCTCAGAGCACTGGTAGTTATTTTTGTAGCTCTAGAAACCTCACTGTGGCGCTATAGTATCACTCATTCCTCTCTTTATAGCGTAAAGGGATGTTGATGACTAGATGCTGCAATTACTGAAACTTATGCTAGAATCTAACTACACACTGGTTAAGGTTTCCTCTTGTCTTTTCCCTACTTAACTCGACAGCAACCATTAGTAAGTTCTCTAGATACCTGTCCAAATATCAGAAAATGAGAGTTCTGTTTACTTTTATGAAAGACTATGTTTATTCAGATAAACCTACTACTGGGAAAACTTAAAAATACTAAATCAAATATTTTTTTTAAAAACAGTAATTGGGTATAAAATAGTCTAGGTTTCTGCACTGATTCAAAAATGGTTACCAGTACCAAGACATGTTCAGATTAAGAAATAAATCATAGCATATATTTTCATATCTAAGGTACATTTGAAAATAGATTATGAGCTGGTATCCAGTATATGTACAGAACTATTACAATTTGATAAAAATAATTAAAATCAATTATGAAGTGTACAAATACTTTCAATGCACATTTCTCTAAATTATGAAATATCTAAATCAGAATGCTATGATACCATTTTACATCTACTATGATGACAAAATGGAAAACACAACAATAAATGTTGGAGAGAATGTGAAGAAATTGGAACACCCTTGTGTAACTGAAAGCAATGTGAATGGTGCAATGTCTTTGGAAAATAGTTTGGTAATTAGTAAAAATTAAGCCATTGACTCTAGTGGCAAGAGAGACAAAGAACAAAAATAAACAAATGGAACTACATCAAACTATTCTGCAGAATGAAAAGACAAGTGAAGAGTTTGCACAACATATGATCAAATAGGGGTTAGTATCTTAGAAATATAAAGAATTCATACAATTCAGCAACAGAGTAACCCAATCAAAACTGACAGAAGATCTGAATAGACATCTTTCCAAAAAATATACAGAGATAGAGTCAACAAGCACTTAAATAAATGCAATTGATTTTCAGCAAGAGTTATGAGACAATTTCAATAAGTGATGCTGAGATGACAGAATATTCACATGCAAAAGAATGAATTTGAACCCATTCCTCATACCATGTGCAAAAAATAAGATAAAAGATATCAAATACTGAAATGTAGCTACTGAATTGGTTACATTCCTAAAAGAAAACATAAGATGCAAATTTTCATGGTCTTGATATAAGCAATGTTTTCTAGATCTGACATTGAAAGAACAAGAATCTACAGAAAGCTTAGATAAGTTGGAATTAATTAAAAACTTGCATGTGCTTCAAAGGATGCTATCAACAAAATAAAAAGATAACCCACAAAAAATTGGAGGACATATTCATGAATTGTATATTTGATTATGAAAACCATCATGAGATACAATGTCACTTGTGTGAGAATGTTTTAAGCATTAATTTAAAATAAAATTATATATACACCCCTGTATTCCTTACAGCACTATTTACATAGCCAAGTGATATAAACCACCTATCTGTCCACGAAAAGATGAGTCGATAAACATGCAGTATATACACAAATGGAATTTTACTCAGATATAAAAGGATGAAATTTTTTCCATTTTCAGCAACTCAAAGAAACCTAGAAGGTGAAATAAGTGAGAAAGAGAGAGACAAATAACAGATGACTTCACTCAACATGGAATATAAAGAAATAAAGCAAAGAGAGAAAACAGAACAAAAATAACCTTTCAACTTAGAGAACAGTACTGAGGTTACCAGAGAGGAAGGCAGAGTGGAAACTGAGAGTAGTGGAGGTCCTATGGACAGTGGAAGAGAATGACTAGAAATTTGGTGGTGGCCTTGGTGTCTTAGCACCATTTGATAAAGTATGAACCTGTACACCTACAACTTAAATATCCTTTAAAAAATGCTACACTATAAAAAATGTGTTGTAAAATAAAAAAACAAGAACAACAATTTACTGAGTTTTCATCTGACTCGGTTATACTTCTCTTAATTATCTACCCAAGAGAATTGAAAATATGAGTCCACATAAAATCTTTCACATAAACATTCATAGTAGCATTATTGTAATAACTCAGTGTATAAATAAATTAAATATGCATTAGATGATTACTGATTAAGAAATATATTATATCTATACAATAGCATATTCAGCCATAGAAATAACAAAGGTGCGATTTTATCCTGAACATGCATAAACCTCAAAAACATTTTGCTAAGTACAAAGTTAGACGCAAAAGCTACGTATTGTATGATAACATTTGTATGAAATACCCAGGATAAGCGAAGTCATAAAGACAGAAAGTAGATTAGTGCTAGTGGGTCTAGGGGAAGAGGGAAATGGAAAGTGAATGTTAATAATTAACATTTGTTTTCCAGGATGAAAATGTCCTGAAACTAGACAGCATAATAACTGCACATAATGGTCTTTTGTATATATTAAAAAATCAAATTGCATACTTTTAAAGTGATAAATAATTTATGGTATTTAAATTTTATCTCAATAAAAATCTTGGAATGTATAATATTTTGATTAATTATTGCAAAATATATTTATTAAAAATCACCTTACACTATACCAACAAACACATATCATCAAATTTCAAAGGATGTTGTCATTCAAAATGGTGTTCAACAGTTAATTCAGAAATAAAACAAAGTTAATTGAAAAGTTCAATAATTTCGAAATTAAGAAAAATATTTCTTAAAAATGGATTAATAATAAACCACAATAAAACAAATTTTTAGTTTATAAGACTAAATTAGTAGTTATCAGAAGGGAAGTTGGAAAGTAATGAGCAAATTGGGGAAAAAAAGAGGTCAATTATATGGTGAAAGAATAGGACTTTATATGGTGAACTTATTGTATTATATACAGATATTGATTTATGGTGAAATGTATGCAATGTTCAAATGCAATTTTACTTTAAAAATTATCACTTTTTGAAAAAGAATAAATCATAATAGAAATGGGAAAATATTTTTAACTTTATTTAAACAAAAATGCTAATTACACAATAAAACTTCTTGATTGTTTCAAGTCGTGATTAGTGGAAAATTTAATGCTATTCATAGAAATATAGAAGGGATGAAATCAAAGAGTAACATTTGAAATAAAACAATTCAAAGGCACAAAAATAAAAACAATTTAATTCTAGAACAGTCTAACATTGGATATGATCATCGAAATCAAAATGTACTGAAAACGCATAATTAAATTGATATAGCTCTGTAATGATTCATTCTAAGATGAAGGAAGAAAACATATTCTATCATATTGGATATCAAAAATATGAAAGAGCTACATGTAAATACTGACATATGAAAGTCATTAGAGGCTATTATAAGTCACTAAATGTCAAAAAGTTCCAGTATTTAGATAAGGACTTTACAAAGGCAAACTTCAGAAAATCTTCACAAAAAGGAATAGAAAATGTAAATAATTTTGTGTATATAAGAAATTAAATATGTAATTTAAAATTGTCCCACAAATGCTAATTTGGGATTTAAATCCATGAAATCTATGAAACATCTAAGGGAGACATATGTCAATCCTACTCAAACCCTTCTTATAAGTCGTATGTGGTGGGGCAGGGGTTTGCAGAACTGTCTAACTTCTGTAATTTGTCTTTATACTAAAATCTGACAAGGCCATTATTTGAAAAAAATGCTATTCGATGTTATAAATAAGCATATGCAAACCTGTAACGATGTTAGAATGTTGAATTTGGAAATATGTAGAAGGAAACCTTATCACAACTAAGTCTAGTTTATTCCAGAAAGGTAAGGTCAATTTGACATTCAAAAATATATCAATATATTCACCACATTTTCAGTTTAAATGAGACATGTCATATAATATTTTTTCAGAAAATATTAGTTTTTCAATAATTGTTTGTCCAATGAAGTCAGACACAGTACCATTCTATAAGTATTGTTGAGTTTTCAGAGCTTCCTGTAAGCACTATCATAAAATATATATATATATATATATATATATAAACTTTTGATGGCATTCTTCAGGAAAACCTGAAACAGCAGGGTCCTATGAATCACATCCTGTAGATCAATCTGAGATCAATCTGACATTGCTTTTTCAGCTGTCCCTCCTGAGATCTCTCTGAAGCTACAAAGAAAAGGAAACAATAATTCTTTTATGACCACCATAATTACTGAAATGGAAGTACATGGTGTTTCTGCACCCTTCTTAGCTTGTTAAAGTGTTAGAAAAATAGTGAAAAGCTTTGTGTGTGTCAGAGTGGACTACAATTCAGAGATGATATCTCTCTACTTTCAATTCCTGGTAACTATTGCAGTTACTTGAGTTAGAGAGGGCCAATCCATCTCAAATAATATCTGTGTATTCAATGATGTCTCAAATTCAGATCACTTTTTCTATTCAAATATAAGTTTTACTAGTGCTCTAAACATACCACAAACTGATTTCTAATTTCATTCTAGCTAATATATTATTTTGCATAAATTGTTTGCTGTTCTAAATAGTTAAAAGAACATCATAATTGGAGTAATCTAAGGTTGGTGTAAGAAATATAGATAATAATGTTTGTGAATTACAGTGAAATGATATTCCTATATTTTTACACTAATAAAATTGAGGTAAAATTGATGAAATTCTGTATAGTGATACGATAAAAAAACAAAATCTATAACTTACAAGACATAATTATCCATTTATACCTTTTTAAAAGATGGACATTTGCAAAAATCCTGGCAATGCCACTTGCTTTATTTTCCTGAGATAATATCAATTTCTCAATTTGTAAAATTGTTCAGGAATACCTATTTTGTAGAAATTATGTCAGGATTGATGAGATAACATGAATCTTGTCTGGAGTCACATTTAGTACTTTTATATACACAAATTTCAGTTTCTCAGTTCTTTCATGTACAATTTCAATTTTTAGTCCCATCCACACTTCCAAAAAAGTGAGTTCCATAATCAATATCTCTTCTAATTTACCCTTAATCTAATGTAAACAAACTTATAGGTTTGGATAAATGAATCAGATTTTCTCAATAAATAACTGTCAAAAATACTGGGCACTATAGTTTCATTAATTATAATATCATATAAACTTCTTTAGGGGATCCCATATTAGCTGTTTTACATAATGAAACAGTAGAATTTAGAAGATAATAAGGGGAAATTAATATAGGAGTATGAGAGAGGTCTTATAGTTCCCCATTTACAAAGCTAACATCTTTGCATCCTGATTTCTGACATCAGATTCAATTCTCATTTTGCCATGGCATTAGAATCTGCTTTATTGTTTCAAATGTCCTTTTTAGGAATGCATCTTTTGTACTTTAACAAGCTTGAATGTATTCAAAACATTATAATCAAATGAGATTTAGTGTTTACAACAATGTTTTTTAAATTTTTAGTTAGAATAATTTATTGAGTTTTAAGATATTAAGCTACATCATGATTTTTATTCATATTTATTTCTGAGTAGACTAGAAGATTAGGCAATAGACATTGATATATTGTGTTCTGAAACTTACAACTTTATCTTAAAATATTAGCGGATTTATCATATACCTCATTACTGAAAAAATAGATCATATAAAGATTACGTAAACTAAAGAGGAAAATTATCAGAACAGCTTATCCAATAATTAGGTAGATAGTACATTAAATATTACCCTCTCAAATTAATTTTATATCTATAGTTAGTATGATTTTGCATGACTAAAAAAGGATTAATTAAAAGAATAAAGATGTCATCAAAGATTTGGCTTTTCTACCTCTTTACTCAATTATGGCTATAGTTTTCAGTATTATTTTTTAATGAATCTGAGTTGTTGAGTCAGGTTTTATAATCCAACATAACATTGTCCAAAACATAAAAGGTAGTTTCTCTTCCTATATTGTTTCTAAATCCTGGTATCTAGATTTTCCCAAGGCCATAGACACTGCCTCGTAAGTCCCATTGATTAAGGTTTCTGGTATGCTCAATTATCCAAGAAGAATTATTGAAGCTTTTATTCTCAAATGTACCCACATTTTTATTATAAACTTAAATTGCTTTAGGTCTAGCCACATGCATATGCCCTAGGATCATTAAATTCTGAAACAGAGAGAGAGAGAGACAGAAAGATACAGCAGAGAAATATCTGTTATTTATACTCTCTGTCATGGAAGATGTTCAGGCTAAGGATAAGATAATTGACTTGGGAGTAGGCTACCAAAAATGTCTGCTACATGTTCAGTACTAAATAATTTCCAATTTCTGGTTATGAATTTACACATTACACAAAGTAGATTAAATCATTCATGCTAAAATTATTAGTGATACTAGGTTGTCTGTGAGTATGAATTTAGGAAGCAGTAACAATTT
Organism: Solenodon paradoxus; assembly: GCA_004363575.1. Taxonomy (NCBI): domain Eukaryota; kingdom Metazoa; phylum Chordata; class Mammalia; order Eulipotyphla; family Solenodontidae; genus Solenodon; species Solenodon paradoxus. Next base: position 554,524 of record RJWH01000155.1, on the reverse strand, counting down.
TGTTATTAGGAGAGATGTAATTTTATCTTGTATATAAAATATTGATAAGATTCACAGTTTTTACATTTTTTTATTATTTTTATTTCATTTGATGATATTCAAAATATTTTCTTCGGGTTTTATTCTAGAATTAGACCCAGTGACCAAGCAACTTATGCTTCAAACAGCAAAACCAACATTTGGCCATTTGACAGATGTAAGTAAAATGTTCAAGTTACAATAAATATCGCTAATCAGGGTGTTAAAATGCAAATATCCATCATGTTGTAATATTCAGTAGCTTTGCTACTAAAATTACTATGATATTTTCTACTCTCTAGAAAAAATGTAATAGGATATTTGTAAATTACCTTGCAATAATTCATTCATATATATGTGTTTCAATGCTATTTATGGTAATATTTTGGTAGCATAGGGATTTATTATACATTAAAAAAATTTCATAGCTTATCTCAGCAAGAGATAAAGCCTTACAGAAAAGAGATTCGCTATTTTTTTCCTGGTAGTTTTTGAATTTCAGATCATATGTTTATGTCTTTAATCCATTTTGGGTTGATTTTTGTCTACGCTGTAAGATGCAGAGTGCAGTTTTATTCTCTTGCATGATCATAATATGTAGCATCTTGAATGAAAATCAAGAATATTATGCTAAGTTAAATAACACAGTCATTGCAAGATAAATACTACATGATTTTCCTTATATTAGATGTCTATGTCAGATTTATGGAAGCAAAGAATAAAATGATTTCCAGGGAATGGGGTGAAGAGTACATAGTTGCTTATCAGTGAGTATAAAATTTTAGTTTTTCCATACATTCCATGTATCTGCTATGCAATTTTGTTCCAATGAATGATAGTGTATTATTTTACATTTAAAAATGTGTTAAAGGGTACATCTGACTTGGAGCATTTATACCAGGATAAAAATAATATGAGCTCCACATGTTTAAAAACAATGCAGATATTTAAACAGATATTTAAAAACTACATGTTTTTAATTTTAGCATGTCCATTTTATGTGAATAAAATACTTTTTATAGTTACAACAAATACACTTTATGCATATCTCTAGAAAACTTGTGCTACAGAGTGCATAAAGGATCACTATGAATTAGATTGTTAGAATGTCTTGTTAGGTCATGCTAGAGTATTTAATAGCTTATATCACAATGTGATTAAAACCTTGAGCAAACTAATAATAAAGAATATGGAGAAAGTTAAATTAATAATATTCAAGGAGATCTGGAGAAGGGCAGATTGGCAATGGTAATGCTCTACATAAAAGGAACACAGAACCCAAATGGCCTAAATATACCACATGTCTGGAATAAGTGTTTGTAAAAGATGACAGGCTATGATATGAGATATGATATGATATGAGAAAATGGAAGAGAAGTCAAAAGAAAAAACAGATTGGCAGTTTATTCAATCAGGTCTTTGAGGACCCCAAATCCCCAAAGGTCACTTTTAAAGACTGACTTGTTTTAGTGTGATGCTCAATGCCAGCTTGCCCCTCAAAATCCCCTTAGTGAAAAACACATGAATCATGCTCTCTGATGCTTTTAATGTTTTCTTCTGATTGAACTTGAACACATGTTGAGACCTACATTAAGACTAAAGTATGGTGAGAATAGAAGTTCCCCCAAAGTGACAACATCTGGTTGTGTTTTTGAGAACTCATCTGGGATTTGAGAATTAAGGTGCAGCTCTCAGCCATATTTTGGATTAAATCATCACAATGTAAGGAGACAAGGTTGTTTCCCATGATATTTGCCAAATGACTTAAATTATGATTGTAGTTGTCATATAATTTCATAGAAGAAGGGTGTTATGAAATGGGCAGTTGAAAAGTACAGTTTAATACTGAAAGATTGAAATAAAGATCTAACATTTCATATATTTGAGCCAGAGATTTAAGAAATGTTATTCTGAAGTTTTAAGCTAGGAATAGATATGTAATTGTCACAACAATTGTTCAAGACTGAATGTGATACCTACTTTACCTTTAAACCTTAATGCTGTCCTGTTCTAAGTAAAAAAATTTCATATTTTCTTAGCAATATATACCTACTAAAATCTACTGACACAAGCGTAAACTTTGATTCAATGGGGAGGAACAATTATAAAATCAAGAGAAAGGAGTTTCGTCGTGGCCAAGGTCATCAAACTGGGATGGGAAACACTACATCTAAGGAGGATGCATTCAAGGGTTTTCTGTTTCTTAGTTCTTGTAAATGTTTGTTGCTCTGATACATCACTTTTCACATTATGCTCTGCCTCCCAGGGAATATTGACAAGTTTTCTTTGTACACAAGACATAATTTCAGTCAGTTACTCAGCACTTTCAAGCATTTCCCATCCCTAACAAACCTGGTGAAAGATATTATATTGTATTTTTATATGATTCTACAGAAATATACCCCCATCTGCCCCCCAAAATCTCAAGTGGAAAACATCCACATTTTACGTGTGATATTCAGGACTCCATTGACTACTGGCTTAAACATTAATTTTTATCTTCACAAAACATGCTAAAACCTCAATTCCTTTTTTTTTTTTAAGCTATGCTTTTTAGGTTCTTGCCCAACACAGCTTCAGAGCAAAGTTTACCAGGCAGTTGTGTCCAGAAAGTCTCTGATTATGTCACTTTAAACGAAAGATAACTCCAAAAACTCAGATGATTTCTTAACACAAGGAAGTAATAATCCTCTCTTCCAACAAATTCCTGATGTAGACCAGTAAAAAAATCTCAAAGTAGTAAAATCACAATCAGCTCCACATTGAGATTTCCATTCCAAATTGTCTGATTTGTATTTAGTCATGGGATTAGCGATTAACTCGTCTTTTTAAAAAAGACCTCTTAGCTTTTCTAATTATGTTTAGCAGGAACAATAGTCTACACAAAGTAATACTCTTTATCCAGAAACAGAAGATCAGGGAATGAGAATCTTCTAAACAATATTCTGATAATCCCTTTGCTCAGATTTTGGAAAATTCAAACTTTCTACATAACATGTCACAGTATTTAAAAATGGAGGCAAAATAATAAGAAACTATTCTTTTGCTAAAAGTAATATTGAATCTCTTTTTATCTTTGTGCCTATATGTATACATGAACATTCAGGTTTGCATACTGGACATCTTTTAAAGTAAAGTGAAAATATGAAACATATTGCTTTAGATAGTCTACCATGCATTACTGGGTTGAGCCATACCATTTGATAGTTGAGTCCACGCAAATTAGGTTACTTTGCTTTTCATGACTTGTGTTCTCTGCCATAGCACAGAATAGTTAGAAGATATTATGATGAGAAATGTAAGGACTCTTCTGACTATACTATGCAGCAATTACATAGATATGAATGTAATTTCTAATATTCTTTTTTTGTGGTAAATAAATGACTGGTTATGTCTTGAGTAGATCTTTTCTGTGACTGAGTACCTTTTTCATTCAAGATACTATGACTCATTAAATGAATCATTGATCCTTTTTTGTGATGACTACCAGAAAGTTTTCATTTAAATGTGTGCCTCATATATAGCAGATGTACAGGAACACTTGGTATGCTTTTCAATGTTCTCATCTCACTTCTGACATCACACTTTTCTTATCCTCATTTCCCCTCTGTCCTAATTTTCTCACTTGGTCATGATTTATTTTCTTTTGAATTGTGGTGTGTAATTTTTTAAAATAATGTATGTGTTTTATTAGGAAAACAAAATAAACTGAGTTCAGATTAATCATTATCACCTAATGCCAATCACCTAACTTAAATATTTATAGTCAACATAATAGAATTTTGCAATCCTGTTCTTTGATAACAAATATTTATTAATGATTCAAATAAGAATTGGTATCAATATATATAACATGACCCATTACTACCACAGAATTTTAAGGAAAGTGTTTTTTTCATTCACTTTTGAATTAATATATGATAAAAGGGAATGAATAAAGGGAATTATTATAATATTAATATAACTCAGAAAATGCTTTCATTAAATGGATAAAGTCAAATTTTTCCTTTTAGATACATTTTGAGTAGACTCAAAAGTAAACATTTAATTTAATCATTTGATGTTTTTAATTTATTCTGTTTCATTTCCAGTTCTAAACATTATGATTATGTGAATCATTCATATTATATAATACATGATTTGAAATTTTTAGTTTAAGTATTCTCTAAGAGAAATATAGATAAGAGCTATAAACACAGTGAAATTATAAAAACGATTCAGTGTGACTATCTTATTATATATTCCTTCCAAATCAATTATGGAAATAAAGTTTAAGAAATAAAAAAGCAAATGCCCTGCTGCAATATGAAAATGTCTCTGCTTCTAATTAGAAGAAATGTTATGGTCTCTTAAAATTACTCTTGATTTAATATTTTTATTCATAATTATTGTGAGAAATTCTGTTTGTAATCACAGTTTTCCCAAAGAAAAAAATAATATAAAGCAAATTTCTAGAACTTGGCAATGATTTCTTCTTTGAAAAAAAGATTTTCAAGCTTTCTAAAAACACTTCCCTTGTTGAAACAACATTTTTTTCTGCATAAATAATTTAAAAACAATAAAGAGCATTTGTGGTGCTTTATTATTTTAATAGTTTTAGTTTTGAAACAAGAGAGTCATGTTATTGAATTTGCAATGAAACTTTTACTGTTGTCATTTACAGTGTATTTAGTGTGCAATATGTTATTGCTTATGAAAACTGAAAGTAAAGGCAGTGAATGCGAGTTGGTCAATACATGCCTTTTATTTGATGTATAATTAATGTTAAGCTTTTCTTATTGTAACTTTAAGTAAATCACATACAGATGATTCAATCTGCATTATACAGAATGACAGAGTTTTCCAAAACCGTATTACCTACATATATAGACAAACCCTAGGAAGCTAATAGCCTCAACATTGCCACCATAATTATTTTAACTCTGTCTAGTAAGAAATTAGTATCCACATGATTCACTTATTTTTTCATTCTATATACATAAATATATGACACATTCTATTGTTACCATACTGATTTAATTCAACGTTCATCATTTCAGTGATGCTCTTTTAATGGTCATGCATTTATTTTAAAAACCAAAAGCTTAAATTTAAGGAAAATTATTATTTACTACTTAAGAATATAATTTTCTTAATATTATGCCTTTTCTTCATAACTTGGGAGAGTACATGTATGTTAAAATAAAATAATAAAAATATAATTTCCTCAGTGATGGAATTCAAATATAATCTATAAATCTCCATATGATATTACCCTTTGATATTTGGAGGTATATCTATATCTACTTTCTGTAAGAAAGTATAAAATTAACAAGAGTGCTCCTGTTAAGAATCTCAAAACCTATATGTTGCACTTTTTTTTTTTTTCTCTTGACTAGACAGAGCTCCAGTTCATTGATCAAAAAGCAGGGACATCTGTTCAGTTGGTTTTTGTAATTGATATGTTAATTTAAAATGACTTTTAACTTTCGATACTTTATTTTTCATGATACCTGTGCCCTGTGGCATTTCACAATGGGTTTTCTCTTAAATAACCAAAATACAAATAAACAGAGAAGTGCTTCTGAACTTTAAGTACTTAAATACTTTCTCTGACTAGAATATTCTGGGATTTCCTTCAGGATAAAAATCCACTTAGTGAGATTTTAATGTTGCCTAGCCAGTAGCATTGCGAAGGTTGAGAATATCATAAAGCATAGCAGATTGCTTGTATTGCAGTGAAAAACACAAGCAAATTACCAAATTCCCTACTTACTAATACAGGGTCCTTATACATAATTTTTATTGCTCATACTAACATCAACCACAAAACAATGAAGACAAATTTTTACCATTTCACCATCTCTGTAAAATGCAGGTAAAAGTAGACTCCAGGCCTTTGCTTTGGAATCATGGCTTTTAAGCAGGCATGATACATAGCTTGTGCGAAGAGATAGTAAAGCTATGAAATACAGCAAAATCGCAACAACCAAACTGCAATGAACCTGACTCAACATGTGCATCAGCTATTGAGAGTTTTTCCCATCTTCTTCTCCAGACTCTAGCAGATCTGTTACCCTTTTTTGAAAATGCTGATGGGTAGTAGAAGGAAGAACTGGACTTAGCAATATATTAAATACTGGGTTATTAGCAAATGCAGTTTGAAAATACTTTAGACTTGTACAGAGATATAGATGTAAGTATAGCATATATCATGTTTTTTCCAAAATGAATTACATTTCTGTATTTTAAATATATGTATATAGTATTTTTCCAAAATAATTGCATATCTGTATTTAAATATTACTCACAATAGTTAATATTTCAACATAGACAAATAAGCACTAGAGCCTTTCTGATAATATATATATATACTTAAGGGTAATAATGTAAAAAACTGAAAAGTAATGGAATTTAACATCAGCATAATCAAATATGTTAACACATTATATGTTGTGTTTCTAATTATAAAAATGGGGCAAATCTGAATTTGTCAATTTATGTAATTCTCATTACCATAGCAAACATACCTTATTGATTTATAAAAATGACTTGCTATAAAAATAAGTCAAGTTCTGACATTCTGTAATTTAACTCTTCTAAATTATTCTAAGGCGTGATGAAAGGATTTTTTAAAACTGCTTGGAAAGACAAATATCAAGGAAACTAACATTTTTTTCATAAATGTATTGTTAAAATGCCAAAAGCAAAAACCAGGTGCCTACAGATTTTAACTGTAGTCTTCAGCAAACTTTTTGATAGAATGCTTGCATTAAGAAAAACTTTATGCTAGATTCTAGAGAATGAATAATTAAAAATACATAAGAAAACTTTCTTAGTAGACTTTGCGATCTATTTTGGAATGAAGTTACATAATAACTTAGTGGAATATTTGGTGATAAAATTTCCGACACTGATGTAGGATAATTTTCTGGTTTTCCTGTTTCTGGCAGTGATTTTCTTGATCAACAAAACTACAGGCTGGGGAACTGCCACCATGCTTGTCTTTGTGGGTTTAGCGAGGCAGTCTTTGCAACCTCTACAGAATCTCCCTCTGTGCTGTTTCCAGAGTGTGCTATCGAATAAACTATTCTGATCATAACAACTTCCATATTTTTCTTTTTTCTTGTTACTGTTCTTTGCTTATAGAATCAAATCTAACTTTCTTAGCATAGAATGCAAACATACATGATCATACCCATTTCTCCTATTCCTTATTGCCATTTAGTACTTTAAAATCTCATGTCCTACTAAACTTAAATCCCTGCACTCTCTACTATGCTGGCCTGCATAGCTGTGTCTTTACTTATGCTTCGTGCTCTGTAGTGACCTCTCTTTTTCTTTCAATTCGTGACATATTCTTACGCTTTATAATAAATTCCCGTGTTGTTAGAAAGGTGGCTAACCCTTCTCGTCACGACCACCTTCGCCATTTGCTTCTGTTATTCTGTGTACACAATCATTGTGGTGTTTTAACTAGCGTATCTATATCTCTCACTAAACTATACACTCTCTGAAAGCAAAGTTTTTGATTACTTTTATTTCTGTGTATGCCACATAATAGACTTCAAAGTAAATGTTCAGTAACCGAATAAACTAATGACTCCCTTTTTTTCATAGATGGGGGAATGATCCACTAGATAGAAAATAATGACAGTATACCTGAGATACTGCTATCTTGATATTCAATTGAATTTTCTGTCTATTACAATATATGCTACTATTAAAATCTAAATAGTTTTTATCTTTCTGTTACCCTTTTATCTCTAGTGTCTAAAATGTTCCTAGTAAATAATGGTCAGATAAGTGACCCAACTGAAATAGCAAAATACAGGATAGAAGGAAGAATAAGAAGAGGAAATCACTCAATTTAAAAGAGAAAATCTCATGTGTGGATTTACATTTCTTCCACCAAAAATTCATTCCTGATATGCACCATGCTTCATGATAATTATTTTTTCATATAGTTACATGCACTTGCCAGGCGTTTGAGATATCTGATATCTGTTTAAACACATGGAATAGAAACAGCTTTTATATTACCTTTGTTTTCCAATGAAAATTTGTGAAGATGAGAGATAACCTGTTGTTTTAATCAAGAATTTACCACTATCTTTCACCCCACTATTATGCACTCTAATGCAGCAAATAAGCTAAAGTAAGCATTGGATTCATATGCAAAGTTGTTTTATCAGTTTCTTTCTTGACATGGATAAATCTAATGGAATGATGAAATTTCAAACTATCCTTAGTTTTGAAGTATCATAAAATTGTTTGTGTGACTTTGGTGTCTTGTATTAAAAATAAAACATGACTGAAGTACTTCTCTTGTAACAAATTTAATCATTTTATAAAATTAAATTATTTCATTATTAATAATGAGTAAGATATTTTCCACAGAAAACTAAGACATGTAATAGGAAAACAGAATCAAGGAACAAGGTACAAAGGAAAAAAAATATCATTGTTGAAAAAAGGAGTATATTTTGTTCAAAATGTTCTGTCATTTCTCCATCTGTCCAGGTAAATGCCAGTCTATTTTCATGTCTTCTATTATCTTGATTTCTTTGTTCACTAACCTTTAAACATTATATATGTGTATTCTATGGCAGATGTTTGATTTGTGGCTTTAATGTATACATATTATTCCGTTTAGAAGTCCTGTACTTAGGGATAGCTAGAATTACAAGGTAAAATTTAAAAGATAGAGCACTTTGATTTGCAGGGATTTTTGGAAAAGTCTCTTGGAGAAAACAAAAGTTGAACATAAACCTTGAATAGTAGACTAGAATTGGAAAGGAAGGAAATACAATGTAAACTGTAACAAATAATAATTTAAGGAAGAAATGCATTATATTAATCTGCTTACATAAGAATGCAGATTGCTGTAGTGTGCAAATTTTATTTTTTAAATCATACTGTTTTTTATATCTAAATAACATTTTAGGCCTCTTGTTGGTCATAAACAGACATTATGGAAAGCAATAAATTACAGTGAGCTATTGCAAATAATTTCTCCAAAAAGCGGAAAATGATATGCACCTAGATAATCTGTGGTTACTACAGGTATGAGCATTTTTGAGAAGGGAAAATCATATCCTGGCTTTGTTTTGATGGCAGAAAGGAATAACATAGAAATATTCATGTCAGCTATTGCAGCATTTTATCTAAAAACGAAAAACAGTGTTCAGTTGAGCTTCCTTTTAAAAAAGAGATAAAATGAAATATCTTTTTAATTTTCAGATCTCTTTGATTTTAAAGTACCACAGTTGAGTATTATGAATAGTTGACACAGAACATTTGTTGTATGTTTTATTTTAAACAATTCTATGAGGAGTTGCTATTATTATCTATTTTCATGATAAAGAAATTACGGTACAAGGAAGTTATATAATTTCCGAAGTTTATCTGGCTGAAAGACTCATGGCTGGAATTAGAATACAAGTTCTCTGAACTCCAGTGCACGTTCTAACTACTCTGTGTTTTATACTCGAGTAGCCCACTCTAAAAGTGCCAAAATTTCTATCAAAATTTTATACTCTGGAAACAGTAGGTAAAGCTTAATTGATGCACAATTTGATTTAAATATGACATAATTCTTTTGTATTGAATCTATGTATTGATTTTATATTTTTATGAATTGTTTTGAAATGTTACAAAGAGTGTCACCGACAAATTTGATTTTCTTTCAGCTTCCTTATTTATTGCTTATGTAATATGATAGTCAAATATGCGCTGTTTGTTTTGATCCAATTTTATTTTTGTGGTTTCAGGAAAATTTTAATTAAAAAATCAACACTGTTAGGGGTTTATGGGTCTGAAATATGACTATTGTTCAAGATCCAAGGTAGGGGTGGAAACAAAAATGAACAACTAAATCTTATGTTATTTCCTCCTCTTCATTTCCTCCTTCTTTAAATGCTTCTTCCTTTTCTCCGTTCCTTCCTCTCTTAAAAAATTTAAAACAAAACAAAACGAAACAAAACAAAAAATATCTTCTAATGTTATTTTGAAATTCTTTTGCTTGTAAAATATCATTCATAGAAATTCTATGGAGAACTGAAGTCAAATGGGAGTTTCATTCCTATTCCATTTTAAAATATTCAGTGAAAAAAAACAGTCACATCATCATGCCCTGGTGTAGTAGATTTTGGTTAGACATCCCAAGGTCCTTGGTTCGTGTCCCAGGACTGTGGGAGCAACCAAGATGAACAACTAAATAAAATAAATAAGAATACTAGTCCTCTCCCTTCCTGCCTGCCTCTGCTTGCTTCCATTCCTGACTGCACCTTTCCTTAAAAAAAAATTCACATCAATTCAATTACGTTGAAATAGTGTGCACACCAATATCCCATCCTTGCTCTAATGACCATCAACTACCATGGCATTCAACATCCCATCTTTTAATAAAGTTTGATGATATAGTCTTGAGAATTTAGGCCTCACTGGTTTTTCAACCCATATCTGAATTTATTGCATTCGAGTGATCCTTGGAAAATCTTTCACATCAAATGGTAACTTAGGGCATGATGCATTCAAGACCTAGTCTATCAAATTTAAAACTTATGCGAGGACTCTGTTTTCACATCCTTTAAAAGTTGGAAGGGCTTTGGGATTGCCTTAGAAATGTAATGAATGTTTAATTGTAAATTTGCTTCTACACTGAAAGGGATTCGATTCATGAATAAATTACCACTTTGCCTATTTGCATTTTATTCCATGTCATCTCTTATTTACAATGATTTCTGCAGCTTGAATTAAGATATTCAGCTTTACACACTGTGGATCAAATACTCTCCCATTTCAGAGAATGTGCTGAGTGCGACCCCAAGAAGGCAAAGGACTGATCCACTCAGGAGAGCCCCGAAATTCCAAGTCTGGTTTTAGAGTCCGAACATGAAAGCAGGTTTCTGCACAGAGAGCTGTGTATGTAATAGTTTGGGGACCAGAACAGGGTGAAAAGGACATCTTCTGTTAATGGGACAGGCACAAGGTATCAAGCCAGGTAGAAAGAAGAAGTTGTCTGATGGAAATTTGTCTGACATAGGGTATGAATGTTCATGATTGGTGAGAAGGGTGCCCAGAGAGTGAGGAGTTGGCCCTCAGTAGGACTGTGGCAGGTATAGGAATTTTTTTCACTAAAGGAAAATGAATATGTAAATATATTTAAACAACTCAAGCCAGTTTACTCACTATTAGAGAAGTGAGTTATAATATCAGTAAGAAAGCTAAAATGAAACTGTAGTATTGCATTTAAAATATTGAGGTGTGTGTGTATATATATGTGTCTACCTGTTCTACACACTGAAAGGCCTTGACAGCAATGACCCTTCATAGCAATGACCATACCTACCAGCCATCTCTTGGATTCTAACAAAATTCCCTCCTGCCAGAGCTTTCTGAAGAAGGGAAATTAAAAATAAAATAAAATAAAGAGGGATCTAGAAGTATCTTGATGTTCCAAAGAGTAAGAAGGTACTCAATTAATAATGATAACTCAACTGATTACATATTATTTATTCTTCATAGTAAACTTTGGAGAAAAATTATCACCTATAATGATAATGGTAATTGTAACTCTAATTGAAATTGAAAATCATGACCTAAATTAAAAAAAAATTAGTAAGTGGGAAATTTGAAGAATAGTGTATTTACATTTCAAAGTAACTCTATAAAATATGTACTAATTATAAAGAGAAGAAATTGTCATTGTAGTGGAATAGTCTGACAGAGATGTTGACCAAGTTAACAGTGTTGCCTGATTTTGGTTATACTTTGGTTATACTTTTGTTTTTTTTTGTTTGTTTTTTTTTTTTGTTTTTGGTAAAATATACTAAAGCACTTAGGGGTAACAGGTGGGATTGTTTGCATGAAAAAATTGCAAGTTTCAGTAGAATTATAATAAAAAATTGAAAGTTAATTATTAGAGGAATTAATTATATGATAAAATTGTAAGGTGTAGTAAATGGGAAGGGAGATGTTCGCAATGTGCTAAATTTCTAACTTTTTGTGGGGTAATTAGAAAATTCAAGACAGTTACTTTAATTTATGGAATATTATTTGGCAATATCTATCAAGATTAAAAAGACACATAGCCATTGATCCAGAATTACATTTTGAAGAATTTACACACACTGGAATACACCAAACAATGATATATATTAAAGGTTTTTCAATACAAGATTATTTGTAAGAGTAGGGGATTTTGACTGCTCAAATGTTCATGAACAGAGCATGACTAAATAAACAGTGATAAATCTATTTAAGGGATACTAAAGGACTGAAGATAAAAATACCAAATGTATTGATATGGAAAGATCTCTAGATATTAAATAAAAAGACATAAAATGCAATTTTAGTGTAAAACAAAGGATGAAACTAGTCATTTGAATTTGTAATTGCCTACATATGCATAAAGGATTCCCCAAAATTCTTAAAATCATGAAAGATAAAGGAGCAGTTTTCTAAGAGATATAGAAATGGAGCAGAATAAAGTTAGAAGAAAGAATAGAACTTTTTCAGTATTAACCTTTTTAATTGTTTTTATTTATTTTGTTTGCATTGATATATGCTTGTTAATATATTGAATTTGTACCTCAGTCTATGTATATTTCCTAACACACCCAACCCCAGAGGTCTAGCGACCTTGTCACCATCTGTTAACTCTTTCCTTCCCTTGTTCCCCCGCAATAGTCACATTCTTATGTCATGTGAATTTTGTTAATAATCGTGTGCATTGTTACTTTATATTCAATATATATGTGATAAACATTCTGTACTTCTCTTTTTCTTTCTGCTTCTTTCGCCTAGCATAACCACCTTCAGTTCTATCCAAGTTGTAGCAAATGGTGAGATTTCATCTTTTTTAACAGCAGGATAGAATTCCATTGAGTATCCCACAGACTCCTTATCCAGTCATCTGTTGACAGGCATTTAAATTGTTTCCATGTCTTGACTATTTTGAATTATGATGCTGCAAACATAAGAGTGCAATATTTTCTTCTGATTAGAATACATGCCTAGAAGTAGTATTGCTGGATCAGAGGTAGAATCATATTTTAAACTTTTTAGATCTTTTTACTTGTTTTCCTGAGTTTGCACTAATTTACATTCCTAGCAACAATATAAGAGATTTACTTTTTCTGTGCACCCCCTTCAACACTTGTTGTTTCTTTTTAACATAAATCCGTATCACTGATGTGAGACAACCTCTCATTGTAATTTTTATTTACATTACTCTGATGTTGAGGAAGGTAGAGTTAGTTTTCATGTGTCTGTAGGCCCTTATGTATCTTCTCTAAAAAGGAGTCTATTCAGTTCTTCTGCCCATCCTTTGAGTGGGTTGTTTCCTTTTTTTGTTGTTGAGGTATGTGAAATGGGAATGATCAAAAAACACTGGAAAAAGTGATTAATATCATCAATTATTAGAAAGCTCCAATTCAAAAACACAGTCTTCCCTTTTTATTCATGATTTTGCTTTCCAGGGTTTTAATTAACTGAAATTAACCATAGTTATGAGCAATATTTTGAGACACATGCAAATTTTACTATAGTATATTGTCATAATTGTTCTATTTTATTATAGTTTTCATATTTTACAGTGCTCAAACTACAAATTAAATCTATATGTCTATATATATATATATATATATATATATACATACAATTTGTTGCTACCCATGTTTGCATACTTCCACTGAGCCTTAGAATGTATCCTCCATGAATAAAGGTAACCTAGAAAACCTAAAGTTTAAAATTGGAATAAGGAAAATATAATTGAATATTTCTATTGAATAAAAGTGAATCTTAACTCATATTCTTTCTAAATACAAAATAAGAAGAAAAACAAACATAAAACTCAGAACCATAAATCTTCTGAATGAAAACATAGCAAACTATTTTATAATATCATAATAGTCAAAATCCTAATAATAAAATAAAATTAAAAAATACAGATACCCACTAACAGGAAAATGAATCAACATCTGTGTTTCATTAGAGCATTGTAATACTATTCAATTTCAAAAAGTAGCAAGCTTTTACACATAAAAACATAAAGACCCTTACAAATATTAGCACACCGAACAAAATTTGAAACAAAAAGAATATACTTATGATTTCATTTAGTACATGCGTCAAAAACAACCTGCATGATAGAAATCAGAATGTGATCGTCTCCCAATAAAAGCAGTTTGAATGAAAAAAAGTTATGGGAAAATTTTATAAATGATAAAGAGTTTATCTTCTTTTGGGTGATAGTAACTAATATGTATGCAATTGTCAAATCTCATAAACAGAAAATGTAAGTACATTTTATTGTATATTTTAATTTCAGTTAAAAGGTGTTGGTTTAAATATCATTTCTACAGGAGTTAGTTAAGGCAAAGCCTTAATTCAATTGAGTATTATTTATTGTTTATCAAATTCAATGTACTATTGGAGCTTAATCCACCCCCAACTTGATCTCCCACCTACACACACAAAAATAAGGGAGAAGGAGAGAAAATACAGTAACTTCTTTTCTGTTCAATTTAATCAGCAAACAATTTGAGCACCATCTCTATTAGTGGTATTGTATGTAAAATTATTAAAGATGTCATGTGAATTCTTACCATTCCCAAGCTTTAAATGGGGAAAAAAAACTGTCGTATATTTCACTTGAATTGAATCAGGAATGTTCGTACTTAGAAGTTGACATTTTACTGGACTAAAAATGAATCAGGAGGAATCCACATAGATTTTTTGGAAAAAAAGATTAATAATTTATTTAGATATTGCAGAAAAATTACCTTTGCATGTTGCAATAATGATTTCATCTCTATATAGTGATAGTATGAAAATAATAAAACTATGTTGTAAAAATCTAATGGATCGTTGTTATTATTTTTGAAAAATATACTTTGTGAGACAGTGTAGACATTAAATTGTGGAAGAGTGTCAGTATCTAACATCTGAACAAAATTCTTTATAACCCAAATGATTCAGTGTCAAGATATCAACATGCTAGGAGTGAATTTTGCCTCCATTCCACAGAATTACTAGAAATTCACCTATTTTCCAGACATAAATGCTAAGTAAAATGGGCCCAGGGGGTGTAGAGACCACAGCAGCAACCAAAACCACCAAGAGTAAGTGTTCAGAGTTCAGAGTCACACAGGATTTGTACTTTGGTGGAGGTAGTAGAACCACATGAAGAACCAGGTTTCTTAGAGAGTTGCTCCAAAAGCAGCAAAGAGCCCACCCATTCGGACTGGGACACAGAGTCAGGGAAGAGGGTCTTGGCACAGGGTTGGAGTACCAGTGTCCTGGTGGTCTCAGTGGGAACCTGAGTGGGGAAATTACACTGGGCAATTCCATAACTGGAAGTCAGCTAGGAGAACACCCACCCCCAGCTCCTCCCAGCAGATGAGGAACTGCAGCCTGATTGCCAATTGTGGGCCAATAACAAGGTGGTTGTTACCTTTTGGACCTGCGATGCTGTAGAAAAGTTCTGCATTCCCCACACAAACTCCAACCTCATATACCCCAACTCTCATTCCCCACAGAGAGTCCACCTAAGGACTTCAACAAATCCAACCGCAAAACTCGACAATTCCTAGTATTCTAACCAATATCTGGGCTTATTTGGTGCAAGTTACATAACAGCCACTATAGGAAAAGCTATCCCACAGAAGCATAAACAGAATGCCAAGTAGACTGAAGACAATAATATATATGTGAAATGTGGATTCAATTAAAAATCAAGGAAAAAACTAAATACAAAAGATGCATGCAAATTGAGGATGAACTAAGGGCAACAGTGATAAGCATACTCATGGATATCAAGCAAACATGAGAGGCAAAAAAAAAAGAAAACAACAAAAAAGCAGTAAGAAGAAATGAAGCAAGATATAAAACAAATGAAGAATATAATAGCTGAACTAAAGAACTCATAGCATGACTCAAGAGTCGGATAAAGAAGGTCTCCGATAGAATCAGTGAACTAGAAGGAAGGGTAGAGGAATGCATTCAAAGAGAAAAAAAGAAAAAAAAAATGACAGTATTCAAGACCTATGGGAGAACATCAAAAGGCACAACATTTACATCATAGGGGTCCAAGAAGAAGAGAGAGAAAAGCGGGCAGAAACTGTATTTGAAGAAATACTAAGTGAAAATTTTCCTAACCAGAGGAATGAAGCAAGTCTCCAGACCTAGGCAGCTCAAAGAATGCCAAACAAAAGGAACCCAAACAGACCAACACCTAGATATATTGTCATCAAAATGTCAAAATACTAGATAAATACACTTAAAAAGAAGTTAGAGAAAAATAAGTCACATACAGTCCCAATAAGACTGTCAGGGGATTTCTCAACTGAAACTGCAGTCCAGAAGGCAATGACATTATGTATTCAAAGTGCTGAAAGAAAAGGATTTTTAACCTAGGATACTATACCTTATGAGATTATAATTTGGAACTGAAGGAAAAATATAAAGCTTTTCAGATGAGCAAAAATATAAGAATTTATCATCACAAAACCAAGTTACAAAAATTACTACAGGGTACTCCATAAAGTATAAAGAAATTCCACTTAAAAGTAGCAAGACAGAAATATATTTAAAAATGGGAAAAATAAAGGAGAATAAAATTGTGATAGAATGAGTGTAAGACTATGTTTTCAAATTAAAATAATAAATAAACATAGAATTTGTAATGCTAACTTCAGGGTAACCTCAAAACACATCTCCAGGGAAAATGTAAATAAAAAAGTGGGGCGGGGGGGGGGGAGTGGAAACCAGGACTACACACATTCCAACTAAGAGAAAGAGTAGAGCAAAGGTACTATCAGGAACAACATAAAGAAGACAAATTACAAATGGAATAAACTGCCACCTATCAATAACATATTAATGGATTCAACTCACCAAATCAATTGACACAGAGTATCTGATTGGATTAAAAAGCATAACCTAACCTTCTGTTGCATTCAGGAAACTCGCTCTCATTCAAACGATAAACAAAGGTTCAAAGTGAATGGTGGGAAGACAATCCCACATTCAAATGGCAACCAGAAAGAGCAGGAACAGTCACTTTTACATCAGATAAGTCTTCCAACTAAAACACATAAAAAGAGACAAGATGGACACTGCATAATGATTAAGGGATCAATCCAGCAAGACGACATAATGCTTATTAACCAAAAGAAGGAGAATCAAAATATATTAAGAAGCATAACTAGAACTGACAAAAGACACTGACAGAAGCACAATAATCTTAGGAGACTTCAATACTCCCCTTATAACAATGTACAGATCAACCAGGCAGAAAATTAACGGAGAAACAAGAGCTTTAAAAACCAATTGTAACCAATTAGTCTAATAGACGTATACCAAATACTTCATCCAATGATTATGGATTTCGCTTTCTTCTCAAGTGTGCACATAACATTCTCAAGTGTAGATAATATGTTGGGACACATATCTCAGAAAATTTGCACAGATTGAAATCATACCAAATATCTTCTATGACCCCAAAGGCTTATAATTAGAAATCAGCCACAAAAAGAAAGCTGAATGACCACAAATTAATTGGAGACTAACCAATACACTTCCGAATGTCTCTTGAGTAAAAGAGGAAATCAAAGAGGAACTTAAAAAAAATACTACCAATGCGAATGAAGTCATGAATTCCTAGAATCAATGGGATACAGCAAAAATAGTACAAAGAGGGAAGTTCATTACAATCCAGACCTACCACAAGAAACAAAACAAAACGAAACAAAAAATTGCAAATATCTAAGCCTACACTTAAAGCAACTAGAGAAAGTACAATTAAAGCCAAAAATCAGTAGAAGAAAGGGAATAATACATATCTGAGCATGAATAAACAAAATAGAAAACAGGAAAGACAATTCAGAAGATCAATGAAATCAAAGCAGGTTCATGAAAAAATAAAATTGACAAATCATTGCCTAGACTCAGAAAGAAAAAAAAAACATAATTACAATCAGAAATGAAAGGGGAGTTACAAGAGATACTACGGAAATACAGAAGATAATAAGAGATTGCTATGAACATTTATATGCCAACAAACTGAACAATTTTGAGGACATGGACAGATTTTTAGAAAAATACAGTCTGAAAAATACCAAGACTGAACCTTGAAGAACTGGAAAATCTGCACAGAATGATCACAAGCAAAGGAAATGAATATGTGATAAAAATTCTCTCTAAAATTAAAATCCAGGACCAAATGGCTTTTCTGATGTTTTACCAAACTTTCAGAAAAGAATGTGTACCTATTTTTCTCAAACTTTTCCAAATATTCAAAAACAAGGAACATTTCTATATTCCTTTCATGAGGCTAACTTCCCACTGACAACAAAAGCTGATAGAGACTTCACTAAGAATCAGTATTACAGATCAATATCTCTAATGACCATAGATGCAAAAATACTGAACAAAATAGTAACAAACTGAATTCAACAATGGATCAAAAAGATCATACATTATGACCAAGTGGAATTTATCCCAGGGATACAAGGATGGTTCAACATTTGTATCTATTAATGTTATACAACATACCAACAAAAGCAAGAAGAAAAACCATGTGATCGTATCAATAGATGCAGAGAAAGGTTTTTAAATATACAACACCCATTTATGATACAAAAAAAAAACCTGAATAAAATGGGATAGAAGATATATAACTCAACATAATAAAGCCCATATGCGATAAACCCACATCCAATATCAACGGTGATAATTTCTTCTAAAGTCAAGAATAACAGAAGACTGTCTTTTCTCATTGTTACTATTTAATATCATATTGGAGATCTTAGCCAGAGTAATTAGGCAAGAAAAATAAATAAAAGGAATTCAAATTGGAAAGGAGGATGTAAAGCTATCATTATTTGCAGATCACATGATTATCTATATTGAAATCCCCAAATCTGTCAGAAATAACTAGAACTAATTAACAAACACAGTAAAATTGCAGGCTACAGAATCAATGCACAAAATATCCATTGCATTTTTATACACAAGCAAAATGCTAGAAGAAAATGAAATCAAGGAAACACAACATATAAAATAGAAGTAAAAAGAATCAAGTATCTTTGAATATGTTTAACAAAAGAGGTGAAAGACTTGTACAATATAAACTACAATTCCTTATTATAATAGCTAAGGAGGATAAAAATAAATTGAAAAACATCCCCTGCTTATAGTTGGAAATTGTCAATATAGTTAAAATACTCATCTTATTTAAAGCAATATACAGATTTAATGCAATTCTCATTAAAATATCACAATTATTTCAATGAAATAGACAAAAGAAATCTTAATATTTGTATGGACCAACAAAAGACCCTGAATGGCCAAAGAAATTATGAATAAGGTAGAACAAATCCAGAGGGATTACACTCCCAGACATTGAGCCATACTGCAAAGCAACAGTGATCAAAATGGTACGGTACTGGAATAATAGCAGCAGCACAGATCAGTGGTATAGAACTGAATCACTAGAAATTAACCAGCACATATACAGTCAGTTAATCTATGACAAAGGAGCCAAAATCATACAACGGAGAAAAGCAAGTTTCTTCAATAAAGAGTGTTAAGAAAAGTTGACAGCCACATGCATAAAAATAAACCTAGACCACTCTCTAATACCATTCACAAAATTAAATTAAAATGGACTAAGCCTTGGATAGAAAACTGGAAAACAAACAATTATTGGAAGACAAATTAGGAAAGACATTTCATGACATCAGACTTAGAGAGATCTTTGGGGACTCAACTCCAGCATCAAGGGAAGTGAAACGAAAGACAAACAACTGGGCCTACGTCAAACTAAAAAACTTCTTTGCAGTGAAAGAAGACATTGCCAAAAAAAAAACAAAAAAACTGGAAGAAGATAATTGCATTCTATATTTCTGACAATAGTTAATATCCAAAATATATAAAGAACTCATAAAATTATAGAAAAAAGCAGGCAACCCAGTCAGAAATGGGAAAAGGAATTGGAGAGATTTTTTTCCAAAGAGGATATACAGATGGTCAAAAGATGTTCCTACTCCCTGGCTATCAGGGAAATACAAATTAAAACAACAATTAGATATTACCTTGCACCTAAAATATTGGTTATTATTTAAAAGTCTGGAAATAGAAAAAAAACGGATGTTGACAAGGATGTGGAGGAAAAGGAACACTTTGCACTTTTGGTGGGAATGCAAATTGGTATAATCCTTATGGAAAACACTATGGAGATTCCTCAAAAGTTGAAGATGGAAAACCCAGATAATGGCACCATTGCGCTTCTGGGTATGTACGCAAAACATCCAAAAACTCCAATTCATGGAGATTGATACGCCCCCCCCATGTTTATTGCACCCTTATTCACAATAGCTAAGAACTGGAAACTGCCTAACTGTCCAACATCAGATGAATAGATAAAGAAGATGTGGTACATATATTCAATGGAATACTGCACAGCCCTCAGAAGAAATGAAATCCTGCCATTTGAATCAACATGAATGGATCTAGGGGGATAATGCCAAGTGAAATAAATCAAAAGAAGAAAGTTAGATACCAAGTAACCTCACTCATAGGTGAATGTGAATAAACAAAGTAAAGGAGCAGATGAAACAAAACTAACACTGAGGACACGTGCAATAGAACTGAAATTACCAATAGAGAATGGGAGCTAGGTGGGGGTGGCAAGTGGTGGTGAACCCCACTGGACAATGTTGAAGAACACTTTGGTTGAAGGCAGAGTATGTTGACATTTATCTGAGGAATCGGGAAACTACATATAGGGAACTACACATACAAATTTTTTTATTCATAAGACAATTCTAAAAAAATATGCAAAAAATGTATGATGCTATTTGGAAACCTTACACTTACTGGTCGGCATTTCTTACACAGGCGAGAGAATCTAAGATTTCCACTTCCTGCATATGTTTGCTATGTCACCCTGGACATCTGCAAATGTTAAACATCTGTTTTTCTTTTCATTGAAAGATGTCTCATTTGGAATGACAAAGAAGTTGGGTCATTAGTTATACAACAATGTGAACTTATTCAGATTTTTCTTGTATGAAGAACAATAATGTCAGAAGAGCCATAACCATTAAAATTAATCCTACTTCATAGTGGGAGTCATGGCAGGCATGATTTCAAATGACTTCCAAACTCATGTAGTTCTCCAAATAAAAACAAAAAATAGATTTATACACAATTTATCATTGAGGAATCATTGTAAGCTGGTATTTTCTGAACAGAGTAAAAACATAAGTAATAAACAAGATACTTATATGTCTATCAAATCACCAAAATTTGAATTGTGTTTAGTATAGTTTGAGTTTATATGCTTGATGAAAATGAATAACCTATGTGACTTTCTATTAATTTGTTTGCTCGATTTATCACTGAAAAAAACTAGAAACTTACTACTTTATGTGAAATACCATGCTCCAGAAGAGAAATAAGCAGTTGTATGTTATATTGCTTTTATATTCTTTCTTATATACACAGTGCATAAAGGCAAATTTATTATGTTTTACATATTTCAATCAAACTTAGGCCGTAAGGTACTACATATAAAAAGTTGGAATTTGAAGTAGTGCACTCTTTTCTGCTTAAGAAATCTTTTTTATGCTCGGTGTCTTTAATCATGTCAGTCTAAAATAAGAAAAATTTAGTGACATGCAATGCAATCATGTCCTTTTAAAATGTAAAATGTCCTTTAACATTTGATAACTTCAAGATCAGTGGATGACTAGTAAGATAGTTATTGATTTTTAATTTCATATGCATATTTTTAAAAATGTTTCAAGGAAAAGTGTAGGCAAGAAGAGAAGAGGAAGAAGCCTTTTATTTATTTGTATTTAATTGTTTATCTTGGTTGTACCTTCTGGCCCCAGGATGTGAATCAGGTCTTTGAGATGTGTGTGAACTGTGGTCTTGGCTAGAAGCAGTGAACCTAACTTCTGTTCCTCCAGGGCATTCCATTTTGTATATATATTGAATAAAATGCATTCAACAAATATGAATGAATATATAAATGAATGAATAAAAATTGATTCAATATGCATGTAGATCTATATTTATTCATTACATTAAATCTATGAATTTGGAAACAATAAAATTAAAAAATTATATACATAGTAGAAATAGAAAAATAATTTTAGTGTTAATATAACACCATAGACACCATGTTGGTCATATCTTTATTTGAAAAACAGGGAAAGTTCTAAATTTCATTCACTATTCCTTACTTGTTTTCTATTCTATAAAATGGTAGTGTTAGTAAAATACAAGAATACATGGAAGACGTGTGTATCTTGCTTTATATAAATATAATTAAGTTATTTATATATTTGATAATAATTTATCATAAGCTACCAATACTACCATAATTCAAGACACTATTGGTCTTTGAATATCTAATCTGTCTTTTCATCTGCTACATTGCTCAAATAAATTCTCCCATCTCTTTTTACCACATGCCTCTTCAGGTCATCTGTTATTATCTTCCAGCTGGCCACAGTTAAACATGTTTATGGTGGGTGTTTATTATACCTTTAGTGGTTCAAGCAGTACAGAATACTAAATAATTTAAAATAAAATATCTTATGGGTTTTTTTGTAGGAGGATGTCAAAAGTTCATTTTTGGAATATGAACAACAAAATGAATGGAAACATTTTAAGGTATGATGCTATACAGTGCAGCAAAATATATGACTAATCATTTATCATGTCAAACAATATTAAGTGATAACTTTTTCAGAGAATATACATTTTAATGAAATAAAGTGATTATATTAAATGGGTATGAAAAATTATTTCTATTGAAAAGTATTATTTGATTATAATTTAATACTATCATGTAAGAAATAAAATCACATTTATATTAACTCCATTTTTTACTTTCAAATTTAAGGTAAATATGTATCATATACTAATATACACTAATATGTATTATATAAATATGTGTCATGTACATGTGTGTTAAGCAATTATATATACTGTACTATTTAACCTCTAACTAAAATTACCATTTTTTAGTTTCATGCAAGAGAAAGCTACGCCCTGAATATTAAGGAATTTGTTCAATTAACACAAATGGTATAACTATCAATAATGCAACTTGGATTTGACAATTCCAGAATCAATGAGTTCTTGGTAGTTTCATGGTGCTTTCTATAAAAGTTATAAAATATGGTTAGCAAGTAAATAATGAAGTTATTTTCTGTAGGATACATATATATATAAATTATTTAATATGCATAATCTTTATGTGTATTTAAAAACGACAGCAAAATATTTAGCTATAAACTCTGTGGAACACTGAGTGAATAATCTCCAATATATGTAGAAAATTTAAAACGCTATGTAAAAATTTAAAACAATTGTATCATCTTTTAAAAGAGTAACAATTTCTATTTATTGGCTTATATGGTAGATTAACATGGTACGAGATAATGCCATCAGTAGAAAGTAAAAATGGCAGGTAGAGATCTTAAATAGGACATTTTGTTTTTAGAAAATACTCCAATGATCTCCTCAAGTAAATAGAAGAAAGGCTAATAGATTTTCAAATAGTTCAATTATAGACTTTGGATTTGAAACACTGTTAAGTACTGAATAATTACCATGTGACTTTTAACTTAAAAGATAGTTATCCTTTGTGTTATAGATGTGTAGTGTATAAAGGGGACACTGACCTGTTTAGTGAGAACAAGTGCATTGGAAAAACTTTCCCAGTGTATTTTTGCTAAGAATGGTGAAAAAAAAAATGGGATGAATACTCACATTAAAACCCTACTGGTATGCAGTCTGCAATGAAAAAAAAAAATTTGGCTGAGTGACAATTTGCTCTTGTTTGATAAATTCCTAATTCTGTGCTTTTGAAAAGCTAGTTCTAATCATATCCTTGTCAGGCAGTCAGTACAGATTTAGCTCCCCTAAGGATTTCCATTGGTCCAAAATTATAATTTACTAATAAAAATAAAGGTTTAGTATATTGTTGAAATATATTTCCTTTTAAAGTCTAGTTCTTTTAAAATAGGATTTGATTATTTCTTTAACCCTACACATAAAAAAGAAATAATATTTTAATAATGTCAAATTTACTGACATAAATTCAAACCTGTTTTTTTAACTTGTATGTAATTTTCTAAGAATTTCCTCCAACCAAAATGCCCTGCCCTAATGAACTTGTTTGAATTCTCTCTTATCTGAAACACCTTTACCTGAACCGATTTATAGCTGCTTATTGTCAGTTTCACTACTAGACTATAATCAAATTAAGGGAGAGATAGTGACAGGTACATAGCCTATCACATGAAAAGAACTCAAAATTATGAAGAATGAATAAATTAATTAATGAATAGAACCAGTGGAAAATTATTACTGCTGTACTGATCCAGAATAAATATGCCATAATGTTATCATGTCACCTCAAATATATGACGAAAGGCATTTCTGAAAAATCTGGGAGTTCAAAACCCTTCATTCAAGCTGTTGTTTGTTTTCTGATGCTCTGCTCAGACACACTGTGATCACAACTTAGAAAATGAGTCACAGCACTACTAGCTGGATATATCAGACTTTTAGACTTATTGACATTATTTTGGGAATAATTTATGAAGAGCAATTCAGAGTTGTACCTGAAATTTGTTTCTTTCGTCCCAAGTCCTGAAATGCAGATTATTTGCCAGCTTCAGTAGGTTGAAGAAATAAAAGCTCATGTCATGGACTTAGTTTGGGTCTATATAATTTTCATGGGTCAAATATTATTAAGAATTTTGCAAAAGAGGTCTAATGAGTAGGGAGCAATAATCTAAAACTGAGTGAACATATTGAATAATTACTAGTATTTGTTACAATTATTTAAGTTTATTTTAGTCAGTTTTTATACATAATAATCATCTCAAGTTAATATAAGATTATTATATTAACTGTGATGCCACATAATTTTCACTCTCCCCCTCCCAGGACTAAAGCCTTGATTTGCTACTGTGTTATCTCTGTCCTGACCATTGCCTCTTCATCTGTGTCATATGTTTCCTTGCCTTTGTCACTGTTGCGTGACCCTCTCTACCTTCCTTCAGTCACATGTATGTGTGGAATATTTGAGGCAGTCTCTTCAATGTAGTTCAAGCTGTTCCTTGAGTTGCTGAGGTAACTCAGTCTCATCACCATCCTGTGGGGTTCACTAGCAACATTGCTGTAGCTGAGAATAGCTATTTATCTCATTAGTGAAGCTATGAAAAGTCCTTGGATGTCTGTTATCTCTTCTGATCTTCAGTTTCCATAAGGACCTGAGCAAAGGAAATCAAAGTATCTTAGTCTCACAAGAAATAGTGTATTCAGCTAAGAATCAAGGAATGGATAGAGTATGGGAACTACAACGGTGAACACAGGCCTGTGTTGAATCACCCATAAAGAAATGTGATACTGACTCAAGTAAAAGCATTAAATTATTTTCTAACACAGACAGGTTCTAGAATCTGGGTAGAATAAGCAGTTTTGAGTTAAATTGTTATTTCTTTGAAAACTGACAAAAAGTGAGGCAGGTTAGTAGAGCTGTGAGTCTCAGACAGGTCTATGCTATGTCAATATAAGTTACTCTTTATGTATAAGTCAAGAGTCAAAAGTACATATACCATGGGGGAAAATTTAAGTAAATATAAAATGTCCAAATGCCTTAGTTGCACATGTATTTGTGATAGTGGCTTGTTTAAATCCACATGCATACCAAATATTTGGTCTTGATATTTTCCCTTTCCTAAATCCTTTCAAGTAAAATTAAGTATCATTTTAGTCTTCTCTGGGCTATATTTATTAGTTCCTTCAGTTCCCCTCATAAATCTCTTTTTTTTTTTTTCCCTTTTTAAAAATTATTATGGTGCTCTCCTCTGGATCCTCAGTAGTTAAAATAAGACCACTAAGGTAAAGTTAATTGTTATGTCAAACTCTCTCTGTTTCATGTTATTATGTTCATTTACAAGATGCCTTAGGCCAATCTTTGGGCAGAAGTGAAATATATTATTTAGAAGTAAAGTTTTTCCTCCATTATGCCAACTATTGGTGGATCTTTTATCATAAAATCTTTTTTTCTTCTCGATCTCTATAATAGGAATTACCAAAGACAGAAATAATTGTGCATGTAATATTGTCAGTTCTCTACAGGATGATGTGAAGGAAAAAAAACTATGCATATAAAATGGATAATAACATATTCATCTAGTTTTTCTTTTAATTTATCTCAATTTGCTTTACCATCTAACTTAGGACTAAATGTAAATTCTTAGCTATATTAGATAACTTGTGATTTTTGATGTTACTGTTTAAAACTTTGCTATTGTTTTTTAATCCATCTGTATGAATATATTTATATGGGACCAATTCAAATGTTTTGTAAGTATAGTGACTATAAGTTCTACTTATTGGAAAATACTGTTATATTTTCAGATTTACCAGTTTTTCTCTCATTTTAAAATGTCCTTCTATGTTATACTTAACAGTTGACTACCAACAGCTATTTATATATGTGATTCTTTTCTAGCTTTAATTGTTCTTTTTTAATTTTGCAGGACTTCTTAAATATGAAAACTTCTAGTTAGTGTGACACTTTCACAGAATTTAGATATATTTGGGGGAGGGTTCTCAATACTCAACATATCATATAGAACTTGTGGAGCAGTTACATAATATAGTTCAAAGTTATAATAGTTGTTACAATCCCTCTTTTTTTATATTTTCTATTGAAAAAAGTCAAAGAACTTTTAATGTTAATTTTGTGAATTCTACATAATAAAAACTTATCTTGAATACATATATTCTGTGATTCTGCCTTGAATGTAAACCCTCAATTGCAATGATTTATAACATAAATATATTTCTTCAGACAGACTGCAATTCAAAAGTTATTTGAAACAGTGATTAATGATAGCACATTTATTAAATTATGCATAGATCAATTGTATATATTAAAAGCAAAGGGAAAGTGTCCATGTATCAAAATTCAGATATGTGATTCAAGGTAGTAGGTCAGAACAGTGAAATCAGTTATAACTAAAGGAAAATTTGGTATTAGAAGTACTGGATTAAGAAACTAGACTATCAAACTCAGTGGAAGAAAGACTTTAAATTGATGTAGAGGTATGGTGTTTGCGGGTTCTAGATATTTTAAATTTACAAGTTCAAGTCAAATATTGTGAGGGAGATTGATAAATAACACACTATCTATCTGTGTGTGTATGTGTGTGTGTGTTTCTCAGAATTAAGAATGGCATAGGATAAGACAGGCACATAAACTAACAAGTTGATACTCTTGATTGGTACAACTCAGAGTTTAGCATTCAAGATGATATCCCAAGCATAGGATAAGATAGGAGAATTTGTCCTCCACACACAGTAATTTCTCAGGTATCAGAACAGGCAAATAGCTTTCCAAAAGAGCAATAACAGAATATTCATATAACAATATAGGGCTTTCTGATGTCCATAAAATTCATAAGATTGATGGATGTCACTTTTTTGAATCAGGATTATGCATGGACCGACAATTGAAAAAGAGAATTAGTCTAATGAATAATCTTTCAATGTTAATACTTTTTAGAATTTTAGTTTTATTGAGATATAATTGATGCATCAAAATTATAAAATAAAGTTTACACCATGGTCATTTTATATATGTAAATATTTATATACATAATAGCATTTAAATGTGCTGTCTTTGAATTGCAATTATATAATACATGTCATCAATTATAATCATTGGTGGTGTTATACATTAGATTTTCAAACCTCATTCATCTTATAGTTGAAAGTTTGTGTCTTTATACCAGCTTCTCCCCATGTCCCCCAATCCCCACCTCCAGCACCCAGTTTTCAAATCTGTTTCTATGAATTCTATGTGTTTTCAGATTCTACATATAGTGATATCATACAGCTCTTGCCTTTCCCTGCTAAACTCCAAAAAAACAGATTCAATGTAAATCCTAAAAAAATTCCAATGGCTTTTTCACAGAAATAGCACCTAACATTTTATGGAATCACAAACTGACCCTGAAGGACCAAGACAATCTTGAGAAAGAACAAATATGGAGATTTCACACGTTCTGATTTTGACATGCATTACAAAATGATAATAATCATAACATTATGACATTGGCATAAAAACAGGCATATAGAACAATGTAACAAACTGAGAATCCAGAAATAAGTTCATGCATATGTAGCCAAATAATTTACAGCAGAGGATCCAAGAATATCCCATGAGGAAAAAATTGTCTCTTCAATAAATGATGTTGAAGAAATGGAGTCACATGCCAAAGAATTAAATTGAAACTCTTATCTTACTCTGTATACATAATCAACTAAAAATAATTTAAAACTTGAACATAAGGACTGAAACCATAAAACTTTTAGAAAGAAACAATAAGGGTTAAACTCCTTGACATTAATCTTGGCAATGATTTGTTGGATTTGACAACGAAGGTTAGCAAAAGTTAAAGAAGCATAACATCATCAAACTGAAAATTGCACAGCACATGAAGCTATCAATAAATGAAACGTCAACCTACCTAATGAAAGAAAGCATTTTCAAATCCAATGTTTGTAATAATATATTCATGCATGTAAAGAGGTATATGAGGATTCCACATATATTTGTTACAGAGTATATATTTTATGGACACATAATTAAAGACATATCTATAACTACACTATTATCTAGCCATCATGTGTCTTATTTTTGTCATGAAATACATGCATTCGTTGATACATTTACCTCATATATTTCAAAGATAAAAACCAACGTTTGCAAATAAACTTCAACCTTCTGAAGAAAAATAGATATTTGCCATCTGATATTTTTTCTCATCTTTGTTCACATGAATTTAGTGGGTTGTTTTTTTTTGAGAATTCAACCCCAAACTGCCTTGCTCTCCTGCCCTTTTCCATATTTGTCTGCAAGTAAAACTAGTCAGCAGACCTTGACTACTTTCCTGATGTTGAGCTTGTCCATTTCTCAACTGCTGGTTTTAATAAAAATCATACTCATCTGGGAAATATAAATTCAGTTTCTGGAGAGAACTGAGTCCTTTTGATAATGATGGGCCAAGTTCTGTCATCAGAAACTCACAGGCAATTCACACTTGAATATGCATTTAAGGGTATGAGAATATGTGGACAGATCTTAACCTTTGTATTTAACTTGGCAATCTTGTACTCCCTAGACTCTGTATTGTTTTATAACAATGATGTTTCCTAACATGATTTCATGACTCAATATTTAGTAGAAAAATCTGCTCACTTTTTTCAGATTTAGGAAGAAAAGGATGGATAGGAAGGTTGCTATAAATTTATGTCCATTTTTAAACCAAGTCATAAATTTAAAAAGCTCTGTGTTCAGTGTGAACTGCAAATGAAGAAGCGTTGAGAAGTGTTCCAATTAATTTTCCACTGTAATGTAAAAGCAAGTTCTGTAATATCAGCTTCTGTATTTTCCTTTTTAGCTCCCAGAATCTCTCTTTTTCTGTTTCTGCTTCTCTTCTCCCACTCCAATCTCTCTCTGATGACAAATATATGTTTTAATTTACTGTCCACTTAGATAATTAACTCCAATTCTTTTCACAGCTTTATAGTCAAGCATGATCTCCAGATAAGGAAAAATACTATGAGAGAATGAGATCTGATATATGCTGCAAGCTGTATAAAATATGAAGGCATTATGCTAAATGAAATAAGTTAGATATAAAAAGACAGATACTATATAATCCCACCTATATAGATACCTATAGTAGTCAAATTCTATCTCACACACATGGAGACAGAATATAGATCAGTGGTTACCTGGGAGCTAGGGGTAAGTGGAGTGGGATGTTACTGATTAATGTGTCAGTGTTTAAATTTGGAATTATGGAAAGTTTTGTAGATGGATAGCAGGATGGTTACACTACAATGAAAATGTATTTAATAGCACAGAACTCTACACTTTAAATGAGTTTAAATGGTAAATGTTATGTATAGTTTACCACATTGAAAATAGAGAGAAGTAAGACCAGTGAATACAATTTTGAAACATTCTAATTATGCAATTTTGGAGAAATTTTTTTTAAATTTTTCTATCCCTTCATCTTTCCTAAAGTTTTTTGATCTATGTTAAATAAGTAGTAACACCTGACATTACCAAGTCTAACACAACTACAATAAATTAAGAAACTCTAATTTTGACTATTAATACTTACTCCTTTAAAAAATGTATACTTAAGAAAGTAAGTAACAACAAAATGAATGTTACTAACATCCAGTTTCCCAACCCCAAGCTCCTTTTGTCTGTACGGGTCTATAATGGGAAAATGTGATCAATGCAGAGAAGAAAATATAGAGAGAATCATTTCAATGCAGTTGGTTGATACTAAAAGAATTGAAGGACGTTTGAACAGTTTCTTGGAAAGTTTCCAAAGGAATTGGAGCTTTCTATTTTCTGCAAGAAAGACAACCTATATCAATTTTCCTATAGTATACACCCAGGGGGCTCACTTCAGAGAAAATAACTGTTTGGAACACCTGAAGAGGTGGACCACTGGCAATAGTATCTCACAAGTGGTAGAGCCACCGAAGTTAAGAGATAAGTGGTGTCAAAAGAGAACATATCATTGGTGATCATTCACTGAGATCAGATTTTCCTTCTCAAAGGCTTTGTTTGTGTTAAAACTAGTGAAATTTACCCTATCCTGAATGGAATGGAACTGATATCTATGTGTTACTAAATCTAATTTCTGATAAATACAGAAAGAGAATTTTTGACAAAAATAGAATGATTTTTACTTTTGTACTCTATGGTAAAATAAATTTTAATGTCATCAAATGATTTTACTTTTTCAAAAAAAGTTATTGAATTTATGCTATATTTTTCCACCAATGAATTCTAAATAAACATTGAGAAGTAAGTTTATTCTTATTGGTTAATGGAAGTTATCATTTTTTAAAAATACCATTTCAACTTAGTTACCTATAAAATCATAATTATATTTATTGCTCAAATACAGTGATTTCTATTAAGTTAATGTTCTTATTTTACTATTATTTTCCTCTGTCCTTTGAATTGTCTTTTACCTGATTTTGTCTTCCTTGCTTTTATTCCATTCTTTACTTTATGCTACTCTCAAGTCTTTGCAAATAAAAATATACAAATAAAAACATATGTAAAGGTATTTGACACTAATTCAAGTACATATTTCTTCTGGTATCTGCTTATGACTTTAAAGAATCCATGATTCATGCTATTCATATTTCTCTGAAATTCTGCTATTTACTTTCTCAATACTTTCCCCTTTTTAATTTCTAGTTATTATTATCAGAACATAAATTTTGTGGATCTTTAAACTATTTACTTAGTAGAGTTGTGCTATATTCACAGCTTTTATTTTGTGGTAATGTAAAGAGAAGTTGGAATGGATTCAAATCTGGACTATACCACTTTTGAATTGTGATTCAACAGGCTACCTAATATCTCCAAGCCTTAATTTGAGATTTCTCAACCCACGGAACACTGTTTTTATGTTTATGTGTTCATTTCTGACTAGAATTGCACATCTTGTACAATATCATATACCTCTTATTTGTATTGTAAATCTATGTAATAGTGTTATTTGTTGCTTTCCATATTGACAGAATAAATGATTATACATGTATTCTGAACTATTTGGGTTACCATTTTTAAGAATCTTACTACTATGAGACTCATTTTGTTTTTAATTCATCTTTTTTAGTTATCCATGTTTTATTGGAAAATAGTTAGCAAATTTAATGTGTGAGTTTTTCCTTTTTGGAAAAATTAGAAACAATTGAACAGACAATAACCTAATGGTACAATGTTAGTTTAGTAAAAAAAATAAACTTCTAAAATAAATATTTTATAAGGATTAAATTAATGTTGCACATATATATATAATGAACTAAAAACAAAGACAAACGAAAAGTTTTGATGTAGCAAGAGCTACCATATTTAATTTCTTAGTCCTGATATAATTTAACTATATTATCTTTCAAATGAAATTAAAGTTAACTTGAATATTATTGCTATCATACTGTTTCATGGGCATTTGTTTTGCTTTAATAGTTGTAAATGTGTATGTTCCAAGAATAAAATCTAATTATTTTATTTATATTTAGATAACATTATGGTATTATTCATAACAACCCTGTGAGTCAACAAGATTTTTTTTACCACAAACTACTTTAATGTCCTCATCTACAAATCAATCACTCATGTCCCATTTTCTAGGGTTGCTGTTGTTAAATTAGGTAAAGTAGGTGACCAAAACATATACTTATTTCCTTAACTCATTCATAAATATCACTTAGTCTTTCAACTTTAATTTTTCTGTGTTTTCATGAACAAAAATAGAAGTATAGAAAGTGTAGAATAAGATATGTTTTTTAAATATTAATATCATTCTCCAGATTAAGCTAAATTTTGCCATAGTGCTTTGCTCTACAGGCCTTCAGTGACTTTCAACAAAGGTTTACTTCTCTCTCATTTGAACAAAGTAGATTGACGGTATGTCTGCTTTAGGCTAGGACTTGAGTATTGTTTGTCTGTCATGTGCTCAGACTCAGAGTATTGCTCTCACATGGAGAAAAAAAAGAGACTGCATGGAACATTTCATGACTCCTACAGCTTCTTGGCAGCAGCAAACCTCATGACATCTCCCATCTGCCTTGACTAAATCAAGTTACGCAGTCACCCTTGGCACCAACGCAGCAGAGCAGTCTAAGCCTCTCCTAAGGAGAGACACCACAGAGTTCCCAAAATGAGACTCCAAAGAGAATCTTCAAACTTTTACATTAAATTACAAGTTTCTCCAATTAGTATAATAGTTTTTGATCTTCGAAATGATAAAAATACAACGAATAATTACTTATTTTCTTAAATATCAAGGCTTGCCGGGAGAAATAAAAGCATGCTTTATAAATTCAGTTATAATTTCTCCTCAAATCCTCTTATAAAAATTGTATTAAAAAAGTTATAGTGAAAAATAATTAGTAGATTTAAATGTTGTAATAGTTTTTATTTAATAGAAATATGTATAAAATGTAATTTCTATAGATACTTAGGTGAAAATTCTATTCTTCAAAATTTTACAGATGTTTTACTTTTCTATTTGTTTAGATATAATTCATACTATTAATTCTACTATATGTTTCAAAGTTTAGAAATGATTGAACTGATTATTTAAAACAATCCTTTTTTCTAGGCTAAGACAATGAAAAACACCTTGTATTATAATGGAATTATTCCAGGCTTTGGAAAATGGAACCATTACTGGAAAAGCATACCTAAGAACCTCAAAGATACTCTAGTCACTTACTAGAGTAAGAGCACTTGCTTCCTACAACTTTTATTTCATTGTTTTCAAAGTAAAATCAATAAACACAAAACCAATAGTATTTAAGATATATCACTTATTATTAAGATATTAAAGATACCAATTCATAAGAATTTAGGGATTTAGAATTTATTACTATTATCATTATTGTTATTTTATTTTTCTCTTGAAATTGCTGTAATAGTCTACCCAAATTCCTTTACACATTTCTTTATTCCTGTAGATGTGTTTTCCATTAATGTATTCATATTAATTGATACTAATATTTTTACACAGAAAAGCTGATTTTTTTTCTCTTCATTTTTCTAGTTCTCTCATCGTATTAAGGTCTTGTATCATAAAAGGAGATAAAATAATATCTTCTATAATAATTCTTAAAAGGAACAAAAATTTAAATAAGATTTGATAGTTAAATCCTAATTAAGATATTTAAATTAAACACATTTTGAGTCCTTAAATTAAATATAAAATTGAAAAATAAGCTGCTTACTTTAGCTTTTCTCTTTAAATTAGTAATGTTTGCTTTCTTCAAATTCTAATATGATTAATTACTTTGTATTTAGATGTTTACATAAATTTTATTGAAGCAACATTACATCTTTAAAACATATAAATTGCAGGTGTGCATCATTGCATTCATCACTAACTGTCCAATTTTATATAATTGACACTTTTTAAATCTAATTTTCACCCTTCCCTTTCTACTTCCCCTCAACAATAACAAATTCAGTCTAATGATTCATGTTTATTCTTGTTTTATTTGGTTAATTTCATTTGATTTCTATGTACCACACATGAGTGAAACCAGTTTGTCTTCTCCATCTGACTTATTTTTTTATAACCAGTTTGTCTTCTCCATCTGACTTATTTTATTATACATCATATCCTCTTGGTCCAACTATGTTGCTGAAAGTGGCAGGATTTCATCTTTTTACAACTGAGTAGTATATATTCCAAATATTTTTTATCTACTCATCGGTCAATGGGAACTTAGTTTGGTCCAGCTCTTGGTTATTATAAATAATGCCTCAATAAAAATGGGGGTTCATATATCTAACTTTTAAAATGGGTATTTTTGTGTTTAAGGATTAATATACAAATATGAGATAACTGAACCTAGCGAAATTCTAATTTTAAGTTTTGAACTGTTTTCCACACTGCTTTCCAAAATGGCTATACCAGTTTACACTTCCAACAGCATATAGAGTTGCCTTCTCTCCAAATCCTCTCCAACATTTGTTGTTTCTTGTCTTTTGTGTAATCACCATTTTCACAGGTGTGAGGAATATCTCATTGTAGGCTTTTTTTTTTTTTTTTTTTTTTTGCATTCCCCTAAGAATAAAGAAGGTAGAACATTTTTTTGTGTGTCTGTTGCCCATCTGTAAGTCTTCTATGGGTAAGTGCCTTTTAAGATCTTCTGCTCATTTCAAAATTGGATCCACGGAAGAATTTCCAGACTAAGGGTATTAACTTCATTACTGAAGTAAAAAGCATGAAAAGCATGATCTGTATTACAGAATTTTGATTAAAGAATTTCTTAAGCATTTCCTAAACCCGAGAGCACTGTGAGGAAATGTTGGAAGATAATATGGTAAGTGGTAAGTGAAATCAAGACCAGTTTGTGCTGTCTGTACTATTGTAAAGGACCTCATCATCTATAAATTCTGTGCTAGGTTTAATGTTTTTGTCACCATATTGAAATTCTTAATAACTTATGGGCAATAATTTCACATTTTTGTTTTGTACTGGACTCACAATATTGTTGCTAGTTCTAAGGAAATCTATATCATGATTACATATATATGAATACTGAAACTTCTTGCCTTTTGTCCTTTGAGGCCTAAAATTATGAAATGATTTTCTGTAGAATAATGATGCCATGATACTTATATTTTAGAAAAATTACATAATGAAGAGAGAGAAATTTAAAGGATTTGGGTCAGTTATAGAAAGAGTAGTATATTGTTTCTACAAAGTTGCTTTCACATATTTAATCATTTCACAACCTATGATGGAAAATTCTGATAAAGGACACTCTTTACACTATGAAACTGTAGAAGACAGACCTATTCTGAACTTTGCAGGAACTCAAACTTTTTTCACTTATAGATATTAGTTATGTTCAATTAATTAGATAAAATTAGAAATAGAGATGTAGCTACAGATTAGAAAGAGTATTATTAATGATATCTCTGATAGATATAGAGATGATAGATAAGTGAATAAATTATCAATATGTGATCAACAGATGTTAATAGGTGAGAGATGATAGAGATAGATATATGATAGATAATTGATGGATGAATAAATATGGTAGATTTTATAAAAGATAAATCAATTCCTGGGAGCTTTTCTTTAAATTATTTAAAAGAAAGGGCATGCTTTCCTCTTTTATGAAAGCCAAATAAAAAAAATGTATCTTCTTTTGTTGTGAATCTAACCCCTAGAACTTAGTCAAATATTTCTTTGCCTTTTTTATTATCTCTTTGTAATTATCAACAATTTTCTCTCTGCTAGATAATCTATATAAACATACAAAATTGTAGTATTTTGAATTTTCCCAACTACAACACAATAATCAGGGTCCCCAAATACCTCATTGCTAGTCATTAATGCTCAATTTCATAGTTCATAAATCCTCTTATTTAACAATGTCAGCATACCTATAACTCCCATTCATTCCTATATTGTGAAAGACTCAAACTTGTAAATACAGATTAAAAAATTATTTAGACTTGCCCAGGTAGCTCAGGTGGTAAGCCCATGCTGGAGGCACAGTCCACCTGCAGTCCAAGGACACAGGTTCAAGGCCGAGGGCCAGAGGAAGCAACTAAAATAAACAAATAATTTTTTCTTTCCCTCTCTCTTCCTTTCTTCTTGCTGTCTGCCTGCTTTCCTTTCTGGTAAAAATAATAATTTAGAAGGTATAATATTATTTCTAATCTAATAAGTACTAACAGTGAAAGCCCTCTTTTCAACACATCAGAATAAGTAATAGATTAACTAATAAGAAGTTAGTTATAATGAAGAATTGTGGAAAATTATACATATACACACATATATGTATAGATGATTCAATATATATGCTAAACATTATAATATGAAAGTATGTAGTTAATTCATCAGATTCTGGTGTGTTGTATAAATCCTACAGTTTGAGAAAGTTGAATTTTCCATCTTTTGGGAGGGCATAAACTATAAACAAGAGCAATCTCTACAAACTCCAGACTGTTTTTCCATGTAGAATAAAAATTTTTTAAAAAATTTCAGTATGATCTTAAAGTAGAATACCTCTAGGTCTTATAACTTTTAAAATTTAAGTGTTTTTTGCTGATTTAATTATGTCTTATACAATGACAATATTTTACAGACTCCTCTTTTCCTCTCTTTTTAAAGGTTTCAGAGATATTCAACAGAACTTCCATATTAACAGTAATATTTCCACATATTAACATATTTGTCTAGTAATTATATCTGATAATTATAACATGTATGGTATGCATAAAATTTTTTCTAAGATTTTACAATAATCAAATGAATATAAGAGGAGTGTCCTCTCTTTGTCTAATTTCCTTCATTCCTGATTCCTGTTTGCTTGCTCCCTATTAAAAAAAAGATACATAGATAAATACATATATATACATATATGTGTGTATATATACATATATGTATATATACAGATGCTTTTAAATGGAAATAAAACAAAGTTTCTGGCTTTTTCATGCAACCTAATTCATTATTGTAGAAGAGAATTTGTCTAGGGGTCGCTGGAAGAGAGCTCCATGATCCTCCATCACCATCTCCAAATTTTTGACTTGTATTTTATCTGAAAATACTATAAACAATAGAGGTTTTTACTAGCATTTTGGTGCTTTTTTGTTTTCATTCTTTTATGGCATGCTGTTTCATAACTTCTCTTTATAAATAATGCAGACTTGGGTACAGTTCTTTTAAATCTTTCATGCTTACCAACCCATGAAAATATATCAGATCATGTACAAATTGCTGTCTGAAGGTACTTTTCAAACTCTTGTCTTATAAATGAAATAAGATACTTGAGTTGATGCCTGTTCACATAAATGGAGGGTATTGACAGCATAAAGTGGTTTGACTTACCATGAAATTATAGAATTAAAAGATAATAGATCTATAAAGATGCTGAGAAATACTCTGTTCAAGCTGTCTGCCTTTAGGCAGATAAATGTCTGAAATAATTTATGAAAATATTTTTCTAGACTTTTTTAAATAACTTCAAGCAGCAAAACTCCAGAACCCCCTTGAGGACCTTTTTGAATAATTTTTGGTTGTAAAAATGGAAAATATCAACTTTATTTATGTGCAACCAGACTTGTCCCTAATTTCTATAAAATGGAAGTTCATTTTTTTCCCCTTTACACTAAGGAAACAAAACACTTCCTATTGCTACTCAGGACTTCCTTACTATCTTTTTTTTTTTTATAATTTTGTTACTTGCCATAGATATTTCTAGGTTCTTAGTATTTTGAATAGAATAGCCAAAATTGTAGGATAACACCATGCAATGATGATCCTCAATCATTGTGTGTTATGGTGATTTTGAACAAAATTGAATTTTGTTTTTATTTTCATTCATTCTTTTCCATTTTTGTCTAGTTCTAAGTGTCTCCACTCTGTAAATCATAATCTTAAGATCTTCTATTCAGAGATCAAGGGACAAAATTTTCCTTTAACAAGGTCTTAATTGTGTTTTCCTTTCACAAAGTGTCAATAATAATAATAAAAATTTGTCAATATTCACCAACATGTATTTTCACCAGCACATCACCTCTTTTCATTTGTGTCAATGTTCTTTTAGAAGTCTTATTTTTCAGAGGTTCTCATGAATCAATACTTCTGTCTCTAGATTCCATGAAATTCTTTCATTACACCTTTCTTATATTCAATGAATTTCGTTTTTGTTATCTCATCTTCCCGAAAATCTTTACAAATAGGTTATGTCTGTACATTCTAATTCAAAGAAGACTCTATTCTTTAGAAGAAAAACAGAAAAATTTTCTAATTTTCTGCAAAATATAATTGTAGAAAAATTGAAGAACCCTAATCAGTGCCTGTCTTGCATTTTGCAACTGTTATAGTTTGTATCTATTCTGTAAATATTTTGTTTTGTAGATTTTATGGTTGTTTATTTATGCATATGAAGTGTAGTAGCATTTTTTAACTGAAAAATGTAAAATCACCTAATAGAGAAACTTCTGTTACATTATCAAATATTAACCTAGATCAGAAGTAAGTTGATACTCAGTTTTCAGGAACATATTGAGTAGAAAATAAAAATTTGGAAACCTTAAAATACTTTGTAGTTTCAGTAGTTTACTAGAAACACATAAAGCTCAAAGGTGTTCCATCCCTCTTAAAGAAACATGCATATATTCTGAACTTGAGAAATGCTACTCAATTTGCCTCTTAATGGGTGCACCTTGATAAAATAGCAGTTACATCAATCACCTCCAAAGGAGGGCACTCCACACATCCCTAGGTTTGAGTCCTAGATCTGGGGAGAAACAATCTGTGTGAGGAACTAAATAAAAATTTAGAATATGTTGTCCTCTCTCTTTGTGCCTACCTGCCTACTTACCTGCACCTTTGCTTTAAAAATAAATTTCCTCTTAAGTTCTATTTCAGTCTTCCTTCTATTTATCAGTTATAATGTTACTTTCAGATTTTCTTATTTTCAGTTTCTTTTTTTATCCCTGTTATGCTATTCTAATCGCAATATTTTGTACTTAATAGAGTAATATCAAGGATTCTGTCTCCTTACCTTTTCCTCAAACAACTTCAAGAGGGCAGTGTTCTCAGAGATTAAATCACATAGCTGGGGCTGTCAAAAAGATCTTTCTAGTGTAGGAATGGATGCAAAACAACTGCCTAAGATGAGTTACTTGGAGGCAGTATATGCAGTGTATTTTAGAAAAGAGTAAGCAGGAGCAGCACCATGGAGAATAAATATGCTTCCTGATAGGGTGATCTGAAATGCTCTTAGTAAAGCTAGACCTAGGTTTTGATAAAAAGTTGCTTTTATCAACAGAAAGAGGAAGCTAAACAGAGATCCATTCCTTGTGTGCAGTTAGGCATCACGGAGTCAGAGAGAGAAGTGAAAATGTGCAGGTGACCACTCTGGCCTTGGTACTTGTGAGACTACTGTGGTAGCTGTACCACAAGTGAAGACATACAGAGAAGCCTAGTAGACTCCAGGTGGCAATGTCACACAGGCAACAGATACTAAAGTACTGTTATTCCAGTAACAGTCCGTACCTGGACTAAAGGACACCAGTGGAGTATATAAAAAATGGAATGTTAGAGACCGAGACTTCCTGCTTATTTAACACCTGAAGATGCTTCAAAATAGTCAAAA
Source organism: Solenodon paradoxus (assembly GCA_004363575.1). Classification (NCBI taxonomy): domain Eukaryota; kingdom Metazoa; phylum Chordata; class Mammalia; order Eulipotyphla; family Solenodontidae; genus Solenodon; species Solenodon paradoxus. The sequence continues at coordinate 514,747 of RJWH01000155.1, read as the reverse complement.
CACCTCAACACTTTAAATTTCATTAAATTAAGAAGGAAGAAACCATTCAGTAAAGTACTAGATGAAACAGTCAAATAAATAAGCAAGCCAGTAGTTTCTGGCATGTCAGAGTAGACTGCTTTAGAAGGCAAATCTCACCTAACTTCAGTGAATACAGTCCTCTGCTCCTAGAGATCTGTGTATCACCAGCTCCATTCTGCAGCAGCCCTGAAAAAGAGCACTCCAGTCTTCAGGTACCCAGACTCCATTCCCCTGCCCACCACTGCCTGGAAACAACTCATGCTAGTTTTTAGTTTGTGGACTTCCATGTCATTGACCCCTCACCCTGCTACCCAGAATCATCAGCCTATGCTAGACCACAGATCTATTGACCCTCGATCAACACCACCATGGCTGGAAACAGTGGTCATGAGACCTCAGGACCTGTGGTACGTCAATCCCCACCTTGCGCAGCTGCCATCAAGATCAAGTTTCCACTAAGCCTCAGGATTTGTGAACTACTATGGTTCCTCAACACAGCCCCAGAGATTTTAAGACACATAATTGGGCTGTGGGAGATCTGTGTTCTAGGTTACATCTGGGCCACATTTTAACTCCTTGGACCGGAGAGCTATGCAGCCTGCAAGCATCACCTGACAGTATCAGTGGCCCATCATAGGAGGGCATCACAGAGAGCAGGAAGAGCCTAACTCCTAATGAAATCAAGGGCCGTGTACTGCTATATCACCACACAATTAGGAATAAATTAAGGTAAAAGGAAAGGAAAGTCACAGTGCTAAATCTAAGACAGAAAAGAAAGTCATGTCAACTTATGTCACCAAATTACCACAAAAAAACCAAAAAGAGGAAGCTGCCATGAACTCCATTGATATGCAAGGGAACAACCTAATAGAAAAAGAGTTAAACATAATAGTTATTTTAAAAATCTGAATCACATTCAGATGCACACATAACTACCCAAAGTCATTGGAAGACCTCAGTAAAGAAGTGACAGGTCAAAGGGTATATTTCACCAAGAGGATGGAGCCCATGAAGAAAGTACTAGCAGGAATGCTTGAGATGAAAGAAACAGCAGAGTAATTGGAGATAAACATGGAAGAGAGGATTCACTCTCACAGATAAACGAATATCAGAAACTAAAGACAAGATAACAAAGACAACACTCTGGGGCAGGAGAGGAATCAAGATTGAGGAAAAATGAAGAAATGCTTTGAGAAATATAAGACACCAGTAATAACAAACATAAGGATAATAGTTGTCCTAGAAGAAGAGGAAAGGGAGAAAGCAGCAGACAACCTATATAAAAAAGGAATAGCAGAGATTTACCTTATCTGTTCCTAAATATAGTCAAAGAGTTTCAGGATGCAGAGAAAACATGAACATTTCTAAATGAAAATATACTTACAGACACATAATAACTGAACTAGCAAGTCAATGACAAAAAACAAACTACTCAAGCCTGCTAGAGAATAGAAAAACATCACCCACAAAGTCACAACCATCAAGTTATCATCAGATTACTTGACAGAAACTCTACAGAGCCAGAGAGAGTGGAACAACATATTCTAAATGCTGAAAGACAAAATCTACCAGCCAAGAATACTCCGCCCTGCAAAATTATCATTCAAATATGATGGGGAAATAGGACTTCAATGAAGAAAACTGTTAATGGATTTTTTATCACTAAGTCTGCCATTCAAGAAATCTTGAAAGGGGCCCTGTGACAAGGACAGCAAAAACAAAGATTCACCAAGTTTGGAGAATGATGACAAATAGGAAATTAAAAGCAGAAACACAGATGAAACCAACAGGACAGAAAAAAATAATAAATGGAAAAATAAAAACATGCAGCCTACACAAATAAATAAATATGATATGACATCAGCTCATAAAAGACTATGATAAAGCAATACGGTTAGAGACGATCCATGAGACAGGCACAAGAAACAATTCTAAAGAAATGCATAACCAACAAATAGACAAAACAAAGAATAGACACTGAAAACCTCCAAAGGTAAAAACAAAATTAAACAGGAAATGTAGCAATAGACACAGAAAACCAAAAGAAAGCAAAGTCTCAAATGAAGGTAATATAACCTTACATTTCAATCATCTCCCTAGATGTGAATAGACTGAACTGAACATGTCTGAATTTACCGAAAAACAGTACTCATCAATATTATGCCTACAGGAAACTAATATCTGATTCAAAGATAAACAAACTGAATGTTAAGGGTTACAGAAATATATGCCAAAACATCAGTGATAAAGAAAATCAGGAACCACAATACTAACACAAGACAAGAAAAATTTCCCACAAAAAAGGGTATTATGAGGAAAGTATGGACACTACATTACAGTCAAGGGGGTAAATCATCAAGAAAAAAACTTTCAACATATACACACCCATTTCAGGACTATCTAAATATATAAAATAAATACTGACAGAGTAAAGGCAGGCATTGACAGTAGCACAGTAATACAAGGGACTTCAACAATCCACTTGCATCAATAGAGTGATCCTCCAGATAGAAAATCAACAAAGAAGGAGGATCCTAATTGAAATAATGGAATCGCACCGACCTAACAAACATATATAAGTGTTCTAACCCAACAGAAAAGTTCATACATTCCTCTCAAGTGTATATGGAATGTTCTCAAGGATAAGCTACATACTAGGACTAAAAAACATCTTTTAGCAAATTTAACTACATTGAAATTATTTACATCTTCTTTGACCATAAAGGAGTGAAATTAGAAATGAATCAAAAGAATAAAACTGGAAGAACCACAAAGAAGTGGATATTGAACAACATGCTTCTGAAAATCATGCTTCTGGATCAATGAAGTTAAAGATGAAATTAAGATTTACCTGGAAAAAATGCAAATTCAGAGACAAGCTACCAGAATTTATGGGATTCAGCAAAAACAGTTCTGAGAAGACAGTTTATAGCCCTACAAGTCAAAACCCAAAAGAGACTCAAATTAAATATTCAACCACACACCTGAGAGAACTAAAAAGGGAAGAACAATAAAAACCAAGAATCAACAAAAGAAAATAAATAATAAAAATTAGAGAAGAAATAAATGAAAAAAACAAAAGCCCATCCAAATGATCAATTAATCCAAGAGTTGTTTTTTTTGAAAAAATAAACAAAATATATATACCCTAAGCTAGACTCACTAAGAGAAAACTCTAAAACAAAAATAAGAAATGAAAGTGGTGAGATTATAACTGACATCACAGAAATACAAAAGATCATGAGATAATATTACATTTGTATAATAAATTTATCAATCACGAACAAATGAAGACTTCTGGAATCTTACCTCTCAAAACTGTACCAGGAGAACAGAGACAACTAAAATAAACAAATCACAAGTGTAGAAATTATAGCAGTAATAAAAAACCTCCCCCCAAAAAAGAGCCCAGGTTCAGATGACTTCAATAATGTATTTGGTGAAATATTCAAAGAAGACTTAATCATCTGCTTCTTTAAACTTTTCCACAAAGTTGAAGAGAAAGGAAAACTTCCAAAAAATATTCTGAGACCAGTAGTGCCCTGATTCCAAAATTAGATAAAGCACCAAAAAAGAAAACTGCAGACCAATATCAATATTGAATATACATTCAAATATCCTCAAAAAAAATTCTGGGAAATAGAATTCAATAACACATCGAAAATTATACATTATGATAAATTGGGTATATTCCAGTGATATAAGGATTATGTGATAATATTTGGGATTCTTGATTTTTCAACTCAGTACTCTGTGCTCTGCTCTTGTCTCAAATACTATATATATAAATACTCACCCTTGCTACCTCCTTCCAGTGTCAACACATTGATATAAAATAGCAACATTTTGAGCAATTTATATTTAGTAAGTAGCTTATCAAATTTTATTATTTACTATAAATTGCTAAGATGTCATTAAAAGAATGATCTTGAAAACCATGTATGAAAATTAAGACATGTTTCTTACATGATGTTGGTAATTCTCTGCATCAATATGAAATAAATCTGGCTACCATTAAGCTACAGTTTTAGAGATTTAACAATTTGGAGAGAGATCCAAAGAAATTCAGTTTTAAAAATAATCTTAGACCAGGTTCCAGATATGTGGCTAACAATTCCTAAGATTTTATAAGCTTAAACTATGATCACCCAGCAATAACCATCATCTATGACAACTTAAAAGATCCTGAGGCATCTTTGCTTATGTACCTCCTTGAAAGTGAAGAGCCTACCTTGTATTACCAGTTTCTGCTTCTAGTTAGGTAAACAATTGTTTCCAGCTATGTATCTACTGAATTGCTGAATTGTTTTCCTTCTTTTCTTATAGAGGGTAGGCATGCAGATGATGAGAGTTCCTTAGAAGTTGAACAAAACTACATTGCCCTTTATAAATGTTTCTTGTAGTAATTATTCTATACATTAAAATAACCTCACCTATCTAGATTCCCCATTCCTTAGACAAACATCAACATAACTTGCCCTCCACCAATTCACTGATTGTTCTTCACCTCTGTCCAGTGGGCTCCGCTATCAATTGGGCCCCACTCCCCAGCCCAATTCCCTATTGGTAACTTCAGTTCTTTTGCAAGAGTCCAATGATTGGTTTTGTTTTGTCCGTTCCTTCGTTTTGTCTGTTCATATTCCACCTATAAGTGAGGTAACTGGTTTCTATCTTTCTTCTTTTGATTCATTTCACATAGCATCATCCTCTGTAGATACAACTGTGTTGATTCAAATAACAGGATTTCCTCTCTTCTAGAGGCTGTTTAGTATTTCATTTTTCATATGTACTACATCTTCTTTATCCATTCATGTGATGTTGGGCACTTAGGTAGTTTCCAGTTCTTAACTATTGTGAATAGGGCTGCAATAAACACAGGGGTGCATAAATCTCTGCAGATGAGTGTGTTTGTATCTTTTTGGGTATATTTCACTCAGAATCAAAATGATGGAATCATCTGAGATTTCCATCTTCAACTTTTTGAGGAATTGCCACACTCTTTTCCATAGGGATTGCACCAATTTGCCCTTCCACTAACAGTTTAAAAGTGTTCCCTTGTCTCCATATCCTCACCAACATTTTTTTCCAGACTTTGGGATAATAGCCAGTCTATCAGGTGTTGTTTTGAGTTGCATTTCTCTGATAGCCAGTAATTAGGAACACCTTTTCATGTGGTTATTGTCCATCTGTATATCCTCTTCAGAAAAGTGTCTCTCTACTCCTCTTCCCATTTTTTAATTGGATTGCCTGTTTTTCTATTATTGCATTTGCAAGCTCTGTGTATATTTTGGATATTAAGCCTTTGTCAGAACTATGAAAAGCAAATATCTTCTCCCAGTTAATATGTTTCCCTTTGATTTTGGTGATGTTTTCTTTCACTGTGAAAAAGCTCTTTAGTTTGATGCAGTCCCAGTTGTTTGTTTTCGTTTTTGTTTCCTTGGATGATGGGGTTGCATCTCCAAAGTTATCTTTATTGCTGATATCATGGAAAGTTTTTCCTATGCTGTCTGCTAAGAGCTTAACTGTTTCTGGTCTTATGTCTAAGTCTCTAGTCCATTTCGAGTTAAGTTTTGTGAATGGTGTTAGAGAGAAGTCTATCTTCACTCATTTTCATGTGGCTATCCAGTTTTCCTAAGACCATTTTTGGGAGACTTTCCTTTTTCTATCATATGCTTTTGACTCCTTTGTCATAGGTTAACTGACTGTATGTGAAGTGACTCAGTTTCTAGTGATTCAATTCTATTCCACTGATTGGTGCCTTCAGTATTTTAGTACTATATTGCTTTGATCACTATCGCTTTGTAACATAGTTCAATGTCTGGGAGTGTAATTCATATAGATTCATTCTTTTCTCTAATAATTCCTTGGTTATTCAGGGTCTTTTTTATTCCATACAAATTTAAGATATTTTTCATTCTATATTCTGGAAATAATCCTGAAGGATTTTAATGAGGATAGCATTAAATATGCGTATTGCTTTGGGTAAAGTGGTCACTTCAATAATGTTCATTCTTCCTAGTCATGAGCAGGGGATATTTTTCCATTCCTTTGTGTCTTACTCTATTTCTATGAAGGGCATAATTTTCATTGTGCAGGTCTTTTAATTCTTTTGTTATGTATATGCCCAGGTATTATTTTTTCACTTCTATTTTAAATAGTGTGATTTTCATGATTTCATCTTCTAACATGTTGTTTGTGTATAAAAATGCAATGGATTTTTGTGCATTGATTTTGTAGACTGTTAATTTACTGTATTTGTAGATGAGTTGTAGAAGTTTTTTGAGAAAGTTTTCAGGGTTTTCAATATACATATAATCATGTCATCTTTAGATGATGATCATTTTACTTCCTTCATTCCAATTTGAATTCCTTTTATTTTGTTTTCTTGCCTAATTTCTAGGATCAGACATCCAGTACTCTAGTGGAAGTTAGAATGAATAGAAATATGCAAATAAATATCCCAACTCTACATTTAAAACAATTAGAGGAAGGTTTTCAAATAAAATTAGGAAATAAACATAAAATTGTTAATGCTAATTTCAGGACAACTTCAAAATACATCCCTAGGGCAAAAGCAAAGAAAAAAACAAAAAGGGAAACCAATCAAAACATAACTACACCCAACCCATCTAAGAAGAGAAAGAATAATAACAGACGTTCGAACTCTTGCAAGGTATGATATACCCATAGACGGAGATGCAATTGCTATAGTCATATAGGACAAAACATGCTTCCATATAAAGAGCATTACAAAAGATAGACAGAGATGGACATTATACAATGATTAAAGGGTCAATCCAGCAAGAAGACATAACTTATTAACATATATGCACCAAATGAAGGACTATCAAAATATATTAAGCAAGCATTATTGGATTTATTATAAGATTATTAAAGACATTTACAGAAACTCAATAATAGTGGGAGACTTCAACACCCCACTTATAACAATAGATTAATCAGGAAGGACATTAATAGGGAAACAGGACTTTAAATGATCATCTGGAACAGATAGGTCTAATAGACATATAGTGATCACTTTGCCCATAGCTACAGATTTCACTTCTTCTCAAGTGTATGTGGATCAGTTTCAAGGATAGATCATATATTGGGACACAAAACATCTCCTAACACATTTACAAAGATTCACATCATACCAAGCATCATCTTTGAACACAATGGCTTAAAACTAGAAATCAACCACAAAAATAAAGCTGAAAGACCTAGCATTAATTGGAACCTAAACAATATGCTTCTGACTGACTATGGGTAAAAGAAGAAATCAAAAAGGAACTTAAAAATACTTAGAGTCAAATGAGAATGAGACCAGCAATCAGAATGTATGTAACACAGTAACAGCAGTACTAAGAGGAAAGTTCATCGCAATTCAGACCCAACTCAAGAAACAAACAAACAAAATATGCAAATAAATAACCCAACTCTACATTTAAAACAATTAGAGGAAGAACACGTAAAACCAAAAATAGTGGAAGAAAGGAAATAAATCAAATTCAAGCAGAAATAAATGAAATTAAAAACAAAATGTAATCCAGAAGATTAATGAAATAAAAAGTCAATTCTTCAGAAAAATAAGCAAAATTGACAAGATAGTCACTAGTCTCACAAAGAAAAAAGAGAAAAAAATCTCATAACTAAAATCAGAAATGAAAAAGGAGAAGTTACAATAGGTACCACAGAAATTCAAAACACCGTAATGGACTACTATGAATAGCTCTATGCCAACAAAATGGACTATCTTGAGGATGTGGACTAACACAGAAAAATACAGTCTACCAAGACTGAACCTGGAAAACCTGAACAGAATAATCACAAGCAAAGAGATTGAAGAAGGAATAAAATGTTCCCCAAAAAATTAAAGTTCAGGACCAGACTTCTACCAAATCTAATGATTTCCACCAAAACATCAAAGAAGAATGAACACCTATTCCTCAAGTTCTTCCAAAATATTGAAAATGGGAAAATCTCCCAAATACTTTTTATTAGGGTAACATTATACTGATTTCAAAAGCTGATAGAGAGGTCACCAAGAAAGAAAACTATAGACCAATATCGCTAATATACATAGATTAAAAAATTCTTAACTAAACAGTAGCAAACCAAATACAACTATCTATTAAAAATATGCTGTTTTACTGTTTTTGTGTGGTTTCTTTATGCTTTATTGAGCATTCTTTAATATTTTTTGCTAACTGGTTTTGTGGTGATGAATTCCTTTAATTTTTGTTTATAAGGAAAGCTTTTTATCATTTGAATTCCTTTTAGTTCTGAATGATAATCTTGCAGTGTACAGTATCCTAGACTGAAAATCTTTTCCTCTCAGTACTTTGAATATATCATGCCATTCCCTTATGGCCTATACAGTTTCAACTGATAAATCTGCTGACAATGTTATGGGGACTCCATTGTATGTGACGTTTTTCCCTGGATGCTTTTAAAATTCTTTATCTTGTTTTTTTGACATTTTGATGACAATGTGTCTAGGTGTAGTACTGTTTGGGTTACTTTATTAGGAACTTTTTGAGATTCTTGGATATGCAGACTTGCTTTATTCTTCAAGTTTGGGAAATTATCAGCTATTATTTTTTCAAATATAGTTTCTGCCCTCTTTTCTCTTTCTTCTCCTTCTGGGACACCTCTGATGTGAATGTTGTTCCTTTTGATGTTATTCCAACAATCTCGAATTCTGTCTTAATTCTTTGCATTTTTTTTTTTTTTATATCTTTGCTGGTTTGCTTGAGAATTTGTCTGCCCTGTGTTCCAAGTCACTGATTCTACTTGAAACTTCATCCATCCTATCATTGAGTCCATCTATTCAATTCTTTAGTTCAGCCATTGTATTCTTCATTTCTTTGATATCCTCCTTTATTTCTTCTTTATTTTTTGATTATCTCTTTCACTTCCTCAATTACTTTCTGGATTCCTGTAAGTATGGTAATCAATGCTACTCTAAATTCATTTCAGGTAGCTTTCATACATCTACTGTATTCATATTTTCTCCAGATTTTTTTTTACTGGATCCATCATTTCATGTATATTTCTCTGTGACTTTGCTCTGTTCAGCATTCTGTTTATTTCTGTGAGTTTTGTTTCTCTGCAGTGATTGCATTGTGTAGGGTGATCACCTTGCTGCTGGCCCAGAACTGGCAATATGGCTACAGTCCACCTCTACCCACTAGCAGGTATCATTTAGGTTTAGTCCCTTCAGGGAGACTACCTGCTTCCTTTAATACTGGGGGGGGTGGGATATCCGGTGGCCAGGACATCTGGTGAGCAGGATATCATGTAGATGGCTTCTGAGACTCCAGAGCAAATTGGTGGTGGGAGAGGCTGGAGATGGGGAATTTCCCTAGCTGCCTTCTGGTTATGGCAGTGCCCAGTGTAATTTCACCATACAGGTTCCATCTCAGTCCCTGGAGTGCTGGCTCTCTATCCACCTTGCACCAGGACAGTCCCCTATGCTTCTGCACCCCAGCCCCACTGGACCTGCTTCTTGTCACTGTACCAGATCTTCAATGTTTTCACATCCCTCCACAGCTCCACTTCACTACTGTGGCTCTAATGCTGAGTCCCAAATCTGAGGTTTAACTGCATACCTGCATGTTTTCTCCTACCCTTTGCTGTCAAGAATGTTGCTCCATTTTGCAGCTGCTGCATTTTTTGCTTCTAGAAAATAAGCTAATTCTCTGCTCTGTGGGGGATCTAAATCTTGTCTCTAGCAGGTCACCATCTCCTTTCTCTCTCCTAAATTACTCTTTGATAGGCATGAGGATTTTATGGAAATTGTCTTATTAAAAACTTACTTAAGGTTCGAATTCTTTTTATTTTGGGGAATTCCATTGAATAATATGTGAGATCAAAAATTTTGTACTGATAAATATTTGAATTTTATTTGTCTTCTGACTTGAAGCAACAAGCCTGTAATTTCTATCTATAATACTTTGAAAATGGTTTGTTTTATTCTACCTTGGAGCATTAGAAATTAAGATACTTAGATATTAAATAGAGCTCATTTTTCATGGAAAACTGCTCCTGACTGCTAGTGTAAAATTGGGGATACTAAGTTATAATGTGCCATATAGAAACATCCTCAATTTCTCTGACTCTTCATAGATACATTTAAATTTCTAATGTATCACAGTTTGTCACGGGGAAAATTCACAAATATTTTGCAACAACTCAGAAAATATATAATTTTAATCTTCGACTATCATGAATCTGCATTCATAGTATAAAAAGCCCTCTCAACAAATATTTACAACAACCACCCATCCTATTCTTATCTATCTTCTTTTAGATAGCGTATCCTTTTTAATCATATTATTGCATTCTATTAAAACATACAAAGTAGCAAATTATTATAGGACTTCAGCCTCAGTAAGAATGTAAATATCAAAAGATGTCCATTTATTACTCTACTCGTGTATCATGTAATACTATTTCCCATTACATGAAAATGAAAAAAATAAATATTTATAGCAACAGCTAACATTTGCTGATTTTCATATTAGGTGCTGTTCTCACATATATATGCTTACACACAAATGTATATTTATATCATATAATGGAATAGGACAGGAGGACTCTTCCTATACTAAAATAAGGGGAATTTTGGTATTTCTAAGACAAGGGAGATCAGCCATCCTTACCCAAGAATAAGGAGTTTTTCAGCAGATGAGATTTTCAGTGCTGAAACTGAGACCTTTCTGAGCAACCTCAGGCAGTTTGTTAATATAGCAGTAAGTTGGGTACAACACAGATTTGCTAAATAAATAGACCAAGAGTAGGATTATTATGCAATTTTATTTATTATGGGGTATGACACCTATTCCTCCTCATTTATTTAGACTTAATAATTTACATGACTTTAGTGTCTCACTTGAAATATTCTAATTCTAGAAACCATTTTCTCTCTTCAGACTTGTTGCTACCAGTAATCAAAACCCAAAATTAGTTAATTTAATTCAAGGAGAAAACTTTAATATTTAATCATCATTGTTAAATAATAAAAATAAATTAAGTAATGTAATATTCAAGATTAATTAAGAATTTTAATTAGGCATTAAAAAACAGTTTTATAAACTTTTGATGAAATAAGAGACAATTCACCAAATACAAAGCAATTTACCCTCCAAATTAACAATAATTTGCAGTGTTTCTGCTCAATATTTCTAAAAGATTTAGGTGAATGCTGACAATACCCTACTCTGAGATTTTTCTATTCTTCCTTGAAATGCTGCAGCTTCCTTCATGTGGGAGTACAGAAAAGGCAGCCAAGGAAAGACAACCTTCACTATCCCAGTCAAAGCAAGAATTACTGAAGCTTGGGAAAGGAAATTATAATACATGAGGATTAGATCAGACAGCCCTCCTTCTGAAAACTGTTGAACATGTCTAATCCAATAGGATTCCCTACTAACCCCTCAAACTTTGCTTTCAGTTATAATAGGTTACTTAGGCCTGCTCCTCTCAGTTCAGAGCCTTGTTCTACTATTCTCTTTCTCCTGAGACCCAAGGAAAAGAAAGACTGCACATCAGTTATCACTTGAACAATGACACAACCAGGGAGGAATTTTTTTCAATTGTTTGGTTACTCGATCCCTTACTATCTATTTGTCAACGTAGATTATGGTCTTTACCTTTATAAAAAAAAAAAGTTCAATAATGTATTTTTCAAATTAAGTTTAGTCATCATTCAAACTCTGCTTCTATCATTTGGAAAGCAACTGTAAGAAACATTTTAAAATAAGTTTTTTAAAGTTCCTACAACAGGAGGAAGATGAATTGCTATGATTCTGGTGAAAGCATCTGGAGAAATTAAAGATACAAAATTGGACTCTACATTCAGGCTTAGAATTTAAATACACAGATTTGGCATCAGCTAACAGAGATAGGACTTCATTCATTTTTTTCTTGTGTCTTTGGTCTGCTTTGAAGGATATGGATGATTCGAACATATTTCTTAAAGGAAATGAAAGACATGAAAATAAAGGATATTTGAAAATAAAGGAAAGAGAAAAGGGATTTTAGAGGGGTAGTGACTCACTATTTCTCTTGAGAAGCCAATTGTTCTCTCTTTAACTCAACAGTATCAGGATAAAAGGAGAGAAATGTAAATTATGCTGAATGAGTCCACAGAATTTTAAGGTATATTCATTAAACTTACAAAGGAGTTAAAAGTATTTGAAAAACACGAAAAAGTAGGACTTATCTAAAGTTTATAAGTAAAATAAAGAAGAAATCAAGATCAGGAAAAGTACTAATAAACAAACAAAAAAAAAAATAAAGACTAGTAAGGCCTGAAATCCTTCCTAATCAGAATATAGATTTTGAAAATAAAAATATCAAAATACCTAGAAGAGGAGAAGAGATAGAATATCCATGTTTAAGATTCGAAAGTCAGGACCCCTAAAGATAAAATACTGTTATTTATTTTATTATTTACTTATTATTTTACACACAGGCACACAGTTTCCTAGAAGGCTGACAAGATCAAGAAGCACTTACTCTGTTCCAGACACCACTGGAAAGGTAGTTTGCCCAAAAGCCCCCTCCCAAGGGTACAAATCTGGTCATCCCTTCACCTAGAGTACAACTCTTTCTGCCCACGGGACCCTACACTAGTGCTCTTGATATTTTTTGCCTCTATTTTCTCTAATAAATGTATAAAACTGCATTTTTTGTTTTTTGTTTTGTTTTGTTTTGTTTTAAGAAAAGGCACAGGCAGGCTGGAAGATGAGTAGACAAGCAGGAAGGAAGGAAGAGAGAGGAGGAGGAAGAGCTTTTATTTATTTTATTTGGTTGTTCACCTTTATTGTTCACCGTGGCCCGGGGTCTTGAATCCTGGACCTTAGTATGTACGTACAACTGCTTCCAGGTGTACTAGACCACTAGGCCACCAAGTTACACCCAAAATTGCCCTTCTTTAATATCTCAAGAATTCTTTCTTGCACAGTTCACTTTCAAATCCCAGCAACCCTACTTCATTTTCAATTCACCTTGTAAAATCATTATACTGCATGAAAATATTTTCCATTGAAATTATGGGTTATTGATGCAATTAATATAAAAATTTAGAAGCACATGTAGTCCAGTATTTAATTTGTTAGGACACTTTGTGCTAAAAGAAACAAAATCTTTCTACTAAAGTATTTAGCATAATGTTGTTATTTTTCACATAAAAATAAGTCTTTAGGTAAAGACTCCAAGGGTCATATGTTCAATGGCCCAAAACATTTGATCTCTCCTTTCTCCAATTCTAAGCATGTCAGCTCAGTTCTGAAAGGCCAAGTTTTCTGTTTTGTTTTTTGAAGATTTATTCTCCCATTAGACTTACTAGGTTTTACCTTCTGGATCTGGGAATGTGACTAGTTTCCCACAAAATATAAACTTATGTGGAAAAGGTGCTTATCTCAGTATATTTGTGATTCATGAGAAAAGATGAAGAAGCAAGGGAATGGAAGTTGTATGTGAATGTATTGTTTTCTGCCAGACACCAATCTGTAGATTGTGAAGAGTAACTAATCCCAGAAATAAGACACTGAACAAGGAGAACCAAAAAGGACTTTAAGTAAAATGTTTTGTTTATAAAACAGAAGCAAGAAACATCTGGGATCTCCCAGGTATCTTTAATAAATGGCCTGCGTTTTGTAGAGATTAGGATAAAGTTTCTGAACAAAGGAGAAAAAAGCAGCTGGGAAATTTTAAAAAAGAATTAAGGAATTGTATGACCATTATTGAGATAAAATATTTTGATGTACTGGTTAATTTAATGTACTATAATAATGAGACAAGGGAGGAGCAAATAACGGGATTTCAGAGGCTGGAAAGCAGATGAAGAAATTTTAACTAAGTTAAAAATAGCCGAGAAATATAAATTCTATACTAACATTGAGGAAAGAGAAATACTAATCTCTTCTTCAAAAAAGAACCTAACAAAATGACCTCTCCAGATAATTCCTGAACTGGAAATGATGGGGCACAGGGAGAGCCCTAAGGAGTGTACGAAAGCTATTTAAAAACTACATGCCTTAAATTTCTTTTCACATCTCGCTGTTTGAATTTCCTTCCCCTATCCTTGTAAAAGTCTAGATATTTATTTCCAGGAGAGGATAATAAAGAAGGACACTGGACTAAGGGCACATTTAGGTACTCTATAGCATACCAAGTAATTCAAGAGACAAATTCCAGAGGAATGACACACATTTCCAGAAATTTCAAAAAAAGAAAAAGGAAATCTCTATACTGACTATTGATGTATATTCTAAAATGAAAGTTTTTTAGCAAGCACGATTTTAATTTTAGTTGCCTTGTCATAAGACAGATTTGAGGACTTATCTTCACCTGACTTTATCATTATGTCACATGTGTAGCCTAGTGAAGCTACTAGTTTTTGTTCATCAAAACAAGGGAGTAAATGAATACAAAGGAGAACATAAGATTCAGAAAACAGTCATGGCCTGGTGGAATAGTGGTTTGGACAACTGCTTCTGACTGAAATGCAGCTCCATGCATTCCAAGGACCAGGTTTGCAGCCTGGGAGAAAAACCAACTAAATAAACAATTAAATAAAAATAAAGTGCTTCTTCCTTCTACCTTATCCTGCCTGCCTGCCCACTCACTTTCATTCCTACCTACACTTTCCCTTCAAAAAAAAAAAAAAAAGATAAATAATTAAATTAAAAAAATTCTGAAAAAAAAACCTACAAGACAGAGAAGGAAATCCTGTAACAAATTTTAGCATATTAGAAATCAACAGAAATGGATAGGAGAATGGAGTTTTCCAGTAATATTTACTGAGAAATAATTGGAAATGGGTGAATAAGTTACAATGAAACTTTAAAAAAATTATTGCATTAGAAAAGCACACATCTACTAAGATGACTATTAGGAACAAAATGGAAAACAGAATTAGTGTGAACATGGAGAAATGGGAACCTTCATACATTACTTTTGTTGAGGTAATATGGTACATTGATGTGAAACAAAATTTGGCTGTTCCTCAAAATGTTAAAAATAAAATCACCATATGACCCACCAATTCCATTCCTAAGTACATACTAAAAATAATTTTAAACAGGTACACAAACAAATACTTGAACCTAAATGTTCATAGCAGCCTTGGAAACAACTGAAAGGTCCAATGATGGATGGATGAATAAGCAAAATATAGTACATACATAAAATGAAATATTACTGTACCATAAAAACAAAGGGAATACTGATATATGGAGCAAGGATAAACTACAACAAAGGTATCCTAAATAAAATAATCATATGTATATGGTTCTATATATATAAAATATAGATGGTAAATGTATAGAGACAGAAACAGACTTGTAGTTTTCAGGTTCTCTAGGAAAGGGGACTAATTGATTAATGAATACCAGCTTTGTTTTGTTTATTTATTTTTTGAGGTCTTGGGACTAGATAGAGGTGGTGATTACACAGCTTTGTGAATGTACTAAAGTCATTGAATTGCACTCTTTAAAAACATTTATTTTATGTTATGTGAATTTTGCATCAATTTTTAAAACTGAAAAGAGAAAAGTAGAAAAGAGGAAAGAAATGCAATCATTGTGTGTTACAAATTTAGGTATGGATTTTAAGTATGAAACATGATTTTTGTAAAGGTATAATAGACAACAGAAAATTTCTAAAATTAATCATCAAATAGAATAGAATGTTCATGCTAACTAAATAGATAAAGCAGCATAAAGATAATAAAAAGTGAAATCGATCTGCCTTTTGTGATATAACTGGGGGAAAAGTAGAGGAAGGGAACAGGAAGGTGTTAGATTTTGCTAAAGCTTTTAATAATATTTGACCTATAAAATGTACATTATTACTTTGATAAATATAGAAATTAACATTTATTAATTTTTAATTATTTGCGAATATAGAAGTGATAACTTCGACTACATAATATTTTTATACTAAAATAAAAGGAATACATAAAATTATAATTCTTGAACGAGTTAATATTCAAAGAATTCACCTAAATAGTAAAGAAAAAGATGAATAAACTTCAGGGAAAATTAAAAATGTAAACACAAAATTCATAAAAACAAATTTCAAAAATCATTAAACTGTGGATATCTGTTTTTGTCATAATTAAAAAATATGTATTTGGAAAACATTCAAATAATTATATGGTTGATTGACAATTGTTTTTTGATGTAGGGCTATGACACTGCTACTACAAAATTGTATAAATTATTTTGTATGAAACAGGGTAATATCTGTTAAAATATTTAAGATATTCTAGTTCCAAACTAATAACTAAACTAAATCACAGTTATACATTTAGTCTCTTATAAAAAAAAATCCCACAATTTCTTTCAAAGTCAAGCCGTTAATCCTATCTCACAAGTACAACTTTAAAATTTGCTTAAAATATTACTTATAACAGGTTATTGATTAAATTATAGTCAATCATTAGACAGCTCACCAAATAGACATTTAAAAAAGCTATTAAAATAAGATTCATGAATAGACAATAGGATTGCAGTGTGAAAAGCAAGCTGTAATAATAATATCTATTGTACGAGTCCATTTACGCCTTTATGTAATTTAAATATGTTTAGCCAGATTGTGTATGGAAGAAAAAGAGTCAATTAATACAGGTTAGTTGCAAAGGATGGACTAAAAGGTATTTGAATTTTTTGAACAAATTTGAATTCCCCCCAATGATTGTCTTATTTTCTAATGAAAATCAAAGGAAATTGTTCGATGTGCTTTTTGGCTTATCAGAAGTCAGTCTTGACTCACAGAACTAGATTTAGAGATGCAAGTAAATGGAAAACAGCATGTCATTACGTATTAAGTTCTTATTGATCACTTGGTAAATACTGACATTGAACAAGGTAGTAGAAGCACTTTATATTATTTTTTCCAGTCCTTCAATTTATAGCTAAGAAAGTAAAAAGTCGTAGTTTTTAAATACATTTCCTAGTCACCAAGTTAAAGAGGCATTAAATGTTCACACTCATATTACATGTTGACTGTATCTATTTATCTATATGTTCTTTTTTTACTTGGATTCCTATGATGCCATGAAATCATATTAATTTAATTTGACCTATTTTCCTCTAATTCTTCCCAGTAAACAAATAAATCATTCTAGTCTCAATTTTGGAAACGAACATTGCATGCAGTATCTCATTTTCAGACTTTATTTTCCAGTTCTTAGAGAAATTGAGGTGTTTGGGGAGACTTGTGCTTAACATCACTTAATGCGAATAATCTTTTAACCAATACCAGAGAACTGATTTTCTTGAAGTATCTTGGTTGGTCTATCTCATTGATAATATTCACTCACTCAACTTTTGTTTACTTTTACCTTCTCACCATATGACTTTCTACCCTGAGGTAATCTTGTAGCTAGAGAAGTTGGTCAAATTTCAAACATATAGCTGAGATTTTTGTTACTGTTCTTTTATAATCTCAAAAAATATAAAGAGCACTTTTAGGCAAACTAAAATGATTTATTGAAGAATTATAACTTTTTAAACTTACATAACTATCACATAATAGTTCCCAGACAAATAAATAACAATTTGGAGCAATATTTTTTTTTATTAAACTTAAAACATATGCTTAAAACAGTCATGATTTGCTCTCTAGCATTGTCTCAAAATAAATCTGCTTCTCTTGTATGTAAAAGCCAACAGAAGGAAAGGCTTTTCTTGGTCAGAAGCCTTATGTAATATTTCAAATGTATCCTTTCTGTGGTTCATCCAGGCCTGTGGCAACACAACTGTCCTCTTTTGTTCAAAACAAGATCTCCTAGTTCTTATTCAAGAAACCAGCCTTGTAACAACCTTTGAGAGCTGTAAAAGCTTTAACAGTAGGTGGATTTAGGTTGTTTTAACTTTTAAAAGTCAGCCTCAAGGTTGTTTTGCAAAAAGCTTTGAATTTCAATTACTCTATTTAAGCATCCTGTCTAAAGAAACTTTCTTACCTGTGCTACCCCTAAACTTTTGTGTGTGTGTATGTACTTTTCATCCTTTATCATTTCCTTATAATTAGAACAGAAGAGGTAAACTGAAAAAAGAAGACTATGACTGTATGATATGATTGGATTATCCATTGGAATTTATGCTTCGCTCACTTTCAGCGCATCTCAGTTCTCCTGGAAGTCAGCAGTATTCTAAAGGTGGTACTTGTTACACATCAACTTTTTTTAAAAAAATGCATTTTACAGTTTCTTTGCTTCTGACTTTTTATGTTTAATAACATCTCAGATTGAGTTACTTGCAATTCATACATCATTCTTTCTTGTTGACTTTGAATGATTTAAAACTCTGATTAATTTTATATATAATATAGATCATTTTTAGAAAGCAAAAATGTTCTCTTCTGCACAATTTGGTCAATTTAGTTCTCCAACTTTTTTAATTTAATTTCCTGTTCATTAGCATATTAATATATATATGAATTGCAGTGTCAAGATTTATCTGTTTTTTTCCTAGAGGAAAAGAGATTAAGAATTAACATAGTTTGAGAGCCGTTTGTAAAAGTATAGATAATATTTTTTTAAATCAGAAATTGTTAGGAACATTCAAGCAGTTTCCATAAATAATTTTATTATTCAGAAACTTCAAAATACGGCAGATTTTGAATA
Organism: Solenodon paradoxus; assembly: GCA_004363575.1. Taxonomy (NCBI): domain Eukaryota; kingdom Metazoa; phylum Chordata; class Mammalia; order Eulipotyphla; family Solenodontidae; genus Solenodon; species Solenodon paradoxus. The sequence continues at coordinate 496,083 of RJWH01000155.1, read as the reverse complement.
TTTGAGAGTGAATGTGTGTACATTAATTTATATAAAGTTAGCATGATTTACATATATTTTGGTCCAGATTTATTTATTATTTCTAGAGTTGTGTAAAACTTTTTTTCCCAAGAATTTGCTATTCGTTACATTATAAAGTGGATCATTGAATAATTTATCAAGTTCTTTAATTCCAAAACAAGTTGTTATGTTACAAAATACTTTGGCACTTACTCCCCATTAATCTCATCAGTTTTATTGATGTTATTACATGTATCTCCAGCAGTCATCCTAATTTTCATATATCAATGATTTGTTTGACATAATTTCATTTGCTAAAAATATTTATGAAATATGTTTGATCCTAGATATTTAATAGTCCTTTTTCATGTTTGATCTACTTGTATAGCTAGAAGGATAATGAATACTGAAAGTGTATATTTCTAATTTCCAGGTGAGGGTGTAATGGACGGGTATAGTAAGGATTTTTTTTTTTTTTTTTTCAAATATTTCACGCATCCTCTTTAGATAGTAAATTCTTAGACACTTAATCAGGTAACCTTTCAATTGAACCAAATCAGAATAAAAAATTCTTACATATAGATATCATTGATTGTGCTTCCGGACATGAGTAAAAAGAGTTTCCAATTTAAGAAGTATATTTTGGACTTTTGGTTTATCTAGCTGCTAGAAGTGCTAAAATAAGACAAAAACCCAGATTCCTAATTTTCTTATGTGGGAATGTTGTTTTTGTAGGATGGTGATTCTCAAAGTATGGCACCATATTCAGAAACATCAACATCATCGGAAGCTTCCTAAAATGAAATTTTGGATTCCTACCACAGATATACTGAATCAGAAATTCTAGGATTACAGTTTAGAAATATGTATTTTAGAAAACTATTCATGTGACTCTGAGACACACTCCAGATTGAAAAACACTGTTTGGATATGTTTCTTAAAATATATTCTAATTCTTCAAATATTTTTTGGAAAAATTACTGTAAGAGATGTACTAAGGGGGTTCAGTATCACAAAACTAAATTCATAGGTAAATTTGCTATAAAAAACATTATATCACCACTGCTGAAACCCCCCACCAAGAAGATAAGAGTATGTATTATTTCAGATATTGTATTTCTAATTCTTGAACTTATCCACTAAAATATAAAAGTTTTTAGACTTTGGAATCATTACATTTTAAGTGAGAACTAGGCTAATGAATGATTAACTCACAATTTATAGATCTTTCAAAATGCAGATTGCATTTAACATTCAGGCTGATCACTGATTTTCCTTGTAGCCACAGAGTTTAAAACTTCATTATCAGTTTCAAGTATCTTGATCAATTTTCATAGTGGAATTTGTTAGCTATAAAATTCTTTTGTTCAGACACACACACACACACACACACACACACACACACACACACACGTCCTGCCAAAAATGAATATAGGAGTTAATTTTCTTCCTCATCATTTTTCAAAAGCTTGCTCTTTCCCTTGTATACGTATATCACATGTACACCAAAATATATATAGCTATGATTTGACTCCTCTTAACTTCTGGGTCTTTTTGGCAAAACAAGCTGTGGAAAAGACATTAGATTTATAATATATTAAGATAATTCCATCTTTAATTGTTTAGTAAATAAAGTGTTCATTTTTAACAGATCTCTAGCTAAACCTGTCTGCTAAAAACTGAAATCACAAGGTAGTGCTGTTTTTTGCTAACATGTGCTGTAACTACTAGTTTTCAGTAGATCAATATATAATGCAAATTAATTCAATTCATATTCTTGCCCAAACACTGAGCTATTCAAGTCAAAGGTCATATTTTATTCATATAAAAATAACTACAATTTCATTGTATACTTTATTAGCTTTTCTGACTCTTGACTCTAAAGTGGACATAACGCATACTGCCAGGATTTTTATAAAACTTGTTTGAAAGCCTGGAGTTATTAAAAATACTTTGAGAAGATTGCATAGTTATGACAGTATGACAACTCCTCAAATTTAATCATGATTGCATATGTACAAAAATATAAAATATTGGGACCTATAACCTAATAAGTAAGGCAAAAATATGTCTATCAAGAAATAATGTGTCTAGGAAGAGCAAGGATATATATATACATATATATATATACACATATGTATGTATATATGTATATGTGTGTTTGAAACAAAAGTCCCTCTCTGTGTCTTAGGTGGCTAAGGAGGAGACAATAAAAGCCATGTACCTGGGTTCAAGACCCAGGGCCAGATATGAGAAAAAAATGTTAAAAAGTATTTGTTAGGAAACTACATGGCTACCAAGACAGGAGATTTTGTTGATCGTATGTCTCAACAGAAAGGAAAACAATAAAAGGAAACTCAAGTGTCTATTGTTAAAGAAGAGAGTTTTCCCAGTTCTCAGCCATTTGTAATTTCTCTAATTTTAAGCATTTTTTTAGTTTAAATATCTTTGGGTTGATGTCATTCCCATTTGGATTTTTTAAAATAAATAAAAATATATCACAAAACCTTAGAAACAAGTCAATTATTCAGGTGATGAAAGTGGGATATTACATCAATTATACAATGTGTCAGTTGTAATCAAGGTGCTGTGATTATTTTTCAATTGAAGAATTTGTAAGATCTGTGTCGGTCTCATTCTCCCTATGGTGAATAACCAGTTGAGTAGGAGAGGGCCTGTCTTTGCTGGCTGAAGAATAATTAGATCTCAAATCTCTTCATATTTGATTCACAAAGTATTCTGATTAATTTCATGTTTCAGCAGTATTTGCTTACACAGAACTGTTCATAAGATGATTTGAACAGGCGCACCCTGATGTCTTAATGGTTAAGTCCACATACATCCCAAGGACCAGGGTTCATGTCCTGGGGTCAAGAGGAACAACCAAGATGAAAATCTAGATAAAAAAGTGCTTCTTCCTCCTCTCTCTTCCTGCCTACCTGTCTTTGCTGACCTTCATTGATCCCTGCACCTTTCCTTAAAAAATAAAGATGAAAAGATGGCTTGAACATGTGATATGTTGCTCTACTGATACCTAGAAAGCAAGGAAGAGGGAATTAAGTCATATTTTAGCTGGACATAAGATTAAGAGAGTGTCTAAAATTGTCTGGCTTTTATCTGTTATTCAATAGCCCTGGGAATAGCCAATGAATAAAAGAATTGTATGAAAATGATTGCTTGCATTGAATGTCGGCCATTACCTTTGATAGAAAATATAAGAGCAATCTTTAGTGTGTTACATCAAAAGACGTCCTCTTACAATCACCTGTGTGTGAAGTAAAGGGAAGAACACATGGCAACAATGAGCCCTCTAGGAGAAAATGCAGGTGAGCAGGGTGGTAGTGGGAGGCTGAAGTGAGGAAGAGGATAAAAACAAGTAGAAGTAAGCTTTAAAATAATTCTTAGTTACCATTAGGGGAGGTCTTGAATTAATCAACACTGTTATGGTTTAACTTTCTCCATTTTACCTTTATGAAGGAAAATAATTAAAACAGTTGAAAGGGCAGGTTTTAAATGCCCTTAAGTTATTAAGAGCAGGACTGTGCTGAACTAAGAAAAAAAAAATTCAGCAAATGTATATACAGCACTGTGCGAACTGGTAAATTTTCCATATCTTCAACTACTATTGTAAACAGAGATAACAATATAACCAGATTTATAGGATTATGAGATCAAATGGATTAATAGTATAAAGAATTTACAATGATGCCTGGTGCTCACTAACAAGTTTATAAATACTTGTCATTATTATTTTTTACTTACTCGTGTTCAGTGAATCATTTATTCAATACATATAATTCCATACTCTACTAATGCACCTAAAACTTCTGTCTTAGGTCAGGTTTCTCAAGAAACCTACGAAAATAGACCGAGATGAAAATGTGCATGCAGAAAGTTTATTGGGGACTTACTTAAATTTTGTGAGAATGAGGAAATAGTATTAGGCAGGAGGTGTCAAGTCTATAACAAGATCATACAATTTATCCTGATGCTCATGATCAATACGCTTACTGGATAAAGACTCCATTTCTTTCATGCTGGTGTCTCAGCACAAGGAGGCTAAGTGATTAGTAGCAACCATGATTTAAATTTTAATAGTTTTCTTTCTGTGGTCCGCATTAAGAAGTTTTCTCCGTCTGGATACAAGGAGTTCTATACCCAAAGAACCCTGAATTTCAGAAAACAGAAGTTTAAATTTGCTAGAGTTCACTGTTGATTGATGAGGCCATTCCTGCTTGCTACCTTTCACGAAGTAGGTATTGCTTCACAGAGAATGGTGCTCTGTCTATACACAGTGTCATCTACTATCTGAAGCTCCAGTTGTGCCTTCAAATGACTGTTCCACTTATTCACCAGGCTGGTAGTTTCCGGGTGGTGAGGTTCATGATGGAGACAAAGGCTCTCTTGGTCATACAGCCACTGCAGTGTGCTCATTGCTATTAAGTGGGAAGGATGGTCTGATATGATATTGAATGGGCTACTGTTCCAGCAGATCAAATGATTTAGAGAGAAGGTCCACTATTCACCAGTCCATGGTCCTAGAGTAAATTTCAATCTTGTAGTTAAAAAAAAAGTTTTAATTTGTGGGGCAAAATCTGTGCAAAAGCAGTTGTTACTTCAATCAAAATGAGCCTCTTCCATTTCCAGGAAGTAAAAGGTTCAATGTAATTACCCAATTGCTTAACATTTTCTAAGGACGGTTCCTTTTTAAAGAAACAGCAGAGATTTCTTCTACTGATAACTGGAATTTCAGCTGTGGAAAGTTTGGAGAGTGAGAACTCATAATATTGGTCCCATGAATAATTATCCTTTCCACCAGACCTACTACATTAATCTGACCATTTGCCACACCGAGTCTGGCTCATGTCTACTGGCAAAGTCATTCTGTCCATTCAGTTGTTCAAGGCCTCTCCATGGAACATGTTCTTTGAGGGGTGCTAACATGTGAGACATCAATCTTCACACTTCATGACCAAGCCCATATGTTCATCTACATATTTGTTCTCTGGAACTTTTTATCCCTAATCTTCCAAGATTTTTGTGCCAGACCTTTGAGCAACCAGCCAAGTCATTAGTCATTGCTTATGAAACCACATATATATTCTTACTTCAAGCCATTTCTCTTTCCACACCAAGTAGATGATGAAATACACATCCTAACATTTTGTCTGTTGAGAAATTTTCCCTTCACCACTATCTTTGAGTTCCTCCTGGGGGCTCTAGTAGAGCAGTAGTCATTATTGACCTGTACGCATATACAAATTTGAACCTTTGTGGACCAAGATCTGAATTATTATTTTCTGTTTGCTGAACATAAAAACTATCCATGCAGCCATAAGCATGCGCTCAAAAAGAGATGGCAGTACAATAGTAGTAAATGACAGAAGAATCCAGAACAACTCAGCTTGCTGTGTCTTCTGACCCTCTGCATTTCTAGACTACGTATACTAATTCCATCTTCACTGTGTTGGTGGTTGACCTGCCCAAACTCATAACTTGGTAGATACTATAGTAGTTAGTACATGCTTGGCTGTTGATGTCTTGTCATTAGATGCTCTAGTCTATGAGATTCAAGTGCAAGCCAAGTTTCATAGTCCTTCCGATACAAACTCATATTAGTTTGCAATTTCTATATGTTACCGAATTTTGTTCTTAGATTTGTAGAAATTGGCCTATATTGCAATGCTTTATCATTTAAAATTAAAGGTAGTTTGCTCATATTTTCTCAAAGAGTTTCTGTCTTTTTTACTTAATATGAAAAATATGTTGCTGATGTAATCTGAACCTGGAATCTGCTTTCTGGGAAGAATTTTCATTATTATTTTAATTTATTTAAATGCATAGAATTAATCAGATTTATTGACTTTAGTAAGTTATATTTTTCCAGGAATTTGTCCATAGAATCAAAATTTTCGGATACATCTTTGTGAAGTTATTTAAAATTTCCATTTATGATTTTGTATAATGTTTGTAGAATTTTATTTTACTTTATTTAAAGGGCAGGTGCAGGCAGGAATGAAAGCGATCAGGCAGAAGCAGGACAAGAGAAGAGGAAGAAATATTTTATTTTTTGTTTAGTTGTTCACCTTGGTTCCACAAGCCCACTACCTCCCTGACCACGAGACTTGAACCAGGGTCCTAGGGACCCAAATGGACTACACACAACCACTACACCACCCAAGCATGCTGTAGAATTTTAATGATATCCATCTGGCATTGCTAATACGGTGTCATCTTTTTCCATCTAGCTTCTCCAGGGTTATAATAATGTCAACTATTTTTTCAAAACTGAAATTTTGTTGACCCAACCTTCATATTTTTTCTTTTCATTAATTTTAAACTGATTTTATTATTTTTCTTTTATTTTCATTGGTTTTGCTTGCTGCTATTACTCTGTTTTCTTGAGTTGTACACTTATTTTATTGACTTTCAATCCTTTTTTCTAATACATCCATTTCTGATATCAAAAGCATATTTTTCAGTTAATGCAGCTATCATTTGTCTCAAAATTTTTGTATCTTGATTCTTATTTTTATTCAATTCAAAATGTACCCTGATTTTTATCATGACAGCTTTGAACCTAAAAAATTTTCTGCTATAGGGAAATTCTTTATTTTGTTTTGTCTGAAAAATGTTTTTATTATTCATTATTTTAAGGATATTTTTCTGAATACAGAATTCTTGTTTAGTTATTTTTATTTTTAGTACCTTGAAAATATTTTATTTTATTTTGTCAGTCAAATTCTTTCTCATTAGAGGTAATCTGACTTCTTTTCAATGAATGCTTTTATGATGTGCTTTTGTCTTTTGTTTTTAAGATTTACTATTAAGTCTGATGTGTTTTTATTTTGTTTTAATCATGTTTGAGATGTCACCTAACTTTTATGACTAGGTAGCTAGTCATAAATTTAAATTTAAATTTAAAAAATTTAAAAAATTCAACTTTCTCTCCAAATATCATTGTATTACTTTTTTTCTCTCTTTAAACTCTATTTTAACATACAATATGACTTACCACAAAATCCCTATTTCACTTTTCTATTTTTCTGTGTTTTTATTCTATATCTCTTTGTGTATTATTCTAGATGATTTATTTTGTCATATCTGCTGCTAATGATCTTTTCATCTATGTTTAAACCACTCAGACACATCCATTGAGATATTAATTTGGGTTATTTTATTATTTAGTTCTGGATTCTTTTTTTTCTAGTTTCTGGCTCTTTGCTTCAATTCTTAATACTGTACTTCCTTAATGTACACAGCATATTTACTTAGGTCTTTATCTGAATGCCTGTTATCTGGATTTTCTAGAACTTCTTTAATTGTCTGTTATCTTTCATTTCTAAATCTGTCATTCTCTCTCTCTCCTTCTCACCACCTCCCTCCTTCCCAGCCTTTCTTCTTCTCTGGTTCCTTACCTTTTCTCCTCTGTTTCTTTCTTCTTTCCTTTTCCTTCCATTCTTCCTCATCTTTCTCTGGTTGCCTTGACTAGTCTACTCTTGTGTTTGGTTGCTTTGTAATAAGATAATAGATAAATTTAACTCTTGCAATTTCCACTGAGAGTCTGGGATCATGTTAACCCAGTGTCAAGGATTAACTGAAATTCCAGGAAAGTTTGACATTTCTATTCTGCTCTTATCAAAAATGGAAATCAAAATTAAATTTATCACCCAGATCATATAAAATTGTTTTAAGTGAATCTATGTGCACATGTATAAAGCATGATCAGAAGTTGTGTTTATGGATAGTATAAAAGCATAAACATATTATTTCCTTTTGTCCCACTCTTACCACACAGCTCAGTTACTAAGCATACACTTTTATTAACAAATTAAGAAATAAGTGTCTTGTCAGCTATATCTGAATAGCTAAAGACAAATTAGTTTTAACGCTACTGAGATAATTCTTTCTATATTATTATTGTTTATATTTATTTCAAGTCTACAAATTAGTGAGTGATTACTAGCTATAAGGGGTATTAGGCAAATTGGGTAAAAGCACAGAACTGGAATTTTAGTGAGAAATCTATTGAAGTATATAGTATGTGGATTTATAATGAAGAACAACTGAAACTTATGTAATATAATAATACGTTACTTCATTTAAAATTATGATAAAAACTCTGTTTGAGATATTCTTTTTGCAGTTCTTGAACTAGTTTTTAAAGCCACTGGTGGGTGCTTATTTCTGAAGTGGTTCAAAATCAATCATCGAATTCTATATTTATAAATCATTACTAAATATAGTAATAAAAATATTTGGATTCAAATTTTGGTACACATTTTTCCCACTCAATTATCAATTTGTTTAGTCTGCATGCAAATGAATTTCAAGTAGTTAACTACTATAAATAGGTACCATATTTCTCTTTGTTAAAGCTGCTTTAATTGCAATTTGTCTTAAGTTGTAAGTACCACTGCAAGTTTTAAATCCAGTTTCTTCTTTTTTTAGCAATTTTTCACTACTCTAAAAAACTTTTTCTTGATTCACCCTAAATTAGAAACCAAATTCCACACTTTTAAAAGGCATTTTAATTTCCATGTTTGTTGTTTTTAATAGGAACTTCCCATACAAAAACATTTTTTTTTCATTATGAATAGAACATAATGCAACTTTTACCTCTAAAACAACTTTTGATGAATCTTTGTAAGGCATTTTGGCCATGTGTTGAAATAAAGAGAAATAATAAATTGCCCCAATAATTTTGATTTACATTATTAAAAAATCCAATGGATGGTTTCTTACATTTGTTGAACAAACCACTGCTAGTTGTCCATATGTCCTATACCGACATGATATTTTTAATTAATAGCTTCTTATCCTCAATAATCCAAAATAGCTATACACAACTACTTTATTTTGAAAAAATATAAACTTTTAACTTATATTTTTACTTTTTTGTATGTTTTATACTTTAATCAAAATATTTTTCAACTAAACTAGAGTTCAGATAGTTTTCAAAAAGAAACTATTCTGACTTAAAAGCAACCAAGCTTTGAAAAGAAACAACTCTTTACCTGCCCAATAGCTGATAGATTAAAAAGCTTTCAAATTACCAATTTATCAAACACCAATGTTACATTTCGTATTGTCATTAAATGATATTGCATCACAAAATTTAATTTCATGAGAGCATTCTAAACAGCTAACATTTTCCATGCTTTAAAATTTAGATATATAATCTCTTAATATTTTCTAACAATGGTTAACTCTTTTTATAGGAGACACATTTAACAAATTAAGTTCTATCTATTTATAAATTTAAATTCTGCTGCTTATGGCACTGAGTTTTATAGAATCCTGTGTTGTCTATAGAATTCGTCCTCATTTCATTCACATTTTTGTGACTATGGGTCATGTGAGAACACGACCAATGTCCCACCCTTGAAAGTGGGCTTGGCGCCTAGCCAGTATTGAGCATGAAATGAATGTAACAAGATCAACTTTCTGGAGTGATGACTGCAATTCTGGAATGATGACTTCCTGTACTGACTGTTCCCAAGATGCTCCATCCTGGAATTCCGATGTCTTTGCCTTTTTGGTTGTTCTCTGTTCTTGCCCACCTGGCTGTTCCTGCCTATTGATACTCTGTTAGAAAGATCTCCCCTCCTTGCTGACTGGATAGCTGCTTTCTGTAATCTGACCCTGGTAAAAGGGAGATAAAAGCAGACCTGACCAGCTTGAAGGAGGCAGAGACACCCCGACCGGACATCACAGGGACCCCTTGTCATGAGTACAATAAAGGCTATGTCCTTGCTGCCTGTGTCTTCTCCTGATTTCCTCAGACTCTCTACTAGGTAGGGCATTACTGGGCCAGAATGGGAACACTTGCAAAACATCGACATTAGCTCATTTCTCACCAGTTTCTCTCATAATTGCATATGACCTTTATCTTCATTTTTGTTTTCTCCAATTCGGGTTTGAGTTCTGTTATTTTGTTGTTGTTGTTGTTGGAAGGAAGTAGGACATACCTGTTTATGTGAAAAAATTTCCCAATTTTTTGCCCTGTACTCTAAAGTTAAAGTCACCTTGCATGCATAGATGGTCTTCAAAATATAATTATAATAGGTTTTTAAATTATTCTCATCGTTTTAACTTTATAATACAATCAAGGATGATTTTTCTCTTGAATATTCTATTCTCTTTCACAAATGTATATATTTAAGAAAATTGTTTTACCTTGAATTCTTTTTCTTTTCTCTATTTTTACATAAAATCCTGTATTTGATTACATTCTTATTTGATTCTTATCTGATTTTTTCTTTTAAAAATGAAATCTGTTTCTTTTTGTTACCATTGAAACTTATTTATGTTTATCATATTCCATCAATAATTTTTCTGGTTATTTCTGAACCTTCCATTCCATCTTGGCATGACATTTCAAGGACTAGAATCAGACCAATTTCATCTTTGAATGAATCATTGTAAATCCTAAAACAATGGATTATGCAATAATTTCATCTTTTATGTTAATTTTCAGTAATCATACAATTTAGATTTCAAACTTTCTTTTTGCTTTTGCTTCTGTTTTGTTTTTACTCAATTAAATGATAGACATTTTCTCTACCCAGGACTTGCAGAATTCAAAATTATCATACTAAGTTTTCTGTAGTACTATAAGATGACAAATAATACATACTCTAATATTTCTTCCACATCATGATCCTTCTTTTCTAAGTAAACTCATTCATCCTGATAAATACTATGAAGTCAGTAATCCTTGACAATGTACTTAGGTTGGCTTTTATTACTCATTAAAATGTGTTTCTTATTCAGCTTAGAGATTTTAGATAATATGAATAGCACTTAAAACTATCTTTGACAACACTCTAAAGCATACCCTTGTGAAAATACGCACTTCTTGACTCTCTATTCCCATTTTGTCACTGTAAAACATGACACTTTAAGTGATTGTCTACAATACACTTTGCTAAGAAAAGATCCATGAATATTATGACTCTAAAGTCCTTCACTTGTATTTCCAGATCCTTCAAAGAATGTTTATATCACAAATTCAAATTATCATGATATATCTTTTCTATGTCAAAATGACACACTATACTATGAAATTAAACTCATCAAATGAGTTTGAAAGATATTTCTATTTTAATATTTTCTTAAAACAGACACGTTTATTTCTTTTCATCTTTCTTTGTTATGAGTTTCAACCCCAATACAAACACTTGATGGTGGACAACACTTTGGTGACACCTAAGCAACTATGTTCATTCAGTAATGAATCCAAGCAGTCTGACCATAACTTCCAGTTTATGATACAAGATTATAATTTGAAAATATTACATGAGTTTATTAGAAAAATATTTCAGAAATTCATGGTTTTAGAAAACTTTCTATGTGAAAAAATCCAATTATATAACCACCCTTTTTCCTTCATTGATTCACACAACAAATATTTGCTGAGTAGTAACTGTATATTAGGAACTGAATATGTGAGACAAATAATACATGGTACCTGACCCAGTCTAAAAGAAATTATAAGTATTGCAGATTAAAAATTTATGAATTTTAATTTGGCACCAATAGTCCAATGGGAAGCATTGTATTCTCTTTCCATATTGTTTCAAAATTGCATCAGATCGAGAATATAAGCACTATTTCCATAAACTCTATGCAATAAAAAGCTAATTTTTACATAAAGTCAATTTATTTAAAAATGTAGGATAGTTTCATGATGTTTCTGTTTTTTCCATAAGATCTTTTCAATTTTTTTACATACTTCAGTGTTGTCAACCTGAGTTGCTGTAGAATGGCCTTAAAATATGCCTTAAGAATATCTGTGAAAATGATCTACCTTAAATATCATGTTACTCAACTGAAAGATGCTCATGCAATAAAAGCACACTTACTGAGTAGTTACTGCTATATGTTAGGCATTGCACTAAGCAATGGGAGTCATTCCTGGCATTGCTTAAACTCTTCCTGCATTTATATAATTGCATAGACCTAGAACACTTTAAGAGGTATTTATGAGAACATGCAAAGAATCCCCTAGTGAAAGACAATTCCTTTCTATATATTCTAGTATGTAATGATCTCTCAGAAACAATGCATTTCCAGGGAAGGCTCAATGCCAAGAAAAGAAAAGAGCAAGCAATTTAGAGGCAGCTGGTTATATTTATCAAGCTTGGAGTCCCTCTTGTGTGGTGGCTTTGCCTAAGTTTTTAGTTGCATAGTTAGATAATAATATGAAAACGGAATATAATGGGAGAGACAAAATGATTCAGTTCTCTAACCAACAGATGTTATATTTATGCCAAGAGATATGACTATTTTATCATACATTATAAAAGTATGATAGCATTTATAATAAATAGGGTAGAAAAGAAAGGAATGCCTAGTAACATATCTTGTTGACACATACAGAGAATATTTTGTTTTACTAAAAGCAGCTTATATTTAAATAAAAAAGGTCATCCCTTATTTTTAATCACTAAAAGTCAATCACAAAAAGAAGTGAAATGGTTTCTGTCTACATATGTATTTTATATTTTATACTTGGAACATTTTTTGTAGAAACAGTTTGATTTTCCTACAAAATGTTTTAGAATTATTTTTCTGAATTGTTTTTTGAAAAACTATTATGAATTTTAGGGTGATTGCATTTGATGAGCCATAGTTTTGGGAGGTATAGATAGGAGAAAAAAGAAGAGGCAGATTCTGAAATCATAGTTTTCATTTTAACAAATAAATTTGATTTCATAAAAGGTACATTATAGTAGTCAAGTCTTTTCATATAGAGTTGATGACTTCACATTTGTGTAGGGGTTCCTGGACATTCTCTTTGAGTACTTAAGAACTTTATAACTCAACTATGATTTCCTTTTGTTTAGTATTAGGGACTAAATATCCGCAAATTTTATGAAAATATTGCCTCAAGGATTGCATTTAAGGTTTAGATTGTGTCCATAAGATTTGTTCACAATAGATGTGAAAAATAGAAAAGCAACAGAAACTACTTTCTTGTAAGGCAGTAGTAAACTGACAATGGAAAAAGTAAGCAGCAAATAATTGACTCCTCTGTAATAAATCTGAAGTTCGTGTTAGACCCTAATTTTGCAACTTTGACTTCACTAGTATTTACAGTTATTTTGTAAATATCTATTTGCTTGTATGATGTCCCTTCCTTTGTCAAAACTGGAAGTAATTTCTGTTTTTGTACATTAATTCCAGAGTGATAGGTATAGCTATTTTTTATTCAGAAATTGATAGTTTTGCAATATGGAAAGTACTAAGTGTTTGAACTGTACTGAGATATGATAATCATTAGTGAATTAAAGTCCAGGTGAAAACTTAAAAACCCCAAATGATTTCTAACATATTGCATTTTAATAATTATGAGAAAATATATTATTAGTTCTCAATGTTGTGCAACATAGAAAATATGCCATTACTAAAATATGCAAAGGATTTCTCCTTTGAGGACCATGTCTTAAGTTACTAGCATTACTACATTTTATTAAAATGTAACTATATTTTATCATTAAAATATTTATGTTTTCTTAAAATTATTTGTGTTTTGTTTTCAGATAAGTAACTAAATGCAATCAAACAATATAACAGATTCAGTAATAATGAGTGAAAAGTTTGGTTTTAATATCTTTGCACTCTTTGGCTTTTGCTAATATAAGAACTGACTGTTGTGATGGAATGAGTTACTTGCATCATTAATAGAAATAGAGTTACTCTACCTGGGAAGAGTTACTCTATCTGGGAGAGATGTGAAACATAAAATGAATCAAGAATAGTAAATGAAGACTAGAATATATTTAAATCACTCACAAAGAAATGTTTCTGTACAAGAAAGTAACAATTTAGGGAATATAAAAGATTTACTAACTAACTTACCTCAAGTCAGAAGACATTGCATATGAAAAATCTACTTATATTATTAGATTAACAGAAGAAAATATGTAAATTATATCATCTTCAAAAGAAAGATGTTATAGTTCATAATCAGAAGGAAGACTGATATAGTTAAAGAATTTTAAATATTTAATTATGAAGCTATTGTGTATCAAAATTTGTGTGTATGGATGTATAGATATAGCCTATTTTCAACTCCCCTTAAAAGTGCCTTTCCAAATTTTGATAGTTTTACTAATCTTATGACATTAGGTGGTGTTAAGCTTTTACTTGTTCTCATAAGAAAGAATTTAAATAAATTGTTATTATTTATTATCATTTCTGGTAAATATTCCTGATGAAGACACTTCAGATTAGCGCTCACCTAATGGATAGGCTCGATTACATTTTTTTTCAAATGAGTATTGCAATTTAGGCTTTTTATTTTTACTCCATTTTGAAACTATATTTTCCCAAGAAATGTGTCTATTTTGATTAAATTATTAAATTTATTAGTATACATATCTTTGTAGTATCATTTTGCTTTCTAACACTGGCAGCACTTATATTTTCAATTCTAATATTAAATTAACATTTGCTTTTTTATTTCTATTTTTTAAAGAAAATGTGCAGTCAAGGGAATAAGATGCCTAAAGAGGCAGGCAGGCAGGAAGAAAGAGAAGGAAGAAGCATTTTATTTAGTTTTTATTTAGTTGTTTATCGTGGTTGTTCCTACCAGCCCTGGGATGCAAACCCAGAGGTATATATTGAGATATATGTGGACTGTGTCCAACCGCTACTCTACCAGGACATGCCAGTATTACCTTTTTTAAATCAATCACCACAGACATTTATTATATGTATTATTTTACAAATAATTTGGTCCTTTGATAAATCAATTGCTCTTTATTCCATTTAATTTTTAATTCTAATATTTCATTACAGTAACTTTGCATTATAACTTTATAACATAACTTTCAGTTGTGCATCATTATGAATGAACATTTGTCTGTATTTTTCAATTTTTCTGGCTCTTATAGCTTATTTTTATCTTTAATTCATCTTCCCTTTTGTTATTCCTTTCTATTACCATGAAATAAATTTTCACTTTCATTTTCAACCTTTTTGCTTTTACACTATAAACATTTAATTATGCATTTTCCTTAAAGCGTTGCTAATGGGATGCCACAAGTTTCGATGCACTGTGTTTTCATTTATCAAGTAATTCAAATATTTTCCAATTTCCACCATTTTTCTATGACTCTGAAGGTATAAAATGTATATTCCTTAATTTGCAAACATGGGTAACTGTTATTTATAAATCTCTTTCATTGGGTTCTATAGTACTTTTAGCATTACTGCTACATTGCCTTAATTCACAATTAAGTCCTTTCAGAGGATTACCCTCAGTCAAAAGTAGCCTCCTGCTCTAAATTGACATTCTATTCTCATGGGAAATCTGCATGCATTGACTGGCAGATGCACACAAATGTGGTATATTTTATCGAAAAGATAATATAATGTTATACATTTTAATGTCGTAAGTTGAATTGTGACTTCTCCTTCCAAATTCATATTGTTAAGTCCTAACTGCCAGAATGTGATCTTACTTGGAAATTAGATCATTGCAGATGAAATTGGTTAAGATGAAGTCATACTGGATTAGGGTGGGCCACTATACCAATAGTGTCCTTCTAAAAAGAAGAAATTTGTAGCAGATACAATCAGGAAGAATATAATTTGTGGCTGAATTAGAGATCTATATGTGCTATCTACTAGCCAAGGAACCCCCCAAAGATTGCCAGCAAAATATTAGAGAGACATGGAAGAAAATTCTTCCTCATAACCCCCAAAGCTAGGAATACCAGTACCTTGATCTTGGAATTCTATCCTTTTGAACTTTGAGACAATGAATTTCTATTGCTTAAAGCATTCGATTTATAATACATTATTATAAAAGCCCTAGGAAATAGATGCAATTTGTATGTTGATCTTTCTACCATTTTGTGACATCGGTCATTATTCCTAGTAACTTTTTGCTATAAAGGCTGTTATGTCTAATATTATGATAATTACCAGTATTTTCCTTTCATTGATTAGTATATTGCATTGTCATCCATTTATATCTGAATTTAAATGTAATTGTTCTGTACTTTTTTTTCTATCTTTTACCTTCATATTATTATCAGTTTTACATGGACCATCTTACTTTAATTTACCTGAATATGTACACTTCTATTGTTATTAATTCCTTTATATACTCAAGGCATTCCTTCCTGAGTTATTTTTATTATGCCTAAAGACATTTTTTTTAGATTTTGAACTTGTACTGAGATTTTGTGGCATAATTTCTGCTTTTATTTATAGGAATATCTTTATTTTATCTTCCCCCAAAAGATAATTTTACTGAGTATAAAATTCCAGCTTGGAAGTTATTTTCCATCAGCTTATTTCAGCTAATATTCTGCTAAACTTTAATTTCCTTTTCTCCCCACCTTCTACCTTTCTACCAATCCATGGAAAAAAGCTGTATTAGAATTGCACTATATTGAAGGGAGCTCCTCTTTTTGCACAGAGGGGTTTAGAAATTTTATGTTCATCTTTTTCTATATGAAGTTTCATGAAATGTTTAGGTTTAGAGTTCTCCTTGAATTTGTGGATGAGGATCATTTATAAATTCTGGAAAATTATCATCAGCTATCTCTTCAAATGTTTCCTCTGAATCTTTAATTTTCTTCCTCTGGAACTTCAAATAAAGTTATACTAGGAATTTTTTTTATTCTATTTTGTCTTCAATATTATCTGCATTTTCCATTTTTCCTTCATGCTGAATTCTACATTATTTATTTCAATTATTTTTTTCTAACTTGTTAACTTAATAATTTATTGTCCCTTAAATCTCATCATTTATTTTTTTACTATTACTTATTTATATATTTATTTTTACTTTTGAAGTAGAAGCTCACATTTTAGATTTGCATGTCACATTTTGAGTTTCTATTTCTTATTGAAAATTTTAAATGTATTTTCTATGTCTTTAAACTTAAAATAAAACTTTTTATAGCCTGTGCCTAAAGATTCCAAGATCTCTTTGTATTTCTAGTATCACAAATTATTATATGTTTGTATTTTTGGCTATTTTCACTCACTGTTGGCATTCAAGAGTAGTTTTATAATTAATTTTGTATCATGTATGAAAATACCTTCTTCAAGGAATGATTTGTGTTGTTTTCTTTTTTTATTTTTTAAGGAAAGTAGCAAGTAGGAATGAAGGTGAATTGTAGATAGACAAGCAGGAAGAGAGAGGAGGAAGCATTTTTTTTTTTAAATTTATATTTTATCTTGGTTTTTCTCCCCAGCCCTGAGTCTCAAAATTGGGTCCTTGTGATGTATGTGTACTGCATTTGGTATCTTTATCTGCTAGATCACCACTGTATGCCTTGTGTTGTTTTTTTCTAAATAAATTTAAGGCAATTCCATGAAAGACCCAGGAAGTTCAATCAAAGTACGAATTCATCCATTTCTTATGTATCCTCTTCTTCCAGGTATTAGATTTTGAAGACTCAGCTTGTTATGGGAACACTTATTGTTTTATTCCTTATCTACTGTGAATAGCTGGTTTTGATATCCTGATACCCTCATTTTGTAAGACTGTGAAAAACAAATTCAAGTTTTCAGGTCTGCAAACATATTATGGTTTTTCTCTCATTTTTATCTCTGGATTCTCATTTCTCCCTCAGGATTGGTTTGATAATTTCTTACAACTGTATTGTGAACATTTAGAAGCATTTGAGGATTTTAAATGAGTCATCTACACTTTTGTTCTTAGCACTCTTGTTAATTTAATCTCTCATTGTAAGAAATAAAAATCTTGTTAATTCTCGTTAATATGTAGTTTAAGTTTCTGAGGGAAGAACAAGGGGGAATTCTGCAACTGAAGTAATCTTTGAGTTAGTATTAGGGATTTATGTGCTTTGCAATATACATCTATAACTGGTAGACTTTCTCATTCAATGACTGATTTTGTAGTCTTATAATGCATGTTATTCTGTAATGTTAATTGTTTTCTTGTATTATATGCAAGGTATGAGAACTCTTGCTATAATCGATGTCTTATTCTTAAACATAGTTTAGCTAGTGGTTATGTGCTTAACCCTGGAGTTGGAGCACCTGAAATCCAGTACTTCCACTGGCTACTCAGTGATCACTCAGACCAAAGAGTTTCAGTTTTCTCATTTCTAAAATAAATACACAGTTTAGCTCATAAGTAGCATGAAGATGAATTGGATTTATGTAAGTGAAACAATGAAAAGTTGCCTGTCACATAGTAAATATCAGTCATTATTATTTTAAATATCTGCCTCAGTGATAAGCTCTATACTCTTTGCAAAATGTTTGATAAGGACTTGATTAATGATAGCTCAGTTATGGTATTCTGTTTGCCAGCATTTGCTTAGTGAAATCCTACTTGTACTTTTGAGCAACAGAAGTTTAACCCTGCAAATGACAACAGTCTCCAAAGGCTAATATTAAAAGCAATGCATTTCATTTTTGAAGTTGATGAACCAGCAAACAAGCTGGAATATAAAGCAAAGTTAAAGAACTTATTAAAAAAAAGTAATATTGATATAGATTTTTAATGACATACATACAATTAGTGACATGCTTTCTGAATTGTCTTAAAGATCTCATTGAAATGTATCTCAGTCTTCTTGTGTGTATTAGTATGTGATTTACACAATGCCAGGAAATATGGTACGTTTAGGATTATGCAGAAAGTTTTGATTTCAAATAAAGAAGTCCACATCTTCTGATAAGTAGAATTAATTTCGGCAACATCATCCAAAAACTTTAATTCAAACGGTCATTTTGTAATTTCCTTAACCCAGTACGGATAAGTCTCAGGAAAGACAAAGAGAAGGCCTTTCTCGGCACAATTAAATTCTAGTCATTTGTCTCGAATTAAACACAGACTTTTCTCTTATCGTTATCTTTGCCAAATATGAAAGTTTAAATAAAAACATACAAAGAAAAATAGCTATTACTATTGAATGTGTCTCCAGAGGGAAAACTTTTCAATATTTGCATTTTGGCAAAGAGATATAAGATCAAGTAAAAGAGAAATTTTGATCATTTCTTTGTTTTATAAAAATATTCCAAACTGATATCACATTTTAACCACACTCAAATACTCAAATATAATCTTGATGCAATGTAGTTTTTATTTCATTTAACATCATCCCTCCAAGAAGAAAATTAAAAAAAATGCATTTCTAAATCATAAAATTCGATTTTATGATTCCATGGAACCCTTTTGGTCAATCAAATATTTAAAAGTATATCAACAAATCAAAATGCAGAAGTTAACTATTCTTAGTTTAGAAATAGATATTCATTTTTGTAGTATAATATTCTCATTCTTATTTTGGTAAGTTTTTTTATATATTACGACTATTGCATATTCTCTTTTGTGTGAACTGCTAGTGCAATATATTTTGTTAACAGATTGATTAACTCAATGTTTTATGAGTTAATTTTGAAAAAAATTCTTTTTCCATGATAGATTGCTAAATTAATATTTTTTTTTCTTATTTTTTGAAAAGAAAGGTGCAAGTAGAAATGAAAACAAGTCAGCAAGGAGGCAAGAAGAAAGACATTTTATTGTAGTTTTATTTTTCGTTCAGTTGTTCACACTGGTTGTTCCTCCTAGACCGGAACTAGAACCCAATGGTATGTATGTGACTTGTGTCCTTCAGAGGTGATTGAACTAATGGCCACCAGGAAATGCCAACTTAGTGTATTTTCATGAACAAGATTGGTTGATATCTTTGAAATGGAGGCTGTTTTTCATGCTTTGATATTAAGTTACTGTGAATATTAGAAATTACATGTGAATATTTACAAAATTTTATCTGTATTGTGAATCTTATGAAAAGTGATTTTTATGCTATCAGATCTGCTGTATATGAATGCAAACAAAATAATTTTTATTTTTAGTAACATTGGGGAAAAGAACTTTCATAACCACTGAGGAAATTAAAACTAATTATAGTTCCTATGTGTCTTATTTATTAGTACTTAAAGCAAAATAGGCATTAAGAGCTACACAGAGTGTGAGATTTTGCCATGTGTATAAGTTAGCAATTTAGTCAAAAGCGGTCTCAGGAATGCCTGGACAAAATACAAGACACCTACATCAGGACAACATTACTCCATAAGAACAAAGTAGAGTAGCCAAGGTGTGCATACACCCTGTGGTTTCTGATACATTTGAGGTATCCTGAGCTTAGAAAATGCCCATCAATTAAAGAATTTGCCAGCAAACCTGTTTCATCTTTGTCTCAAAGGCAGACAGTATCTATATTGTTTTGATCACCAAACAAATCACCTTCTAACCTGATGGGAGACATTTCCTCTATCTCCCAATCATTCACTAAGAAAAATATCCTTGAGAAGCTAGCAGTTGTGTAACTCAGAACAGCTCAAAAGACAGTATGAAATTCCTCTGGAGAATTCTCTCTCAATAGTTGTTTATAACTTATATTTTCTAATCTATCTTAAATTTCATCTAGAGTATATAATTGAAGCTTTACTTGTGTCCTTTGGCTCTTTTTAACATTTACATTTTTGACTTTATTTCTATTTTCATGATTAAATTCAGTGTAATTCTGCTTGTTTGCCCAAAGAACATAGTCCTGGCTAAATATGTTCATCATGTTACTGTTTATCCCCTCTGAATATTTTCTTGTGAGTGAGAGACTCCTTTTTATTTTAGAAAGTATAGTTTCTCCTTTAGAAAACTGTTTGTTCTTATGTATGCTAAATTAGACAGTTGATTGTGTTCCCTTACATTATTAACCAATAGATAACAATGCCAATTACATGATCTACTTACAGAAAGATGAGTACTTCTATAGAATGCTTTTGATGATTTGTGTGGGATTTCAATTCAGCTTTGATCTGTGTTTTCTTTTTTCTTTCTTGCAAATATAGTTGAATTAAAATAAATTAATAAGCACTGATATCATATTTTAGTTCACTGTAGTCAGACAGTGTTAAAAAAAAATCCTCCCAGCATGAAGCTAATAGTGGTGATAAAAATGATGAATTAGGAAAAACTGAGTCTTTGCCCTTAAAAAACTTTCCAGGTGGTGAATTTCCATCACAGCACTTTTTTGTAATTACAAGTTGTCATTGTTTTGTGAGATTTAGAATTTTATTTTAAATATCTTCCTTTCTCCCTGGTTCGTAAACACTATAAGAAGCATTGGCTTTATTTTTCATTGGAATACTTTTACCCACACTACCATAATTTTCCTACGTTGTAACTCAGTGTAAAATATAACTCACTGATTTAAAATATCTATTTGTTTTTTTGAAATAAGGTAGACTTGGTGCCTAAATTTCTTGAAACATTATTGCTACATCTCATTTATTTGACAAGCTTTCCCAATTTTCCTAAAACAAGCAGACAAAAAAGACTTGAAGAGTTTCTGTGTGTGTGTGTGTGTGTGTGTGTGTGTGTGTGTGTGTGTGTTTGAATTTTTGTCCAGTCCTCTCTATTGTATTGGCTCTAGTCAGATAATTAATGGTTAGAAGAGATGTTAAGAAGGTAAATTAATCAAAATAGTATAATTAAGAATTGTAGAGAACAGATAGAATGGCATAAAAGATTAGTGGAATACACAAAGATAAGCTTTGTAAATAAATTAAGGCAAAAGTTAAATAAATATTTAAATTTACAGAAATAGGAGGATCCAAAGAATATTGAATTCCCTGAAGTGTTTGGAAACACAAGAACTAAAGCAATAACAAGAAAGAAAAATTGAAACAATCTAAGTAACAATTATTAGAGTTTTAGAAGAAGTTATTCCCTGGAGCTATAATGAAAACAGTAATTTGAAATTGGGCACAAAGCCATTAGTCTGGAAGCAAAAGTTCCCAGGTCATTACAGGAATTCACTGTCAAGTTTACAGGATTGCTACTGTATACATTACAAGCTGAAGAAAGTACAGAATTAGTTTTTTTGTCTTAGCAAGAGAATAAAGTGGGTGACTGACTTTGGCTGCTTAGATAGAGCTATTAGTCCCAAGCAATTTAACTTAGTAAATGTTAATGCAAATCAAAAACTATGTTTATGTTGTGATAACAGTATACTTGTCTGTATATTTTCAGTCACAGTATATTTCTATTTTTTCTTCTCCTAGCTCTAGGTCATGAACCCAGGTACCTGGACCATACACGGCCTGCACCTTAACCACTGAGCCACAGGGCTGTTTTACAAAGTATATTTCCCGAATAAATACAACATTGAAGAATTAAGATAAGAAGAATGAAATGTATTACTTTTAGCATTTAATAAGTACAGCTTCAAATTGCCATCATTCAATTTATCTTGGAAAAGATCCTCAAATGTGTTGTCACTATCACTGGTCG
The DNA here is from genome assembly GCA_004363575.1 of Solenodon paradoxus. Classification (NCBI taxonomy): domain Eukaryota; kingdom Metazoa; phylum Chordata; class Mammalia; order Eulipotyphla; family Solenodontidae; genus Solenodon; species Solenodon paradoxus. The sequence goes on along the minus strand of RJWH01000155.1, from coordinate 473,783 downwards.
TGAAAATTAAGCTATCTTTTTTGAAAAACAAGGTAATATGAATGCAAAATAAATTCCTAGTTTAAACTAATGAGTGCCCTATGTACTGACTAAAGTGCTCATTTTAATAATGATCTTCATGGGACATCTGAAAAAAGAAATTAAAAGATGAATTTGTCACAAATTCATAACATACTTCAAGAAGCAGCCAAAATAAAGATTCAAAATGGATCATGTTTTATTAAGCTTGGTGTATCAAGATTCTATAGTTTTAACACAATAGCTTTGATTAAGTCATCAATAATACCTACACGAATTCTGACTGAATATGACAGAACCATGCTCTAAAGATTTATAAGCTATTCATTTGCAGTTTGTATATTGTTATTTTTGTGAAATAAATCATTTCATGACTAGTAAAAAGCAGTGTTAAATTTATGCACATCAACTTTTTGTGTGTTTCACTAGAAAGAATTTGCAATAATTTTCAAAAGAAAAAAGGATGTTTTTGCAGAAATGGATATTCACAGAGATTGGCAATGTAAGCTTTCATTGTTATACTCCTTGATGTGATATTCATTCCGACCTATGAAGTTGCAATATATATAACTATCTAAAACAGTATTTTACAACAAATCAGGAGCAAAATAAGTGTGGAATTCTACAGCCTTCACTTCAATTCATTAATACTGCATTTTAATAATTTTTATAAATTACTAAATTAATATTTTATGAATGTTAAGCTTATAAAAATTGATGAATTTTTTGTTTTTATAAAAGGTGAAGTGATGCTATGTCTTCAAAGCAAATTCTTCTTCACAGAAACATTGCATTAGAGGTTTTCAACAAATTTGGATTAAATTACTCTGATGACAAAGCATACATCTATAAAAGAATTTATATTTTCCTGGAGTCTTGTTCTTTGCATCCCCTCCAATAGTACTGTTTAAACATGTACCACACATGTGAAACATCTGATAGGTCAATACAATTCTTCCATTACCATACTCAGGTTAGGATTGTGCATTTTTTGACATCTAATTGTTAAGCAAGGACCCTTCTCTGGCAAACTTTACTACATTGCAGCAAATGATATATTTCCACTTGCTTCTACTTTCTTTCTAATAAGTATTTTCACATGTGCTCACTAGAAATATTTTGGAACCCATGGTTACTTTATATTTGTTTTTGAAATGTCTATATAACCCTCATTGGCCTTTAAGTAATCACCTACTCAAGTGTTAGGAACAGGTTGAATTAACATCAATAGATTGATTTCAGTCACTTTCATTTCTTTCTTTTCTCCAAAGAGTTTTGTGGGTCCATTCAAGTTACAAGAAAATTGTTTCAATTGTACACATTAAATATACCAATCCATCAAGTTCTTCAGGCTTCTTTTTTCACATACATTGCATATGTCAAAGAGATGAATGAAACGTCTTTCAACATTTTATATAACCAGAGACGAGCCATCATTTGACATCTCTCTTCATTAGCATAAGCATACAGGGCTGAGTATACATATAATGGAAGCTATGAGTGAGTGTGCTTGTGGGTGTTTAATTTTAGGCTTTGTTTTTTATTCTTTTGGTGACAGATACAGACAATTGGAAAATGTAGAGATTCTATCATTCAATTTTTTTATTTTGTAGTACACATTTATAAATCTAGCAATAAAAATCTATAATTTTTCCTTTAAAACTGTTTTTATGAGCCAGAAACCTTTATGAAACTCAAGAAAACATTTTATAATATTCAGTGTTTGAATATCTATAACATTTAACCAAATCAGAGCAGATTAATTAGATTTAAAGAACTTTGCAGAGAGTTAGTAAATCCTGAGGGAAAAAAAGCACATTGTATCATTTTATTCAGTGCTGGGAATTTGGGTGACATGTGGTGACAATAAGAGACTTTTCACTGCTGAAAAGACTGAGGCTGTGTGCCTCCAGGGATCAGCATGTATCATGGGATACTGAAAAACCCATCTAATGTTTATCAAGATATGCAATGCAATGAAAACTGCCTAAAATCATATACCACACAAGCAACTTCAGCTGGGGAACAGGATAGCAAAACAAGAAAATATAATGATAAGTTAGGTTCTTATACTGTTTCTCAGTCCCATTGCTTTAGTTCCATCAGTGGTTTATTTGCTATCTACTTAAATTTCTCCTGAAGTAGACTTTTCTTTTTTTTTTACAAATGTATTATGAAATACAAAAATTGCATGGGCTTTATTTGCGTGCTTTCACCCTCTCTGTTAATAAATGCATTTTTCTTCAACAGTCTACTTTTATTTGTGTTTAAAATCAGATAAGGGTAATTCTAAATATTAACTCTGGCTCAGAAATTCTTGACCACCCCAAGTCTACTTGGAGGATCAACAAACATAAAGCATAACTTTAGACTGTTTCAACCAAAGGACAAAAGCACCATGAGGGAAAGTTGAAAATTCTGGATATTCTAGTCTTCTAAAAATTTATGTTACAGATATTCATTGAAAACAGATTTTGTTCACAAAACCAGAAGATTGTTATAATATTATACTAATGAAGTCCAGAAACTCTTACAAAACTGCCTGCATGGCAATCAGCCTACAATGGGCTTCTAATTTCTTCACCATAGAGGCCAAGTCTACTTCCAAGTTTCCAACCAGGATGTTTGCAACGTGCCTCCTCCTTTGACAGCTGTTAAACTCCATAATGGTTACAATAGCATATGCTGGGAGTACTCCAGATGTCTTCACACAGTGGTGGGTCCATTTCTAATAACAGACAATGAGAGAGAAAGGCTGACATAATATTTATAGGAACTTCTTCATCTCTAGTGCATTGTAAATGTTTATGGTTCAAGGTGGGGAATCTGACTGCTGGCCAAATATATTTTTTCACCCCTGAGTTTAAGCTTTGGCTTATATTTAAATATTTCGATTCTCATTATTTGTATGTCTCTTAGATCTGAATCAACCACTCTTCCTCTTTTCCACTTTTATTGAGCAGTTTTGGTCAAGGTATATTTAACATCCCTGGCTACCTGGCAAAAAGAGAGTTTCCATTCTTTGAATTAGTCTATCTATACACTAAAAATGCTCTGCACTGATTCAATCCAACATTGGCAAGTTGTTGGGTTTTTTTATCTTTATTTTTTTTTAACTGCTAAACCATATGGAAAGATGTCTTACTGAAATACTGAAGCAATCTACTTCCTATAGAGTAGTTTTCCACTGGACTTATTTGATTTTGACTCTAACTTCTGTGTGCCGGAATGTTCCTTTGTTCTTTCCCTCCCTGTAGGGTAAAAGAGATGAATGCAGCGAGATTATTTTTGCCCAGTTGTTGAATTTGAAAGGATCCAAGGAAAAAGAGAAAGTTAGCAAAAGAAGCTGATGACATCATCACAAATTGTGACATTGGACTAGTCATAAATTTATTTTCGAGGAGAGGAGAGTAACATTCCTTCTCTTCTGTAAAATAGAAATTATCTTTCTATGCTTTCTTCTACTCCTAACATTTACTAATAGTCCAATTTTGAGCCTTTTAACTTTCCACAGATCTCATGAGCATGCCCACCTTGATTGTTTCATTGTTTCTTTAAATGCCACTTTCATTGCTCCTTTAAAGTTTATCTTGGTCTAATAAGCTCCCTTCCCTTTAACCACACAAGCAAATGAAAGAGAAGAGTGAAAAAAAAAAAAACTGAAAAAAAAAAACATACTGATAAGAAACTAGCACTTTGAGCCATCATTCTATTTCTAGCAATATTGTATTATTTTAAAAAATGCTATATGAAAATATGCAAGTTGTGCTTTGATTTTGAGAATCACATCTTGTCTGATTAAAACAATGAAATCAATCAAAAGTCTTCAATAGATGACTTGCAAGATTTATAACAATATATGGTACTCACTTGTGTTCATTGTGATTACTATTAACATGAAAATTAGTAAATGATTAGTATGTTTTGGTTGATAAAATCTGTTTTGTTTCAAATTTTGTGCTAAACCAAGGAGCACATTCTTCGATGTATTCATTTGTGAACTACACGCTAAGATTTTTCAGTTCAAAACTACAGTATAATAATGACCTTTGAGTCAAAGACTGTTTTGCTCATTTATATTCCAATCAAGTCATTAATAAGGTGTTTCACTTTCTGAAACTTTCTTTTCTACTTATTTCAAAACTTTGTTCTTATGAATAGTATTGCTCCCCAGAAGTAATAACAGGTAGCAAAATTAACATCATATTATGAAATTTAAGATAAATGTTTAATCAAAAGAAAAACTAACATTTTTGAAGGGTGAAAAATTAAGATCTAGACTGTTTGCATCTTAGAAATTCATAACATTGTTTTAGATGGTAATCATTATGCTTAACTCTGCATTAACTCTCCAGGACTTATTTATCTATTGATTCTAAATTTGCACTATATATAAGCATTTCTTAAAAATCTCTTAAGATAATGTCATTGGAATTAAGAGACATTAAGACAGAAGTTGGGTAAGTTCACCTGACCTTGGACAAATGTTTCTTATCAGAATAATAGAAATTCTATTAAAAAATAGACTTCTTAATGAGAAGATAGCATGGAACTAAATCTTAGCAAGCTTCTTAAATAGTTCCTAGACACAGAACTTCTGAAAATCACTATTCTACATCCAGTAGTCAGGCATCTACTCTTTTGGGGTCCAAGATAGAAACAATCAAATTCTGAGAAGGTATCAGTATCAATATATCTCCAGATGGAGGCTTGTGGCTAACTCATTATCAATGAACTTGAACTTTCTCCCATGCTCCATAGGGAAATAGTGCTTTGGAGATGATGGACTTTCTCCTGTTCTGCTCTTACCTCTGTTCTAGGAGCTATCTGAGATGTTACCCCTCAATAGCTGTATCATATGGTGAATGTTCTAAAGATTACTTTAATGTTTATACTAGCAAGGGTATTTATTTATAAAGGAAAAGTCAAGCTCTTTTTCATTGAAAAGATACTCCACCCTTCCCACAGCAGACACAAAATAATGACCATGTTTATACCACCATGAATTATTTTTATTCTATAGCTTAGTTAAATATAAGTTGCAAATATAGTAATGTGGAGTCTTAATAATTAAGCTTTATGAAATGAATTACATGAATAGAAAATTGAGACTGATTTAAATGCAAGGTTCGAGGTTCTGATTTTTAAATAAGAATGACATACGGTTTGTATCCCTTATATTATGTATTTGCTATTAAAGCTTTCACTAATTTAATCTACCCTAATTAGGTTTTGAGAATAAATACTGAAGTCATAAAGATAGCAATTGGCATTAATTTAAAGTTGAATTCTGTAGTAACCGAGTTCATATTTCTTGATGACTCTATTAATTGAACATAATGTTGTATTAAAATTTCAGGCTTTAAAGTTTTGACAGTTGCAGCTTATATTTTCTGATTATTCTTGCTTGAGATACAAGATTGAATTTGTTTAAATATTTTAGTTTGCAAGACAAACTGAATTACATGAAATTTCTCTCTGTGTAATCTGTAATGCTTTATGTTATTGTTGATCTCATGTCTTATTTTGACTTTTTTTTCTTAATATGGAACTCAATTTCTCTCTCATTTTCTGCCCATTCCCTTATCCACTTAAGGTGCAGGAATTCTGACGTGAGTTAAAGACAGGATGAAATATCAAAAAGTATATATTAGATTACTGGCAACAAAGGTGCAAAATTAGTGGGAGGTGAAATAGAACACTTTCCATATGAATACCCTTATTGGATTTTTGTGTAGACACTCGAACTGATTCTTTTTTCTCTCCTTTGAATACTAAACTTCTGTTGTCATAATCTCAGAGATATGTATGCATGGATAGATAGACTGAAAGATATAGTAGATATATGATAAATGTATTGGAACATATCTAATTCTAAAATGATATCTCACTCACAAAATGATGAGGTTTGATATTTTTCTCTATCAGAATTAGTTTTTACATAATGCCTCTGGACTATAATTTATTCTATATCAATTAATTTCTAATAATTCAAAATGAATTGTGATGTTGTTTTGCATTGTTTATACTATCTTCCACCAAATGGAACAAGAGTTCACTGGGATTTAATACAGGAGACAATAGTAGGGATAACAGCTGGAGATGTTTCAACATCACTAAAATAGCTGCTTAAACTGAAGGACCAAACATTTAGCATGGAATACAGGAGCTGAAAGAGATTTTAGAGATTATCTAGATTGACATCTTTACCTTATTGATAAAGTATTATCTGTAAATGTTGCATGATTTTCTCTAAATCCAAATCAGGTAATTGCCTTCTGTAAAACATTTTATTTAGTAGACAGCTGGAGTTCATCTAGTGAAATGGATGGCTTTGTGTAACATCAGTTTTTCATCTGTGACCTTACCAAATTCCTTACCTAGATGATTCAGTGTCCTTATCTATAAAATTGAGAGAATGACAGTTCCTACATTGTAGATTTTATTTTAAACTTATTTAAGATAGGTAAAGCATTGAAAGAGTGATACTCAATTCTCGCCTCTTTGATTAAAACTCAATATATATTGGTTATAATTATAACCAATGTAATTCTAATAATTGAACTTTAAAATAATTGTTTTTAATTTCTTTCTCATATATTAACCACATATAATAATAAAAGGTTTATAAATGCCAATGTTCTTATAGTTTAGATAGCAAAATCCTAGAGCTTACAATGGTAGAAAATATAAGACATAAACAGTATTAAAAATACAGGCAATTGCATTCATTGTGTTTATTTCAAGGAAATAGACTTATTTTTTTAATGTCTATGTCTATCTATATATCTATATATACATATATGTATATATTTATACATATGTATATTCAACTTTAATTAGAAATTTTGTTTTCTATATTTGATCTTATTAGTCTTTCAATCTTCCTCAAACTACATTGGTCATAAACTATCAGTATCTTTGCCTTGACATATTTATACATTTCTTTATTTAAATGAAGATTTTTCAGTATCTTAAACATACCTCCATAATTTGCAGTGCCTTTTTTTTAACAACATGGTAATGTGCTAACAATTACATTTAAGCCATTTTTCAAACTCAAAACTGAATATTTTTTAAATGTGTATTCCTGTTCTATTTCTGCATTAATAAAGATGGTAATAGTACTCTAAATTTAGTCTAGTGCGCCTCAGTAAACTATTTGATAATCTGAATTTTACTTTATTCTAAAAATGCATTTACTTTTTTTAAAAAATCACTGTTAGAAACATGTAATTTATTTTGCTTCTTTGCACTATCTCAAACTACTTCTATAATATAATTCCTAAAATATATAATCTATCTTGATACTTTATATAATTCTAACTTCAAAAATTGTGTACATGCTTTCATGTCAGAGAAAATTTGATATTGTTATAATATACCATTTATTTTCTTGCTACATTGTTTATACAACAACAACAAAGAAATGAAATATCTTGACAAAATCATATCTTCAAAGCAGAGTTTTTGGCAAATAAGGAGTCATTTTTTGCTTCTACTAAATCATCTTATAATAATAAATGAAGATTAAAATATAATTGATACTAAAATTAAAATAAGGCACTTTCAAGTCAATGCAGATTTTGCAAGATACACCGAGATGCATGCACTAAGGTAAAGAATATTCTCAATGCTCCACTTTGATTCACCTTTCTATTTTTTTTAATAAATGCATTGAAGAAGCATTGCATGATAACATCTTGTTACTATTTCAAAACCAACCTCCTATGACCAATGAGGACAAGAACCTTGAGGATTTAGCAAGAGAAAATATGTTTCACTGTAGGATGCTGCTGCTTCAGGACAGTATAAAGGAAAAGAAAAATAAATAAGAATCTACTATAGTCCATTGCTTAACTTCCATCAAACACACATATACATACACATACACACAGAGCTCTGGAAATATTCCTACCCAACGTGATGCATCGTACATCATTTTCCTAAAGAGAAACAACCCAAACTCATTCCTGTTTTAAATACCTGCAGGCCAGGGATCTCAGAGCCTAAACTTCTTGAAATTAGTTTTTTTAAATTCTGTTTTGATTTTGGCTGTTCAGTCTCAAGCAAGTCCAAACTCTGCGTCTCAGAAATACAGCAGTTAGCAAATTAGAATGTAAAGATAAACTTCCTGAAAACATACAAAATGGAAGAAAAGTAAAAAATATGAATCAGCTTTTATTTATGAAGAGAATGGCATTGACACCTAACCCAAAACTTTTATTTATGGCATTAATTATGTAAAAAAGTACTTCCTCATGGAAAACCACTTGTTTACTAGATGCGTAAATAGTGATGTGAATGTTTAAGTAATCCAGTATATGCTGTTCCAAGATTGTTCATTTCTCATGTTATACTTGCCCGGTGCCCTTCTGTAAAACCTCACAGAGGGGCATTAGAGAAAACTTTCCTATTTCTTGTATTACTAACAAAACCAACATGCTTCCCATTGTGTGGGTGCTTGGATATTAAAATGGAGCAATTATTGACCTGGTTTTAGTATTATTTTAGTTGTATAATTTTCTTAAAGCCTAGATGAGATGCTAAATTTTATTTTGTGGGACAATGGAGCAAGCAACCAAGAGCCTAACTCTTAATTTAATTGAGGAGGGTCACTGTTTTACCAAATTCCATTTCATTCACGAAAAGAAAGGAAAATAATAGGATGTCAGTTTCAACCTGATGGATTTTTCTCTACAATTCACTCATCTGCCCAAATATTCTTATGCTCTTATATCCCCTCTCAAGATGTAATCATATAGGTTTTTCTGTGTATGTCTTTTTCTTATTTTCAGGAAGCTACAATTCCCTATCCCTAAAGTCATTAACCTTAGGCTGTGGCAAAGTATATACCTTCTGCAATTAAATACTGTACACAGTTCAAAGCAGTTGCATATTTCTTGCTTTGGGAAAACATAATCCTTAAAAACGTAAGATTATCTTGCTATCTCTGTTTTTAACTATGTCAGCTCAACTGGACTTTATTTCTCTCTTCTAATATCTCAAAGAATTTGGTTTCAGTTCTAATCTCTCAGGTTTTTATAAAGAGTAGTGTGTCCCATATACTCCTACACCAGCCTGCCAAAAAAATAAATGAACGGGCAATAACCACTAATTCAGTTTTTCATTTGAGTGGGGTCAATCTACCTAATTTCTTGATTCTTAGGAAATTGATCTTTTCCTTCCATTGTCTATATCAAAAGCACTAATTAGTTACTGTGTCTACAACCTCAAACTCTTTCCAAGGTGGACAATTCCAACAGTAGGACCCAAAGAATTAGTAAACCTGGGTTAGCTATCATACTTAGCTGTGTTCTAGTATACAGGTTTAATGAGAAACAAAGATCTTTTTTTTTGTTGTTATCTAATAGCTTTCTTACAGCCTCTTAGATTTGAGCCATATGTCAAGCAAGAAAGAAAAATTGTGTTTATTGAGCTCCCTCAAATTCTAGAAGTTGAAAAAAATAAGGAAATATTTAAGCAATTTTACTGAGGATTTCGAATATCAGTCACATTAGTTCATTTAAGTACTAGTCACCTGCTCCACCCAGTCAGTTTACATAAACATGTAGAGAAAATGTATTCAAATATTTGTCCTATTGAAATAAAAGCAATATTGTTCTTGTTTTTTCAAAGCTAGCTTGCATTTTGTTTTGGTGTAAAAAGGTATGAGAAAAAAGTTTAGTTTTATAATACTTGGGATATTTTTAAATTAATTTATTTCAGAATGGTTGCAAATATTTTCCCTTCTATTTCCATCCACATGTTTTTCATCTAAAGCCTTGGGTTGTAGAAGAGTCAGTAGAAATAAGTAGAAGGTGAAATAATGGAAATAAAAGAACTGTAATATTAAGGTAGGCCCATTTTTATGCTAAAAGTAACAGTTTATCTCCTTTTCCCTCTCTTTGAGTACTATTTTAGTAATGTGCAATTATTTTATGCATGAGTACAGTTTTTTCCTTTATAAAAATGCATATTGAAACAAGGAACTAGAAAAACTTCATTTTTGCTGGGCTGCTCTGTAAACCACAAAACCCTGAGGACCCATTTTCTTTCTAGGTAATCAATGCCTCTGGCAGTGAAACAGAAACCTTAGCGCCTGGAATGCTAAGTACCCACCCAGCGAGGAAAACCTTGACTGGAGGGGTTTCTGTTAATCTGCTGAGATCCAGGAAGAAGTTAAATGTCAAACAGATAGCTTAATACATTTTGGGTGTGACCTCTGCTATGTAAACAATTATGATAACCACTCATTCCACTTCTGTAAACCGCTTAAGCACTTACCCCAGTACACTCAGAAAAACCAAGCTAAAAATACTCTGTGCTATTTGGGTATGGCTCTACTTGATTTGGGTGGTGCTCTTCCACTTGCAGCCGCCAACTAATAAACTCCTCTTAAATTCTCTTTAACTCTGGTGTGTCTCTCTGATCTCGGTGGTTACTTTGTAACAATATAACATGCATCAATTCATCTGTAATAACAATTTTCAAAAAGGTTAGAGAACAAAGTTAATTATTCAATAATTTATAGTTGTATTTTCATTGTCAAGATAATTGACAAAAGTATTTCAGACTTCAATTACTTCAAAAACTATTTTTAGTCTCTTCCTTATTTGGAATGTTTCTGTATGACCCTATATTTAACACACTTTTAAAATTCTTTTGTTATTATTTTAATGCACTTTTATTTTTTTTTTTTGAGTATGGCATCGTATTTCGACTTTTATGCTTCTAAAATCCAACATAATTACATAAATACTAAGTCCATTTCTTGTAAGGAACTCCAGATTTTTGAACACATTATTTTCTCTTTAAGATTTTCTGCACTTATTTTAGTCATTATTCTGACAGTTTTTGTCAAATTTCTTTTTTGCAGGTAAAGGGGCAAAAAATAGATCACCTCATATCTCTCAGAATTGATCTGTAGATACCCTACTCAGAGGTGAAGCTTCTATTGTCAAGGACAATAGAGAACATCTCAAAAGAAGGAGAAACTCCTGTCTTTCTTCTAACACTTTTGTCCTTCCCTTAATTGAAGAAATCATCTCCACTCCCTAAGGCACTACTTTTTTCCCCAATCAGGAAGTGGTCTTTGTTCTGCTTATCCCTTAGAACATCATAGTTTGGGGAATTCTTAATCCAGAAGTTAGTTTATCTGTGAATATACCCTCTCTAACTGAGAAAAAGATATTTGCTTTCAGAGTAAAGATGAGTTACCTCTCCTTGCTAAGTGAAGAGTCCACTTCCTCTGCCACTGATACCCCAGGTCCTCTTTCCCATGACTCTTAGTAGAATATAAGTCTTTGATTTTCCTTGAATGGGCTAAAACAGAACACTCCAAGTCTCCCAAAATTTATCTTTTGTGATGCCCCACTCTGACACAAGGAAGTCAAGGACAATAGAGAGCAATCCCTCAGGAAAAGGAGTTCTTCTATTCTATTAATCCTTTCCAACATCTGCCATTTCCTGGATCTCTACCTTTCTCTTTTGTCCCCCTTCTCTAGAAGAAAATAGAAAGGGAAGTTATCTTTAACAGAAAAGATGGTATGCTCTGGTGGAGTAGAGTTTAGGCGCTAGCCTCAGGAGGGATGAAAGTCACATACCTCACCTGGGTTCAGGGGAAAACAACCAGTGTAAACAAATAAAAGTGGAAATAAAATAAAATGCTTCTTCCTCTTCTGTCTTCCTGCCTGTCTGCCTACTCACCTGAATTTCTGCCTGTACATTTCCTTAAAAAAAAAAAATGAGTAAAGATACTTCATTCTCCCTTGCCTTTTCCTCCCCCAAGATCTCAGGCTCCCTTTCCAAGCCTCAGCACAGTATATAAATCATTGGTCTGTCCCAGCTACCTCAGAACTTTCTCCCATATAAATTCTCCTTTTGTATGGTATTAAATTTAGACTTTTCTCTTACAATCCTGCCTAATGTTAGTTTATTTATTCATCCAACCTGTGAAGAACCTCAAAGAAATGGGAGAACATTTCCTGGCTCCCCTTCACCCAATACCTCAGAATCTACATTCATGTAAATGATCCATATGTATGCTATTAAATTTGGACTTTTCTGTTACCAGTCATATTTTGATTTTAATTTATTTGTACAACCTCTGAAGAATTTCACAGGAATAGGGGAAATTTTTCTTCACCTAAGACAGGTAGCATATCTTACAGGAAATTGAAAGAACAAAGGGAAATCGTCTCTAGAAGAGTTTTCAGGATAGGAGAAAAAAAACAAAATCCAAAGAGGAAACAAATCTTTCATCAAGATTCAATCTCTATGACTCCATTGATAGTAGTGAGAAATTTGAAGAAAAGAATGTTTTGTCACACTTGAAAATGCCTTTTCAAGTACTCCTCATTACCAAATGAATGAAAGGGAAATGTCTTAAAGATAAATGACTTAGAATTAAAAGAAAAGTAGAGCAGATATTTGAGAGTGAAAGAACAGTTTTGCAGGGAAGTAATAATTTTCATTTTGATTTCTAGGTTTGACACCAACTTTTGTCCACTGATACTAAATAGTCAGTAATAGAGCAGGCAATGCTGGAAATGTTTCTGCTCCAGAATGATTTTCCTCTGAATGTATGATGCAGAGAGACACTGAAAAAGCTGGTGTGTTTGGATGGCCTCTGTATCTCACACTTCTTTCCTTTGTTATACCAGTATCAGGACTACTGGTAATACAACAGAAATACTCAGGGTATCTGTATCCATTTAGACTGGATGTGCAGAATCCTATTAGTAAGAGCCACAAGATTAGTAATAAACAGCAGTTCTTCCTCGTTATTCAACTAGCATAATAATCTAGGTCATTGTTTGATAATACTGAATAAAAACTCTTCTTAGTAACAGCTTATTTAAAAACATAGGTGTCAAATCAAATCCTACTTTTAATAATGTTAGGTTCCTTAGAAGATTGAGGAGAGTTTCCTGGTCCAGAAAGTGTGGGAAGAACAGCCCAAAGATTTATTGGAAGTGAACAGTGGACCAATGCACTAAAGAAATGCATCAGCCCTGAGAACTGGAGCAGATAAGGTTTTATAGGGGATCTACTCCAGGTGTGGATGTGTGGTTCCCCATCGCTATGTCTTTGTCGCCTGTGGTATATGTGCAATTCTGCATGACCGGCTTTAAATGATAATAATGGAGTGAAAAGGTCAGGAAGTTCAACTTGACTTAAGGATGCTGTTGCCAGTTGGAATATTGGGGTCAAGTCACCAGGACCAGATTTTTAAGATAAAGACACATTATTTTACCCTAGTGCAAGATGGTGTTGTTAATACAAAATGGTGTCAGTCTGGCTATCCTAACAAATAATAATGTGTTTTTGTCTAGTTTCTCTTTACTTTGGTCATATTGGAAAAGTTTAACTTACTATTATGATTCTGAAGAGATTAAAACATAACACCCAAAATTTCTTCAGTACTGCATACCCTACTGTACATACTTTACTCTGATATGAAGAACCAAGGACAGCAAAGGACAGAAGACCCAGAGGCAAAGCAGAAGCTCCTTTTCTTCTAAATCTGTAGTGCTTCCCTTAATCAAAAGAACCATTTGCCACTCTCTAGGTTTTCTTCCTTCTCCTAATCCAGAAATGGTCTTTTTCCTTATTCTCTAAAAGTTTCTAGAAAGAGGAGTTATTATCTTTAATTTTAGAATAATAATAAGCATGAGTCATTCCTTCTTGCCACATGGAGCCCCTTTCCTCTCTCCTCTGAAATCTCCTTATCTCAGTTCAGCATATAAATGTGTGTGTGCTCCAATTGTTATAGCTCTCTCTCTTAACCGACAAATCCAAACGGTTCTCTTTTAGAATTAGTGAAGATAGCTTTATTACACGTGGGCCAGATGTAGAATCTGAGCCCCAAAATACTTTTGGGATACACTTTTATTGGTGAGAGAGAGGAGAAGGTGTGAATTAGAACAGGAATTACAAACGGAATTTAGTTATTCATTTGTGAATTCCTCACATGGATAACACACAGGATTCACATAATTGTAAAATGCACATAAAGTTTCGTTCTCAGAAAGAGGTCCCTCAGTAGCTTCCAGCCAGTGTAGACTTTCAGGCGCCTAGTGGCTGGGAGGCCACTGTTGGTCCTCTGCCACTAGAAACTGGGGTGTGGCTTCCTCCCTTCTACATAATAACATCAGAATTTAGCACCATGTGAATTCTCTGTACACCTGTTACTATTATAGCTGGGCTTTTCTCTTACTAATGATGCTTAATCTTAATGTGTTCTTTCATTGGCCTCTAGAGAACCTCAGAGAAATGAGGGAACATTTTCTTTGACTTCCACAATTCATAAGAAAACTCTTTTTTTTTTTTTTCATTTACTAGTGTTGCAAGACTGACAATACAGCTGTGTACAGGATTTCAATATTGTTTCTCCAGCAAACTAGATGTTATCTTAAGGAAATATTTCAATTTTTCATTATAGAAATCCCAGAATTTAGAAGATGCTATTGTTATTACTAAAGTCCCTAATGAGTCCTATTTTCATATTTTCGTATATCCCTCATTTTAAATTTGTTTTTGTTTGTACCATGTTCTGAAGTCTTTTGAGTGAGCAGAACTCTGTCAATAAAGCACTGACTGTATTATTTTCATTTTGTAGTTCTCTGAAGTGCTCGGTTATCCATTGATTGCTTTCATTGGAACATAATATAAGATGAATAAATTATAGTGATGAAAATTCAAAATATCTAAATACCACATGAAATTACAAACATAAACATACTTGGTCATGAAAAAGCAAGTTATTAAACTAAGCATAAACTATTATTTCAGAGGTTTTATAAATTATTTTGCAATAGTGCAAATATTTTTATAAAACAAAACATTCTTAAAACAAATAACTTTTTACTCATTTTCTTGGCATTTTAACAATCTGGTGTTTAATATAAATAATTAAACATCTTAGTGTAGTTAAAATAGTATCAATAACCTAAAGAAATATAGAGTAAAGTCACTATATATGATATTAGGTAACATTACATGAGTAATAAATGTAATTGAAGGGACACAGAATTTCAAAATTTAGATGGGGGCCAAAACAAATTCTTAAAATAAATGCAAATTTAAAACCAAATGTTTACAAGATGACAAAAAAATCACAATATCTGTTAGTAAAGTTCTTTCAAATGATAGTTGTGTTATTTATAACTAAATTTTTCAAAGGTTATATATCAAAGGATTTAAATGTAGAAATGAGAAAAAAATCAAAGTTTATGAGTTAATTTGATAAATTTGCTATTAAATCTATTTAAAATATTTACCATCATGACAAATTTACCTAACAATTATTTCCCATTTCTCCTTCTTAATTTATCTCTTTCTAATGAAGTTATAGTTTCATAAAAATTGACAGCTGCCAAATACTGGTGAAAGATTCTGATCCATCTTAGATCACCCATGATATTTCCATTTCCCTTTTCTGTGGCCAATTGTGACCAATGGTATTTTCCTTAGAATCATTGAAGATATGTTCTATATTTTTAAAAAAGGAAAAAAATACCCAATTAAAAGGAGTCAAATTCTCACTGGAAATGATATCTAGGAATTGTATACCATTGTTTAACTCTTAGGGAAAAAAAGCAATGAAGGGGAAACATTTAACACATTAAAGTAACAGAATGGGATGATCTAGATTCTTATGTGTATCCATAAACTTCAGATTAAATCAGACAATGGCCTGTCTTATTTATGACCTTCTTATGAGGGGGATAAGTAATGCTGGCTACAGTGTTCTCATTATTAAAAATTGAATTGCACTCTTGTTTCTTAAAGCCAGGGTTTTCCTAAAACATACAATTTCTCATACACATCAACAAATCCTGCTAGGTGATTAGCATGAGATCAAAATAAAAGGCTGAAGAGCTTACAAAATAAAAGGAAAATAAACAATATTGGTGCAATTACTCATGATTATTTTATTATATCTCAAATGACTCATATTCATATACACATCCAGTCATACACATGATCATGAAAAAAATAAAGAAAGAAGTGATCTTATTAGCTGAGAGCTCCCAAAGTGATGAATCTGAATCCAGGTTTTTGTATCTCATGTGTATAATTAGCACACAAAACACAGCAGACAAAATAAGACATTTATTGAAACAAGCAAGAGACATAGTACTCTTCTAAGGTGCTAAGTATTAGGCCGGTTTTGAGAGGACACTGGCACTATTTCACTCAGGGTGCATATTTTTGCAATGGGAACGTTTTTGTTGTTCCTCCTCATTTCTGTCCCAGGGTCATTTGGGAAAAGGTATTGAATTTAGGGGATAAATATTCCCTTAATTGTGTGTGTTCTTACCCATAATTCATTCTGTTATTAAGATTAATTTATGGGCCCATATATAATTTTATATTAAGCAGATTATAATGAGGCAAAGTTTACTCCAAGGTGGCTACAGTAGTCACTGCACCTGTGCAGTCAATGGTTTGAATCAACTCAATTGGGTTCCCTTTTTGGTTCCATTTTTGACTGCAAGAACATTTGTGCTGCTCTCCTACTGATTAGAATTTTATCTGACCATTTCAGGATCTGGTCCGTCCTCCACCCTCCTTTCACTGTTCCAGACCCTCCCTAGGCTAACCGACCTAACAATCTAATTTCATAATCTTTCCCCAAACCATCTATTAAAACCAGAATAATTAGTTACATTTATAGCATTAATATAACAGCATTCATATCAATGATTTTGAATTGTGTAGACCAGTGGATTGAATACATTTTTTAACTAAATGTTTTGACACAGTGAGAACTAATCTAACTATGGAAGTTGGATTGGAAACAATAATTTTAGTTCTAGTTATTCAATAGAATATATCTATTGAGTATATATACTATATTCCATTGAATTGGTGTGTTGTTCACCAAATTCTGTTGTGTGTGTAGGAGGAGATGTTCTCCCACACATACAAGTCTCAGGACACCAATTGGGTATACTATAGTTTAACTCAATTCTAAATTAGGATACTATCACCCTAGAGATAGTGTCAGATTCCATAGATTAAGGGTTTAGTTCCATAATACTGACTTTCAGACACCAGTCTCAAATCTAGGTTATTACCTGAGCTTCTGATAAAGTAGCTCTATGTCAGCGATTCCCACATTCTCCTTCCTTGAGTTCTAGTAATTTGTTAGAGTAGTTCACAGAACTCAGGAAATAGTTTACTTACTAGATCACTGGTTTGTTATAAAATGATATAACTCAGGAAAAGCCATATAGAAGAAATGCAGAGGGCAATGTATGAAGAAAGGATATGGAGTTTCCATGCCCTCTACAAGCATGTAAATCTCCCAATACCTACAAGTGTTCACAAACCAGAATACTCTCTGAACTTCGTTGTTTCTTGTTTATTTGCTAATATGGAGATTTTTATGACATAGGCATGAGACATAACTCATTGACCTCTAGTAGTTGATTCAACTTTCAGGACTTCCATACCAGAGATCAGGAAATGGACTGAAATTTCTAATTCTCTAATCACAGGTTGGTTCTCCAAGAAAACAGCCCTTATCCTCAAGATGGGTCAAAATATACATTATTAAAATACAAAAAACACCTTTATCACTCTCAACATGAAAGAAATCCCAAGAGTTTGGGGAATTGTAAATCAGGAACTGTGGAATAAGATCAAATATGTATGAAAAATCTATTTTTGGTCATCCAGATGGTCCATGTACTCTAAGAAATGCTAAAATTAGAGAGGAAAATAAAGCAGAACCCTATCCTTGACATTCTAATATGTAATTTAAGGTGTCAATACTAATAATTTCAAAGGTCTTTCTCCAAGATATGGATAACAGGAAATGGAGTAAATTTCATGCATTTACTTAAATATACTGTGTTGTCAGAGCAGCAAAGTAGAAACTTTTAGAATAAATATATTTATGATGCAAATTTTGGGGAGTACAGTTTATAGAAAAATCAGTCAGTAGTGTGCTATTATGGATGATCTAATTCACATCAAAGTGCTGAATTTTATTTCATAGTTTTTTTATCAAACAGCAAAAAATTCTAATTCAATAATTTGCTTTCATTAAAAGCCCACTGTTAAAAAAGTTTATATCTTAATGTTATAACATCTGATGATCCATTTTGGTTTACATAATTTTAGCAAGAAGAACACAAAATGCATTTTCAAATAATGTGTCCATAGTATACTGGAGTTAAAAATGTTAAGCTATTTACTGTTGTGAGGCATTGGAATTTCAAAGGGACAGTTGATAAAGACGTAATTAAAATTTTGGCTGTTAAGGAATCTTATGAATTATTAAAATCCAGATCCTATTATTCCATCTTAAATTATTCTTTTCAACTTCTTGTTGCCACATTGCTATCCTTTCTCTAATGTTAAGCAATTACCCTTTCTAGGGTCAAAGAAGCACCTAAAGGGCCCATCTGGAAAGCTGAGATAAGGGCCAATGGTTCAGCTTAAATAGCTGTTGAACTGAGACATTAAGATCAGGTTGGGGAGGAAGCTATTACCTTGGGGTTCTTCAAATACTAAAAGAGATTTATTCCAGTGTACTACTTCACATCAATTCTTGGATGCTTTTCCCTGTTTTTATACAGCTTCATTCTCATCTAACTTCAAAGTGTTGACTTTGTCTTGACATACATGAAATGCTGAACTAAAAATTGGATAGATACAATTTTGCAAAATAAAAACAGTACTTTTGAAAGATGGATTAACTGCCCATTACTTTTCTTAAAAAATGTTAGAAATGATTCACATTCAAACTGTCTATACTTGAAGATTATTTTGAAGTAAAACTTCTTTTATATATTTACATTTTCTGAAGACAGTTTCTTTGTAGTTCCGGAGGAGAGACAGGTTTGTTAATCACAGCTTAAGTTTAAAAATAATCACAAACATTCTATCAACAGAATTTGTCAGGTTAAAGCTATGATTGGAATATCACAGAACCACTGACATAAATATTTACATCATAAATTTGACCCATCTCTACATCTATAACACTAAATGTTTTCAGAAATAAGTTAAACTTTGCTTGTGACTCTTACACAGAGGTTACTTCAGCATCTTCAATGAATTCATTGAGGCTGGCTTCTAAGATTCTTGGTGAGGGTGCCACTGTAGCACTGCAGCAAAAGCTTATGAAAGTAAACCCATTGTTCTAAAATCAACCCTCATCAAGGTGATTATAAAACATCATTATCAAGCAGTTTCGATTATTTTTCATTTATGGGCATTAGTAGAAAGATTTTCCAAATATTCCAGAGCTATAGCTGGTAAGTGATAAAACACATTATTATAACTGCAGCTGGATCTAGGTAGATATAAATCCTCAGTGAAAGCATGAGACATATTTACATAGTCTTCTGAGCATATATAATATAAATAAGTGAAAATTTGACAGTGTTGACTTTTTTTCATCACAGCTCTATATTTGAAAGATCATATAAAATATTAGGTG
This sequence comes from Solenodon paradoxus, assembly GCA_004363575.1. Taxonomy (NCBI): domain Eukaryota; kingdom Metazoa; phylum Chordata; class Mammalia; order Eulipotyphla; family Solenodontidae; genus Solenodon; species Solenodon paradoxus. Next base: position 454,303 of record RJWH01000155.1, on the reverse strand, counting down.
AGAATTCCTTTTCGTGTTCTACTAACGTTTCATTGATGTGTTCTATTTAAATGTGTTATAGTGATATCTTTCATCTGGAATATTTCTTTAATGAGTCATGCAATGAAATGGCAAGATTAAAATTTTTGTTGTGTATATGTGTGCTTATATACATGATTATTTGTATAGTGTATTGCATATATTGTCATAATATATAACATATGTTCCATATTTTATATAATATTTATATATTAGACATGTATATGCATAATAATACATATACCACATACAAATAAATAATTTACTTTATGGTGCCAGGTACAGAGTTAAGCATTTTCATGTAATATCCCATTTAATATCAATAAAAATTTCTATGATGTCAGTAATAAATTTACTGCTGTCTTTCAGATGAGGAAATTCTAGGGAGTTTTAAGTAGCTTATATATTATATAGTTAGTAAATTATGGAAGTATAATCCTAACCTTTACATCAGAAAATTTGTGTACTTGCTAGAATAAGTGAAAATTTTGTCTGCCGAGTATATATGGGGTCAATGATAAAAGGAGCTATGTGATCATAGGACAGTTATTAATAAATTTGTAGACTTTTAAAACAAAGTATTTATGATTAGGTATAATTGTTGTTTTCTTACTTGTCTCAATATTTAATTATTTTATATGTTATGTCTCAATTTTAAATTAAAGGTTCTCTTAGTTTCTCTATTTCACCTTAGACCCTAAAAGATTGATAGTTACTTACGTTAAATTGATCATTGTAAGTAGTCTTGCTCAATGCAATGTCTGTCCACTCTTTCATCTTACTCTCTGTACATCTTTTCTAATCCTTCTACAGTGCCTCACTGATGCTCTCTTCTTAGAAGCACACTTTTTAAAATATGCTTCTTTATTCACATCAATTGATTTTATATAAGTTCCTAAATTCCTGCTCAACACTGAACATAGAGAATTAAGAAATGGAATTTCTCCCTAATGTTGGGATAACAGAATGGTGTTGTTCTTAAAGAGTTAAGATTTGGTCATGTAAGATGTGAATTCAGACCAATTTATCAGTCTATTATTCTCATTTTATTATTCAAATAGCCAAGGAATCCTGATCAGGAAAAGTATAAAGCAGTGAGTTCAACCATCTTTATAAGTTTAAAATATGTGTAATTCATAGTTTGAAATTAAAAATTTTCCATGTCTCAATCATCAAAATACCATCTGATTTCACTCTCACCACGTGTTCTTTGAGAGGTAAGTGGAAAAATTGAGTCATGTGATATATGATGTCAGTTTATCTAGAAGGACTATAATATTAGATTTTCAACATATATATAAGAAGAAAGGAAGAAAAATATCTAGATTATTTTGGATGAGTTTTCTATGGCAGATAAGTATAATGTTTACTGAATATTCACTTTGTTAAAGGACAGATCTACATTTAATGGCAGCTGAGTTACAAAATATAGGGGTCTGTTTATAGAAAGCATACACAAAATTCCAGAGGTCACATGACCATGGTCATTCTAATCCAATTTAAGATGGGAAATCACAAATAGAGAACTTTTACCTTGGAGTTTGGTCACTTCTAAGTAAATAGTCCTGCTGTTTAAGTTTCACAAGGTTCAGGTGAGTCTATCTCTGACTGAGGGTTAATTCTATATTGAGTTTATTTAATCCCCATAACAAGAAAATGATAAAGAAAACTGAGCCCTAGGAAAGTCAAATAAGCTGTCAAAGTCCATGCATTTAGAAAGGGATGGAGCTGAAATTGTTTTGTTTTTGTTTTAAAGGCAAGGTGCAGGCAGCATGGAAGACCAGAACACATGCCAGAGGTAAGAAGAGAGTGGAGAAAGAAGCAGTTTATTTTTATTTTTATTTAAACAACACAAGTTTTTCTGCCCAGGTACTTGAATCCAGGGATTTGTGACCTGTGTCCTTTCAAGGGGATTTGCCCAACTGCTATTCCACCAGGACACACCTAGAAGTGCTTATAAACTCTAGAGACTATAGCGACTAACTCCTCCAGGTTCTGTCTGTAGATTTTATTAGTATTTGAAAGTAAATATTATCAATGAAGCATAGACCAAGACATTTGACTAACTTTCATTTAATCTTAAAAACAGTTTTCTCTTTTTCCTGTATTTTTATTCTGAGTTTTGCTTATAGTATTTCTTTACTGGTACAATTAGACTACACCAGATCTCCTTTTATGGTAGAAATGCATTAATGACACACCCTAAAAAACTGAGTGAAAATAGAAGTGGTTAAAAGAATAATATGATAATTATCTGAGAAATAAAGACATTTTCCTATTGAGAATAAACTAAATCCTCAATATTTTATTATATTCACTATTTAATATGAAAAGATAAGGGAGTTCACAAATACTTGAGCCTTTTAAATGTATAGATTTAGTAAATAGTTAGCTATTCCCAATTGCAGATAAGCAGAAGAAAGGAGAAAGTATACTATGAAGAGATGGAGCCACAGCAAGGAAAATAAAGCAACTCGTTCCTTTTGAAGTAGTGGGAGGTAAAATAATGCAATATGTTATCCTTAGAGAGGGATTTTCAAAATGTTTTCATTGGAGCTCTAGGAATTTCATGACATTTCTAGACACTGCTTCTCCACCTCAGACACATCTCCACCTAGATCATATATTCTAAACACACATTTTTGAAACAAAGTAAAGAAATCAAAGCAGACTATGTTTATAGAGGAGCCCCAGGAAGCATGTCCTACAGGTACAAGTGAGGAGAAGTAACAACATGCTGGTTTTAGGGGTTTATTGATACATGTGGAACTAAGTAAAATCAAATCAACAAAAGTTTTCCTTATAAAAATAAATCTGAACTGGGTATGTATGTAATGGATGAGAGTCATTTTTAGATTATCTATCTTCAGATCAGCCAGAATAAATGATAGTTCATGAGTCAGAAATCCTATGATGGTATGTGTTTTGCATTTAGAATTTGAATAGGGGAAATTTCAGATCAAAATTCATGTTCTAATACTTTATCAAGTTGAAAAGACTATGTTCCAACACTCAGTTTAATATCAACTCCAGTAGCTAAAACTCTCATTATTTATTCTTTAAAAAATGTATGTTTTGTGAATAAACAATTAGAAAAAAAAAACTCTAAATTTTGGTGAAGATGCAAAGGGATGTTAAGTCATTATTTGTCAAATAAAAACAGAGGTACAAGCACAGGACATAGTAGAAGCTTATTAAATGTTTACTATTTGAATCAATTCCTAAATTAATTAAATCCTACCAGTAGGGGAAAAAGCATTACTCCTACCATGAAATTTACTGACAACTCTCAACAACCTTGCTGTGCAGAGCTTTATGAACACTAATTCTTGAAATATGAAATTCTTCCAGGTTATAGAAGTGATTTTTCAGTTGCACTGAAGAAATCTTGAACTTTAGGGTTCAGTATTTTTTAAAAAACACTGACTGAAGACTTGTAAACCTTGTAAGGAGCCATGATAACTTTTTACTTTATAAATTTGTAATTTTAAATAATACTTCAACATAAAAATATTTCTAATGTCCTAAAAGTGGTAATTGTAAGATTCTTGAGCACATGTGAGACAATACTAAGAATCTCATTAATGGAGCACATAGAAGTTTAAAAGGGAAATTAAGGTACTATGTTAACAAGCAAGGGTTTAACTAGCTAAACCAGCATAAATGCCAAGACCTCATTTTTAAGAAAGACTAGCAAGGGCTGGGATTTTAGATTGGCAAAATGATTTATTTCACTTTATTTTCCAAACGTTTGGATTTTGTACACAGTATACAGATGCTTGGAAGCACGTGGAGTAATTAGACGAGTAAATCTGAGGTTGTTTTGTGCAAAGAAACTAACAAAACTAGTACTGAAGCAAGTTGCACTAGTTATTAAACTATTAGCCACATATCTGTAAATTCATGAAGTCATGCGTCTAATCAAAGGTGGCAGGCACAGGGAAGATAAATCAAAATACTAAATCTTGGATATTATGACTTCATTAGAATAACCATATGTGAACTGTTTTTGAATTGTGGGAGACATGCTGAGAACTAGTTTGGGGAGTGAGAAGCATTTTGCCTCCACACATACTATGCTTCTTATAATATTTTAGTTTAAATGAAGTAAGAAAAATTAACTTGCAGTATAAATAAAACCACCATAAAAACTTTTGTTGAAAATGTAATCACATTTTCATTTTTATTGAAAATAAAGCTACCTAATTCCTTATGGATCCCACATATTATAGGCAAACTCCTGTGGAGAACATTGCAATAATTTGTAATTTAAGATTTACGTCGTACAGAAGACATTTGACATTGCTAACTGGCAGGATTAAGTGAACTTTTTGAATAGAGGAATTATAAAATAAGAGTAACACACGTTTAGAGACGAGAAAGGACCTGAAAGTGCATAGGCTAGTACATATTGTTTAAGTGGAAGTGTGAAAATGGCTCTCTTTCTCCTCTTCAGTCCTGTGTTTTGTGCAACAAAAAATCAAATTCTATTCTATACTGCATTAAACTTAATGATACATGCTAGGTAATTATGAAATGACTATTTTAGTCAAGTATTGACAAGGTACCCCAGATAAATACTCAGCAATTGCATATATAAACTAAAAAATCAAATTTAAAACATTTTCAAACTAATGAATGCAGCATTTCTTTCTTTTTTTTTTTTGCACAATTCTCAGAAAGACTGTTTCAAAATAAAGTTTCAAGATAAAAACATAATTATATAAATGTAATTTATCTTATAAACTTGTGATTGGAAAACCAAAGTTAATTATTTATTGAGAGAATCATGATTCAACCAGTTAACTGAATTAATTATGAAACATGTGATGGTAAAATGTATAAAAGTTTCCAATCAATGTGTCTATATTCAAAATATACTGCATACTGTAGGCACATATATAAGAAATAAAGTTAAGGAAGGAGCAGCTAGCTAATAAAAGTGAATATTTTTCTGTTAATTCAAATATTAAAATTTATTGAGAACATACATTGGGCATCATATTAGGTATTAAGAATCCTAGTTGTGATGAAATGCAAAGCAATGGCAATCAAGCCATGGACAACAAAGTCACTTACAAAAAGAACAGTAAGGAACTCTAAAAATTATGATATCGAAATTGTTTTTTGTGAAAAAGTGGTAGGACCTGTGCTTTTTTTCAATATCATTATGAAGTTACAAAGAAATCCACCTATTTATTTTAAAACTATGCATTCATTCACTGACATATTTCTAACTTTGTTGTTTGTTTATTATGGTAGGTAGAATTTCCCCGTATATTATATTACAAAATATTTAAAACAAAAAGCAAAACTGAAAGAATTTCACAAACATCCTATGCCAACCACCTAGAATCTATTCTATATGCCTTATCTCATATCTACCTATTCATTTTTTATATACATCTACTAACCTTTTATAGCCACACTCACTTTGCTCCCACCTCAACCTTCCCTTAATTCCTTTTTTCCTTATAATTTTGTCATTTCAAGGATGTAATACAAATAAGAAAACACAATAATCTTTAGGGACTAGCTTTTTTTGCTCAATATAATTCTCTGGAGATCATTATGTCTATCAACAGTTTTGTGGGTTTTTTTAAATTATTACTATGACTGAGTATAAATACACCATATTTGTTTATCATTTATTTGTTGAAAGATGATTAGAATGCTTCTAGTTTGGGCCCATTACAAATGAAGATATTACAAATATATTTTATAGCTTTTCTGTGTACACCTAAGCTTTTATTTCTCTGGGATAAATACTTTGGAATGCGATTTTTTAGTTATATGGTGGTTGTATGTTTTGTTTTATTTAAAAAGCAGACAAATTTTTTTCCAGAATGCCTCTCTCCTTTTGCATTCTCACTAGCAAAGAGTGAGCAAATCTAGCTTCTCTGCATTATTACCAGCATTTAGTGTTGTCACTACTTAAAAACAAAAAAAAGCAGCAAGCATTCTGCTGTCCTGTGAGTGTTATTTCTAAAAGGTATTCTGATCTTTCAGACTGCTGGATCCCATTGATATAGACTTTGAGTCATGAGTTTGAATATTCATCCCATTCTCTTATCTGGTATATGGGAGAACCCAAAAGAGAGAAAGATACAAGAAAAATAAATGAATGAACTTAAACTTCCAATGAACACTTCATTTTTCTTTTAAAATATTTTTCGAGTTTTTATTTGCATATTCATTATGTGGAGTATGAACTAGATCGTTTATTGGCTTACTATTTATATCTGCATTCACCACTAGAGAGGAGGAATCCAGTCTGCAATCTTGTTCTCCTTATATTGCTTGTGCCTAGTATATAAGAACAGCTAATAGATATTAATAAATATTGAACATTCATGTGATCTCTAAATTTATTCAAGTCTTGAATATACAATAACTCAATGTGTGATTTAAAATAGTAGTTATTTTTTTTTAAAAAGTAGTTGCTTAAAAATTATGTCAATGAGCATTCTATCATACTTTAATTTAGAATGGTGGATTGACTTAACTTCTTTTTATCATGCATTTAGGAATTACAAAGGCCTCAGTTAACTCCCACTTTCTTAAGCATCAGAGAAAATTCTATTCTTATTCAAAAGGAGTGCTTTATCTCCTTTAAGACAGTTCTATTGAAAAATATTTTAAAGCTTAAAAAATCTAACCTCTGGTTGAAATAAAAATGTTTCCTCTTTATAACGTTTACACTTAGTAACTCTGATAGAAAACTGCAGAAGTTATTCCGTAGTCTTTGCTTTGTACAAAGAACCCATACATTTCTCTAGAAATATCCAGTCCTAGACTTTTCCTATGAAAATGGTTGAACCATCTATGTATTACCTTTCTCTATTGATATGTGATGCACTGTCCATTATTCTGTTTGTTTTCTGTTCATATGTCCTTGCCTTACAGGAGCGCAACTTGCGTCAGCATAGACATATATTTCTTTTTTTCTCCCCACTAGCTGGGAATGTCTCTACCATCTACATAGCAGACTAACAATGCAAGAGAGTGGCTATGAGTATAGCTCTCTACACTGACTGAGCAACAAGGAATGAGCACAATTGGTATACGAACACTCTCTCTTCTGCCTCAATGTTCTACCATGTCTTACATTGGCTTCCAGAGTTCTCTCAGCAGGATTAAGTTCTAGTAGCCAACAGTGCAAACTTGCTTGAAAAGCAACAGTTACTGTCTGCTTTCTTTTTTTCTTGTATTTTCCAATCCCCCTACCGACGTTTTTTCGAATCACCTCCAAAATAAATTTCTTCGACTCTAGTCCTTGTCTCAAGGTATTCGTCTGAAAAAACCCAGAGGAAGAAAAAAATTCCTGTTTGAAGTAGAAAGTGAATGGCATTTATTGCTTTCCTTCCAAACATCACTGATTTTCATGGATATAATGTGGGCTTAGTGAGTCATTAGACTCTTCAAGCAGGGTTGTATTTTCTCACCTCACTGTAAGGCTATTGAACCTATTATATCAATTTTTTTCCGTGTTTTTAGGTGAAAGTGTATAAGATACCCATGACTATTCTGTTCATTTCCAAGCTTGCTATAATTAATCAAATATCAAATTTTGTGGTCTTTGCAGCCCCAGACAGAGGTCGAGCAGGCTCCGAAAGTGGCATTAGAGAAAGAGGTAAGCTTTCTTTACTATTTTTCTACTTTACTCATCTTCTCCTTCTCTTTTTCTGCCACTTCTGTCTCCTCGGGATTGGAGCAGGGAAAGGGGGCAGAATGGAATATTTGACAGGAATATTAGGCTAGAATATTATAGTCTGGAGTAGTGTGGCCAATGCCACAGTTCTGGCCCTCTGGTCTTGAAGGTATGGAGGGTCAGAACAATCCCCGGCTCCCACGCGTGCACTCACCCACACAGATACTCTTGCTGTAGAAAAACAGCAATGCCTACAGCAATAACATACTCCCCATCAGCAATTTACCACTCTTTTCCTTTCCATCTTTGCCCTCTCCTTCTGCATTTGGAAAGTATACTCTTGCCTCATTCGACTCAGATCATCTTTCCTCAGGCAGGAAGTCCTTTGGGTGGGAGCAATTTCAAAATAATTCAGGGCCAGATAACATCTAGAGTTCCATGAGGCCTCTGGAAATACTCATGAACTCCTGGCTTGTAGTCAGTGAAAACATAATTTGTTTCCATAAAATCCCTCTTCTCTTCATTAGTCAGGCCATCTTCTTGCATCAGACTTCTATAAGTGTGGCTCAGAATCAAGCCCTGTATCCCCACTCCAGGGAAACAGATAAACTCCCTGAGGTTCTCTTTTCTCTTAATAGTCTCCCTCACTGAGTAATCATGTCCATGCTCTTTGAGGGGATTTATGCAGTCTCTCCACTTAGCTTGCAATATGGAGAGGGAAGGAGAAATGAGTCTTTCCACAGACACTCAATCTCAGGAACTTTCTCTTACTGATCTTTGTGTTTCTTCTCATATTGTCTTGAGGCAGCTCATAGACAAATATATACACACTTGTCTTCTGGAGTTACAGCTAATCTGTTCCCTCACTGTCATACTACTAGTTTTTTAAAAATCATTTTTTTTCTTCTAATCTTTGTGGTTTCAGCTGAACTTCTAAGACAATAGAAAAAGTTCCATTTGAAGTTCCTACTGTAAGTGTGTCATTTAGAATCTAAATTTTGGAGTTGTGCATTATTCCAGAATTGATGCTAGATCCCGACCATATATTATTCTCTTATTTAATATACATCTGCAGATTTTCATCAATGGCACTGAGGTAAGGAATTCAGTTTCTAAGCATTTCCTAGTAAATGTTTCTCTCAGCACTGATAACAACCTATAAGGATATATTGTGAAATCATGTTTAAGAAAACACATAGCTATTTGTAGACATCTGTAACAAATGTTAAAAATGTCTCATAAAATATATTGTGACTCCTATTGTGACTCCTAAAATGATAAAAAAAAAATTGCATACTGAACTCTGCAATTTTTCATTGCTCAATTTAGTTACAAATTCAAACATAATTTTGAAAGTCTTCCTTCACTGCTTTTCTATATTTTTCATTTTTCAATAAATAAGATATATTAAAAGTGAGAAACTTCGGGTTTAGAAATGAAATTAGCTAAATCAGAATGTGGCAGTTGTGTTTTAAGGACTCTTCAAAGATTTAACATTCTTAGAGCCACCTTTGCATTTGGCAGATTAGTAACATCTGTTGACTGATTTTCCAGTTATTAAATAATTACTCCAGGCAAAAGCAATAGTTATCTTACTACTAATTTACTGCATGGTTTCTCAAACCAATGAAACATCTGTAAAGATGTTCACACTTTAAGGTTGAAATATTGTTCTTAGATGTGGTTGCAAAAACACTGAATCTAGAGGCATGGAGTTTCTGTGCAGGCATTAAGAATAACGACTTTTACATAAACCAGCACTGCATGCATTGTCTTTTTGTCTCCTCCAAAATTGGGAAGCAGAGCCTCGCTTAAATCAAAAGACTTCTTAAGACATTCATCTCACTGAACATCAAAATGATTATTTGCTCCTGGGGAATCTCATTGGGACACCATTTACCATCTGATAAACAATCAAGGCTTAAGAGATTTATGGAATTTGAGAATGTACTTGGGTAGTATAATTTTTTTTGCATTTTCTATTAAATGAAGAATTCCTTAATACATGAAGAAATTTAATTATAAATATTTCACAGTCATATAGAAATTTGTGGTATTTTTCTGCCTCAGAAACTGAATTTCCTCTTGGTTACAGAAAGTAAATTATCCTTTAGAAAACAAAACAAAACAAAAAAACACACAAAAAACCCCAGAACAACTGTGTAAAAGATGATATTGTCTTAGCTCACATAAATGATTAAAATGCATTTACTGAAAAGCAAAATAATATGCATTCAGGTGTGTCCTGATGGTGTAGCAGTTCTGTCAGCCAACAAAAGCCAGCACAGTCCACACACATCCCGAGGACTTGTGTTCCTATACTGAGGCCGAGGGGGAAAACCAAGGTAAACAACTAAATAAAATAAATAAAGTACTTCTTCCTCTTTCTTCCTGCTAGCCTACTGGCCTTCTCCTCATTCCTGCCTGCACTTTTCATAAAAAAAAAAAATACCAAAAACAACTAACCAAAAAAATCCACCAGAAAAAACCATATGCATTCAACCTGTTAATGACTGTAGCTATAAGTTGCTTTTTCTCAATGCCAGATCATAAACTCAACCAGAACTATAAGACTCATGCTGTGTTATTTCTCATTCAGATCATCAGGTGTAGTAGGGTTCTGCAATTAGAACTCAGCTGACAATTTGGTGAAACTAAAACACAAAAAGACTTCAGAATACTCCAAAGCAGCATCACTGGCTTTGCATTGTATCAGCAGCATCATTGGGTGTTTTTCCTTCTTCTTTTTTTTTTTTCAATCCAGCTATTAACTTACAAAAATAGAAGAATCAGCTTAGATCATTATAGTTTCATGTTTAAGGAGTGTGCTAAAATTCCCAGGATGATACAGAATGAGTAAAAAAAGAAAACAAAAATCAGTAAGAATGGGAGAGTTGAGTTCCCTTCAGGGATTGGATAATAGGGTTACTCATCAGCTAGCAACCTGATTTTAAGCAGTTTAGCAAGGAAGGGAACAGATCATGGAAACTACTGCACTCTCTCTTCAAAAATATTAAGTAAGTTAAAGAAAAAAAAACACCACAAGGCTTATATTATTTTTTAAGATTTCTCTAACTTTAATTTGGTTTTATTCGGGTTTAGCAGGCATCAATGATGGGCTTTGAGGTGACTGAGCAATATGCACATGGCATATAAAGTAACATCAAAATTAATGCTTTGGTTTCTAGCAGAAACCTAGAGAAATATCAGAAATAGTCAAGATCATTCTGTCTCTCAATTAACATTTATTGACATTTTAAAAGGTGATACATAAAGAATTGTGCTAGCCTACTTGCTTTTTTCCTGCCTGGAGAACATGTTAATTCTCATTACACTCTCAGATGAAAGACACTAGATACTGTGCTTTTTTGTGCAAGATTCTATATTTTCTGTGTGGTGTCCTAACGGATAATCCGAAATAATTAGCTTTAAAAGCAAACAAACAACAACAAAAAATCAAACTTGTTATATTAGAGTTCTGCAGGTCAGAAGTCTTATACATCTCACCAGGCTAAGATTGAAATGTTGGTAACTGAGTTCTTTCCTTAAGCCAGAATTGTATCTGCTTTTTTCCAGCTACTTGGCTTCTGGCCCCTTCTTCCATCTTCAAAGTCAACAATGGTGGACAAATTTTTGTGTTGCTTCTCTCTGAATCTCTTCTGCCCTCTTCTTCCTTTTTTCAAGACTCCTGTGACCTGGATAATCCTGAATAACCTACCCATCTCGAGGTTGGCTAAGTAGAAGCATTCATTGCACTTGTAACCTTACTTCCCTTTTGTCAAAGAAAGATAACATATTCAAAGATTCTGTGCATTAGGAAACACACATCTTGATGTGTGTCGGGAGCAAGGGGTAGGGGGCAGATTCATTCCTTTTGCTTACCAATTCTTCACTATTTACCAATCAGATTTATTTATGAACAACAGAGCTTCAGAATAACAATTATTTGAATAAAGTAAAAAATTTTCATTTGCATAAATATCCTAATGGATGATAGCATCTCTATATTATAAATATATATATTATATTATGAATGTTAGAACTAATAACTTCAGTGAATCATATGGACTACAGATATTATTAAAAGATGAGTTTGTTTCCATTTTAACACTATCACAAATTTCTAAAATAGGTTAATTCTATGTATATATTAAGTGATTACAACGATTCATTTTTATAGTTAGTACAAAATAAATTGTTTTAAAGAGGGATAAGAAGAACAACAAAAAAAATCACTCCGGTCATTTAACATCACATAGCAACAAGCTGTATTGGAATAGCAACTTGCAATGATATCAATCACAGAAATGTCATTTGTTTTGGAGGCTTTGAAAAGATAGTGGGATTTCTTGACTCTATAGACATAGTAATAATGTATTTCTTAAAGACTTACGAGAAAATGAAGTTCAAAATAATACCTTCATGGTCAGAAAGAATAAACTCATTCTTAGAAAGTTAAAATTAATAAAGATTACTTGTAATTAAAAAAAAAAAAAACAACAAGAAAGACACAGACTAAGGATGCAGCCTTTTAGCAGACTCAACAATTTAATTTTCTCTAGCTGCTATTAAAGACAGTAAGTGTTAACAGTGTACTAGCCAGATGATAGTTATATCCTAATATGATTAAACAGCATTAACTTTTCTAAGGTGGTGTGAGGTTATGGCATTCTTAGTTCTTTAGACCACACTTGAATATACACTGCAATTCTGGACACAGTATTAAGAAAGGTAAATTTAAGCTGGAACACTTCCAGAAGAGAATAAATCAAAGAGTGAAAAGCTTAGCTTTGTGTCAGTTCAGAAACCAGGACTGTGTGTCTTGCGGAGATAAACATACAGGAAATGCAATAGCTGTCTTAAAATATCTAAAGTGTATCAGGTTAAAGGACTTTAAACCTGGTCCAGGTAACCTCAAGGGACAGTCCTCAGACCAGAAGAGGGTTTGTTCCAATATAAAGTCGATATCTTTCTAATAACTAGAGTTTTTTTGGAAGTAGAACTGACTACATCAGTAGGAAGTAAATGATTCACCACAAAATTGTACCAGCACAAACTAAGAATTTATTTTCCAGGTACATTTCTAAAGAAGACTAAGTTTAGTTTTCAGATGTTCTCTAAACCTCCATGACCAATTCTTCTTATATTATCATTGAGCAAAATATAAATGATGCTCTCATATGACATCCTTGTTGTTTCTGGGCAGTCTGCCTCAAAGACATGCACAATGCTATATTATTTTAGTCAGTAGATTAGGAGTAGCATTCTACATGTTATATTTTAGCTAAACAAAGCCGGCGTGTATTTTGATTATTAGTATGAGTAGTAGTGTATATTATGAGGAATATGCCTTATTGGTACCCTGATGTCAAGACATTGAACTCAAATCACAAGTGAAATTTTGTTAACCCAATAGCAACAGCAATCAGTCTTAGTTCTCTGCATGCTTTCCTTCTATCTTTGAAATGAGAGTAACTAAGATTGCCGATTTGCACTACCAATATGATTTCTGGTGAGCGTGAATATAGAGAAACCCTATTTAAATTAGTAGAAGGGATAGAGAGTGCCCAGGTATGTTGACATCAGTAAACTCCACATACCTGGTGTGCTTCGTATCTCTCATTGGAAGAGATTCTGTTTTCCACTCCAGGGGGAACTGAGAGGGAGGTTGTCCTTGTATGTAAGGTGTTGTCAGTCAGGGAAGTGATCTTCTTCTCAGCATGAACACATCATCCAATCTGTCTTATTTTCTGCTGTCTGTTTCCAAATTAACCCAATGGTGTTGCATGAATAACTGATTGCTTTTGTTTGTCATCAACACCTGAAGATTCTTATAGGATAAAGGACAGACATCTAAAACTGACAAATGCATTTCATACTAGGTAGGACAGAAGCGTGATTCTATTTTGTCTGAGAAGTGTTGGCTGTAAAAGATTAATTTATATAAGACCGATGTTCCCACCACCAGGTAACACACATACCATTACTAACAATAACAGCAATAAACATAAAAAATATCTGCTTGAAAGCATTGGAAAGAAACAAAAAGTCAGACCTAAACCTAAGAGGTTATGACCCAGGATGAAGGAAAATGTATGATGCTGTGTCTCAAATTGTCTGACACTTTTCCAATCCAGGCATTTTCAATCAAGCAGTAAACTACAGCTCAGTATTTTCCACAGTCTCATGAAGTTGGACAGATAAAAAGTGGAGTTTAGGGCTATCAAGACAGCCATCACATTAAAGGCAGGATCCAAGCAAAATGCAATCTGTAGAAAAGCAAGTCTGATATTTTGGGCTATTTGTTTCTTGAAACATTTTGCCAAATCTTAAACTGCGTACAAGATGTTGAAAACTTAGAAACTGACATATGAGAGACTAGAAATGAATCAAGGACTTCATGAATTAGAAAACAAAAGTAGAGTTTGAGACATTCCAAAGAAAATTGCCTCTGGTACTCAAAATAAGGTTTTCATTTGAGACTTCAAAAGGCCACACCCTAGAAGTAAGAGCAAAACAAAATAGGGAGGCCCTAAAAAAATCCTAAAGCTATTTAATTATCGCAACTGACCGGATTAAAGTTATTTCCCACTAATTTGGCTGCTGTCCAAAAGAAACATACAGATGTCTAAGGAAAATTGGCATCATTCAAAGGCTAAATGGTTTTTAATGCACAATGTCTGGAATTTAATTTTAAAACTCACAGGACATGCTAAAAGATAAAATCAAGATGGAAAGAAACAGAAAATAGAATTACAGGCTGTTCCGATATTAGATAGGGAGTTAAATGATATTAATATATCCATGTAAATAATAAATGTACAGCAAAAATATTTTATATTCATATATTTTAAAAATATATGGAAAACATACTTGAAAAGTGGAATTCATAAAAAAGAAAATTAAACAGATCTGTTAGAATAAGAGACAGTATAAATAAACTTAGGAATTAATTGTTTAACAACAAAATCAGTAAATCATTAGACTATATCCACATTGGACCAAGGAAAATACAAATAGCACAAATATAGAAATGAATATTAGAGATAAATAAGGAAGAATAAAAATGTGCAATTGGTGTTCAAATATAGAAATAATATTTGAAACTATATTGATCAGCATTTTTCCAAACCAACTGAAAACATTAAGCCACATAAAAAATATCAAATTATTTACCTAAAAGAATAAATCAAATTAAAATCAAACATAATCATGTAAAAATAAAAAAAGAAATAAAAATAGAAAGAGAAATAAGAGAGAAAAGAAAAGAGGTATTATCTTCAAAGAAGCAAAAACATTGACAGTTGACTTTTTAAATTTATTGGTATTTTCATGGTTAGTATTCAATTTTTTTTTAATTTTATTGAAGGAACACTGTATGAAGACATGATACAGATTTAACGTGTGTAGCGACCAAAGTTAAGACTTCAATAAACTACATTGTTCATCAGCACAGCCAAATTCTATCCTTCACCACATATTGACTTCTTTTACAAATCAACGTGATTGCAGTAAGAAAATCAAATTTTATCTTTAGAGACCTAATGCAAAACAAGCCATAAAAACAAAGACGAGTAAAACTAGCCTAACAAAAATAAGGGCTAAATAAAGGTTAAATAAAGATGGTTTCAAACAAATATAAAACAATCTAATTTATCATGTGAAATATGATATATACAATTTGCTGAATGCTGCTAAATTAGTATATAGGAGACATTTTGGCTCTTAAATCCACATATTATAAAATTAGAAAGATACAAAGTCAATTTAAATATACATCAAGAATATAATATTGCAAATTAAAAATAAGTGAAAATGAAAATATAGTAAGAACGAAGTGGGGAACGAATGATATAGAAAACACGTAAGAAAACAGAGAATATCAACAAATTTAACTATTAATTATTTGGAATAGCTTGTTAAATTAATAAACTTCTATCAAGATTATGAATAAAATGGGAGAAGAAAAATTCTCCATTGTTCCGAATGAAAATGAAGATCTGAAAATATACAGATTTGAAAATGAATGATAGGATATTGTGACGAAATTTAGACACTACAATTGACAGCATAAGTAAAATGTTTAAATGTCCTTGAAAACACAACTTACCAAAATTAGATCAAACGGGTATAAGAATCTAAATAGTTTCAACTTATATATTAATATATATTATAATTATGTATCATATTATGTTGTATAAAATATAATTATATATTAATATATATAATATTTTGAAGAAGAAATACCTGGGTAGACTAGTGTTTATATGTGTTGCTTCTGGCTGAAAGTGCTAACCACACAAAACCTAAGGACTCAGATTTATGTTCTGAGGTTAAGAGAAAACAACTAAATAAAAATAAGAATACAAATAAAACCATTCCCACAAAATAATTCAGGACTAGGGAACCTACCAATGATTTCCACCAAACATTTCATAGATTATATCAATTTCATATAAAGTCTCTCAATGAATAAAAAAAGAAAAACTCAATTCACTTAAAATGATCAATACAACCTTACTACTAAAAGGGAACTATGTGAATGAAAAAAATGTTTGCTTTCTCACAAACATAGACACAAAATAATAAGGGATTTATAATAAATTTAATCCAGAAATATATAACAAAGTGATGACTAAATTGGTCTTACACTCAGAATGCATGGTTGAATAATATTGGGAGATGAAAAATGCAATATACCTGTGGTAGATAGAACATGGACCCCTAAATGTATCTGAATTATTCTCAAAACCTGTGATTATATATATTATAATATTATATAATATACAATTATATATAATATAATATAACATATTATATAAAGAGCAAATTGAAATTTCAGAATTAAGAATCTCCCTCAACACCTTCTACAAGGGAAGAATAAGGGAAGTTTTCTGTACAGGCACCACCACAGGCATCGAAAGTTTTGGAAGATAGTGAAGCTTGCAGTTCAGTTGGAAGAGCAAGACCTTCAAAAGGAGAAGCATTCTCGGGCATCATCAAGCTTAAGTCCACTCCTCATTCCAAATTCTCCATGTGTGTCCTAGAGGACTAGCAGCACTGTGGGAGGTCAAGGCTGTGTATATCCCTCACCTGAACACTGAAGCACCAAAGAAACTCAGAAAGAAAAAGAAGCTGATTAAGAAGCTGACCAAGAATCATGACGCTTTTTGGCTTCAGCGTCTCTGATCAAACCTATTTCAGGATTCCTGGCATCAGGCATGAATAAGGCTGACAAGATTCCTTGTTTGCTGATCCACAATGAGAACACGTGGTCAAAACTGACGAATTAAAATCCACAATTAAGTTTCAAATGAAGAAGATGCTGAGTGTCTGTTAGTCACATGAATATGATAGATGATGAGCTCCTGCCAAAGTTCACTAAGCTCTCAATTTTCTGGTGTCATTGCTCAAGAAGAATTGACAGACATCAGGATTCTAAACATCGAGCACCATGAGGAAGGCCTAGCACTGGTACTAAGATATAGCTTAATAAACCCTATGGCAGAGAGAGAGAGAGAGAGAGAGAGAGAGAGAGGAAGGAAGGAAAGGAGGAAGGGAGGAAGGGAAGGAAGAAAAAAATAAAATTAAAGTTGCTGATGGAATTATGTTTGCTGATAATCTGACCTTGAAATAGAGAGGTTATCCTGAATTAACTAGGTCAACCCAGTGTAATTACAAATATCCTTAAAAATGGAGAAAGATGGCAGAAAAGGGAAATCAAAGCAAGAGATATGATTGCACAGTTGAGATCAGAAATTCTATGCTGCTGGTATTGAAAGTGGAAGAAGTCCTGAGATGAGAGATATTGAAGGGCTTTGAAGGTGGAAACAACAAGGAAATAGTGGCTCCTAGAGCCTTCGAAATGGAATGCAGGCTTGCTGACCATTAACTGTAGCGCAGTGTGACTGGCATAAGAATTCTAAACACAAAAATGCTTAAATCACTAAGGTTGGCATAAATTACTTTAGCAGTGATGGAAAAGTCATACAATAGTCCATTTATTTAATAAATAAAGAAAAAATAATGCCAATTAATGTAAAAGATTGCTGTATTTTCAATACTTGCTCATAATTGAAAAGTAAAACTAATAGAAAATTAGGAACAATAGAGATTTTGTTAATATTATAAATCATATCCAAAAAGACATACCTCAGAGAGTCTTTAAAGATAACTCTGAACTAAAGAAAAGAGTCAAACTCCTTTCTAGTACTAGCACTACTCTATTTGCATTATACTAGAAATCCTAGACATACTAAAGGAGCAAATAAATAAATGTGTAGATATTGGGAAAGAAAAAAAATTTCCCTATTTATGCAGATTCCGTTGTTATGAATAAAGACTAAAAATGAAATTAAATATAAACTATTTGAATAAATGAATTTGTAACACAATTGCTAGGTCAGTCAATATAAAAATCTTATTTGTATATATTGGCAACAATCAATTAGAAAATATAAATCAAGCTATCTCTACCAAAGGGCAATAAATAAAATCAAGGTGTCTGCAGAAAATTATGACACATTTTAGAAATATTAGAACTCAATTCAAAACATTAAACTATATTATAACACGGATGAGAGATGAACATTAAAGATATGACTTTTTCTTGAAAACAATAATCCAAAGCCATCACAGGGGAAATTTGGTAATTTTTTTCTTAAAATATATATAAAATGCATGATTTAAGACCAGTAAAGACAATTCAAAGACAAAAAGTTAAATTGAAAGTTATACTTTAAATAGCATGACTTTCATAAATATGCCAGTGACTGATTAAGATTAATACTGTGCAAGTATAGATAAATAGGCCAACAGAATTGACCAGAATATTGGTTGACAAAATATGGACTGTGAGTCTCTTTTTATAAGGTTTTATTGGAACTCAACAATAACCATTCATTTACATATTTTCTATGACTGCTTTTTGAACCACAATGGTTGAGTTGAGTTGTTGTGACAGAGATCAACAATGCTTAAAACAGTATCTGGCCTTTGAGGAAAATTGCCTACCATGTACTAGAAAGTTTAAAAATAAAGCAAAACAAATATATATGCATGTGTGTGTTTGTGTATATATAGAGAGACAGACAGATAGATGATAGTGTATACTACCATTTGATTTATGACAAATGTAAATTTGTTATGCAGTGATTAAAGTATGAAGATATTGAGGGCAGTTTCAAGATGACAGATGTAAGATCTCAAGCTTGCCTCCTTTCTACAGGCACAACCAAAATACATCTGTTTAGCAAAAATGATTGTTGAAAAGGAATGGGTTCCAACATCTCCTCAAAGAGAAAGAATGTAATACTCTATGAATTCCCCAGGCCTCTGAACAGTACTGTCTCCACAGAGTTCCTGTCCCACCTGAACACCTCCATGATGGAGAACAGTGCAATAGGCCATATCATCACAGAACTGAGCTGCTTTGGCAGGAGAGTCTGCCCAGCAGAGAAAGTTTTCCATCACCCAAGCCCAGGCCTCCTCTCAGTTCAGTTCCAGGGGCATTCGGGACATGATGCCAGCCAGGAGAGCGTTTCCCAGATGGATGGAGAGATTCACAGATTCTTAGTGAGCATCCTGAACTCACTAAGATGTTCAACTGATCTAGACAAAGGTTTGAATGATTCCCTTTGCCACAAAGTTTGCCTTTTTATACTGTGTTCACCAGATATGAAGTGCAGGATGGAAGTCCAAAGATCGGCAGATGGACACTACTTGCCTGGGCAAATTGCCTTAGAGTCTGGTAGAATTAATATCACAAGGGCAACTCTGAGAGGTAATTTGAAACTCATGTGTGATTTCTTCTTTGTAATTAAATTTGGAGAGGTCCATATTCTGTCCTCTCCAACTATAATAGCCATTCTAGGTGAGAGTGGGGCATGCTAGACAAATTGCACTCCTCATGTTTATTTCTCTTAGCATATCATCGAATGCCTGGATTTAGAAATTAAGTTCCCTGAAGCTAGACCTTAGTAACACTAAGATTGTCTCTGTCTCACTCTGAAAAACTCAGTGTGTGCCTACACATGTTCCTGTTAATTTTTCTCATAAATGTGTAATCTTCTGCTACTTTTCTACAAATGACTAAATGTTGTTTTTGCCCTTTTTGTAAAAACAATTGGAACTTACTTTACCCTAAAACCAAACTACATTCATTTCATAACATTTCAGTGGTCATTTCTGAAATCTATAAAATAGTCTTTCTGTCTTTGCTCTTAAAATTATTTCATTTTGATTCCTAGTATACCTACACAATAGACAGATTGATAATTTCCATACCAATATTGGAAGATATACTCTCTCCATGGAAGGACACAAGGCAGTGAAATTTTCTATTTTGATTCTTCAGAAATATCGAATGGGGATGAAACTTTAAAAACAGGTGGGATCAGTTTTTTAAAAAAAAGACACTCATTGAATGGGAGGAGATATTTGCATAACATACTGTAAACAAGAGTTTAATCTCGTACTTATATAAAGTGCTTATATACCTCAACTATGAAAAAACATATGATCGACTCAAAAAGAAGTAAAGCAACTCAGCAAACATATTTCTAGAGAAGACGCACAGATGGCCTCCAGACACAAGAAAAGATGTTCCACAGTACTCACCATCAGAGAAATGGAAATCAAAATCACAATGAGATAACATTTCACACTAATGAAAATGTCCTGTCTATAGGGCTACATTAGTCATCACTAGAGGAAAGGAGAAGAGCGACAAACCTGAGTGTATTTTGTCAATTATATGGTAAAAATAGAATTGGACTAAATGGTGAATTTAAGGAATTATCTACAAATGTTGATTTGTTGATTTATGATGATGTATATCATAAACCTATATATTATGATGCAATGTTCCTTCAGTAAAATTAAAGAGAAAGAAAAAAGAATGAAAACATACATTTCTTTCACAATAAGAGTTGGACTTCTAATCTCAGCTATGAAACTTAGATATTTGTTCATATATTTAGTCTTTATAATTTTTTAATTTTGTGTACAACTGACTTCCAATTATAATACATTCTTTGAGAAGATTCTTATAATAGATACCTTGAAAAATAACTATTATTATTTGGCACCAGAGATTTTATTGTCTAATCTCTCCTGAAGGAGATAATATAATAATTTATTATCTAAATATTGATTTTTAGATTTTTGACACTAGCAGTTATCTTATTCTTTGTGTCCTTTCCTCCTTTTTACCACTATTTCACCTCCTTTATCTCTTAAAATTTTACATCTGTCTCTGAATTGAGTGAGAAAAGTTAGAAATCACATAGTATTCTGTATTCTTGAATTTCTCAGTTTCACTATCCCATGAATATAATTTTCCCTTATGAGTATAAAATAACTTTGTAGACTTTGTGTATCATCGTTTCTCTTGTTTTTCAGATTAAATAGACCTTGCTCTCTTCTTTTCAGCCTATAAGTTTATCTTCTTTTAGTCTGAGGATTTCTTTTTTGAATTGGGCTTTCCATTTAGACAAAAAAATGATTAATTAGAATCTGAACTTTTAGGAATTTTTATCTGTTTGGAGTCTACCACACTACATATTTGCATACCAAATGCATCCATTATGCTCAAATAAACAATCACATTCCATATGAATGCAAACAATTCAATTATTCTTAAATTCGCCTGTACTTGAAGGGGAGAGAAAGATCAGCCAAGCACTGGAGGTTGATTTAGAGTTTCTTAAGCTATAAATAGCCATTACTTTTATTTTCCAATAATCAATAAAGAAGTTATTATGTTTAAAACATTTATAACAAGGTTCAGATATCTACAAACTGAAAAATTTCTTCTAATATTCCAAGATGATTAAACAAGACACAAATTGCACAGTGAAGGGCCTCTTAGTTTGTACAACAGTGTAATGTGCAAACAAGTCAAGTGTATAAAAGATACAGAATTTGCCAAAATTAGATAATGATAATCAAATCAACATAAAACATAGTCTATGATAGCATAATAAGCCTGTAACAGTTTAATTAGAGATAAGGTTGAATGACTTACCACAATAAAGAGTCTTGAGTTTCTCTTATTTGCTGTATAAAGTAACAGTATCACTTTTCAGACAGAAAAAATTAGATTATTCTTTAATCAACTTTTAGTATGAACTGTTTGAAAATCTGATAGTATTTAGAACAAAGTAGAAGAGATGAATGGACCTCTCATCCATTCTAACTAAAGGAAAGTTAAGTTTGGAAAGGATAAGATGAGAAGTCTTGCTAATCACTTTTTTGGTGATAAAAAGTCATCCAGTAGTGTGCTAGGTTTATTTTGTCTTGGAGGTTTTTTGTTGCAGGCCATTTATTTTGAGTGAAGTAAAGAGTGCATACTGTTTTGGAAAATTACTTGAAGGTACACATATTTCATTCCACTCCACACAAAAGAGCTCCTTTTTGTATCTACTGGATAATCCTAAATTTATTCCTTGAATGTTTTTCCACCTGAAAATCCTAAATTTGATATTCAGCATTCCCCATTCAGTTTTCAATGCCTACTAATTTGAGCTTTCTGGAAATCTGTGCAGTCTTCCAGTTTGTTGATGCAACTTTTATTTGACTGTCTATAAGCAAGTGCTAATATATGTGTGTGTGTGTGTATTTTTTTTTTTTTAACATCACTCAGAGTCTTCCTTTTCTGAAGGCAGATATAGAATCATTTAAATGGCATAAATATAGGGATGTTCAGAAGGCTAGCTAAAACAAACCAATCTTTCTCAACTTCTAGCAAGACAGCAAACTTCTGTGAACAGCGAAGTAGTAAATATTGACTTTGCAGGAAGTCTGTCACAACGAATAAGTATGCTATAGAAGGGTAAAGGAACCACAAATTTTAAAAAATGGGCATGGCTATGATCCAATAGTTTTATTTTCAAAACAGGTGTCTGGTTAAATTTGGCCAGAGATCTAAAGTTGACTAATCACTTTTATAGGTCATTCCTGAATTCCATATTTAAAAAAATTTTAAGACAATGATCATTTTTATAATGTCAGGAAAACTCTATATACCATCAGTTATTATATACAATTTTGTAGAAATTTTCTTTTAGTTCCAAAAAACAGATTTCAAAAAGGTCAAAAAGAAACAAAACAAAACACAGACCTAAGCATAAATGAAGGCTAAATTTACACCAATTATTAAACTAACTGATTCTTTTTTAAAAAATGTGTTAACTGAGAACAGAAGGTAAATCTGACCGAAAGAAGATTTTTTTTCCAGTGTACATCTCAACTCATTCATTCATATAATCATCTATTCAGTCAATCATTATTGAGAACTTACAATGCCGAGGGACACTATGTTAGCTATAAGGTCAAGGCAATGAATACATTTCAGCTAAGTCCAGGATTTAATGGAGTTTTCAGTCTAGTAGGAAATACAGATACCAGTGATCAAAATAATAATGAAAGCTGCAGAAGTAGAATGTGTTATAAAAGCAGGTGATGAAAGATAGTATATAGAAGGTCAGAGCAGTATGGAGTTGAGATGTTAATAAAACAATGATGTACAAGTGATGTTGAAACCAAAAGATTAAGGAGTCGGGACTGACCAGGTAGGAGGAATGAGTGAGGGAAGGGTAAGGATATTATTGAATTTGCTCTTCATTTTATAAAGTCAGATCTTTCACGTTAATAATTAATTAAAATATTGAGCATACACATCTTACACTTGGTAGAGTGAATAAATATTTTCCTACTTTGACTACTAGACTGATATTCAGATGCTCTAGCACAGAAATAAAAATTTCTGTGACACCCTTGATAGGTGCTCTCTTGGACTCCAGGTCAAAATTCTGCCTAGGTTCCTATCTGATTTTCATTTGTTTTGTAAATAGAATTTCTTAAATGAGACTAAATGAAAGGTTTAAAGGAAAAAGTTTAGTCAGAATGAAAGCTATGTTGAGGAGAAACATCCAAAATAAAAGAAAAAGAGAAAGGGGAGGGAGACAAAATGGGAGGAAGGGAAGAAAATTGAGAAGAGAAAGAGAAAAGAGGGGAAAGAAGGAAAGAGTAGAAGAGGGAAGGGAAGAAGGAAGATAGCTAGGAAGTAAGGGAGGAATAGAGAAAAATGAGAGAGGAAACGGAAGAAGGAAAAAAGAAAAAAAAAAGACAAAGGAAGTCTTTATGTGGGGATATTTTGACAAGTGCTTAATGGTAGAAAAATATCTTCATTTTATCTGAAAAGGTTTACATTTAAAATATCACCTAAAAGACATTTGAGCAATTGTTTTGTGAATAAATGTCATATCTTTAAGAAGAAAGACTAATAGACTGTCTGAATTATAATGGCCTGACCTCAGTAAAATATATGCTTGATCTTCAAGACTTATTCATAGTGTAATGGGTAAGGTTTTTTTTTTTTTCTAAGACTATAGCACCTTGATAAATACTTCACTTGTTTCTTTGCTACACCATTTAATAACATTCTTTATATTGTGAATGAAACACTACAGATTCACAAGACTTGGGTCAAGAGAATTAGTACAACCCAAGATTTTATTTTATAGTCTATTTGACATTTTCATTCAGGAACAACATCTAAACTTCAGCAAACCGTATAACATAAAAGGTCAAATACATTTACAATTGTCATTTTTTTCACCACATATTCATATGATTGCAAGGGTCATCAAGACCCTCTGGTCCTAAGATCCCAAATTAAATACATAACCTTGAATTTCCTTGAGAGCTTTTAACTTTTCAGATTTATCTGATATTTCAAGACCTTGGTATATCTAGGTAGTTACTTTTAAATTGAATATAAATGAATCATCCTTAGGGTGAAAAATCACTGATGAGTTCCCTCAGATAATTAATATAAGTTTTGATCATCATCAAGAAGCACACATTGAGTGACCAGCTGTATAGGACAGTACCCTGATATAACTATTTCAAATGACTTATCTTTAAGAGTTTGTGGAACATACTTGCAATGAAGCAGACAACATCTTGTTTCTAACTGCCATGCTGAAAATTCTGGTTGAGTTGTTATATTCAGCCTGACTCAGAAATATCTATTCATTTTTCCTTATTGTGACTATGAAAGACAAAAGATTATCTGCTAATTGTTTCAAAAATCTCCATACTGTACCCTTTGAGTGAACGTTTTCATCAACCAATCATAAAAAGACTAACTTAAGACCCAAGCCAAAAGTTTTAAAGTGAATGATTGAAGTTCAGACCAGTTCCTTGCTTGAATTAAAAAAAAAAGAAAAGAAATTACCTCTTCCCTGATTCTTGTGGAACATAACTTGGGACTGCTTCTTGGTTAAGGACTGGTATCATGAGTCCTATTTCTGAAAAAACATTTTATTGTAATTCAGTCTGATTGTTTCTTGCTTGACAAGCTCCTAGCATACAAACATACAAACATAGTCAACACTTGGTTATCTTCGAAATAGCAGTGCAATGGTCACTGTTCAGAGAAGTCTTTTAACATCTTCCAAACAATGTCAAATCCCCAACTTAAGTTTCTCATGGCTTTAGGTTCTGCTCCTTTGTAATACCAGGATTTTATCCTTATTTGAGTGGTTATTAGATGATTATCATTTTTTCTACTAAATACTATAACTGATGTAAGTATGGAAAAGATGTCAAGTTTTGTCCACTTTTGTGTTCCAGAAAAATCACTGCAATATCATATGATTGATATTGAAAACTATTCACAGAATGAATAAATTACCTAATAAGAGATCTAATAAAATAAAGAAGACCAATAGATTTATAGAGGACAAAATAGAGTTATAGACTTCTAGAAGGCAGCCATCTAAATGCTTTGAATTGGGGAACATAGTCAAAGGAGCCCTCTTACCAAAAATTTATACACAATAAAATTGTTAATGTGTGTAGTTCAAAATATGAGAAACTTTTTTTTTACAATTATCTGTAAATGAAGATTCTTCGTTAGATAATTAAGTATATAGTTGGGTTTACTATAGTCTTGTGATCCATCATTAAGTGGAAAAAATTTTACCTGTCTTTTCAAATTAGTTTTTAGGATTAGAAAATAAAAATAGTAAACAAATAAATGATGAAGGAGAGAAAGGAAGGAGAGTGGAATTTCAAACTCCCATAGTGTCGTGGTGTGGAGCTTGACATTAGCAGCTGATTTGGGGGATTCACAAACCTCTCTCTACTAACATATGTTTTCTGTGTTTCTCATGTTACTTGCTACCCTGATTGGCTTCACATTTTCCTCATTTGTAAAATGGGATTATTAATATCATTAGACAATTGATAGGGTTAATTATAGCAATTTATGCAAAGGGCTTAGGAAATGGCAATCACACTTGAAATGCTATGCAACTATTCACAATTAGTTTTCCACCCTTATTCTAAATTCACCATATTTTAGGCCTACAGGCATGTCATTATTATTTTCAGAACCTTTAAAATTTGATCATCTTAGAAATAATATAAAGTGATACTTCAACATTTAGAAAATACTGCAGAAGGCAGTTATTTTCATAGATCTTTTTGAGTATTTAGTATTTGTATTTCTTATGGCACATACTCAAAAGTGTTAGAATGGATAGAAAAAACCAAGGAAGTGATATCAATATGACTTAAAACATACTTTTCTATGCTGTAAGTTTTCTATATATACATTTGTATATATTTGACCATTAAACAATAAGCACAAATACAGACACCAACATTTTTTTTTCGACATACAACTGTAGGAGAGGATAGCATAACTTTTCCGTACCCTTTTAGGTTCTTGGCTAACACATCTCCTATAATAAAAGACAGATTAAAAAGAGAAAAACACAGGGTGCTAACATGTGTACTGCCTGTGTACATAGAAGACACAGCCCTAAACTGAGTAACTCTTGAAAATGTCCTACTACATTACATAATATCTTTAATTAAAGATAAAATTTCTGGAAGGTAAAGAGAAGGCCAGTTATGGGGTTTCTGGGAAAGGCACTGTGAACAAGAATATGGCTGTTAAGTAGAGTTACGTATTGTCACTAATAAGAATTTCTGGGGTTTGGTCAACCCCTCTTACTGATACTGAAAAGGGAGCTACCCTTACAAGTGGAGGTTTTTCCTTGTATATGTAAATGTCTCTTATGAAAGGGTAGCTTCTCTGATTTCATTGTTTCTCCTGTATCTGCTGTTTCTTTAGAATAATATGCCTAAATATCCATAAGTCAAAGAGAGAGATTTTGGAATGGCAATATATGTATATATATGTATATATAAATATACATAAAATTTGCATCTTTTTAGGACCAGTTCTCTCTCATCACCCCTTAGGGGGCCAGAATGGCCACCAGGTGGCACTCAGGTTTCAAATTGCAATGCAAATTAGATAAGGAATCTATTTGTCCCTAACTTTGCTATAATGCAGAATAATTTTGTCTTCCCCCTTATCAGTAGAAATAATTGGCAGTTCCATAAATTGAATCTTTACTGTGCAATCACATAAATGCTCATCATTAAAATTACAGGTTTAATGATATATTATATTGGTTCTATTGCAATACTAATAGTAATTCTTTTATTTTCATTCATGGCCAAAATACTTTAAGATATTCCAAAGACATCAGTCATAATATCAGTTTCTCTATCTTGAAACTGTAGGAAAACATCAACTAGGAAGACTGAAATTTGAAAAAATAGGGCTAAAACTTTCTGCACTCATTTTCTATGTTATACACTCATTGGTTTATAACATCATTGAATGTGCTTCAAATATCCAATAGTACTTACTATGATTTTCTAAAATATTTGCTACCTCTCTAACACCATAGTATTTAAAATATAAACCTGGTATAAGAGAAACATGGTTGAATGAATAAGAAAAGAATTGTAGAATCATAAAGCAAATACATTGGGCTTACTATTTCAGGTTTGAGTGGATTTGAGGAAATTGAAATGGAATTTTCAAATGTCAGAAAATGTCAGTATACTAAAAATTTTAAACAAGGCGTAGACATTAAAAGGATGTTTTGTCACCAATATTTTGTTCTTTTCCCACTGACTACCAAGGGCCATAAATAAGATATATAACAGAAGAGATTTTTTTTTATTGGTCAGTAAAGAACAAGGAAGCTCCTGCTGTAAAGACCTTCTCAATAAACAAGAGGGATAGTGCACTTACAATAGTCAGAGGAGAGAGAGAGGGCTATCCCCATGTTTCTCATGTACAGGGCTGGCTTTCCCTCATGCAAGCATATTCCACTGTTAGGCTTTCGCGGTATTGAAAGCCTCATTATAATCTCAAGTATCCACCCAGAATGTTTTATTCAATATTGTAAGGTTTTTGCTTGACTCTGGTCCTACTTTGCTGCCATTCTGCTTGCATTCTGGCTTTAACCAGTTTAAAATAGTGTTGTCTGGTGTTCTCTGCCGGTTTGCAGTAAAATGGAGATTTATTAGTCCTGTGGCCTTATAGTTAAGCAATACCTGGAAGTAAATAAGCAAAGCAAGGGTATACAGTTAGTTTAACCTGTTTAGCTGTGGCACAGCTGATAGGTTCAGTCTTAGTAAATACTTCATAACAAACTTTAGAAGAATATAATTTTAGGAAAATCAAGAATTCTATTTTGGCCATGTTATATTTCAAAATTAGACTTCTGTGGGGGAGTTAAAGGAAGAGTTCCTCTATTTCCCTGATCCTCTTCACAGGCTGGACGAATGAACAAATTACCATTAGGCATGATTAGTAAGCAAAAAAGCCCAAATTTAATAACATATGCACAGTGGTAAATTCTAAGGTAGGTGGAGCAAATTAAAGATTTATATGCTGAGTTGAGGTATGGAGAGGGGACTTGCACTGATGGGTGAGAGAGGAAAGAGGTTACTAGTGACTTCTTAGCTGTAGAGGACTATTTATAAATGAATGATCTTTTAGATTAAGACCTTCCCAAATTACATTCATCTAGAGAATAGGGATAAACAAATATTTTTGGATTAGGAGAAGGTTGGAGAGCGAGGCTCTTTGATGAAGGAAATGGATGCAGGATTAGAAGAACTCCTTTACCTGTGGGACTGTCCTCTATTATCCTTGGTTTCTTTGTGTCACAGTGGGACATTCAAAAGAGATACACACATATATATGTATAAATGTACATATATGTATACATGTATTCATTTGGAAAGTCTAGAGTAGAAATGCATATAGATGAAACTCATGCTTGAAGAAGAGTAAGGATTCTGGAACAATCTTGAGATAATGTTGAAATTTGTTACTTGAACAGATGATGATTCCTATAATACGGAAGTATGAAGATATGATATTATAAAGTATACCTAGAATTTGTTTTAATCAAGAAAGACATGAATACATGACTATCATAAAAGGAAATGCTTTTAAATATCGATCTCTAGAAACAAGAGGTACAACAGCCATACAGAGACACATAAGGAAGTTTCATGTAAGTCAAGGAGCATAATGAGTAGAAAAAAAAATGTGAGTAAAAGCATGATTTTTTGCAGGAAAGAAAGAGTGAGTCAGCGTATGTTTAACTATGACTAGTCTAAATAATTTTGGCAGACTCTGGGTCATAGGGTTGTCCCCAAGTGTCTGGTAGCTGGTCCTGGGGTCATTTGAATAAAAGAATGTTGACCTTGAATGTAAGAGTCCTGTAAGAACCTAATAAAGGAGGTGATTGTGGGTATGGGTTTTGAATTTGTTGTTTATGAAAAGTTCACTTATAGAGGGGGCATTTGTCATCCTTAGGAATTAGCAAGCTCTGAGACTGGCAGTCTTTCCTGGATCACCAAGGTCTAAAGAGAGCAAAGCACCACAAAAATTAAAAAAACATGACTGATGTATAAAGTTTACTAAAATAGAAGAAAATAATGAAAGTGGGGTATCAGAAGAAAAAAAAGAAAATTGCAAAAACCAAAGGAAATTCTAGCCACATCCAAAATGAATAAGAGCAGAGTCTGTTAAGAAGAGGAAAGCTACCATTGACATTGGTCATTTTTATCAACATATCTACCAATGACTTTGAGAAGAAAACTTTTAAAAAAGTTTTGAGACTGAAACCTATCAAAATGAATTGAGACTGCAATAAGGCAAAGTGAAACAGAATTTCAGTAAGAAGGAAACAGATAGCTAATGCACGAGTTAATTAGCTATCAAAGTTTTTTGCAACATTATATCAATATCATCAATTATTATTATTACTGCTTTACCCATTCAGATGGAGACAAAACTAAAAGATAAAGTACTAAGAGAAAGAAAATTTATAAAAGAGAAAAAAACTATTAATTCCAAAAGAGATAAGAAAATATTGAATACATAAAATAATCAAAATATGCTCTAGATAATATCAGAAAGCAAAAAAAAAGAAACTTTGAAAATTTAATAATTAGAATACAAATGAAAAAGGCAATAGAAATACTGGAAGGCAAAATTGAGAAAATCCTTGGAAAAAAAGGAACTAAAAGATGAGATCAAATAAAGAAAAAAATTTAGAGAATTAGCAGACCAGGCCAAAGTAGTGAATAGAAGCTTCTCCTCAGCATCCTAAGTCATGAAGAAAATTTTAAAAAGCGTGAAGAAAGGAAATCATCTATGAAAAAATATCAGATAACTTCTCAGATGCAGAGCTTAACTTTCAAGTATTAAAAAAATCCTGCTGAATGTCCAGCACAATGAATTAGACCTACATTTTATAGTAGTCTATCAGAATAAAATTTTCATGTATACGTGAAAAAACAAATTTTAATGTAATTATTTCAAAATTTAAATTTCAAATGTGAGCGAGGTCATTAAATTTTAACAAAATCAGTAGAAGCTTCACAAGTCAGAGTGGAATGGGTATGAATAGACTAGATATGGAGAGCATAGAGGCAGATCTCAGGTTTCTATAGTTGTTATTCGTTCTAGGAGAATTTTATTCTTGAAATGGATCTGCTGCTGCAGGCAGGAGATTAGCAAATTGGAAATACAGAGGTGGATATTTTCATATGAAAAATTCAGAGAAACAGCACTGAAAAAAATTAATCAAATGCAGTCTTCAATGGGTAAGTTTTCATATTAGCAGTTAATGGAAACAGACAAATAAGTTTGTTAGAGTTCTCCTGAAAAAATAGAAACAATAGGAAGTATACACAGAGAATGAGATTTATCTTTAGGAATTTGCTCATAGGACTGTAGTCTGTTAAGTCTGCAAGGTAGACCATAGACTGAAGACTTTGGAAAAATAAGGTGCTGGACTTCAAAGCAAAGATATGTACTGGCTGACTCTTGCCTGGACAGTGTCAGTCTTTGTTCTTGTAACAGACTCAACTAATTAGATGAATTCCACCCACATTATGGAAGCCAATCTGTTTTCCTCAAAGTTCACCAATGTACATGTTAATGACATCCAAACCACAGAAACAGACAGAACAACGTTTGATCAAATATCTGGGTACCTTGACCCAGTCAGGTTGACACATAAAATTAATTTTCAATAGTATTAAATAAATTTTGAAAGAGACATGAATCTATACCTTTTCCTCACGGAATTCTTCATCAAGATCTAATTTTAATGGAACTTTATATACTCTTAGCTTTAATTTCATTCATCTGTGCTTCATGATGGTTTGTCTTCTTGACATGCAACATGGTATTCAGATTACAGCATAAAATTGTAACATTTAGAAGTGGATAAAAAACTGAATCAGTCATGTTCACCAACTGTGCATGGAAACCCTAAAAATAGTTCTTATAACCATTTACAGGATGTGCAGTATTCTTTATAGAATATGGACATCTTTATTC
This sequence comes from Solenodon paradoxus, assembly GCA_004363575.1. Lineage (NCBI taxonomy): Eukaryota > Metazoa > Chordata > Mammalia > Eulipotyphla > Solenodontidae > Solenodon > Solenodon paradoxus. Next base: position 422,888 of record RJWH01000155.1, on the reverse strand, counting down.
TGTCTATACAGGAGCAATCTCGTGGAGACAAGTAACATTTGCTTTCTAGACAGATCATTTGTGTTATGCAACTCTTACTTAGTCTTAGTCCTTCCCTTATTTATTTACAGTTCACTTACTTGGAGTTTATGAGCACTGAATATTTTAAATGCTAGTGTGAATATACATGTATTTGTGAAACACACATAGTTGTCGTTTAGAAAAAAGTGTTCATCCAACTTTCATAAATCCAGGAATTACAGGAAATTTTGGCATGACTCCTGGAATTCTTCCAGGACTCCAGCCTTTCTTTTTCTTTTTCTAGCTAAACACATTGCGAACATTTTTCATTAACTCCTAGAAACAACAACGTTTGTAAATGTTCACATGAACAGTCACAAAATTTTGGTTTCCTTGAGTTGAACTAAAATTGCCTTTACAATAAAAGTATGCAAAAATTCAGTTGAAAGTTGAGCAGTGTCATAAATCCAAAGACTGAGAAGATATCAGTATCAGAGAAACAGGAAATCTTTAAAAATATTTAAGGTAATCCATCCGATTACCCAACAGTTAATCACACAGAGAAGTTTTTACTAGGCAATTAACAGACTTGGTCATTGACGGTAATATGATACTAGAAATAGAGTTTATAACTTAAAGATAGTTGTTTAATGAATAACATTTGAAATTTGTCTTGAAATAACGTGATTTTTTTCTGTCTTCTTGTTGTTTTGCTTTGTTTTGTTCTGTGTCTGTCTGTGTGCTTTCTTAGGTTATTTATATTATAGACACAAAAACATCTTATCCTTTTTTTGTAGTCTATTAAATTTTAGGTCATGTAAGGAAGAAGGTATCCATATGCAGATATTTAGAGAGGAAAGAGGAGAATAAATGTTAACTTTCATCATCACCCCATCCTGACAATTCTAAACTTCTAGAATTAATACTTATTTTACTGCAGAGCAGGCAGTCACATAATTCTCCTAATCTAGGAAATTTCCAAAGCAGTCAGTACAAAGAACATTTTTCCCCCAATACCATTATGCACAGCAGGGACAGAGGAATACATTGTGGAGCCATTAAACTTAAATTAAAATTACACCTTAGAGTGAAATTCTGCACTAAAGTACATTATGTTACTTGAGGGTGGCTTCACTTCCTTTCTTCATGGAGTTAAACATACACTTGGTTTCACTTGGAAATCTAAAAATAAAAAAGAGAGAGACTCACCACATTACCATTTTCATTCTATTTTGTTCCAGGCAGCCATGAGATCTGAACGTTTTGTGAGGCTTCTCCCTGGGTCTCCTGCCCCTGCTCCCACTGTGTAGACTCTACTTGGCAGGGGAAGGAGTTTTAAAAGAAAAAATTTGTAATGTGATAGACTTGAAAAAGCTTTATCCCATGATGCCTAATTACAAAGATGATTACATTACTGTAAGTTTAAAATAAAATGAAAATATGTGGATTAAAGATTTTAAGCATGAGTTCCAGATTTTCTTTCTATTTGAACCAACATGTAACTTTACATGCAGAGTTTCTTTTGAATTATATTGCACACTGAAATATAAAATGGTTTGTGCACATGTTTATATACCTACTGTATATATCTATATCTATATCTATTTACCTATATATATCTATATATCTCACCTACATAAATTATATGAATAATTCATGTTCCACATGTTTTGGAGGATACAACTCTTGCCTATAGTTACCTAGCAATTCTTCTTCGTGCCTTATATCTACAAGTGTACATAGCATGAATAATTTTGGCAACACATTAATTTATCCTGACTTATCTCACAGGGAATAAGTAACCTGACCATTTCAAGTGACTTCTTCTATTTGCAAATGTTATACTTAATACTATTACCTCAGATTTAGATGCTCTAAAGAAGAAATTATTATAATGGAACTGATTAAAATTTACTGTCAAATGTTAAGATCTAATTTGATTCATTTCTCAACTTCTAAAACTATCACTCTAAATTTACTTTGACTAAGAAAAGTAAAATTATGGGTACCTTCTTATGAAAATTTGAAGGTTTTTACTATCCTCATTTAACTCTTATAAAACTAATTTCATGCATTGAATTGAGTGAAAGAAGTTATTAGAGTCAATATTCTGATTGAAAGTTTCCAAAATCATAATTTTATATGTAAAAATAGTAGTGCTCAACATATGCAAAACTTTTGTTTAAGAATCGTTTCTAAAAACAGGCACTTAAAAATGTCTGCTATTAACCACAGTCAGCAAAGAACCAGAAACCTGTGGTCAGGGACCATTTGACTTTTTGCAGAAATAAATAAAACTTACAGGACAATGTAAATCTACTTAAAACATTTCCATCTGTAACCAAGACCCTAAAAGGAAGCTCTATTTAACTGGATTATCCTCTCAACTAGAATCCCTAACACAACTTCCTACTTACTATACTTCATTTTCCATGCTGTCTCCATAGTTAATAATTTTGAAGACAAATATGCTAACCTATGTTTTATTACATTACTTTGACTTCAGGTTTTTCATCAAGTAAGAGAACTGTATAGAGAGCTCACTGTTTATCAGAAAAACCTTGTGCCTTAATTCCTGTCATTGGATATTACCCAGTATAATGCAATTCCCTAGTGGATAACACAACAAGACATAGTTCACATACATCCCAGGGACCCACATTGGAGACCTGGGGGGCAGAGAAACAGGCAACCAACATGAACAACTAAATAAAATAAAGTGCTTCTTCCTCCTCTCTCTTTCTGCCTGTTTGCTTACTGGTCTTCATTCCTACCTGCCCCTATTCTTAAAAAAAAAAAAAAAAAAAAAAAAATGTATTACATTTGGTAGCAGAAAGGAGGCTCACTTAATACTTATGCTGGAACAAAAGTAAACTGGATGCTTGTTGAAAGTTTATTAGTCTAAAAACCAAGTACTTTCCATTACTCAGTTTTCAGAAACTTGTATTTATTCAATATTTCGAAATGTTTATTCTATGCCAATTATTCTGCCAGAAGATGTGGTTACAAAGGCGAACAAATTTCAGTTCCTATCTTTAAGCAGCAAGAACCAACACTGCAAAAATGCTGCACTGATGGCAAAGGCTGACTCAGTCTTTGACAGGACTCTATTCAGAAGCTTCTTATACTTTATCTGGTTGCCTTCCTCTTTCCTCTGGCCTTATTAAATTAGTAGCCTATATCTTCACATTTCTTTTGTGAGCACATTCACATAGGCGTTATTAGCTATCTGCATTTAATTTTAATCACTAATTAAAATTAAGAAAACAGAATTATATTTTTCTAGCTTGAAGTAAACTGTAATGACAAGGAATATACAGGAGGGACAGGAAAGAGGAAATAGTATAAAATGTACTTTCATAATGATGTAATACATGAACATCTGACTAAACTCATGTAGAACATGCTCCTGATTCAATTTAAATAAATTTTGAGAAATTTGCATAAATAATACAATAATATTAAAAGAATTATAATAGGAAAATATATATACAAGTAACATAAACACTATTACAAATTTTGTCACCTTACTTCCATCCAACTTATTTTTCATATTAACACTTTACCTAATTATATTTACAGCTTCTCAAAAAACAAGGTATATAAATTTTTAAAAATTTGTTTATAATAAATATTTGTTTTCTGCATGATGTTTTATTACCTTCGTGCTTTCATTATATTCCAGGAAGTAATATACTATATTTTCCATTATTAATTTTTTTAGGTCTAGATCATTTCTGTTTTACTTGTGTGTTATAATCAATGTGGTAATTTTTTCTATAACTATTTTATTTACATTTGGATTTGCTCCTTAAAAATAAATTAAAGTATGAACATTTTGAGTTCTAATTATTTTCTAGTTATGAAACTACTAAACTGTGACAAGCAGTGCATAGAAAGAACAATTTCAATAGACTCACAGAAGTCATAGTGATATCACATGATCGCATTTCTAGTATCATAGGGAAAATATACCATATAGTTCAATTACATTTTATTTATCATTTTGAAAGATTGCTTCATGGATTTTTCCCATTTGACATTTCTTAATAAATATTTTTATTTTTAAAATAAACCAGAAATAAATCAATATTATCTTTTTGTAAAAAAGAATATTGAGATGCCACTAAGGTTTATCAAAGAGTAGAAATCCCTGTGGAATTATGAGCATATACTCTGTAAATTGTATGAAAATATTCAGTATTCACCTGAAGTGTTTTTGCTGAGTTTATTTTGTGCCAGGTCTCAAACGGCTCTTAGGCTTCCTGAACCTTAGCCTCCTGAGCCCCGAGACACACATAAGCACCATGAAGATTTTCTGTGTGTGATAAAGACAATTTTTAAACAATTAGTTTTGTAATTAACCATTTATTTAGCTTTTAAAAGGGCATATGCTGGGAGAATTTTATTTATTGTGTGTAAATTCCAATAGAAAACTTCAAAAAATCCTTAATCCTATATAGCAATGATAGTAAAATCTTACAAGACAGACTGTTAAAAAATTGTTCTATGGTAGGACTATCAGTACTTTTAGTGAAGAAAAATCAGTACTTTCAATGATTTCAACACAAAACACTGCACTAAGATTTTGTTTTCCAATATTACAAAAAATATGACTTCTTTATATTGTAAAGCATTGCCTACCATTTTGGCATGTCTTCGCCTATTTTCTATATGCCATCTAAACTCAGCTAACAACAATTACTTAAAAGTGAAATGTTGAGGTTCATTGTCTCATCCACTAACCAAGCAATTTGGCACTGAACTAAGCATTGTTTGCATGATGATAAGTGATTTCATTAGTAACTATATTGGTGCCATTGATTTTGTTTTGCTGCATAAAGTTCAGTGAGAAAGACTGGAAGGACAGCTCTAGATGGTGGGAATAACTTGCTTTTTTGTTGTTGTTGCTATTAAAAGGTTAAAGTATTTAAAAGTTTTAGGTTATATATAAAATAATATTTATGTCATGCTTAACTTTTAAATAAAAGCATACATTATTAGGTGTGTGAAACACTCAAGAAACTGCATAGCACTATTCTTTCACTAGTGTGTAACACTGTTATTTCCATAGTGTGTAGCACTTATTCTTTTCCCATCACTACCTGACTCTTTGTGAAGTCAGCTCCCAAGTGATATGTTTGTTTCTATATGAAATACGTGGTGACTGATAATTTAAAATCTGCCTCCTTTTGATAATTTTTAATTAAAAAAATTATTGAAGAAACACTGCATCATAACATTACATATATTCATAGTGTGCATCATCATAAGTCAGCTTCTGTGTATCGCACATTAAGCTTACCACCAAAAATATGATTCATAAAGATAAATCTTCTTATGCATTTCTAAAAAGTTTTCATCACTGAGTGAAACAAACATTTTTAACTCCACTTTTAAAATGGTCAGACTCAGCCCAAGAGATGTAAAATAACTTATCTAAGGTCACACTTTAGAGAAAACTTAGACTTCAAATGAATGTTCTCTATTTCCAAGTTCCATGGTAGGATCATTAGATATTTGGTCTTAGAAGACTTACTTGGCACTACCCACATTACATTTGTATCATCCAATTTCAATTCTAAAACTAGTCATGAATGTTTTTATTCTTAATAGTGCTAATGAAAAATTGAAACAAAATAGATGACATAAACAGTAATAGTAAATTACCCTTTGACAAATATTTTATCTCTCCAATTGCAAGACTCTGTAATGGACAATATAAAATATATGTGACACATATGTAAGTGCTGTCAAATCAGCAATCCTTAACCTCTCACCTCTAGTCCATATAATGGATGGATAATTCTTCTTCCCCTGAACAGTATCTAATGGAATCTCTACCATAATTCAACTCAGAAAAAAAATTTATTACGAGGAGAGTCAGTTGACATGAGGTATTGATCTCACTAGTGAACTAGAAGTGCTGTTCTACAGTCGTACTTACCTGGACAAATATTTATATTGAAAATCAAATCAATATTATAAAACATACTATTGTGTTATCACTTTCAGTACATTTATAACATTATAGGCATAATCACCCTGTTTATGTTTCTTTCCCTATTAAGCAGATTGCCATTCATGATCTATAACTGACTCAAACACACTGTTAATAATCAATACTTGCTGAATTAAATGATGACTAAATGAGTAAAGGAAGAATAAATACATTAAGTATTATGGTTTCAATTATGTATATTGGACTACATACATTTCCTTTACTTCTGTACTTTATTTCATCTCTAAATTTATTAAATGTCCCTTATATTGCTCTACACACATACACAGAGAACAAAAGAAAGTCTAAAACATTAGAAAGATTGATTTAGAAACTATCTCTAAAATACATATTTTCCATATAACACTTACTGATAGCTTTCTAATTAGAAATTCAGTCATATTTGTTTTCTCTTTCACAAAAAATAATTCTAAATACTTTGGCTTATTTTCTCCTTTCCTACTCATATACATATAAAGAGAGATATGAAGAGAAAATAAAAGTGACTTCATCATTTGGTTGAACATGTTTTTGAAAAAATTTGTATTGGCTATCATTACTGTACTGGAAAACTTCTAATTTCATGATAGGTGAAATGGGTACAGTGATGCTGTTGATAAAATTATGATGAATTAATACCAGTTTCACCTAGGTCCTGAAAATCAACTATTGTACCAGCAACAGCACTGGGTATAGACATTAACATACTGATGCAAAACAAATTTTCCTATTGAGTGTTTCTGTGCCTACCTTTCTGTATGTTGATGTTTTGGCAGAAATGTAACAGTGTCTGTTGTTAAAATCACGTTAAATATTGATGATGGTTACAAACAGAAATGTTCAAAATGTCTCAGTGACTGTTTCTGGCACACAGTAGTCAATCAACACCTTAATTTGTTTAGTCCTTATATAAACAGCATTTATGATAAACTAATGATAACACAGGAAAATTGGCATGACATCATGTATCTATAGTTGAATAGTGATTTGTGTGTCTCCAGGAACAATGAGAGCAGGAGTGTGCTTTTACAATGGACCTTTACAACCCTACACAAAAATATATTGTAGCATGATACTGCATCTTTAAAGAACATCAGTAAAATATGTACAATTTTGATGAGAAAAGTTTCTACAAGCGAACAAATAGTTGCCCACACCATGAGCAAAATTCAGTTCTGTGAGCTTAGTGATTCCATATTGTGAGTCCGATGACATCTCCTGGGTTGGTGGGGTGTAAACCTGGAGAGCAAAAGCAATCTCCAGCAAGAGCAATGATGCAAATTCCTCAGGGTATTAGTTCTTAAAACAATGCTCAAACTCACTAGTGTTTTGTAAGGCAAGTAAACAGAAAATGAGAACAATATTACAAAAGTTGAGCGATGTATCTAAAGAAAACATAATTGACTGATTACCAGATCAAATATGTATGATATTTATTGTGGATTTGATTTGTGATTTCTCAATTTAGCTTTTATGAAAAATCGTAAGATTGTAATATTAACTCTCAGTCATATAATACATACATAAATAATACATAATACATTTTACATATATAAACTATATAATTTTCCACATAAAAGGAGTAAAAATAGTACTCTTATTTACCTTTGATGCAGAGAATGGAGAGATAACATGAGAACACAGAGAAGAGTCTTTCTCCCTTCCTCTTTGTAGCTATGGAATAATGTACTTATTTTTAAAATTATACCATAGATTTTTATTCTCACTATATATTTCTGTGACTAAAATAATACTGCACAAGAGTTTTAATGCAATTTACTGGAATGCTGATAACTTTGGAGTATTTTAATAACCCAGTTTGATGACCAACTGGGGAGAATTTTGAGGGGAAATACACATTAATACATCAAATTCTGATTTCTCTCTTTAATAGCTGTAACCAGCTTTCACAGGTATTTTGTAACATTTCTCAAATATTTTCCTGAGAAAAATAGTTCCTTGATAAATTAATAAGTATTTGTTTACTGTTGATATTCTCATTTTTCATTTCTATGGTTACATAAGTTTGGGAAATATTGGAATAAACTTTATTACAAGATGTATTTTAATCTTTAAATATTTTACAAGCCTCCATAAGGATGATAGAATATGAATCATATCCCAAAATAATATGACCAAGGATTCCATTTTTGTTAGGACTTGAGAATAAGTAGTAAGATGGGATAAAATATCTCAGGAGACATTGTATTATGAAATCTTACTTTGAAAAATATTCATCTGAGTACCAAAAGATAAACCTAGAAAATATATTGTTTTCAGTTGGATATAGCCAAAGATGATTTAAAAATAATTCATGTGCTAAGAAACATTTTTAATGATGAATATGATTTTGGATGCAACTTTGAATATTGTGTCATGATTTAGAAACTTTTAAATGCTTCCCATATTTCTCTTTTCCTCTGAAAAAGTAGTAAATAACTTTATAAAATATTTTTGATCTTTATCACCCTATCAGTGTCATTTAAATGATACATTTTGTTCCTTGGAGGATTAAAAAGCATATATCCATGCAGGATTTAAAGATCTACTTAACTGAGTACTCCAGTAAATAAGTCTTTTGATTAAAATGATAAATATATATATGTCAAGCAGTTATTCTGCATGATAGAAGAGGAAACTCAATCAAAGTAAGTGAGCTAGAATCACATTCACTATAAAAAATCTGCAAGGATGAGGAAATAGCTGTATTTAGTAATTGCACCAATTTTAGTTAGATAATTTACCTTTCAAACTTGTCAAGTTGCTGTCATTGCAAATGTCCATGAATAAGCAGCTTATTATAATTTTCTTATTTTAGTTTATTTAGATAATAAAAAGATGGTACTATGACTCAGTTTAAAAATATACATGGCAAGAAAATATTGAAACAGTTAACTTCAATAAAATAAAATTTATGACTATTATAGTCATAGTTCTATATATTCAAAGCATATAACTGTTATTTCTAAAAAATTAAATGAGTAATTACAATGCAACTTTGTCTCCTTTCTGTCTCATCAGACTTATGATTCTGTGAGAAGTCTTGATAATGTAAGGGATCAGTGTTTTTGTTTGGAATGCTCTGAAGATAATGACAATTATACTACCCACACTGCAAAACTGCAATTTCTTGACTATCATTTCCCGGTAAAAAAAATCCCTTTTTAGAAATGATTTCCTTTCATTGTTTTTTTTAAAGCTAGCCATGGGCTTTATTTCTCTTGAATACATATCTCTTCTTTGGATAGGTTGCAGGCACTTAGTTGAGAAGTCTTATTAAATATGATAAATATTTAAGGACTAGGTCCTCTAGAAAATAGCAATAATAAAAAGTATAAGGACATTCTTTTATTACTTAAAAGAGAGGGCTTTGGGAGATAGTGTTGAATCCAGGTTACAAATCATGATAAAATGACCTTCGAATAATCTACCAGTGTACAATTGATCTCCTTTGTTGATGAAGCCCCAAGGGCTTTCCTTGATAGGATTCCACTTCAAAGTATGAGGCCTAAATTGCAAACAAAGGGGATTTACACTTCTTCAGTTTACTGTGCAAGTTGATTTTAAAATGTTCTGATCTTTATTGAACTTTACTAAAATTCTACTCTGGTTGCATCCAACACAGCAGTCAATATACCAAGATTCATAAAAGAAAAATTAAAATATAAAAGTGTGACAATATCAAAAACATCACAAGCAGTCAAGGTAGACCAACAATCATTGGCACTTTTTTCTTATAAATTGTTAGTGAAAAGATTATTTGTTCAAATACAACTGAAATTTGTTTTAATTTTGGAAGAGACTAGGTGTCAGTCTATTGCCTCTTAGACACATACTTCTGGGTTTTCTAGGAATTAATTTTTTAACAGTGAAAGTGATATTAGGGAAGAGAACAAAAAGTCAAAGGATGCTAAACTTAGATACAAAATCATTTAAGAGTCACTAAAAATACTTACACACTCTGATCTTGAATGAGGGTGCTTAATATTGTACTGCTCTTGATTTTTGCTGAATGATACTGATTGCTCTCAAAACTACGCCCAGGACTTTGTATTTTGGAGGACAGAATTATATCCCTCACATTTGGGAGGGAAAATAATATTTTCTTCATTTATCCTCGGAGTAAGAGTGTTTGATTTTAACAAGATGTCTTGATTTCAACTGTATTTGAGAAAAAGGTTAAAAATGAAACCTGTTACAAATAGTCACAAGAGAACAAAATAGATTTATTATGGTGGTGGATGAAGAATATAAAATAATTGCTTTTAAATAAGCAACTTGAATTATCTTTAGATTATTCTCAAGGAAAAAATGTATACAATTAGCTTAGGCAAATAGTGTGCATAGTCTTTGAAGAGTCTATACAGTAAGTCAGAATTACAGTCAATCAAATTAAATTAATAAATTGATATTTTTTAGTAAAAGTTTAACTTTTGTCAAGACACTAGGTATACTACTAGTTCTCAAAATTCTGAAAAGAAAGGAAGTTATCTTGTGTAAACATGTTAAGACATATTTGCAACATGTGAGTAAGTAAAGCAGTATGAAAACATCAGTTGATTTTTATCATTGCACTTCAATTTATTACTTTACCCTTAATTTGTTAGGTAATAGGCAATTTTTCCTGTTTTGGAATAAAGCTATTGCTATTAGACTTTAATTGTAGACTAAAAATTTCTGAAATAAAATCTAATATTGTTACATTTGTTACATTTAAGCATTATTTCTACAATAATTTCACATAAAATAAACATGAAGTTCTTGTGTCTTGACAATCAACATAGCTCCATAAAAACTCTTAAAATTCATGAAGACATCAATCTTAGAGATCTTATTCAATTTTTTTTTAATTTAAAATTTCTAAAGTTATTTTGGCTTTGGGAATTGTAGGTCCATGTAAATATAAAGATTGTTAGATACAATGATGACCTATTATTATAATAATACAGTGTAACTGTATTTCATCCCTGGATATTTAGAATTTTTTAGTGGACTCCCTTTCATGCTCATGGAGTTGTACACTGGTCAATCAACCTTAACAATCATTGTCGAAATATGGATATTTAAACATTAGTCACATGACCTAAGCTATCTGGAAATAATTCTTACTATTTTCCTGGAACTGTTGGCAAAGACAACTCTCTTTTTGGGTTATTGTGGAGTTAGTTGTAATAATATGAAATAATACAAGATAATGAATTACTGTATAGCAACAAGGACTAGAAGTGCATCTACCTTAGATTGAGTTTTCAACAGCATTCTTTCTGAGGAAGTGGCATGGTAGTACCAAAACTTTAGAAACAAAACTAGAAAAGAAATTGTAGAAGAAAAAAGTAAGTGAAATACTAAAAAATACTTAAAAATAAATTACAGTGAGTAGAATTACTATTTATCATGAGGAAGTGGCCTTAAAGAACCATCCTTTACTTTTTAATCAGTATGTCATCTCTGAATTTCAATTTGTAATTCTGTTTTTGCAGATAATGAATTGCAAAACAAATTAAGCTGTCATAGACTACTTTGCCTATTCCTTATTTTGAATGTTAAAATGCTACAAGATTATGTTCAAATGACAAAAATTTCTGTGTTTCCTCTCAAATCAATGCCATTGCTTTTGGCAAGCAATATAGCTCTGATACCAGTAGGAAAATAGTTAATGCGAAACTTTTTGACCAGTGACACCTAAAAGAATTTTAAAGTGTTTTGTCAATGTTCTCTATGCAGGAAAATTTAAGAGACATCATTATTCTCATTACCTTTTGTAGATATTGTCTTCACCATGGAACTCCTACTGTGGCTCATCTTTATTTATTTTTTTAGATTGCAGAATGACCAGAATCACAGATTTGCAGTTATCCTGGTGAGGAGTATAGCTATCTGTACATAGATATACTTCATTCTTCTTTTTTTTTTTTTTTTCATTTAAGTAGAGGTAGCAGGCAGGAGGAGAGAAGCACTTAATTTTATTATTTTATTTAGTTTATCTAGTCATTCATCTTGATTGCTTCTTCTGGCCCTGTGTCACAAACCTAGGACCTTGAGATATATGTGGACTGCACCCAACTGCTACACCACCAGGGCATATCATAGTAGAAAGAATAACTTTTTGAACAACTTTTTCCCCTTCAAACTACCCTGGACCTTGAATCTGGGTCCATGAGTTTTACATGACTTGGACCTTAACCACTTAGCCACAGATGTGCACCGCCTCATTCTTTTAACCAAAAATGGTACAATAAATCAAACCACTAGTGACAACCTCCCTATTGCTTTTTCTCGTAATTAATAGTAACATCAAAAAAAAAAGAATAAAAATACAAATTAATACAATGAAAGAGTTTACTGTTTATTCAAAGAATTATCCTTAGAGAAGTTGTTAAATTTCTACATAAATATGCAATGAAACTACTTAGTGAAATTCTATTATTCATAAATGGCATGATCGTGTATTATAGAAAATCCTACAGAACACACAAAATCAATTAGAATTGATTTATTTACCCAGCAACTCTTTAGGCCATTAGAACAATATGCAAAATTACTTACATTTTAATACAATGGAAGGGAAAAATTTTTAAAGATAATTATAAATCAATTCTATTATGATGGCATTAAAGTAAATAAAATATATAGAAAAAAATTAAAAAATTTTATATGCGAGACCATCGAATTCTATTTTGTTTTCTTTATCATATATATAGGGTGAAATGTTGATTCAGAGTCCTAATAATCATGAAGACTTTTTCAACAATAAGTATTTGATTTAAATACATGCATTTAGAAAATAAATGAGTCACAATGACAAGCAAGATCAATCCTTCACCAAATGTACTACCAAGAATCTCAAATGTTGCATCTATGTACAGAATAGGAATTATATTTCTCTTCTAGCTAAATTATGTTTGGCAAAAAAATATTTTCATTTAGCTATTTCAGAAGATTTTGGAATTTTACAGCTTAGGAATTATAGCTTGACAACACTGGCAGGTATATAAATAGATAAAAAATGGAAATATTTTTGCATCAAGTATGTCATTAGTTACAACCAACTGCATGATGAAAATAATTGAATTAACTTTCAATTTCATGAACTGTTTTAAAAATTCCAGAAAATTTTTCAGTAATTTTACTGTATAAGAATATATAGTAGTATCATATGCTCCCTAACATTTTTATACAGTATTATCTAATGAGATTTTAATTAAAATATTATTATTTATTACAAATAAAATTATAGAGTAATTCATAATAAGAAATTAAGATTTTTCTCCCCAAAAGTTATTTGTATGAGTTGGTAAAATTAGACTGCATTTCATTCTATTTCTTTTTAAATTTATACTCTCTGGAACACGTACATTGCCTTTATATTATCTGTGTAAATAGCAATATGTAACAAATTTTCACTGAGTTCCTGTTAAGTGACTGGCACCATTTTTAATCAGAGAAAGACGGAAGAGTGAATTGTTGATGACAGACTTTGCGCAAATGAGATAAATATAAAAACATTAACATGACAGAAATTATAATTTTTAAAGTGCATAGGTTTAATTTGTAATTTAAGAAATTATGGCTCAAATTTTACAACTGAGAGCATATTTTGATTTTATTTCTAAATTTCTTTTTAATCTAATCACTTCAAAATAAAATAAAACATTCAGAAATCGCTCAATGCAATATTCTTGATTTTCTTCTTTTTGAATAAAGACATTTTATGGATACCAAAATCGATATATTTTATCTCTAATTCTGTTGGAAATTAATATATTTTCAGCAATGCAAAAAAGAAAACACAGCCTTGACATTTATAATCTTTGTATATATTATTATTTAGAGAAGGAATGAAAAGAACAGTTATTTTGTATTTAGGAGAGAATGATGATATTTGTCATATAGTCAAATAGACTTGCTGTGGCTAATTCAAAGGCTCCAACTACTCTGAAATGAAATTCAGGGTTCCTGCTTATTTTTCAAGTCTTTTTATATTTAATAAAAATTCACTTTATGGTACACATGAGTTTACCATCATTTTCAGTTTAGTTTTCTCCCAGGGAGAGCTAAAACCATGAACCCTAAGTAATAAATACTCTCAATTTAACTGGTTGCTACCTTCCAAATGAATACACCCAAAGGAGGGTTTGTTTCTGTTTTCCTTGGCAGAGAAACCAAGTTGCATCCAACAAGGACTAAAAAACCATCTAAATGGGAAATACAGATTCATGAACCAATAGGAAAAATAACTTTCACTGAGTTAAGTGAAATGTATGAAAATCTTTTGAACTACACTGAACACATTTTAAAAGTTTATGTCATAGTAAAAGTATCTTATATTAATCTTTTACCACTTAGTTCAATTTTCCTCTAGGTGGCTTTTTGAGTTTGTTTGTTTTCTATAAGTAAATTTAGTCCCTATGAAAGTAGCAGGAAGTCATTCCTAACTACGAAAGTTTACTGGAAGCAAAAAATAGCATAAAAAAAAATTTTATACTATCCTGTTCTCTCTCTCTCTCTTTCTCTCTCTCTCTCTCTCTCTCTCTCTCTCTCTCTCTCTCTCTCTCTCTCTCTCTCTCTCCCTCTCTCCCTCTCTCTCTCTTTCACACACCCACAAAAACACACATATACATATATGTATATATATATATAAATTCTCATGTATGTATACATGCAAATGAATTCTAAATAAAGAGAAAATAACAACATAATTCAGAATTATGGGGGCTTATTCACCTAGGATGGAATCTGTTGTCCTAGTAGATACTTTTCTTAGGCATTTTAATATTCTGAATTCTCCCTATTGACTTTATTCTTTCTTCTCTTTCCTAGTGTGAATTCCACTTTGGCCACTGGACAAAATTGAACAGCTGCCATCCAAAAGAGTCAATTATACTATGTGCATATAACTTAAAACCTGACCAAATTAAGAAGCAAGGTAAGGAAAACCTATAAGGTCAATATGCTTTCCCTATTTGCATTTTGTGGCAATGTTCCTCTGTTATGAAAGTGAGTTGAACAGTTGCTAGCACTATAACACAGCAATGCCTGTTTCGTTAAGACTAATCAGTGACATCTGGAAGAAAGAAATATCGGATTCATTTTTTTGTTTGTTTTAGATGTGGTTTAAAATATTAACCAATAAATAAATGAAACTGTTAAAATGTGTTTCCTTCTTGATGCTTATAATCTATTTAGGGTTTCTGGAAATATGCTTCATGCTAATTGAATTTTCTTTCTCTTAACCAGATATATTTCTGTTTATATAGGATTAGTTAATAATCTGAAAAGAGAAGTCACATTATTCATTTAAAAAATGCTAGCTTGCTATTGAAGTTACTCAAAACAGATCTCCCTAAGATTTTCAGAGTTGGTCTTCTCAAGAACTCTGCATGTGTATTATTTTGAATGGAGAGTAGTGAAGGGCCTAGAGTCTAAAGAGACTCCTCTTGTCCTTTTCCTAATGAAGAAGTGATCACCACTCCTTAAGTCTTTACCCTTCCCCTAAACAAATTATGCACTGTTCCCTTACTACCTAGAAGATTGTAGCTTGGGAGGGGACAGTATTATGCAGGTGTAGATTTATCTATAGCTATATCCTCACTGTCTCAAAAACCCATTTTTACTTTTCGGATAAACAAAAAGTCATCCGTTCCTTATCATATGAAGTTTTTATCTTTTCTTGGCACCCAGGCCTCTACCTCATTCCTGTGTTTAGGATTTAAAATCTATTCTTTTCCTGACTGACATTGGAATCTGCCTACTCACTGTAGCTCCCACTTGCCCATTATTAAATTAATGTTTTTCTTCTGTTCACTCACCTGTTCTGATCCTGTTCTGATTACTCAACCAGTCTGAGAAGGACCCAGAGGGGTCGGAGAATTTTTCCTCTGCAACCCAACATCTTCAAATAAAATTACTTATCACTAGTATAATCTAAATATTGCATTACATTCCTACCAATGAGCAAATGGCAGTGGCAAATTTCTAGCTCTAATAAATTATAATCTATGGGTAAAATACTAAATTATATGCAGGTTGAAAATCATATAGAAGAGAAAAATAGATATTCTTGTAAACAAAGTAATATTTGAAAAAGAGTTTTAAATGATATGCTTGAATTCTTTTACCTTTAAATAGAAAAAAAAATTCATATAATTTGCTATTTAACAGTAGAATTTAAAAAAAAAATCATGAGTTCTGTAGGCAAAAAGTGACAATAGCTTAAAAAAGAGATTTTCAGTTGCTAAAATTTTGGATATGTTTTTGTAGCTTGACTATTTTTTTTAAACCTAGTACTTATGACATTAAATTTGAGGCTTCACATATTTTAAGATAATATGTTAACATTAATGTCACAGCAGTAACTTGAGAAAAAGATTAATAGCAAAATTTTCTGGCAGGTAAAAATATAATCTCTCATATGACTCTTGTTTCAGTTGAGGATTAAGTATTAAAAAGAGTCGATAGGAGCTCATCTGTCAGAGTTTGCACTCTGCACTCGCCTGGTATATCTCACAGAGGCATTGGTGCTTACTCTCTGTTTTATGGGGTAAGGAAGCATTTCTAACTTTCCTTGGGGAAGTGGAAAGAGGTGTGAAAGATTTATAGTGACTATTTCTTAAGGGCCTTCGGGGGTTAGGTGCACTTTGTTGCACTCTGTATGATTTGCTAAGTTTTGTTTTACCTGCTGCTTTGTGCTCTCATTTCTCAAACAAGAAGAGTAACTCTGTTGCCTTATTTCCTGCCTGTTGTCATTGTTTCCTTTCTTTGCATATTTATCAATTTTTTAAAACCTATCCTAATTCTTTAAGCAACCAGAAGATAAATGACTAAAAAGGCATATGAAAAGAAGAAGGTAAAAACTCTAAAAGTCATTAAAAATGGGAAACAGTGGTACAAAATGATGCACAATGAAATCTTATGCTCTACCAGACACTCAATGAGTGCCATATTAACACTTAATTTTCCTATTAGAATTCTATGGAAAATATGTTCCATTTTATAGACATAAAAACAGAGGCATTGAAAGGTTCAATAGCGTGACACTGTCACTATTAAATATATAAACACACAAAAATTGTCGATGATATATTTTTTCTGATTTCTAGTTATTAGATACTAGAATTTTCTCATTTTACATTTATTAAATGAACAAGCTAGTTAACAAATTAGTAAAATTTTAGAGTGTTAAAAGGAGTTTGAACTTTAAAAGAAAAAAGTCAACTTAATAATGAAATTAAAAAAGGATTAAAAAATACAGAAAAATGACCTTTGAATTAGCTGCTGTTATAATAATTGGTGTTTTTGAGCATAGTGCGAAGCATTGGCCATTGACAAAATTAATAAGTGCACAATATTGAGAAATTTGATTAATAATGTAGAAAGACTATTTCTATATTACAACCAAACTACTATAGACTCTTAGCATATTAACATATAAGTGCAAAAACTAAAACTAATAAAGTATGAGAGATAATGAAAATGATAATGAAAGAAAATATGGGCAAATCTCTTTATGATACAGAAATAGTTCATGATGAAGTTTTTCTTAATCAGAAATCATGAGATAATAGTCTGACATATTGAATTGTGGCAAATTTAAAGGTTTTTTTTGGCAGATATTTACACTCACCTGTGTACCTATCAAAATTGTCTTAGTCTCTTATGTAGCAAGACTGGGGAAGTGAGTCTTAATTTGAACAATGACCCTGGCAGACGAGTAGCATTTGGGCACAGTTCACGTACATCTCAAGGTGCTAGATTTGCGTCCCATGTTGGAGCAACAACAAAGATGAGTAGCTAAATAAAATGAATAAAGTGCTTCTTCTTCT
This sequence comes from Solenodon paradoxus, assembly GCA_004363575.1. Taxonomy (NCBI): domain Eukaryota; kingdom Metazoa; phylum Chordata; class Mammalia; order Eulipotyphla; family Solenodontidae; genus Solenodon; species Solenodon paradoxus. The sequence continues at coordinate 405,065 of RJWH01000155.1, read as the reverse complement.
CTCTGTCTGCCTGCCATTAGTCCTGCCTGAATCTTCCCTTTAAAAATAAAAAAATAAAATATTTTTTAAAGCAGTCTATATTACTGACGGTCAGAGATACTTAAGAAAGGTGATTGTTAAGCTAGCTTTCTACTGCCACTTCCTCTGCATGAGTAGAAGTCATAGCTGAAATGGCAGAAGCAGCAGATGGAAATCTTTTAAAACCTTAAGTCCTCCATCCAAATGAATTGTAATGAAGATTAATGGTGGCAAACAAATTTTGTATAATATTTCTTGAATCAATTGACTTAGATATTGAGATGATTATTTACTACAGCATTGTCTATTCTATCCCGACCATTTTTCTTCAAGAAAAATTTCCATAGCCAAGAATAGAAAAGGACAATCGTGTGTCTGACACCAAAGGAAAATTAACTAAAATATAAAGTAAAAACCTACAAGTCAAAAAGAAAGAGACAAAAATTTTAATAAAAACCCCCAGTGACCAAAGACAGGAATATACCATTCAAAGCAGAGAGTCACCAATCGAGTAAAAATTATTTGATACTCTAATTCACTAGGGATCTTGTTATTAAATTTTTTTAAAAATAAGAATGACAAAAATAGAAAAATTGATAGCACCAAGTGTTAGTGGGGATAAAGAAATACTAAAAGTCTCATATACTTGCTTTGAGAGTTTATACAGTTGCAATCATTATAGAAAGTGCTGTTGCAGAACTCAGTAAAAATATTTGTTTAACTTTTAACCTAGATATTCCATTCACTCCTAGCTATATATTCTCTCAGTTACTCAATTCCATAACTGTTTCCCATTTGTTTGTAGAACAAGTTGTCCACGTTAGTGAAACATATAATCAAAATATTCTGAACCAAATTAAAGAATATTATGGAGCAATTAGAAGCAAAAACTAGTTGTATATGTGTAGTAATACAGATAATAAAGGCAATATTATATAAACAAAAGATAAGTATTTAGGTATGTATGGACAATTTGAAAGTACCTGTGTGTGTGTGTGTGTGTGTGTGTGTTTGTGTGTGTGTGTGTATGTGTGTGTGTGTTGGGGAAAGAGAGAGAGAGAGATATCAAGCACAGTAGAAAGGTACCTCTTGTGAGGGGAAGAAATGAACTATGGTATGTGAATGAGAGAAAGAAAAAAGTTTTGACATAATTAAAAATTATAATGGAATATGAACAGGAGTACATGATTAGCTTAACAGATGGCAAGTGAGGTCAAAGGAAAAAAGAGACAAAATGATGAAATATTGAGAAAAGGAGAGTACTGAAGAGTTAAGATTTCTGACTGTGACCTATATTTAAACTTTTGATTTTTAGGCTCACAGAAAGAAAAAATAACTCACTTAAATAGAGCCAGACCATAAACAAAATACTCTTATTTGACCCAAATTTTTATTCCTGTATCTAAAGCACAAAAATAAGTCACTTATTGCTTCCTATAATTCTGTTTCATGTCATTATTGAGCTACCCTCCCACATTATCCAAAGCTATGAAGAAATATTTCTCTACTTTGAAATGTACCTTTTTATTTTATCATAACAGCATCAAGAGAGCAAGACTATTTTTTAATGCCATTCAAAGTAGACTAGTAGTAAATATGACTGTCTTTGGCAAGGTTCAGTGGTAGTAGACTTTTCATTTCTAATATGTTTATTCAAATGGAAGCAAAATAATAAGCAAATCCTAGTGAGTCACCTACACAAAATAAACCAGCTTCTATGGCGACATACGGAAATACAGTATTAGACAGTATGTGGGAACAATTTTGTTCAGATATTCAGGGAAATAGTCACCACAGGAAGCACAACTGGAGCTGAAGGCCCAAGTTCATAAATCCTCAGGTTATCTAATGGTGTCTAATCATTCAAATACTTAAATAGTTTACATACTAAGTGAAAATAAAAGGGCAGTTTCATGTTTTGTAACCTGTCGTCTGCTGCAGTAAATTCATGACAATTTTTTGAACAATACACAGTGAGATTTGTGACAAATACCACTAATGAAAAATTTTATTCTAAACAGTTTTCTTGTTTTCAGAAGATTCTTCTGAGCGTGAAACTACGTCATCATTTCTTTTCAGCTTTGGGTCAAGAAAAGGTCACTTTATAGGAGTTATTGTTGATTATATGGTAACATCCACAAGAAACAGAGTATGGTTATTTTAGGATCAAGATGACAGCTATATGAAATGATAATGTAGCTATTTTGGGAAATGTAATTAAACTGCCTTTGTGTATTGAATGATAATTACAATGAGATTGCTTGGTGAATATTTGATGATGAGACATGAAAGAATTTCTAGTGCTACTGACGCCAGTCTTAGAAACACAAAATGCAGCCCATACCAGTAGGAAGTATTTGATTCTAAGTGTCAAGTGAACAATCTGCTAAAGATTGTTCTTCTCTTTTAAGTAGGTAAACTGTACTTTGACAATTGGCCTTCTCCAGAATAGGGAAGTGTTTTTCCTTGTGCAGTTCAGAGAGACATGTCAAACTTTTGCCCAAGTGTCTCTCCATTGTAGGCACAAAGAAGGAAGCTGCCCTGCTCCTAAACAGCACCCAAGGAGAGGCTTAGCAGGACTCCAGGAGACACTCAGACTATTTATAGAGAATGTCCTCAGATGCTGGAATCCAAGCAATTCCCCTGGGTGCTTTTCTTATCATGTGATTTCCTTGTATAGACCTAGGTATTGATATTGCAAACTACTTCAGTGGGATTTTTAAAGTTAATCTTCCCTTGTATTCCTGTTATAAAAAAATCTTGAAATACACGTGTTGTCTAATAAATAGTATACATTTAAAAATAATTACTACAAATGTAATGCTCTCTACATGATGTGGAATTGTTTATTTTCAAGTTTGTATTCCTGAAGGATATTTTTCTTATTTTTGAAACTCAAATATTTTATCAAGAGACACACATACATGTGTGTATATACAATGTGTATATACACATATTTGTGTTGCTAATACAAGGATAATGCAAAGATTATTATAATTGTATACATATATAGAGAGACATTCATTTACATGTCTTGGTAAAGAAAAACTATAAAATGAGATACGTATCAGTCTATATCCATCTCTCTTTGCACAATTCTTTTATTCCTTTCACTGACTGATTGGATTATAGGCACTTTGCAAATTGGTTACTTCCAAGATTCAAGGGCAGTTTAACTTTAGGAACCCCATTGAAGTAATCTGTGTTCTAGATTAACGGAGTCAAAAAGCAAGAACAGTATCCCATGAAATTCTTCTGATTCCAGAACATGTGAACTTTTCTCTGCAAATAGTCTTGAGTGTCTCCTGGAGTCCTGCTCAGCTTGTTTTGGGGTGTCATTTAGCAGCAGGCCTGTGATTCCCTGCCTTGTGCCTATAGTGGAGTTGTTTACGGGACAAAAGTTTTGACATGAGTACTTAGAACTGTACAAAGACAAAAACATTACCCCAGTTTGGGGAAGGGTGGTTATAATAGCAGTTTGCTGATTTAAGAAAGAACAATTTCTAAGTGGTTGTTTACTGTGTGGTCCTAGCATTATATATTTAGTTTTTTCATTGATACTGCATCAAAGTAGATAATACTGCTCTAAAAATTTGGATATTAGTTTGTCCTCTATGTTTGTTTATTTCTTATGTACTTTTATCCTCATCAGTATTCTGATAATCTTATATAAACTAGATCATCTACATTCTCTCTACAACTACCCTCTTCTCTTTATTCTTCCTTTTACTGAGCTTCCTTAATTATTCCTCAACATCACTGACACAATTTTCTATGATATGTTTTGTCCTTTTATTACCTCTAATGCACAATTTAATTTGCTACTGTTTTTATTTACCCCATCTTATTCATTCTTGAAAGATGACATACATTTTCAGTTTTTCTCACTAACATGTTGTGTAATCCCTTTGAACCACATCACAATTACAGGAAACACCCTTGTAAGTACTTTTGTTCTAGAAGATGTTTTTCTGTATAGTTCTCCTGGTCTGGACAGACATTTCCTTCTATGACCATTTGAGTAATCAGGTTCAAAGAAATGCATAGATAATTTTGAATAAGCTATATAGTTCTCTAGAAACAATGCATTAAATAATATGTTAATACATAGTGTTTTGCAGCTGCAATTCTTTCTGTATACTTCAGACTGACCTCATATCTAGGATGTTCTACCTTTTTATATATGAACATGTCCCTGAATTATTAGGAAAGATAAACGATTTCAGGATTTTTTTCTTTTAATTCTATATTTTATCCGTGGAAATTTTAAATAAAATGGAATATTCAAGTTTTTAAGTAATACTGGTTCATTCATAGTCAGTCTCAAAAACTAAAAAAGAACCACTTTGTCAGCAAAGGCCTGGTGTTGTAAGTGTAACCAACGTATTTCTAAAAACTAAAATAGGAATTCAATCATCCTAGAAATTTCCCAAAGACTTTCTTTGATTTTAAACAATGAATAGTTCTTTGTCTAAGAAAAACAGCCTTATTAAATTATCTTCAGTAATTGAAAAGGAAGACTATCTGGTCTCAGGAAGTCCAGAGTAAAATAAAATCATATGAAGTAAACTGAATTTATCTTATAAATACCATATGTGTAGACTCTGTTGACATTGGCTTTGTTGGTTTAGTATGAAAGTAATAGAACAGGAGGAGCTTGTACCATTGTCTGGAACAAAAAAAATAGTCTGAAACAATTTGCAAAATTAGAGATTTCATTTCTTTTTAAATCCTATACTTCATCAAAAAAACACTCCCCGTATTATTTTTTAATGATAATATTATTTCCCTAATAATAAACCTGGCCAACATCTTGTTACTGTATAATTGTTTCAAAGCATTTTGAATATCCTTTTCCCTATCTGCTAAACTTGGAGTTCTACCCTTTATTTAATCATTGCACCAACCAAAAACAGGAGTGTTGAGACATACAAAAAAATGACTTTGCTTTCATCTGTAAGTTAACAATGCACGTTGTCTCCACATATAGGGAAACTCAACATTGAGACTCAGGAGATAATTTTACTTCACATTTAGAATTTTGAGCACATGAATTATCAATCAGTTAGAATGTCCAGTCCTAAAATAGTAGGTAAAATGGACAAATTTGTCTTATATCTTTCCTTGACTCTTTCTGAGCTCTTCATTTTTTGTAGCCATACTCTTGGGACTTGGAACTTCAAAAATTTCACTTTCCCAAATCTGCCAGAAGAGACTAGGTCTCTGTTAAGCCAATATTACCATAATAATATGAATTGTTTCAATGATAATGTCCCACATTTCCTAAAACCATTCACCAGGAAACTGGTGAGAGTTAAATGTGTTATAGAGTAGAGAATGTGGAATAAAGCAAAACTGGATTGAAAACTAAACTCTGGTTTTATATAGGATGATATTTACAAATTACTTAAATTTCTCATTTTCAGTGTCTTAATTAAAATATTCCATATTTACTGTTAAGAAACAGTGAAATAACATAAGGGAAAAATTTATCATTTAATATGCTCTCAAAATATTTGTTTTTAAATGATATGGTTTTAAAACTAGGAAAACTACAAGAAAATATTTGAGGCATGTAGGTAATTATATAATATTATGTGTAGGGCAGCCTCATTTTTTAAGATTGGGAATCCTAGGCGATTAAGTAAAAACATCTTTCCACTCTTGTTTGGTCTAAAACAAACTTCATAAGTACATATTAGATTGGACTAGGTCTATAGATCATACTGTTTTAAGCACAGATCCTTTAAAAAATATAAAATATGTGCAACCACCTATATAAAACAGGAGAAAATGCCTGGGTAGTTTAGAGAATTAAATTATTAGATCACCACATGGTCCATGAACTTTTGCATGGACAATTTTTCTTGCCTTCTATGAAGAATAGTAGGAAACAACAGAGGAAAAAAACCTAGAAAAACTCTAATATGCAGATATTTGGGATTGCTCTTTCTCAGGTTACCATTTTCCTCTTTATCAACATGACAATTGTAGATTTTTTTAAAAACAATAGCAATAAACTAAGCACAAGGAATTACATGTTTTACATTTGCTTATCACAAAACTTGGCAAAGTAAACAATATTATAGCATTTGTTATTAGTGAGGCAATGAGGTCCTTGCAAATGTTATCTACAAGTCACAAAATGACATTATTCAAGCACAGATTTTGTGATCTATATTGATTTAACTATTAATTTTATTAAAATTGTAAATACTTTCAGATTTAATTATTCATAATTTCCTCAAAAGACATATCTCTTCCTCAAACAATTTCATCTCAGGACTCATATTCTTAAAAACTATGGAAGATCCAAACAATGTTCCCTTATGTAGGTTACATCTATCGATATTTACTGTACTATAAAACTTGGAAATTTTACAAAATTACTTAGTTTTAAAACAATAAGAATATATTATAAACTAGCCTAACTAACATATTTCCATAAAAAGTAAATGTTTTTGCCAAAGAAAAAAATATTTGTAAGAAGAGTAGCATTGTTTTACATTGCTGTAAGTCTCTTCAAGTGGCTTTTCTTATTTGCTTATTTCTTATTTCCATTCAATCTGTTGCAATCCATTGTTTTGGTTGACATAAATAAAGAAAATATAACCTTAGACAGTATGAACTTGGAGAAAAAATATTTTATTAAATAATTATGAATGTTTTATATGATACTAAATCAAAACTCAACAGTGGCAGTTTCTTAACAAACAGCATAGACTCTGAAACCATATCATGAACTCTTACATAAAATCCACAAGTCTACCTTGTACCTTGAATGAATGTTTTTCCTATGTATAGTTGATTTTATAATGTTCATGCATTGCTTATTTGGGGAGTATTATTTCACTCTCTTCTGAAGTTCCTTCAATGTGGGCATAGCATCTTGTTCAATATCAAAATCTGCATTCAAAATATCACCAGTGATCTCATCAGCAAAGTCTCAAGGTGTTAGGAATCTATTAAGTCACATAAAAATATTTCAAAATTCAGATCTTCATTTGAAGTTAAAATTTTATCATTTACAATAAGTACTGTCATTGTTTACCTGAATTGACAAGCATATTTCACTTATTTTTAAGGAAGTGTCTGTCAAATATCTAAATATAAATCACTTTATTTTTCTGTCAGTTTTTCTTTTCAGTAACAATGGCATTATATGAAAAAAATCTTTGTTCACAATTCAATTACATAAGTATATTTCCTCATGTTCTAAGAATATCAATGGTATGTTGGTACCTAGTCACAGCATGAAATGAGAATGAGATTGGAAATAAGTTTATCATATTCATACGGCTCAGAAAGGGGGACACTGAATATTGTGCAGAGCCACAGAGAGAGACACCAGGGTTGTCAGGAGGTGGCAGAGATAAAAGATACATTCTGAGAACTCAGGCCAGGACATACATTGGAGTTTCTGCAGGAAAGATAAAGCAATGTAAGGTAAGCAGTAGTGCTAACTAACTTAAATAATTTCTGCAGATTCTAAACAATAGGGATGGTCCTTAATTACTGGTATGTAATCCTGTAATGATTAAGGCAGAAGATATTGCTTCCAGTGTTGTATGATCTAAGATGGAGACACAGCTCTGGATTGGTTAGTTTGCCTATCAAAGATTTTTTTTTTTTATTTGAGTCCTTTGATATTTCTTCAACTTGTTTAGCATCTAGATGTCAGTCTAGCCTCAGTTAGAAAAAAAATTATGGATAGCTATTTCTTCATTCAGAATGTTAAAAAATGTATACTGAGTGCAGAGAAGATGGTGACTTGGTAAAGGAGAATTCAGATCCTCCCCACAGAGTAACTAGATGAATGACCTAAAAATCCCCTGCAGAGACAGCAAGGAGGCCACTTAGTGGGGCCAAGATGTGGAAGCAGAGAAGATTGTCTTGATGTGGGTTGAAAAGAGAGCCAGAACCCCAGAGACTGAGCTGGAGCCCAGGTGGTGAAATTAAACAGGGTGCATCCATAACCAGAAGGCAGCTAGCAAAATTTCCCATGCCCACCACCCTCCAACCACCACTTTGCAAAGGAGTCTCAGGAGCCACCTACTATCCTGTCCACCAAATATCCTGTCCACCAGATGTTTCAACCACCAGATATCCCATCCCCAGAATTAAAGAAAGAAGACTGTCTCCCTGAAAGGACTAAACCTCAACACTACCCACTAACACCACTCTGTGGAGAGAGAGACAGAACTGTAACCTGATTGCCAATTGCGGACCAGCAGCAAGGCAATCACCCTAAGCAATGTCATCACTACAGGGAAACCTAACCCACAAAAATATAGAGAGAATGTCAAACAGAACAAAGGCACAGAGAAGTATACATGAAATGATGGATCCAATGAAAAACCCAGGGGAAAATCTGAATATAGCAGACATATGCAAACTACCTGAATATTAATTTAAAGTAGCAGTAATTAACATGTTCATGGGGATCAAGAAAACAATAGAAGTAAAAGGGAACAACAAAAAGGAAACAGAAGAAACGAAGCAAGATATCAAAGACATGCATAATCTGATTGCTGAACTAAAGAACTCAATAGATGGACTCCATAACAGAATGGATGAGACTTTCAATAGAATGAGTGATTTGGAAAATAGGGAAGAAGAACTCACTCGAGTAAATCAGCAAAGAGAAAAAAAATGCAAATAAATGAAGACAGCATTTGAGACATTTTGGATAACATCAAAACGATGTTATTTGCATCATAAGAGTCCCAAAAGGAGAAGATAGAGAAAAGGGGGCAGAAACTATATTTGAAGAACTAATAACTGGAAACTTCCCAAAACTGAAGTATGAAGCAAGCCTCAAGACGCAGGATTAGCTCAAAGAGTTCCTAATAAAAGAAGTGCAAACAGAATTACTCCTAGACACATTATCAGCAAAATGTCAAAAATACAGGATAAAGAATCTTAAAAGCAGCCAGAGAAAAACATGTCACATACAAAGGAGTCCCCATAAGATTGCCAGAGCTCAACTCAAACTCTACAGGCCAGAAGGGAATGTTCTGTAAAGCATGGAGAAATCACACAGAAAAACAGTATGACAGTAAATATTAAAAGTGTGGAGGAAAACAAGAGAATAAAAATGTGGATAGTTAGAATGAGTGGGAAACTAATATGCTTTCAAATAAAAATAGGAAATAAATATAGAATTGTTACTGCTAACTTCAGGATAACCTAAAAATACATCCCCAGGGATAAAGTAAAGAAGAAAACAAAAAGGAAATTCAATCAAAACATGTCGGTACCCATTGGTATAAATATCTATCTGCAGTATAATATGGAAATAATATAATGTATTATTATAAAACAGTTGAATCCATAATCACTCCCTTTTCCTCACTCATAGTATCTCGGGAGCCCTATGATTATAAAAAACCATAGTCAGAGAACTGTTGATCTCTCCTGGGAGAAGAAACTTGTAGATCTATTTTATGTACCCACATAGGTAAACACCTACCAGTAACTGTCTTTTTGTTTTTCTAATCTTCTCAAAATAAATACATCAATATTAAAATTTTTATTCTTCCAAGAATTACAATTTATCTCATTCTTTGCTTCATTTGTATAGCTTTTATGAAACTAATTATTACCTTAGCTGCATGTTTTTAAGCTATATAAATCTCTTCTTGCTGTGTTCAAACATAACAGTTAATCTATCAGATTCATCTTCTTAAATAAACCTCTTTAGGAACTTCTTACTGTTCTAAACATTATTATTTTAAATTCTAGGTTTCACATAGAAATTATCACTTTTAATTTCCAATTACGATTATTTTAAGGATAACATACTCCATCTCTTCTTGATCCTCCTATTTCATATAGCCTAACTCTTCTTGTTAGTTTTTTCTCTCATTTTCAATGAATACTTACTTCAATTACTTTCAAAGAATAAAGGTAAATGATAAAAAAAAAAAAATAGATCTTGGAAATCTACAAATTATGAGGTATATCTCACAATTAAATGCTAGTTTTTCTGGCAATGTATTTCTAGATTGAAAATATCTTCTCTCAGGATTTGGAAATTTTCTCAGCTCTACCTGCTTCTCAGAATTATGCTGATGCAATTTGTATCCTTTCTGCAAACTTTTTGGATTCCTTTTTGTTTCTGATAATGGAAAGTCTTATTGTTATGAGTGGGCTCTAAGCACCAATGTGTCCAGAAGTGTGGAGTTAGTACAGAAAGAATTCAAGGAGGCACTTGATGACAGCACATGGCAAGTTTATAAGAAGAAGCACAGAGACAAGAGATCTCTGTGGCAGTAAATCTTCAAATGTCATAAATTGAGGGAGGGTGTTATATACCAGAAGAATGGATTTTTGTACTTGTTAACTTGTGTGGGTGTTGCTAGCAATTACTAAGGAAATATGATTTCTCCAAGCCCATCCCCCGCATGCGTGGGGTTGGGTGGTACTAACCCACATGCAAGGTGCTGGTTTATCTAGGTGGTACTAGTTTATTTGGGTGGTACTCTCTTATCTGAGTGGTGCTGAGTTATTTGGGTGGTGTCTGACTTTTTTTTTTTTTAAAGGAAAGGTGCAGTCTGGAATGAATGTGAGCAGGCAGGCAGACATGAAGAGAGAGGAGGTTTTAATTTTCATTTTATTGTTCACTAGTTGTTTCCCACCAGGCCCAGGACTCAAACTCAGGCTTGGGACACTTTGGAGGCAATTGACCTAACCACTGCTCCATCAGGGACACCAGTGGCTGGCTTATTTTTAGTATTTCTGTAAGTTAACTAAATTCCTGCTGACCTGTACATCTGCCATCTTGCCTTCTTGTTCTCAAAGGCCCCTCCTTTCGCTATGCTGTTCCTCATCATTATGATAATGCATCTCAGTAAAGGTCTTCTGTTTTCCATTTTGCTGAGAATGTGGTAGAATTTTCAATTCAGAAATATTCCTGAATCATTTTTGATGATTCATTCTCCTCCATTTTCTTATTCTGAAATTACTGTTTTGTGCTATAATCTTTTAATGTATTTTCCTCTTTGATAAGTACATTTTTTCTTTCTGTTTTTCTTTTATTAATTTACTCAATTTTAATTTCAACAAATTCATTCATATTTTTGCATATATTTGCAGCACCCAAAGACTCGTCAATTCTATAGATAACTGAAGTAAAAAGATCCCAGGAATCATAAAGTTTAATAAAGGATTTATGAATTAACTTAAGGATTTTAACTCAAGAATAATCAAGAGGGATCATTTCATGTGTAGAGACTCAGAGAGCAGACTGCCCATCTTTATAGTTTTGAGTGAGCACATTTTTTTTTTTTTTGTAACAAAGGCCATTGAATGTGAGATTTTATTGTATTACAAAAGAGGTTGTGTTCAGGCCCTGTGACTCTGAATATTATCTGGAATTTAAAAGAGGCAAATGTTAATATTGCAGGAATCTTGGAGAGTATTCAGAAAGACTTCTGGTTGCTTCTATTTGGTAGCTCCAGTGATAGGTATGTTTTTTAATTTCTTCACAATATTAGGCCAGTTTGTTTTTGACTTTACCTGTGCAAGTTTATTCTGGACCAGGGCTATGGTATTTTAAAAATTATTTATCTGCACTGTGAATTATTTATTTAAATGTATCTTCTTCTAGTCTTGTGACAGCAAGTTCCTTCATTATTTCTCAGAATGTTTATTTTTTTCGATCCTCTTTTCATAGTCTCTATTTTCTCCAAAAACTGATCATTATTTATTTATTTTAATAATAAGTCTCTATTTGTTATATACTATCTTTTATATATTTAGCCATCTCCACTTATCCACTTACAGAAGGGATTAAAAATAATCAGTATATGCTTGAATGGGCTTGTTGACTGTTGGCTGGCCTTAAACTTAACCTACTTGGTTTTAGGCTTTTTATTTTTTTAGGAACTGCTGGTGCAGAAGTCTCCCTCAATGTCCTAAATGCTTCTGGTAATCCTTGAACCAGATGTAGTATGAAGGATAAAGATCACAGTGCTCAGCATGTAAATAGGCACTTAATCTTTCTACTTTTAAATACAGTACATTTAGCACTCCTTATGATTGGGTTTCTTCACACCCCAAACATTTCAATACACAGATTCTCTCCTTGATATTGCCTTGAGAAAAGCTTGCATCCTTCATTCTGAAGGGGTTGAAACAAATCACCCATCTATATCAGCAGAACAAAAGAAATTCTTGGAAATAATTACTGCTAGGTTGATGGGTCTTTGCTACAATTAGGTTCCTAATTTACTACACTATTTTTAATTTATAGCTTTTTAAAATATTAGCTACTAGTTGTACCCTGTTAGGTCAGATGTTAAACTGAAGACAAGATCATGAAAAGCCCAAGGACCAAATATCCACAGGAACCATGGGGACAAAACAAAAATAAATAAAAGTACTTTCTCTTGCTCTTCTTTCCTTAGAAAAACAACAACAAAAAAAATGTTTCTTTTTCCTCTTTCTTCCTTCCTCTCTTTAATAAAAACAAAATAGAAAATGTTTATCCTTTAGTGATCTTCCTCTTCAATAAAAATATGAAATGGCAGTTATTTATCCTTTATTGCTCTGCTCTTCATCTTCTAAAAGTGAGTCACTACTGTATGATCAGTTCTTCTCTTTATAGCTTTACGTCTTTTGTAGTATTTTGAGTGAATGAGTCAGGGTCCCCTTTTGTCAAGATGTATACTGATGACCAGAAATCTGTCTGTGTTTAATGAATTTGTATTAATGCAGTTACAGTCAAGGAAAAGAAGCATGGGTTTTTAATAAGTCTGGACTGGGTGTTTTCTAGTGTATGACAGAACACATGCAAACAGGACACATGCAAACAGAATCCACAGAGAAATAAATCTGCTAAACCTAATAAATCTGCATTTGTGGAAGTTACTCACTGTGCCTGGTTAACTCAAGATATTTTTTGTGGTTCCTGAGCTTATATCTAGAGATTAAATATAAGCAGCATAGCTGAGGGGTTATTTTAACCTACTACTTTAAAATAATTTTTATTATTTACAAGACAGTTATAAAAATTATATGATCAGAACCACAAATTAGGTACAAATTAATTGCTCATGTTCTTTCCTTCCTTTTTGATTAATTGTACCAGCTATCTGTATATATACAAGAAATATTTCAGAGAACAATGGTTTAAAGAAAGAAGAGAGAAGGTGGTTAATCTCACTAAAACATTCTTTCAAAAACAAAAATAGAAATGAGATTAGAAAACTGGTTTGTGATTGTATTTTTAAAGTTTTTAAGTTCTTGATAATATACATGAATTTATCCCAGAGGCATCTAAGGTTTATCAAAAATTATTCTCTAAGGAGTAATGGAATAAATAGTCTTTTTAAATGAAATATTTCTGTTTTCATATCTAACACATATTAGGAAGGACAATATTTCAATATTTGAAACTAAGGTGTAAAATTCCTGCAAATAAAAAAGTATATTTTTCTAAAAGGCAACCATTTTATATAAAAGAAGTTCATAGGATTATTTACTGCCTCCCATTACTTGAAAAAGTCTCCAATAGAAAGGGTTACCATAGCCAGTGAACTTGGTCTCAGTGAGGAAATACACTAATATAAATTGCTTAGCCAAGAAATTTTTTTTCTGTGTGTAATTTAAGCAAATATTTTAATGATTTTTTTTTTGAAGAAGCACTTTATTTTATTTAGTTCTTCATCTTAGTGGCTTCCCCTGCTCCAGGTCTTGATCTGATGACTTTGCGATGTGTGTGGACTATGTTCAGGGTATATTAAACCACTGCCACCAGGGCAAACCCATTTTTGAACTTTTTGTATGTTATGTAATCATTTTAAACTTCAGGAAAACCCAATGAATAATGTAAATGGTAAATATCTATATGACTTCCCAGTTCCTTTATTCATTTATAATCTACTGGATGAAAGATAATGTTTCTGGGTAGACATGCCTTATGGCAGATTTGTATATGAGGAATGAGTGTGCATATTTATGTTTGTGGTATTTCATTGAAATATTAAATACAAAATGTCAGAAATCCTGTGCAATTATACACAAGTTTTTCAAATAAAATTATAACAGAATGAGTAAGGTTAAGCAATAAAAAATGAATTTATCCAAATATTAAAGTAATTTGGAGTAACTCCTCTGAAAGAGAAATACTATTAAAATATTTTCATATTCCAAGATACTGATGGAATGTATCTACTGTCAAATACAAAAAACTTCAAGTGCTTAGTAAACTTAGACCCTGTTTTCTAGAAGCAGAGCTCAAACTGATAGGTATAATTCTCTTTCCAATCTTCTTCATATGCAACACAGTGATAAGCTCTGGAACTTAAGGTCAGTAGTCGCCACATTAATTTTGCCTTCCTTTGTTGTTTCTTCTTATAGTCCTCCTCTCAATATCATCTCAGTTCCATCTAAAGGTTCACTACTATCTTTTTTATCACTTTTATTATTCAAAGAGGAAATTACATTCCACCATGCTAAATATAAACAGATAATAAAATCAAAGTATATAAATGACCACATTCACTGTGAATTTTTATGACCTCAATTTATGTTAAAATACATATCTTCCTCTAATGTACCATATCCTCTAATTAACTGAAACCTCCATTTTTCATTCCTCCTGTTTTCCTCTTAAAAGGAGGCAACTCCTTTCTCCATTATTTTCATCATCATAAGGCAATTTGGAGTGCTTTAACATTCCATACTACTTGTCAACTACCATTCCTGCACAAAATCTTAAGAACATCTCCCTCTTCTTTTCCTTGTCACACTTGTCTGTTAATTTTAGTGTCACAGCTTGATATGTATATTTTTTTTTTGAAAAAGAAAAAAGGAACAGGCAGGAATTAAGGCAAGTACACAAATAAGTTGGGAGACAGAGGAGAAAGCATTCTATTTTTATTTAGTTGTTCATACCTGCTGTCTTCCCAGGTCCCAGGTCTTGAATCAGGGATCTTGGAAGTTATGTGGACTGTGCCCTCGTGAATTTAGCTGCCCACCAAGGCACTCCACAGCTTGATACTTTTTAAAGATAGTTTTTCTCAACGTCATCACCTATGGTCATCAAAATATCAGTATGCTGAACTATCACCATCACAGACATATGGTTATATCTTGTAATAATACTTCTCTAAATCACTTTTCTACTTTTTCTGATTTTTCACTTGACCATAAGCTGAATGAATGATGTTATACAATCACATATTGAAGTTTGAAATTTCTTTTATCACAGCATCCTTCTTTTAACTTCCTTTCAATCATTCCACTGAATTAAAACCTTAAACTGAAGAAATCCATCCATTCATTACCTCTTTTAAAAACTGTTCACTTTTCCAATTTCTTCATGCTTTCAATTCTACCTTTTATTATTTTCAAGAGAGCTCAACTATACTCTTACCTGACCTCATTCTTTCATTATACTTGGTTTGTCAATTCCTAATTTTATTTCAAAACAACGGGTTATTTGCATTATCTATGCAAAATAATATAACTTGGAAAAACATGATTTTCAAACTTAAAAAGACCCTTAGCTATTTCTTGGTGGTCTTTTCACTAATTTCTATGTGGCTAAATGTTCTATTTTTCTATGTGGCTAGTCTTAGCCACTTCCTTAAACTCAGCTAAACAAAACCTAAAAAACCAAACAACGTAAATGGCCTCATTTAAAAAAAAATCTTGAGACAAGTTCAAACATAATTATAGGTACACAAATCCTAACATCTTTCTTTATGGTCTCAGGGGAAGATGTACTCCAACCTCAAACCCATGTTATTCTGTCCACTTGTCCACTTCTTCTGAAACTTGGAACATTGTTTTGTTGCCTCTTCCTACCCTATACCACTTGTTCTACTCTGTCATCAAAGAAAATATAGTAAAGCATTCCTTATTAATAAGAAAACGTTAACATTTAAAGTTATCCATATATGAAATAAAAGTAGAGAAATATGATAAACTGTCAGGTAATCAAGGTCAGCATCAACAGTCATAAACCATGTTGATGTTATGTAACCTTGATATGATATAATGGAAATGACACTTTACATCTATGATCTACCTTCCCAGAAACCCGGATGCCAGTCTAATCAGAAGAAACTATATTCCTCAAAACTACAAGGTCATATAAAATTGAGAAATGGTCACAGTCAAGAGGAGGCTAAAGAGACATAACCACTAAATGTAAAATGCAGTATCCTGGATGCGATCCTGGAATGGTAAAAGGGCATTAGGTAAAAACTAAGGAAATATGAATAAAGTGCATATTTTCTGAATTATATCTTGTATCTAATGCCTTCATTCATTAAGACTTTCTTATCTTATCAACTGAAATTACTGAAGAATTTCCCTGTAGACCTCAATAACCCTAGTCTCTAGTTTCATAAGCCATCATTTATGCCTCAACCACAGTAATAAGTAGTTTACAAAAAAACAATCACCTGTTTTATGTATAAGAGATCTTTATTGTTCATTAGATAAATATCAAAGCCCATAATATGGTTTTCAATTTCTTCTCAATCTATTTCCTACTTATCTTACAGAGTCTCACACCTATCACTTCCCCTATCCCCCCATAATAAAGTCGATAGCATTTACGTATGTTTGGCAGTACTCTTACCTGCAGCACTTTTCAATCATTTCTTGAAAGTCAGTTGGCACTTACTCTCTCAATCTAATGTCTACTAGAAAGTCTTTCTGCTGTCTCTAGCTTATGATTCCCACAAATTTTATTTATAACTCTACTAGAGGATTGCTATGGGTTAAGTCACATCCACCATAAAAAAAAGACTCAGAAAACCTAAACTTCAGTATCTCATATGAAGGTAAGGTCTTTACAGATATAACCAAATTAAAATGAGGGTATTAAGGAGTGCCCTATTATGATATGATTATGACTTCATAGAAAGGGAATTTTGAAACACACACACATACTCACACACATGAGAATGTTATATGAAGCTAAAAGTATAGATTAGAGTGATGGTTCTTTTACAAGCCAGAGATCATTAAAGATTGCCAAGAAGCCACTGGAAGCCAGGTAAGAGGCTTAGAATAGCTTCTTTCTCACATCCCTCAGAAGGAACCAAACCTTGTGATACTTTGATATTGAACTTCTAGTTTCAAGACTAAGTGACAATATTTTTTGTTGTTTAAAGACTTCTAGTGATACTCTATGGAAGTCTAGAAAACTAATACAAAAATTCACTCATTTCTAGTTACTTGTTTATGTATAGATCTCCATTATGGTGATGTGTACAAGCAGCATAGAGAACATTTGTATGTATAACACAGAGTCCTAAAGAGATGTCTATTGTTCTTACATAAATATACTGAATTCATAAACTACTAAACTACTAAACTACTAAACTTGTTGTTCATATGTTAGAAGAGAAAAACTGGGAAAACTTTGTAGTATATGATGATGTCCCTGTTCCACTATGTCAAAATATTCATTTGTCACATAATCCTGTGTCTGTTAGACATCAAGTAGTTTTCTAGACACTAAAGAAGCAATACACTATCCACATGTAGTTTGATTCAAGTGAAATAAAAAGAAAAATACATTAAATAGCAACAATTTATTATACTACACATAAAGGAGAAAAAGCCAGATTATCAGAGAATGGGAGGAAGGAAAATTGAATTTTTAGATAGAGTAGCCAGGGAGAAGATGTCAGTAAGATTATATCTGAATAGAGATTAGAGTTGAAAAGTTGAATCATGTTTAATTTTTTTGTGGGGGAAGAAATGTTACATGTAGAAAAGAAAGCAAGTGCAATGGCATGAAGACAGAATTTTACCTTACATAACCAAGGAGAACTAAGTGGTCAGTGTAGGCAAAGTTGAATAAGATAAGGATAAATTCCAGAAGCAATAGGGACAATAAGAAAATTATATTATGTAGGTTGTGGGACTACTGTGATGACTTTAAGCTGTTGGTATTTAAAGCAATTGAAATAGATCAAGGGTGGATACACACAGATATTACAATAATTCAGGTAAAAGATAATGGTGATAAATATTTTCCAGTATTTTTCCATCAAGAACAATCAAGTATGTCCATGAAGAATTAAAACTACACCTTAGAACCAACCACAACTGATTTATAGTCAGTATTTTTTTTTTTTTTATAATTCACTTGGTATTTGAAAGCCACTTAATGTTGAATACAGCTGCATATATCCATAGATCTATTAATTGACAGGTGCACATTTTGGACTAGGCTGCTGCCTCTTATAGTTTTCTATTTAAGAAGTTTAGAGAGCTCGCTTCCCTCTTTGAACTATGTGTTTATCCTTTTTATCTTATTTATTTTATTTTCAGACATCCTCTGCCCTTTGCTTCTGCTCCCACAGGCTCTCCTTCTATAACCTCAGTTCTGTTGTTTTGTCTGCTTAGTTTATAGTCCATAGATGAGAGAAATCATTCATATTTGTCTTTCATCCTCTAATTTATTTCATTTAATGTAATCCCCATGCGTTCCATCCTGTGGCAAGATTTCACCTTTTTCCAGTGATAAAGTATTATTACATTGCCTGTGCACACCACATTTTCTTTATTTAATCATCTGTCGATGGACTCTAAGATGTTGTCCTATTGTGGTTAAATAGTGCTGCGGTAAACAGAGGGGTACAGAAAACTTTTTGAATTAGTATTTTCATGTTATTCAGATAGATATCTAGAAATGAAATCACAAGATCATAAGGTAAATTATATTTTTAATTTGCTGAGAACCTCCATTTTACAAGCTATTTCCAAATTGCATTAATTTATACTCCCACCAACAGTATCAGGATCTGCTTTCTCCACTTGCTCATCAACAATTATTTCTAGTCTTTGAATTAGGCCATTCAATGAAAAGTAGTTTGAGAGCAAACATCCTTGTTCTGTTCCTGATCTGAGAGAAAAGCTTTCAATTTCACACCATTAAGTATGATGTTAGTTGTGGATTTACCATTTATGACCTTTATTATATTGAGATATAGTTCCTTCTATCATCATTTTATTGGGAGTTTTTATCATAAATGAGTGCCAAAACTTATCAAATGCTTTCTCTGCATCTATTGATAATATCATATTTTTTTTAATTTAATATGTTTTGAGGTAACTGATTTATATAATAACATAAGCTCAAAAATACAGGTTTGCCATTCATCAAATATATGACAAGACATCCTGCCCACTACCAATTGCAAGAAGTCTCTAGCACTATCTGCCCCTTCACTACTAGTAACCTCAGTTCTGTTATCAATGTCCAAGAATTGGTTTTTGTTTTACCTATTCCATTGCTTTGTCGCTTACATATATGAGTGAGACCACCCACTATTTATCTCTTTCCTTCTAATTTACTTCACTTAGAATATTCCCTTTATTTCAATCCCTGTTTTTTTAAATGACAGGATTTCATCTTTTTAGGACTGTAGAGTATTCCATTGCTGATCTTCTGTATACATTTATCTAAGGATGGACACTTAGTTAGCTTCCAATTTGTTGCTACTATAAATAATGCTGCAATAAACATGAATGTGCATATGGATATATATATATATATATATATATTTGTGTTTTTGTGCTTTTTTTTAAAAAAAAAAAAATACCAAAAGTGAATGATGGTGGCATGTGGAATTTTCAGTCTCAATTTTTTGAGGAAAGTCCATGCTACTTTCCATAAAGGTTGTGCCAATTTATACTGCCACCAACAGTGAAAAAGCGTTCACCTTTTTCTACATCTTTGCAAACATTTGTTGTTTCCAGATATTTGAATAATGGTGAAGCTCATAGGAGCAAGGTGACACAGCAATTTTGTTTTGATTTGCACTTCCCATATAACAAGTAAGGAAGAACATCTTTTAATATGCCTGTTGGCCATCTGTATATCTTTTTGGAGGAGAAATGTCTATCTAATTCTGCCCATTATTGATTTGTTTGTTTTTTGTGTTGAATTCTATATATTGATTTTGAATATTATTCATTTTGGATATTAAGCCCTTTTTAGATATAAAATGTACAAATATTTTCTCCTAGTTGGTAGCTTGTTTCTTTGCTTTGATGATAGTTTCTTTCACTACACAGAAGCTTTATAGCTCACTGTCATACCATTTGTTTATTTTTATTTTTTTTCCCTTGCCACTGGAATTGAGTCCTCAAAGGCATCGCTGAGATTGATATTACAAAGAATATTTCCTATGTTATCTTCTAAGTATTATATATTTTACAGCATCATATCCATCTCTAATCTATTTTGAATTAATTTCTATGGATGGTATTTGAGAGTAATCTTGAGATATTATTTTGCATGTGGCTGTCCAGTTTTCCCAACACTCTTTGTTCAAGAGACTTTTCTTTCTCCATTATATGCTCTTGGCTCTTATTACATCAATTAACTGATCATATATGTATAAGTTTGGTGATTAAAATCTATTCCACTAATCTGTATTTCTTTTTTATTCCAGTACCATAGCAATTTGATCACTATAACTTTGTAGTATAGTTCAAAATCCGGGCATGTGATACCTTCTCCATTTTTGTTATTTTTTCTCATGATAGCTTTGACTATTCAAGATCTTTGGGAATTCCATACAAATATAATTTTTTTTCTATTTCCTTGACAAATGCTAGCAGGATTTTGAAAGAGATTGCATTAAATATGTATACAACTTTAAGTAAATTGTTAACAATGTTAACAAAAGTTAATTCTTTGTTAATCTTTTGTTAATTCTTTTGTTGATCCTTGTTAACATTGTTGACAATATTAAATCTTCCCACTCACGGGCAGAGGATATCTTTCCATTTCTTTGTACCTTTCATTTAGAAACTCATTGTTTAAGTCTTATAACTCCTTTGTTATTTAATCCAAGTAATTTATTTTCATTTCTATTGTAAATGGGATACTTTTCTTGATTTCTTTCTTTTCTATCATCTTGCTTATATATAAAAATACAACATATTTTGCATGTTACTTTTTAGCCTGCCACTTTACTATGCTTATTGAGTAATCCTAATAGTTTTTTGATGGAGTTTTAGGATTTTCTATATATATTATCATATCAGTAAATAGTGATAGTTTTACTTCTTATTTCTCATATGCATTCCTTTTATTTCTTCTCACCCAATTTGTCTGACTAGGCTCTCCAGTACAGTGTTGAATAGCAGTGGTGAGAGTGGACAGTCTTGTCTCATGCCAGATCTTAGAGGAACTATTTTCGGTTTTTCAATGTTGAGTATGATGTCAGCTATGGGTTTATAATATATAGCCTTTATTATGCTAGGGGATGTCTCTTCTGTCACAATTTATTGCAGAGTTGTTTTTTTTTAAATCATAAATGAGTGTTAACCTGAGACCTGAGACTCAAACTCAGAGGTATATGGCTTGCTCCTTTGGAGCCCCAAATGCTCCTCCACCAGTACACATCAAGCCAGTATAACCTTAATTTCAAAATGTATAAGAAAGGAAAATTACAGGCCAACTTCTAGGAAAAATCTCTTTGAAAAACAGTAAGTAGAATACACCATAAATAAGTGGGATAGACTCCAGGGATGCAAGGATAGTTTACCAAGTAGAAATCAATCATCTTTCTCTTTTGTTATGTTTTTTAGATGAAAGTCTGTTTTATCTGATATTAATATAGTTGTTCCTGCTCTTTTGTGGTTGTCATTCGACTGTATGATTGTCTTCAGCCATTGGCTTTAAGCTGTTGTTTATCTTTTGGAAGAAGGTGGATTTCCTGAATGCAACAGATGGTTTGGGTTATGCTTTATAATTCATCCAGCCACTTTTCGTCTTTTGACTGGTGAGTTCAGTCCATTGACATTTAGGGTGATTATTGATTCACAGCTGCCTAGTGACATTTTATAATTTGTCTTTTGTATGTTGCTCCAGATGATAACTTTATTTTCCTTCTCTTTTAGGTTGGATGGGTACAGTTATGTTTTGACTGATTTCGCCTTTTGTTTTCTTCTCTTTCTTCCTGGGGATGTATTTTGAGGTTACTCTGAAGCTAGTATTCACAGTTCTATGTTTACTACATAATTTTATTTGAAAGTATGTTAGTCTTTCACTCATTCTATATATCCACATTTTTGTTCTTTTCTCTTCCTCCTCACTTTTAATATTTGCTGTCTTACTGTTTTCTGTGTGATTTCTTTATGCTTAATAGAGCATCCTTTGATATTTTACAAAGTTAGTTTTGTTGTGGTGAGCTCCTTTAACTTTTTCTTGCCAGAAAAGGATTTTATCATTCCTTCAGTTCTGAATGATAATCTTGCCAGATATAGTACCCTAGGTTGAAAATCCTTTTCTTTCAGCACTTTGAATATATTATGCCATTCCCTTCTGGCCTGTAGAGTTTCATTTGAGAAGTCTGCTGACAATCTTATGGGGGCTTCTCTGTATGTGACACATTTTTCTCTGTCTACTTTTAATAGTCTTTCTTTATCTTGTATTTTTGATATTTTTATGACAATGTTTGTATTTCTGCTTTGGTTTCTTTTATTAGGAACTCTTTAAGCTTCCTGGATCTGGAGGTTTGCTTCATTCTTCATATTGGAAAAGTTGTCATCTGTTATTTCTTCAAATATAGTTTCTGCCCCCCTTTTCTCTCTCTTCCTCTGGGACCCCTATAATGCAAGTTTTGTTCTTTTTGATGTTATGCCAGAAGTCTTGAATGCTGTCCTCAATTCTTTGAATTTTTTTTATCTCTTTGCTCATTTGCTTGATTGAGTTCCTCTGTCCTATCTTCCAGATCACTGATTCTGTTGGAAGCTTCATCCATCCAGTTTCGAGTCCCTCTATTGAGTTCTTTAGTTCAGTCATTCTGTCTCTTACCTGTTTGATGTCTTGTTTTAATTCTTCTCTTTGCTTCCCAACATTCTCTTTTAATCCCTCTACTGATTTCTGGATTCCCATGAGAATGTTAACCACTGTTACCCTAAATTCCTCTTCAGGTAATTTACATATGTTGGTTATATTCAAATTTTCCTCTGAGTTTTTGATTGGATTCATCATTTCACATATATTTCTCTGTGCCTTTGCTCTATTTGGCATTGTGTTTATATTTTTGATGGTTTGGTTTCCCATTGTGTAGGTTTGACTTGCCCAGGATTAGAAATCGGGTTGCAGTTTTGGCTTTACCCAGAAGGTGGAGCTAGTGGATATCATTAGGTTTGGGACTGCCTTCTCCCTGTAATCCAGGGTGGGAAATCCACTGGGTAGGAATTGCGTGTGATTTCCACTTAGTGGACCCCAGGATCTGGAATGTAATCGTTGTGGGAGGGGTTTGATTTGGCTGATTTCTATTATGCCTGTTGCCGTGCAATTTCACCATGTGGGTTCCAGCTCAGCTCCTGGTGCACTGTCTCTCCTTTCGCCCTCTCCCAAGACGGCCCTCCTTGGCTCTGTGTCTCAGTCCCACTGGGCCCACCTCTTGCTGCCTCTGCAGCTGTTCCCAAAATCCCTACCCTCTGCCCCACTGTGCGTGGAGACTCGCAAATCCAAATCTGCGGCTTAGCTCAGAACTGCACCAGGTGTCCTCACCCACCATTAGTCTTTAGCTGTTCTTTCTCCAGCTGAAGTGCCAGTCATTTCTTGGTGTTTGTCTCAGGAAAATAGGTAATTTTTTTTTTTGCCCACATCTGTGGGTAGCAACCTGAAAGTGCGACCTATTGAGTCATCACCCACTTCCTTTGTTCTTGTGTTCTTTTATTCTTTTTTTGTACTTTGATAGCTTCTTTTTGTGTAATGTTTGTATTTCACTTGCTTTTTTTTTTTCATTTTTCTTCTATGGACTTTTGTTCTGTATTACCTGAGGTTATAAATATAGGAACCTATGCTTATAACTATTTTAAATTGAAAGTAAGTTAATCTTGAGCTCATTCCAACAATCCACATTTTTACTCCCCAAAACATTCTACTTTTTTGATGACTTGTCATTTCTAAAAAGGGTTTATTTTCATTTTATAGAAGTTCCCTTAGTATTTCTAGCAATGTTGTTTTAGTGGTGATAAATTCCTTTAACATTTGTTTGCTTGTAAAGCTCTTTATTACTCCTTCAGTTCTGAGTAATAACTTGGCAGGGTATACTTGGTTAGACTCTTTTTCCTTCTCCTCTTGCACTTGGATTTTGTAAAAATAATTTTTATAAAATATGAAACTAAATGGATTATATTATAAATCACCGTTGATGGACAATGACATTCTAACTTAATTTGGTCACTAGTAATTTTTGTAAGTCCTATAGTCTT
Source organism: Solenodon paradoxus (assembly GCA_004363575.1). Taxonomy (NCBI): domain Eukaryota; kingdom Metazoa; phylum Chordata; class Mammalia; order Eulipotyphla; family Solenodontidae; genus Solenodon; species Solenodon paradoxus. Next base: position 380,828 of record RJWH01000155.1, on the reverse strand, counting down.
CTTAATTAAAAAATTTGTTTAAAACTACTGTTAATAAGAAAAGTACTATTAGCATTTTTCAAAATCCCAGTTATTTATAGATTACTTTTCTCTTTCTGTTTGATCCACGCTTTTTTTCTTCTTTACCCTTGGAAATCCTTGTATGTCCTAACATTATTTAGATTTGCTTTCTGAAATGTCTGTAATATCTCATGGTATCTAATCTTATATATTTTCAACCACTTTCATTATTTCCACATTTCTACATTCAAAGGAAGTATGATTAGACACTTTTATGAATATGTCATTTAACTTTAAACCCTATTTTTTCCTATGGGAAATATTTTAATAACTAAATTTTCAGTTGAAAACATAAAAGTGCTATATTTTTACCTTTTACATTACCATTCACAAGTCACATCAAAAGTCTTTTTATATATAAATCTCATCAAGCATCTGAGCAGATTCCTATTTATCAAAAAGAAAATAAACTCAAAGGAAAAACGGTCCTACGAAAATGGCACTTAGCAAAATAAAAAAAAATTTTAATAATGACAGCATTCAATATTATTGCTTTAATTGTATTTTTTACATTACATATATCCATGAATGGGGAATCACATACTATGAAAGGTCTTTGGTCAGCATAATAATGCAATGGTTCTGCTATTATGTATGAATAAATGTATATCCCTTATCACATCATACCACGCTGTTTATCCAGAAATATTTACTTCTTGATACTAGTGCAATACACAGTCTTTTCATCTAAAAATTGTTGCTACATAAAAATGTTTAAAATATTTAATTGAAGACTAAATATATGGAAATAAATATACAACTGAACATATAATTTCTCATCTTTAGGTGCTACATCATTTTTGAGATGGCAAAATTACTACAAAATTCTGCATATTTTGACACTTACCTCCCTTTAAATATGAATTCTAATCACAGTCGGTTTGTTTGCCATGTTTCAAGGCTTTCCATAAGTTTGGAAATCATGTAAAGCTCTCTATTCTAATAAAACTTTCACACAAGGAATTTTATGTTCTTCAAGTCTGTCCTGTTCGTCAAACAATCAGAGAACATTTTTAAATATTTCTAACATCAAGTTGTCTCTTCAAGGAAACTTTAGATAAATCATTAATTATGTTAAATTTCTTTGCTACACATTCTTCTTAGATCATGTGTTTTTTTAACATTAATCCCTTTTGTAATATTTTTATGATTACATGATTAATATCTTTCTCCAGTACTAACCTTTAGGTTCCAAGAAAGCATAGAAGCTGTCTTCTAGTCCTCATAATATAATTCCCAGCATTTAAAAAGTTTTTCCATTGATTTTATCAATGTGAATAAGACCAGCAATAACATATAAGTATGCAAGATATGAGAATCTTTACAGGTGAGGAAACTAAAGTTCGAGAATTACACTATTTTCCCATAGGTATAATAGTTAGTAGTGTATTATTATTCTTGATGTATCTGATTCCAAATGTGCACATTTTTGCACAAAAGGAGATGAACAATATAGCAGTCATAGAAATGAAACAAGGCAGAACATATATAAACTCTGTCTTGTAGAATCCTTAGAAAAGACTGAAATCTTTTTAAGAGAACTTTGATACCATTTCTTAGAGGACTCACAAAACTAATTCATAAATCAACAAAGTGAAAATTACCATTAGGGCATTGTCAACCTTAGTATACAAAGAATAGGATGAATAAAATAATAAATTTTGAAAAATGGACTTTTAATCAGTAAGTTTAATTTTTCCTTATCATTTCTAATTCACTTTTAGAACCTATGAATTGACTGATCAGTGGAAGCCAATTGTTCTCATGACAATGTAAATTATTTGACAGATTACCTAATTTAACTATTTAGCATTATGGTTTTGCTTTATTTCTGGCAGTATTGTTCAATTGTCTTTTTTCACCCTGGACATTCCTTTGACTCTTTATAGTCATCATAATTTAATTTAGTTTGCTTTTCATCTGCTCTACTTTGTATTCATTCTAATTTGCTTTTTTAAATTCCCAGAGTCTATATCCATAAACATGAAAATTTACCTTGTTATGTTTGTTACTAGTCACTGTTCTCATAGAAAAGAATATATCTACTGAATAAATTTTTTTTTACTGAATTTGAATTATTTGTGGTAGAAAAGTATAAACTTATTCTTTTCTTCTTCCATAGACTGTCCACTTTATGTCAAGCTATTCCCTCAGTCACACGTAATTTTTAGTGTTTATTCTTAAAAGCTTAAACACAGTATTTCACATATTTAACAAATTATTTTCTTATCATTTACCATATCTCTTGTCGATTACTGTGTTGAATTATTTTTTATTTCAATTATAACACAAAACATAAGATAAAGTAAAAAATATTGTAGAGCTTCAAAATATATCAATGTTTCTAATATAACATAATGGGTGATTATTCCTAGCATGTTCTCTTTCTCAGTAAAGTTTGACAAATCAAGTGCATATTTACAAATACCTTTGAAAGACTGAACTAAGTGAAATATAATCAGGAAGGCAAGCTTCTCTCTAAACACCCACAAGATACTCTACCTTCAAGTTGTAGGCATCTCTGCCTGGTTTCTCAATGTCTACCTCTGTTACTTCTTATATTCCAGCTACACAGATCTTTTTGAAACACTAATTTAAACTTTTCTGAGTTTTACACTCTTCTCATATATTCAAAAACATTTGAGTCATCATTTCTCTTAGGTGAAGTCCGACATACTCAGTATTTCAGACCATGGCAATCTGGGGTCTGTTACACAGTCGTTCTTCAGTTTCAGAGCATCCATTACTCCCTGTCACAGGGTCTTTGCATATATATTCTTTATCTGGAAAGTTTTCCTTCCCCACCACCACTTATGCAAGGCTTCTCCTTCAAATCTAATTTAAGCTTTGGGCTTATCTGCATTGATATTCTTAAATAATTGCATCATTCCATTGCAGCACTCAAAGCACCATGCAGTTTGACAATATCTGTTTTCCCCACAGGGACCATTGTTTACCAGTAATTCTCCAGCACCAAGAATAATGTGTTACTAATGAATAAATTAATTGCTGAATGAATGGCTAACTTTAATTGCATGTCATTTCTGTCAAAAGAGTGAACCATTGATCAGTCATGGTCACAAATAAACAAGTAATAAAAGTAATAAAAGAAAAAGAAAAACTAATGCCATGAAGCCTCTGTAATCTATTTTCATATATAAAACCTCATTTGATATATAAAATAGATTACTTAATAGTTGATACATAGCTAGCTACCATTTTTGTTAATTACTCTGTGCTCTCAATAGTCAAACATAACAAATAGAATTCATTCCATTCGTGTTTATGAACATATTGAGAGTATTAATAAAATCACTTTAAATTTTCTTTCATCCCTGAAATATAGAGTGAAAATTTAGCTTCTAACAAGTATCTGATAAAGGATGAGAATAAAAACTATACATAACAGACTGCAGTGTGATATGAAGAGTGACACAGCATGAAAAAAGGGTGATCTGAGTTTGAATCTTTGACTTCTGAATTGGAAATATATAATGTTCTACAAAGGAAATCATGAATAGTCATGTCACCTGAAATTATTTCATAAAACAAGGATAATAACTACCTGCCAAAGTTATTACAACAAAACAAAATAAACTATTGAGACTATAGATTCTCCATTTATGGTGTTTGTTACAGTTTCTGTTATTGGATATTGCTGTTGATAATGATAATGATAATATGTTACTCCTGCTGCTTCTGATTTTAGAGTGGAGTGAAACCAGATCATCTTATTTAAAACAAAACTATCTCAACTATTTCTGTTACTCATAATAAACAACTAAACATGTTACCACTTTTGAAAATCACCAACTGTTTTTAAATACAATTTCTACTTAGATTGGTTTTCTTTAGCTTGCTCAGTATTGATCATCTATTTTCCCTGGATACTTAGGAAACTGGTGAGATTGCAATGACTACATAATATAGAGAAAATGTCTTTGTTGGAAAAAAATGAATGAAAGTCTTAAATTATAGTAATAATTAAACATTTCAGTTATAAAGAAATAAATCTAAGTCATTTAAATCAATATTTTTAACTTGCAATAATTTCTATCGCACATTGGCAAAAATCACAAAGCTTAGTTCACTGAAGCTTTGTTTGGAGTGAGCAAAAAATCATGTGCAAGATTTCTATAATTGTATTTCATTTTAAATGTGGAAAATAGAAACAATTTACTTTTTTATTTTCAATGAATAATTTGCTACACTTTAAATTTGAAATTAATTAAAATATTTCCTTGAAACATGACTGAAAAATATTCATATATTGAATATATTCATACATTAAATTTAATTAATACAATTAAATATTCATATAACAATTTTGAATTTGTGAATATTAGGATAGACAACATACTAGAAGATATTAGACCAATTGTGTATTCCTCACTTTTATCTTATAATATGGAAATGATTAAATATTTTTGCTTATTTAAAACTTAAGTGCTGCTTGAAAGCAATATTTTATGTGGGGGCAAAATTTAAAAAAAAATGGCTTCAAATTGATCATAAAAATATATAGCAAAATTCACTGAAAAATGTAAATTTAATTTAAGCACGTGTCTCTAAAACTAATGTAAACATTATTCAGCTTTATCATACTAGCAAGGTACTACAAAACACCTTTTGGAAACAGCATGCCATTAATAAATATCATAATTCAAAATGAATCTCTTAAATAATGTAAAAATTCTATTATTACTCTCAAGCAGAAAGAAGTGCAGTAGATATAGCTAGCCAATATACATTTTTTCCTGGTGCTTAGAATATGGTTCTTCATTGCATAGCTAACCTCAAGTCTCAGACCAAATGCTTCCTCCTCAGAAATATTCCTGACAGGCTCACCATAGCATAGTAGACTTGATATTGCTGATAGTATGACATTGAATTATTCTTCACACCCTGCCTACTAGGGTTGATTAGCAATCATTTGAGTTCATCAGTGATTCAGTGTGAGTTGCCATTTTGCTTATTTGGTTGTGCCACTCTGGTCATGAAATCTTATGCATGACAACAACTGAAAAGGGCTTTCATTATTAATTTTCTGAAAATAATAAGCCAGTTTGCATTTTCTGTGGTGAGAACTGCATACATTTTGTGGTATGTTAACATAAGCAAAACTGTGCAATTTATATACATATTTTCAATGATGTCACTTCCAGTTTTTATTTTCTTAGTATTGAGTATTACCATTAGCAAGTATGATTAATGGAAATAATATCAAAATTTGAAATTAGGACTTCTCTATGCCTGCATAGAGACCACATGTTATCATTCATTGTGTCCCACAATCTCTTATTTATTGGCACTGCAATTGGGATGTTGGTTTTTTGTCTTATGCCCTTGATTTTATTTGTAAATAATAACTTAAAAATACTCAAAATTTGTCTTAAAATAACCTCACTAAAAATTTACTTCCTTGAAATTCATTACTAAGTTGCTGGTAATCTACTCACCAATGGATTTAGTGATGATTTTTCTTGATCTAATGACACATACATATTCATTTTTCTATCCCTTAACATTCTGTCCTACTTATACTATCTCTACTCATTGCATCCTTTTTTCTACTTAGTAGTAATAATGAGAACTTGTTATTGTATATTCCTTTTGTCAGGAAGAATAATTTTCTGATTTGAGTCCAAATAGAAATTGGTTTCCAATACCCGCTTGCATTTAATTTAGCCCTCCAGCAGTTGTTAAGGGAGTCACTGTTTCCCATAAAATCCAGTTTCACAAGAGCTGCAGAGGACCATTCCTTTTATGTTACTTGGTCTGCTAACTTAAGAATGATATAGTCAGAACTATAAAATAATTAGTTTTTTGCTCTATTTTAAAGTTAATAAATTATTCAGCCACTGGGCTATGACTACTTAAAGAAGATACAAGGCTCTTGAGACAGAGACAAATGATTTTATTACACATAGCATTAGAATTAACAAGATTGTTATCATGGTAAACCAGGTCCTCATGCCATAGTTCCCACAGGGAATTATGAAAGCGGGCAAGGTGACACACTATTACAGGAGAGGAACCTTTAATTTAGGGAATCCAAATACTTTATAATAGGCAGTAAGTATATTGCTCTTTAGTCCATAATGAGATTATATGTATCTTCCAAGCCTTTTTACAATACAAATATCTTTAGAAAAGCAGGGAAAAATGACTGTCAGTGCCTCTACTCACAACATGAGAGAAATGAAGATCTATGTAAATGTCCTATGTCATCTAACAATATCTGCCCCTCACTTTTAAACCATTGGGAGACTATGTTGACTTTTGTGAGTATTATTCTATAAGACACTCTGATTTATATGACTGAAATATTAATATGATTAGTATTAGTGTGATAAATGCATTTTTCTCATGTATTTAGTTAAGAATTTTATCAATAAAACTACAGGAAACAGAGAGAAGATAGTCTGCAGTACTGACCTCAAACATGCCCCTAGATCTCATATTCAACCAGCTGAACAAATCTCATAAATCATCAAGGTCTAGCTTAAATATCCAGAAGTCTTACTCCTTAAGCTCTTTTTTTGACCTTTTCATTTTCCCAGAGGCATTAATCCAAGTACAGAGTATGTATTACTAATTATATTGACTCTGCCTTTGACATGCAAGAATGACTAGGGCAATTCTATCATCCATAAAAAATCTTAGGACACCAAGTTGATACTGATGTAAATGCCTTTCACAGTCAAGGTGACATCACTTCAGCTAAAGTAAGAGACAAATTTCATACTATCACTTCTAATGAGTGACTTCTATCATAGAGATGACTGTTTCTGTGTAAATAGCAAGTAAATTTTCCCTCTGTGAGCTCCCCTGAGTAATCTAAAGTAGCCTCATGGAGAGATCTCATCAACAGGTTAAATGGTAATTTAAAATACTTAAAAATCTCTTGTAATCTCTGGTAAACTATAAATCATCAATGATTTAAGAGGAAAGCAAGCTGATGAAAAGAGATACAGCATTAGGGATGTGTATGTCTTTGAACAAAAGGTCATTTTTGCAGTTATGAAGACCTCAATTGGGACCGCCATCAGCATAGAACCCGGGTTGATTGTGGCCTCCCAATCAGGTGGCATTTGTTCTTAGAGTTCAGATTTCCGTTCAAATAATTATGACTTGACTTTGTTTTAGATAGAACTTCCCAGTCCACATTTTCTGTTTGTTTATGCCACCAGGCATTTGTCTACCCAGGGAATGAAAAGCAGAAGTTCTGGGAAAGGAATTTGGAAAGATCTTTGAAAGTACTGACAACCGATTTTACATGGAAGGTGAAGGAGCTGAGGTCATGATCTGTACTCTCTTCTAGGTAAGATTAAAGAGAATGATAACCAAATCATGATCAGAGTTAAAAATGTAGTCAACTAAATTTAAAGGGTTTGATAGAGCAGCTTAAGGGAGCCACATCAGAGCACTTTCTTAGATAAGGAATATTCAGGAATGGTTCTGAAAAAAAGGATCATTAATATCTCCCAATCACCATACTTCCTAGAGTCTGAGGTTTTTGCCCCCATAACTTTTTTCTCCTTCTACCTCCAAAAATGTATAGGGTCACACTGCAGTAGTTAGAAGTTTACTGTTTTGCATACATTTCTTTATTGAATCCAGACATTTGTTCAGGGTTTAGGTGCAAAAAGGATACAACTTATGTAAAACTTACAGAGATATATTTTGTTCATCAGCTTTGCCTACATAGGGCAATAACTGAAAGACTTGGTATCAAGCAATCTCAACCAAGTGTTATTTTTTCTTTTGATCCGGGACCATGTCAGTCTCCAAATAGAAACTAGATGATGTAACCAAAATAATTTTGAATTCCCTGAGCCCTTTTTGTCTGTATCAGTGTACCAACCAAACTGGCCTGGAATTTCTATTAGAAAGAAGTAGTATGTTCAAGAGTAGTTAGGACAAAATTTCAAATTTTTAGAATAGATTTATGTAACTCTCTTCCCTTTTTATCAAGAGACTCAGCCAGTAAGTGGCTAAGAGGAGATACTCCATTTCTAAAGATAGATGTATTCAGTGAACAAAACTGCCTTACTAAAGTAAGTGAGTCAGAAAGAAGTGAGAAAAGAAAATTAATAAATATTTCTTATTTATTTTTTAATAGACTCTTTCAGTACTCAATAAAACCAAATGCTTATGGGTGACAGGAAGCATAGTATTTGATCAAATACCCTGACTCAATTATCAGTTCACTGTGGAGTGGATTTTGAAAGATAAGATGATGTCTTTAAAATTCCAGCCTTTCATTTCCAGTGGCAGATCAAAGAGCTATGGGTCATTGACAATAATTCTAAGATCATTACAAATGCAGTAAGGTTCATTAAGGAGAGCATTGGTCAGAGTTTTAAGAACAATTGAGTTTTACTCACTGTGCAGAACAACTGTTTCCATTTTTGATTCTATAAAATTGATTCTGCATAAACTTGAAATGGTATACCTACCTAGATTAACTCTTTCCATTATAGTCAAATCAAAACATCAGTAAACTGAGTTTAACCAGGAGGGTTTCATTGTGAATCAAGAACTCCACTATATCAGAGGCTAAGGTGACTGAGTGGAGGACAAATTTTCTTCCAAATGTACTTGCAAATTCAACAATCAAGGAAATAAAGTGTTTTTCCTAGAGTTGAACATAAATTTGACTCCAAGAACAAATGATTAAAATGTGTTACGATAGCTTACATTTTTATGTTTTAATAAATTACTTCTCATAACCTATATTAACAGGAAATCTTGGAGAGTAGAATATGTGAGGCACAATGAATTCAAAGTGGAATAATTGTTTAAATTTCTAAGGGAGGAGCATGCTGGTGGAGTAGCTGACTAGTCTGCTGCCCTCAGCTGAGAGCATAGGCTACTTGTCCCAAGAACCCAAATTCAAAGCCTTGAGCCAGGATGAAAACCAAGGTGTACAATTAAATAAAGTACTTCTTCCTATATCTTCCTGCCTGCCTGTCTCTGCTTGCCTTCATTCCTGCCTTTTCTTTTCCATTGAAACAAACAAAAAATGTTGTAAGGGAGATCATTATTAAGTTTCAGTGGAATAAGTGGTTTTGTAGGTTTATTTTTGGTAAATAACCAGAATGGGATGAAAGGATTTTATGGAATTCTCAATTATCAGGTTTTTAAGAATTTCTATTCTCAATTTTTGAGAAATCCTCATACTAATTTCCACAAAGATTGCAGCAATGTAAAAGGGTTCCCTTTTCTCTGCGGCCTCACCAACATGTGTTTCCAGACATTTATATTCAGATAATAGTCAATCTGACAGGTGTAATGTGATACATCATTGCATTTCCCTAATAACAAGTGGGGGAGAATATCTTTTCATATGCTTGTTGACCATCTGTATGTTTCTTTAGAGAAATATCTGTCTAATTCTTCTGCCCAGTTTTTTGTTGGGTTGTTTGCTTTTTTGTTGTTGAGTTTGAGTTCTTTATATATGTTGGGTATTAAGCCTTTGTCAGATGTGCGATGTGCAAATATCTTCCTCAGTCAGTAGTTTGCCTCTGTTTTGGTGATAGGTTTTTTCATTGTGCAGAAAATTTTTAGTTTAATGTAGTCTCATTTGCTTATTTTTGGTTTTGTTTCTCCTGATTCTGGAGTAAAGTCCCCAAAGACCTTTCTAAGGCTAATGTCATGGAATGACTTGCCTGTTATTTTTTAAGTATTTTATGGCTTCTAAACTTTTATCCAATTCCCTAATACATTTTGGATTAATTTTGTGTAAAAGTGATTTAGAATCAAATCATACTTTTGCATGTGGCTGTCCAATTTTTCCACATCACTTACTGAAAAGACTTTCTTTTCTCTATTATATGCTCTTGGCTCCTTCGATGTAAATTAACTGACCATGTACATGACTAGCGAATATACTGTCATCTGTTTGTTTCTTCTATTTCCCTTAATAAATTCTTATAGATTTCCATTGTACAGGTCTTTCACCTTCTTTGTTCAGTGTATTCCAAGGGATTTAATAATATTTCTTTCTATTGTAAATGGTATACTTTTATTGATTTCATTCTCTTTTATAGTATTTTTGCATATAAAAACAACAGGTATTTTTATATTAATTTTGTAGCCTGACACTTTATTGTACTCATTAATCAATTCTAATAGTTTTTGATGGAATTTTTAGGGATATATATATATATATTTATGTCATCTGCAAATAGTGATAGTTTTACTTCACTTTTCCAATTTGGATTCTTTTTATTTCTTCTTCTTGCCTAATTGCTCTGGCTAGACCGCCAGTACAATGTGGAATAATAGTAGGAGAGTGAACAGACTTGTCTTGTTTCTGAACTTAGAAGAAATTTTCAATTTCTCACCATTGAGTATGATATTGGGCTGTGGATTTGTCATATGAGACCTTTATTATTTTGAGATATGTGTCTTCTATCCAAATTTTCTGCAGTTTTTGTGATAAAGGGGTGCTGAACCTTATCAAAAGTATTCTCTGCATTTAATGATTTCATCTTATGATTATTTTTCCTGTTTGTTTATGTGGTGAACTATATGAATAAATTTACATATTTTGAACTATCCTTGCATCCTCAGAACAATTCTTAATTGTTATGATGGATGATACTTCTGATGAATTCAGTTTGCTAATATTTTGTTGAGGATATTTGCATCTATTAGTCTGTAATTTTCTTTCTTGGTGATGTACTTGTCTGCTCTTGGTATCAGTGTGATACAGACCTCATAAAAAATACTTGGAAAAGCTCCATTCTCTTCGATATTTTGGAAAAGTTTGAAAAGAATAGGTATTGATTCTTCTCTGAAGATTTGGTAAAATTTACTAGTAAATCCATATGTTCCTAGGCTTTTCTTTTGGGGAGAGTTTCGCACACTTTTTGTATGTCCTTACTTATGGTAGTTCTGTTCAGATTTTCCATTTTTTCTTGATTCAGTCTTGGTAGGCTGTATGTTTATAAAATTCTATTCATGTCCTTGAGGTCCAATTTATTGGGATGTAACTGTTCATAGCAGTCTCTTGTGTTTGCTTTTTTTCTGATTTATCTGTTATAAGATCTTTTCCATCCATGATTTTAGTTATTTGCATTTTCTCTAATTTTTTTCTTTTAGAAACTAGATTTTGTCAAATTTGTTTATCTTTTTGAAGAACCAGCTCTTTTGGTTTCATTGATCTTCTGAATTGTCTTTTTGGTTTCTACTTAATTTATTTCTGCCCAAATTTTTATTATTGTACTGATTTATTGTTTTAATTGTTTTTTCTTTTTCTAGTTGGTTTAGATGTATAATTAGATTGTTTATTTGGAGTTTTCCTGTTTCTTGAGGTAGACCTGTATTGAAATAAATTTTCCTCTTAGTACTTTTGTTTGCTGCTTTCTGTAAGTTCGTGTTTTCTTTCTGATGTGCTTCCGTACGCTTTCTGAATTCTCCTTTGACTTCTTCTTTTACCTGAGTCATTCAGATATATGTTGTTTAACTGCCATATATATCTGCCTATAAATGTTGTATTTTTAAGGTGTACATCCAGTAGAGGAATAACTGAATCACATGTAATATCCATTCTCTGTTCTTTGAGGAGTCTGCCTACTGCTTTCCAAAATGGTTGTGCCACTTTACACTCCCAGCAACAGTGAATGAGAGCTTCATATTTTTACCTCCTCTCTGGTACTTCTTTACTTTTCTTGGATTATAGCCATTATCACAGATGTGAGGTGATATTTCACTATTGCTTTGATTTGTGTTTCCCTAATAACAAGAGAAGTAGAACATTTTTCCATGCACCTATTGGCAGTTCGTATGTCACCCATGGGGTATTTTCTAGTAAGGTCGTTGATTCATTTTTAATTGAATTGTTCATTTTTTGTTGCACAATTTTATGAGTTCTTTGTATATTTTTGACTATTAACTCCTTGTCAGAGTTGTGATGGGCAAATATGTTCCTCTATTCAGTTGAATGCCTTCATTTTGCTGTAAGTTTCTTTTGCTGTGCAGAAACTTTCTAATTTGCTATAATCCGATTTATTTTTGATTTTATTTCCCTTGCTTTTAGAGTTGAGCTCCCAACAATATCTCATAGGTCTATGTCCAGTGCTGTTTTACTTATGTTTCATTCTATGTATTTTATGGTTTATGGCCTTACATCTAACTTTTTAATCCATTTTGAGTTAATTTTTGTGTGTGGTGTTAGGTTGTGGTCTAGTTTCAAACTTTAGCATATGGTTGTCCAGTTCTCCCATTTATTGAAGATATTAAACTTGCTCCATTGCAAGTTTTTGAATTCTTTGTTGAAAATTAAATGTCCATGTATGCGTGGGTTTGTTTCTGGACTTTCAACTCTGTTCTATAAATACGTATTTCTATTTTTATTCTAGTACCATGTTGTTTTGTTTATAATTGCTTTGTAGTTGAGTTTGAAGTCAGCGGGCAGGTCTCCTCCATTTGTTTTTTTTCCTGAGGATTGTTTTTGCTGTTGTGGGTTGTTTGCAGTCCCAAATTTCATGATTTTTTTTGCTGTTCTATATCTTCAAATTATGTCTTTGAAATTTTGATGGTTATAGCAATGAATCTTTATATTGTCTTGGGCAGTATGGCTATTTTGATTATATTAATTCTTCTACTTTAATGCCATCAAGGCCCAAATATATGCAAAATATGATTTCAATTTTTGAAAATTTATTGACTTGTTTTGTGTTTCAACATGTGGTCTATCCTTGAGAATGTTTGATGGGCATTTTAAAAGACTGTAGTCTCTCATTTTAGGGTGAAGTACTCTGTCTATGCATATCTATTAAGTCCATCTCTTCTATTTTTTTGTTTATAGACCTTGGATGATCTGTCTTTTACTGAAATTGGAGAATCAAAGTCCCCTACTATTATTGTGGTGTTGTCACTATCTCTATTTGTATCTATCAATATTTTCTTGATATATTTGGGTGCTACTTTATTGGGTGCATATATATTAATAAATGTTGTGTCTGTTGTACCAATCCTTTCATTGTTCTATAATGACCATATTTATCTTTTGTTACCCTCTTTATTTGAAAGACTATTTTATCTGAGATGAGTATGGCAGTTACTGCTTTTTAGATTCAATGTTGGCTTGGAGTATCATTCTCCATTCAGTCACTTTAAGTGTGTGCTTCTCTGCTGATCTTAGGTGAGTTTTTCTCAAACATCATACAGTTGGCCTTTAGTTTTTAATCCATTTAGCCACTCTGTGCTTTTTAATTTATGTGTTCAGTTCATTCACATTTAAAATGATTATTGATATTTGAGAACTTCCTACTGCCATTTTGATTTTTTTCTGGTTTTGTTTATTTATATGTTATCTTATTTAGATTTTTGTAAAATTTCTTCACTTTGGTTTAGGTAGGAGAACTTCTTTTAACATTTCTTGTAGAGGAGGTTTTGTGGTAGCAAAATTTTGCAGCTTTTGTTTACTGGAAAAAACCTTTATTTCTCCCTCAAATTTGAGAGAGTTTTATCAAATATATTATTCTTAGCTGGCATTTTTTATCTTGTAGTATTTGGAAGATATCATTCCATTCTCGTCTAGCCTGTAGAGTTTCTGCTGATAAGTCTGAAGTTAGAATGATAGGAAAAACTTTTTATGTGACCTCTTTTTTTAATCCCCTGGCCATTTTTGAATTATCAGTTTTTTGTCTTTGACTTTTGATAGTTTCATAACTGTATGTCTCAGGGTAGGGGTTTTTGCTTTTATAAAACTATGTTCTATAGGCTTCATTGACTTATATATTCATTTCTTTCTCTAGGATTGGGAAGGTTTCAGCAATTATTTGTTTGAATATGCTTTCTATACCCTTATGCTTTTCACCTGGGATATCCAATATTCTTATGGTGTCTTTCCTAATGCTGTCAGATAGAACTCTCTGAATGTTTCTTCATATTTTTCAAATTTCTCTGTCTTCTTTCACCTGACTCTTTTCTGCATTACTATCTTCTGTACTACTAATCTTTTCTTCATTTGGTTTATTCTCTTCTTACAGTTTTCTATATTATTCTTGACTGCTTTAATTACTTCCTTTATGTCCTGTTATCTCTATTATTTTTATTGTAGAACTTCAATTTCTACCTTCTGCGACTTGATTATATTTTTGAGGCTCATTTTGGCTCATTTTTTTCTGAATTTTCTTTGTGATTACAGCTTTGAATTCTTTATCTGTTAACAAGAATCATTCCTCCGTGTCATTGAAATTGATTTCTGGTGAGCTGTCATTTTGTCGTGTTTCCATATCTTGAGGTTTTGAAGGGTGTTATTTTTTTCCCCTCATGGCATGGGTTCTTGTTGCTTAGCTGCTAGTTTTTTGTCTTTCTACCAGGTGGCACTTTAGTTTTATTTTATATTTTTGATCTTAATAGGCTCCTGTAATATGTTTTTTGCTGTGTCAGAGTCAAGATGGCTACTGGGGGGGATACAGTTTTTCCAGTACTCTGGCGGTGGACATGAGATACGGGAGCACGGCAGCTTTTGCAGCCTGGTTTGGATTAGGGGACTTGTTTCTGCTAATAACACTCAACTATCTGGGGCTGGGACCTGCTCTTGAGCTTGCTGTCCTCGCCATGCTACCAGAAATGAGACCTTCTCTTCACAGATTGCACAACCATAGTACTCCACTGCGGGAGCCTGAGTCCAAAGGTTTGGGTTGGGAGGAATGGGTGCCTCTATGCTTCTGGTTTTGCTGTCCCTGGACTTCTCCTTTTGGGCTTTATTCAAGTCAAGAGTTCATGTAGGCAGTAAACTTATTCCTCCCTTCTTTGCTCAGTTCAATGAAGGCTTGTCACTCCCAGCTATGTCCATATTTGCACTGGTGGAAACTAATGCCATTTCTGTAAGTACCCATGGCTGAGAACAAAGGAGACCATGGCGACTATTATAGCCTCCAGACAAAACCCCCAAGCTTTTCTCACTTACCTTCAAAGCCCATTGCTCTGCTCCAAGCTCTTTTGATACCTGAGAGCCCTTGGCAGCTGCTGAAGCTTCAGAAACTCCTCCACATGTGCAAACTCCAGAAAACTCTTGAAATTTCCCCCAGAGTGTTTTAGGAACCAATTTCAGTTAATGTCATCTTCACAATCTAGTACATATGTATTAATAACAGTTATGTCTTCCTGATGAATTGATCCCTTAATAATATCCATCCCTGTCTTTTGTTAACTTTTTTCACTTGAAAGTTTATTTTATCTGATATAAGTAAGCGTTTGTTGCTTCTTGTTTTTTTGTTTGTTTGTTTGTTATCATTTGACTGTAGGATTGTCTTCCAACCATTGACTTTGAACCTATATTTAGCTTTCGAATGTAGATGAGTCTCCTGAATGCAGCAGAAAGTTGAGTTATATATATATATATATATATATATATAATTATAATTATGTATGTAAATATATATATATATATATATATATATATATACACACACACACATGTGTCCACTCCACGCTTTTTGATTGGTGAATTCAATTTCATTTAGGATGATTTTGGAGGGGTTCAGTGGTGAAACAGGGAAGAAAGAATTCTTAGACAGTGTGATATAGTAAGTGTGGACAAGCAGAGAGAGAACCGTTGCTGCACTGCTGGGCTGAGAGATGACCAGGTATATAATAATCTATCACTTGTGAGTGGATCACCTTTCCAGTGTCTGGGAACAGGAGTCATATAGCCACAAGGAAGATCAGATGAGGAGAGACATGCCAGGGAATTCTTCATGTCTTATCAATTTCTCTCCAGTGTCCTGATGGTCCAGAAAGGGACAGGAATGTATGTTTCTTTGTTGGATTGGTGAAAACATTAGGTTGATGAGGGACAAGTAAGCAGACAGTTCATAAATCTCTCCAGAGGGTTAATGAGGTGGACATTGGCCTCTAGCACCCAGGAGCTCGTGTGTGGGTGTGACTCAGAGCATTCCAAGAACTTCTGTTGTCTTGGTCTAAAAAGTGAACAGCCACAAGGCCCATTCAAAAGCAAGTTAGAGTCAACAGACGTGATGGCCCCATCCTGTTTCAGCAGACGTGGAGACCCATATTCTGTTTTAAGAGAGACCCTCTGCCAACTCTGAAAGCAATGCCAGTCATACATTTATCCGCATCCTGTGCCCGCATTTTCTCTGCTGAAACTTCCCATTCCCATCATTGAAACTCCCCCTCGCTATTCTCATCCCCTTCTTTTTCTCAAAGAAAAACAACTCTCCAATGGTTGCCACTTATCCTATAAAAAGTGTAGCAAAACCTAAGCCTAGTGGAGCGCTCACTCACTCGGCAGTGAGCTTTCCCAGCCTGAATCGGGCTTAATAAAGTCATACTTCAGAACTATCAACTCCCTTGTCTCCGTCTCTTTCTCTTTCACCATGGGTCTCTCAGAAAGGAAACCTAGAAATTGTTTCATTCAGGCCCTTTATTTTCCCTCTACATATCCATTTGCATTTAGGGTGATTCTTGTTACATTACTTTTTATTGTCATTTGGTTTATTGTTTTCTGGGTGTTGTTGTAAACAGTACCTTTGTTCTTCTCTTTCTCTTCAGAGATAGTTTGAAATCATTTATGCTGTTTGGTTTCCCCTGTTATTTTCTTCTTTATTGTTTTCCTCAGTTGTGTTTTGAGGTTACCCTGGGGTTTACATAATGTTTCTATATTTATAACCTATTGTTACTGGAAAACAAGTTAATCTTTGAGCTCATTCTAACAGTCAACATTTTTGCTCATTTCCCAAATTTGATATTTTCATGTTTTGCTGCTTCTAGTTGGAGTTTTTTCGCTTTGTATAATTTCCTTTAGTATTTCTTGTAAGGCTGAATTTTTGGTGATGAATTTACTTTAATTTTGCTTGTCTATAAAATGCTATCATTTTTTCAATTATAAGTGATAATCTAGAAGGGTAGATTTGAGTATTGCATGCCATTCTCTGCTGTAAAGATTCAGTTGATAAATCTGCTGACAGTGCTCCTTTGTATAACTTGTTTGTCTCTAGTTACTTTAAGATTCTCTCTTTACCTTGTATTTTTGACATTTTAATGATGATATTTCTTAGTATAGATGTGTTAGAGTTTCTTTTGTTTGGAACTCTGAATTTCCTGAGTCTGGAGGTCTGTTTTCTTCCTTAGGTTAGGGACATTTTCTGCTATTATTTCTTCATATAGGGTTTCTATCCCCTTCTCTCTCTCTTCTCCTTCTGGGACACCATTAATGAGAATGTTTTTCTACTTGATATTATCCAGTAGGTCTGCATGCTATCTTCATCTTTCTTTGTTAGTCTGCTTGAGTTAATACTATTTCCCTCTTTTCTAACTTACTGATTCTATTGGAGGTTTCTTCTTGTCTCCTGTTGAGCCTCTCTTTTCTGTTCTTTAGCTCAGCTGTTGTGTTCTTAATCCCAAGAATTCTGTTTGAAATTGTCTCATATTTTTTCTAACAGTTTTGTAATTCTCCTTTTGTTTCTCTACTGTTTTCCTGATTTAGCTGACTGTCATTAAAATTGTTGCTTTCATAAGGTAATTTAATTGAGGCTGTTGCATTCAGATTTCCCCCCTGGGGTTTTGCTTTTTTCTAATATTTCATAAATACATGACATATATCACTATATATCATATATATAAATATATGATATATATATATGTCACTGTCTCTATGTCTCACTGAACTTCTTTAAATGTGAGATCTCAGCACTTGTCAAATTTGTTGCAGCTCTGGAGTGAACCCTGTGTTGAGGACTGAGAGTCCAGTCTACAGTATTAGAATTGATGTAGAAAATGCAGAGGTTTTCCACAGAATAATAGGCATGAACAGCAAAGCCCATGGAAAGATACCTATGAGCTCTGGATCCAGTCTGCAAGCAGGCTATCATTCCATCACAGCTTACTGAAGAGAGAAAGAGAGAGCTGGTAATTGTTTTTAGGGAGTACAGTCTCTTGTGAAACTCTCTCAGTCCTCCAGAGGAATTGAAGTTCCAACAGGGGACAATAAATAAGCCTTTAGGTCTAGAGATGTAACTTCAGGAGGTACAAAAGCATACATGTAGCTGTTTAACTGTAGCCATAGACTAGTAGAAGCTGCCATTTTTGTGGAGCCCTTCAAATTATCTTCAATGTGAGAGGGATAGAATAGAATTCTCCTTGTAAGGAAATATCAACTATCTGTGCAGATGCTGCCATCTGGGCTGTCTGTCCCTGACTGTCCATGGAAAAGCAGTGGTTAGTGCCAACAGTTCCACACTAGTGTGCTAATGGTGGTGGAGGCTTCCCTTTGGGGGTTTTCCCATAATGGCAACCTCCAGTACCAGCATCATGAGGATGCGGCACCTATGTTCACAGGGTTGTTAGTCATCTTTCCTCCTCCATGGTAAGACCCCCCAGCTTGATGACTGAAAGCCAGTTCTCAGATGCATAAGCACTTGCTATGGTAGAAAGCCCTGTAACTTGAGGAGAGTGTTGGTTTCTCTGGTCTTTCCCCTCAGCCTTGAATCTCCAAACAGGATGATGTGCTGCTGAGACAGATCAGCTTCTCCTATCTTTTATAGATGCATGTGTCGCCTCTCTCTATGGAGATTTTGGTCCTGTTTATTTTGAAAGATTATAGTTGCCATTCAAGTGTTTTTCTGGTTGTGCTGTGGGGAAGGGATGAGTTAAAATCTTAATATTCCTCCATCTTGGAACCCTCCGAACACATTCCTCTTTGACAAAGCCTTTTGCAGAGTAGTCAAGGAGAGACTCACTATTGGCCAATAGAATATAATGAAAAACTGGTCTGCAGGGACATGATGCACTTGAGAACTGTTTTAAGGATTAATTCAACTATAATAGCCAAATGAGCATTTTATATCTGTTTTATATTTATGTTTATAATAATTTCATAGACTACTTGCTTAATTCAACTAGATTTTGGAATTGCTTTCTTGCTTAAATGATTCAATGAATTGACTCAATTTATCACAAACCTATTTAAGTCTATTTTCTTGTCCCCTGAATTGACTAGATGATTTGTCTTCATGCAAATCTCAATCCCAAAATATTTCTGCTGAGTTAGCATCACCACTTCCTGCAGCTTGCCATGAAGTTAATTTCAGCAGAGGTTTGAAATTAGGCAAGATAATGAAATGGGCTAATAATCTAGTCCAAACCCTAATTTATAGTTTTCTTTAAAATTTAAATTGACTCTGACTTTAGCCCGAGACCAGAAAAACACTACATATTTAGACTTATCATTAAATCAACCAAAATAATGTAGTTAAATCACAACTATATTTGTCCTTGGAATCATTCATTTTCTTTACTTATCCTTACTGTTCCTTCCTTCACACATTCATATTTTATGGTCTCCCTGATTATGTGTTGTCTACTTTAGAGTAACCTCTCTAGGCCACTTTGTTCTCACAGTGAATCTGCCCTAGACCTTACCTTTTCCTCTCACCTCTCACTAAAATTTGTCAGAGAAAATTGTCTCAAAGCATTAAGTATTTTCCTTTTCAACTGTCACAGAAAGTTTTCAAGAAGCAGATGCTGAAATAGAGTTTAGGGTGCAAGATTTCAAATTAGCACTTAAGAGAAGAAGGGAAAGGAAATCTGATTATATAGATAAAACAGCTTAATTGAAATGAAAGCAGACAAACCCTTGGCCAACCCAGTTAGAAGCTCTCAAACAAACATTGCCCCAGTGAGCTGTGTTACCCTGAGCATACATAATCAGGCCTTTAATGCCCTGTTTCCTTCAGTCATTCCATGTAGCCTCTCCAGGAGTTGCACAGTTGCTTCAAAAACTGTCAGCTGGAGACAGTGTGTTGACTGCTTTCTCTACAACTGAGCAGAAGTCTTTTTTTGAATAGAAATCTAAAAAGACTATTTCTGTGTTACCATTGTTATCATACGATCAAGTAATTCAGACTGAAATCCTGAGTGCTAATGACTTAATTCAAAGCTTTCTCAAATGTATTCCTTTGAATAGATGTTGAGAGGTATTCTGAAGAAAAAAATACTTTGAGCTAAAGTAATTCTATAAATCTCTATCACATAAAGTTAAAGAAGTTCCTTTGCTGACGGATTTATCAATTTTATTAATATTAATGCATTATCTGCTGCACAATGAGATAATAAGGGGAAAGTTATAGAGCAATGTTTTCCAAATATATCTATATATAGAAGCTTTAATTTTCTCTAACAATTCATTTAATATCTGTCAGAACACTAATGACCTACACAGCACAGTTTAGGAAATTGTCTTATTATAGAACACATATCGAAAGATATACATAAAATTTGCATTTCTCAGGAGATTTCTGAAATAGGAAGTCTTAACACAAAAAATTGATTCAAATCCTATGAATGTAAGCACCATGAAGACAAGTGCTGAAAGTGATTTTTAAGGAAATAATCTCTTTGAAACCTTCATTGAATGATATTGTCTATTATGTTTATAGCAAAACAAACAAAGATGGAATGGGATTCTTGCTCAAGGAAAATGGAACAATGTTCACACATCAGGAAAACCTAATCAATGTCCACTGTTCTTTTGTCTTTTCCTTTATGGAGATTGGCCAACTAACTGAAAAGCCTAGACTAAAGTCTGCAAATAGGAAAATGGAAAATCATGGCAGGAAAAGATATACTAAAACAATAAATTATTTCTATGAAAATTAAATTGCTGATATATCAAGACATTTAAGGTAGGACAAATTTTTTTAAAAGAAAAAGAGTTGACTTCAGAAACCACGACTGAATTCCTAAGAGAAAATTCTGTAATGTCGTGTTAAATACCTGGTTTATAAATATTTGGTAACTTTTGAAACAAAATTTCATCACAAGTTAATCTTGCCAAATATTCTGATTTTATTTTTAAATGATGCAATTTGCTAATTAACATGGTATTGTGGGCATTGCTAAATATTTACTAAACACAAGTTACATTAGGTAGTTTATGATCTTTGGCAGAATATAAGATACAATATTGGCTAATGTTAATATTCTATGTGCTTCTCTCTTATTGAGTTTTCTTAAAAATATTGATTGACTTTTTTATACTTAATTTGAGGAGATATTATATTGACATGCAACTGAACTCTCTTTGATTGCATTTTTATGAAATGTATCAAAGCCAGTTTAACATTTCTCCTAGTAATTTAAATAAAAACATCGAATGCTTGCTTATCAAATTATTATGCAGTACAAAATCAGATTATTGATTTTATATCCTGGAATTCAAAATTCAGATTAGAAATAAGTACTACAGCTGAAAGTATAACCTCAAATTGTGATCTATTTAGCAGGAACATATAATAATCTTTATATTTGTTCAATAAATCCCTTGTTCAGGTGTATGCAGGATAGGTTCAGAATTTGATAAAATTCATAGAAAAGAGATTTGAACGTTTTAGTAGATTAAAAATAATAGAAAATAATAGAATTGTTCTCATCAGAGATTACTTTGCCATGGAGATCTCACATCTGTTGGGCTATGTTTAGAATCAGCTGTGATTTCCTTTTTTTTTGTTTGTTTTTTATAGAGGAAAGAATAAAGGGAGAGAAGGAATAATTCTTTTTATGAAGAAGGAAGACAAACAAGAAGGCAGGAAGGGAGAGGCTGAAAAACATTTTCTTTATTTATTCGTTTTGATTGTTCCTTCTCTTTGTCCCTCATCCCCAGTCATGAACCCAGGTCCTTGGGCTTTATGGACTACACCACAGATTCTGACTAACTACCTGAACCACATCAGAAGAAACATTTTTTTAAGAAAAAGAGAGAAGAAAGGAACATATTTGGTAATTTTTTTTCACCCCAGCTCTGAGTTGCAAACCCAGGTTCTTGAGCTTTGTATGGTCCACATGCCAGTTTTGCAGCTTCCTGAGCCACAAGGGTGAAACCTCAGCAGTGGTATTTTAATAAGGATTTGACTAACTACAAATCTTTGATGGAAAGAAACCAGGATGTAATTATACTATACAAAATGTTTCAATGAAATATTGATTTTAGCTCGGAGAAGATCAAACTGAAAGATCAAGGCAGGCATTAAATATACTGTCATAAGTAAAAGGGAATACACTCATGATGTGATATTCCAGAGAAGATTTTTAAAAGTGCTTGTTTGTACATTTGCATGTTAATTTCCTAGTACATGTAACAGATTTTTTTTAACAGTGATGACTTAAAACAACAAAAATGTATTCACTCACTATTCTGGAAGCTAGAATTCCAAAATCTAAGTGTCATCAGGACCACGCTCCTCCCAGAAAGCTCTAGTGAAGGATGTTGTGCCTCTTTCTAGCTTTCTGTGGTTGCCAGCAATCTTGAATCTTCTCTGGCCTGCAGGTGCATACTTCCCTCTGTCTTCATCATCACATGGTCTCTCCTCTGTGTATCTTCACGTGTTCTTCTTATAAAAGCATCAGTCATTGGATTTATGCCCAGTCTGAATTCAGGATTACCTCATTTTAACTAATTACATCTGCACAGACCCTGCTTCTAAATATGATCATATTCTGAGGTTTCAGTAGATATATTGTGGAGGCAATTACCCAAAATAGTATGCCCTTTCCCCTCCCTTCAAAAGTTTAATTCTGTCCCATGTGTTCCAGTTACATTCACTCTATCCCAGGAGCCCCATTAGTCTTAATTCACTTAATTAACTTTATACCCAAATTCTCATCTAGGAATCATCAAATCAAATATTCCAATTATCATAATCTAAATCAGATATTGATTAGACTCAATATTATTCATCCTGTAATAAAATTACTGTCCAAATGTGGACCTGTGAAACAAAAGTCATATTATCTGTTCTAAAATACATTAGAGCATATTTGCTCCACCTTGTATTCCACTGGGAAAGGAAGACAATGGAACTACATCCTTCCAGTGCCTGCTTCCATCATCATACTGATATTTACCCTTCTTTATTTTCATGAGATCTTCATATAAATATACTAGGCATTGGATTCATGGCCCACCTGAATCCTGTGTAACTTCATTTTAAGCAATCACATCTTCAAAAACTAGTTTTCAAATAAGATAACATCAGAGGTCCCACGTGGACATGAATTTCTGAATTTGACATGAGGGGAGACATAGAGCAGAATTATTTAAACCTTATATTATACCCTACCTTCTTCCATAAGTCTAGTGAAATAGATTTCGTACTCCACCTATTTAGTTGGGAATTCTATGATGTATAAACTGAGTAAGTTCCAAAATGTTCAATATGAAAAAATAAATCTTCAATTTTTGTTTCTTGGTAAGGAAATGAACTACAGAGAGCATGGAGGTTACTTGGAAACACTGTGGCAGTCAAACTACTGTATTTTCCATACCATGGTGTTCATACCCTGTACAGTCTCCTCCCCTTAAATATGGCTGTTGATTGTGACTTGCATTTAACCAACAGAATATGGTAGAGGTGAAGGGATTTTACAGATGTAATTAATATTCCATTTCAGTTAATTTGTATTGATCCTGAGTGTGTTTGACCAAATCAGATGTGTATTTAAAAAGAGAAATTGTGGTGTCCTAGCAGATAAGGCCACCAGAAACAGTCCACAAAAATCCCAAGGACCCAGGTGGGCGGGGTAAGGCGGGGAGGGCAATCAAGATGAACAACTAAGTAAAATAAATGTGTTTAAAAATAAAAAAAGAGGAACTGGGTCCTCAGTGATGGTAGGTGGAGATTATTTTTGTTGACCTGATGAAGGAAGCACTTTTGTTGAGAAATCCTACAGGAAAAGAATTGAAGGTAACATTTAAGATGTTAGAACATGCTCCAGAAAAAAATCAGGAAATCCCACTGCTTACTGAAAAGGAGGAGGTGATGTGAAGACAGGGCCATAGAATGCAGTCATGTGAACATAAGTCAACCAAATCAGACTTTCCACAGTCACCAGAAACTAGAAGTATACTTGAATATTTATTGGGAGTGTGATCCTTTCAACACCTTGATATCAGATCTCTAGCCTCCGGAACTACAGAGAATCAGTTTCTGTTGTTTTGAGTCACGCAGTGTGTGATAACTTGCAATAGCAACAGAAAACCAATACAAAATGGGTATTTCCAACAATCTAAATGAGCTCTGAAGTAGTTTCTTTCCTGGTTGAGTCTCCAGAAAAAACAGTGTAACACTTTGATAACAGCCGGTAAGACCCTGAACAGAAGATCCAATTAAGCTGTACCCAGACTTCTGATCTGTGGAATTTTAAGAAAATTAAGGTGTGTTGTTTTAAGCAGCTACATTTTTCAATGCAGTAATTAGAAACTAATATGATATGATTGATATTTTGTCATGAATCTTTGTTGATTTCAATTCAGTAGCAGTGAGGTACAGGAACCTCTTACCAGTTCTCATTGCTATGATTAGACACATTTAAACACACAATTTAAAATTAATTTTCTAATTCTATATATAAAAAAGACATATATATGTATATATGTATATATCTGCACAGTTCTAATGAAGTATAGAAAATAAATTGCTATGACTTTACTACATATTAGAGCAATTTTGGCTTCTTATACTTTGCTATTATAATGTGAGAAATGTTACAAAGTTTCTATAACTGACTTTCAATTTGTTTGAAATAAATCCTTATTTATGATATTTTTCTGTTACATATCAGGAATGTTGAGGGAAGTCCCCAAAATTTCTTCAGAATGACTAAAGGCTTATGAGTAAAGGACATTTATATGTTTTTAAAGTCAAAGTAGGGACAGGTGTGATGGTGAATAGTCAGGCAGGCAGGAAGAGAGAAGAGCAAGAAACATTTTATTTTTTATTTTACTTAGTTGTTCATCTTGGCTTTCCCCAGGCTTTGTCTTGAACCAGGGACCTTGGAATGTACATGGATTATGCCAAGTGAACTAAATCTCTAGGCCATCAGTGGACACATGTGCAGTATATTTTTTAAAGAGCTTATGTTAGTCACTAAACAAAGAGAGAAAGAATCATGATAGAGAGATAGGAGTAGATAAGTTTTACAACTGTGAGAGGCGGGTTCAAAGGAAATTTTTCCTCATTTTTTCTGAGGTTCTTCACAGGCTGGATAAATGAACTAATGAACAAATTAACATTAGTTTCAATTAGTGGGAGAAAATCTCAAATTTCGAAACGTACATATGGAGAATTTATACAGCAAAATCTGAGATACCTGGGACAACCCATATTTATATAATGAACTGAGGCATGGAAAGGGGACCTGGGGTCTCAGGGAAGAAAGGAGGGCTTCACCAAGTGGCAGGGAGTAATGACTCATCTTTACTTTAAAAAGTAAAGATAAATTTCCTTCCTACATTCTTCTAGAAAATAGACACAAAAGATCATTTCTGAATTAGAAGGGTGGAGGCCCAAGGAGTGGTAAATGGCTTCTTTGGTTAAGGGAAGGGCTAAAGGACTAGGTTTGGCGCTTCTTCCTTTCCTGTGGGGTTGTTCTCCACTATCCTCTCTGTTCTTCCTGTCAAAGTGGTCCATCCACAAGAGACCAATTCTGAGAGATTCAGGGTGTTTTGTTTTGGCTCCGTCACAACCCACAACTCTCTCTCTCCCCCCACACCCCCCACCCCTCACTGTGTCTGTCTGTTGTCTCTCTCTCTGCCTATCTATATAAAGTATTGACAGTTTCCAGATTTGCAGATATGGTTATAATTTTGTTTTTCATCATTATTCTGTTGAAAAGTTGGTAAGATTTTACAAAATGTAATGACAAACAGCTAGACTATGACTTAAGGTCATTTACCTACAGAATTTTCTTGAAACTATAAATTTTTCTTAAGATTAGTAAAAGAAGGTTAACAGCAGTGTTAATGAAATCCACCTAGCGCAGTCGGTATTCATTGAAGGACCAGCAGGAAGAATAAATTGTTACTAGTATAATTTAATTACAGGAGTTTTGAGAATTGATAATGCCCAAAATAAAGAGGTGAAAAAATAAAATCTTCACAATCTTCTTTTATATGTATATTTAAAAATACTGTGATCTCAGATCTTTTTTAAACTCCAAGGTGACTTTCACTCTGTGTGCCAAACACATGCATTTTTGATATTTGAATCCCACCCTAGAGAAAGACATGGGGTAAGCTTAAGATCAGCAGTGATTTTGAAAGAGATGGCAGTTATTAACAGAAAAATATTCCTGACACAATGAATAGTAAGGATTTATTCCTTGAAGATACTGACTTCCTTTCATCAAGTAAGGATTATTTAATGTGGACAAATGATAAAGAAAACTTGGCCAGAGCACATCATCCTCATTCATTTATTATTCCTCCTTAGTTGTGTATGCACATGCAAATTTATTGGAAGTAATCATCTGAGACATAGAAAAGACTTTTATCTAAAATAGTTGAACAGTTCTAGAGAAGTAGCCCATGGATAGAAGGAGAAGAGAAATAGGAATGAGCTAAGAATTAACTTAAAATTAGCATATTTATATAAGAAAGCCTCCAAAATCCAAACAACTCATTTTGTTTATAGATTATCCGAATTAAACATGCCAATATTCTATTTTGCTTTGACATTAAGATATATTCCTTTTGTAGTCCTCTGATGATACTTAGCTTCCAGAAGAGTGTAAATGACAAGGCTTTAAAATATGTTTCACAAATATCCCTTTAACTAACAGAATACTTTAGAAAAAAGAAGACTAAAGATGCACATAAAATCTATCCTTTAATATTGAAAGATGAACATGACAAAAAAATGGAAATAAATTCACTGTAGTATAATTAGCAGAAAATATAAGCTCCCCAAATTCTGGGACCTTTACTATGTTTTTTATGTATGCACAGTATCTAAACAGTAATAGGGAAATGATAATAAATATTTGTTTAATGAATGAAGCCATAAAGTGACATTTTACTTTAATAAAATGATTTTTAAATACTTAGAATTATGCTGCCTACTACCAGAAGATTTAAGAATCAGAATGGCTGAAATGCCCTGGTGGAATAGTGGTTAGGTCAATGCTTCAGAAGGGAGTAGGCTGTGCCTGGAAGAAACAACCAATGTGAGCAACTAAATAAAAATAAATTAAATATGTCTTCTGCTTTCTTCTTGCCTGCCTGCTTACTCTCTTTCATTCCTACCTGTAAATTTCCTTAAAAAAAAAAAAAAGAATTAGCAGAATATTTGACTGACAATCATTAAATGTTACATGGATAGATTACAAAATTCTCTTGAAGATAATTTTAACAATTGCAAAAATCTGTATTTTTTAAAAAAATGCTGTTATTTTGATTTAGATGATTTGGCAGGTGTTATTGTCCATCCATGATGGGCATGGATCATGAGTACCTGTGACAACTCTGGGTAGGAAATGGTTAAGGGAAATACAGTCAGTGACTTGTGAGAAAGATGGCATTGAGGTTAAACTTTAGGTAGTAATAAACCAACATGAGGAAAAAAGAAAGAAGAAAGAGAGAGAGAGAGAGAGAGAGAGAGAGAGAGAGAGAGAGAGAGAGAGAGAGAGAGAGAGAGAGAGAATATTGTTTTCAAGAGGAAAGTCTACAGTTTTGATCCATATGGGTCTAAATTGAGTCCAGGACTTCTAATGTTTACTCTAACTCAGAGCTAGCTTAATTTCTCCCTGTTTCCTTACTCATATTATCAGGACAATAGAAGTAACTACCTGAGAATGTCGTTACATTCACTAAATGAGCTCATCTGTAAAGAGAATTTGAATCCCAGGTACAAAATCAGTATTCTATAAATATTAGTGTTCAATCTCAGCATTATAATATGCTTCTTCAATTTAAGAAAGCTATTGAAAATATTGTTATTTTTATTTCTCATGCTAAAATAATAGAACCTAAGTGGTTTCTGTGACCATCTTTGAAGAGTTTCTATACTCCTGATTTCAGTAAAGCCTGGTGTCCATGAATTAAGGAATAAATATCTCAAATTATTTATGCTATGGATTTTAAACCATTGTCTATTATGTTGCTCAATACATCAATAAGTTATTTTGTAGGCTTTAAGTAATAATGACATTATAGATACTACAAACCACATAGAATGGAACTTCTGATCAGTGTTAAACTTTAAATAAATAATTTTGAGTTCTTTCCCCTCACTGTACTTAGTTACTTCAGTCTCCTTTGTGTTTTATTTTATAGTGAAGGGTAAGTAATCCTTTTTGTGTTTTGAAACATTCAAGTAAATAAAAAATATCCCAAACATTTAAGGTTCTACAAAACTCACACTGACATTTTATAAGTACTTTTCATTAAAAATGCAAGTGTATTCTGTAGGCAATTTCACATATGAATGACTAATTTATACTCAAATTGCCATTTGATAAAGCTGTTTGATGTTTTAAAAACTGTGTTTTTATAGTTGCTTTTAAAAAATTTGTATTTTTGCTTATCAGAAATTGATCTGAAACCTTAAGCTTAATTTCATATCTGAGAGTCAAGTCTCAAAATTTGATATTTGTCTAGCAAACTTCCTTTCTTAGTGTCTACCTACTTAAAATATTTATACAATGTGATATCAGAACAGATCCCATAGAAAGCAAGATAGTAGTTCTCAACTTATCAAAAAAATATACTGTCAATAAATTATCTCTTATGAGGTTATGTTATTCCATTTTTTAACCATGACCGTTAGTCACAAACATGTTTCATATTATGTCACACACAAACACACATACATATACTTGCAACTAACTGAAAATATAACAAAACAATAACTAAGCATACATAGACAAGTGAGCCTTGACATTTTCATTTTTACTTTATTATATTCTATCTATTCTCTTCCACTCAATAAAATGCTTAACTGATACACAGTAAATTGGATTCATGACCTACTCCTGGGTTAAAATAGGCAGTAAAATATTAGACCAATACCAATTATTCAACTGTCATTGCTAAGCTGCAGCCAATTAGTTCATCCCATGATGCTAAGTCAGCTATTGTCCAGAAAGAGCAAAGTCTCATTTGAACAATGTTGAAAATAGTAAATATGTTTGTTGTTAGAGCTATTTGTAGCAGATTTCTGTCCTAGAGGCCAGATTCCCTTAGAGATCCACAGTCTTCATGGTATAAGTAAGAGCTGGCTGTCCCAGAGCCCCATCCAGTTTAGCTCTTATTCTGTATTTTTTTTTAACTTTAAAGACATGTCATAATTAATATCGGCTATAGAATGTTCTGAGATGATATGATAACATAACAAATTGTAGTTTCCAATAAGATTTACATAAATCTTATATTTTTCTTAGTTTAATGATTTGCTAATAATTTTAAGGATATAAACAATTACCAGGCACTGGTACAATAAGAAGGCTATAGCAGGATGCACTCTGGTGCCAAAAATACAGTATTTTACACAGAAAGAATGATTTTGGTCAGGCAGCATCTCCATTCATCCTTATATAATTACAGCTCTTCTGTGACATTTCCGTGGTAGCCACACCCCATAAATCTGTAGATTCTAGGTTTGCTTACTAAAAGCAATCTTATATAACTGAGATACATCCAGTTAAAAGCATTCCATAGACAAGGACTCTTCAGCAAATAAAACATTATGTTGTTTACCAGTGGAATTACATTAGCGTGTTTACAGGGAGATTTGACAGAGTCGACTTCCTTCTTGAGGAAGCTTCTCCCCATTTAAGAACATGTATAGATTGTAGATTAGTTTGTTATCCATTTACTTCCCAGATGCCCTTCATGAGCCTTGGAGATGAATATGAGGTTCTGCTCTGGTCTTCTCTAATCACATGTGAGTTCTAAGTGCAACACGAATACTCAGTAGAATACAAGTTAAATAGGAAAGCCTGCAGGAGGTAACTGGTTTCTTTCTTCTTAATAGATTTAATTTCATAAAGAGCACCTCCTTGTCAGGGATGTCTGACAAAGTGCTTTACAACAGAAACAGCAGGGGAAACTAAAATCTTCTTGTCTTTAGTGTGGATTGGAAAGTGTTCAATGCTACTGCGTATTTTGGTCAATTGGTGTGCTAGCCAGCTGTGAACCTGCCAGCCTCCAAGTCGCACAAACTGCCATGTCCCTTGTTGTGGTCAATGGCAATACGTCGTGTATAAGAAATAACGGCTGGGTAGTCTTATCTTAGTGTGTAGCTAGATACTTTGCTACAGATGTTTAAACATGTATTCCATGGCTAAAATCTAAAATGTATTCTATTTTTATTAACCTTTTTATTTTGCAGCAAACTTTTTATGTGATTATGACCCTAAAAAGTGTATGTTAAAAAATACAGAACTCTTATTTCAAAAGAAAATTGGTAATTAATATGTACGTTGTCTAAACTGTCATCATTTAACAGTTAACACACAGTAAAGTGGGAGGGAGGAGGCATACTGGCATTCCAGATTACGTGAAAACAAAATTTACCAAAGAGCATTAAATTTAACTGAAAAATTAATAATTCATGACTATTATTTCTAAAGGTGAGAATTTAAGTACAGCTGCAGAATTCATGTTTAGTAATACTTTCTTAAGTAGGATTTTCAATTAACTCAAATGATAATTTTTTAAATTAATTTTGTTGATTTACTTACATATGTATAAAATTATGAAGCAATTGCTATTAAAATGATTGCCTTATTAGCAGAAAATGAACATAAACATTTAGAAGATACAAATCTTTTATCAGTGTCATTAGATGCTTCAAATAGAAAATCAATTCCAAAAATTGCCAGTTTTTCATCAAATTAAATAATAAATTATTAAGAATTTAATGCTATTTCATTTTATTCTATACCATGTGCTTCTATAGTAATTAGAAGTTCAACATAGAAGATTAAATTTGTTTGCAATGATAAATTTTTGGTAAATTTAGCATTATGGCATACATAAAGATCACCTTAATAAATTTAATGCAAATAACTAATTATATTTTAAAAATCGGTCTACCAATTGAATAGAAATCGCATGCCAAAAATCATGTTTTATATATACTTGCAATAACTCAATTAAATTGACATTGAATACAAATTTTCAGAAAAATCATTAGGCTGTGATTTTTTTCTTTGTTATTTTTCATAAATTATAACATGTTTGTGCTCTTGAGAAGTTTTAAATAAGAGAACTAAACATGAATTGCTCAAATACTCAGCAAGACATGTCATACCTGACTATTTTGTTGCAGTTTAAGTTTTTTTTTATAAACGAAAATTTGAGACTTCATCCTAGAATGTCTAGAACAAAGAAGACTTGTTGAATGGCTACTCTTAATTTCTTTCTTTTATATATTTTCTCTATTCTTACTTTTTGGTCTTCTTTATCTACAGTTTTCAGAGTAATAATGAATTATTACAAGGAAAGACAAAAAATCCAAGAAAGAACTAAATTGTCTGTCAAATCCACTTTAAAAAGATACGTATGCAGTAGGTTACTAATATAGTATAAATTCCTCTTTAGACCTTATAAGAAATAACTTGTGAACACTTATGCATTATTTAGACAGAATGTTTAATTTTTTTCCTACTTTATTGAGGCATGACTAGTTTACAAAAAGCTATGCATATTTAACATCAAATACATCTTTAAGAAGTCTTGGTTTTTATTACCCATACGTATAAACTGAGATTCTGCAGTCTCTCTCATTTTAAATTGATTTTATTGAAGGAATGTCACATTATAACATTAAACAGGTATAAGGTGTCAGAAAAAAATAAATATTTGTCTATAATACAGTAAGTTCTCCATTTCAATTATTTTTTTCACTATATAATGAATCCTCTTTACTTCTTTTGCCCCACTCCCCTTATCTTCCTGAAACTTCTGATTTGCCTTTTTGGCTAAAAGCCTGATGTTTTATTTAGTTTTTACAGTCTATTTTTGTTTAATTTAGTTCATTCATTTGCTTGATGTCTCTATAAACAATTTATGAGTGACAATATACTGCCTTTCTCCTTCTGACTTATCTCACTAAGCCTCACTTCTAGGTCCACCCATGTTGCTGCAAATGGCAGGATTTCATCTTTTTAAAAATAACTGTGTAGTGTTACATTGTATATTTATACATACATATGTATATACATATACATATATATGCACAACAGTACAACATTCTCCTTCTCCACTCATCCATTGATGGACATTTAAGTTATTTCCAGATTTTAGCTATTGTAAATAACAGTGCAATGCATATATCTGCAAATAAGTCTTGCTGTGGTTTTAGGGTAAATACCCAGAAATGAGTAACTGAATCATGGGATTTCCATTCTCAATTTTTTGAGGACGCTGTACTGCTTTCTATAATGTTCGTACCATCTTATACCAGTAGCGTATGAGTCCCTTTTCTCCACATCCTCTTCAGCACTTGTTGCTTCCATTCTTTCCAATAATAGCCATTCTCACAGGTGTGAGGTGGTATCTCATTGTTGTTTTGATTTGTATTCCCTAATGATTAAGAGAGGTAGAACATCCTTACATGTACCTGTTGGCCATTCGTATGTCTTTAGAGAAGTGTCTATTAAGATCATCTGCCCATTTTTCAATTAGATTATTAGCTTTTTTGTTATTGAATTCAGTTCCATATGTATTTTATATTAACTCTTTATCAGATGCATGATTTGCAAATATATTCTTTGATTCAGTGAGATATCTTTTTGTTTTGATGAGAGTTTCAGTCTCTTGTGCCAATAACTGCTTTGTCTTGATTCCCATACCTTCTGCAGTCTGTAAGTTTTGTCCTAACTTCATAAGGCTGGTCTGGGAGTCATTTATTCTCACCATTTATTCTCATCTTCGGGCCTACATGTCTACATTTCAGTTTCATTCCTGAAGTTTTCTTCTCCCATTTCTATCAACTAATGAAAATAAAGTTTGTGAGTACTCTTTTTGCAATGTCATCAGATGGTAGCATTTTAACATTTATTTTATGGATAAATCAGTATTCATATAAATTACTTATAATTCTTTCACAATAAAATTAATTAGAAAAGTTAAAAATATGTGACACAAAAAAATAAACACCTCCACTCCCAATGCCTGGAACAGATAAGCATTCAGCAAATTATTCTTTTTGGTCATAAAACAATGTTTGACCAAATACAATCTCCCAAGCTCAAAGCTAAGACTTGGAGTGACACAAATATAGTAGGTAAAGAATTAACTCAAGAAAATGTACAGTGTGTCAGAACCCCTGCAAGAGCAAGCCTTAGACCAGGTATTAAATTTCAGGACAGTGAATTGTCTCTGGCGCCACCACCCAGTCATGGATTGCATGTGATCATCCAGATCGCTAAGGAAAACCATGGATGAGTCTGACATGTGAGATGTGTGTCATGTGTAATACATGACCAGGACGGACCCTCCACTAAGAAACAAAGGAATGACACAAGTTGAAGAAGACCACCAATAACTTCGAAGGACAATGTCACCTTGCTCAAACAGGAACTGAAACCTGGTCTGCCAACCCCCTCTCTCTATCCCCTTTCCTCACCATGTGATTTTTTCCTTAAAAACTCAGGCCAATGGCACAGTGGAAGGGGTCTGGACCTCCCTTGGTCGGCTGGATTACTCTATCCTGTAATTAAATCTCTGCTTGCTCACTAACCTAACTTGTGGATTCTTTGAGCAACCCGTACCCCACAAAGTGAAACTTGAGAATAATTCAATTGAACTTCATCTCCTTTCTTTTTCTTTTATTTCTGTCCTCATGTGGCCAGTTTGCTCTCAGAGTGTTGCCAGGTGTACAAGTACTATAGTACGTATCTTCTCTCTCTCAGAGTCAGTA
Organism: Solenodon paradoxus; assembly: GCA_004363575.1. Lineage (NCBI taxonomy): Eukaryota > Metazoa > Chordata > Mammalia > Eulipotyphla > Solenodontidae > Solenodon > Solenodon paradoxus. Next base: position 347,085 of record RJWH01000155.1, on the reverse strand, counting down.
AAATAGGAAATCCAGATATCTCTGTCTCTCTCTCTGTCTCTCTCTCGCCTCTTTTTGCCTTCTCTTTCTTTCTCAATTTTATTGAAGTAACATTGCATTACAACATTATATGGTTTCAGGTTTGCATCATTATAAATCAGCATCTGTATATACTATAGCAAGTTCCCCACTAATAGCTCAATTTGATGTCTCTCTCTAAAAGTGGAAACATTTGTTTCCCCACAGTGCCCAGGGAAATCTCTTAAAGTCCTAAAGTATCTAAGGCCATTCTTTTCCTTCAACAATTGCTGGCAAAATGTAAAAGACTTTTCACTGGTAGTTTAGACCAATAAGTCTCCATTAATCTGGTTCAGTTCCATAAGTCATGTTACTACTTACACAAAGAGAAGGAACTAAGAATCTATTCATCAGTATCATGATGGAAGATTCACTTGCATAACAGAGGGAGCACAAATAGGAATGCTAATGACCAAATGTTTCTTGACAAATAAAAGAATGTACTAAGACATATTTAAACAAGACAAGTCAGAAATCAATTTGGACAGAGAAGGGATGACAAGCAAGTGTTTGCCAGGCAGAGAAGCCAGGAAAAAGGACTTCAAGGATTATGGCAAGAATGGAAGCATGTAACTTTAAACTATGTTTGTGGTATTGAAAATTATCTGGTATATATTACATAGTAGCATGCTTGCAGGCACCATAACAATAGAATAAGAAAAGCAGAAAGTGTATAACTAGGCTAAATCATGAATAGCCAAAGTTTGACTTTATTCTGCAGAACCACTGAGGATTTTCAGAATAATAGTAAGTACATTCATATTTTGCACTCCTCTCTGTCTGTTATGTGGAAAAAATACTAGAGGTTATTTTCAAGACCAGGGATCCAGATAGGTATCAAGTGCAATAGAACAAGTAAGAGATGACAAAGTTCTGAATCAAGGTAACAGCAGTGAGATAAAGATTTTTATGAAACTTCAGATCTTAGAGCCCTATATGTGTGGGTAATAAGAAAAAAAAAGAGATCAAATGGAATCCCCAGTTGAAAAGTGACATCATTTAATAGTATGTTGGAATCTAGAGAAAGAAATAATTTTAGTCCATATTAATGCAAGTTAAATTTTGAGGCTACTGCACATTCGATGGAATGAACCAGACCGACTGTATCTAAGCATCTGAAAGTGAGAGGAGAGATCTGAGATGGTGATTTATATCTGCTCCATTGGTCTATAGGTTTTAGTTGAACATATTAAGCAAAGATGTTTTAATAATGCTAATATTTCATGGATATAGAAAAAACACAAAGAAATCTGAGAATAATTCCAAGAGATAAAAATAAAATTAATAAAAGTGAAAATGGATAACATTCACTTAGTATTGAATTTAGCTGGGTACTCTACTAATCAAGGACATTTGTTATCTATCCAAGCTTATCCATAGAAAAAGCATGAAATTAATTATTTTTGTCATTGTACAAATCAGAAAAATGTAGATTCAGAGAAAAATTAGACAAATTCTCCCAATGTTAAGCAAATAAGTTGAGTACACTATATTTTAAATGTGTCAAATATGTATTAACAGACTTAATCAGAGTGCTTTGATATTTTTACTGCATTCTACACAAAAAAGAGCATAAAACTAGTTTTGTTTTATTTAATTTACCTTGATCGAGATTCTTTTAGTATACAGGAAATGAAATGGATAAAATACCATCAGAAGATCAGAAAACCTAGATATTATAGTTCTTATGATATAAGCCCCTTTAAACTTATCTGAACAATATGTTTTACTTCTAGAGAAAAGTTGGACATTTCTTTCCATATCCCCTATTATTTTATCTTTAAGTAGAACTGTTTGCAATGTTCAGGGGAAATGAGTCTGGGAACGAGAGATTTGGGGTGTTTTCTATAAACTAGCTTATATTATCTTTGTTTTATTTAGTTTCTTTGGTTATTTTAAAAGTATTAACTAGCATATTTCACAAAACTTTTCCTTCTGTAAGATAACTAAAACATTTAGAGCTTACTGTTTCAAAGAATGCATGATGTGAAGGAAAAATGAAGCAAAAATTACTATGTTGACTTTCAAAAGACTATTCTGGAGCACATGGGGCAGAATTTTAGAATGGAGCCCAGGAAAAAGCATGTTTCTACTAAATCAATAGTAATATACCCATGTATATGGCATGAAATTGCACTGACAAGTCATGAATGTAAACATTATGTACAGTCAGCAATGCCTAAGATTCAGTCAGAGATCGTCGGCTAAGATAGTTTTAACCAATTAGGACATTTTATGATATTAAGAATCAGATCACCCACAACTTGGAATAAGTCCCCTGGAATGTTAGATGCCACTTGAGTGATATAAATTTTCAAGACACATGAAAATGTGACTTCAAAGTAAAAATTAGTGTAGGCATAGTAAGATAAATTTACAACTCTTCCATGGCTGAGCTTCAACTGAGTTTCATAACAGCTACTGCTTTTGACTTTCAGAATTAAAATTATATTAAAATTAAGAAGGCAATACTAAAACAGGAGAAATGAATCAATAATTTGACTGTTCCTCTCATTTATACCTTACACAGAAAAGACAAGCTGCATCTTCTCTGCAAACACATGGCCCAACCTGGCTCATCAGCCAGGCAGCCTATCAGGGACTTGTTACTATACTTTGTTTTTAAAAGGCAGTGTACAATTTTCTTGGTGGATAGTTAGTGCATCATCTTCAGGAAGCCAGTTAGGGGTAGGGAGCTAGAGAGACATTAGAAATTTCTGATGCTGAACATTGCTCATCACCTGAGAGAGGATTGACATTATATATTCAAATATAATATGTTTGATCCACCACCAGTTTGCATGTTTGAAGAATAAATAAAATACTGCTTTTTAAATTAAAAATTATCCTTAATGCCTTTACCAACAATATTTGTGCATATTATTGACATAAAAACACCTGTACAAGGTAGATTTCAATTTTTAAACTTTATTTATAAGTGCATATTGCCATAAACTTCTTAGTAGATATGTTTCTATGGTTAAATTTAATGTGTGTGAATATGCATGAATGTATATGTTCTTAATATAAAAAAGGAGACAATACAAATGTCAAGAATATGGAATTTCTATTCAGTATATAAGATGATTGATAATTTAGGAACATGTTTCAAAAAAAAGTAAAGGACATCAAGCTGAAATCTGTTAATTAAAATTTAATTTTCTGAAAATGTAGCACTCTAGAAATTAGTTCTAATTATAGTAATTTTAGTGACAGGAGTTAGGCAGTTTTTACCTTTTTTTTTTTTGCTAGAGACAAAGAATAATCATTGTATGATCATATTCTAATATCAAAATGTTCTCTAACCATATTCAACTGAGGATTTGGAATTGTCATCTTTAATTGAGCTTTTCTCTGTCTATTTTTCTCCTATAAATATAGTCTATGATGAAAAGCAGTAAAAAGAGAACTAAAAGTGATTTTTCAAAAAGTAGGAAAACATTCCAGAAAACAGGACCAACAATAACATAGTATTTTGGTTGAGGTGTCACCTGTACAGGGCTAATCAAATTTAATTAAATCATATTTGATTAATATATTTAAGACTTTGGACCAAGCACATAAAAAGATTAATGAATATTTTATTCACTTAAAAGTAATTTATAGGCTATATCCTAGTGGCTAGCAGGTTAGTTCACCAACAGGTGTAGTCCACAGACATCCCAAGGTTCCCAGTTTGAGACCAGGGCCTGTGGGGAGCAACCAAGATGACCAGCTAAATAAAATAAAGTGCTTCCATTTTCTCTCTAATTTTTCAGACTGCCTACTTGACTTTATTCCTGCTTGCACCCTTCTTTAATTAAAAAAAGTAATTTATAGATAGTGGTGACAAATGCACAAACTCTCAGAGCTCTATAGGAGCACAGTGAAATGTATCCTCTTTCAATAGGGAAAGGGCACTGGGATGAGAACATGAGAGTAATCTGTAAAGTGGGTAACATAGAGGGATAGTGATTTCAGGAAAGTATGAGGTGAGTACATTAAAGGATAGATTAAAACCCTCTAGGCAGTTGTGTCTCAGCAGTGGTATCCTCATAAACTGGTTACATTTGGCCCCAGTATCTGTGCACAGAAATAATGAAAACGTAGGATTTTCTTATTCCCACTCTTCCTATACAATCTGTAATCTATTAATGACTTAATGCAGTGTCTCCAGAATTTGTGTGTTAAATTCCTAATCCTCAATAACAGTATTTGGAGATGAGGTCTTTGGGGGCAATTAGAAGTAGATGAGGTCATGAGAACAACACTTCTGGCCTCCAGCACTGTGAGAGAGTACCATAGACCACCAGTCTATGGTATTTACTATATTTCCCCAAATACTAAGGCATCATTCAAGCACATATGGCTCTTTACCTAAATCTTTTCTCTCAGATTTCCAGATATCCTCAAAATTGCTGCATGCTTCAAAAGGGGACACTTCAAGCTTTCTCTCAACCTACAGCTTTCCTCTGACATTTGCATCAGGTTGGCTATATATCCTAGAAATCATTCAAATGGCTTCTCTGATGACAGGATAATACCTAATACCCTGCAGATATTTCTTAAAGATAAGAAATAATTTATGCAAAGACAAAAACCCAGTTGTGAGATCTTTCTGGGAGAAATCTGAGCAGTCCTATTTAGCAAAAATGTAATCAGTGAAGTCCAGGAGTTCTTTGTCAAGTTATAAGGAGATATTTTGAGATTAAATTGGTGGGTTGGGGGACTAGGTTTAGAGATTACTTTCCATAGTTCTTCCTCTTTGTCTAGTTTTCAAGAAATACTATTTTCATAGATTACATATGAATCTGTCTGCTGCAGTAGGCATTCTTCCCACTGACATATCTTAGGGGATTGATTGGTCAAATTCATTGACATTTTTGAATGATACTATGGGAAATGGAGATATACATGACTCTGCTGTGGAGATGTGGAGGTGTGGAGATATACTTGACTGTTGTAGAGGAGATGTCAAATAATGACTAGGTTGCACCTAGGTTTACAAATTAACAGTGTTCTGGAGAAGCACCTATATATTATAGGTGTGAGCCATCACAGTCCTAAGAGAAATTTAACATATGTTCCACTTAGCTTCCCAGTGAGTACAAGTGTGACATGTGGTCCACACCACCCTTCTATATCATGGTGACTATATTACTTGCTATTCATGTGCCTGTTCTCTTTTATTTGCAAAAGACATTATCCATACAGAATAATAAAGACAAAGAATGGAGGAAAGTCTCAGGTTATTCAAAAAGCAAATATTCATTTGAGATCAGATGAAATAATGACGCAATCATTCTTAGTGCCACACTCTGCTTCTTTTATCATAATTTCATTCCATCTATTTTCCCCATTTTTGCCTTGGGGAATTTTTTCTAGTCTGACAGGAGTGGGGATATGGTTTGAATATCTCATTTCTGTTCTTTCACTTTATTTCACTTCAAAAATAAAGACAGAAGTTTCTTGCATAAACAGTGTCTACGGGGAGGAGTGGAGTACTATCAGAGAAGAGTGAAGAAAAAATGTATTTCTTAGGCAAAAATGTGCACATTATTTGATCCCTCTAAACTCAACCTAGACTTAAGAACTAGAATAAAGAATCTTCTAGAAATATAAAATAATGTGCTACCAAGGCACTTTGGCATGGAAAACATGTTCAATTCAGAGTTCTACTGATACCAGATCATTTTTAATATTTTAGCTCATGGAGAGCACTTAAATTTTATTCTAAAAAGTTGGAATATTAGTGAAGTGTTTCAAGTGTTTCAATCGTTATTTATGATCTAGAAAGATCACTCTAGTTCCTGAGTTGAAGAGGGAATCTAGGGGGTAAGAATTGAAGGAGGATTTCTGTTAGACTAAGTATCTCAGTAGTGTAGGTACTAGATACCACTACTTGTCTTAGTTCTATAGAAGTGGATATGAAAGATGTGATCAGATTTGAGTTATATATTAATGGTAGATTGTAAATGGACTCCTCTGACAAAATGGATATGGATATGAGGAAGATATTGGAATGAATGGCAATTTGTAACTAGATACTTTTCCTGAAGAACAGAATGAAAATGAAAATATGAGTATTTCTAGAGAATAGAATTGAGTGTTGGAAATTAAGTGTTCTATTTTGGAAATGTCATATTGAGATGAACATCCAAATAAAGACTTTGAGAAAAAAGTTGATACTCATGCAGAAAATACAAAAATTAGGGACATAAGCATCTAGATACTGTTTGAAATGATAAAAGTAAAAGAGCTAGCCTAAGGAAAGGACATAAACACAGAAAACAGAAGAACCAAGGCAAAGTCCTGATACAAAAGTATCTTATGAAAGAGACAGTCAATAGAAAGAAAACCAGATGAGCCTAGAGATAAAACTACTTATTTCAAAAAATGTGGACTAGTCAAACTGTCAAAGTTGTAAAGATGACAAGAAAGGAAAAGAAATTGGCAATTCATTTTGGGAAGATGTTGGCCATTGGTGACATTTTTCAAAAGAGAGGTAGGCTAGCCTAATTTAAATAGGTTGGAAAGAAAGTGGGATGTGAAGTGTATAAAGACAATTCACTTAAGAAATTTCATTTAGAAGGAGAAGAGAAATGGAGAGGAACTGCAAAGAAATGAAATAGTAACACTTAGACAACAGAGTCAGTTATATCCCTATACTCTATAGTACCATTCAAGAATATCAATGACTTTGACCCATCCCATGTGATGTCACTGAAAAGACTACCTACCGCAGCAGACAAGCTCAAACATAATCTACTCAAATAGGATTTCTTGAAGGAAAAATATAAGGTCAAGAGAATTTTCAATATGTAAAAATTTTTAAAGATGGATAATGTTAGAGCAAGTGTTATGCTGATGAGAATGCTTGGTACACGGAAAAATTACTGAGTCAAAAGCAATTGGGTTATTCTTTTTGTTTCTAGATAGTAGACTAAAACTGAAGTTAATTCAGAATTTTTTTAAAAGCAAGAAAAAGACAAGAATGAAAGTTTTAGATATCCCTTAGTTAACTTCTATGATGTTTAACAATGGTCTTCATCACATTCTGGCTAAATCTTAATTCATATATATTTCATGACATCTGAAAAGAAAGGATGGAATCATATCTTTCCGTTTGATGGAAAATATATGATAGAAGTGGACACATCACTAAATATTGCTCAACTATTTTTTTTTAAATCAAATGTGGTAGAGTCTCCAAGCTAATAAAAATTACAACTACTTCTGAAAGGTAAGGTGAATTTAATGTCTCTTGTCTTAAAAGAAAAGTAGCTTATGAAAGTATTTGAAAATCTCAGAAAATGAAGTCACAAAATTGAATAGTGGAATATAAAACTCTTGCTATAAACTAAGGAAAGATTAAGTCTTGAGAAGTTAGAAAAACTATCTTTAGTTTGTAGGTTATTAATGTGTGGAATAAACTACTGAAGAAAGCAATAAAATCCTTGAGTATGAACACACTGAAAATGAGTTAAGCATTTTGAAAATCCAGTTTGCAGTCATTAAACATTAACTGTGTAAGCGGAGAGATCGTTAAGCACCATATGGGCTTTTTCTTTGAAAAAGCATTATTTCAGCAGCATGAAAAGTATAAAAGAATCAGGATTTTAAATTTAAAACAAAAGTGATTTTCTCTTTCTAAAAATAATTAAAATATTGAACAAGCAAACTCTATAGTTGGAATCATCAACATGATAGAAGAAACAAGTCAACTTAAAGAAATTTTATAATAACCTGGATTAATAAAACATGACTTTTCTATGTTTATGTAAGGTGTGTGGGCCAAAGAAAAGGTTCCCCCATTTCTCTGAGGTTCTTCACAGCCTGGAAAAAAGGAACAAATTAACAATAGGCACAATTAGTAAGAGAAAAACACAGATTTAATAGTAACTTACATATGGAGAATTCTCATGGTAGTAAATTCTGCGTTTGCTGGGGCACACACACATTTATATCTTGAGTTGAGTCATGGAGATCTCAGGGTTGAGAGGAGAGGGCTTCAAATTGCAAGGAGGAATGATTCATTCTTACTCTTACTCTAAAAGTAAAGATAATAACTCCTCTTTCTACATAGTTTTAGAGATAAGGGACAAAAGACCATTTCTGGATTAAGAGAAGGATGGAGGTCCAGGTTGTGGCAGATGGCATCTTTGATGAAGGGAAGAGCTAAAGGTTTAGAAGAAATGGAGCTTCTCCTTTGCTTCTGGGACTGTGTTTCACCTGTCCTTGAATCTTTGTGTCAGAGCGAGTCATATACAAGAGAACAATTCTGAGAAACTTGGGGTGTCATGTTTTAGTCCCATCAAAGGCCAAAGAAAGTTCATAGCAATCAGTCAGAATGATTCAAAGTACTAAAGCAATGTGGAGCTGTAGCAATTTACAATGAAAATGTACATAAGTGAACTTAACAACATCTTTCATCAATTTGATTATGATTCAGTTCTGTTTTCTATGGATACTTGCAAATATAAGACAGAAAGTTGACAATACCTTTTTATAGACTTACAAATTAAAGACTATGAAAGGAAATATTTAAATCTTCAAGGTTCCAAACACTTTATTATCTCTCAAACAATACTGGTCATTGAACTAAACTGTGATTCATTTACCTCTTAGAATCACCAGGTGGATTATTATTAAGTTGCGTAATAGTTCTTCTCTTAAAAAAAATTTTTTAAGAAGAAAGAAGGCATGCATGAATGAAGGCAGACAGACAGGAAGGTAGGTGTAGAGAGGAAGAAGAAGAATTTTTTTTTTATTTGTTGATTTTGGTTGTTTCCAAAGCCATCGGTTGAGAACTTGGGTCCTTGAGGCTTTCTGTGGTCTATACCTAAAGTAGGCTCAGTGACCCTAAACCTAATGCCACATTCTTACAAGGCCCTCCTAAGGTCAGCACCAGAGATAATATGTCTCAAGGCTCCATGCCCATGAATATAGGGTGGAACCTTTCCCCAAACAGACCACCTAGGGGGACATCCAGTTTCTGTAGCCAGCTGATATGATCATTCCTAGAGGACTCAACAATTTTGCTCTAGTTTGTTTTGGAATAAATGATTAATCAGCACTGACATAATCTCTTTCTAGATAATCACTGCACTGTTCAAGTCATTTTGGGTGGAGTCTTTCCCTGAGGACCAGTAGCTAGTTGGATACCTAAGTAAATTCATACTTCTTGTTGCTGGGCCTCTCAGTGACTTCTTTGGGATTGAAAAGCATTATTCTCAGGTCTTTAGTGACTTAGTCCTACAGCAATACACCCAGCCATGACTTAGCACCTGAGCCACTAGAACATGTCAATATCTATTATCTCACCAAAAAATCCCACTTCCTGTGTCTATAACAGTTCTAAGGATAAAGTTAAGTACAGAGGTATATCAGAACAAAACATATTGTATTCATCTACAGATAAATACAATTTCCAAAGTCAGGGATTCTTTCTTAACAAGTTAGATGCTAAAATCAGATGACTATAATTTCGATGTCTATGAAAGCTTGTAAATATATTTGATTTTTATTTTATGAAAAATTTAAAAGACTGATTTTTTTTTAAAGGAGAAAAAGGAAAGTGATCTCCCCCTAGCTCTCTTTTAAATTTATATTGAAACTTCAGCATTAAGAAAGGACTGCAATCCACTTCTAAAAAGGTCATCTCTTTTAGACACATACTATCTCACAAAAGTCAAACTATACCGGAAGTACATGATAAGAACTAAGCAATATCTACATTCTAAGAAGTACTCAAGATCTAATCAAAATATGTAAAAAGACAGAGTAAAATGGATTAGTGCAACTTATGAGTCCAAGAAAGAGAGAGAGGGTGCAAAAATGGAGGACTTCTGGTTCACCAGATTTTGATGTGCAAGGAACTCACAAACCATAGTAAGTCTGTGAGTGATGTCAGAGTAAGGTGGGAGTTGCCTTCATTTCCATACTTTTTTTTCCAATTAGGAATTTGACCCAATAAATAACAGCATTTAACAGAAAATAGTCATCTGAGCTGGACCTAATGTAGCTATGAAAGTTAAATATATCCTTAGACACTCATTCACTGCCAGTCTTCTTAGCTACATTCCATCACATGCTCTGTGCAAGTACTTTGCTTTTGTGGTGCTTTCCAATATTTAGACATTTTTGCTTTTGTTTCCATCACTCAGCAACCTCAAATCTTCCTTAAACTCCTTTTCTATTAGCTATGATCATCTTTTAAACATTTTTATATTTTTGCTTTATTTACTAGAAATGTAAGAAATGTATAATTAATACTCATATTTTTACTGAAGTATTAATGTTAGTTAGGGTTCTGGTTAGTACATTACATAGATTCTGAATAGTCTGCCCTTAAACTTTATTTCCTCCAAGTCCTGTTTTTTTACATGTTTTTTGCAGTATATGAGTTGTTATTGTTGGGTTGTTTTGTTTTGTTTTTTTGTATAAGTATATATTGCAACATAGTAAGATGTCTCTCTGTAGTATAAGTTGCAATATGGTGGAGCTTAAAGAGTCTGGACATCAGAGAAGGAAAAACAACCACTTGCTGCCTCAGTTGAATAAGACTGATGTTCAGGCATAATTACTTTCTAAAAGCTTCTCCACTAATTTTCAAGTCTAACCAGGACTGAGAACTAGTATGATAGAGTAACCAAAAGAAATACGAACAGAGACCAGATTCAGCAGACCTGAGATCAATAGTCATTATAGACTTATTAGATATGACTCTGATCTTAGTTAATATCTTTTCTAAAATTGGTTATACTATCGGACTTCTAAGGTCTGTAACAGCTACAAGAACCTCATTGGTCCTCTATAGAACTTAACAGGTTACCTCAAGCTTTCACAGATGCTTATGAATCAATATAATTTGCTAGTTCTAATGACCCATCAGTAGTAGTTTGGCAACTACAATTATGCTATCCATAACCCTAACAGTGTCAACTGCTTTTAAAAATACTTAAGAAAAAGAGAAAAAAAAAGCCGCCCATAGTTATGCATTAACTCAAAAGAAAATGTTGAGAGAATGTTTTCCTATACAATTTTATTGGTGACTGCCCACTATTTACCTGGGTATTCTGAAAAACTCTGTGATGTTTTTCTATGGCACCTAATTAGGAAACAATAAAGTATTTGCTGCATATAACTGAATGCATATCAGGAAACATATTTCTGGAACCAATTGCTGCATTAATCATTTAAAATGAAAATGTGACTTTTGTTTAGAAGAAAAATAACATTAAAGACTGTGAATGCATTGAAATGCTGCTTCTTGAATGTATTGTAAAGACTCCATTAGATGCAATAATTATATGTTCCCATAAACCTGGAATCTAGTAAATTAGGAATTGCGGAAAAAATAAGAGAAGACCCTCCAGCCACAGCCATTATTCAGCACCTAAGTAAGCCAGAAATGAGTGAAAGAAGTTGATGTCAAAATTTGATTTTGTCAAAGAATTTTAATACATGATCATCAGTGATAATCCTTCATCAGTCACCCACCTATTAGAGAGTACCCAAAATGCAACATTATTAGGTGATAGTATCTTTTACAACTGAAAATTTTCTGTCGAATCATTACACTACACTAAGAAGTTATTATCAAATAAAAATGGTCAAAAGGCTTTCATAAAAATCCTCCATAATTTCCAAATATCAAGAAGATGAACTAAAAATGCAAATGTAAAATATGTAACTTTTGGTTTTAGGGGTTATTGCATCAATTCTATAGAGAATTCAAGTCTGTAGGTACAGGAAGACATACACCAATGCTAAAAATAGAAACTGACCTTCAAGCTCAGTTTCTAAGCTAAGGATGCCCAATTTAATAAAAAGTCCTTCATTGCAAAGCAATTTTGGTCACCTACTAGATAAAGATGTTCATATATTTGGACTTACCAGACTGAGGCTGTACTGGGGAAAGCCAAGCAGTTATTTATATACTTCCAACTCTATGCTTACACATTACAATGAACACAAACAACTCTTTTCTACATTAAATACTTCACTTGAGGTTATTGGAGCTTATTAAAACCAGAATGCTAAAGGTTTTATTTTTACTACAGAAAGAAAAGAACTATCCATTAATAAGCTAAAAACAAAACAGAATGGAACAAAACAGAATATTATTAAAGAAGAGATCAAAAGTTCTTGAATCACCATAAATTGTTACTACTTTCATGCATTATACTTTTTCTGATATTTTTCCTCAAAAAAAGGCCAACTTATAAATTTGGATTACATATTAGAATATTCTGTGGTGGTGTTAAACAGCAATTTATACATTTTCAAGTATCACCCTCAGATATTGACTTAATTAATTTAGAGTTAGTATTGGTATATATTTTAAAAAATACACATGAGATTTCACTTAATAATTAGGACAAAGTCCCTGGCCTCATAGTATATTATTGACAGTTGTTCTTGTTTTACAAATATAAATAAGTAATATTAACTCAGTAACACATGTGATCTGCAATAGCAATATTATGCAAATCCCCAAATGCTATCATGTGGCTTGGTGGAAAGTCTTCTTGATCCATCTTTTTCAGACAGTAAATTCTACAATTATCCATATGACCAGGTAATTTCCTGATTGAATGCCAGATCATCTCTCGGTTCTATCATATGTAATCTAATCAAGAGAATTTCAAGGGGCAATATGTGGAGGAGAGGGAACAAATTAGTTGTGATTGGAGGAACCTCTGTGTCTCAAACAAGATATGTCCTTTAGAAAGAGTTTGAGGAACTCAAACCCATTCCATCTCTCATTTAGAAGGAGAGGACTAAAGCGTTTGTACAGTTTTAAATTAAAGTGTTTTAAAAATGTCATAGACATACTATTTTTCTTTCTGGCTGTAAGATTAAGTCTCATCAGATAGCAAGGAAATGTTTTATAGTACATTGGAAACACAATTGTTCAAAATCAGTAGGAAGTTTTGAGTCCTATTTCTTCATTTCGCTTAACTTTGTCTTGTAGACACATCCTGCAGTGATGAAGGAGAAAGGGGAGAGGAAAATGGAGAAGTAAGAGATATGGGAAAGAACTACACTGTTTTTCAAAAGAGTTTTATAGCAACTACAAAATTGTGTTTACTTCTTGTTGTATTTGTTTCTGCTCATTTGTTTATAGCTATAAATAAAACAAGGATATCACATAGAAGTTAGTTTCCTGCTCTATAAATTTTGTCAACATGAAATCCCAAAGAATTTTGCAAAAGGAAATAAGGAACTTTATTTTAGAGGTATTTGAGATGCATAAAGCATACTTGTTAATTATTGACCAATTCTATCTTTTTCAGTCATGCTGAGAGTTACACCAATTTGATACTTCCTTTTTCCTTTCTTTGTCTTTTTCCATCTAGTGTTCTGTGAATTTACCAGCACATAAAGTATCTAAAGTTATTTGTATAATCAAAAGTATCCTCTCTACTGACACACACATACACACACAAACACACACACACACACACACACACACATAAATACAATCATATAAACAGGAGATCAATCACAATATCAACATAGCATTTAACCTTCTTTTAGCTTTTGACTCTGCTTAACAAAAAATATATTCCAGGTTCCACAAATTACTTAAATCTGAAAGGCAAAGCTTGCATTTCTAATCTATGAAGCCATAAAAATTATTTTCAGACTTTCAGATGTGTTATTGTCTTCTTAGGAAAGAATGATAAGTTTTTTATCTCATATTTTGATCCACTTTTAGAATTAGATTTTATTTCTTTAACCTAAATCTGAGTTAGTAGCCCTTATATGGTAAGCTTAAATAATCTAGGCTGGTTAAATTTGCCTCATAAATATCTCTGCATTATTCTTAAATATTATTTAAGATGTAAACAACTGTGGTTTCAGGAAGTTGTAAACATCCCAGCTTATGAACTCCACCAAATTTTATATATATATTTTTTATATAGTATAATATATATATTCTTTTTTATATAGCATAATGTATATAGTTTTCCAAAATTTCCAGTGTTCAGCTCTTCTAAGATTGTGAATTTGTTTTGTTTCATCACTATATAAGCTTGATGAGTTGAGTCAGAAGAGTAAGAAGAAATTTATATTCATATGGACTATGTGAGAAGATCTAGAAAAGAAATCTTTTGGATGTAACTAAACTAACACTTGGTTTGAAAACTAGTAAATGAGAAAAAAAAATCAAGCTGTTATACTGCCATTTATCTAAAATATTTCTTTTATAAAAATACAGTAACAAGTAAAGGAAAAAGTACTGATCAAATATCATTCTGTTATTCTAGTAATTAATGGATTTAGACATTAAAATATGGCTAAAGGAGAGGCAACAAGATAACACATCTCAGACCGCAAGAATGTGCCTTCTGTAGGGACGCCTTAGCAAAATAACAAACCTCAGTAGAATGAAGTCTATGTAATTTAAATAACCAATTACAGAAAATACAGCAAAATAAGAACATATTAAGTGATGTCAGGGGAGTAAGACAAGCAGTCCCAGACACTGGGAAAATTTAAAGGACATATAATATGTATGTGTATATATATGTAAATGCATATATATATATGTTTGTGTGTGTATATAGATATGTATGTATATTGTTAATAAGCATATTGACCCGAGAATAGGAGAGATTTAAAAGAGATTAAAAGAAAAGGTTAAAAGAGACTAAAAGAAAAAGTTAAAAAAGACTAAAAGAAAATCATTTGTAACATAGATACCATTTAGATTAAAAGTATGAAAAAGGTAAATGAATGTATGGTATTTTGAAATTTCAACACAGACTTCACAGCTGAGGATATTAAAGAAATGGTAACTATTAAAGATGGATAATGTCACTGTGGTTATTGTCAAAAGAAATGAGACTTAATTTTCAATATGATATAGTAATATATGCAGATGAAATGATTTTATCTTTGAGATTTGCTTCAAAATAATTTTGGGGGAAATAAGGAAATGGGTACAAGACAAATAAAAATGATTGGCTTTGAGTTGATTGCTGTGAGAGAGCAACCTTTAAAAGAAGTTGCTGATTTTAGAGCTATAAGGAAGCTTCTTTTAAGATGTGACACTTCATTTGCATCACAAATGTTTAGGGTGTGTGTACATAAATATAAAGACAGTTCAGGCAAAGAAATTGCCATACATAGGAGCTTCAGTTGTGGAGAAGACTAGAGTTGTCTTTTTAGGCATACTCAATGTGTACTCAATGACACAGCTGACAAAAGCACAGCAATCAGAAGGAAGCAGTGACAAATAGGAGATGGAAAAATCATAGACCAGATCATGAAAACCATCTATATTTTCAAAATGAAGACAGAAAGAGGAACGGTTAGTCTGAAGAATAATCAGTTCATTCCACAATATGCTTAGTCCTACATTCTTAGGGCCATCTACAGGAGATGTTAGATGGGATTTCAGGGTCAAGGATCAGAAGAAAGATCTAATCTGAAGATATGTTAGAATTGGTATATAATGGAAGTTGAGGTTTTGGAGTTAATAACAGGGAGATTTGAGATAAAAATTGGAGGCCTAGGAACAGAGGAGGGTAATTAATCAGGGGAATGGAATAGAAAGAAGTATGAACAGAGAGCACATTTTGTTGCCTTATGTTTTTGAATTCTGCTGACCCTGGTATGAGCATTGCATTTTCTATTTACACTGAACTTTGGAAAATGTGTATTTCTGAAAAACATCTCTCCAATAGGGTATAAGAAAAAAATACATTGTTGGGGCCCAAGTATCTGGAAGTAAAGCATTTCTGCTTTAGAATAGCTCTTGTCTTTTTATGTATAAGAAATTAACTGCTTGGTTCTAGGTAGTAGAGTTTGGGTTCATCTGAGTCTCGAATAATTTTGGCTCTTGATTAATACATAATATTAACACAATGAATAATGAATGTATAAAATAATGCTGACTTTAGATATAGTTTGAAAAACTGATTTTTAATTAAATTATTTCTCAGTAAATTTTAGAAGATTTGTTATTACTAAGGGTTTTGAAAGATAAATTTGAGTATATTCAGGACTGGGTGAATACGTTATATTTTATATTTGATTATTAATGGATTATAACAGTGTCTAAATTCAAAAATTAATCATACTGAAAATGTTATCTTTATAATGTACAGGTCAGTATTTACAGAACAAAGTTATCTTATACTCTGTTCTCCCATCCTTAACCACTATTAGAGGGGTTCTTTCTGCATAATAATATATTCTAAGAAGGATAATCAATAATTAGCAAGAGAAAATGTGCGGCAGTCTAAAGGATCTGAGCTATGTAAATCAAATTCTAAGGGAACTTGTAAAATTAATGGACTGAAAGAATTGATCATTGCCAGAGTAAAATGACATAAACCAGCAAAATTCTTCAGAATTAAAAGAAACATAGAATTGCAGTTATAAACTCAGAGCAATCAGTATATCACAGAGATCACAAAGTTGAGAAGAAAGTGAGAAAATAGCAGCTCATTGGCTCTCACATTGACCCTCAAATTACCTAATAAAGGTTCTTTTCAATCTGACTGCTGAAAATTCCCATGAAACACAAAAATGAAATTTCTGCCTCTTATGAAAATGCAAAGCCAACTGTCAAATAAGAAATTACAAAACATTTATATTTTGATACAGATTTATGGTCTGTCAATCATCACTTCAAACTTTTTTTCTTTTGACATGGCAACATCATTATAAAAACTGATAAAATAAATAACGGTTAACATTTCCTAAACATTTCCATATGTGTCATCACTATGGCAAGAGCTTAATTTTTTTATATCTTAAACAATCTCAACATTTACCAATTTTCAGATGAGGAAACTGGTTCAGAAAGCTTGAATAATATGTCAAAAGCTTTTCATCTATCAAGTGGTAAATATATCTAACTCCAAATTTCCATGTTTCTAATAACCCACATGTCTTTGGACTCAGAAGGCAGAAAATTATTTCTTCCATCTTCTTAACAAAAAAAAACAAGAAAGCACAAATAACGCACAGACTCTGAGGTGTTAGTACTACACAAATACTTGAACCTTGAAAGTAAGAATTGCATATTTCTTTCTATATATTCTTCTATGATTTTATGAGTCTTTTCTCAGCCTTCTATCTGTCTGCAAAATTCTACCTTATAAAGCAAATCCTGAAAAATAAGGATTTCTTTTTTTAGGTTTACATTTGTTTATATTTAATAGCAGACATAGGCTAGAAATCATGAATGAAAATCGATTTGAAATCCCTCACTTTAAAAAGATTCTCATGACTTGTCATTGAATTTGTAAAAAAAACTAATTTCAAGATAAGATGATGATGCTGTGAGAATGATGAATGACTATTTGTGACTCACATTATATTTTAGCACTTTAGATAAAAATGAAACAAAACCTTAGAGGCAATCTTCCAATGCTTCGAAAAAGCATATATTTGGATAAGCATGTAACACTGGGTGTATGTGAGTTGCATGTTGAATTTTCTAAGAGTCAGACTCAGAACTGAAAATTAGCATGCATGAAGAGTACTGTTTTCTCTGGATCAAAATTTGATAGAAAAGGAAAAACGCTAAGACATTGAGCCTTTGCTGACCTTATTGGGAACTCTGAAGGTAGGCTGGCTTTTCAGACTTGTTCGCTTTCAGTGTGAAGGGACTGGGCTTTTTAAATATCCCCGAACATTTCTTAGATAGACTTGTCCAGAAAGAAATATATTCTTGGACAAAGCAACATTCACTAGCCGAAACAATTTTCAAAGGGGACTGAACACTAAGAGCTAGGAGCATAAGTTCTTCAATCCAGAAGGAGAAATTTGCTCAGCATAGTACAGAAGTGAGAAGAGCTCATCTGATGAATCAATTAGATCCACCTGCTTTATCTTATGTCTAGGAGCAGCACCACATAATGGTCATAGATTTAGGCTCTATACTGCATCTTGGAGGTGTTCCAAATTTCAAGGTATTATCTTTAAGAAAGTCTCAGTTGGTCCTGTAGCACATTGTCCCACTGTTGTATCAGGCTGTTAATGTCTAAGAAGTAGTGTGATAGTGGAGCCAATGGTCATCCTACACTGGATTTTTCTGGAATTCTGCTATGGTTAAATGAACCTGCTCTTTTGCTTCCTTTTAGTTAAACTACTTTCTTCTCCAACTATCACTTAACTTTTGCCAGTCCTTTAAATCAGTTACAGGCCTTACAACTACTTTTTGCCTTAAAACTGTTTGATGCCATACTTCATCAATTACTATCTTTTCCAATTCTTTTCTTTTCATTAGTATAATCACCTCAATTTCCATACAAGTTGTTACGAGTCAGTATTTCATTTTTATAATAGCTGAGTAGAATTCTATTGAGTATATACACCACATCTTCATTATCCAGTCATCTGTCGATGGGCGTTCATTAATGTGAATTGTGCTGCTGTGAACATAGGGGTGCGTCCAATCTTTTAAAATTAACACCTAGAAGTGAAATTGCTGGATTGTACAGTAGTTCTATTTTGAAATTTTGAGGAGTCATCATACTATTTCCCATAGAGTATTGCAAAGTAGCCAATGTGATCAGAGAGACATTAAAGAGAAGTAGTAGGAGTTTATTAGCTGGTGACCATATGGAGTAAAACAGACTCAAATCATATGGCCCTGAGCCCAGATAATGCATGGTATTTATAACAGGTTTTTTTCTTTCTCCGAGTGTCCCATGGTATATGCATAAGGGGTTTACAAAAGTAGAGATCACATTCTAAAGTAGAGATCAGTTTGCATAAGTAGAGGTCACACCCTAAACATCTTAAGCTATTTTGTTTGACATTTAACTTCTTCCTAGATCTCAGCAGATTCACAGAAACCCCTTCAGCCAAGGTCTTACTAGTCAGGTCTAAGGTTTCTGTTTCACTGCCAGAGGATTATCCAGAAAGCCGGGACCCAAGGGCTTTGTGGTTTACAGAGTAACCCAGAAAAAATGAGGCTTCTCCTTGTTTCAAGAGTTAAACTAATCTACATTCCCACCAACATTTTCTTTATACCCTCACCAAAGTTTGCTTCCAGGCTTTTGATAGAGGTCATTTTCAGATTTTTGAGGGGACATCACATTGTGGTTTTGATTTGCTTTTGCTTTATGATAAGTCATGTCAAGCTTTTTATTATATGTGTATGTAAGCTATCTGTGCATATTTTCTGGAGAAATGTCCATTCAGATTTTCTGCCCACTATTTCGAGTAGGCTGTTTATTTCAATGTTTAATTGGATGTGCTGTTTATAGTTTGGAAATTAACTTCATGTCCAATAAGTGTAATTTATAAAATGTCTTCTCTCATTCAATTGTTCTTTGTTTTTGTGGTGCTTTCTTCTGTTGTACAAAAGCTTTTTATTTGATGTATACAGATTTGATGAGACAATTTATTTAGGGAAATAGAGAAAACAATACCAAAATTTGATGAAACCACAAAAGACCTGAACTACTCGAAACAATCCTCAGGGAAACAAAAAATAGAGGCATTACACTCCTGACTTCAACTATACAGCAGAGTGATGATCATGAAAACAACATGATATGGAATAAAAAGAGGCACACAGATTAATGGAATAAAATGAAAAACACAGAAATAAAATGACACATTAGGCAACAGTCAATTTATGATAAAGGAGCCAAAAGCAAACAAGAAATTCTCTTCAATTAATGATTTTGTAGAAATTGAAGAGACACCTGCAAAAAGAAAGAAATACTAGATTACTCACTAATGTCACCTACACAAATTAATTTTAAATGGGTTAAAGACCTGGATATAAAATCTAAAACGATAAAATATGTAGAAGAAAACAGTTATTTTCTACAACATCAACTTTAGAGAGGTATTTGGGAAAATAACATCAATGGCAAAGGTGAAAACAATTTTAAACACTCCGTTAAAAGTTAAGACTTTAATATATGCTTATGTAATTTTCCTGTGCATCTCTCAAAAATAGAAAATTTCTACAGGTAGCACTATTGTGACAGCAATTTCTGAATAACATAGTTTTAAATTTGAATTTCTGAGTCATTTTGAATTCTGTGATGAAAAGAAAACTACTTAATCTCTTAAAAGCTTAAAATTTTTCTCACCTTAAAATTAAATAAATGCCTTTACCTTACATAATAAAAGTGCATACTTGAAAAAAAATTCTTACTATAGTGCCTGACATATAATAAATTTTTAAGAGATATGTTAATAACAAAGACCTTGGATGGTTAAATCACATTTTGGATTATTCATCATTAAGTGTGTTCTTATAAAATGTACTACAAATCTAAGTGAGCAAAGGAATTGTGGATTTGAATATCAAAGGACAGCTGAAATTATTCACTGTGTGCCTCTGCGGTACATGGGACATAAGAAGGACAAGAAAGAAAGCAATGGGTTAAACTCAAACTTAGATAGAGAAGAGATCTGGTATAAATATGGAAATGGGCCAGTCAGAGAAATAAGAAATTGTAGTTGACTTGGTGCCTAAGATTTTACAGGTATTTCATTTATAAGACATATCAAGACCCAGTGCATGATGTTTAAAAAAGTTTGAAAAAAAACGTATAAATTATTACTTCGATGTACTATATAGTAAGATAATTTTGAGACAAGTGCACTGGATAGCTGTGTAAATACTAAAATCTTCTATCATTCTGACTGATGTTAGGGGTTGAGTAGATCTAAAAAATATATACACAAAAAGGCAACATTCACAGTCTTTATGAACCTTCTTTCTCTTTTCATTTAATTGGTTTTACTAAGCTATCTTGTGCTTGGAGTGATTTCTACATTTTTCCAAGATTTTCTAACTTCATTGTCCACAAAAATAACTAAAAGATCACTTAATCAAACGCACAGCCTCTTCTCCCAGTTCCAGAGTTTGTATTTTAAGTATGAAGAAAACTAACCCTATAATTCTGACCAGGTACTTTATGTGCCAGATTTTAAGAAATACTTTCATTGGGTGAAACCATGTTCATTTAGCTATTGATCTCATCTATGTGATAAAGGAAAACACAATCTATACACATCAGATGGTTCTGGATATGATTAATCTCTGGGGTTCAACTGCTGTATGGCTGAAATGAATGATGAAGTTCTGGAGATAAAAGATCCAGCAGTATTTATGAATTTGGATTTATCATCTATTACCTGCAACTATAAGGACTAAATATCAGAAAATTTTTTTCAAAAAACTCTAATTTTAATTATATTATAGATTTCATTATGACCTATGGTGAAAAATGAGATCTCTGAAAACATTTAAATAACTATTTCTCAATTAATAAAGAAAAGCAACTATGCTGCATTTTCTGTATCAACCCATATATGTTTCATCATTATCCTCTTTTTAGATGAATATTTTTAAAAGATTAAGTGGCTTGTCTTATTCAGGTTATATATGCATTTATAACAGTGCCTTCGATCCCAATGCTGGCCTATCTGATTCTAAAGATGCTGTTTTTTAAGCCTACTTCATATTAAGACACTTTTTCCTGAATTATTTAATCTTGGAAGCCAAACCTCTTTTATTTCGTTTGGGGTTATAACCCAGAATTATTA
Organism: Solenodon paradoxus; assembly: GCA_004363575.1. Taxonomy (NCBI): domain Eukaryota; kingdom Metazoa; phylum Chordata; class Mammalia; order Eulipotyphla; family Solenodontidae; genus Solenodon; species Solenodon paradoxus. The sequence goes on along the minus strand of RJWH01000155.1, from coordinate 325,503 downwards.
TAATTAAAATAGCTTTTATTCTCCACTTTAGCATTTGTTTACATTTTGGAGAGCTCATGTATAAAAGCTGTCAGATTACAGAAGGATTCAATATCATTGAACTGTTTTTTTTAAGTATTAATATAAATCCCATAATGGTGAATTAAACATTTTGCCTTCAATAACTTGAATTGCTTTAAGATAAATCTGACATGCTTTTTGAACATTTTCCACACTCACATTCAATTCATTCAGTCAACATAATTGAGTACTACAGGAATTCTCAGGAATATTCAATATGCTAATAAATTGCCTTTCCTGCATAGACAAGAATCTATATGCTATATCAAAAACTTAGAAGTGAATTATTGGTCTAGCATAAGTCTATTCTAGTAATCAAGGACTTATTTCAGGTAAATTGCTGGCTATTTATTAGCATGGCATATTCTGAGAAGAAAAACAGCCAAAGGTATTCCAAAAGATTAAGTAAGAGTAATTCTCTGGCACTTGAAAATGCAATAAAAAGTTTCTGATGGGTTTCCAAATAAGGTGCAACAGCTCTAAGTTCAGAAACAAAATAATCAATTCTTTAGAACATTCTATAAAGAAAGTGAAGCGATCGGCATTATTTTTCATTTGGAAAGAATAAAGTGAATTTTAGCAAGTAGCACTGGTTGTTTTGTGAACTTTCTTTTGTGAAGAGAAATACTTATGTTTTTAAAGAAGAGAATAAGTAATTTTCTGTCCAATTCTAAGTGGTGGTTTTAAAATTCTGTTAGTAGTTTCTCTCTAACTTCATGCTTATATTTTGTATTCCTTTCTTGATTCTACCAATATGGCATAAATATGGAACAAAAATTCAACTAAAAAGTGAAAAGTTCTGACAGGCATGTATATTTAGCTTTATGTATACAATACACCTAAATATTAAACTAGATTTTTTTTTTAGGTCTCGCATATCAGGAATATATAACTTTCAAATATCATCATCACATATAACTGTACCTAAAGAGGAATGTGATACCAAAGGAGTTTTTTGTTTCATTTTGTTTAAAATGAGAAATATTACAGGATGAGATGGTGGAAATGATTCTGTAAAGAAAATCACTAAAAGATCAGCTTCTGTTTAAAAGTATCACCAAGAAAATGAATCAATGCAAAACAATGAGATAATATCACACACATTACATTGCCCAAAATCTGGATAAGTGATGTCAAATATTGGGAAGGTTGTGGAGCAACAGAAATTCTCATACATTCCTGATGGAAATGAAAAATAGTCACTTTGAGAGTTAGTTTGGCAGTTTCTTACAAAAGTAGGTATACGCTAAACACACAGTAAACAACTGAACTCTGATATTTGCCCCCCAAAATTGAAAACTGATGTCCAAACAAAAAGCTGTACCAGGATGTTTATAGAAACACATAATTTCCAACACTTTGAGGTAATCAAGATGTACTTCAGTAGGTAAATGAATAAATGAACTGTGGTACATCTAGACAATGGAATATTATTTAGTGTCAAAATGATTTAAGCTCTTAAGCCATAACCAACATGAAAGAAATTTAAGTGCATATTACCTAGTTAAAGAAACTAATTTTAATGACTATTAATCTTAAATGACTAACTGCTATGATTCCAACTATATAATATTCTAGAAAGGGTAAAAATTTGGAGATAGTGAAAAGATCACTGGTTACCAGAGTAGGGCAGAATGTTGGAGAGATAGAGACAGAGGAGCTTTAATTCATTGAAAATACTCTGTTATGATGATGACTATATGCAATAATCCATTTTTCTAAACCTCTTAGAATAAACTGAGTGAAACTGAAGGACAACTGTGGGTTTCCAGTGATTATGATCTCTTTATACAGGCCCATGCTTGGTTAAAAAAATACAGTTCTGGTGAGTTATGTTGATAATGGGGAAGGCAATGCTAGAATAGGGGCAGGAAGTATATGAGATATCTTTTTGTTTCCTTCTCAATTTTGTTGTAAATGCAAAACTACTTGAAAACGCTAATCAAATTTTCAAGTGAATTCTTTTGATCTCCAAAGAGTAGTGCTTTATTGTAACTTATCTGCATATATTAGTGAATCTACTAAAAATAAGAGATTTCAACAGAATTAATCTATGACATTGAAAATAGTGTTTATAATTAGATATTTCAGACTTTTCTCCTTTTTAACAATGTTTTATTAAGACAAGTAATTTTAGTTATATAAAGTATTTGCAAATCAAGTTAAATTTTCCATATTTCATATTAATAATATGGATGCTAAATATATGTATTAAAATGTAAGATTCAGTGAGGCATTTGTAAGATATTCATTCATGCATGAACAAAGATGACATACTGAGAAAACCTCTGAGCATGATTTTAGACATATGGAAAAATTATATTAAACCTATAGCCCCAGGCATTACATAAAGTCAATTTCTATTGAGAATGACTAAGATTTCTCATGCAGTAGATCCCAGAGTAATAATTTCATAAAATCTTTTCAGCATATCCATATCGTAAAATACCTTTCGGGTGTTTCATTAATGAAAACCAGGGATTTGAGGTGTTACTCAAATAAGACACAATATTCCTAATTGGCCTTTGGTTGATATCATTACTTGGGGGAAGGGGAGGCTGCTTAAACCTTTCCTAAATTATATGGTATTTTGTAGTCAGAGAATTTATCTGTTGAATGTCCTAATGAAGAAATCGTACTGTACTGCATTTATCCCTTGGGAGATAATATGTTTTATGTGTGCATATCATGGCATGAATTTAAATAACTGACTTGCTAGAAAACATTTTGGAGAGTGGAATGTGTAGATTTTCAATTTTATTTAAAAATATAAATATCCTATATTCAAGTTTATACTGAATCTAAATAAATATAATTCAGAAGATTAAGTTCTGAAATACTGATGAAATAAACATAATGTGTAAAATGCTCATGGCAAATTTAATAACCTAAAATAGCTTGATTCATTGAATATTGACACATACTCTGGAGTCAATAATCAACTAAGTTGCCTAGCAAAAGCATTATATTGCTCCAAAGCAAAAAATTATGTATTTCCTGTTCTTCTACTGAAATATTGTTTTTTCTACAAAAGAAAAGATGACACTAATACAACTTTAAAGATGATAAATATTTGTTATACACATATCAAAAGAAGATAAAATTTTTCATTAAGGTAACAAGAAAAAAGAAAAGCAATATCTCTTAATGATCATTGGAAAGAAATGACAGAAGGTATACAAACCTCATTTTATCATGAAAATTTGTATATTATATAATCCAGTGTTATATGAAATGTGGACCATCCACAGAACAAAGCACAACAAGACATTCAATTATTTCTCATTATATTTTGAATTTGTTTTTTAAAACTGTTATTTTTTTCCCTCTGAGGATTTTGAGGTTCACAGTTGAATCAGAGAATGTTTCAACTAAACCATGGCCAAATTAAGAATTTTGGGAAATAAACTCATGCCTGGAAATAGTGTGGAATTGTTATAAGATATATGTACCAGTTTAGTGTTCATATTCATGATTGTTATTGTTCCTTTTATTCATATACATCCTTTACCCAGATCACACCTAGTTCATCTGCATATTTGGTGGGATATATATATGAAAGACTTCCGGGTATGTAATAAGAAGTAGGCAGACAGTGCAATTCTCTTGAAGTTTTCTATAAATTAATTATAAACCCGACTTGTATATATCTAGCAATTTTTGTTTGAATACGATATTGTAATGACATGTAGTAGAGACTAGTTACTATGTTGAGTTTTGTTCTGGCAGACAAATAACTACATGATAACCTTGAGTTAACTACATTACACTTTTTGCTGGGATTTTTGGAGTCTGTTCTGCTTTTCTAGTTGGAAACTGAAAGAGAATTTATAAACAGATTATGGTACTTTTCTGCATCCCCCTCCCCCTTTTTAAAATTTCTTCCATGTTTTATCTGCTGTAGCAGCCCTGAATCTATCTTCTGACACTTTAAGCCAATAATAAGGCAGTTCTCTGAGTTCAGGTCATGTCATATTGTATGCAGTGTGCGTTCAGTACAAAATCTTGATGAATCTTATCCAGTGAAATTAAAGTCTCTTTCTTTAACAATAAATTTCCTCTAGTTCTTGCCTGATTAGGAATTAGTTAGAAACATTACAATACTTAATTTTTATTTTAGATTTTATAATTGTTATCTATAGACAGGGTAATGGCATAAAACAATTGTTATTGATATACTAATATCTCATTTTAGTTTTTTTAATAAACTGGAGAAACAATGCCTAATTCAGAACAATATATGCATATAGTCAGACTATACATGAACATGTAGGTCTCTAGAGCAATATGTAACACATAGTAAAAGCTTGATAGATATTAGTTGGTTTGTTATAGTAATTTCTAGTGGAAGCTCCTTTAATAAGCTACCTTTGCAAATGTTTCAACTTTGTTTGATTCTTTTTTGAAGGTCTTAATACAACTTTATTGTTACATGGGGGTGCTTTACTGAGCAGAGACTTATGAACCAATGTAATTGGTTCAGGATACCACCATGATGAAATGGAGAGGTCATAATTGTAGAGGTCATTGTGACTGACAGACATGATCTACAGGAGTCTAGCCAAGAATGCAGCAGACATGATGAGGACAAACCTGGGCTACTCAGGTCACTGCGTGAGGGAGAGACTAATCTTTTTCATTCTTACCTCTTGTAGTTTTCCAGGTATTAAAGTGTGAGAAAATACAACTCCAAAGCAGACAAAAACATAGAATGCAGGGGGCAAGACAAAGATCCTAGAAGCTTCCACCAAACCTTGGACTGGATCTGGGCTGGTGGCACCTTGAGCCACCAGATCAGGCAGTCCTATCAGGCCCCTCAGCATCTGCAGCATCAACGAGGACATGATCACTTAAAATAGATTACAGATATCTGCCAGTGAGAATCTAAGATCAGCAAGTAAAATAAAATTTTTTTTTTCTTGATTATCTTTAGTTCCTTTGAATATATAGAAATATGGTCTTGTGCAGATACTAGGTTACTGACAAAGAAAAACCCTTTTTACTTCAATATCTGGACTTAGTGATTAAAAATAATTAAATGAAATCCCACTGTGTGCTATACTATCCTTGATTCTGAAAATAAAAAGGCAAATTAATACACAGGGGTAATCTAGGATATCTAACATCTATATGTTTGCTTACCCAGTTTTTACATGGAAACAGTAAGTTAATAGTAACCAAACAAGGTACCTAGAATTTCTATTGAATCACTTTTGTTCCTACACTAGATAAAAAGAGATACCAGACTCTGTAAAATAAAAATTTTAACCATGAAGACAATATCTAGTGATCATGCCTTACTTAGGATAGCTTAGCAAGGTGCTAAGGTGGTCTACAATGTCAGGAGACCTAGGTAACACCTTTTCATGTAGCATTATTTGTTTGCTTTTTGTGTATATATAGGAAGATTTACTTTAAAAGTTTTTTATTAATAGGGTGTAGCAAATCAAAACCATAAAACAAGAAAAGTACTCCAAAAATCACTCAGATAAAAAAATTTACATAAAATACACCATTTACCTTTGGAATTTTAAAAGATATTGTTACCCATAAAATAACATGATAACAGAAAGATGTTCATTCTCCATATCACCTAATATTTGCCCTGGAATTTCCTGAATAGAATTGGTCATTCATAAGAGAAATGACTGAGAGTTGACGAGTATATTTTCAAATATAAGATACCAATAGTTACCCATTTTCCATGTCATTCTCAGGAAGAAATGCAGTACTGCAGCTTATTACCACTAATAAGTAACCCCAAAGTTAGTGCACTGCAGATTTGAAAATATATCACAAATAAATTTATTATATTGGCCTACATTTTACAAAAATTTTGAACTTAATGAATAAAAAAATGATCATCAATTGTTTGGGAATATTGTTTTGTGTGAAGAATACTCTTTGTATGTTAACAAGAAAAAAATCATCAGTGTAGTGAACACTCAGGGTAAAAACAACTATTGCTAGTTTCCTTCCAAATATCAATAAAAAACGCCACAATTCAGGACTTAGAACATTAAAATCATTTTAAATTCCCAACTCATTTTCATAACTTTGATTTACTCATAGAATTAGCTTAAACATAATTTGGTTTTAATTTCTAATGAACAGTTCAATAGCTTTCTTACATGAACATCTTTTTTTGGAGGGTATATGGTATGGTTGTTAAATGTAACATCACCATTGATGGGGTCATAATATAATAACATTCCAATGATAATGACACCTATAATCAACGTGGACATAGAATAAGAGTAACTTGTTTGTCATTGTTTTTATTTGAGGTGGGGATGGTGTAAAATCACGATAAATCCTTTCATATGATGATCACTTCTAATTAAAAAACCTAAGAGCTGAATTTTAGGTAAGTGTCCTTTCTCTGAAAACATATTTACCTCAATTTTTCCACAAGATAACAAAATAACTATTATCTGAAGACTTCTGATTAAACTGAACTCTTCCCAGGATATAAATAATATATCATATGTCATAATCCAGTCAAGATCAATATCCTAGTTTTGGACCTTGGGGTAAACAAATTTTCTACTTTTCTTTCAGCATTGAAGAATTTAAAATTAAAATCATAAATCATACATTGTAGCTTACAGTTAACATATGATTTGATCTCTCAATGCTTTTTTTTTTTTAAATCAGCAATATCAATTCAATGAAGTTGCATTAAAGTGCTGAAGCATTTTTTCTAAATACCAGATGCCAACCCTTAAGTCATAGAAGTCTCAACCCATCTTCAATAAGGACACAAATGATAACCCACACTGAAAAAAAAGAAAAAAGAGTAACTCAAGTGACAGAATAGAATAGTTCTTCAAATACACACTCTAAAATAAGGAAATAGGGTACCAGTCGATATGACCAGGGTTTTAATTAATATTAGAGATAACATCACTGCTCTGCATATGGAGGTTTTGAATGTATATGATAATTTTACCCATTTGAAGACTCAAAATACATTAGATATTCACTAGTAGTTATCTGGGTTTTCATTTAGCTTGATTTCAACAAGCACTAATTTCTATCCATGAAAGAATAGAAGAATAGTCTTAAATGTAAAGAGAGATATATCAAAATACAAGACAAGTAATTTTACCTCCCTTATAAACATTTTATTTTAATCTCTCTCTCTCTCTCTCTCTCTCTCTCTCTCTCTCTCTCTCTCTCTCTCTCTCTCTCTCTCTCTCTCTCTCTCTCTCTCTCTCTCTCTCTCTCTCTCTGTCTGTCTCCTTTTTTGATTATTTGATTAGTGTTTTCTCCTGTCTAGACAAATCTTAAAAATTTATTTTAGTTTTGATTCATGGTAAAATGATATTCAATATTCACAACTTAAAATGTCTTTCCAAATGTGTATCTGCTTCTGGGGGATCAGATTTTTGCCGCCTTCTGCCAGAATCATCTGCTTTTCTCTAGCATAGAATTCCTAATAACCCATTATAACTCATTTCTGTGATCATTAAAACTGGATAAATTATGTGATGTATCTCTGTATCTCTCACTTTATATACTTATATTTGCAAACATTTGCTTATTCGTAATTTCCCTAAAATCTGTCTTTTCTATTGCATCTGAACTCTATGACAGCAGAGACTACTGATCAATTAATACTGATTACTGATTGGTTAGTTTATTATATTTCTACTTTCCTGTTGAATTATTAAAAATGGATATAGTTAATTTCTGTCTTCACACCTGAAAAAAGTCAATATTAAATAAATTTTGTTAAATTCTCACTTACCATCTCTTTTCTCAAAATGTCTACTTGGAAAATCACAACACAGTTTAATAAAATATGAGCTCTGCTATGGTTTTACAAATGCTTCATCATCTGCACTGCCACTGTGGAAACTGTGGCATCATGAGATATAAATATTAAAATTGTAAAACAGTTATGATAAAATACTATGAAATAATCCTTTATTAAAAAAAGAGGAGTGATAATAATTTATTGAATACTTAGTGTTTGTTAGGATCATTCATTCTCAAACTCATGCAGTTTGGTTTCCACTCAAAATAATCCTCTAAGCTTTTCAATGCTTTGTATATTAACTTAATGAAAATGTTTCAAACTTTTTAAAAAATCTCAGCATTCACTTGAATAGAAATTTTTCTTTTTTTAAAAAAATACTCTTTGCTAAATTCCTTACCCTCAGAATCCTGGTTTCCATTTTAATTCTTTGATTTATAATTTCATTTACCTCAGTGATAGGCTATTTCTACTTTATGCATATATACTTGCCTTTTCATGCTGAGACTTCAGTCATTACCTATTTGTACATGATTAAGAATATAATGTTTCAATAGAATATACTTCCCCAAACTTCAAACACATATGTAAAATTGCCACTTTGATATCTTTACTTTTCTACTTAAAACTCAACAGATCCCTGTTTAAAACAACTCAAGATAACTTTGTAGCTACTGAATACAAAATAGTCTAGTGAGTACAAAAGAGTCTTAGTGAATAGTTTGATAATCCATTTCCTATCCTACTGATCCTCTCAATAGATGCAGAAAAAGCATTTAAAGAAATGCATTATCAATGAAGGATAAAAACTCAAAAAATTGAGAGTAGGGAAACATACCTTCACATTATGAAGGCCATGTATAATAGGCCCACTGCTAACATAATATGGAACAGTAAAAGCAGAAAGTTTTTCCACTTATATCTAACAAGACTCAGATGATTCTTCTTGTCCCTTTTGTTTAAAATAGTATTGGCATAGTCAGAGCAATTAAGAAAGAAATAAAATCCATTTAAATCATCAACAAGTTAAAAATGTCACCATTTTTTTTGTGATACGGTATTATGCAAAGAAAATTCTAAAAATGCTATCAAAAACTGTTAGAACTAATAAATGAATTTAGTAAAGATGCAGGGTACAGCTGAAGATGAAAACATCATCTGCATTGCTCTGCACATAAAAACCTACTAGAAAACATTTAAGAAAATACCATTTGCAATAGCAGTAAAAACCAAATATTTAAAAATGACTTTAAATAAGGAGGTAAAGAATTCATACACTCAAAAGATGTTGAATAAAATTGAAAACAGAAACAAAGGAAAGATAGTCCATGCTCATGGGTTAGAGTCATTCTTATTGTTAAACACTGAGACTACATAAAGTGATCTATAGAGTAAATTCAATCCCTATCAAAATCCCTATGTAATTTTCTTAGAAATAGAAAAAGCAATAGTAAAATATGTATGGAAACTTAAATACTCTTAAATAGCTAAAACAAGCTTAAGGAAGAAGAACAAAACTAAAGATATCACACTTCCTGGTTGCAAACTCTATTGCAAGACTTTAATAATCAAAACAATATGGGAATGATGTAAAAAGGACATATAGATCAAGTGAATAGAATAGGGAGCTCAGAATTCATGAATATATGGTTATTCAGTTATTAACTAAAGGATCCAAGAATATAGAGTGGGGAAAGGATATTATTTCAATGAATAAAACTGGGAAAATATAATAGTCACATGCAAAAGAATGAAATTGGGCTCCTATCTTATTCCATACAGAAAAATCAACTCAAAATGAAATTTAAGACCTGAAAAACCTCCAAATTCTAGAAGAATATAGAGTAAACTCCTTGACATTGGTCTTTGCAGCGACATTTTTGAGATATGATGCAAAAAGTAAGGCAACAAAAGTAAAAGTAGGAAAGTGTAATTACATCAAACCAAAAAGTTTCTGTACAATAAAGGAAAATATCAACAAAATGAAAAGGCAACCTATGGAATAGTAGAATATATCTGTAAACCAAGTATCCTATAAGGGATTAATGTTAAATATATATTAAATGATTATAATTAGATAGTAAAAATTTAAAGAACTCAAAAAATGGAGACGGCATGAACAGATACTTTTCCAATTATTACATACAAATAGACAACAACGAAAAGATGCTTAATATCTTTAATCATGAGGGAAATTCAAAGTCACAATGAGATATTGCTACATACCTATTAGGATGTCTACTTTTAAAAAAGATGAGAGATATATGCTTCCTATAATATGGAGAATTCTTGTACAATGTTGGTGGGAATGTGAGCTGATATCGTCTCTATGGAAAACCTTATGAAGTCTCTTCAAGAAATTAAAAATAGAACTACCATAAGATCCAGCAATCTCAATTGATTAGGTATATGTATATATATATGTATGTAAATATATACGTATGTATGTATATATACATGTATATTAACAAAAGAAGCATCTCAAAAACTATTTGTACTCCATGTTTATTGCAACATTATTCACAAATATACATGCATTCTAAATGTCTACTGATGAAAGAATAGACCAAGACAATGTGGTGCTTGTGTGCATACACACACACATGCACACACACACACACACACACACACACACACAGGCGTTTGCATATATATATATACCTTATATATGATGATATATTATTAGTGTCATATATATGCACTATCATTCTATTATCTCACTTCTTTTGTCATAAAATGGAAGACTATATTTTGAACATATCCTCCCTCCCTCCCTCTCATCCTAGCAAAAGGATAAAAACTTTCCTTTTTTAGATGAATAAGATCTGGGAATCAAATGTATAAAATGGTAATTATAGTTGATATCACTTAAATTTGTAGAATATAATTTAAATGTTATAACAAAAAAAAACAAAGAAAGATGGGGAGAAGGGAAGAAGGTAGGAAGAAAGTAAAGAAGGAAGAAAAGAGAAAAGAAGGGAGGAAAGGTGGGAGGAGAGGATACCCTTAAATCTGGGGAAGTTAATGCTCCTTGAGAGAAAGAAGAGATAGGAAAACAGCTGCAAACCACCTGTCCAACCAATCTTCTCTATCCTGATAGTGATTTCATTTGCTCTGCATTTTAATCATGTGACTGATTAATTACGCAGGCGTGTTTGTCAGGATATGACCAGTTTAGTAATAAACAACCTAATTTTGGCTTTTTCTCCAACTGTCTTTTTTTCTTTCAACCTCTCTTACTTCCCTCACACGTAAACCACAATAAAGCTTTAATATTGTTTCAATATGTTTTCTAAAGAACACAGACTGAAATTTTATTCAAGATGTCCTGCGTCTCTCAAGCCTACTGCTGCCAGAAAAGTTAACTGCTGAATCTTTTAAACAGGTTTTTAAATATTTATTAAGTGAACTTCAATTTACAAAATAATATAAAGTCATATATGCAGATTTCCCAGCAATTAAAATTGCATAAAACTTAAATTAACCTCAACTGTTGAACCCTAATTTAAGTATTTATACAATTTTTTTTTATCCTGAGTGTTTCTCAAATAATACTGAGATCTACCGAAGACTGAAAATCATGGAGTGTCCAAAATCCTTTTAAAAGGGTTTAGTAGAGATTGTTTGTCAGCAAAGTAAAAGAAAAAATTTCCAAATATTAAAAAATTAATGTGCAGACACGTGAGTGTTTGGCATATGTGTTTGTCAATGATTAAAGCCTTAGTAGGTGAAAAGAAGAAAAAAGTAGATTGCTTTTAATAAAATACCATAGTAAACACTATTTCATTAAGCCTCATGGATAAGAGAATGTCAGAACTTTCATTATGAAATATTTAAACGTGAGGAAAATGAAACCATGAAAAGGAGCAAAGCAGAGATTTCTGAATAGTTTTGACAAGAAATTGTCAGATAAAGACAGTATGAAAGATAAAGAGAAAAACATATCACCTAATGATGCATATCAAAAAATTTAGAACAGATATTTATAAATAATATATGACTTGTTTAACAATTCATTAGCTAGGTTTTTTCTCACACCTAGTTTTTTCCTAGATCCTCACTTTTTCCCCTTAGAGTTAATAACACTGGGTATTTTTAATAAGAAAACGTGTCCTGTTAAAAACAACAAACTCCTTCTATTATTACCCTGACAACATAATTTTTTTTCTATTTATTCATCTTTTGCTTAAAAATAATTTGCCTGTCATTAATATATATTTATTATTATCTCACAACTTTAACAAATGTGTTATTTTGCAGGCCTTTATTTAGAGCAAGGAGAAACATGAAGTCAAGAAATTTAATCTTAATGGCTCAAAAACAGACAACCATATAGAAAATCATGGGTTCACTCATAGATCTTTTTTGACAAGCTACACTCCATATATCTTCCCCGGGTTTGTCACCAAATCTGTGGGCTATCATTTATTCTCAGTTCCAAATATACAGATGATGAATGAAATATTCCCAATGACAAGAGCCTTTGTCACAAGAGGAATTTCAAGCACCAAACTTGGTACCAGATTTTCCCTACTCTGTGCTCTTCTTAGTTAGAGAGAAGTGAGTTAAAAAGAAAACTGGCATATAGTCCAAGGATCATAGCATTAATATATAAGATTTACATAACAATTTTTGTGGGAATAATGCAATGATAATTTTTAAGAGAATGCGATTGCATTTTTTAAAAGTACACTATAACCGACAAAGCAATTAGGCAATATATTTATTGGCTTTCGATTCATAATAGTTATTGATGTTAAGTTCTTAAATGTGACACTCTATTGGTTATTCATTTTTTTAAATATATGTAAATGTTCTGGGAATGATATTTAATGCAAAGGATATGATGGCAAGTGAGACAGCCTTGTTTCCATTCATGGGAGTTACTGTGCAGAGGATTTTGTCAGATAAATTTGTTACAAAATAACCACCAGTAGCAGCAGTTTTTGTAATTTATGAATTGGGGATTGCGATTTAACATCTTCTGAAAAAATGTTGATCATTTTTAGATGTTTTTAACTAGAATTTAGCCAACTTTATTTAGTAATCACAACAAACTAATCAACAAAAGTTTTAAAAGTAGGCAAATCCTAAATGCACTATTAAAACACAAGGCAATGCAGCTACCATACAGGGCCTAGATGTCCCAAACAGGGGCTTCATCTATGGACTGTTGAGCATTTGTCCTATGACCTATTGACTAATTTTGACTGCTTTTAAACTAGTAGTACTCAGGATATAATATTGAGAAGCATTAGTGAAGTGATTGTGCTACCTACGAAAAATTTGAAGATCATGAAGAAAAAATATGTGCCTAATTTATATCCATGGCATTAAAGATGATTTATGAGAACTCCCTTTCCTCAAAAATGTTGGATTGTTGCTGGCAAACTTAATGTTTTATGTGCAGTTGTTTATAGATGATGCATACCTTGAATTACATAATGTTATGATGCAATATCCCTTAAATAAAATTTAAAAAAATAATAGCTTAAAAACATTTACAGTTTAGATAAAGAAGGTGTGAATCATATGGCAGCAAAAATAAATGATTGCCCAGGGCAGAAATATCTCCAACAAAATCAGTCTATTCTGAGGAAGAAGAACTGGAAGAAAGGTTTTCAATTCAAAGGGAAGTCAAATGTAGTTAAGGAGAGCCCTTCTAAAAGACTGAAGCAGGCACAAAACTCATTGCATTGCTCAGGGACATAAAATAAATTTGAGTAATCTGGATAGAAGAAGACCCAGCTTCAACTCTGGGAGAGATAGTGAGATAAAAAGACTTCATTCTTAAGATTAAGCAAGGACTGGAAAAAGGAGAATAAAAAGTACAGTGTTGGGGAGAACACTAACTAGGAGGAAGTTGCTTTCATATTATATTTTTAGGTTAAATGAGTCCACTTAATCTTTTAAAATCAAGATACTTTTCTCTTAGCCCTTCTGTTTAAGCCCTCTTTAGCCTAACACTTCAACCTTCTCTCCTTTCCTGTCATAATCCCTGGCTATATGAATCAAATCCACAGTCAATCTGGATAGGAATGCCAGTATTTATCTGTCCCACCTGATGACATTTTTTTTCTCATCCAATGATCCCATCATTTCCCATGGCCTCAAGTAGAACAACATGCAAATTATTAGACATGATTTAAGTGAGGAGTAAATAAAATTCAATCTATAAACTCATAGAGTTCTAGCTGTGTTAGAACTTTCCTGTGTTTAAATTAATTACCTCTGTATTTTAAAGCATTTAAGAGTGAAATTTTTTGAATAGTAGCATGATCAGGTATTTTAAGAAGATTAACCTCTGATAAAAACATTTAATTAAAATGAATTTGTCACATTGTATATAATAGACAGTTGTCTATAATAATAAAATATGTGATTTTATATTTATAAGATGAGAGAATATAAACAACACAAAACAAAAAAGACACATGAGTTTGGAAATAGTCATTTGAATCCAAAAAATAAATGGTGGGAAATCCCAATGATTCTAATCTGTAGTATAGGAAAAAGACAAGAGAGAGAGAGAGAGAGAGAGAGGTATGATTATTTGGAGTATCCATCCAAAGCCAAAAGAGGAATTTTATAAAATAAAGATATGGGGAAACGTTTAAGCACACAGTAATGGTACAAAATAGCAGTGGAAAGACAATGGAAACAGCAACTAAAAGTAAGAGGAAAAGACACTGGATGTCAGAAACACAGGCGGAAGATTGTGAGTCACTGGATCATTTGACCAGATATAGCTAATTCCCTTCTTATGTCAGTAAGCAACAGATGTGTATTATATGCATCTCTTAGATATGGATATTATCTGCTAGAGTAGCTAGGGTTTCTTTAATAAACATTCCTTCCTCTGATGCTTTTTAGACCCAAAGTTCACCTTTTGTGATATTGTAACCCCTGTTCTTTTTTCTTCATGGTTTTTTCTTCTCCTGCATCTCCTTTTCTCTTCTTCTCTCTCCCTATTTCTATTTCTCTTCTTCCTCTTCCTCTTCTTTCTTTGCTATTAAATTTGCCTACTATGACTTTAATTTCAACTTCAAAACTCACCTTTTTTTTACCGAATCTAAAAATTTTAATGGATGAATTTAGACCATTTACATTTATTGGTGATAACCATTTTGTTCTTTTTTGAAATTTTTTTCTAATTAAAATCCTTTACTATGAGATGTGTTTTCTAATCTACCTCTTGATATTTTAGTTTGACTTTTCATTTTAGAATTACCTTTATAAATAAAGCAAATCTTTATTTCCCTTAACCCTTCATTTCTATAGACAGTATCTAAGAACAATAATAAAATTAACATGTCTCCTTTTCTTCATCCTTTTTCTTAGTTCAAAGTTTTGACAGTTTCTATACCATTTCCTGCTATTAAAATATCTTTTATCTTCTTGCCTCTCTGCTCCAGGAACTTCCTTTAAAATGAAATTATTTTATTAAGTTATAATTGCTTTCTATTTTCTCATTATGGTAATATACTTTGTCATGATTTTAATTTGTTTATGTTCAACATATTTTCTGTTCAATGTCTTGTTAATAATTAGTCACTCTTCATTTGTTGCATTATTTTTCTATGTATGCTGTTTTGAATAGTTTTTATTTCTTACCCATAAACAAATAGGGTTTTTTTTTGTTTGTTTATGTTTTGGTTTTGTTTTTTTTTTGATCCATGTCTTTGCAAGAAATTTGGAGAGGGCCATATGAGATCAAACCAATAGAACACATTAGAATAACTGATATCTCAACACATAGTGCTCTTTTTTTTCTCTCTCTCTCACCTAAAAGACTAAAGAAAGCAAGCAAAAAAAAAAAGAAAAAATATTTTCAGGGCAGTTCTCTTAAAGCCTCATGTCCTCAGCACCTCCAAATCATATTGTTACTGACATTTTTTGCCAGGTCAGCACACTCCAAATCGTATACGTTAGGAAACATGAAGTATAGATTTTGTACTCCGTGGTGAGCCCTTCATTTTCAACATGCTTTTTTTGTGCTGGTACTTTCTCAGATGCACTGTTTCTGGCCCTTCTCAATGCTGTGATTTCTCACCATGTCTTTGCAGCTCTAGTTCCTCCTGCACAGCTTCTGCCTAATTTCAGCTCTGTTGGCAATCCTTACCTCTAACACAAACCTGGGGATTATGTCGTATACTATTTTGCTGAATATGTAGTTCTGATAGTCTTTGTTTTTGAGTAATATTTAAATGGAGGGCAAGAGACAGTTGTTAATTTACATAGCCATAACCTACTAGAAGTCTACCCTATAACTTAACATAACTAATTTTGACTCTTATTTGTCAATTTTTTATTTCTAGAAATTATTTTTAAATATTCTACAACAGAAGGCATGTTCAAATGCTTTTCATCACTAAATTCAAAGGCAAACATACTACCTTCTTTCATCCTTCCAATTGAGCTAAATTAAAATGTTTAATTAAACCACTATTCAGTGTCTAAATAGATACTAGTAGATGATAATAAAACAAGTAAGTCTTATAAAAACCACATATCTTATAATCTTAAAAAATTCCTGAAATCATTTCTGTTTGTTTGCTTCGTTTACTATATATTTATGACAAAGTTACTCCCAAATTATAGTGTTATTTTCTTCTCTGAATATAGATATATAGATTTATTTTTTCATGAAAGCATCCTTCCTGATCTCTCTCTTTTTTTCTGCAACAAGACCATTCGAATGAACTCTAGAACTATTCTAAATCTTTTTATCCTAGGAGTTTACGTCAGTCCACTTTTGATGCCCTTTGAGTTGTTTTCTTGTTGAATTTCCATGTGTTCCTTCTCTCTACCTGCATATACAATCCCCAGTAGCTTTCAGAAAAAAACTAATACTTGAATGATAATATGAAGAACTTAGATTTTTTTAAATTATTTGATTTTATTTTGATTGATACATTGGCCATTATAGCATGTAAAATTCTGATGACTTTTACATTTCTGCCTCCATATATTCCCTATATAATTCTCTTCTTTTG
This sequence comes from Solenodon paradoxus, assembly GCA_004363575.1. Taxonomy (NCBI): domain Eukaryota; kingdom Metazoa; phylum Chordata; class Mammalia; order Eulipotyphla; family Solenodontidae; genus Solenodon; species Solenodon paradoxus. The sequence continues at coordinate 308,685 of RJWH01000155.1, read as the reverse complement.
AATGTGAGTCCTGTGATTATTTTATAATAGCATCACATAATTAGGTTACATTATATTAAAGAAGGGGTTTTGTAGATGTTTTAAAATCCCTATTCAATTGTGGTTTTGAGTTAATAAAAATGTATATTATCCTATATGGAACTTACCTATTTAAGTGAACCTGTTAAAAGAGATGCAAGAAATTTGAAATGAGAGAACGTCTTCAGACCTTGAAGGAGCAACTGTCCTGTTGAGGAAGGCCATGAGACACAGCAGTGGGGACTTTGAGGAACAGAAAATAATCCTTGCTGGGGGGTCAGAAATGTGGGGATCTCAGTCTTCAGTCGTAAGGACTAAATTAAATCCACAGTTTGTGAACTTGGAAGAAGACCCAGAGACTTAAAGGAGATCACAACCCAACTGACTCATTTCTGGTGAAACCCAGAGCAGAAAACACGACAGACTTCTGACCAACGAAATACAATGATTTTTAAAGCCCCTAAGTCCTGGTAAATTATTATGAAACAGTAAGAAAAACATAACACCAGTTTTAGAATACTAGTATAAAAATTATTTGCCCTCAGATTTTGTAAAATATTACTTTTATTTTGTTTAGATTATGATACTGCAGGTAGTATACAATTCTGTCTTCTGATAATTATGTAATCAGTTTTGTTTTATTTTGTTTTGTTTTTGTTCTCCCTCTGGTATCTTCTAGAAGATTGCATTTAATCCAGTTTTCTAAAATATCATTATTAGTTATCTTAAAGAGATCTTTTGGTCAATGACAATGCTGGTTACTTGAAAGTTTCTTTTATTTTTAAATGCATGTCTTCAGTGATAGAAATTTTTTCTTTTTCTATTCCTCTCCTATTTATTCACCCTCACTTCCTCCTTATTCTCTTTATCCAATTATAATTTAGATGTCAAAACTCTGCAGCTATTCCATTCATTTTCTTGTCTTTTATATTTTTCATGTTTGTTTTCTTCTGGTTCCACTCTCTTTGAGATGTTTTCCCTGTACTTTCTAATGTTCTGATTTTAATTTTTAATATCTTGTAGTTTAATTTCATTAGACTTTTCTTTATTCTTTTTCTACTCTTTTGTAGAAATGAGTATGCAGTATTTCTTCTGTCTATGGACTCAATTATAATTTTATGTTTTCTACAATCTGTTTTGTCTTAGTTTTTTCCAAGTCTTTATTTTGTCTGTTGATATCTATCTATACCTATATCCATCTACATCTGTCTTTCTCTCTCTGTGTATATATATATATATATATACACATATATATATATGTACATATATATATACATATATATGTATATAATATTATAGACTTCCCCTAATGAGGTGTGATCCTTGATGTTCCTTGATCCTCTATTTGTATCTGACAATAAGCAATAAATTGTTCTCCACAAGTTCCTGCATTTGCTCAGAGTCTTTCAGGGGGTGGATGATGAGAAACAGACAGGACTTTATTTGAGGACTCCCTATCTCTTATTCTGAAAGTCACTTTTCTTTTGCTGGTTAGATTTTCCAGAAGTAAATTCTCTTTTATCCTGATACTTTTGGCTGCTATGTTCTATGAAACAGTAGGGAAGAGACTAGAATTTCCACTATGACACCTTCACTCTTAATGATGCTATCCTTCTGCAAATGCAGAATCTCTCTGATTCAAATGCCCCTGAAAACAAACCTGTAACCTTTAAGAAGGGAAGAGATGCTTGAGTCAATAGGGAAAGAGGAAGGAACCCAGATATACAACTACTTCTTGAACCAACTTTCAATCATTCTATTTTAAAACCCCTGTGAGTCTGATATTGAAAGTGTTCTAATTCTTCAAATCATGAAGCTTGTAGTGAATCTGCAGAGATAAATGTATGTGCCTGTTAGCATACTGCACTTAGTTTTCTCTTTGTCCACAGCTTAAATCAGAAGAGACTTGCCCATTTGATTTTTTGACTTTCAGAATTTGCAAACATATATTAACAATTGCAAACTCCAGGCCTAGTCTCATTATTTTTGTTGACATTATGGCATAATATCTACACTCTGACTTTAGTTTGTAATGTTTAGATTGTCTTTTATAATATCTTGTAGTTTAATTTTAATAAACTCTTCTTCATTCCTTTACTACTCCTTTTTAGCAAGGAGTGTGTAGTATTTCTTCTATAAATTAGAATCATGCATCCATTTTATTTTATTCACTGTTATTTTCATCATGCAATTTTTTTACTTAATATAAAATAGGAAACAGATTCTCATTTTTCTAGCAGAAATATTTCCTCTAAAATAATATACTAAAAGAAGATACATTTCAATCAAAATATTTTTAAGTGCTATTGACAATATCGTCTTGGTAAATTAAAAAGTTGAAATAAATTCATGAATCGTCCTAGAAAAATAATGATTTAGGGCAATAGTAAGATGAAAGCTTAACTTAATCAGAACTATTATTTTTTTTAATACTGTCTTACAATAGAAGCATCTAATTTGATGGATGTTGCAAGTCCAATTTCTTCAGAGAAATCAAGTTTTAAAAATATCTGATGAAAACACATTCCTTTTTTGATCAAGGGAAAACTAGAATTCTACCTTTGCTCATACACTTTCATTGATTAAAAAAAAGTTGTGTGTCTAATTCTTGGTGTTATTTTTAACCAAGTGGGTTTAAATGATCTGAATTGGGAGTGAGATATTTTGGGCAAGGATCCCTCATGCATGCCTCAAACTATTTCAACTTAAGTATGATATACCTATGTGATGTGAATTGTAAATAACATGTTTGATATTTAGATAAAACTTTCTGTTTGTTGAATGAATAGATAACTGAACAAACAGAAGCAAATTAAAGATATAGAATTAAACCACTGAATTCTTTACAAAAGGTTTTTATATTGAAAAAATACATTTGATTATTTGAGGGTAATTTTTACAGTCATTATTTCCTTCTAGTTAGTATTTATTGAACAGATGTTTCATTAATCTCAAAGTGTCCAAACATTATCAGTGATTCTGGGGAGAATATGGAGAGGTTTCTAACAAATAGATGAGACTATTTTTATTAAAACTATCTCTTACAGACGGGCTAACATATTTCAAGCAGGGTATTTTCTACTTTACACATAGGGTATTATTAAACTGGAGGATGAATGGGTGAGCAATAATCATTTGATGATAACAGAAATAAGCTTAATAGTAGAAAGTTTTAGAAATTATTAAAAACCAAAAGTGGAAATAGCTGTTACGAGAGGTTTATGTTGAAAAATTCAAATGCAGTATGATATGAACATGGATTTTGTTATTTTCCTCTCTTTTAAATTCCCTATTGGTTTCTGTCTTAGTGTGGGAAATGAAACTCTTTTTGCAAAACTATCAAGAAATTTCTTCTGCTGGTATTTTTAACTGGATGAAACACAAGGAATGCAATTTTGTGGGAAGTCGCCTGACCAAAAAATAAGAATTTTTAATTAGTTTTGTAGAGACTTTTTTAGAGGTCTGGCAACCTCCTTTTTGTGTTTATACAAATGACAAAATATTGCAATATTGACTTTCAACCATGATTTTGATGATATATCTATCAACCATTAGAAACTGTTACTGAAGAGTAATCTTTGATTTTGAAAATCATGTGACAAGTGATCATAAAGCCAGTGTTCCCAAATAACTTGTTATCCTAACAAAGATTTCTAAAATAAATGCATTGATTCTTCTGTTGCTCATGTAAAATATTGAGTCATAGAATAGCCAATAACTTCTGGATTTTTTAAGGAAAAAAAATTTAATTTTTCTCAAACAGGAATAGATAAATTTTACTTAATGTTAGTATTGTAACAAAAAACAAAGTAGTGCGTAGGTATATCTTTGGAATAACATTAGGAATAAGATTCTGGTTGTTATTGGTAACATTAATCGCTGCTATGCGCTGTATTGAAACAGTGTAAATTTAGATATTCTGAGTCTTAAAAATATCCATTGGCTAACACAATAAACCCAATTCTACCAAAAATCACAAATACTCATTACGTTAGTTATGCCCTTATGCTTCATCAGTTTAAACTGATTCTGAACCTAAAATGATGAGCATTAGTGTAATTTGAACTAGAATTATAAAATTAGTGACATTTTATAATTTTGTCAAATAGTAATCACGTTTTGTAGATAACACGGTATCTATAGATGTAATAGCATTGTCATTAAGAACAGGAATGGAGATTGCAATAACTGAAGAGATTTGCTTCTTGAATATCTAACTGGTCAGAAATTAATACTAATTTTTTAAAATTAATATACTTTTTTTCACTTTGATGGAAATTGAAGCTTCTGCTCTTGAAATCCACAAGACTCCTATAACACTCTTATGTGTCCTTTATGTAATCAAAATCTAGTAATTTTTATGGAAATGGGAAACTGAATTTTTTATGATAAAAAAGAAGGAAACGTATCAAGATATTTTTTTGTCCTCTTCTACTCATCCTTACACATTTGCCAGCAACACTTTATATTAAAAAATCCCTTTCTGTACCACTTTTCTACACATTTTACTAGGCTAAAGAGTTTGGGTTTTGGTTTTAATTTTTGTCCTGATTTATACCTAGTGGTCACATAAAATACTGGGGGAAAAATCAAAGCTATCACTAATATTGCAGTTGTAACATCTATATAACAAATGCTTCCCAATCCTTACCTTCTTGGAACTCTCACACTCAACAAGTTGTTTCTACAGATTATGCTGATACTTCTCTATTAAACCCTTCATTCCTCTTTTGTCAGTTCCTACTACTCTGATTCTCTTAATTTTTGGTGTTCTCTAATGTTCCTTTACATTCTACTATTTTCCCATTCTCAGTGGCTGCATTTTAGACTAACTCTTCAGTTGACATTTATGTGTTGGCCTCCGTATATTGAAGACTCTCAAATATGTGTTCTTAATCCAATCCAAACCTCATCTAGGATTAATTCTGTATAGAAACTTTTAATCAGATAGTCCACACATATTTCAAATTTATTTTAATCTTTATATCAGAGAAGAGTTTCTGTGATTTATATCTCCCTGTCACTGCTCTATGTTTTCAAAACAAAAAGCAAATTGTATTAAATATTTAGAAATGTGGTATGCAGACCTCCATTTGTATTCTTGTCATAAACTCTGAAGACATTAGGGTTAGGCATTCTCAAATTCTTTATGTCCATACCCTACTTAATATCCTCTTCTAAATCTACTTACCTCATAAGCTCTCTAACTTGATGAATGACACAACCTTCTACCCAATTACTAAGACAGAAATCTGTGTCTAAGTCTTCTTCACATAGTTACCAAAATTTTATTTATTTTTTTAGCCCATGTTTTAAATACTTTAGAATTATCCCTTCCTCATAGATTTTTCCTAGCTAGTCTCTCCAAAGTAGCATCTCCCACTCTTCTATCCCAAAATGCCATCCCTTTATCTAATTTCTTCCTGCACTTATTAGTTTGGGAATTTTTGTATTAATGTACTTATTTATCCATGATTAGTCTGCACCCCTTCTTTGAATTGTGGACTCTAAGCAGGTTTATCTAGCTTATTATTATGTTTAGGGGGCCTACAATAGTATCTGCCACATAAAAGTCAATCAATAAATAAGTTGTGAAATGAATGAATGAATTTTCTATTTCCACACAGAATGCTGTCATTAGTTTTGTTTTGTTTTGTTTTTTTAAAGGAAAGGTGCAGGCAGGAATGAAGGCAAGTAGGCAAGCAGGCAGGGAGAGGAAGAAGCACTTTATTTATCTTTATTTAGTTGTTCATCATTGTTTGTTCCCCTTGGCTCCCGGTCTTGAACCTGGGACCTTGTGAGGTATGTGGGACTGCTCCCAGGTATACTAGACCACTAGGCCACCAGGGTGCACCCTATTGTGATTAGTTTTACAGAAACATTTAAAATATTCTTTGACTTCTCAGAGAAGCATTCTCTTAAATAACTGATTAACCATAAATTAATAATTAACAAATTAATGATTGACCAGGCAAGCAAATTTAGGGTAATGAAAGATGCTTAAAATCCTCTAAAATTCTCTCCTCTTCTAACAGTCCTTTAAAATCAGTTCATTCTAGAGAAACCACCCATTCTTTTAATAACTTATGATCATTATTTTTCTTAATAGGCTTTCAACTTGGTTTTCAAGTCTGCTTTATTCTAAAAGATATTTGTATTAACTATCAGAAAATAGTTAACTTACAAAATATGCAATAAAGGTGTTTAACCTCAGACATAGTTTTCAAAATTATTTGATCAATATGATCAAAGATATTTTTTTTCCTTTGTGTATTTTAAAATCTGTGTTTCTTGACATTGGTAAAATAAATATATGAGGTCAATGAGAGTGCAAGTTTTTCCTTATTTTAAACATAACCTGGAAGTGATATATTGATTAATGCATGTGGTTGTAGACATGTGTTGTATGTATTTCTCCAATTATATTCCTTGTCAGAAGTAAAAGTTCACAATATTTCTAGTGAAATTCCATTACATTTTTTCATTTTTCTCTTTCCCATAGGGAGAATACAGGTTTGTTGGGTTTTTCTCAATTTCTTGCTTTGGCTGTATTATTTTAGTCTAAGAAACAGATGGCTTTCAAATTATTGCACTTGCTCTTGAGAAATGTCTTTGGAAATGCAAACTTAGTCAAGAAAACCTTTAAGCATTTTTTCACATGGTTTTCACAGAATTAGTCCATGGGACCTACTTTTGAAAATGGATAGCATGATTCATAATTAAGATAGTATGAAGTCAACTTCATCTACATTTTCCTTAATGAGCAAAATACTTTAAACCCTAAAACATTTTAACTATACTAATGGTAGATCAGTAACTATAAGGATAACTTTAAAATTAATTTAAATTCATTCAGGGAAGCAGAAGAAAGAAGTTGATTCTAATTCTCATCAACTAGTCATTCATATTCTCTGAGTTTCTTTACAATTTGCATTTTTTTAAGAAATAAGGATTCCATAACCACATCTGAATACTTAAGAAAAGATCCTGTGCCTATGCTTAACCATCTTGTGAATATTCTCCAAATTCCACACCCAGTTGCCTTTCTAAAACTTACATGTAATTTTTCTAATTGTCCTGATCAAAGCTCTCTCTGTTGGAGGCCCCGGACTTTAAAATAAAGTCCACAGTTGTCACTGTTTGACTTTAGCATTCTATGTAAATTTTCAAGCCTGGCCATAGGCAATTACAAAAGCTTTATTTGGCAGACCAAGTAGGGAAGCTGTCCTCCCCACAAGAGCCAATGCATTAATTAGTTTGCTTGGTTTTTTTTTTTTTTTTTATTGCTTTATTTATTTTGACTACATTGCTATATGAATTTTAGGATATTGAATTCCCACCTCAGTCTGTGTGTTTTCACACCACACCCAGCACCAGTGTTCTAGTCCTTTTTACCAACACTTTTTTCCCCCCTCTCCCCTCTGGTAGCCACAGTGTTGGATTTTGTGAATTGTGTTAAATTTTGTTTTGTTTCTTCATATTCCACATATAAGTGAAACCACTCTGTACTTCTTTTACTTCCTGACTTATTTCGCTTAGCATGACCCTCTCCAGTTCCATCCGGATTGCCGCAAATGTCATAATTTCATCTTGATTTAACAGCTGCATAAATTCCATTGAGACTGTATATCTCAGCTTCTTTATTCAGTCATCTACTGGTAGAAATGCTTGGGTTTCAAAGGCAAGAGTCTTGTAGTCTAATATTTGAGATAGAACCAGAATGCAGGGTACTGATTTGAAAAACCAGGAACCCCAGATATCATCACATAGTATGAATGGGAAAATAAGGATATGTCAAGATATACCTTATTTTTTAGGATATAGTATTACAGCATTTCCTTCATAATTTTGAGTTAAAAATAAGAATATCATGATTTTCAGATCTGTCTTTTTCCTTTTGTAGATTTATACTTAGTTTTGTTCCTCTATAAGAATTTATCTATTTATAATATATTACTTGCTCTCAATAGCCCATTTCTACCCTTCACCATATATACATGTGTTGATTTAAAATGATGTACACTGTACACCTATATAACATTATGAGGCAATGTTTCTTCAATAAAAATTAAGTAAATAACAAATATGTACCTGGTTCTGCTAAGTTGCTGAGAATTGCTTCTTAACATTACAAAATTGATTAGCTCTCTTCTTATTAAACTTCATCTTCCAAAGCTGGTTTCCACATAAATTTTCAGAGATGACTCAGGGATAAATAAAAATAAAGTCATTTTTTTGTTGAGCATTCTTTAAAACTATTTGCTTCTTGCCAGGATTAGAACTGCCTTAAGGAAGAATCATTAAGGGATTACAAACTTTGTCTCACAAACCCCAAAAAGCCAAGAAACAAGATAAAAGTGTTTCATTGCAAACAGTATCACATAATACCATCAAAACAAAACTCGATCTTTTTATTTTAGGAGAAATAGAGTAGAAACAAGAAAAAATGTATAACAATATTTCAAAAGTATTATTTTGTCTTGAAAATGTGTCCCTTATTTAAGCCAATGCACATTCCATTTTTTTAACATGTTATTAACTAAAAGATAAATTATCATATAATAAATGTCACCTATCTTTAAGTATTTGAAAGTTATTCCATAAAATGATGACCAGGGAACATGAAAAATGTAGACCCAAATTAAACTAGGAAAGATTAAAATATAATTAGTCATTTTATTTTTTTTTTCCCCTGGAAGAGATCTTATTATAGAAAATCTATGAAGTACAATTTCTTATAGAAGTCAATTCATTTAGGAAGTATTCTCCTCCATCTGTGTAGTATAGACATAGTCCTACTTTTTGAAAATAATAATCCAGAAACACATAATGTATAATACCATACAATTTTGATTGTCTACATCCCAGAAGGTCAAAATCTCAAAAGTCTGAACTCATGAAAGTTGAAATTCCTGAAAACCGAGTTAGGTTTCGTTTTCCTTCAAAAAATTTCAGAGAATAAAAAGAATTCAACAAAATCAATGATCTTCTGAAACAAAGACACTTGCTAATAGATTAATTCAATGTTACAAAACAGTCTCAATGGTAAACTATTCTTGGTTAGGGATTTGGCTGTCAAATGTGGACTTCTTATATTTATCTCTAACACACACAGAGACACAAAATATGGATAATAGATGACACTTTTGAAATGGTCTTCATTGTTTTTTTGATCAACTATATACAGCTATCACCCCTGCTGGATGTGAAAATTCTAGAACTTAATCTACTTGTTTATGTATTAAAGACTGGGAAGAGCAAAGTTTTTTGTTTTGTTTTTTTTAAAGGAAAGGTATAGGCAGGAATGAAGGAGAGTAGACAGGTAAGAAGAGAGAGGAAGAAGCAGTTTATTTTATTTTTATTTAGTTGTTCACACTGATTTTTTTCCTTCCAGGACCCAGGACTTGAACCCAGAGGTATGTGGCCTTGTGCTCCTTCAGCAGTGACTGACATAACTGTGACTCCACCAGGGCTTGCCACAAAATTCTTTAAGAACACTTATTTGAAGATTTGGTATACCTTGCAGGAAATGAATTTTAATTGACTTCCCCAAACCTAATGACAGATTTGGAATTAGGTAAGTTTAGGCTTCTAAAGTGATTTTCAAGGTGTTAATGAAGTTTGTTTCATTAAGCCCAGTGCATTTGGTGGAAAATTCAGATGACTGCATGATCTATGCAATAGGTAACAACAACACAAAGTTCAGTTTAAGATGCTATCTTCACTACTTCTAAAAGAGTACCGTTTAGATTTGTTGGTTAAGAGAGAGAGCTATTACATTTGGTTCCGTTGACCAGGAACCCCAAATGTGTTTGCTTTTGGGGGCCACCGGCTTTGGGAGCCGTCTCCGGGCCAGCAAGACGCAAGAGGACTCCAGAGGAGGCGCACCCTGCCACAGTTTTTGAAGCCCATGGATGGGACACTTCTCACGGGCCCTGAGCGCTATACTCTGCCGAGCTCTGAGGAGGTGAACTCAGGAACGGCGCTGGAACAGGTAATATCTCTGGATAAAAAAGGACCCAGCTCAGGCCTGCCCCGTGGGCAGAAGGACAGTCTGATCCACTTCCATTTTTAAGGGATTGCTGGAAATATTATTACCGGGATCTCTCAGTCAGAGAAGTCAGGGGAGGGAATGTGATAACTTCCGTGTGAGTGGAGTGTGAATGACCTGTTGTCCCACTGCCTGAGCCAGTCCCTGCAGTTCCGTTGTTGGCATAGGCATAAGGGTAACTCGCTTGGTTCTGGAGTTATACAGACATATTTTAGCTAAAACGCCTTTGTTTTCATAAAAAAAAAAAAAAAGTTTGCTTGGGGCTGGGCTGGAATGCAAGGTGGGGCAGGGCTGAGCGGGGAGCTGCCGCCCACTCCAACTCCAAGACACTCCGGCCCCCTGCCCCGTTGAGCAGTAGCGACGAAAATGCCAGCTGGGCTTCCCAGGGATCTCAGCGCTTTTTGCTCTCTCAAGCACTTTGGCGCTCTCTGTGCCCCTGCCTTCCTTCCCCTTCCCCCTCGCTGCTGGTTGAAGGCTGCCAAAGCAGCAGCAGAAACTGTGCTGGCCGTCTGAGCCCGCGAGGTGGTGCGGTGGCAGGTGGGCGGGGCCCCAGACCAGCTGCAGCAGGGGATTGCTCATGGTGCGGGCTGCTGCTAAAACAAAAACCACAGGCTCATTGCGGAAGCCTGGCTTTTCCCTGCCCCATCTGGGACTTTTCCGCCCTGCCTCAGTGAGGCAGTGGCAGTGGCCCCAACAGGGATGACGCGAGCATCTGGCCCGCCCCCAGTTTTTCAGGTGCCGGAGCCCAAGGGCAGGCAGTGGCTCTCCAGTTGAATTTCTGCACAGAATAACGGTGTTTTGACTGATGCTTGACTAAAGCTGAAAATCACTCAAGTTGAACCACTGTGGATCTGGTTCTGTCTTGGAATAATGCAAAGAATTACCACCCAGACCAAATTCTCCTGTGGAGTCTAGGTTAAGAATTGTCCAAGGGCTTCCCTCAGGGGTGTGGTTCATTCAATCAGAAAGGATTAAGCTAGGAGGGAGGGCAGGCCCCTGGCTCAGGCTTAAGGCAAAGAAGTTTGGTACCCCAAAGAGGACTGTCCTGTTCCCTGCTTGGGCAGGACCAAACAGCCAAGCGCCAGGCTCAGATTTCACTGGGTTGGAACGGAATAGCATCCCTACTTCTGAAACCTGAAACCACAGGGAGTATTTGAGACTGGCAGGGCAGGAAGAAAAAAAAAGAAAAAGAGGGAGGTCTCCCATTACAGTTGAGTTAAAAGTCAGATAGCCAGTCCCCCACCATCCCCACTGGCGGGCCTGCGCCGCGCCACTCCTTCTGCAAGAGGTGCTGCCTGGGCCCCAGGACTGATGTGAGCGGCCTCAGGCACGTGGGGCGCATGAGAGGGTGCTGGGGCCAAGCCAGCGGCTGGAAGGCACCCAGCCACCCACCACGCCACACTTGTCCAATGCGAAGACCCAAATACCAGTTTCAAACATCTGGGAAACATTCGCCCCCCACCCCACCCCGCATCATGCATGCGTCCTGTTCCCCCCGCCCCTGCCCCGCCGCCCAGCCCAAATGTCTGTGCCGATATCCTAACCCCTGAGAAAAGCTACACTAAGGGTATGTTTGACTGAGGAGCCTAGGTGGGCCTCCTATAGCCAGTTCCCCACGCTGTCCCCACCAGCGGGCCCGCCTCGTGCATGCGCTCTCCACACGCATCCAGCAGCGTGTCCTGCAGCATGTCGGGACCAGGGTCCTATACGGAGAACCACTCTTCCCAGGGTGCGGAGAGCTACTCTTCCTGGGAGACAGGGTATGGCTGGAAAGGGAGCTGTCCAGAGGCGCCTCCCTGGTTTTCGGGAGAACAGATGCACATCGAGGAGTTTGGCCCTGAGAATGACCCGAGGAGAAGCAGGGAGTACATGGTTTAGCATCACACCTCTTGTGGCACAGACAGTCAGTGGAAAGTGGATGGTGTCAATGAACTTCAGATTGATCTTCTCCAGGGCCCGCTGTTTGGTCTGCACCAACAAGAACTTTCGGAGGGGACCTGCTGCTCCAGCTTTTCCTGGGCCCAGTAGAGCTTTCCGCCAGGGTGCCTCTGTTCATCCGGATCTCCATGAGTTGGGCTTTCTTCTGACAAAGGGGCAGCAGGTGCATCTGGGTGTGGGTGATGACTCGGATGACCTGGCAGTACTTCTTCATGATGCTGAAGTCCTCCAGCTGCTTCTTGCCATCATCATCCTGCCATTTCTTGCAGTACTTGGTAAAAGCCTTCTTCTTAGACTTATGCCAGTTCTTACAGAAGCACCTTTTGCACTCATCGCCAATATGCTCAGCAAAGATGGTCTTGAAGGTACGAAGACCTCGAGGAGTTTCCACGTAGTCCACGATGCCCACCACCACCATGTTCATATGGCACCTATAGGGGTTCACCGATCCTGGGATCCCCTTTGGGAAACTTTGACAATTACTATTATCAAAGTCTGAGACTCCATGACAGGGAACAGATCTTTGAAACCATTGCTTGTGCATTAAAGGGTCACTATTGGATCTGTGGTGAAACAGCATATACCTGCCTACCCCAAGGTTGGACAGGCACTTGTTACATTGTCATAATTAGGCCTCAGTTCTTCCTCCTAGGAGATGCTATAGGAGAAACATTGGGAATTAGAGTTTATGTTGAGTTATATAGACCAAAGCGAAGTATAGATATTGGTCTTGCTTTAACTGGTGATGCCAATGGATGGGGCAATGAATGGCCTCCTGAAGGAATAAATCAAGTCTGTGGCCCTGCCACTTGGGCTCGAGATGGCAGTTGGGGGTACCGAACTCCCATCAATCCCCTGAATCGATTGATAAGATTGCAAGCAGTAGTAGAGAAAATTACCAATCAAACAGGTATTGCACTAGATTTATTGGCAGATCAGGTTACCCAAATGACAGCTGCCATCCTCCAGAACTGACTAGCCTTAGATTACTTACTAGCAGAGGAGGGAAGAATTTGCGCTAAGTTCAATTTGACAAAATGCTGCCTGCAAATAGATGACAAAGGAAAGATATTTAAGGATTTTGGCAGAGGTATGCGGAAAATAGCACGTGTCCCAGTCCAGAAATGGGAATCCCTCTTCGACTCTAAATGGCTCTCTTGGTTTTCCTGAGCCAAAGGATTCAAAAATTTATTGAGAATTATGGGACTCATTTTGGGAATTTGCATATTGCTTCCTTTTCTGCTTGTCATAATAAGCTTGAATCGATCCACCATAAACACAGTTGTTCAACAGGTCACAACAAAGCATGTCTTGCTGCCTCGGCAGTATAACACCGTGCCCCCCAATGATGAACAAGGATGCTAATTATATCTGTTCTATATTCAGAAGGTCCAAGATGTTGCACCTCCCCCATTATGGCCCTGTCCAGCAGGAAGCGGCCAGATCAAGTCTTCACCACAATTCCTCATCTATGGACTTTCAAAGCTTATTGTCATCAGTTTGAAAACAAAATGGGGAGATGCAGAAGAGAGTAAGCTGCACCCCAGTTTCTAGCAGCTGAGGACCAACAGTGGCTACCCAGCCACCAGGAGCCTGACAGTCTAGACTGGCTGAAAGCCACTGATTAAAGAGGCCCCTTTCTGAGAATGGAACCCTATGTGCATTTTACAATTTTGTATGTTATCCATGTGAGGAATTCACAAATGAATAACTGAATTCCTTTTGTAATTCTTGTTCCAATCATACCTTCCCCTCTCCCTCACCAATAAAAGTGTATCCCAAAAGTATTTCAGGGCTCAGATTCTATATCCAGGCCACACGTAATAAAGCTATCTTCACTACTTCTAAAAGAACACCATTTGGATTTGTTGGTTAAGAGAGAGAGCTATTACAGTTCAAAAATATTGATGTGCACAGTAGGATAAAAAGACATGAAAAGGTGTTGCTGTTTGATCACCAGCATTGTTTCTACAAAGTTGCTGGTCTGTATATAATGTATGCAGAATGAATTTCCACAAACAACATAGAAGCATAGCACAGAAAATGGGAAGATGTAATAGAGATTACACATGTTCACGTATATCAATTTATAGAAGAATTTCAGAAAGAACAGTACCACATAGAAAATGAAAGTGCTTGTATCCTCCAAGGAAAGACAAGCCCTAAAAGATGCAAGACTTCAAAATATATTTAAGGACTGTGAAAGTTAATGAGCTCTATGACCTATGTCTGTACAATTGCCCATTTTTGATTCCTGAATATACTTTTCATATCAATTTTTCTTTTTAACTTTTTTTGTTTTTTCTGTTTTTATTTTTCTACTATTTTAAAATGTCAGCAATATTTTTAATATAATTATTGTATTATTTCCTAGGCTTACAAAATCATACTCAAGATATTGGACACAGCTCTCAATCTATGGGTATTACACACGACCCCTACCACAGAGTTCTAGTTCTCCTTACCACCACCTTGTTCAGTGTATACTTCCCTGCCTCCTCCCACCCACCTGGCACCTACCATCTTGTCTACTGTGGGCTTTGTTTGGTTTTAACTACCATTTGTTTCATTTCACATTATTCCACATATGAGTGAAACCATCCTATATTTCTCTTTCTCTTTCTCACTTTTTTTGTTTCACATGAACCTCTCCAATTCCATCCAAATTGCTGCAAAGGGCATACTTTTTTTTCAGTAGCTGCATAGAGTTCCACTGAGTATATATATATACTGTAGATTCTTTATCATTCAGCTGTTGATGGAGATTTAGGTTGTTTGTATATCTTGGTTATTGTGAACTGTACTGTTATGAACATAGGGGTGCAGATAAGTTTCCTGATTAGACATTGTGTACACTCTGGTTATATATCTAGGGTGGAATTGCTGGATCAAATGGTAGTTTCATCTTTTTTTTTTTTTTTGAGGAATCTCCATAATGTTTTCCAGAGAGTTTGCATTAATTTACATTTCAACAGTGAAGGAAGGCTCCTTTTTTTCCACACCACATTCAGCACTTGTTATTTTAGACTTTTGAATATGGACCATTCTCAGTGGCTAAGGTGGTATCTAGATGTAGTTTTTATTTGCATTTCTCTGATAATGAATGAGGTAGAACATTTTTTCAGTGTCTGTAGACCATCTGTGTGTCTTCTTTGGATAGGTGATTGTTCAGGTCTTCTCCCTATTTTTGAGTGGGTCATTTGCTTTTTATCATTGAGATATATGAGTAATTTGTATAATCTTTTATTTAACGTATGTTGTGTGAATATTTTCTCAAATCCAGTGAGTTGTCTTTTTATTTTAGTGGTGATTTCATTCACTGTGCACAAGCTTTTTAGTTTGATGTAGTCCCAGTTATTTGGTTCACACTGGTTGTTTCCCACCAGACCTGGGACTTGAACCCAGGTGTATGTGGCTTGTTCCTTTAGAGGCAATTGACCTAACCACTGCTTTACTGTATCATGCTACCATATTGTTTGAAAGATGATCACTTTTTATTATAGTTTGAAGTCAGAAAGTGTGATTCTTCACTGTTTTTTTTTTTTTTTTTGTCTTCAGAATAGCTTTCAGCATTCAAAGTCTTTTGTGATTCCAAATAAACTTCAGTTTTATTTGATGAATTGTCTTTTAAAAATCTCTGGAATTTTGATGGGAATTGCATTAAATGTATTTTGCTTTGGGTAGGATTTCCATTTCAATTAAGTTAATTCTTCTAATCTATGAACTTGGAATTTTCATCTATCTCTTTGTGTCTTCTGTTTCTTTTGTTACAGTTTTATTGTAGAGTTCTTTCATCTTTGTCAAGTTTATTCACAGGTATTTGATCTTTTGTGGTGCTATTGAGAATGAACTTTCTTTATTTCTTTTTCCTCGACTTCAATGTTTATATATAGGAATGCTACTAATTTTTGAGTATTGATTTTGTATCCTGACATTTTGTTATATTCATTTATAGTTTCAAGCAATTTTTTGTGGCATTTTTCAAGTTAACAGGGTATAATATCATGTCATCTATAAATAATGACAATTTTTTTCTTCATTTACTTGACTATGTCTTTTATCTCTAATATTTCTGATAGGACTTTCTTCATGGCCCAAATCTCCTTAGTGATGTATTCTTTTGATCTATCACTGGTTTTTGAAGTGTTCTATATGACTTTGTGTGGTTGTGTGTGCCTCCTGAATCTCATTCAGGTTTTTTACAACTCCTTTCTGTAACTCTTCCTCTGTTATCTGTCCCATTCAATGTCAATGGAATTCTTCTCCTGGAATCTTCTTCTCTTTGGGCCATTTGCAATTTTGGGGGTGATTTTGATTTTGTCATGGCTTTCTTCTCTGTCTTAAGTTTAACACTGTGGTTTTCTTTTTATTATGTTAGACTTCTATTGTGTGATGACTTGGGGTCAGTACCATGTATCATTCACTTGGCTTCCATGGAATCATGGGGCCTTTTCTCCTTTCTGGAATGCTCATTTGTGGTGGTTCCAAAATGTTCTTTCAGTGGAGTCTACTGGCTTCTGAGGGGATGAGGGATAATTCTCCTGCACGCCACTGATAGAAAGCTTTCAATCCAAGGACTGAACTTGCAAGCAGTTCCTGTGATATTTTTTCAGAATTCACAGCTCTCCAGCACAGTAAGCAGGGTGCTCACAGGTAGATCCTCTTGCAATTCCATGTAGTTTCTGTAGCTCCTTTGGGTCAATGGTCCTGTTCTTGCTCCCCCCAGATACTGTCAGGGAGAAAGATTGCCTCTTAGATCTTGTGTGCTTCTTTAAAGACTTAGGGATATTGTCTCCCTCTCCTCTGTTCTCTAGATCCAGGCCTGGAATCTCCCAAGCAGGATCCTGTATTCTACTAAGCATAGGTTTTGAAATGTCTTCTGGTGATGGTTGCAGTTCCCCAGTCAGAGAATAGGTTCAAATTTTGCCCTGTGAGTTGCCTTGATTTCTTGCAGGGGAGCAGGGGGTGGGGGGAGTGGGTAATCACTCGCCTAAGCTCTCAAGTTCAGTGTGTGGTAGTTCACAGGTAGACCCTTGTCTTAGAGCCCTGTGCAGTTTCTATAGCACCTTTGGGTGATTGGTCCTGTTCTTGCTTTCCCCAGCTCCTTGGCCAGGGAGCAAGATTCCTTTTCAATATACTTTGCAATTTGCTATATTACATATTGCCAATACCAGGGGATATAAAACTGTGTAGAAATTTAGAGAGTTCTAATTTGTTTTATGTGTTTCTTTTTTTCTTTTTTGCAAATTTGACAGACTTTGTGTATCAGCATTGTGTTTATATGTAAAACTTTGAAACTTTCTCAAGAAACGAAAGGATATTTTTTGTACACCTGCATTTGTGAAAGATAAAATTTCTTCTGATAATGTTTTTATTGTGTCAAGTGATCTGTGAAATGTGTGTTTTTCTAAAAGATACCACTTAACCATTAAATAAATGTCTCTTAAAGAATTAATGTCATTTTTTTTTCAGAATTATAATTTTGAATTTTGATTTTGGGGGATTTTAGACTAGAAATTTTGATCATTGAGATTTTAACAAGTCTATACTAAAGACAAGAATAAATGTCAAATAACTTATTACCACTCCAGATAGTCAATATTATTTTTTACCTTAATGGACATTTAGTTTATCCTTAAAAATCTAACAAGCAAACTAAAATCAGACTTATGTCAGAGTTTTTTAAGATATCTAACTGGTGAAACATGGAAATGAGGGCTTTATTCTATAGTTCCATGAAGTGACAAAAGAAACATATTTTGTGTTTGAGCAATTTTTTATAGCATTTGGAAGAATTATACAGATGTCTAACAAACACAAGTGATGTAGGTTCTATGATTAATATTCTATGGAGAAATTGGCTTCATTCTTACAACCTTAAATGTTAGATATTTTTCAGTTTAATATGCAACCTTTTCTTCCTCATTTTCTTATTATAATCTGTGAGTTATCCTATTTGCTACTAATAAACATGGACTTTACTCAAACATCTTGCTTTTAATAGCTCTAACTGCTTTCACTAAGATTTTCACTAAGACTTACCCTGTTCTTAAAGAAAAGGATAAGTTAGCAAGTGTTTCAAATAAGCGATTACATGATGTTTATTTGGCTTATGTATTCCAGTCAAAAATCACAGACTTTATTTTGCTCTTTTTTAATTTAAATTATTTTACTGAAGAAATATTCTATCATAACAGTATGTAGATTTTGATGTGCATCCTAGTAAAACCATATCTGTTTATATTAAATTAAGTTCACCATAAACTCAGTTTTTCCTTTACTATACAATTGATTTCCTCTAACCAATTTGTGCTTGTTTTGATTTGACAGCTTGTCAAGTCTGAAAATACTGATTTCAAACCAAAACATTTTAAGATCTATAAAATAAAAATATTATGCACAATCCGTTCTATTTTGCAAGAAAAGGGGTAAAAGGACAATAATATTCATGCTCATTATTACCTGAGACCAACTCATCAACATAAATGACATCATAAAACTTAACATTGCATGAAAGTTGAGATAAATCTTAATGATCATTTCCAAGGAATGTGATTAGTATGCACTTATCCATATGTATATACGCATATGAAGTAGTGAAGTGAGAAACTAGACCAGATTGTATACACGTGGGAGATGGAGTATCCCCAGTAGGAGAGGACAGAGCCAGGGCTTCACATTAGTTGAGCTGTATGTTTTCTACTTGTGAATATGTCAGAGTGTTGCTGGGGTAGATAAGTAAATTGTTGCCTTCTGCATTGCGTAAAACCATCTTTTCTTTTCTGTTTCTATTATTATTATCATCACCATCACTTCTCAATATTAAAGTCACTGTTGCACCGCAAGGCAGGTTGGTGTAATGATGGTGACTCAGATATTCTAGTAGTAAAAGTCCATGGTTTGAATATTACTCACACATTTTCTTCCTGTATATCCTTGAGCAAGTTCATTAAATGTCCTTATATTTCCATCTAAAATATAAGGCAACAGTTATTCATATCTCACAGAATTCTTGGACTATTTAAGTGAGATAAAATACCTAAAATATCTAATTTAATGTGAGCAACTGTTAGGTGTAAGATAATCCTAGCTCTTTTTCCCCCTGAAGGATAGCAGTGCCTGTTCTGCTGAAGAAAAAGTTTCATTTCTCTCCCTAGAAAAATCTTTTCCATTTTATCAATCTAGTCACCAGAGATTCCTTATATCCTCTATTTTCAGGTCCTTTAATTTCATGCCTGAACTATTTCAATAGTCTCTTAACATCTCCCTGATCTCCAGGTCCTTCCCCCTCCCATCTCTTGTTCACTGTTGCCAAACTAATCTCTCTAAAGTGTCATTGTGACCCTGTCATTCTGCTGCCTTAAAATATTTTTAAAACAATTCTAATAGACACAGGAAAATTAAAAGTCATGCTGATATGCAGACCAGACCTCATTCTAAAATAAAAAGCTAGCATTTGTTTCTTAGTAATTGTAACATTCCAGGTGATTTGCATGCATTTGCTTTAATCCTCATCACAATATAGAAAGATAGGCATTATTTTCCCATTTTTAAACAGGAAAGGGAGGATCAGATAGGTTTGGGGACTGACCAAAATGCAACTGCTAGAAGGTAGAGGAGTCTCAACTCATACTTGGTTTAGTTTCCTTGTAAAGTCACCACACATTTCTCTCAAGTACCTGTACTCTCATCTTAGCCTGTCTACCTCTGTTTCACATGTTTGCAATTACTTGATTATATGTTGATATCCATATGAGCCTTAGAATGGAGGAACAGAATTTTTCTGATCGCTATCTCTGAGTACATGCTTCACAGAAGAGGAACACTTGGTAAAGAATAGGCATTGAGTGAAGGCATCAGTTAATTAAAGATAAAAAGAAGGCAGGAGTGACCTAAGGTGGACTTTCATGTAAAGGGACATTCAAAGTGTGATGCGGAAAACCTTATATTTTGAAAATGAGAAAGGTACCTAAAATTCAATCAATACAAAATACAAAACTAAGAACTGTACATTTTTTTAATTTATATGCATTATGGGCTCTGCTTTTTCTCATGTTGTATTCTGACTTTATTATCCTTATGAAATGAATTAGTGTTTTGTTCCCATTGGACTATATGAATCAGAAAGAAATGAGGTTATCTACCCATGGAAACACAAATAATGTTTTAGCTCCCAATAATGCAATTTAAAATCTTATTGACCATATAAAATACAGTTGCACTTAAGGCTTGGTATCAAAATTTCAGTGTGTGTGTGTGTGTGTGTGTGTGTGTGTGTGTTTGTATACTGTCAATTCTTTTTGGGTGGCCAAGACATGATGAGTGCATTCATTTATGCATTTAGGATTTATAGAGGTGTTGATAATGTTGAATAATGTCTTATCACAAGAAAATCAATAATAAACTAAGTTTATCAAAATTAATTCAATGAATCCCATGATTCTTAAATTTGAAAAGAAAAGCATAGCCTGGCCCAAAGGGATTTTCAGTTCAAATTCTAATAAATGGTGAGTTTGCATAGAGCTTTAACAACATGCAGTTAAAGTCACCCCCACAAATACACACAAGAGTAGGTTGCTGTGATAGAGCAATTTCTTTACAGATGTCTATTTTTCAAAAATGAAAGTTTTTCATGCAGTAGAGAATTGGCAATACACCTTCTCAGTATTCTTTGCCTTTCAGCAGCACAATGATTAGTGGAATAAGTAAAAAAAAAAAAAAAAAAAAAACACCACTGCCTTTGAAATATCAATTAATTATTTAAAAAGTTAGTCAAGAAGAGACGTGTTGACAGGTTCAACTGAAAAGCAGTTCCCACCTTGTTGGCTTTTTTAATGATAAAGTAAAAAGAAAGACAAAAAAACTGTTAATGACAGAAATAGCAATGCTAGAAGTAGAGGATAGATTCATTTTTTATTGGAATTTGGTGATTCAATTTTCATCACTGGAGTTTATATTATTGATTACTTTAAAATCAGAAAAAAATGAATACTTAAGATAAAAACACCATTAAGCAAAATGGTTATTTATCCTAATTGCAAAAATGATTTTTATAATTTTATTATGCAAGCTGCATATTTTTGTAAGAGGTAGTGTATGCCTACCTTGCGATTAAATTTGCTTTATACTGCTAGCCATATGACAAAGTTAATTATTACATATCTGTGTCATGATCCTAGGAGAGGTTTCAATATCTATAATTTCATTTGAAGCAGCTCTTTCATGTAGCAATAGGGAGAATAAAAACATTATACTTCCTTTATATAAGAAATATGATCAGTTTCCACTAGAGACATAGTGAAACTTACATTTTCATTCAAAATATTTCTATTTTCTGCCTCCAAAAATAAATAATTCTTAAGAAATAGTTAAAAGTTCTAAGTTAAGATGATTATCTTTCAAAGATATTATTTTTAAAAATATTTTATTTTTTCTCATCCGAAAAGTCATACTTTGTGGTGAAATAATTAGGCTCTTATTTTTTGGTACCTACTAAAACAATTTTGAGTGTGTGTTTTAACAAGGAAAAGATGTTTCTAAATGCAATAAATTATTATAGCTGCCAATTAAAAGAAAAAAGCAAAATCATTACCAGACAACCAGAAAATGCCACTACTACAGTTATTTTCTTAAAGTGATCATATAATTCATCATCAAATGCAGACATACCTGAGAGTAAAATGAGATGCTATTAATATTAGGTCAAATTATATGAATATTGATATATTTGTGTGTCAAAATGATCAAATATTTGCAATTTCACGTCTTTCAATCCATACTGGTGGATAAAAGGAGTGAACAGAAACTGCCCTAAGCAAACTGGAAAGTATATAGACTTAATTTTCTTCTAGAATGTTTTAAGTCACAAATAATGGTATAACTTATATGAAATATAGAATCATATGAGGCTTGGACTTGTGAACTAATTGCTCATTATATGCCTGAGAGATGTCTATCACCATTGGACACCTCTTTGCAATTAATGTCAATTCATAAATGGCAAACATGTCCAGAATTTTTGTCATACTTTTCTCTAGTGCCAGTTTCAATTTAAAGCAAACAATTTTTCTTTACTTGTGACTGTCTCCCTTTGCATACTTATATCTTCTTTCAGTACCTGCTTTTCTTCTGCTCATGCCCTCCCATAGTATATATTATACCTGGTCTACATTCCAATCATCTTCCATTAAAACTTACATGTTTACTTACTATAGGAGCAGACTACATAATTGGCTATACAATCTATTAAGATAATTTTTACTATAATGTTAATGAATAATTGAAATCTATTTTGTTCTACCTAGATGGCAAATTCATATATTAACAAAATTTTCATAACCTTTGGAAAAGAAGTCGTGAGTCCAATGGTGTTGAACAGCTGGTAGGACCTGTTAAGGGTGAAAGCAGTTTTTCACTATCTTCATATCAAATCTTATAGATATTTGACTACTAATATATAACATCAAACTAGTAATTGTTATCTATTATACTTAATAGCATAGCCCCAGAGTGCTAAGCTTCATTCAAGCTATTTATAGATTCTAAGCACTCATGTCGCATCAAGTGTTTTTTTTAAATATTATTACAAATATAACTTCTCTTAATCTTTTCATATGTTGGATGATTTGTTATATATTTCTTTCTATATTTTATAATGGATAACTATAAATCTTAAAAAAAAAAATAGTTCCCAGGTGAAACTCCCTAAAGAGATGAACCAGAAAAAACTCAGTTTCTAGCATATGAAATAAGATGATATATTAGTTTACTTGAGCTATCATGATGAAGTACCATAGACTGGGTGGTTTAGACAACAGAAATTTATTTTCTCTTAATTTTGGAGTCTAGAAGTCAGATGAATCTATCAGCAGGGTTCGTTTTGAGGTCTCTCACCTTGATTTGTTGATGATGATCTTCTCAATGTGTCTTCCTTCTGTAGGTGTCAATGTTTTAAATTTTTTTCTTTTTAGATATACCAGTCAAGTTGGTTAAGGACCCACAATAATGACCTTATTTTAACCTAATGACTTGTTTATAGACCCTATGTCTCAATATAGTCACATTCTGAAATACTGGGGATTAGGATTTCAGCATATGAATTTGGGGAGTAGGCAAGGATGTGACAAAAGCCAGCCTGTAACACATGGTATTGAGGTTTAACTACCTTCTCTAATGAATTCATGATTTGCTTGAAAACTTATCCAATTTTATTTCCAAATCTAGTTTTCAGAAAAAGGCAAGTCCTCTCTGAAATAGTAATAGGATTATTTTAAGGCAGAAAACACCACCAGCCAACTCTCTGATTACAAATAGACAATGTAACTAAGTCTTTTAAAAATCTAGTTTTATATGTAGCCTCAAAAATTGTTTTCCTGCGAAAAATTATTCTAATTAGCAAGTAGAAGTTACATCTATTCACTGCATATTCCAGGGGTATTTGACCTTGAATAAGAAAGCTAGCAACATAGAGTTGAAAGAATTTACTGAAAGGGACATTTCTTTCTTTTATCTTCTTTGTATCTTTCTTCTTTTCTTTCTTTGTCTTTTAATTGAAGTATCATGGATTTACAATACTATGTAAGTTTCAGGAGAATAAAGTTACACCTCAATCAACTGTTCATGTTGAATACCAAATCCAGCACCAGTATTCTAATATTCTAATACACCACTATTGGTTTGAACCCGTCAACTTGTAATTCCCTCCCATCTTCTTCATCAATACTCTCTGCTAATCATCTTGATTTCAGAGTCTAAGAATATTTTCATTGCGTTTTATTTGTATCCCACATATGAGTGAAACCATTCAGCAATTTTTCATTCTGACTTATTTCACTTAACGTGATCACATCACGTTCTATAATACCAATCGACTATTAAAAAAATGAAATCTTTCCTTTTACAACCACGTGGATGGATCTTGGGGATCCCTAGATATTGATGGTATCTCTAAAGCAATACTAATTATAGTTTGACCTGTAACTGACCTAAATTTTAATTTTCCTATCAATAAAATGGTTTTTACTTCGGGAAGTTGTTTTGAAAATAAAATTCAATGAATTAAATCTTACTTTTTGCAGACATTCAAGTAATGCTGGTCCCCTTCTCTTTTTTTATATTTAATTTGGGCAATGTTTAATCGATCTTTTCAAACTGAAAATTCCAAACAACTTCCAAAGATGCCTCTTCTTAGAAAGCTGGAACATAGGCCTTGAGAGAGTCTGGCTCAGCATATAAAATAATAATATCCATAATATAGAGAACATAAATGAATTTTATTGTTTCTTCTCAGGAAAGCAGAAAACATTGCCTATTTTTATGTTTAAAATCTGACAGGAGAAAATTCAAGGTCAGGACACACTTTCAAACAGATCACCAATAGGGAAATTAAGTGCAATGGAACTGCTATTTGACAAGGTCACTCAGAAGTCATAAATAAAAGCAATAAGCCTACTTTGAATGTTCACAATCATACAAATTCTTCTGGAGGTGATGCAACCTAGTCTTAAGAAAATGGTTGTTTCTACCTATTTATAAATGAACAACAGGGTCTGCATGGGTAGCTGACCCTGAATTGTCACAGGCTTAACAGATTCCGTTTCTAAAGAGTTGAGGAAAATATGCCTGCAATGCAGTTATTAGTGCCCATATCCACCTTTGAGGATCAATATGAAATTCCATGCCAAGGAAATGGAGCAGGAAGCCCTTGAACTTTATCTCTGCTTTTTGCTTTTACTATTGAGGATCATACCTTGTAATTGCTACAGAAATATAAGAGGATGTTGGTCAGAAAGCATAATGTACTTTGATTTAGAATCTAACATTTGTGTACCTGATATCATCAAGAAGAATATTGCCAAGGGAAAAATTACAATTTATTTTTTTATTTGTTTGTCAGTTATCTTACATAGCAATTTCTATTTATAAACATTTCAATCTAAAGCAGTTGCTTAATGCTTAAAATTACACATGACATGGTCTAAGTTATGTGTAAATAACTCACTATAAGAAGCTCTTGCATGACACTGTACAAAACAGTTTTAGGGAAGTTTCTCTTTTTTTAGTTTTTTGTTTAGTTTTACTTTGCTCTTATAAAGACATATGGGGGATTTTAAAACAAAGGAAATTTATGAATCAAAAAAAGTTCTATTTATTTAAATAGAGCAAATAGAACTTTCATAAGTTGATAAGAAAGTATTCATTCAGTTTTCATTTCCTAATAAACTAAATAAAATAAAATGAAAGTATTTTTTGAAAATATTTGAAAAAAAAAAATCTAGAAAAAAATGCTTTAACTTACTTGTGTTGATATTTTTGAAGCACAGATGACATCTTTATCTCTGAATTTCTTAGAATCTAGCAGGAGTATCTGGAATGTAGAGAGTGTTTAATATTTGTTGATGTTTGTTTAGTCTTCATTCAATGCTGTATTAGAAATAATAAATTTTGAAATATGTCTATTAGATTTATGTGAGTATTCTGATACACACAGGAAAATAAAATAGTAAGTGTAAACTTTTTTTTTTTTATCATTTACTCAAAGTAGAAACAGCTAATGCATTAAAATAAGCTTTGTCTAAGAGGACTGCTAGATGTATTACTATTATAATTACCCTAACCGATCAGGAAAAGGATTTAATTAAAATAGAGTGGTTTATACTAAGCATTTTTAAATGAAAATTAACCACAAAAAGCAACCACTTGTTTATGAGAGCACTGATAAAAAGTCATGCTAGGCAAAGATAGATAAAAGCCTAACCGTGTCCAGAGGCCTAGGCTAAAAATATGACTTGACATGACACCTTTAAGTAGTATAAATACAGGAGCTGAAATAAGCCAATCCGAGATACTTTTTGACTTCTTGTCATTGAGGTTTCTGAAGCCTTCTCCAGATATGGCAGGTAGCAGCTGAGGCTCTGCCTTGAGGAGCTGCTTTCCCTTCCCAGAGGAGCTAACACTACAAGGTCAGTTCTGAACCTGATCTCAGAGCTTTCACATTGGTCTCCCCAAGTTCATTTTAGTGGTTAATAGTACCTCTTTTTACTGCCCATTGAATCATATTCACATACATGCTTCATTTATAATCAACTAAGTACCATCACGATTCTAGTTTAAAAAAATCTTACAAAAAAGATCATTGATATTTTGCTATTCAAATTTAAGACATAAGAATATATTTCCAAAAGTATGATGGGAATTCCATTTTGCTGTTTATGTGTAATAGAACTTTATTAAAAATATTTCTCATTCATTCTTTGATTAATCACACCCTCTGGAGAGAAGTAAAACAAATTCCTTTCATATTTAAAAGGTAATTCAATTAGGCGAATATTTAAGTACCAAAAATATTTGATTTCTATTTGTTTCAACTACTAGCATTATTGAGAGAATGCACACACATACACACAGAAAATGTTGACGAGAGAATCCCGAAGCCTAGAAAACAAAAATGAAACGATTACTAGAGATCAATGAATTCATTATTTCCTTCTGCATTATCTTCTTGTTCATTGATTGCAGGGACAACACCAGCAAATATTTTTTATCCATTACTTTACCTTTTGGTACATTTTTTAACTCTATTTTGGTATACTAAGTGAAAACATGACATGAATTTTTACTTTCATTGCATATATATTTATTAAAGCTTAACACTTGTTATTATAGTTATCACATGAATAAGTGTGCACATCATACCCACACATAGGCACATATTTTATATTGCTTTAAATTGGTGTATAAGTAACATGGTACCTATCTATATCATTTTATATTTTTTCAGTAAAACAATTAATAGACTATACTTTTCTGTAGAGGAGGAAAAAATTTATTTTTAATAACTATTCTTGAGACTATAATACTCTAATTAAAAGATGACAAGAGAGAATTATACCAAGGAAGAGAATACTTGAATCATTTACTGAGTTACTCTCAATGTACCTAAGGAAAATATATTCATTGGTAATAAAGCAAAACACTTTTATCCCTTGTAAGGGCTTTGCGCTCAAATCATAATGAGCCCCATCTAGATCTATGACCAATTCTATGTAGAGTCCCTTTCTCTAAACTAAGTGGACTTGAAAACTCAGACTCAAGGCAGGGCGCTTGCCTTTCTCTGGTTCCAAACTAAAAATTCAGTGTAAAGCCAAAGTCTTAGATCTCTGGGGAGATTAAAGGCAGTCACTTGGGGAAAGAAACAAAAGCAAAGGAGTATGAGTACTAGATACAGGACAATTATTTTTCCTAATTCCTAGAGAGGAGTTCCTCTAAGTCACTTGATCCAGATTTTCTAACTTCTAGTAAGGTGAATAGAAGGGAAATGAGTTTTCCTTCAGACAAATTCTCCTGGGAAAAGAATACAGGAGCATTACAATCTTTAAACGATCTTCATGATGATAACCAGCAAGCATAGGCCTTAAATCTTACTCGTCCAGAGCTACTCACTATCCTTGAGAGCAAGTGCTTTCCATTTCAGAGTAAAGAATGCTCAAGAAATAGCACGATATGAAGAGATTCGAGATTCTTCTCTTAAAATGCTGAGCAACCACAGTATTCATTGTAATTTGAAGACGAAGTAACAGAAACTTCTTGAAAAGCTTTTTTTTTTTTTTTTTTTTAAGGAAAAGCACAAGCTGGAATGAAGGCCAGCAGAGGCAGGCAGGAAAAGAGAGGAAGAAGAAACACTTTACCCATTTTATTTAGTTACTCATCTTGGTTGTTGCCACCTTTCCCAGGATGTGAATCAGAGACCTCAGGATATGTGTGGTCTGTGCCCAATCCCCTACTCCACCAGGGTGCACCACTCCTTGAATGTCTTAAAGTTCTTTGATAGGTCTATGATTCTTAGACATGTGTTACTCAAGTATAAATCTTTTATTCTTCAAGAGTCATTGCTTGGATGTGCTACAATAGTTTAGCACCCCCTTATATATTCTTTATAACTATTTCCATTGGCCTGGTTCAGTTTACATACCTTGGAAGATTTAGAAAATTATTCAGAATGTCTAATATTCTCAGAAATTATAAAAATTATGTAATAGTACATTTCATAAAGCTAAAATCTTGAGGATCAAACATTGAAAGATCCACTTGAAACTATAACAGTCACTTATAACTGAATGTTTCCTTTAGTCGAAACTTTCTGGTGTCAGATTGCGAATTAGTTTTAACAAGAAAATGCTTTTTAAAATTATACTGAAAACTAGGAAACTTAGAATGAGGCACTCCCTTTTAATATATAAATCTTTTCCAAATTATATCAAATAGAAGCTTCTGGAAATTAAAAAATATATATAAGGCCCTTCAATTAACCATAAATATGAGCTTTCTTTATCTTGTGGTAAGCAGTCAATCTATACTATTTTTAAAGAGAAAGAGAAAATAAAAGAGAGAGAAGGGGTAGGGTGAGGGTGGGTAGAGAATGAATATACCTAGCTAGTATGTGTCGTAAGTAAAATAGTCATTTCATCAGGACAGTCACACAATATGTCTGTATGTAAAGCACTATTTATACATGGTCATTCCCAAACCTAAATTCCTAGAAAATACAATTACAGAATCCCCTCTCTAAACCCTGTTTTCTATTTGCTATGGATTGAATATTTGTGCCTCTCCCTTCCAAACTCATAAACTTTGGCCCTAGCCCTCCGTATGACTGAGTTTAGAAACTGGGCTTCTACGGAAGTAAAATTAAGGTTAAATGAGGTCATAATGGTGGAGTCCTCCTCAAGTGCCCTTCTAAGAAAAAGAAACACCAGAGACTTCTCTCTCCCACAGCAAGGAGGTTGCCATCTACTTGCGAGAAAGAGAGCTCTTATAAGGAACTAAATTAGTCAACACCTTCATTTGGACTTCCCAGTCTCCAGACCTGTGAGCAAAAAATTGCTTTTGTTTAAGCTCTCCAGTCTGTGATAGTTTGTTATGGCAAGTTGAACAAACTAATTGCATGTTGTGTTTCGAGCTCTAATATCCTTGTTCCAAATGTTTTCATGTTTTCAACCCTTTTGACATCTCTAATCCTTTTATTCCATCTTCATATATATACCTTCTTTGTTTTCTCACTTACCTACATACCTTAAAATAGTGTCTATGACATGTTTTATCCAACCATGTTTATTCCTGCAGAGATTCTCAAGCTTTCATATTTTATAATTGCTTTTATAAGTCTTCTAAATAATACTTAAAATCTGATATGCTGAATTTTCTTTCTGCAATTCAGTACCATTCCCTCTATGACTCCACTTCTCTCCTCTTATCACAGAGGCTGAAACATTGGAGAACACATTTCCAAGATGTTTTGCAGGTATTCAATTTCTGGCAGAGTAATGCCCTACGTAGCAGATAGTCTGAGGAAATCACAAGAAGACACAGGACACAAGGACATAACCTTTTTTAGATTCACAACATGGGGTTGGATCCAGTGGATCAGACATGTCTCCACCTCTCCTATGGCAGCCAGTCGGGCTGGTTTCCAGAAAGCTACCACACCATCATCAAAGGGTGGGGAACACTTTTAAACGGGATAACAGCAGAGGAAGGGTAGTGAGTGAGCAAGAACAGTTAAACAGGCCAGAACCGAGAACAGTCGAGTAGGCAGGCAGGAACAGCAAAATTCCAGGGCAGGACATCTCGTGTACAGTCAGTGCAGGAGGAGGCAGTAATAATCTCAGACACTCATCTGTTACATTCAAGACCACGCTCAGTGCTGCTCAGGTGCTGAGCCTCTTTCATGGTTGAACTTGAGTCATGTTCTCACGCTACACCACAACTGAGTTCCAGACAGCAGAGTTATAGTTTTAGATTGCAACAAGCGCAAGAGATGGTCATAACACATTTCTATTTGAAGAAAAATAGTCAGGGATGTGGCCTTTGGCAGATCATTGATGTGTTATTTTCTAGGAACTTTCAAATAGTTAACTGGTAGTCATTCACTTTGATATTTCAGACAATTGGGGTCAATGGTAAGGGTTACTTGCAATTGTCAGTACCCCCAAGCCTCTCATGACCAGGCTTAATTACTATTCCTTTTCATATCCTCCAAGTTCAAATTATGCTTCATTCATAACACTGTGAATTTGTATGACTATATCTGAAATTTGCTTAAAATAATTCACAAAATAAATCACTTGTCAACTTCTTTCACACAGCATTAATTTATCTGTGAAATTAATCAATCTTTTTGCCTATGCTACAGCTACTTTATTTTCATGACCATATAGTGTTTTCTATGTGTGAATATGCACATTTTTTTATTCTTTTGTTGAGAAATTGGGTTTCCATTTTAGACAGTTGCAAAAATACTGCTATTAATATTGTTTTGCTATACTTAAGAATTTTCCCAAATGTGTACTGCTGGGTCATAAAGAATATACACGTTAAAACTGAGTAGAGTTTTCCAAACTGACTATATCAATCTACATTTCTAGCTGAAGTGCATGAGTTTCCATTGTTCTGTATTCCTTGATAATTTGATATTTTTGATAATTTTAATGTTTGAATGATCAATTCCTGAATGAGTAGTGATGTGTCATTGTGATTTTAATTTCCATATTTCTCAGTAATAGTGAGGTTGATTACTATATCATATGCTATTTGTCATTTGAATATTCTATGCTCTCCTCGTTTATCATTTAATTTACTAGTATTCCATTCTGTTATAACTAACTTGTTTTTTTTTATTAATCTGTAATTGTATTTTTCAAATGTAGAATTCTCAATTTGTTGTTTATAAAAAAATTTCCACTTCTCTGTCAGTTATTTGAAAGCATCAATTTGTTTTAAGAGTCATGATTCAAAATTTCATGCTGTGAGATCTCGATTACCTATTATCTATTTTATTTTTTTTCTTACATTTTGTCTTCTAATATTACTGGCTATTACTGTTTAAATGGATATTATACAAGATATGTTGATTAGGAGCTCTAGTATCTTTCTACAGACAGTTTATTTATTTAGAAATCTTGGCCAAAAACAATAAACATGTCAAGCAATCTTTATCTAATTTAAAATATTAAAAGCTGGACTGGTCTATTTTCTGTTCACTGTTTCTCTAGGTAGAAGCCTTTGGAATACTAATTGAGAATCTGAGATGTTTATCTGGACCCATATATTTTTGAGAATTTGAACTATTCACAAAAGTATTCTCCCAAACCTATTTATCTGAAACTCTGCTCAGCTTGTCAGTGTGCTCCCATATTGCGATTAATCCTCTAGCTTCATTTCTTGTCTAGATCTTTGCCTACAGTTTCTCACTGTGATTTTTCTCTGATTTCTTTAAATAAATATTTTCCTTTTGCATATTTCTATTTGTTGCAGCTTTTTCAGCAAAAATGTTGATTCAAAAAATTTAGATTACCATTGACAGAATTACAGTCTTCAACTTTTACTATTTTGTTTTTTAAAAAATAAATCCTTATAAAGAAGATGTGGTACATATACATAATGGAATTCTACACAGCCCATAGAAGAGATTAAGCCCTGTCATTTGAATCAACATGGATGTAACTAGAGGGGATTATGCTGAGTGAAATAAGTCAGAAGAAGAAAGATAGATACCAGATGACCTCACTCATAGATGAAATGTGAATAGACAAATCAAAGGAATAGATGAAATACCATCAACCCTGAAACATTTGCAACAGAACAGGGAAAGGAGCAGGCAGAAGCAAATGGTTGTGGAGCCCACTCACTGGACAACAGGGAAGAATACTTGGTGATTTGGTGAGGTCATGGTGTATTGAAATATATCTAAGGAATGGGCAATCTATACATAGGAAATAATTTTAATACTTAGAATAATTGCTACAATAAAAAAATAAAAATAAAATAACAAATAAATCCTTATATCTTCAACAAAAATACCATCCACATAATATTCTTGTTACCATCATTGCTACAATATTCCAGGTCTTTAGCATCTTTTTTTTTTTCTTACATTACACAATTTTTCACATCATACTCTAATTCAGTGGAAAGTCTTATCAACTTCATCAAATATATTTGCTCAAAGTGACCAAATTTTATTACCTCCATTACTGCAATGTGTCAAGTCTCATGATCTCTTGACCATACTACAAAAGATTTCTATCTGGTCTCGTAGCTTTCACTCTTGACAATTCAAAAATTTTTTCTGCATAGAACCTCCAGAGAGCTAATTTTTAAGTGTAAATTAGGCAAGATTACCCTCCTGCTTAATTTTCCCTACTGGTCTGGTCATTATTTAGAATAAAAAAAAAAAAAAACAACTTAATGACCAATATGACTCTATATGATCTGACCCTTGTTTATTCCCTGACCTTCTCTCTCAATGTTGTTTTCATCACTCATTCTACTCAAACTGGTCTTCATAATGATGTTTGAATAGGCACAGATAGTTCCTATTTTAGGAAATTTAAACTTGTCATTCCCTCTACCAGAGCTTTTTTGGCTAATCTCAGTAAGTCTTACTTCACATTTTTGACATTTCTACACAAATGCTGTTTTCTCAGTAAGGACATCCTAAATTACACTATACAATCACATACACCCAAGTTGTACTCACCTCAGTTTGTTTTATATTTCTTTATAACACCTTAAGGATTTTATGATCTTAATCAAACTCACTTTTATCACACAGAACTTTTATATTACTTGTATTACATAATAGCAGACACTAAAAGCAGTTAGACAAAAATGAGGAGAAACTACTCTCTCATAATCTTATTATTATAGTGTAATGTAATAATTTCCAAATTCTGCCACTTAGCAAAAGGTTTACTCAACAAACATATAAGTAAGTAAGCATCAAGACCATTCATAAAGTGTTTATAAACCATAAAGACCCAGCTGGCTGTCCTTATAGGTAATCTTTTTATTGAAAGCTAATTTAGGACAGATTCATTTTCCATCAAAATTGATTACTCTTATTATTGTCATCATGCAACTAGAAATCTGTTTATGTATTTATGGACCAAGTCTTCAGCTTTATCTTTATGGGCAATGGACACAAACTCTGCTGGATTTTTTTGTACCCAGTGTATATGAATGTGAGTATGTCTCTAAACTATTTTTAACACATTCGAACATCTTGAATACACATAATTTCATCAATAAGGCCCAAGCATGGTCATTTTTTAAGCATGAAGTATCTATCAAGGTAAAAATAATCAAATGTCTGTTAGTATTTGCACATAATGTTCATATGTCTGAATTCTTAAAATTTGTGTATCAAAATATGTCAGTTTCAACAGCTGCTCTGTAACTGAAACTTGAATAAGCTAATACAAACATAATATGACACTGTACATTCTGCCTTTAAAATTGTAGACAGAGCTGTATGAAACTATATTTTGTATTTATTTCCTTGTTTAGTTACACTGAAATAAAAGGTCATTGGAAGTATGTATTTGGCTCTTCTTGTGTTTACTAAATAACACCTAACAACAGTGTCTACCACATGATAAGCATGCATTTTCTTTAAAAACATAAATTAATTAATGAATATATAGAGATTATACATAAAATATATAATATAGGTTAAAATAGAATAAAAAAACTTTTGAATAAAATTAAATTCCACAAATTCCTTTTGAGTAAACTTTGACAGCTATCAATCAACCACATCTTAGGGAAACTGATTCTAAACTTTCATATTGTTTTTCTTTGCTTGAATTGATAAAAGATTCAAGAGTTAAAGTAGGTGCTAGAAAAAAATCTTTTATTTATACTTATTCATTTGAGACCCATGATATTTTATTTCTTATCACAACTATGATTCAAATACTTGCTTTCAAATCTCTTTCTTTTAAAAGTGTTTTATTTTTTGTCAGGTATTTAAAGTCCAAAGAATTTCCTTTTTTTGTTATCTTTATTTTCTTTTATAAAATCCTTTCAAATTTATGGCCACTGAAGAATACTTAGATATAATATTGCTTAAACAATTATCTCTATTCCACTCCAACATCATTCTTTCAAATGCGCCAAAAATCAGTCAAAATGAATACGGATTCTAATAACTACATTTCTTTCACAATGTTTGTACTTAACTCTATATACACATTACTTAAATAATTTCCTCTCCATCTCTAATTTGAAACTCCTAATACTTTTGTACATAACAAGAGAATGCAAATATAGATATAAAGCAGTTTCATTTTACATTATTTCTTAGGATTAACTCATTATATCTACATTTAACATAATTTTTGGAGTCAAAATTGGGAACAATTGGAGCATTATCAGTTGCATCAATGGTGAAGGGTGGAGGTTGTTCCGGATAGGAAGTGGAAGGGAGTGTAACATCTCTATTCAGGAAGCCTGCAACCAACCCTGTGCAACAATTTGGAGCTAGATTGCTGGGTGTGGGTTTTCCAGTTTAACATTAAGTGAACTGTGATTGAAACCCGGACAGAATTTCAAAGAAAGTGGGACACTGGAATAATGTTGTCATACCAGTTAACTTAATTGTATCCTAAGTTCAGTATTTTCCTCTTTCAGAGTTATCATGGGAGGAAAAGAATATTCTTGTAATTAGGTGATCTAAATACAGTACAAAAATGAAAAAGATATTTATATTTTTTGATGTCTTGTGACTTCTCAGTTGTAAAGAATTTTATTACATTTTATAATGTTGGAAATAATATGCAGCTAGTTATTTTAAATACCAGGACTGTGTCCAAACCTTTAATAATTATCTCCCTTAGTCACACACCATTTATTGGATCTCGGTCTTGGTTACCAGGAAGATTCCTCAACTTTCTTTTAAACACATAAATTTCTATCATTGTCCATTACGAGGTCCTGTAAACCCTGAAGTGACAAAAATATTGTTCAACCAGTTTTCTAATAGGTGCTTTCTGGTTCTAGTGGGCTTAGAAATAGTGGGAACTACATCTGTGAGCTATTAAGTACTTTGATGACCTTTAAAACCATTAGCAGTGAGAAATTTTATTGCCTTTTTGAGGATGTGGTGAGTTTTTCATCACTTTGGTACAGAGCTTACCATTTTTTAGTAGCAGTAAAAATGACTGTTTTCTAGACCAGGAACATCAAAATTTGCCCAAGTTATCAGGAGTCATTCTTAAATCCACATCAGAAATTAAAATCACCTAATGTTCTGCTTGTGGGGTCATATCAATTTCTATTACTTAAAGGTGAAATAAAATAATTGGTAAAATATTAGGTTGTGATAACTGTCTCACATATATTCTCACAAAACTTGAAGAAAATATATGTATATACAAAATAGCTTAATTCATTGAAAATATAGAAATGAAACTGAGTCCTTAATAAATATTGACCACCAATTAGCAGTGGCAGTAGTATAATTTTATTTTCAAGACATAGCAAATTCTTACTCATCCAGGTATTTTTAACCTGATGACTTTATATAATGTACAGAAAGAGATAGTCTTACTTCTTTTGAAAGAAGTTCCTGAAGAGTTGACATAATTGTCAGAAGGCTAATGATACCAAGAAAATACAAATTTATACATAGAAAAGTATGAATGAATTTCATTCGTATACCATGGAATGAAGTCATATGCCAAAATCTATATACTGTGAGATCCATTGTATCAAATTCATATATATGCAAATTAATTTATGATATTGGAAGTCACTTATACATGGGAAAAAGGATAGTGACTTGAAAGGCACATGCAAACAGATCTGTTTTCTCTTCAGGTTGTTTTTTGATATAGATGCAGGATACAGAAGTGTGTTCATTTTGTGAGAAGTTATTGAACTCTTATGATTTGTGCACATTTTCCATTATCTGTTCCAATTTCACTAAATATATATTTTTAGATCTTTTTGGTAAAATTTTGACCAAGATTTAAAAATATAGGAATTCCCTTATAGCATCATTAATCATTAGAAATTACACAAAATATACTTAAGAAGTAATATAGATGTTTAAATAAAATCATCTTTCCTTGTACAAAGTGAAAAAAATCTATGCAATCCAATAAAGGAAAATCAAGGTAGTCCTTAATTATAGATTTTTTGGCCTTCTGCTTCAGTCTTTCTAACTTCATATTAGTTTTTATTTACAATGATATGTTTTTAATAATTACTTCTACTGTCAGCTTTATTTTATTCCATTATAGTGTGTAAAGAGGTGACTTGTCTGCTGTAAAACTATCTCTATTTCCCTAACGTCATCTTCGTGTCCTCATTCTCTAAGAACACCAATTTTCCTAGGAGATCAGCATTTTTTCTATGCTTTGACACAAAAAGAGGGTTTTGAACATCTAATATGGGAATTTTTTTTTTTCTTATTTGGAATTTAAACTAAAATATTTCCTCTTTACACAGTGGTAATACCAACATATTTTTAGAATAACATTAACATTTTCTCTATTCTCATCATACTCCAATATTGTCCACTAAATTAATAACAAGCAGACAATCAGTTGTTTAAACACTTCATGCCAGAGACTCGGTGAACAGCATTGGCACACCGCAGAATTGTTTGCTCAAATATTTCACTTTTAAGACCCTGAGTGTTTCAATTATATATGTATATATATATATACATATATTACATTTATTAAGTACATATCTCAAAAAAGAAATAGGAGAAAGTGGATGACAAACTCAGCTTTATGTTACCAACTGACGCATTATTATATGCTTAAAATGGGGCAGCTCACAGAAGTGAGAAAATACTCCATCTGTGTGCTAGCATAGGGAAACCTGAAACTCTAGTCAAAGCATTGAAAAGAATGTGTTTAAGTGGCGATCTCCCTCACACATGCCACATTTTCCTTCTTTCTTCTGTAAGAGAGTTTATTTAAATTCACTGCTCAGAGAGTCAAATTTTGCTGCCTGGAATAATAAAATGATATTAGAAAAATCCAAAAGAACATTCTGTGGTGAAAATAAATCTACAGGACTAGAGCTCACCTTGCCTCCAAAGCACATCTGGAAAACTTTAATTATTTCAGGCTCACCCTTGTATCCTGTCTTCTGTGATGTTCTTCAGTTTTTACAGGACAGATGGAGTTACTGCTTCCTGAAATGAAATAGTATATTTCGTGCTATGCATAGGTGTACAGTAAATTTTCACTTATCTCAGTTTCTTGTTTTTCTGTCTGTCTGTCCCTGTGGGCCCTGAGTTCAGATAAAATAATCATAACCAATGATGGATTTGTGCATAATTAGTGTTAACCAAGTGGTTAAAAAAAAAAAAAGAAAGAAAGAAATGTGGTTGAATGAATTCACAAATGAATGAATAATGCCCAAAATTAGTTTTCTGGAAAAAAAATATCACAGACTTCAAGATTGAATGGCATCTAATAGATAATTTAACATAAAAATTTTAGAGAAATAAAAGAATGAATAAATATAAATAATTATTATGTCTTTGATTTGTTTAAATAATTAGATAATACATTTATTTCCATTTAAAATTTACAAAGGAGTTTATATTTTCCACATTCTCAGAAAAATAGAAAGCTTAATTTAAGTCATTCTCTTTTGAGAATCACTTGATCTTGCAGGATAAGGTTGTCAGCAACTACTCTTTAGGCTTTATTGTGAGCCTGATCTTCACACACAGGGAAATTCACAGGAGGCAGCATTGGGAACATGACTCATATTTCCTGAATCCGTGATCACATCAGGAAAGTGAAACAATTCATGCAAACGAAAATATAGATCATCTCATTTTTTTAAATGAGTAAATAATTGCTTTAATTTCTCACTTTCTTTTTCAAGGTTGATTTCCTTTAGAAATAACTTTTGTTTGATCCAGAATAGATCAAAGGGCAGTTAGATATCAGATCATCTAATCAAATAAGAAGCCAATGTCCAATTCATGGCAGCCTCTTTTTCTATTTAGTCCTCATTTTACTTTCTCGTTGCCAATAGCCGATTGTTCTTTATTTTACTATCTATAATATTCAATAAACTTTCATGTACAATTCCTCAACAATGTAACTATTATATTCTCCTTTACTAAATCTGCTTATAATATTTATTCTGTGTTCCTTTATAAAGATGTAGGTATTATATATTATATATTAGACATCATTTAGAATTTGTCCTGGAATACAAGAGATAAGAAGAAATCTTCACACAAAATGAAAACACGAAGTACACAGATACACACAAACCTTTACACATACGCATTCCTCAACAGTCTGTCATTTCATAAAGATATGTACATCAGCTTCTATAGAAAGAATTTAAATTCTATAATGAATAAAATTTTAATCTTGAAAAAAATTTAAATATCTAGTATATATTTTCACTTCTTTTTTGAGTCTTGCATTCCATATTATGTGTGTTCCTCTGCTTTAAGGGTCATTACATAATATTTCTCTTATTAGATATTCATCATTTTAGTCTTTTCTACATACCTTTAACTGAAGTAATAAAGAATACACTTTCACAGAGTGTATATAGAGGTTCATGCTACTTCTTTTTGCTCTAACTACAAATTAGCAAAAATGCATTATATTAATGATTTTGTTTTTGCTTTGTTAGTTTCATTATGTTATTTATACCTAATTTGCAAATTCTTTTTTTTATAGGTCAGAGTTAAAAAAATAAGGAATCTAAAGTTTGTTTGTATATACATAAAGTAACTGAAAATAACATTAAGTTAATTTTGAATTTATA
Source organism: Solenodon paradoxus (assembly GCA_004363575.1). NCBI lineage: Eukaryota > Metazoa > Chordata > Mammalia > Eulipotyphla > Solenodontidae > Solenodon > Solenodon paradoxus. The sequence goes on along the minus strand of RJWH01000155.1, from coordinate 270,077 downwards.
GAATTTTTTTCCTTTAAAGGACAGATTTTTCAATTTCAGGAAAAATTTTTATTTTAACAAGACAGTATTTAATGAAAAATATTTTGCATGGAAAAAGAAAGAATGGAGAGTGGCATAGAGACAGAGACAACTGTAACGTGTGTCTTGCTTTGCAAAGGCATTCAAAATTGCATCTTAAAGCATCCTGATGAGTCTGAGAAAATAAAAGAAGTATTTAGAAAAAATTCAAATTACAAATGCTTTCCCTGATCACATCATTCATTTTTAATCCCTCATTGGATTTGTAGCATTCTCATTAATACTATGAGTATGTTATAGGTATCAACTTCAGCGTAGAATAGAATAAAATTTACTCAGATAAGTATAATCTCTACAGGATTCTTACTTGACAGCAAAACAGTCACAGATGGAAGGGCATACCAGCACATAAATACTTTAATCGCAGATGAAATATATGTCCACAAGACAAACAACAGAACTTGAAATTTAAGGCTATATTGGCATATTTCTTCTTCATGGAATATGTGATCTCATAAAATGAAAGAATCACTTCTCTACCTTGTATACCTCACTCAATAGTAAAATATGCACCAATAATTTTTGAGTACTTACATGCAAGTTATTGTATTTAAGCAATATTTTTCTTTGTAAAACATAAGAAAATTGCATATTTATATATTTTTCTGACAATTTATATTGTGTAACTTCTATATCCCATTACAGAAACTATGTAGTATAATGTGGTCAACTTTGTTCTCTTTCAAAATTGTTTCAGCTAGTCTAAGACATTTATTTGATTTTTTCGTTTTTGATTTTCATACCCAAGTATAAAATCCATTTATCTTTTAGTATAACATATATCATATCTATTAACTAGCTTTAGAAAAAACTTCACACAGATTTTCAAATGTCATTTATATGTTCTTCACTATTTTCTGCCTTATTGTTGTAGGCACCCTCTTCAATGTCACACACCCATATTTTACTGTCAGGCTGTCTTATCCCAAATACTACGAAGGACACAAAGAGCAACAACTCCAAAACGCTTTCTTTAAAAAATAAAATCTTCCCAGTTCTTTCCCTTGCTTTTTTTCTGATAAATTGAAATAGAGATGCTGTGTGTCAAGATGTGAACATTTGTTCATATATTCACTGAAAAGTATGCTTTTAAAATTTTGATCTATGCAGGATAAAAACTTGGGGAAAAATTCATACTTTCCAAAATTCAGCAAGAATTATCTTGAGCCAAGTTTTACTTTCTTGGTGTCTAGAAGCATCTACACATTTACATATATGTATACTTTGAAGCACATTTTTATTTTGTGCTTAATATTTACCAACCTACACTGTAAAATAATATAATTCTTGAAGAATCCTTTTGATCATCAAATTAATAATAATAATTCCTCCTTATTGACTTTCACGGAGACCCAAACTGTATTAAGACCTGGCTCAGAATTATTTGAATATGGGACATCAACTCTAAGCAAATTAACAAGCCAGACAGAGAGGTCATTTTATAACTTCCCTCTATGTTATCTTCCATCATTTTCCTAACTTAATTTGCCTCTGGTAACACACTACTGTATTTCCAAAAATCTAAGATGACATCAATATAAGATACACTATTTTTCATGTGCCACTAAGAAAAGTCAATAAAAAGTCAATTAAACTGACACCCTGTCAACTGGCTAATGCAGCTTCATTTAATGTATGTTAAAATATGAAGACAACCAACTAAGATGAACAGCTAAATAAAATAAATAGAAATGTTTCTCTCTCCTCTCCCTACCTACCTGCCAACTCAACTTCATTAATGCTTGCACCTTTTCTTTAACAACAAAAAGGCTGAGTAACTAGAACTAAGAAGTAATTTATAATGATAAACATTTTTTGACACTGACTTAAATTCTTAGCAACAACATCACTTCAGGTATCTGACCTTATATTTACTGCTATAGTTCAATACCAACACTTGTGGCACCATTTACTGAGAAAAAGAATTTGCATATAATATGTTGCTTATTTTGATTTTAAGTCTAAGTATCTACTGTTAAAGATTTGGTAGATATTACAACATTTTTGCAAGACCTATTTTTATAAAGTTAAAAAATCTATTTAAGTCAAGTTGATATATCTTTGCTAGAGACTTTGAGTGCTTTTTGTAATCAAATTTCCAGTCATCTTGACATGGAATGTTATTTAAAAGAAATTTGAAAACAATATACTTTAAAAATCAAGTACAAATAACGGAGTTGGTGAGAAAGTATGAAATTTATGTGTTATAGTTGTATTTTATAAAAACACATTGATGTATAAAATTTAAAATATTAGTGTTGATAATGTCTGCTGTCTTCTATCAATATTAAAGTTATTTCTCATAGCTAATATTTATTAAATATTGTACAATTCAAAATACTTGTGAATAAGAAACTGTGTCCATCATCAGTAAATGGTTTTCATCATATTAAATGCTCAACTTCTAAATTTTTCCAAAAGATCATAGTTCATAATTTAAACAGATGGCGATGTTATTATTGGAAAAGCATTCAACCATGTTGCCGTTTAATGAGTTTGACAGCCTTGAAATTAGAGAAGACATCATGACTGTTGTTTGGCATTAAGGGACAACCCTCGTCTACGTAATTTAGGGATCTGTTCAATATTCTTTGTCTAGAGGCCATGCAGATTACAAAAAAAAATCACTCAAACATTAAAAACATTATTAGGAAAATTTCTTAGTCTATACAAAGATTTACATAACTAGCTATTATTTCAGTGTGACAATTTCTCATAAACATACTATAATAACCCATATTTCAGCTCCTCAGTATTTCACATTATTAAATATTATCTCAATTTTGCATTATATTTTGGTCTTGTCAAGTGCAATGTACATATCTATAGAAATTGACAGGTCGTCAATCTTCTGGAGGGAATCCAGAAAGGAGATGTGAATTTAGCTATTATTTTATTTTTCAAGAATTCATATCTTATTTAAGAATCAGTTTTTGTCCTAATTATCTATAATTTCACACTATGTGTGTATATATATGTATGTATGTATACATATATGTATATATGTATTTTTTAAACTAGAAGAGAATGTTAAGTTTTTGCCTAGAACGCTTAAAGTCTATGTTCCATTTTCTTTATTTTCTCTTTACTTTAGCTAACATATTTAAAATGGCATTATATAAATGTATTTCACTGTACCACATCAGAACCAAATGAGGCTACAGGGAGACTGCTATGTGCATCTGAGTGCACCTAACTTTAATGTCTTTATGAGCAACCAGTAACTGAACACCCCTCAGCTCTTGTGAAATTAACAGACTGCCATTTACTTGCAGGTTTAGGATAACATATCAATAGTATATTTATCTAATTACTGAAATTTCCAGTTCCCTCATGAACAAAGCACAAGTAATGGACCATTTTAAATAATGTAACAGCAATGTTATAATAGCTGAGTGCTTCAGAGAGAGCTACTTTCTTCAAGAAGAAAATATACTCTCAGCACTTATAAAAGACATAAGAAATCACAGATGTTTTTCACACTTTGTAGATGTGTTGGGTGACATTTCATAATGCCGAGAAACGTTCCAAACTATTTTAAGAAGAAAATAAAACACAGGAATGCAGGGATGGCATTAAAATAGTGCAGCCATGACTATTTAAGCATGTTGCTAGGACGTTCAATAAATATAAAAGAATGAAAAAATAGAACTGTAATCTTCTCTATGTTATCTACTGCTTAATTAATTCAGCAAATTTTGAGTAAAACTATATAAACACTGCTGCTGGTTATTTTGACACTTATTTTCATATATATAAAACGCAAAATTAGGTGCATATGTTATTCTGATCCTTAAGCATACTATTTAACATGTCATTCTGGTCTGAAATCTTGACTAATCATTTAACTATGCTACTAGAAATCCATCAATTATTATAGATTTTGTATATACTTTAACTAAGTTATCTATTGATGTGTCTTTTTTAATATTTATTCAAATTCATAGTAATTCAGATGACAAGCAGTAAGTAGGGGTAAAATAGAGATCATAAGAATTTATACATTCTATAAAAAGTAATAATAAATCACTGTCATAATATTTTAGAAGAAAGAAAAGAAGGAAGCAAACGTTGTCTAGGAAGTGACTATGGTATGAATTAAAACCAAGAAGACTGTGAAATATAAAAGACAATAAATGGATCAATATTAACCTGAGAATCTTACCTAACAATGTAAAATCTTGGTAACTTTGGCTAATTGATCAATTAATTAAAATTAATTTATATCACATATTGCCTAAGACTTCAACGATGGCTATAAAACCTTACTATTTCTTAAGGAGCATGAAGAGTAGTTTGCCAGTCCTTTTTATATCCTAAACATTTTCCTTCTGAAAGCTATTACCATATGTTCTTCTTTCCTCTTTTCATAAAATGAAATGAGTCAAAAAATAACCAATGCTTTCTAATAAATATCTCACCTTTTCAGAGGTTGGAAGTGCAAATTTTCTACTGTAGTAATATATATTTTAATTTATTTCAACCTATCTTGTTAGTTTTTTTTAAAAATGGGGTTATGCTACTGATTCATGTTCAGTTTATAGGAAAGTAGCTGCCATTTTGTCTGTTAATAAGCAGTACACTAATGTCCTATTGAGGAGAAAAGATGTCAATAGCAAAAGAGGTTTAGGAAAAAAAGATTGCTTCAAAAGAAATCAATTTTAAAATAGGAGGATTAAAAAAACAGATAGACAACAACATTACTACCATAAGAATTTAGGGTATATTTATACCTAAATAGTGAATCAGAAATTTATCACAAGGGAAAACTGCTATTAATGGAAATCATAGCTAAAGGGAACAACAATTTATTCTATTATTCTAATTTTAATGATAGTCATTTAATGTGGGTGCCCAGTGAATCCATAAATATGTTTATCTGCATTGTATTTCTCATACACAATTAACATTTTCTATGAAATTCTGATATGATCTCATGTCACAAATTCTAAAATCAGGATACTCAGGAGGTTTTTTCCATTGTTTTGAATCTAAATTCAGTTAACTAATTACTGAAATCTCTGCTTTATCTGATAATTTAATTTCATGGTTTTTAGCTCTAACTTGCAATTCAGATACCTAAAGCTCATAACAAATCTATGAATCTGTAAGAAAATATTAACAACAATAATAATATCAAAATGATTAGTGCGATTTTGAAAATTTTTTTCTTTTACTATCTCTGAAAAACTCAGTTTCTTAAATTTATATAATGAAATAGCTTCACTGAGCTAACATAATTAGAAGTTATTAGAAAACTCAATCTATATTTCACAGAGGCAATGTCTTCCCCTGTAAAGCTAGGGAACTGTTGCAACCATGGCATTTAATTACAAATGTCTCTTTTTGTGCCAGTGGCCCATTCCTAAAAACCAGGCTTTTGATGAAGAAAAGTAAACCATCAGTCATTACCTGATTGCTTAAAACAGAATGCCATGTTAACACAAGGTCCTCAATCAAAAACCACTTATAAATTAAAGAAAATAATTTTATATGTAAAAATAAGTTTAAATATATTTTTCTCTATGAAGTGTGGGTCTTAAAAACCAAGAGGGACTCTAGTGGGCAAGCACTGATTATCTGAGACCTTTCTACATGGTTTGCATATTATACCTATTTGACTGTATAACATTAAAGGGTAATGATTCATATATCAGTTTAATCATAGATTATGGAAAGACCTATTATTTTAGATGAACTGACTACTTCTGTCTTTAGCCATGTTTACCTTTGAAGAGTTATAGCATAAATCACATCAGTGAAATTATAAACCATGTATTCTTCCAATTACGGTGATTTAAAAAAAAAAGGAGAATGAAATTTTATTTCTATGTTTTTTTGGCATAGAAATAAAAAAATTATATGTCCTAGATAAATTGAGACTCTGGAATAAGGGAAGCATTATTTGGTCTATTATAGCAATGGATCTTCACTGTACAAAGTAAGTCAAGATACTAAAAGTGAATGTCAATCTAAAATAATCTCTATACATAGTTTAATAGGATGATAGAAAATGGTCCAGTTAACAAGCAACATAAAAAACTATGTCAACCGCAAGTTTTGTTTACTTACTTTTAGTCTCCACCTTTTACCTTACTGACCTAAAGTTAAGGCAACTTTACTTATTGTTGCATGTGAAAAAAACAAAATTAATATGGTAGGAAATACTCACAGTTATCTTTTTTCTCTTTATCAACTAATGAATACATATTTTATGACTATTTTAATTTCTTATCACATTAGAAAAAAAGCTTCTACATTTTGATAGCATTAAAATCAAAGTAAGTAGTTATTTATGCACTATACTCTTCAATTATACAAATTTTAATTTTCAATATTTTTGAAAAAATGTGTTAAAGGATAATTTTTAGAAAAAGAGTCAAATCATGACCCACAGACAGATATAAAAATAAACCTGCATTAAAGAATTTATTGGTTTACGTGACATGAAGATACCAGACAAGATGTTATTACTGATTAAAAGAAAAGCTCAAGGTAGTACAAGTTTACATGAAGCTAACATAAAGGCATGTTAAAGTGAATTGCAAAAGAAAATAAAATTGTGTTTTTCACATTGGAAGATAGTTAACTAAAATCATTAACTGAAACAGACTTTAGATATCAACAGTTATAACTTGCAAGGAGTTGCAGAATAGTTCAAAGACAATAATTAGGGCAAGACTAAAATAAATCTCTAAGGGCATGCTATAGAAGCTATATAGTTTTCTACTGAAACAATTTTTTCTAGAATCCCCCTCCTTTGGTTAAGAATAATCTTAAATATTTAAGTTTCATTAGATTTGGCATGATTATTTACATAGGTGTAGCAAGAGTTTTAATTTGCCATATGGGCATGTTTAAGTTTTCATAAGGAATCTCAGATTGACCATTTAGAAGTCTCTTGGGACCCAGAAGCCACGCCAAGAACTCCCCATTAGCTTTCACCTGCAGTACCATTTTATTTGGGTGAATCTCTTTTCTCAAGCTGTCCAAAATGTCATGCTTCCTGGACCTAGTAGGAAGCAAGTTTTCTTACTCACCTCTAAGGATGGGAATCCTGAGAGTCAAGTGCCAGATGGGTTTTTCCAAAAGAAATCTGTAAACATCAGTCCCATAAAGTCAATCTTTGTTTCTTAGAAGTGTCTGTACATATCTGACTCAGCATGTTGAGCATCCATGTTAAATATGGCATTCCAGAAGAGGTCTTGATTGTTTAACCAATGTTTCCAGTTATGTCTTGCTAAAGAAAATGACATAGTGTTATAGAAAATATGCAAATAATTATATTGCTATAAGAATGAGAATATTCTATAAGTGTGTTCAAATCCTGGAGCGCTAATGTTGAAAATATATATGCAGGATATATATGGTATCATCTACAAATGTTTCATTCTAACTTTTAAAAGTAGTCTATTAAATTATTATGTTATATATAGCTGAGGAGGAAAGAAAAATGGTTTCCTCATATGTCCTGAAAATAGAATATTAAAAATAAAAAAATATTCTAAATAAAAACTGCAAGCAACTCTCATTACTAATTTCAGTTTTATATATTTCCTTTCCCACTGGACCTTTCGTTAGAAGTCTCATGCACCTATCATGACTATGAATCTGGAGATCCTTTTTCAGTTTCACTGGTTGATCTCAAGGTTTGTCTAAGAGACACTATCAGAAGCTTATAACCAAAAGTATTTGACAATATCCTTTTCAACTGAACTCTCGGATAGATCTGTGTTGATAGCAAAGCCTCTTGGTTTTGCATAAACTTTGAGGGAAGCATTAAATAAAATAACAACAAAAACTGCCCATGGATGAAAAAAGACTGAAAGTAGTTGTGGTTGATTTTTTACCGATCAATTTTTAAATTGAAATATCTAATCAGAGTTTACAATGAGAATAATTTAACAGACATGGAAATTTGGTTGTTTCCAGCATATGCAAAACATGCTAATAAAGACAGTTACTCGAAGATGCTTTAGACAAAATAATTATAAATGCAATCATATTTTCAAAGAAGACAGTGAATATGATGTGAATGCTTAAAAATGAGTGAACACAATATTTATGAAAAAATATCTTGACATAAATAAAAATATTCTTGACATATTACCTCATAATTATACAAAGCAGATAGTAAGAATAGACCCAGAATACAGAAAGGACCCCAAGGAGAAATTCTGCAAGTCTGAAGTAGTTATTGAATAGCTACATATTGTTAAAGTTTCGTAGGTAATTACTATGAATCCCCTGTTGAAAGCTGCTAACCTAGAAGATGTTACATTCAAATTAAAGAATGATGTTGCAATATTGACATTTCACAATGTATCTGAAATTGCCACCACTCAGCCAAAGCAGTGCCAAGACAGTTACATAGATAAACATCATGAACAGCAAGGACACTGACAGATCACTGGAAACTTGTCATAATGCATGTGTTTTCTGAAACACGCTAATAACATTTCTTAAACCAACTTAGGCATCAATTATTGTTTTTATACAATTTACCATGATGAGTATCAAACAATTATCTAATACCTCTTCTTACAAGCTGAAAAAAACCAAACCAATGTGATTTTTTTAGCACTCCTCTAGCAAATCACAGTGAGTTTTAGTTGTAGGCTATACTAAATTTATTTTATTTTATATTTAAGATTTGATTTTGAAAAAACAAAATTCAATGTTGCAAAGTTTTAACACTTAAGAATCAGATCAGACTGCCTAAGAAAAAATATTGTCATTCATTTCAAAGTGAAAATAAAACATCTGAAAATTAAAAATAAAAAGCCACATGATTGTAAGGAATTTCAGTTCTTTCTTAAGTGAGGTTTGTTTTCTTAAATAGTCAAGCATCAGCAAGTCAACATAAACCAGGGAAGTTTATCCTGTTAAAGTTATATCTCTATATATCTAGGCACACTATACAGAAAAATAAAAATAATCATATTACAGGTATGAGTAAACCAAGGAAAGAAGTATCCCCAAATTGGGCACATTTTGCTAAGAGTTTAAGATATTTCAATGATTTTCAAATTCAAATTGTCTTTAAAAGACAAGTAAAATTCATTTCCAAATTTTGTTCTTCCTTTTGCTCCTTCATATAAAAGAAAAAATGGACACTTTAGGACTGATCTCTGAGTTCCACAGGTCAGAATTTGTTTAATAATATCACTAGAACTTTATTAACATGCAATATATTCATCATTGGTTTCTTCAAGTTAATTGATAAGTAAACATTTTTAAAGTTTTTATTTCAATTTCCAGCACACTTAGCATCAGTTATTATAACCCACAAAAGCTCTTGGAATTCTCAACAAGCCTATAGAGTACAAAGGGATTTAGAGATTAAAAAAACAAAACAAAACAAAAGAGCCACAACACCACTTGGGAAAAATCTATTCTTTTTCTTTAAAAATTGAAGTATGTTCATTAAGTGTGTTTCTCTGAAACTGTTGTTCCTGAGTAAAATTTGATTTCAGCTTCCAGTGTGTCAATTATAACTTAACCAGAGCCACTTTTCCTTTAGAGGAAATTGGTGGTTGTACCTACATGAATGCTATACACTGTCTTCCATTCACAATCAGCAAGATACTTTATAGTAAATATCAAAGTGGCAAAAATTAACACATTAATTAAAAGAATCAAAGATACACCCTCTCAATGACATATAAAAATTTGAGGGCTCTATTTTATTTACAAATGATCTAGTCAGCTAATGAATTTAAACATTAGTTGAACATCAATCAAAATATTTAAATTATAAAAATAACCTAGAAACTGTTTTCAAGCTGATACACTATGAAACTAACTTGTCAGAATAATGAATCAATTTAGTTAAACAAAAATTTATATTTTTCATAACTTTGAATATCAATTAGAAATGTGAACTTATTTTATCAGCATACCTATGTAAGTTTAGGAAGAACAAACGCAATGAATAAAAATCTACCCTCACATTTAATATTGATAAACCAGAATATATATATATATAGTTATCTCTATTAAACCACAATTATTAAACTAATCTCACTTGCTGTGATTTACCTAAATCATCTGGACCTTGAATTCTTAAAATATTTTCAAATTAATTTCATTAAGAGTGATCTTCAATTATTTTATGTGTTCTAGATTTAAAAAACAATTTTTAAATTTCTTGGTATTTTTTAATAATATTCTGTTTAATTAAGAACTGATTCCGTTTTGTAAGACAACCCCAAAAGATTCAATTTAAGAGATTTTATTATGCAAATTTATTAACACCACTTGATGTAGGAAAATATTACAACCTCCCACACTAAGACATAAAGGCCTTTCTGAAATACAGACATACAACCAGAAATATAGACAGATAATTTATAGCTTCAGTTTTAAAATGTTGGTCATGGGGTGAAAATAAGCACTGAATTGTATTGTGGAGGGGCCTACCTACCACCTCCAGCAACTATAAAGAAAAGCCATGACACCTCCTGTAATCTGAGCTTGCTGGAATGTAGCCAGCAGACAAAGAACTTCCCATGCTTGAAACCCCTTACCCTAGTTTACATCCCTACATCCCTCTCTTCCCGCATTGCTCTAGCCTAGATAAGCATGTTCTAACCAGAACTCGGGGCTCAGCTCTTTGGGGAAGAAATCCCAGCAGAGACCACGCATGTAATAAATCTGCCTAAAATACTTCCAAAGAGTGCTCGCTTGGTTTCTCCCCAAAACTGTGAAAGCTTCACTCAGTGGTTCTTATGAAAAACATTGTTTTTCAGTAGTACAAACTCTTGAACCGAAGCTCAAAATAAACAAATAAATCATCAGAAGAGACTAACAAATTTGATTCTTTGTCATATCTCACCCAAAGACATGCTTTCTGTAATTGTTTCATTTATACACATCATCAAGTGAAAAAAAACCTTTAAGTCAAATTTTCAATTAAAAACAAAGTAGATTATTTTTTGTGTCTTGCCTAACAGATCCCTCTGTTAAAAAAACAACAAAAAACACCCTTTTTACAGAGATCATCAAACGTTCAAATCATAAAATGAAATTCCAAATAGGAAAAATCGTATAAGCACAAAAAAAAGGAAGAATGAAAAACTGGTAGAGAATAACGCTAATAGAAAAACAAGTCTTCCAAGTGAGACCTCCACTTTGAATTCACCTCTGAGAGATAAACTACCCAAGAAGTGTAACTATCGAGTTACAATTTTAGTTAACTCTGGTAGTAAACCCATTAGGCATCTAAGTGAAAACTGCTAAGTTCCCTCAAAGACTTGGGGGATTTTGGGGTCCAGTTCCAAAGCATGGAAGGGAGTGACCCAGAGAAGCACTTCAAATATGCCAGTGTTTGAATTTTGGAAGTCAAAGAGGACTTAATCAGAAAAGAAATAGGCAAGCACTGCAGGGAGACTCTAGACTCTTCGCTATCTATAGGAGGATTGGTTACTCCAGGAGATAGTAATCAAAGCAAGGCACTGCTGCCATTTACTAAGAGTCTGGAGGCAGAGTTGGTTTAGAAATTTGTTAGCATGTTAATGCAGACAATAATCAAAACAGTGAGCATCCTTAGGAGAAGAGACTGAGTAAACTGCCTAGGATCTGCCTCTACAACCACCAGGAAACACAGACAAAGGCCAATGAAGATTCCCGCAGAAACGACACACACACACACACACACACACACACACTCTCTCTCTCTCTCTCTCTCTCTCTCTCTCTCTCTCTCTCTCTCTCTCTCTCTCTCTCCTCTTAGCACAAACTGGTGTCAGCCAGGCCTTTCTGGGAGGACCTTATTCTATCAAAAACCTCTCAAACTGTTAATAGTTGATTTCAGAAAAGGGTAATTTAAGATTTGTCTACAGAAGCAATATAGGATGTGTGATACAGAATTTACTTAACCCCTATGATATAAACGAACAAGGCAGATAGGGTGATCAGTTCAAAGATAAAGTCAGAATAGCACGGATTTATATGGAGTAAAGAATAGGAACATGAATTAAAAATGTGGGTGAAAATGTGTGACTTTGTTTTCCATGGAGGAAGGAAGTTCATTAAAGGCAGAGAGGGCAGAATTTACCTAAAACTTAAGAAAGTATCACAAAATAGCTCAAAGAGGCAATGACCAGTCAATAAAAACTGACAAACTACAGATGATATATTATAGACGATACATAGCTTTCCATTGAAACAAGTACTTTCTATGAAAGTATACCTATAATGTGTCAGCACTAAAGTGCCAAAATAAATATTGACTTGGAGAAAGCTGTAAGGTGAATGTATAAAAGATAGGATTGCTTTCTTGTTCCCACATTGCTTTAGATTTACTAAGTATTGAGAAGGTACCCTAGGAAATAGAAATTCACAGTTAAATATACCACCTTGTATCCTTTGAGTTATAAGGTTAGGATTAGTTATTAATTTGGTCTTTTTTCATACTTTGCAAGCAAGTAGGGGAGAGATCAGAAAAGATTCTTGTATACAAAATATTTAACAAACTACCACTTCCTCTAAGATAATACAAGCACAATACCGTATTAATATATGAGGCTCTACTTCAATGCCTAGAGAATGTAGGTTGTCCTTTCATTGTGTCTCACTCTTACTGAATATGCCACAATCTAGAAGTTGTTGCCTGACTTCTAGTATTCCCCACTTGATCTAACTGGCAGGACTTGTCTCTCCATTAAGTGAACTCTCCTTAAATTAGTCAGTTCTAGCCCATTGCTTAACAGATGTTTCTTTTCTGCTTACCTACTTTTTCATTATTAAGTTCACTGTGTTATATAAGTCATATATACTAATGTAATGTAATGTTAATATATCTGGTTAATATATCTGTATTTTTCTGGGTTTCATGGGAATAACAACCACAATGGGTAGTTATTCCAGAGAACATGGCTAGCAGAGTATGCAGATGATCACGCTAAAATCACACTAAGAAAGGTACTAAATATTTTCAAAAATAGTATCAAGATGAGTGAGTTACTTCGGGGAAGCAAATCTCAATCCATTGAGTTCTGACCCTCAATGGCTGAGAAAACTGCTGTTTAGTTCTGGTATTAGGAACATCTTTGTTGATTCTTTTTTATGAGCCTGTTTTAGCAATTTAAGTTCCTATCATCCAATTTTGGGCAGAAAGAATGAAGGATGCAGAGGAAAAAAGATTTAAAAATTAAGCCCCATTTGGTTTAGCTCTGTCTGTCTTTTGTTTTCATGACAATTTGTCAGGAAACAAGCCTGTTACTCAGGTCAAGTGCAGCTCCTCCCCATCCTGGCCAGGGACTTTATATTATGTGCAGAACCACCAGATGCACATACCCTGCAAATTAAGGATAAAACACCATCTGCCTGTGTAAAGGCTTCTGTTTTCCATAAAGGAAGCAGTGACTTTGCTATCTTTGCCCTTTTTTTCCCCATTCATATTCATGACTGGTGACAAAATTGCCAAGGCTAATTCCAAGACAGAGAGAGAAAAACTGGTAAACAAATGAAGGCATTTGAAAACAATGGAATTAGCCATTGCTTGGGAAAGTTTTTTGTCTTCTCTGTTACTATTTGTTTTAAAAAGACTCAGAAAATCACCATGACATTTTAAACATTTAATTTTTTTCTTATAAAATTAACATGTATATTGAAATAGACTAAAAAAATTAAAACTCTAACAGGAATTTCTATACTAAGATATAAAATTAAACCATACTCTCTACCTTTTTATAATTTGAAAATATGCTTTCTATGCTTCACTTCCTATAGTGTGTGAATGTACTCATCGGAGTATCTTTAGACAATGGCTCATATAATACAGTTAGAAAGTAGGTATTATTTCCCTTTTATAGAAGATATGTAAAGCACACATTCTCACTGCCAGTTAATGGGAAAGCTATGACAACCATTTTTTTTAAGCTCTTTACTAGGCCATGTCTATGCAGTCAAATGCATCTACAATATAATTTTAATGGATATGATGTTTCCTGGTATGGATATTTGACCCATTTCCGTATTATAAAATATGCTAAAACTAGTTTTAAAAAATTAGGTAAAATCAGTAGTTCATAAAATAAAGCAAATCTGTATCACTCACAAAGATTTAAAAAGTAAAGTTGTGATAAAAATTTTGTTTAACCTATTAAGGAGGAAGCAGGTGAGGTGTTAAGACTACTTCAAAAGAGAATCAGAGAGAGAAAGGAGCTTTACAGTGTAATATTAATAAAATTAAAAGTGTATAAATGGGGGCAAAACTAGTATCATAATGTAGAAAGGAGGGCAACTAAACCTCCAAAGGATAGAATTTGTATGCCTATAAACAAAAATTATTTTGTATTGTTAGGAATTGTCTGCAAATACAGAGTTGAAAATATGTTTCCTGGAAGAAGAAAATGCTGGAAGATCATATAGATAATAGATAGTTTTTGACTGAAGCATTCGTTATCATTTTCCTACAGACCCCTACTTTTTAAATGTTTTAAGTAATGCTTTAGTAATATATATGTATATATATATATACATATATATGCATATAACCACATTTTGAGCATTATTTATTAATTCCTTAGAATAAATTACAAAATGTGAAAATCTATTTTCTCAAGTTATGGATATACACTGTGCTAAAACTTCCACCAATATTGTACAACTGACTTAAAAAGTAAGCTATGAGTTACTATTTCCACACACATAGTAAAAATACTGGAAATTAATTCTCAGGTTTTTTAATTTATAAATTATTATTCCATTCCAAGGCTGATAAAGATACATTTTATACATGAGAGAAGAATTAGAGTTGTGGTATTTTGCAAATTGAAAATGTGAAAAGCATTGTCTTGAATAAAAGTGACTTCTATTGAAGATGCTGAATTTATAAAGGAGCCATGATATTAAGGAAAAAATAGAGGGCATTTATCCATTTTTTTGCATCTTTGACAAGAAAATATTGCATGTAAAATTTTCAAATAATGTAAATATACATGGGAAATTCAAGATGTAATAAAAAAGAAAGGATAGCTTTATAAATAAATCTAGAGGAATTGTGATGATAAAAGTGTTTATGAGGTTTGATATATATATATATATGATTGAAATACACATAAAATAATAGCACACAATCTGAGAGGTAAAAAGTTAACATGTTTTATTTTTCATGTAATCAAAAATATCTAAAAGAATATTTCTAGCCTTCCTGAAATACTCTGTAATGGGGAGAATTGCATGCTCAAAATGATATGTTCAAGTTCTAACACCTGATACCTGTGAATGTGATCTTCTTCAGAAATAGAATGTTTGCAAATGCATTTAAATCGAGATGGTATACTAGTTTAGTGTGCACCTAGATCTATCCCAGTGACTAGTTTCCTCATTAGGAGAGGGTGAATTGAACATAGAAACACAATAGAAATGACATGTGATGGTGGAAGTAGAGACTGCAGTGATGTATCTATGAGGTAAGCATACTAAGAGTTGATGGTGACTATAGGAAGCAAGGATAAAGGCACAGGGAAAAAATTTCCCTCAGAGCACCCAAAGGAAGCAATTCTGCTGACACTTGATAGTGGATTATAAGGCTTCAGACCTGGGACATAATTCATTTTCTTGTTTTAAGCCACCCAGTATGTGATACTTTGCAACAGTAGGCTTAGAAAGATAATAGGAAAAAAATATGAGAGAGCAAAACTAAATATATGGTATCTAATTCTCAGTACAATTAAAATAATGTTATATACTTTAAAAATGGAGTGAAATACACTTTTCTATGAGGAATTATCCCTTCAATCTCTTTTCATAGATACTGTTACTTCTTTTTTCTTTCAACTTCTTTCAGTCTTTCTCATTCACATATATCAGAATCCAGTTTTCAAAGTCTATATTTAATGTCTGTGCATATTATGTATTTTTAATTTTGTTCTAATTAATAGTACTAGAGTCAACCACAGAACAAATTCTCTCTTTTATCTTTATGATAACGTTGCCTTATAACTTTCCTTCAAATCCTCTGAGTATGGTTTTTAAGACACTGAGGCCATAATCCTCAAAGGAAAATCGTGGTCATAATTCAAATCATAAAGATTCTATAGTGCTGAAGTTTGATTTATGTCAATATTACCTCCATCTTTCACTTTAATTCATGTCTTAAAACTGCTCAAATTTAAGGCAAAAGCATTGGGTTCATAGCACAGGTGACAAAGGATCTTTCATTATCAATCATGCACTTTAAAGTATTTTCCTAGTTTCATCTGGTTAAATATACAGCTGACCTCCAGATCCATAATAGCAGAATCATTTGTTTAGGGAGGATCCTGTTAGACAGATAAGAAAACTACATGGAAATTAAGAACCTAATACCTTTACTTAGAAAGAATATTGACTTCATTCTTTTGGGCTGCTAAAACAAAATACCATTGACCACATGGCTTCTAAACAACAGAACTTTATTTATTCTCATAGTTCTGGAAGATGGATATTTGAAGATCAAGGTGTCATCACATTTGGTGTATGATGAGGGCCTGCTTCCTTGCTGATTGAAGGCTGTGTTCCTGGTGTATCTCCATATGACAGAAACAGGAAAAAAAAAGCAAAACCTTTTTGGGTCTCTTCATAAGAGCACTAATCCCATTTATGAAGATTGCTCCCTAAAATGGTTACCTTGGGGTTTAGGATTTTAGTATATTCATTTGAATGTAGGAGGCTACTTTGATTCTATCGCTATTATCAAAATAGAAACTCAGAAGCCCAGCTAATCAAAGCATCGCTAATAAGATTTTAAGAATGTTTGTAGAAAAATAAATGCAATGAAGAATATGTATATCAATATATTTTATTTTCTCCTTTGTATGACATAATTTGTGAAGCATCACATTTAAGAATTTTTAATGACGCATTTTAATCTCTTTGTGGAGGAACTAAAGACGATCACAAAACTTATCATGACACTATTTGAAAAAATAAATTGACACTTTGATTTGGCATATTTAGTCTGTTTTTACTTCAATGCTTAGAAAGAATGGTGTTAATCTCTCTTTTCTTGTCACTGCATGCTATATCAGGAACAGCCAAATTGCTTGTATAAAGTTCAGACTAAATATAAAAATCATTTTGTTCAGAACATGCCTTTACTCAGCAGTTAGATGGCATTTTCTAAATGAGCCCTCTAAACAGTACTGGAAAATTCTCTCCAAAAGGTCATTTTCTACCACTTCAAAGGTCATTTTACCTTGAGAATTTTTCTGTCATACTCATGAGCGCATTATTTACCTGTTCCAGGACTTTTTGACCTCCACCTAAAAGAAAAAAATTTTTATGAGAAAATTGAATTTAACTGTAGGATATTAAATTATTGTAAGAGTATTTTTGATGCCCTAGTAGAGGATCCATTTTCTGTTCATCTTCCATTATAAATAAACTTAATAAAGCAACAATTAAGAGAATTTAAGAGCATGAGAAACCGAAATGGTGATAACCATCTACAGCAGTGGTTCTTAACCCTGAGTGGTTAAGTGTGTACTGTAGAGTTAAAAGGACTTCAGAATCACCTAGGCTGCTTTCAGATATACAAATGTCTGTGTCCTACTCTTAGAAATTCTGGTTTTATTGATCTCGGGTGGGCCTGGGCAATGGTAGCTTTAAAAGCTCCATGGATGATTCTAAAATACAATCAAGTCCAAGACTTACTTTCTAAATTAGAAAAATAATATTAAACCTTTTCTTAATTACCGGCATCTCTGAGAATTTTATTGAAAGCTATGGTTATTTCTTCAAAGACAGTACATAAAAATCAGGAGGGATTATGAAATCCATTTTAAGTCTTATTTATTGATGCATTTTAAAAATTGGCATATCATCAAGTCACCCATTAAGAATCTCTAGTTTAGGGAAAACAATTAAATTGTAATGAAATCTGTGACAGTTTGGATTCAGTCAAAGCTAGAACCACTCAGTGATATTCTCAAAGTAGTTTAATATGAAGAATTACTTAAATGACAGTTATCTATAGGATATAATCAAGCTCTATATTTTATCCTAGGGTTGAGAGCGAGTATGTAAACAATAACAAAGACAGAAAGAGGACTCCTCCCCAAGCTGGGGCCCAGACTTCATGGAGACATTTTAGTTGAACCCACTGGATGGCAAAGAACCTTGCTGGTTTGCCAGACCAAAGCTGGTTGCAATCATGGGAAAAAATAGAAAACAACCCTCCAGAAAGCAGGCATGTGGAAAAGCAACAGCAGATGATTGGGGTGTCAGTGTATAGCAGGAGTGGGAGTGTCTGTGAAAGCCGAAAGCATGAACAGTATGTTCAGATGGGAAAGATTGTGAGAAAGGTATCACCAGTATACATTAGGGTTGCAAAGTGAACGTGTAATCTGGGCATGTGGCTACGGAAGAAATTCCTCATACATATCCCATCAATCCATCATATCACACTAAGAGACAAGAAGAGCAGCTTTTCTTCATGCACTGTCCCTCCAATTTTCCTCCTAAGAAAGCTTAACTTCGTATAACATTAAGAAACAATTCTTTGAGAAATTCAGTCCATTATGACCAATAAAGTCTGCATGTTTCCCTCACTTTGACTGAAGTGCAGATGTTTCTTTCTGACTAGAGATCCCTGATTTCCCTCTTCTTGGAGTTATTTATTTTTGAAACATTGCAATTATAATTATTTCTATATCCCTTTGATATTTAAATCTTCTCCAGTCTCTTACCGTTTGTATAATCTAGGAATATTTTTGTCAATGATCTGAAGCCATCCCAGTGAAAGATAACCATCAAGAAAGATAGCACTTCTATCATGCAATTTCTATGGAAGAGTGACATCTGAATTTTTATAAGTGCAAATTAACAAATATGGTCTAACAACATTGACAAACTTTTCCCTGACTTTTTATCCAGTACTTTTCTACTAACGTAACTCAGTATCTAAAATCTCTCCCAACTTTTGTTTCACAGAATTTAGTTCAGTCTCTCCCTCTTGTTGCATTAGTCTTGAATAATATCTTCCTTGTTTGTTTAAGCCATTTGGTGCAGTTTTCTTTGATGACTATTACAAAGCATACTATAGAGTTAATAGGACTTCAGAGGCAATACATTTATAAATGATACACATTTTCACTTTCCTTGAATTTATTTAAAAATCCTTTATTCATTCTTCATAGCTGATCGTTTTATCATTTATTAAGATGTATTGAAATATAGTGTTTTAATATATTTTCTTAGAGAATGCTGACATTCCAATACTATATCAAATAGAAGTGATGAGAGTGGACATTCTTGTTTTTTTCCTGTATTGTAGGAAAAAGCTTTCAATTTTTATCGTTAATTTGAATACAGTATTCACTGCGAGTTTGCTATATATGAACTTCAGAATGCTGAAGTATATTCCTCTATGTGTAATTTGATAATAGTTTTCATAATAAACAGATGCAGAATTCAGTCCCAATCAGAGCAATTAGATAAGAAATGGAAGTAAAACATTCAAATCAGAAAGAAGTAAATTTGTATCTATTTGTAGAAACATCTTAAAAATATAAATAAAAACTAAAAACTCTACTATAAAAATATTAGAATTGACAAGTGAATTCAGTAAAGTTGCTAGATAGAAACCCAACATGCAAAATTAATTATATTTCTATACACTAACAGATATCAAAAGGAGAAATGAAGAAAGTAATTCCATTAATAATAGCATAAAAGACAACAAAATAGTTATGAATAAATTTAACCAAGGAGGTTAAAATTTTCGTACACCAACTATTCACTGAAAACTATAAATCATTGATGAAAGAGTTAAGGACATAAATAAGTGGAAAGATACACTGTTTTCATGGATTGGGGACCTAATATTACTCAGATGTCCATATTCCCAAAGCTATCTACAGAGTCAATGCAATCACTATCAAATTCCAATGATATTTTTCACAGAAATAGAAAAAATAACCTATAATCATACAGAAGCACGAAAGACATTGAATAGCCAAAGAAATCATCAGCAAGAAGAACAAAGCAGGAGACATCAAAATTCCTGATTTCAAATGATACTGCAAAAAAAGTATAGGACTGGCATAAAACAGATGCATACATAGACAAAGGGAACACAATAAAAGTCCAGAAACAACCCACATATATATAGTCAACTAATTTTCAGCAAGGGCAGCAAGAAAGCAAAATGAATATAGAACAGTCTATTTAATAAATTGCGATGAAACAACATCCACATGCAGAAATATCAAATTGGACTTTTATTTTATGTCACACACAACATCAACTCGAATTATGTTAAGGACCTAAACGTACTACTTGAAATCTGAAACCTCTTAGAAGAAAACATGAGGGAAAAGATTCTTAGCATTGGCATTAGTCCTAGTTTTTTTGACTATGACATTAAAAGCCATATGAGAGGGAGAAAAAAAATTTAAAAATTACTAAGTTGTTGCAGAATAAAGAAAATAATCAACAAAATGAAAAGCCAGCTTACAGAATGGGAGAAATGTTTGCAAATCATTTATCAGATAAAGGGTTAATGTCTAAACTATATAACTCAATAGCATACAACAAAAACTAGATCAAAATCAAGTAACCCATGTTTTTAAATGAGTAAAGGATTGAATGTACATCTCCAAAGAAGACAAAAATGGTGAACCCATGAAAAAGTAATTAAATAAATGAAAATCAAAATCCGAACGAGACACTACTTTAAACAGCTCAAGCTGACCATTACTAAAGAAAACCAAGCAAACAAAAGATAAAAAGTATTGGTGGGGGTGTAAAGAAAAAGGAATACTGATATACTATTGGTGGGAATGCATGTTGCCACAAACTTTGCAGGAAATGGATCTTCCTCAAGAAATTAAAAACAGAATTACCATGCAATCCAGAAATTCCAATGCTAAGTTCATAAAGGAAATGAAATGATAATCTTGAAGAGATACCTGAAATCCATGTTTTAATGCTCATTAATGGATGAATAAAGAAAACACGCTATAAAAATGCAGTGAACTATTTCTCAGCCTTTTTTTTCAAAGAAGGTTCTTTTGCAATTTGTGACATCAAGGACATTATGTTATGTAAAGTAAACCAGACACAAAAAGGTAAATACAGCATTATCTCACTTATTTAGATCTAAAACTGTCATAGAAAAACTCTAGAAGCAGAGAGTAGAAAGGTAGGAAGAGAAAAAGGAGGAGGAGAAAATGAGATGATAGACAAATGGTACAAAGTTTCAATCATGTATTTAAGGTTTATTAAAATGGTGGATCTTTTGTTAAATGTTACTACACACACACTCAGACAATAGCAGCATTAAAAGGAGTAGGAGGAACCTTTGGGGTGTGATAGATGTATCCATGACCTTGATGGCACTGATGATTTCATGGCTGTTTATTTATCCCCAAACTCATTTAATTACATTCATTAAATATGTACAACTTTTTACACGTCAGTTATACCTGAATAAATTGGTCTAAAAACACAAATAGCAACAAAAGAGGACTTAAAACAATTTAAAAAATCAGAGTGAAGCAACAACACAATAAAACTAAGCAAAATTATCAAGATACAAGCATTATAACTTCTCCCATCTTGGCCTTTCCCCTTACCCAGGAATTCTCTCCTTCTGCTGCTTTTCTGTATAAAGTTTTCTATCCTGTCACTTTTTGAAGTATTTCTCTTGGCTTTTGTTTTACTTTTTTCCTTTCCCTTGATCCTAATCAAATTCTATCTGGTCCATGTGTCTTTTTTTTTTTTTTTTTTTTTTTTTTTTTTTTTTTTTTTTTTTTTTTTTTTTTTTTTTTTTTTTTTTTTTTTTTTTTTTTTTTTTTTTTTCAGGACCTAACATACTACTTTACCTAGGTGTTAATCTAATCAAAATAATCATTAAAATAATCATTTTCCTATGGGATAGTAATTTTAATTCGATGAATTGCCTTATCACAGAGAATGATTATGATATACATTTCGGACACTGCTAAAAGAGATATTGGGAGGAGGGATAATAAGACATATTCAGCAGCTTTCAAATAAATCATTAACCATTTGCATCTTAAAAAGAATACAAGCATTGAGTTCTAATTCAGTGCAGTGAGAAAAACACAAAATGATGATCCAATCTCACCTTCTACAGATCTGTACAATTTGCTTCTTCACAAACGGTACTTCTGGACTCCCAAAAGTTTTCAAAGGAGCCATGTGGAGGAAACTTGCATGAAAAAAAAAAAAAAAGTCATCACCCTGAAACTTTACTGAGCCACCTACACTATAGAAATGCAAGTCTATTTGAAAGTTAGCGATGAATAAATAGGGCACACTCAAGTTGTGCCTGTCAGGTGAACTGAATGGAGCCAGTTTGAAATTTAACTGGAAGTAGAAAGCTTCTCAGAATGGGTTGCAGCTGCCCTTTCAAACATGAAACACAGGCCACTATATAAGTCTGCTGTATAATATCAATAGCAGAACCCAGAACTGCCTAAAGATAATCCAGAAGAGCCACCACTCTCACCCTGGCAAATGGTTATCTAAAATTACAAGGTGAAGAGGCATGTGCCTCCTGTCACTGCAAAAAAAGAAAAAGAAAAAAATGTCACAAATTCACATTCTAATATAATCAGTACATATAATTTATTACTACTTTACTTTTCAGATTGTGTTCATACTTGATATGAATTGGAAGTAGTCCTAGAAGATAACCCCTGCAGTAATGTTTTAATTGTGCAAGAAGAGTTTCTAGATGAACTAGTGAATGAATGGCAGATATGTGAATTAATTTTAGGAAAAGTCTTGTTGAAGAATCATTCTAAAATAAGATTCTAAATATCTTTGCTTTAGGTTTCATCAATTCTGCATGATTTAGGGACTTAGATTTCTAGAAGTAATTTCTTTATCTTACTGAACTCTATACATGTTTTAACCACCTCAATCCTCTCACTTTTTCCAATATGCACTACCCCTATAAGCAAAAACATCTGTATTACACATTTGTGTTATTAGATGCATCTGATAATGCAGATGCCTAAAATTTTTGTGAAATACTTTGAAATGGGCAAATGTATTACTGAATGTCCTATATAGTTCACTCTTGCAGGTTACCTCAAATTTTATTGTCTTTCAGTTAATTTGCAACTCTGTAAGTGATAGAAACTAATAATGCTAATACATTGCTGTGCATTCTCTGTGGCTAAAATAATTTATAGTATAAACAGAGAAATAGTATAGTTTATTCGCTATTCTATTATTTTGAAATTTCTTATATTTTTATAGCAACTTTAAAAATTCAAAATATAAAATGAATATACAAGGAAATACTGTATCTGTAACAGGTATATTATTTCTGTATATACAATTATGTAAGAGATTGAAATTGTTTATTATTTGCTAAGATGACATAAATTTCTACTCCATTAGATGAAATATTGTAGTTCTTATTTCTAATTATATGATGTTTCTCTCACTTCATTTATCTCTCATAATTGATAGTCAGATATAATTCAGTGAATAAAATTGAACATAATAGCTCTCTGCTAAAGATGCATTTTAATAGTTTCACATTTTCTGCCTCCAATAAGTAGCATGTAGCTTCATTGGATGATATAACATATTCCAATTTTTCGTATAAAAAATAAAAGCAAAAATACTAGTATAGCAATACTATGTTGATCGAAAAACATGTTGTAGCTAGCCTGCTCTTCTAATGTCACTTCCATTCCTTAATTTTGGAAGCTTCCATTTTCCATTGTCATGACTCTGTTGTCTGACAGTTCATGCTGTAACTATGATGAATTCCATAAGGTTGAGCTTAAACATAGTGATTTTTTTTCAGATATGGGTAAATAACTGAGCTAAGAAAATTAATGCTTCTTTGGAAAAATTGATATAGACACTGAAAGCAGGTCCTTTTCGTATTCTTTGAGAACATGCATAAGGGATTTATGTGCTAGTGTATCCGTCATTATTTTAACAGGAAGACAAAATCTTTAAGCAGGAAGGGCTCCAGTACAGGTTATTAGAGGCTTACAGTGACTTTGGAAGACCTGGAAAGTAAAGATCACAGCAGTCATCATTAGATTTCTGGAAAATTAGAAATGCAGGATTTACTGGGATGCTTTCAAATCATTTCAGATGCCGTTCTCAACAATGTGGATGATTCTAAAAGGTTGCCTGTAAACTGGTGGTAAAAATCCACATCTGTAGACTTTCTCTGCCACACACCTACCCACAACTGGGGAATAATGGCTCCTCCATCTCTTTGCCTTTTTAAACTTCCTGAAAATATTCTGCTCTTTGTTATAGTCTAACAGGAAACTCTGCTGAGGAGGAACTCAAGAAAATGTAGTTCTCAGGTGTGTCCTTTGTGATGTGGGTGAGGGTACGGAAGGCAGCAGGGATGATACTGCTTCAGCAACAGGAAATCTGGAACGGAAATTTATCCTGTATGCTTCCAATTTCTATGAAGAGGAAGACTGAAAGGGTAGGTCCTTAGAGTCATGCAGAGCTGAGAGATGGAATTCTAATAATATTTTTGAATATCATGATTCAGTCTTTCCTTAGACACTCCAATTACTTAAGCCTATCGATCCCTTTATTGCATTAGATTTTTGCTTTGTTTTGTTTGCAATGAGTTTCTCTCTGTAAAAATCAAGAGGGTCTGATTCATTACAAAATAAGAACAGTGTAGTGGACATTGGACAAGTGATTCAACATATGCATTTGAGGGGACACAGTTTAATCCGTATCATTCCACCCATGGTTGCCAAAATTCATGTCTTTCTCACATTCAAAATACATTTATTCATTCCCACACTTAGCATTAACTTGTCTAAAGTATCATCAAAATATAATCTAAATCAAGTATGTGTGAGAGTAAAGACAAAATTAATCTCGAGGTAAAATTCTTCTCTAGCTTGAACCTATAAAATCAGAAAAATTAAAAAGTGACTCTAAACACAGCCATCTTTCACTAAAATAAGTTCAAGGTGGATCACAGGTATAAATGTAAAAATATGAAACTTACTCCTAGAGAAACATAAGAGAAAACTAGAAAGTTGCCTTGAATGCGGACATGAACTTTTTTAAATAAAAAATTTGTAATTCATGAAAGAAATAAATCTGAATTTAAGACATTAAAACCCAGACCACAAAAAAAAAATTACAAAAAGATATATTTGATTAAAGAATGTTGCAAAAAAATATACAAAGACCTCGAAATTCCGCAAAAAGAAAATAAAAACCTAATTAAAAATGAGCAAAAGACCTGAACAGATAGCTTATTAAAGAAGACATACTTACACATGGCATATAAAAATGATAAAAATTGCTCCACATTGGTCACTAGGGTATTGAAAATTGAAGCAACAATAACTTACCTCTACACACTAATTAGAATGACCAAAATTCAAAACACAGACATTACCAAATGCTGGCAGGAATATGGAACAACAAGAACTCACATTCATTGCTGTTTGAATAAGATGAGAATTTAAAATGGTACAGTCCTTTTGGAAGATAATTTAATGTTTCCTTACAAAACTAAACACACTCACTATAAAATTCAGCTATCATTTGCTTTCATAATTATCCAAATGAATCAAAACTTTTATTTCCACAACGATCTGCACACAAATTTTATAGCACCTTTATTCATAATTGCCAAAATTTGGAAGTAATAAAAAAGTACATCAGTAGGTGAAAGAAAATGTAAATCCTGGGTGATACCTCCAGATCGAGAGTATTAATCAGTGATGATAGTCAATGAACTATCAATGAAAGTACGTAGAGAAACTTTAACTGCATTTTACCATGTAAAATAATGAATCTTAAAAGACTACATACTGCATGATTTGGGCTATATGCCATTATGAAAAAGAGAAGCCACGGAATCAATCAAAAGATCAGTGTCTACTAAGGATTAAGAGAGGTGTGGATAAAAAGTTGAATCAGATGATTTTAAGGCAGTTAAATTGTGACATCATAATAGTTGCTATGTTATTATATGCTTCTCTAAACCCACAGAATATATAACAACAAAAAGAAACCAATGTACACTAGAGTTTGGGCAATAATGATATGTCATATATGCTCATCTAAAGTAAAAACTGTACCACTGTGGTGAAGTGTGTTGATAATGGAGGGGGTTATTCATTTGTGGAAGCAGGGAATTTATAAGAACTCCCTGTACTTTTGTCTTTAATTTTGTTGTGAACATAAAAGTGGTCCAAAAAATAAAATCCATTTTTTGAATGTCAAACACATATGAACCAACCATTTCATTCCTAGGAATCTACCAAAAGAGACGAAAATATATATTCACACAAAGATTTGCATGTAGACAGCAACATCTTGCTTAGATATCAAAAACTGTAATCCAAATGTTCATCAGCAGGTTAGTGAATAAACTGGATCTGGTTTATGAAATGTCATTCAACAGTAAAAATGAATTAATTACTGATGTATATATATATATATATACATATACATATACATATATATATACAACACAGAAGAATTGCAAAAACATCATGCTAAGTGAAATAAGTTGGATGTTATACTTCAATCATATGGTTCCATTTCTAGGAAGTGTCCAGAAAGGACAAGACTAGGGAATCACAGAACAAGTAGTGATTGCTTGGGGATGGAGATGGCAAAGAAACTGATGGCAAACAAAGAAAAGAAATATTTTGAAGGTAATGAACCTATTATAAAAATGAATTTATTTCAAATATTTCTATTTACACAAAATGTGTATATGGTATACATAACAATAAAATTATTAAAAGTCACAGCATTTTTTTAGCAATTTAGAAACTGATTCTAAAATTCTTAGTGAAATTAAAAGGATATAGACTAGGTCAACAATTTTAAATAGGACAAAAATCTGAGTATTAATACTATCTGATTTTAAGAAAAAAGTATCTACATCATCAATAAAGCATGGTATTTATATCAATGGAATTGAATGCAAGGTCTAGAAATACATGTATGCATGCATATAAATATATATACACACAAATATATACACTCATAAATGTCAAGAGAGAATTTTTGAAGAAATGCAAAGGCAAGTCAATAAAGTATTACATTTCAATAAATAATACTGAAATATTGAATATTCATATGCAAGAAGTGAATTTTACATAGTACATTGTACCATATACACAAATTAACTCAATATTTATCATCAACCTAAACATAAAACATAAAACTATATATCTTGCAAAAGAAAGGAGAAAATCTTTTTTATCTTCAGTGTGGCAAAGTTTCTTAGTTATAATATAAAAACAAAGTCTATAAAAGAAAAGTAATAAAATGGACTTCCTTAAAGTTAATAAATATTTGTCCTTTGAAAGACACTGTAAAGAGAATGAAAAGATGGACCACAAACTGGGAAAAATCATTTGTAAAAGATAGGTCTAATAAATGACTTGTATCTAAAATCTATAAAGAACACTCAAAATGAACCAACCAAGTTAAAACCATTTAAAAATGGCCAAAAAAGTGTGTTTTGGTAGAGTAGGGGTTAGGGCACTGTCCGTATACATTCCAGGGTCCTAGGTTCATGTCCCTGGGTTGGAGGAAACAACCAAGATAGCTAAGTAAAATAAAATACTGCTTTTTCCTCTCTCTTCCTCCCTGCCTCTAATTGCTTACATTCCTGTAGCACTTTTCCTATAAAAGAAAAAATGGCCAAAATTTCGAACAGGTACATCATCAAAGAATATATATTAATATACTGGTTTTTCAAATAAGCACATAAAAGATGATCATCATCATTAGTTATTAAAAATTAAAACCATAATAAGATTTCACTATGCACTTAATATAATGTTTAAATTTAAAACAATACCAATAGTGATATTGTGACAATACCTACTGTTGAGGTGATGTAGAAAATAGAATTCACATGCATTGCCATTAGAAATACAAAATGGCATAACCACTCTGAAATAGCATTTGATAGTTTAAAAATGTTAAGCATACACCTAACATATTATCCTGCCATATTATTTACTCCTAAGTATTCACTCAAGGGGGTGAAGGTATGTAGATCAAACACTGTGCATAAATATTAATAACAATTCAAATTTTATTTGAAAAAGAAACAAGCTGAAAATAAAGAAGTCCATAAACAGGTGGGTAAACAAATTATGATGTATTCATACAATAAAATCTTATGCATCAGTGCACCCCAGTGGAGTAGAGGTTGGGTTCAGTCCATATGAATCTCAACAACCTGGATTTCCATACCAGGTCCCGGGGAACAGCCAATGTAAACAACTAAATAAAAATTATATGAAATGCTTTAAAAAAATACATTATGCACTAATGACAAGAAATCAACTATTGGTATTATTAACACTATGGATGGATCTCAAAATAATTTGCTAAAGAAGTTATATCAAGAATCTGACACATTGAATTGTTTCATTTATTTAAAACTGTAGAATGTACAAAGTAACCTGTAGAAACATAAAGTCAATCATCAGTTGTCCAAGAAGAAAAAGAAAGTAGTTTGCAGTTTTTATTTGGAAGAGAGGAATTACAAGACAATGGTAAGAAAATTCAGAGAGTTATGTCGAGGATGTTATCTTGATGGTTGTAACATACAACAAAGTGATCTTTCTCCATTATTATACTTTAGAGATTCAGATACAATCAATAATATGGAGAATAAAACAAAATGAAAGAAATCTTAAAAAGAATTATCTCTCAAAACAAGTACTATTTCTAAAAAAAAGTAAAGCAAAACTCTAAATGGAAAAAATAGGCCAACATGTTACCTGTACCAAAATCATTAGTAAATAATTTTTCAAAAGAGAAAGAGATACAGCGTTGTGGAGTAGTGATTTGGTGAGTGCCTTTGGCTGCTGCAGTCCATATACATTCCAAGGACACTGGTTCATGTCCTGGGGCCATGGGAATAAACAAGATAAGCAACTAAGTAAAATAAAGTGCATCTTTCTCCCCTCTCTTCCTGCCTGCCTCTCTCCTTTCCTGCCTGTACCTTACTGCTGGGATTTGCTCCTGGGAACAGGGGAGAGGAGGAGGCGCTGCAGGAGATTAAGAAACTCGGAGTGATACAGAAAGATGGCGTCAGGGTGCCAACAGCCTTGCACACTGAGAGCCCTGACTATCCTGCCTTTCACCTACTTATTGAGTTCATACACAGAATTTCTTCAAGCAGCTTACACAAACAATTTTATGCTTACATTGGATTTGCTTAGACAGCCTTTTGTTTTCTAACTACATAACCGTATCTATATTGTTTTGGGGAGTGAACAGTTACAGAGACATTGTCCCAGTGTTTTCCCATAGTGGCCTTTGGCTGGTACTCCGGGAGTGGTGATCTTTGATGTTCTGCCAACTCCCACGTCATCCTTGCTCTACTTTCTGCCCCCAACACCTTACCTTAGAAAGAGAAAGACAGAAAAGTATGCCCAGGTGATCTAGTGGTCTATTACACCCTCGGAGTAGTTCCACACACATCCCAAGGTCCTGGGTTCAAGACCTGGGTCCAGGGATATGACCAATGTGAGCAACTAAATAGAAATGAAAAAAATACTTCTTCCATTGTCTTCCTGTCTTAACTCTTTCTCATCTTTATTCCTGCCTGTACCTTTCTTTGAGAGAGAGAGAGAGAGAGAGAGAGAGAGAGAGAGAGAGAGATGTTATTTTTATTTTTAGATGTGTTTGAGTGCTTTGCATCTACTTCTCAATAAAATTGATGTTTTTATCTTCAAGCATATAAATAAAAAATATGAAAAGTTAAAAGTAACATGCTATAAGCCAAAAGGAAGACACTGGAATGCAATTTTTTATGAACTATTGAAAACACAGCTGGGCTCAAGTAGAATTTTGGTAATTGATAATAAACAGATAATTAAAGGTTCTTGTATTGTTTTCCAGTACTAATGTAACTCATCCACCAAACACCAGTTTTCCATGTTCTCTTTCCTGCCAATTTACTTCATCTGTTTTTTTCCAGGAACAGAAGGTAAAAAGAACACGTCTCCTAACGAAAGTCATTTGTAACAAGAAACAACCTTTACTTAAGAAAGAAGTAAAACATTCAATAAAGTAATTAGGAAGCTAAAAATGCTTTTTAAATTATACTTTTTTAAGCCTTTACTTGATATTCTTTGCATTCAAAGTTGGTCGTTTATATCCCAGGCATGTGGAATCAATTTCTATTCTCAGGATATATATTCAAGGTCCTACTTGTTCATTTGACCTAGGAATTTGCCGGATTTGACTGACAAAATAAAGTTAAAATGTTAATCCTATTGCTACCCCAGCCACTACTGCAAAAAAAAAAAAGAATTGCTTTTCTCAATAATGAAACTAAGATGGTAGTCGGTAATGATTCATGTGTAAAAAGAGGCACATGTGTTAATTAGCAAACAGAACCCCACCAAATACAGATAAAATCTGGGTATCAGCTTAAAACAGAAAGATGTCCATTAGATTTTTAATGAAATCTAAGAACTGTCTTCCAGGGCATTTTTCATTATATCAACTATATCTAAAAAAAATTGTTTAAATTTAAAGTTGAAATGATTTTAATTTATTTAGTTTAATTCCTTTTAAAAACTCTTGCATTAATTTTTGGTTACTGAAACAACATATTGAAAAGATAAAGTTCAGTTTATTGCCAACATGATTTGAAAAAGCCTAACTTGGTGGAGTCTGATACCATCTCAGTGGGGAAAAGTCAACATAAGTGTCATCAATAGAGATGTAAATTATGATTTGCTAGATCACCTTAATGCAAGTAATGGGTGTAGGACTTCTCTTTTTAAAAATTTAAAAAATAAAATACTGCAGTAACTTTAAATTTTCATTGTATATTTTGGTATTTTAACTTTTCTTTCTTGATAATAAGACTTTACTGTTTCACAAATTTTTAAAAACCTTATCATATTTAACATAATAGACTTGCTCATAATATATAATCTATAAAGACATGTTTTAATAAGGTATTGATGAAAAATAAGATATTTTCATTTTCTGCTCTGTCATTAACTTGAAATGTCACCATCCAAAAATATTTGTCATTTCTAATAATGCTTAAAATAATTTTGACATTTATTGAAATTTTCTTCTTAAGTTTTCACCTGCTGGCATAAAGCATGTATCCTGATTTCATAATATGCTTATAAGCCCCACTAAATTTCTATCAGGACAACTAAATAAGGGTCTGTCTGACAAGCAATAAAACACTCCCACTAAAAGTCTTTGTGGCAAATACAATGAAATGTTTGTTGTGTTATTAGATAAAACTGTCTAAAATGCTTAATAGAAAGTATTGATAGGTTGTTCCAAATAATAAAAAAAATAAAATAAAAAGAGCATTTAAAAAGCCAAAATTGGAATTTGTCCATGGAATTTGCCACTTAATATTAATCTAACTTGTTCTGAGAAACTTAAACCAAATATAAACTTGGGTTGTAATCTTTGCTGTCTGAACACTAGGCTTCAAGAACGATTGTTTTTATTATTGACATTATGTAAAGTATGAGAATCACTCTTAAACAGCATCTTGAGAATATCATTATTAGCGTTCAAGCTTTCTACATTTAAGTATCAAGCTTTCTATATTTAAGACTGCACTGTACAACAGTTATAATAGGCATTAGAAATAGCTTTCCACAAAATATTCTTTTCCATCTTTCCCTTTTAAGATTATGAAGAATT
Source organism: Solenodon paradoxus (assembly GCA_004363575.1). Taxonomy (NCBI): domain Eukaryota; kingdom Metazoa; phylum Chordata; class Mammalia; order Eulipotyphla; family Solenodontidae; genus Solenodon; species Solenodon paradoxus. The sequence goes on along the minus strand of RJWH01000155.1, from coordinate 238,349 downwards.
TTATAGAAGAAAAAAGAATGGATAACCAAATACACTGCATGTTATTTCCATCTTTTTAGGAGGCAATTTGTCTGGGCTTTCATGATAATGATGATAAATTTGTTGGCAGAGATTCTAATTTGTCTTACCCATGCAACCCCATGGAATCGCTAGAAGGTTTCTTAACTACATTAAGGATCTATTTACTTTGCTAGAAGGGAGAGACAAGATCTGAGTTGCCTATTTAATAAATTTATAGGTAAGTACTTATTTAATAGATAAATTTAATAGATAATTTTTTCACTGTGACACATAAATAGAAGTTATTTCTCCCTGAACATAATCATTTATATATAGGACTTCCTGCAAAATTAAATGAAACCCTGTTATTCTTAAAATGTTATTGCATTTCTATCTTTACTACTGACAAACAATGCTAATATCCTTACAAAGATAATTTTGAATCACTCTATTATATAGAAAAGAAATTGTTTCAAATCTACAAATTTATTGTTACACACACACAACACACACACACAACACAAGACACAGTGTCATATTTTGGTGGAAAATCAAGGAGTTGAACAATCTCTCAAAATCTTTTTATGACTGCTGGATTCTAATGTAATATATATATATATAAAGGATTTCAAAGAAAGTCTATTCATTTATTTCATCAAAAATTCCACTCTGCTTTTTGGAATTTAAGTCTGGTACTTCTAATTTTATTTTTTTCTTGACCTATCCCAGAGACCCTATTGCCAAGAAGATGGCAATGAAAAAATAAAAAGAGGCAATATGGAAGGATTTATGGAAAATTCTTTTTGAGAATGACTGCAGTTATGAGTGAAGAATTTGACATCCAATGTGAAGAACTGTATCCAGCTGTTAGGCCTGAGTGTGGTCCAAAAACATGAAGACTGTTCCCAAGAGCAATCAGAGGATATTCTACCTGAAGGGATTTTAACAGAGTGAAAGAAAAGCATAAGAATTGTTAGATGTGAAAATGGATAAAGAACACTCTAACATAGCTAATTAAAAGCTGGTATAAAACCTGTGAAGATGATAGTAAAGCTTGTAATGAATCTGATGACTATAAATTGTCTAAAGATTGTCATTCTTCCCTAGTGACAGAACCCTATAGTTTCTTATGATGACCTCTTAGCATTTCACATTTCTCTCATGAAACTTGGATACACTTGGATACACCCTCCATGAGCAAAATTCCTCCACAATAAAATCAATGGGATGAAGAATTGGTGAGAACAAGATCTTCCCAGAATTTAATGTTTCTGATTTTTTTTAACAACTCGTTCTGGGGAAAATCAGCACATCATTTTAGAGGGGATAAAAAAATGGAAAAGACTAATGTCGATCTGCTTCATTATGGTTCTTTCTATTAAAAGAAGACAATATAAATTTTATTGTTCTTTTAACTAATGGAGAATACTTTCAGAAGACTAGAGAACAACTCAAACAACATCACATCATACTTACTTTACTTCTGAAAATTGTGGGATAATTCTAGTTTCTGGTATACAAGAAGATATCATTTCATTTTAGAAATCAATTGATACTTGGGTTGCTTGTTTCTCTGCAGATACTGATACCTAATTCATTTACAAATATTATGCTTTCTTCTACTTAAATATATTATGGTAAATAGATCCATTTAAAAAACAACACTTATTTACATTTTTAAAAATAAAAATTAAGGCATATATGTTTTGAAATTTTGCAAAATTAAGAAAAATTAAAAACATTTTTCTTTCTAAAATAAACAGCATTCTATCTTCCACTGCAAAGAGATTAATATTATGATGGTTGATTTTATGTGTCAACTTGACTTATCTATTTTGCACAATTGTATGGTTAAACACTATTCTAAATGTTGCTGTGAAAGTATTTTACAGCTAAAATTTGTTTCTTTTACTTAAAGGACATTGCCTTCCATATTGTGGGTGGGCCTCATCCAATCAGTTGAAAGCCATGAAATCAAAAAAAGATTTCCAAAAGCAGAAGAAATTTGCTTTAAGACTATAACATGTAAATCCCGTACAAGTTTCCAAACCACTGGCCCAACCTGTGGATTTTGTACCTGCCAGCCACCACAATCATAGGAACCAGCTTTTTAGAATAGATAGATAGATAGATGATGGATGGATGGATAGATAGATAGACAGACAGATAGACAAACAGAAATAGGAAGATGCATAGTAGATTGTCCAGAGGCCCAAGTCATCTATCACCACTCTACTGAAGACTACATGCACATTCTCCTATAACTAGCTGAAAAAGAAGAGAAAAGGTCTAGCTTGATTTATGGGTAAGTTGCTTCAATAAATGGGACCAAGCCAAAAATACATTACAGTTGTCTGTCAGCCCCACTTAAGAGAGGCACTAAAAGAGAGTGGTGGAGAAAAAAAAAATCTATTAAATGGTCAGAACTTTTGGCACTACCTCTAATTGTCTGCTTTGTATGGAAAGAGAAGTGTTCCAACGCTAAGAATAAATATAGATTTACTAACACTGGCACGGAGTTTTATTAGTGATTCAGATACCTAGAAGAAAAATTGGTGAAAAGGGAATATATGAGCCTACCTCTTGATAAGAGAACCAATTATTTGGGTCCTTGTATCAAATGTTAATGCAGAGTAGAAAGCATCCGTCATTAAGAGACATTAAATGATCAAGAAGACAAAGCAACTCAGTTAAACTCAACTTGTCTTTTCTATTAACTACTTCAATGCTGTCTAAATATGCTTACTAGGCAGTGATGAAATTTATGCATAGGCTCATTAACATGGAGTCCCAATCAACAGGCCAAAATAATCCTGACAATTGTCCAAAATAAGTCCGCTTACAGACAAACTGCTATCACAGTCACAGAGCCAAAAGTTTAAACCAAAAATAGAACCATCATATATGTCAAGTAGTTGAATACTGGTGGTTAAGTACTCTAGACACAGTCTATCCTGAAACAATTAGGGGTCCATCTTCTTCTACGTATGGCATGATTTTCCTGCCTCTAGGGCTTCAGCAAGCTGCATTATTGAAAAGTTCAGTGTTAGATCCACCTACACAGCATTTCACAAAATAACTCCTCAGACGGAGACCCGCTGTCACAGCCAAAATTGCACTGAACATAGTCAAACAGCCAAGGAAGACTTTTTCCAAAGCTATTGCAACAGAAGAGAGAGGTCAAAGCTCAGTATAAACTCTATTGAAATGAAAGGCAGGAGGGTTTCTAAGTGCTGGAGTGAGCTAGAAGGAAAACAAGAGGATTTTAGTGGGAAGTTTGATCAATAGGATGTTAGAAGACATTGTTATTCCTGAGTTTGTAAATGTTCTTTCTCTGTGATTAGACTTGTGTGTTTGCTAATTGGTGACCACTGAAGTTAGAAGTCTGCTCTCCCAGGGTCTGGGAGATAGGGGCCCTATCTTCCTTGATAATTATACTCCAAAGAAATGGTCCTGGTCTTTGAGAAAGATTTCCCCAGGTTGTAAAATGGTAAGAAGCTTTGAAAAAAAATTAATGTCAAAGGGAAAGAAAAAGAATTTATAATTACAAGTTTACAAGAGAAGTCTCTAAGAAAAGGAAGGTCAGGCCCAAGAACCTAAAGTTTAGTCAAGCTGGAAGGAACATTAAGGCCATCATGGTTACAACTTGATGGCAAAGGACAGGCGGTCATGGGCAGAAGTGGGCACTTGACCAAGGATCCACTGTTTTTATAAAATAAACCGACAGTATGATAGATGATGGAATGAGGTTTGACAGCACCTTAAAGTACAGACTTGCAGATAAGACACTGCTAGAGAAGCATACTCCAGGATGTGATATATACCCCAGATCCATAAACATTATCTCTTGCTGTATTCTCAATAGGTAAAGCATAAAGGTTCAGCAAACAATTTGTGGAGGCATAAGAATCCTAGATTATCACCATTCTCTGGGACTCACTTAGGGAGTATGTTTCTGAGAGTTTAATTCTGAGTCTAGAGATCATGATTCCCAGATGGAAATGCAGCTACTTGGGGCACAGCAATATTCCCATTCAATGTGCAGCTATAGCTGTTGCTCAGTCACTTCAGACTTCTCCTGCCAAGATGCCCGCAGGCTCACACTGGCTGCCAGAGTCAATTATGTGCATCCCTTCTCAACACGGAACTTAGCATTAGTAGCTTGAAATTAGCCAAAGTGGGAGCAGTTACACCATGGATTTTGAAAATGCTACAGATAAAGACTCCTCACCCCCAGAGTTGGCTTTTCAACATTTTCCAACACCACTATAGCAGGCAAAGAAAGAATTCCCTGCACTGGCAGGAATAACTGACCTTAAAAATCAAGGGGAGGTAGGAACATCACTGGCATTATCCTGGCAACTCTGTGAACTCACAGGACCTTGACCTAGACTGAGTGCCATTGCAATCTCCTGATTATTTTCATGTGTCAGAGAGCTAATTATCACTCCCACACATTACTAAGGAAAATTTTTGGACCCATATACCACAAAGACTCAACTTTTTGACCCTAGAATGTGGAAAGGGTTTTTTTCTCTCCTTTTTCATAAAACACCCATATGCTCCACAGTAGGGAGGATAATGGGAAAGGTCATTTCTTTCAGGGGAAACACCATCACTTACAGGATCTGGGCAGAATTTTTTTTAAATAACTGAGGCAGTTTCAATAATTTTTAATATATTTGTGGAAATACCGAGTTTCTTTGCCTAAGCTAAAACTATGTGGAGAAAAGTAATTCAACATCTAGCTATTTAGGAGAATATTTTTCACTCCTTATTTAAGAACATAGCTTGGATGAAGATAAATCCAATTTTCATTGCTCTTTACATCTCACTCTATAGAATCTACACTGAAGATTATTATTCCTAAATTAAGTGGGCAGTCATCTTACTTAGTATTTTATTATTATTTTGGTATTTTTCTAAAACAAATATTTTTTAAAGGAAATTTGCAGGCAGGAATGAAGGTGAGCAGGCAGGCAGGAAGAGAGAAGAGGAAGAAGTACTTTATTTATTTTAGTTAGTTGTTCATCTTGGTTGTTTCCACAGAACCCAGGATGTGAACCTAGAACTATGGATTGTATGTGGAGTGTGCTCAACTACTGCTCTACCAGGGTGTTTCCTAAAAAAAAAAGATTTTCTTAAAGGTAACTGACTTCTTGATCTTCAGATTCAAATTCACTACAATACCAGTTTACTTGAACAGTCCGTAAAATACACACATTTTTCTCACTAAAATGTGTTTTGAAATGTATAGCTATCTTAGGGCATGTTACACTCACTTTTAATAAACTATTCCTTTTATCTTCCCCCAAAGCTATCATTATATTGATAAATTACAAATGATGATATGCCAGAATGGGTATATATATATAAATTGGCTTATCAAAATGTTTTCCTACATATAGTTTAGTGTATCGAATTGCATGTTGGTTATTTGAAAATAGTAGAAAATCAATCAATCTTTGGACATGTCCTATAAAGTTTCATTTTTAACAAATTTCTAGAAATGTAACTATTATGCTTACTCAAAAATATCTGAAATTCCAAAATTTTGCAATAACTTACAAAGTGGACTTTTAGAAGATATTTAAATATTCTTCACAACTGTATTTCCAACTGAATTCTACCTTAAAAAACAACAGCCATATCATGGTTTTGATTGTTTTTTAGTTCTTATGACTACAGAAGAACTTAGGAAATGTGCAGAAGATTTGCATTTTCCAGGGCCCAGAAATTATCCAACTGAATTAATTGTGCTGTTATGGACTGAATTGGGTACCCACAAAATTCATATGCTGAAGCCTCTAACCTCCATTATTCTATGTTTGGAGACAGGGCTTTTACAGAGATATGCAATGCTAAATGAGGTCACAAGGGTAGGCCTCTAATTTAGTATGACTATGTTTCTAACAAAGAGGGAAGACATACCAAGGATGCATGCACAAAGAGGAAAGTCATGAATACACAGTGAGAAGGCAATCAGCTATGAGATAAGGAGAAAGGCCTCAGAAGAAAACAAAGTTGTCAGCACCTTGACCTTGGAAGCCAGTCTTTAATAGCTGAGTTAATGCATTTCTGTCATTCAAGCTTCCTAGTCTGTGCTATTTGGTTATGGTAGCCTTAGGAGACTAATACAATGCATGTCCATGTAGATATAATTTCAGGCAAAGCAGGAAGGACTTGAAGATGGTCTGAACTAATTTTTTGGTATACAGTGATAGGTGAAACACCTTCTAATCAGTGTTTTTGGTATGGATTATACCACCTCAGACTCCCAAGGCAGTTATATCTGCCCAGAAGGCCCACTATAGTAAAAAGTATAGCCCTGTTGTGCAAAGTTTTTCCCAATATCTGTACATGCTATCTTGATTACATGGGAGAGGGTTCTGTTTCAGCATAAATCTCACCAAAACTAGAAGTTATGTGCTGGGGAAAAGTCCTTAAGAAGGGCAGGGTGTCAGTTTTGAAGAACTGTAGCTACTTATCCAAGAAACATTCCACATGTGAGATGGTAAGGAGAATTTCCCAACAAGTTCAGTCCTTTTAAGCATGAGGTCATAGAAATGAATGGAGTATCATGAAAGCACCAAGTAGGAAGAGGCCTTTAGCATTGGACAAACATATTACAAATGCACTTTGCATGAAAGAGCAATTAATTGTAATAGATACTTGTTCATCAATAGAAAACACACACTTTATAAAGTCCTTATGAATAGGGGAGATACAGAAAAATAGTTAACATAAATTCATACATAATTAATATACTGGAGACTTCACCTTCACATATACTGGAGAAACACCTTATAAGTGAAGGAATTATGGGAATTTCTTTAGCCAGTGCTTTACCTCACTCATCACCAAAGCATTCACACTGGAGAAAAGCCTTTGAGTGAAGTAAGTGGGGAAATCCTTTATTTACAACCTCATATTTATTGAACATCAGAGAATATACACCAGAAAGGAGCATTTTAAATACAGTATTTTTATATAAAATCTCCACTCTCACTAATCATAAAAAAGTTAATCAAAAAAGTCTTAATGAATAAAAATGGAAAGCTCTGTAGTCATACACATGTTCTCATTAAACACTGTAGAGTTTATATTACATAAAGGTCTTACAGATGAAGTGAATATTGGAAATTATTTAGCAATAAGTCTAATCTCATTTGACACCAAAAGGTTCACAACAGAAAAAGGCCTTATGTGGGAAAGATTTCAGCCAAATATCTGTTCTGATTCAACAGCAGAATATCCACAACCCAGACAGACCTTATATGTACAGTGAATGGAGGCAAGTTTTCAATCAAAGGCCTAAGTTTTTGGCACCAGAAAGTTCACACTGGAGAAAAGTTTTAGTAATGTAGGAATGAAATAACCTGACATATCAGAGAGAAGCTGAGAATAGCCTGCATGAGGAAGGTGAGCTATCAATGGAATCTCAGTATCCATATGTCACACTGAGGAGATTCCTATGTTAGGTATGTTAGATATTTTCTCAAACTATATTTCATGTTCTCACTTGTTCTGGAACTTCACCAGAGCTATATAGTCACCAGGACAAATATCAGAAGACATCTTAGTTCTACCAGGTAAAAGATGCTTGTAATAATCTCTTTATGCTTAGAGAAGGGAGATATTCTGTTCCTTCTCTCCACTTCCTGAATGGAATCTTGAGTAGTCTGAGTCCATTGGATGTCTCAGTCTCTCTCCCACGTAATCCCAGACATCATCCATCTGTTTTAATCTTCAGTTTATCCCATTGGTGGAGTTGGTATTCTCTCTCCATGGCAAGAGGGTGACTGGACACAGATACCTAATGTGGGATAGAGGCTTGTTAGTTTAATAGCAGTTTATTAATCACATGTGCTCATAATCCAAGGGAGGAGCGCAGTGTGTGACCACAAAGGATCATACAAGGGATTCATTTGGAAGCTAAATGAGCTACTAGGGACAATGAGAGAGACTCTGTAATATCAAGAGGGTGAAGCAGCTTCTGGATCCTGTGAAAATATTGGGTTGTTTGAATAATTATGCAACTGCATAACCTTGTTTAAATATGAACTAAACCTTGTGTCTCAGAGATAAACAGGAATTATGTCTCATCTTGATAAGAAGGTAAGAGACTTTAGTTGTACAATAAATTTTAGAAGGGAATTTGTAATTCAGTCTTTCAAGGCCCTCCTGGTTTCATTAAATGTCAAGGAAACACATAATACTGGGACTTAATTTTAAATCTTTATACAACAACATCTTTTGCCAAGAGAAGTTGAACTTGGTTCTACTTGCAGTTTACAGAAAAGGTTACATTTTTTTCTCTTACAATTATATACAAAAATTATGTTTAAAAATCTGAGCAAAGATATTTAAAGAAGTTTAATTCATAATTACCAAAATTTGGAAACAACCAAGATGTCCTTTAGTAGGCGAGTGGATAAATAAACGGTGGTTCATCCAGACAATGGAATATCATTTAGCAGTAAAAAGAAAATGAGTTATGGACTCATGAAAAAAATAGAGGAATTTTTAATGTATTTTACTGACTAAAAGAAGCCAATTTGAAAAGACTGTGTACTGAATGATTCTACTATATGACATTCTGGAAAAAAAACAAAACTATGTACACTGTAAAAGATCAGTAATTGCAAGAGTTTAAGGGGGAAGGTGGAATGAAAAGGGAGCACACAATGATTTTTAGGGCTGTGAAACTATTCTGTATGGTACCCTAATCATAGATACATGTCATTATAAATTTTTCATAACCCATTGAATGAGTAACCTCAAAAAGGAGCCCTGAGATAAACAATGGTCTTTAGTTCATAATATTGTATCATGTATTTTTACCAGTTATAGCAAATATAGCACTTTGATGCGGGATCTGTAAAATGGAGGAAGTTTGCATGGGTAGGATCGAAGTACATAGGCACTCTATTTTGTGTTGTTTTGCTGTGAATCTAAAAATGCTCTACAAATTAAGTTTTTAAAATGTTTTTCTTGGCATGCTCTAATGGAGTAGTGGTTTGGTCAACTGTCTTCAACCGAAGCACAGTTCATATATATATATATAAATATGTATATATATAAACACACACATGTATATACATATATATGTATATATATACACACATGAGCGCACACACACACACACACACACACACACACACACACACATACATATATGTCCCAAGCATCTGAGTTAGCCTCCTGTGCTAGGGAGAACAGCCAAGATGTACAATTAAATAAAAATAAAATGCTTCTTCTTCTTCTCTTTTCCTGCCTGTCTCTGATTACCTTTATTGCTGCTTGCACATTTCCTATCGATATAAAGTACAGATATAAAATGTTTATAGGGTATGAGAAGAGTAACAATTTTTTACTGAGGAATTATGAACAGTGAGTTAATAATATTTGAAAAGAACACTGATGAATATTAGCAACTTTGGATAAAAATTTTTTCTGATAAAATTTTTTATCTGGAAACAGAAAAAAATAGAACTTTTGAGTACTACTTACTTATGCATTTATTTTCAATATAACACTGATAATTAAAGGTGGTTTTAAATACATTGCTAATAAAAATGCACAGAGATACCACCTGGAACTTCAGTTAATTTCTGCCAAAAAACTTGTCTTTGATTTATAAACTAATGATTTAAGAGGAGAGATGTTAATCCTTATATGAAACAACACGGTTGAGTAGCAGGCCATTCACTTGTCCTTGGCAAGACAAGGCAGATTCCATAATTTTAAATGTTATTTGAATGTACTCCATGTGTGTCAAATTGCTTTAAATGGGCTGTCTTGTTATAATATAGATATATTAGCTTTCAGTTACATTCCCCATTCCAAGATATGGTTTGAACTATCTTGGAGGAAATGTCCTTTTTTAATAAAGCTAAATCCATTCTAATATTTATTGCTGATATTCTGACATAATTTAGTTGCTTTTGATATTCTAGAAGATGAAGAGCGTTAACAATTATTTTATAATCGGTGAGTGTGTGTGTGTAAATACATATATAAAAACATTTACATAGCTTATACTTAAGCCCAAAGGAGGAAAGAGAATTACTAAAGCAAGTATGAAATAATATCTTCCTATCTATGTGATTGCCCTCAATGGTCATAAAACATGACATGAATACTTAAATACAGAGAAAAGTTAAATGTAGGTAATATTTAGACAGAATTGAATAAATGTACTTGTGTGTACATTTTGTACATTGGCTAATAATTCTCAAATATTTTAGAATTCCCTTTCTTATTTAAATATACCAAAATTCTACATATATTCTATATTTAATGTATGCTCAAATCATGTACCTCTGTGATACAGAAAAAAGATTTGGAATCAGGCAGAGTCACTTTTGAATTCTACCTATCATTTAATATTAGTAAGACGTTAAGCAAGCTAACTTTTATGTATATCATTCTCTTATTTTGAAAATGGGGATTTTAATACCTCACTAGATTATGAGATGAAAAGTTAGTACAACTGTATGCACAATACCTAGTATCAGTCCCAGCATATCGCACATGCCATATTAATAATATCAATATCATCATAGTTAGTACTTATGTGAACCCTAAAAACAGTTGCATTTATAAAGATACACATGATACAATTTCTGTTTTTTTTCCAATAGTTAATCTATGGAACAAAGTAATTCACTGGCATTTCACAGTGTTTTGATAGAGTTGTGCCTATTAAATAAACATCATGTGTTTTAGATGGAATTCTTCACCCACTGACTTCTCATATTAGACAAATAGCTGACTCCAAATGGAAAGGTCCTCACTTGAGAATTTATTATATTCCATGTGGGAACTTGGAAGTGTTCCAATTCTAATTTTGGCAAGATAATCTCTTTAGTAAAGTCTTACATTATGTCTTCTAAAGGTTTATTACAAAATAACATGCTTTCTTTGGTTGGAGAGGGGGAATAAAAGGTTGTTATCTTGAAACTCTTGAAATATTAATCTAAATTAAAACATGTTTTATTAAATCCTAGTGCTAGTTGTCTCTTATATCCATATACATGTACGCATGTATGCACATGTATACCATACACCATACCCGCCAACTTTAATAATGTCTGACTATAATGGTAGCAATTAAGAATAAAAGTTCCATTTTAGTGGATTCTTCCTCCTGTATCTCTGTCAAAGCATCAGATTTTAAAAAGTTTTTATAATTCCATCTGGAAAAAATAAACTATTTTGTTTTTGCTCGAGGTGTGTTTCAGTGCCTGTGGTTCACCCTTAGCCTATTTTGTGTAACCAAAGTTGAAGAATAGCTTTTTAGGGAATACCGCTTTCCTTTCAAAATGTATGTATTGACCTTTTTCTTAGTCATGTTTTTCCTCGTAGTCTTCTAGTGAAAAAAAATCACTTTTTCCACCGGTCAAAACTCAGAAGTCTCCAGTTAGGTATTGTTTAGTACTTAACCAAATCAATCATAAAACATGGAGCTGAATTCTTCTAGCAGTAGTTCTGCTGACTCAGAATATGGCTTCCTTAGAGCCTCAGATGGCTTTTTGAGTTACTGTCACATTCTAGCCAACAGGGAAGAGAGAAATGAAATGAGGAAGTTGTTCTTTCATCCTCAAAGGGAAAAAAAAAATCTAGAATTTGCTCTGTCACTTCCACCACAAACATTGACTCCAACATGGTCACGTGGTCAACTGACTGAAGTGCTGATAGTGGCCATTGTTTTTCTATTTATGGCACTGGAAATAACATGTAAATTTATGATGTATAAAAAAAATGTCGTCCTGCCAATAGAAACTGAATGATGTTATGATGTTAACGGTGTAAAACACATCTTGACTTGGGAGACATTAAAATGTAGAAAAAATGCATTTAGAATCTATAAAATAAGTTATTTCAATTTAGAGAGAAAATATTATAGAGTATTTAATGAAGCTGTGAAATTAAGCCTCCTGTGACAAAATCTTGTGCTTTATGGAGATGTGATCCATCTTTTGTTAACTGCATAACCTTGGGTGATTTATCAATTTTCTAATTTCAAAGGATGCTGGGACTATAGACTTTATATGGTTACATCTTATACTTGACAGAGGAGGCAGAGAAGAGGCAGGAACAGAGAAAAGAAAAGTATTCTAGTTACTCAAAGAAAAAGGGATAATAAGTACTTTGCTAAGTCTCTGCTCTGTGGATTCAGGTCTTTGCAAATTATTACATATCTTTATATTTGAGATACCACAAATTATAAAACAAAATTAACTTGTGTAACACTATGAAAATTTACAAAAATTGTTAAGTTTGCCACAATACAATGAATTTATTATGGCTTACTATTTTATTTTATATCGTCTGAAAATATCATTTTAGAGTTAGAGAAACATATTATTTAGCTTTGAGTTAGCCATTAATACTCACGTTTTCCACATAACATTGGTCTTTGTGCTCACAAAGCATTGGTGATACATCATTCCTTATCTCTATGATTTTTCCAAAACTCTGATATCCATTCCACAAAATTTGATACTGATACTCTTTGATCTTATTAGAAATCTCAACAAAAGATCTTCAGAAAACAACCAGGACTCATATTCCTTCCTTAAATGGTTTGTTATAGACCGAAATGCTGATCACTGATTTTTTTCTATTCATGACCCTGGAAATGCCTTATTGTGTGATGTTTTAAAAAAGTGCACTGACAACAAGAAGTGAAAGATGTCATCAGTGTAAAATGTATCCTATTTTAGGAGATGTTAAAATGCAAAAACAACATCAAAATGCCGTCAGCATCAATTAAGGTATTTGAATTTAGAGAGAGAGTATTTAAGATGACTCTGCAATTAGTCTTCATGTGATAAAGTAATTGCAACTCACCAATTTTGCCTCCAATTTCCTTTCTAGAAAATGGGAACAATAATAACAGATAGTGCTCAGAATCTGAGGGAAGAAATATACTAACACATGTAAGTTCATGCTTAGAAAGTGCTTGGCACATGCCAACATTATATAAATGTTGACTATTATTATCACTATTCTTGAATACTCTTGACTTAAGAAATCCAGAGTCCATAACTTATTCCATTTTTCTTTTTATTCTACTCCAATATTGAACTGCATATTTGCCCTGAAAAAATAATCAATTTCATATGATTCCAAATGTACTATGTGAGTATTCCGCTATTCATAGTAACTTTGCTTTTTAAAAAAATTAATCTCTCTGAAGCCATTCTTTCATCCTGATTTGCTGTTGTTTCATTATCTTATTTTAAACAGCTTAGCCAAAATCTCAGCAATCTTAGCATTTTCAAAAAACTATCTTCCAGTTTGGTTACTTGTTTATTTTGTTTGTGTGTGTTTACGTATACGTGTGTGTGTGTGTGTGTGTGTGTGTGTGTGTGTGTGTGATTGCTCTTGAGTTTCTTCTATATATTTATTTGACATATTGCTTGTTTTTTAATTCTAAATATTTATCAATTTTTATTTGTTTCAGCTTTATATGTGACTTATAATTTATATATTTCATTATTAGTTTATAATTAGTTTATAAACAGAAATTTTTTAGTTATTTTCCCTCAATTTAATATTTTACTACTTTGTTATTAAAAATGGTCTATATGTTTTTTTTTAATGTTAAAAGGAGTGTTTTGTTCTTTACTTTGCTTTTTGTAAGTGCTCCATTTTTGCCTGTAGAGAAGTTATTTTGTTTTCATTGTGTGTAAAACTCTGTATTTGTTCCAATCTATCAGTTGTGGTTAAATATTTACCTCTATGCCCATTGTATTAAGAAACATCATTGGTAGACTCAGACTGAAGCATTACACACAAGCAATGCTCGGATATACCAACAGTATATACTATATCTATTTCAAAATGAGTATATTTAGGCTATATTACAGAAATATCTATAAAATTATCTTGAACATATGCGACTGAAAGCCTCCAAAATCACCACTGGAACATATGATGTTATCGAAGCTAATATCTGAATTGAGGAAGGTCACGTCAGCCCTTCTAGAAATCTAACTATCCGTTAGGTCTTTTCTTTTATACACAAGTCTGGGCAATTCTGCTAGAATGGCCTGGGTACGTGCTTGGGACCAACTCATCTGGATCTGATTCACCTCATCATAGTTATTTAATATAAAAGATAATTGTGTTTATATTTTTCTAATTTATTAATTCTTCTTAATTTTTTTTTCATATTCCTCATATGTCTCCTTATATTTCACCGTGTGTTTGCGCTCCCCAAAACGGCTTCTTAGCGAAAGAGAGAACCCTTAGATGTAAATTAATGCTCCTGTCGTTACTTTGGGGTGGCTGAAAATGTTCCTGGGATGAAGACTCTGGTCTAAATATCAAGCAATCCATCTCCATTCGCCCAGTGAGCCTCCCACTCATATGCCTATGAATTAAATTGTGCCTCCCCCAGATTTATATACTGAATTTTTAGCCCCCGTTAAGACATTTGACCTCATCTAATTAGGTTTAGATTAAATTTTAAGGAGTAAGACCCTCATACTATTTCACGTTTACCAGTTATGATTTAAAAGTTCTGACCCTTACTATTGATATTTCTGCATCTTCCATTTCAAAATTTTATTTATCCACACCTTACATTCAGTTCCCCAAATTGCAATCTTATTTGCCAGAATGTGCTAAATTTTTCTATCTTAAGTGCTCTTTGTATTTCTAACACTTATTCCTTCCAAGACTAGTGTTGAATAATTTATTTTTGGTCTTCCTCAGTCTACCCACAACTACCCTATTATAACTAATTTTTCACTTTACTAAGCTACATTTTATTTATTTTACATCTTATCATAGAATTCAGTCTATATTTTACCTATGATGACTGCAATGTCTTTTTTTTTAATTAGACTAGTCTTTATCATTTATCAACCACTCATTTTTTTCTCTTTTCTTTTTTTTTTTTTTTTTTAAGGTAGAGGGCAGGCAGGAATGAAGGCAAGCAGGCAGGAAGAAACATTTTATTTATTTTTATTTAGTTACTCACATTGGTTGTTCCCCTTGGGCCTGGAACATGAACCCAGGTCCTTGGGATGTACAAGGACTAAGTTCCTTAACTTTATCAATCATTCTTTCCCAGCCACAACATATACACATTTCCATCATTAATTGTGACTTTATGTTGCAGTCATTCTCATAGAAAAATTATGTGAATCTTTCTCCAACAATTTTTTTCTCTTATTTCCAAACACAAATATGCAATGAAATTTATACATATGTAAAATAGATATTTGGTTGCCTTTCGTATTATGTCCAAAAGTTTGAGTAATACAATCCATGATCTGTTCTTTCCTTTCTTTACTACTACAGGTTACTTAAACACTCTAAGCATCCCTTTCATTTCCTCTAAAATGTAGAGAATAATGATACCTACTTTATTAGGTTGTTTAAAGAACTGAATAGCAGAATATATGCAGGACTCTAGGCATAGGATAAATGTCTTATAAATATGACAGTGGTGAGCAAAAAAAGGAGGAGAAAGAGAAAATGTAAAGAGAGATTTAAAAAAGGGCATGCTTCAGGCAATACTAACCTACAGTGTCAGAATTCAGCATCCTGAGAATGGATGTCATGACTAAAGAGTACACAGGGCAAGTGTTCAGGGACTGGAAATATTTTGCTTCTTGATCGAAGCTCAGGTTATGTGGGTTTCTCCAATTTCCAATAATCCATCAAACTGAGTAACCATGATTTAAGCACATTTCTATATGCATGTACTTCAATAAAAACAAACTTCCTGACACTTTCTTTTCTGTGCCTTTCACATAATATTTGCTGTAATCAGATTACTTTTGCATGACATGCTCACCAATCTTTAGACTTTTTAAATCATCATATATTTAAAACCGATTTTTTTCATGATTCGTTTTGTCAGATACTGCCTCTTGAATTTATTTCTTTGAATTTCTCCAAACAAACCTAAAAGCATCTTTCATTTTCAAATATGCACAAAAAAGTGATAAAATATATTGATCTCCATTAAGTTACTTTTTAAAAAAATCAGGGGTCTTAAATATAATAGAATATAGCATGATTCATGTAACTGAAGTTATGTTCAGTTTTTTAATTCGTACTAAATAAATCTCAAATCTCCATTCCATACATTTATGGTTCAAGAAATTCAATTGTTCATCTGTATGGTAAATTGTACAAACAAGTATACCTCCTATACTTAGCCAATCTAAAATTCTATTGATATTGCATTATTAAGCTTGAGCATAACTGAACATTATTTGTTGTTCATTAGTCCTATATTTCTGTAAAGATCAATACACATAAATGTTTGACTCTTCCTTCACTACTGGAGTCAGCAAGCACAAGATTAACATGAACCAGGCCTCCTGTCTTCTCCTCACTCCTTTTCTCACCCAAGTCACTCTTTAACACACAGAGGCACACCCAAAAGAACAAGCACAAAGGGATAATTATCACATTTCCATGCCACATTCCTCCTCATCTTTGCATATAGAACTACGCATATAAAAGGGTCTGTATGCCCACATGCCATATGTTAAGCATTCTTGGCTTGTGGAAACTCTGGAGTGCTTGCTAGAATTCGTAGATGTGCATTTATTTAAGCCTTGTAGGGTGGCATGACTCCACAGAGTTCATAAGAAGCGCCATCATAGTAAGATATGACTACCCCTCTTTGACACATCTTACCATTCAATTCCATCCTTAAACTCCTCTGATATTTTGAGATTCATTATTTGAATTTTACTCAGTCCTCTCTGTGTTTCCAACCCCAATCTGTTTTGGCTTCTTATCTATTTCTCTAAGCAGTTCAATGTTCAGGCTCAAGCAGAAATTTATTCTGGTTTAGTGATATTATCCTCCCATCATGCAGCCGGCTCACATCCTCTGCACCATCTGTTTGTGATCTATCTTCACTACAACGTTTGGTATCAGGAGGCAAGTATTTAACTAGAGTTATTTCTTTCTTTGATAAGCATATTATTATGATTTAAGAAACCTTGGAGTTTGTATTTATTTGCTCTATGTTCAAGGATATCAATTTTTTAAAGCCTAGTGTTAATGCGGTGTAACAAGCAATCTATCTTTTTGTTCTAGGTATGCAGTTTTTTAACAGTAAGCATTACTACTAAGCGTTCTGATTAAAGATTGTTTTCCTGTTCTTTTACAACAGTTCAGTAAACTGTGGATAGTCCTTCAAATAATTGATACTATGGTACACAGTTCTTTCTTAACTATTAAATTCCAGAGAGGAGGGGAAACTAGACTTGATTTAATAAATACTGACATGGTAACACAGAGGACATGAGCGCTGTATTTTTACTGTTAAAAGATTAAGTGGATCTCCTTTCCCTTAACAGTCTCTCAATTTTCCCTGTGGTTATTTGATTCAGTTTACTATGAAACAATAATTAGTCGTTTCATTTGTTAGGGGATTTACCCCTTTCACTAAACCGCATCCTAAACTCCATACGATCAAATTATTTTTTCACCTGGAGAAGAGTAGAGGAGTATCTCACCAACAGGGAACTCCCATCACTCCCTTTGCATTTATATAGGCACATATGCATGTGTGCATGCTCGTGCTCCCGCTTAAAATGCTGATGCTCTGCTTAAAACTTTTGATAATGTATGTAACTGACAGCCCGTCATGCATGTGAGTTATGACCTATGCTTGTAAATGTTTAATCACTGGCTCCTGGGGGTGGAAGGGAGAAAATAAAATCTCTGAATTGTAACTTGGTTTGGTTCCTTGGGGTAAATGCTCCCACCACAGCTGAATTTAACATCACTGAATATGCAATTAGGACATCTACACAGGAAACCTTCTTACAGCAGGGAGCATAGGAAGTATGGGGTATATACCTGGAAGAACAACGACATGTATCCAAACATATAAAACTGTGGATTTTATGAGTTAAAGAAGAGATTTCATAGGTGAGGTTTTTGTTGTAGATGGATGTGTTTTTGTCTAAAAATATTCATATTCAATCACTTTGCGCTATGCTTTCACTCAGTCTTGTGAGCATACCAAGATCTTTCCTGAAAAATCATATATATAATTTTTGAACACAGTAAATAATTTTTAAAATACTGTTATTTTTGTAGGGCATTTGATAAACATGATTTAAAGTTAAGGTAGAGTTAGTGATGAATGTGATGAATCGTCCTTTGAGACTGATCTGTGGTTTCCTTACTTGTTCCAAGTAATAAAACGGTTCTTGTTTTAAAAATTTAATTGACTAATTAAAATTTGTGCTACTGAAAACAGGAAGTCTGTCTGCCATTAGTTAATATTTAAAATTTGTATATTTTCTAAATATAAGCTAGTTTGACTATAATTTTTATAATTTGATTCTAAATGGTAAGGTGATATAGAAAGTTCTAAATTGCCATTTTCAAACACTGTTCATAAAATATAGCCATTCTTACAGGTATGAGATGCCATCTCATTAGAATTATAATTTACAATTTTCTGATGGTGAGTGACATTGAGCATGTTTTCATGTGTCTGTAGGTCATCAGTATATCTTCTCCAGAGATGTGTATAATCAACTTTTCTGTCCATTTTTGAGTGGGTTGTTTATTTTTTTGTTGTTGTTGAGGTGCATAAGCCCCTTAAATATTTCGGAGATGAACCACTTGCCTGACGTGTATTGTATAAATATCTTCTCCCAGTGTTTTTGCCATACTGGTGGTTTCTTTCCCTGTACAGAAACTTTTTAGTTTGATGCAATTTCAGTAGTTTTACTTTCATTTCCTTTGTCATAAGCAGCACTTTCCCAAAGACATCTCTCAGGTTTATGTCATAGAGGATATTTACTATGTTCTCTCTATGTGTTTTATGATTTCAGGTCTTGTATCAATGCATTTGATCCATTTTGCCTAATTTTTTTAACATAGCAGTATCAAATGATCTAGCTCCAAATTTTTTTTTTTTTTTAAAGTGGCTGTCCAATTTCTCCAGAATCAATTGTTGAATAGACTTTCTTTTCACCACTGTGTGCTCTTGGCTGCTTTATTATAGAGTAACTGCCCAAATAATGTGTTTTGTTTCTGGCCTCTCAAGTTTCCCCACTGTTCTGTGTGTCTGTTTTTTGTTTCAATAGCTTACTATTTAGATGACGATCACTTTGTACCATAGTTTAAAGTTGGGAAGTATATTTCCATTTCTTTTTTTTTTTTTTTTTAGGATAGCTTTCTTTAAGGTCTTTTTGGTTCCATATAAACTTAGTGTTAATTTTTCAACTTCCATGAAATATGCCCCTAGAATTCGACAGAAATACATTAAATGTGTATTGCTTTGGGTAAGATGATCACATTAATTAGATTAATTCTTCTGATATGTGAACACAGAATATCTTCCCATCTCTATTACTTTTTTAAATGTCTTGTAAAATTCATTGAGATAGAAAAATGACAAAATATGAGTAATAGAAAACAGGTTTTAGAATTTCTAGGAAAGAAGAATAACAGAATAAAAATCAGTGATGACATATTGTTTGTATTAAAAGACTGTTTGACTCCATTCTTTTTGCTCATCAGAAATTAATGTTGTTCTTTTTCATCATAGGATTTACAACAGTGTATCCTTTATACTATAACAGCCATGTAATCAAAGCTAACTAAATAAATCTTATGCAAGCTATATACTTCTTTTATAGTTTATTGCTTTCCCAAGTGTTATCAGATCAAGGGAAAATGAGGATTGTTTTTTTCACTCCACAGGTTCACAGAAAAAGTATATTTGATACACTTGATTGCTATAGATTCCAGATGTTGCCTAATTTTTGATGATCTTTATGAGGCTAGAAATGAAAAACAAACACACAACCACACAAAAGAATATACTTAAGGTATGCACATTTTAATTATCAAAGAAATAATTTCTCTCAATAAAGATTATACCTTTCTGCACAGTGAATGTGTGCATGCTCTTATTGTTTGATTAAATCTCATCTGAAATCCAAATGTGTCCTCTTTTGGATGTATACTTAACTTTTGCTGACAAGAGTTATTGGTTTTGGTCAATGTGCTTTATGAGTCATTACCCAAATACACTTCATTTCTTATTATACAGATAAAATATTAAGGGAAAGAACTAGACAATATTTTACAGCAACATAAGAGCAGATAAAATTTAACATACATACACAAAACAAGAGAAAAATAATTTCTATTTTTATATTTGTTTCAAAAGATTCAGAGTTAAAATTGGGCTGAATTTAGAAGGAAAAATTCAAAATTACATAATTTATGTAACCCTCTTGAGTTTGGAAACCAGATTAAAAATATCATATGACATTGAATTTGTTTCTGCAATTTTTTGCATTTTTGACAACATTTATAGTTATTAATGTTTAGGTGAATAATGAATCTTCCTGAAGTTGGCGCTACTAAGTCTAATACCTCATGGTAAAAGGTAATACTAGGAAGAAATTTCAATCTGGAGATGAAAGTTCCCCAAAGATAACAATCATTTGCCATTGTTAAACAAGGGTTGACTAAGGTAAGTTCCCTTCTTTTCCTCATAACTGACCAGCAGGTACTATGAGGTGGTTTTGATATCATTGCTACCATTTATTTTTTTACGAACAATTTTGCTTATGTTCTTACAAATAAATCCAGTGCTAAAAGCACAATCATTTCTGAAAACTCAACCGCTGGAACGATATTAACTACACTATAACTCTTCTTTGATTTCTTATACATTTATAAATAATTTTTAAATTCTTACTTTGTAATCTTGTCTTGTTCTTCCTTTTATGATCTGTACCAGAGAAATGGAGCAAGTTGAAAAAAAAGCTGGAATATAAAACTAAGTTCAGATTTCAATAACGGTATCTGTGGAGTTATAAAACTTTTGTTACTCCTGCCTTCTTCAAGTGTAAAACTTATGAATTTCCTTCTACACACAGTATTTTCTTAGTGGTAGAATTTATGACATTGTCAAAAGAATAAAAAACAGTAGAAACACAAAGACAGTGCCATTTTTAAAGGCATTCAGACATCAGCTAATATCTACGTAGGAGTTATGGAGCAGAGAACTTCCTGCTATATTACAAAAGGGAAATCCCAAACTGTATCATATATCTATCTGAGAAGGCTTTTGTGAAAGAAACAATCTGTAGCAATCTGCATATTGCTTTTCTGGAGTTTTTTCTTAGCAAATTTCTGTAAATCATTTCCATTTTTAAGAAGATATGGATAGCCAAATTTTCTCATATTGTTCATCTATATTTTGACACTATGAATTTCCATGAAGATACAGTTTAACTTCAAAAAATATGTTTAACTAGAAAATAGCTGAAGGCTGTTTCAATAAATCAAAAAGATAAATTTTAAAAGATATGTGCATATAATAAAACCTTGAAAGCTGTTTTCCACAGGAAATCAGTAACACATTTTTGAAAGAGTGAAAAGGGATCTTGCACATATTTAAATAAAACTGACATTTGTCATAACATTAAATAGAAAAAAATGACAGAATTATATATGCTTGTGCATTATGAAATAAATTTAAAATATGCAAGATGAGGACATCCTTGTTCATTTTATGAAAAACATTCCTTTATATTTAATGGAATAAAATCCAGAGATACAGTCTTGTGTATGTTGTATGTGTGTCCATGTGTGTATGTATGTGTGTTGTGTATATGACTGTGAATAGAAGGGTTCATTGAGGTAGTTTTTTAAATTGTGGGTTTTGTGATAGAAAATAATCCTTTGATATTAAAACATAACTAAAAATTTATATATTTGTGTCTCCTTTATGCATACTTTCTTGCCATTGGGAAATAATTGTCAATCCAATAAACAAATATTTATCAGTCATCATCAAAGTTTTGCAGCAGATGAGATGATGGCAATGGAAGATTATAACTGAAAAGTTATTTTCCAATAAAGACATAAGTAAGAGAAGGTGTGTGGCAGGGGGTGGGGTGTGAGGCTGGTAATGGTAATTATAATTTGTACCAAAAGATCCATGTGAATTTTTGCATTATACCTACTCTGAGAGTGAAACTAAAATTATTTTCACTAAATTAAAATAATATGAACCTAATTTTTTATATACTTCAGTCATGTTTTGGTAGAGAGACACTATCAAACACTATCACTATCAGCATGCTGCTATAATTCTGTATTAAGTTGTGGCACTCATGCCTCGAAGTAACAGTCTCTACAGACACTCTGATGTTAAACAACCAACTGCCTTCCCAATTCATTGTCCAAAAACAGCTGCCGATTCTATCAGTCCTTTACATTTTCCTCATTGAGTGTTCGTGTATATTTTATAATTCAAACTGAGCATATAATACTTTGAAGTTTTATCTTGCATTATTTACATAAATGTACATCTCCTACTAAACTCATTTCTTCTCTTTCCTTATATTCTCTGCTTAGAAGTCAAATGGTGAAAGAATGCTGAAATATTTTGCTAATGGGAAAATTCTGGTCTAGATAGAATAGCTAATATGATGTATTTACTTCAGATCTACTAGTGAAATATTAAGAAGAAAATTAGTTGAAGCTGGTTATGGATCATATCTATTTTAAATAAAGAAAACTGAATTATTAAGAGTGAAAACATATATAGTAATTTCTTATATTTCAAAAGATGGGCATAGAAATGTTGACTTTTAGCACAAGGTTTTATCTTAGAATTTGGTTCACTTACTATTTTACTGAAGATTATGTTTGGCTACAACTATTGAGTGTCTTGATAAAAATAGGTTACATATATCAATAGTGCTTACTTAATCACATGATAAGTCCAAGGAGAGCAAGGTGACCCACATTGTCAGGTCCAGGCCCCTTTCTACCTATATGACCCTGTCTTCTTAGTCTAAAATATGCTCTAAATATATTATCCATCTCCTATTCACAGGAAGAAAGATGAACAGACAAGCAGTCTCATGAGCTTGCACAGGATATTCCTGTTTATAACTCCTTGTCCAGAAATTATAGCAGCTTGGCAGGTTAAGAAATGCAGCCTCCATCCTTTGCTACTATATCCAACTGAAAAGAGAAGAACAAATACTGGGAGCAAAGGGCAATCACTGCTACTAACCAACGTTCAGAACATACATAGAGAAGAAAAAAAAATACATACTGTCTGTGATTATTTAGCACCAACAATGAAAACAATTTTCTTTGAATGTAATTTTAATGATAGCCATTATATATTTTATTAATAAAACAGCTTAATATTATAATTTATGTAGCACAATTTTTGAGCTCAAATATCTCTTCAGAGCTCTAAATCAGAAGTTATTAGAAAATTAAACTGTCTTTATGTTCCAGAAGAAAGGATCCTCCTGTTTCAGTTTTCTTATAATGTATAATAATCCCCCAAATTTAGTAACTTAAAATAAATGTTTTATTACCTCTCACCTGGACAGTTCTCTACATGATGTCAGCAGAAGCTAGTCATGTGAGGACTCAGCTGTGCTGGTGTGTCAAAATGCATGTGTTCATTAAATGTATGGCAAACAGCACTGACTTTTAGCTGGCAGCTCAGCAGGGCTGTCCATCAGAGACCCTCATTGCCCTATGAGCAGCACTCCATGTGAGCTGAGCTACTTGGAGCATGAATGATGGGTTCCAAGAGTCAGGAAAATAAAACTGCTATACTTTTTAGAGTTTAGAATTCCCAGAACATAATTTCAGTCACATTTTTTAGGTTAAAATCAGTTACAAGGCCTTTCAGAGTCAAGGTGAGGAGATTTAAGAGAAATGGGTGAGGTTAAGCCCTATCTTTGAATGTAAGCAGAGGTATGTGCATAAACTGGAAGGAGAAATTATCAGAGACCATCTTTGGAGCCAGGTACTAAACATAAGTAATAGCAAAAATAATAGAAGTACTAAACAATCAATAACTTACTGATAAAGCTAAAATAAAAAATTCTACCAAAAAGCATTGTTTGAGAGATAATAAGATTACTGGAAACGACCTTAGGAATATTCCCAC
Source organism: Solenodon paradoxus (assembly GCA_004363575.1). Lineage (NCBI taxonomy): Eukaryota > Metazoa > Chordata > Mammalia > Eulipotyphla > Solenodontidae > Solenodon > Solenodon paradoxus. Next base: position 214,393 of record RJWH01000155.1, on the reverse strand, counting down.
TTAGGCTCATCCACATTACAAAGATAATCCAGGTCCTCTAATCAAATAGATGGACTTTTGTAAAATAAGACTGCAGGTTGCTTTACAAAAATCCATTTTTTAAATCTTTATTCAAAAAGCATTTGCCAAATGCTTTTCGTGTTCCAGATACATGATGAGTTTATAAAATTAAGTCCATTTTTGATCCAAGGCCACACATTTCTAGGCCCCTGGGGAAGAGTGCTATTAGCAATGTGACTTGGAGGGGCAGTGGGCTGTGGCACATCTATGAGGATTAAGGGTTTGCTTGATTGGGAGCATGAGCCAGACTCCTTATACTGAAGTTTGGTGGCATGGCACTTAGGCATGAGGAATATCAAGGTATTTCTCATCCAAGGACTCCCTGGAAATCTCTGTAGAACTCTAAGGAGATGGGGCTTTCTCTGGCAAGAGCTGTAAGGGGACACAACCCTGGCATGGTTCCACCATCCTACTCATTCACTAGAAGTAAAAAGTGGACCCTGACAGCTCCAACTGTGTCATTTTCTTTCAGGAGAAAAAAAAAAAATCTCACTCTCAAGAAAAGTCTCAATGGACCTGTAAGAGACTTAGAGGACATGTTATAAAAGAAATATCAGGAGGTGATCCCTGAGCAGAGAAGAACACTGATTATAAAGAAGTGAGTAGGTGGAAGAAAATAGTCTGATTTACCATTTCTTCCTAGAAGAGATCATGCGAATAAAACATGTGACTGGGTTTTATTTTCACTGAAACTTTGTTATTAGACAAATAGTGACAGAGAAAAGAAAGGTAATCTTCTTGGGAAACTGCTTTATATTTAGGTAGAGATCTATTGGTCCTAAAAGTTTCAGAGCTAATTCTAAGATCCATAATCTGCTACAGAATTTAGGAACTCAAGGTACTGGGACAGATTTAAGTTAAATTAATAAGCCTATTCTTTTTCCCTGGGTAAAATTTTCCAGTATATTTTTAAATATATGGATAATTCTTCAAGCAAAAATAATCTGTTAGCCAAAATATTGAGTCAACTAGCATGAATATTTTTGGAAAAATTTAATATTTGATGTAACAACAAAAAATCAAATCTTATAAATGTGGTAAATATAATATTTGCACTGCAAATGAGTCAACAGAACACATAACTCTTGTCTGATATCTGCCATGTGTGAGGGTTTCAAATAAAAAGGAAGAAAAAGTCTCTTAGTGGAGTTTCTAACCAAAATGAAAGGAAGGTGTTGAATGGAAAAAATCATTTGCTTTGCTCCAAATCCAGGAAGATGCCAATTTCCAGTGTCAATAAAGTTTGTCTATATTTCATGTAGCCTATAAACGTTATGGGATAAAAGTAGTTCTCATTGATTTTGTTGTTTAAAGTGTTGTTCCTTATTCTTTATTTACAGTTATGTTTTCAGGTAGACGCACTGCCAATTACAGGGTCAATATAAAACATTAAAGATAAAATCCATGTCTTTTGCCAACCCTCACAGTCTGAGAGCAACCCTGAGTCCCAGTGAATTACCAGGGAAGCCTGGAAAGGAATGAGCTATCCCACCCTCAGCAGCCCTTTCTGCTCAGGAACAGCTGAGTTGCTGGGGGAAACTGTGCAATTGAGCAAGCAATCCAGGCACTGCCAGCCTGCCCTGCCCAAGAGAGATCCTATAAGTTCTCATAAGGCCCTGGGAGAAGTGCTACAAGCAGAGTAAACAGCCCTGCTTCCAACAGCCCATCCAGTATGGGAGCTCTTTAAAATCCAGTGATGTCCAGGGAAACACTCCAGAGAGGAGCAAGGAGACCTGACCCTACCAGTGTGACAACACAGGAGTGACTGGGATCTACACCATGTTATCCTCAGCTATTCAGAAACCTGTGAATTTAACAACCATACATACCTCTGCAGGAGGACTCAGTCTGTTTCTAAATTAAACAACTCAGCTCCCAGTGTAGACTAAGCTTGCACAGGGATGTTAAACAGTCCACAACTGCCTCACAATCCACAATAGTTCAAAGCTGCTAATGCCTAAGAAGTAAACAAGAGAAAGACAAATAAAGTCTCAGTGTCAAACATAGGAAAGAGAAGAGAAAACTTGCCAAAATCAAAACACCCTAAAAATAAAGCATGAATGGCTCAAAAAGAAAAAAAGTCAGGCACTCCCCAGAGACATTGAATGATATTGAATATGAAAACCAAACAGAAAAAGATTTCAATTTTCTTGTTATTTAAAATATGCTGAATTACTGTAGGATGCACATTTAACTACCCAAAGGGAAATATGAGACCTCAGAAAAGTGAAAAATTATGAGGATTACTTTACCAGAGTAACTGAAGCTATAAAAAAAGTCCAAAACTGCTAGATATGAAAAAGTATAGTTAATGAAGTGAAGACAAACATGGAAATTTCCATAAACAAGAACAATCTTCAAGAGGAAGTCAGAAATTGAAGACAAAAACAAAGAGGCAACATTCTTGGAAAAGAAGAGAGAAACAAGAATAAGGGAGAATAAAGAAACCTTATGAGAAATATCAGATCCTATAAGAAGAATAAACAAGAATATTCAGTATTGCCAAAGGTGAGGAGAGGAAGAAAGGAACAAAAAATTTATTTAAAGAAGTAAAATTACCATACTGAACACAAAACTAACTATGAGTGTTGAAGAAGCCAATAATGCCCAGGTTCATAAAACCAAAAATACTTAATCAAGATATATCATAGTATAACTAGCAAAACCCACAATTTTAGAAGCACAGTTAATAGAACCCACAGTTCTATTAAGAACCGTGAGAGAAAATAGAAACATAACCTTCGAAATTACATCTATCAGGCTACTTTCAGACTTCCCAGCAAATATCCTCCAGACCAAAGAGGAATGACATATGAAAAATATTAAAAGACAAAAACTTCCAGCCAAGAGTACTCTACTCAGCAAAATTATCATTCAAACATGATGGAGAAGAAAAAAAATTCTTCAGTGATAGAGAAAAGTTAATAGATTTTTCTATCACCAAATATACATTCCAAGAAATGTTGAAAGGAGTACTAGAATAGGGAAAATAAAAACAAAAATAAAACATGAAAACCTAAGAATTTTGACAAATAGCAACATAGAATCAGAAGCAAAATCAGGTTCATCTGGAGAAAACAAAAACACCAAAAGGGAAAAAGAAAAACACAGATGATATGACATCAGCTCAGAAAAGACTATAGTAGATAATTTAAACTGAGACAAAACAAAACATATTCACAAAACCTAATCTTCTAGTGATATATAGATGGAAGATAAGAAATAGAATCAATATGAAAAAACATCCAAAAGCTAAGGCAAACAGAAACAAATGGGAAAAGAAGCAAAACAGACAGAAAATTAAAGAATCAAATGACAGCAACACAACCCCACATATCAATAATAACCCCAAATATGATAAACTGAAGTCACCAAGATATACAGTGACCGTATGGATCTAAAAACAGAATGCAGTGATATTATTCCTACATGAAAAATATATCAGATGCAAAGACAAAGACAGGTTGAAAGTGAAGTGCTGTGAGAAAATATGTCAGAGCAATGGGGCTGAAAGAAAATTGACAATTGCAATACTACTATCAGAGAAGACAGTTTCAGTTAAAAGGGGGCAATATGAAGGAAAAGAAAATCATGATTAAGGATTTAATCTACCAAGAAAAAATAACTGTCATTAATTATATTCACAATGCCAGACTACCTAACTATATAAAACAAACAATAACGACCTAAAGGAGACATTGACAGCAACAAGATAATAGTAGGAAACATCAACAACTCTCATATCAATAGATGGATCAACCAGACAGAAAATTAATGAAGAAATAAAAGCTCTGAATGAAATGATAGATCATATGACTCTCACAGACTTTTACAGAGCTTTCTATGGCAATAAAATGAGTATACATTCTTCACAAATACTCACAGACCATTCTCAAAGATAGATTATATCCTGGTATATAAAGCAAGTCTTAATCAATTTAGCAAGATTGAAAATATAGAACGCTTCTTTACTAACTACAAGGATGTACATCAGAAATGAACCAGGAAAAGAAAACTGGAAGTACACAACTAAGCTGGAGATTAAATAAGGTGCTGCTGAGCAATTTCTGTATCAATTATGACATTAGAGATGAAATTCAGAATTATCTGGAAACAAATGAAAATGAAATGATGAGCTGCTAGAACATGTGGGATGCAGTGAAGGTTGTTCTAAGAGGAATGTTTATCATGATATGAATGCACATCAGAAACTAATAGACATCTCAGATTGAAAATATAACCACATATTTGAAGGAATTAGAAAAATAAAAACAATTGAAACTAAAAGTCAGCAAAGGGGTGGATATGATAAAAATCAGAATAGAACTAAATTAAATTGAAAACAAGAAGACCACTCAAAAGATAAACGAAATTATAGCTGGTTCTTTGAAAATATAAATAAAATTGAGAGACCTTTAGATACAATCATGAAAAAAAGAGAGAAATCCTAATAACAAATTCAAAAATGAAAGAAGGGGAATTACTACAGACATTCCAGAATTATAAAGAATCTTAAAAAAACAAGAAGAAACACATCTCTGCCAACAAATTCACCAGTCTTTAAGAAATGAAAAGATTTCTAGACTCCTACATACTTCTAAAACTAATACAAGAAGATATTGATACCTTGAATATCCAAATCACAAGCACAGAAATCAAAATGGTAATCAACCCCGCCCCCTCAAAAAAAAAGCTCAGAAGTAGATGGCTTCACTAGTCAATTATAACAAACATTCAAAGATGACTTAATATTCATCCTTCTTAAACTCTTCTACAAAATTGAAGAGGAGGAAAAACTACCAACTACTGTCTGCTAGTCTAACATTAGACTGATTCTAAAACTAGGCAAAGAAAGCACCAAAAAAAAAAAAAAAAATTACAGACAATATAGCTGTAAATACAGATGTGAAGAACCTTAACAAAATTTTGTCAAACTGAATTCAAGAATATATTTAAAAAATTGCACAGCACAATCAAGTGGGATTTATTCCAGAGATGCAAGGATGGTTTAATATATGCAAATTAACATATGTAATATACCACATTAACAAAGGAAAAAAACATGATCATATCAATAGATGCAGAGAAGTCATTTCATAAGATTCAAAATTCAAGATTCATGATAAAACTCTCACTGAAATGGCAACAGAATACCTCAACATAATGTAAGCCATATATGTCAAACCAATAGCTAACATCAGTCAACTCTGAAAAACTGAAATGTTTCCCTAAGATCTGGAATAAGACAAGCATGCCCACTCTCACTACTAATACTTAACATATTTCTTGAATAACTTGTCAAAATAATAAGGCAAGAAAAGGGTATCACAGAAATCCAAACTGGAAATGAAAAAATAAAATTATCATTATTTGCAGATGACATGATATTATACTTAGAAAACCCAAAAGACTCTACAACAACAACAAATCTAATAATAAAAGAATACAGCAAAGGGGGAGGATGCAAAATAAATCCACAAAAATAAATAGACTTTTATATGCAAAGTGAACCACAAGCAAGATAAATTAAGAAAGAAATCCCACTCACAAGAATACCAAAAAGATGCCTAGGTATAAACTTAACAAAAGAAGTGGAAGACCTACACACTGAAAATCACAAGACACTGAAAAAAACCAAATAAGTGGAAGAATATAAGACACTCAGGAATTGAAGAATTAACAAAATTAAAATAGCCATATCACCAAAAGCGATATATAGATTTAATGCCATTCCTATCAAAATTCCATGGGCATTTTTCAAGTAAATTGAATAAACCACACTAAAGTTTATATGAAACCATGAAAGCCCTCGAATAGTCAATGCTATCCTCAAAAAGCAAACAAACAAAAAACATGAGGAATCACACTTTCTGATGTTAAACAATACAATAGATCAATTGCTATCAAAACAGTTTGTTATTTGAACAAAAATAGACACACAGACCAGTTATATAAAATTGAGAGACCAGAAACAAAACAACACTTACATGAGCAGATAATCTATGACAAATGATCCAAGCAGCAAGTTTATTCAACAAATAATGCTGGACAGACACTGGGGACAAAAATACAAAAGAAAGAAAGAAAGAAAAAGAAAAAAGAAAGTAGATTACTCAAAGCATCATACATAAAAATTCACTCAAAATGAATCTAAGACATTGATGAAATTATAAAATACTTGGAGGAAAATATAGTAAATATGTATCATCCTCAAAGATCTTTTTGGAGAAGTGACACCTACATCAAAGGAAATAAAGTAAAACTAAACAATTGGAGCTACATCAAACGAAAAAGTTTCTGTACAGTGAAAGAAACCAACAGTAAAACCAAAAGGCAACCCACTGAATGAAAAAAGATATTTGTACAACATACATAAGACAAGAGATTTATCTCCAAATATGTAAAAGTATAGACACTTCAACAATAAAAAAGCAAACAATTCACTCAAGAAATGGCCAGAGAAATGAACAGACACCTCTTTAGAGAAGACACACCAATGACTTACAAACATGAAAAAAATGCGCTGCATCACTCATCATCAGAGAAATGCAAATAAAAACCATAATGAAATATTACCTCGCTTCTCAGAATCACCAATCTCAAAAAGAATGGAAGTGTTGGAGAGGGTGTGGAGATAAAGAGACTCACTCTTCTTCACTGTTGCTGGGAACGTAAATTACTGCAACATCTTTGGAAATCAGTATGGAGCTTCCTTAAAATAAAAAAGGATCTACCATTCCATCTAGCAAGTCCAGCAATTCCCATTCTAGGCATATACCCAGTGAACACAGAATACATAATCAGAAAAAATGAACGTCCACCCCTATGTTGGTAGCGGTACAGTATACAATATTCAGGACATGGAAACAAACTAAATGCTGACAAAAGATTGGATAAAGAAATTGTGTATTTATAGTCAATAGAATTTTATGCAGCTATTAAAAACTGAAATAGTGCTTTTTGCAACCACCTGAATGAAATTAGAGATTATGCCAAGAAAAATAAACTAGAAAGAAAAGGATACAGAATGTTTTTACTCATTGTGGAACATAAAGAAACAACAATTGAATGTACAAACTCAACAAAATTCACAGGACACAGAACTGTGGCTCTGGTACGTGTGTTTGGGGTGGGAGGGGCAAGGGAAAGAAAAAGTTAACCAAGAGGTGATCAAAGGAAAGGGAACTCTGTTGTTCGGTGTGCATGAAATACACACAGAGAGAGGTGCACATTCAATATCTTAAAAAGCATGTATCAATGAGAAGCAATAAAACAATTTTAAAAAATCATCTCCTTTGACCTAAAGCTGCTTTCAAGCCAAAAATTTAGTGTAAACTATGATTATATCTGTCCTATACATATATTCAAATTTATTAATTTTTTGTGTTTCAATTTAGGTGATAAGATGAAATTACTCATTGAATAATCACATATAAATAATAAGTATCTTTTATGCTAGTAAGTTTTCTATACCTTTATTTTTTATTTTCCATTTTTTCTGGCAGCAATCAAATGCTTTCAGCCAGACTGTAACACCAGGAACAGAATCATCCCAGTCTTTTCCTCAGTATCTCTCTACTTTGTTAAGAGAATCAGCCACATTCACTGCTTACTTACCTTCTGCAATTTCACCTGATTTTCTCACTCAGGACACAGTTGACTCCTCTAGCAATAAATCTCAGCCTTTGTTCAAACAGGTCCCTGCAATTAAAATAAATTGCTTAGAAGAAAAAATTATTAAAGGAGAAGCTAAAAAAAAAAGAATGACAAATATGAGTTTTTTCAAAAGTGGGGAATATATCACAGGAGCCCTGACACTCCTCCTTTTCTGTGTCTATAATAGACATTAATGCCCACCGTGACTTTCTACTGACTGCCTCATTATCCTTCTCAAAGCAATGCTTTTGGCATCTTAAATTAATAAGAATTCACATGAGAGTTAAATTTTAACATCTTGTGCTAAGTTCTATATGAAGTGCTTTCATTTATTTTGTCATAATATATTGTTTTTTAATTCACACTAATCTTATGAATTATAAGTGCCATTTTATAGTTTTACAGAAACTATGATTCCTATGTAATCTAAAATATTATCCACTTGAATCACTTATCTAAAAAATGTCAACTATCTGGGACTGCCGTGCAAGTATATATATGAATCCATATATATATATATGGATTGTATATATGAACTGGTGATACAAATTCTCCTAAAAATCTGAATTAGTGAATTTTCCCAACTTTTTTTTAATCTGTCAATGATCAATTAACCTGTGTAGACAATGCTGATATTTGCTTTTTTTCTGGTACTTAACCAAATAGATGAAAAGTACAGGAGTCAGTCTTGCTGACAGAATACTCTGATGATCCTTTCCTATTTGTTTACACTATATGGCAGCTTATTCTTTGTAGGCTGGCAAACAACCAGCTTTAAACTTATGGAGCATCTGTGAGGCAAGATTTGTTGAACCATACTAGTGATATTAACAAAAATCTTTTTTTTTTTATCTAAATCTTAATCATATAATTTGTCACCCAAAAGAGGTTCCATTGAGACTGAAAGAGAGAATTAATATCCTGACAAAAAAAAAGCAGTAAACTAAGACTGTCCACAATAAACTAAGACAAATGGTATTATCTTCTGAATAATAAAGCTGCACAATCTGTGTACAGATTGGATACCAAGTTATTAAGTGTACATGTTTGATGAAATTGCATCCTGTGGATCATCATGTATATGTAATTGTGTATATATACATATATACACATACATGTATATGTGTATATATGTGTTTGTATGTGTATGTGAGAGATGGACTGATAATAATCATATTTTTATATTTCCATGGGTACTATCTTGACCTTGATTTGATTTACTGCTTTCAGATATTGAAGAGTAAGTACCACATGAATTTAAAAATCAAACCCATACTGATTCTATAATGTTGGAGGACAGAATGAAAACATCATATATAATAAACTGGATAAACCTCAAAAAAAGTATATATGGAATGTCTTGGGAAGTACAGATTTTGGAAGTGAGTCAATGTAGGAAAATCTGCTGGGAAAAAGCAAAGTGACTTGCTATACAGGCAGTGAGAAGGGCACAGACTGGGTCAGTGCACACGCTTCTGAAAGAAGTGTAGAGGAGGGAAAATGAACATTCTTAAATCACACACTTACAAAGGGTGAATTTCACAGCATGTAAAATTGAACCCTAATAAAATTGCTAAAAGATCATTTTAAAACTCATGACTTAAAAAGAGTTTTTATTGTATCACATCATCTTGTTTTCAGTAAACATACTATTTTGATGAACAGTAAATCATAGACATAACTTCCTTGTCTCTGGTTGAATAACAGTGTCAGGGAATAGTGATTGATGACTCTTTGTCATATTGAACCTGGCAGAGGGCTCAGTCGTTAACCTAGTCATGATCAATATTTTTATTTATTGTTTGCATTGAGATGTCTAAGACTACTTTCAAGTGTTCAGGTGAAGGGTATTACTAAGGTGATGACAGAATCTGATTCAATTGCTTTGGTAAGTTATAAAACTGGAGCAAAGCCAGTAGAGTGAAATTTAGCAAGAATATGTATAAAATTCTATCAAAAGATATTTTTCAAATATAGTTTATTTAAGATGAGAGGAGACATTTTTCTGTTGTAACAAAAAATTATTTCAAACAACATAGTTTATTTCTTGCTCGCCATGCCATACCCATCATGGATTTGCAACAGGGCTCTGGTATCATAGTCACTCTTGTTTAAGAGCAAAGTAGCCCATCTCAGTGTTTTCTGATTACTATTACAGGAAGAAAGAAAAACTTGCTAAATTCTTCACTAGTTCTTAAAACATCCAACCATAATTGAAATATATCACTTGCTCTCACAATCCATTGACCAAAGGAAGCAATGTAGTCACAGTCTAACTCCAAGGAGGGACAGAGGTATCATTATAACTTCTGAAATAGCTGCATAATTGCAAATGCATGGCCAACAGTGCTAGTATCTATTGCAAAGTGCATGATAAAAACAAACAAACTGTGGCTGGCAGAATTCTGGTATTGCCCCTAAATTCCCATATGTCATTCCCTCCACATTGGAAAACCTTGTATATAATACAATCCCTTGAGTAATACTTGAACCTGTGACTGATAAATCATACTCCCATGATTAGGTTACTTTATATGACATAGATCAGAGAATTATACAAGTGTAATTAATCTCACAAATCAATTGACCTTAGAATAATCAAAAGGGAGATTATTCTAGCCGAGACTAACACTATCATTTTAGCCCTTGAAAGGTACAGGAAACTTCCTGAAAGAAGATATCCAAAATGAAAGTTTTTTTCAACAAATAGTGAAAGGGAAATTAGAAAGACACAGTCAAAAGAATGAAACAAGATCACTCTCTAACATCATACACAAAATTAACATAAAATGGATTAATGATCTGAATGTAAAACTGAAACCCATAAAATACATAGAAGAAAACATAGGCAGCATGTTCCAAGTATGTTCCAAGGTTTTGACCTTAAAGATATATCCGGGGACTTATCTTCAGCAGCAAAGAAAATAAAACCAATATTAAACAAATGGGACTACATCAAACTTAAAAGCCTCTGCAAAGCAAAAGAAAATATCACCAGAACAAAAGGTCAATTGAATTGGAGAAGATATTTGCATATCATACATCAGACAAAGTGCTAATATCCAAGATATATAAAGAACACATGCAATTAAACAAGAAGAAAAAAGTAACAATAAAAAACAAAGGCAGCAGAATATCTGAATATACAGTTCTCCAAAGAATACATAGAGAGGGAGATCAACAGGCATATGAAAATAAAGCTCATCATCACTTATTAATAGAAAAATGCATATCAAAACCACAGTGCACACCTGTGAGAAACACTATACACCTGTTAGAATGAACCATATAAAAAAGATTAGAAGCAGCAGTGTTGGTGAGGATGTGGAAAAAAGGACACTCTGAACTTTGGCGTGAAATGCCATTGGCGCAATCAATTTGGAAAACAATGTGGAAGTCTTTCAAAAAGTTAAAAATAGAACTACCAGATAAGTCTGCAATTTTATTTTCTAGATATTTATTTGAATAGAATATTAAAATACTGCTTTAAAAATGTATTTACACCACTATGTTATTTCAGCAATATTTATAAGAGCTAATTAATGGAAATAACCCAAGTGCCCATAGAAAGACAACTGAATAAGATACGATATATATATATATATATATATATATATATATATATATATATATATATATATATATACACAAGGGAATACTATCCAGTCATAAAAATATAGACTAAATCTTGCCATTTGTGACAACATGGATGGAACAAAAGGAGATTAGCTAAGTGAAATGAATCAGAAGGAAAAAGATAAAAACAGCGGATGACCTTACTCATATGTGGAATATAAAGAACCAAATCAAACAAACACAAATGGGACTCTGACAAAAGAACTGGGGTTACCAGAACAGAAGCGGGTGGGGACAGAATCAAAGGTTAGTGAAAGTTCAAAAGACAGTGTTTGAGGATTACTAGAAATTGTGGTAGGTATAGTGTGGTATCATGTATTTGATGAAAAAGGAAACTGCACACCTAAAACCTTGTACAGCGTTATACAATTTTACCTTTAATATACAAGTATGTATGCGTGTGTATATATATGTATATATTTAAAAAATAGATGTATCATTCCACTGCCTTTAAAGGAATAAGATGTTAACAGAGGCAGCTTGTGGGTAGGACATGAAGCAGTCACTTGGATCTGAGAATGATCCCCTCAATCAGCAGCCAGCAGAAAAACAGAGACCTCAGTCTTACAACTGAGAGGAACCTAATGGTCTAATAATCTTTATAACCCTAAGAGAAGAAACTGAGCTCCAAATGAGAATGCAGCCCAGCTAATACATTGATTTTAGGCTGAGGCCCTGAGAAAAGAGTTCAGTAATGCTATTCCTTAATTCCTGATTCATGGAAACTGTAAGAAAAAGTATGTTGTTTTAAACTACTAGTTTGTGATAATGTGTTGCTCAGCATAGTAAGTGGATACAATTACAAAAGAATCCTTCATTATATACATTAAAAGTCAACCACACAAAATACAAAAGACAGACACTCAATTTTGGTTAAAATACATATATTTGCATAGAAAATATGATGAGTAACATTATTACATATATGTAATAGCTTATTAATATCCTAAGGTAATTAGTATCATCACCATTTATATAAGTTAGATATGTAAAGTTTTATAACTTTTATGTAAGTTTTTCAGACTTTCCTGTATTTTCCAAAATAATAGAGTCATATCTTTCTCTTATTGTTAGATAAGAATAGATAAAAATAGTTTTATTACAAAATGGTCTTATTTACAGAAAGTAGACAGAAATTTACATTTAAAAAAACACATTATGACTGACCACAAATCTAATGTAATCCAGCAATATAATCTGACTACGAAATATCATTAGCCAACTTAATCTAACTTAATGGACTTCCTTGCACTCAACAGTCTAGTATGTTTCATCAAATTCCTTTCTCCCTCCCTTCTAGTTCACTTGACTCAACCATGTTTCCCAATCATTAACTTTGGCATGACTCTAAGAATCTTAGTCAGGAATGGAATTTATTCAAGGTGGTCTGGCACATGTAAGTTTCCCTTTCTTTTCTGCCCCTTCTTTTGACCAACAGGGATGTCATCCATCGTGACCTGTTAAAGATAACAGAGTGTGTGTTAAAGATATCAGAGTGCCCATCATCAGTCTAGGCCTTCGAAACACTATTGGAGTTTAGCCTTTGTCCTACCCATTTAGACTGCTATCACAAAATACACTGAGTCACTTAAATCATGAACATCTTGCTGTCACAGTTTGGGTATTGCTAAATCCAATGTCAGATTCAATGCTGGCAGATTCTGGGTCCAGTGAGAGCCCACTTCCTAGTTCAAAGATATTATAGTCTCACTATCTTTACATAGCAAAGCAAGGGAGCTCTCTTTTATAAGGGAATGAATCCCACTCCTGACCTAATCAGTTGCCAAAGGCTCCATTTACAAATATCATCACATTAGAAGTTAGCTTTCAACAAATGCATTTTGAGGACACAGAAAACGTGAATCCATAAACCTCCAACCCTAACCTACCCTGTGGAATTGCCTTGAAAAGTTACATGGATGACGCATTTATTGCTTTTGTATTGTGCTAGTAGATATCCTCTACCCACTACAGCAGTTAGTTGAATAAGTTTTTTCAGTTCTTCTGCAGAAATTCTGCACACAGTCTTTGTGATCCTCATCATCCCAATTTACACAAAATAAAACCAAATACAAGAAAGTTCTAGTCAATCATCTCGGATGGCACTTGCAACTAGTTAACCACTAAGTAAAAACTGAGACCCAGATCTGAATCCAAATATACTTACATGATGCTTTCATTTATTTCTCTAAATTAAGAAGGATAAAACTTAATCTTAGGGTTGAAGAGGAGGAACACCAAACTGCAAAGTGTTTGAACTTTTTCCTTCTAGGGATATTTTAAGGAACTGAGATTTATGGCCTTAAAGAAAAGATCAGCTTGAATATTTGAAGATGTGCTATTTGGGAGTAGGAATAGAATTCTTCTACAAAGCAAAACTGAGAGATCTAGTGAAGAATTTCAATGCAGCGATCAAAATTATATAACAAGTAAAAGTGCCCAACAGTGCATTGTTTTATCTTAATTTATTAAATCTTCCATTCATTCAACCTAAATTGTGTTCACGGTATATGCTAAGTATTCCATTAGATACAGATGATATTAAGATCAATAAGATGAATAAGAGTTAGTTAATGTCATTCTTAACTTATTTTCTACAAAGAGAAACAGCATATGAAATAAATATTTACAAAACAGAATAATCACCTGAAGCAGAAAACAATTGGCCCTATTTTACTCTACCAGGGAAAATTTTTCTTAAATATTGATTTATAGAATAGTACCTGTCTGAAAACTTTTGATGAAATTTTTGCCAAGCCAGAAAAAAGGTGTATAAAAAAGAAACATAGACTGATATTTCCAAGAGGGTAATTTATTTTTTGTACTGATTCTATTTGCACTTTCTTTTTTGATGCTAAAATGTGCTTTTTTATGTACTGATGTGGTTGTAACTGCTAGCTTGTTTGTTACTCCTGTTTTCTTATGTTAATATTTTTACTTTGCAAAATAAACTTTTAGCAACCCTTTGTTGCCTATAAAATGAAATTTTGCTAGTTTCGCTATGAACTGTAGTCCAATAACCTAAAAAATTTGAACTGGACCTTGAAAGCTAAATAGAAGTTTATCAGATACATGTAGGCTTTCCATTTAGAGATGTGTACTCACCGAAAGTATAAAGATGGAAACACTTTCTGGCTTCTTTTGTGACTCCTAAGTAATTTGGTTTTGCTGGAAAATTGAATACCTCAAGAAGAGTGGCAAAAAAAGATAAAGCTTCAGAAATTGAAAGGTACCACATCACTATTCTGAGGGATTTTTATGTTTCTCTATAGGCAATAGGAACCTATCAAAAGTTTTCAGGTTGTCAGTCAACACAACATTTTTAATATGGATCTTCAGACTGCTATTCTGTGCTCACTTCATTTTATCTGTTACTTGGGTTTTATAGTCTGTCCTTGTTACATTTTTAGACCTGGCAGTTCAAGGCAACAAAAAATAGCACTCAAGTTAGGCATTTCTTTCATCCTTACTCCAAAAACAATACTTAACAGGGTGTTTCTTCTGAATTACTTTTGGCAGAAAAGATGGAAATAACATTATCCTGTTTATATTTCAGAAAAAATATTGCCTGATGCGGATGCTGAATTGGAAGGGGCAGTACATAGGGGCCCATATAATCATTTAGAAGCCTGGCACTGTAGTGTTTCCTAATACTGTAAAAATTAGCAGATATGTATGATATATCTCACAAGGCCTCACAGTTTTTTTTTCACTGATATGACCCATTTGACTCTTAAAAGGAGACATTTGCTTTCTTTTTAAAGAAACATACACATGAAAAAATAGTATATGTAAGATAAATATGGTGGAAAGTTTAAAACATTTGCAATTCAGTATTTGTCATTTGTCATTGTCTTGCTTCTCTGGTCAAATTCCAAGCTTTCCTACTTTGCTACTTTCCTATTCTGAACTTTTAAAAAAGACCAATACTTTCTTCTCTAACATCATCTCTTTAAAATACATAGTGTCTTTCTAAGAAAAAAACATGACATGTATTGTACCCATTTGGTGCAAAATTCAATGGAATCTATGATATATAGGTATTCTTGTTGCAATCTATACTTCAGAAAACATCTGTACTTCAAGTTAACTAAAACTCCAGCAGCAATATAAATTTATGAAATTAACCCAGAATCACAACAAATTTTTATTTTGAAAAGTCTTGTTAAATCAATACATCAAAGTAACATGAATTTAAATTCTTGAAAGGGTGTGATTTGAATGAAATTCAGCATAATATAGCCATTCCAGCTGAGACTCAGTTAATCAATAGGTTAATATTTCTTTGTTCTGATGTGATCTACACTAATTGTCCTAATAAAACTGTATTGAGCACCATAGACAAGACTTTCCCTCAACAAGTTAGCTTCTTCATTTCTAATACTAACAATCAAGAAGATATTATAATTCATTTTGAGAAACGAAATCTCAGTGTCTAGAAACTGCTGCAAGTTTTTATATTCCATAATAATGAACGCTGATATCTTTTCATCTGTTTTTTAAGTAAATTTTTGTGGAAGTAATGCTGCATTATAACATAGCTGTTTCAGGAGAAGTACATGATTATAAATCAACTATCTGCATACACCACTTCAAGATAACGAGTGATATTCTAATTCTATCCTCCACACTATAATTGCCCACCCCCTTTCCTTCTGGTAACCTCTAATTTATTCTTGTAGATCAAAAACTGATTTTTGTTTTACTTTGCTCATTTGTTCGATTTCTCCATAGAACCACATTATAAGTGAAAATATAAAATGTTAGTGTTTCTCCTCCTAACTTATTTAACTGAGCATAATGTACTCTAAGTCCATCAACATGTTGCAAATGGGAGGATTTCATCATTTATGGTAGTTGAGTATTATTTCATTGTGCATACATACTGCAACCTCTTTATCAGTCGTCTGTCTATGGGCGTGCAGGTTATTTCCAACTCAACTATTGTAAATAATGCTTTGAATTAAATATTAGGCTTTTGTTTTGTTTTTATGTTTCAGGTAAATACCCAGAAGTGGGATAACTGGATGCTATGGAAATTTTACTTTTATTTCTAGTTCTATTTTTATTCTGAGTTATCTCCATATTGCTTTCCATGATGGATACATCAGTTTACATTTTCACTATTGTTGGTTTTGTTCTCTGAGGATACATAGAAACTTTAGATCTTAAGATGTGTAAAACTGTTTCCAATATAAGGAATCAATATTTATTTTGCAATTAAGTGCCTCAGTCAGTGCAACAGTACTTTTAATAAGAATACCCTAGCTGCTATTCAGAACTTAAGTGATTTTATTTTCAAACTGAATTTTACTCTGTGATTATTACCTTTTTAGTCCTGGAAGATCTACACAGTAAAAATAATGTCCATGTAAACATTTTTTCCATTCATCTTTCAAATACAATAATTGTTCAGGCATTTCTTCCCCCTGGTTTGTAAGGAAAAAAGATGGAAATCAATAGCAACTATTTTCTGAAAAGCAGGGTGCACCTGAAGGGGATATATGACTCAGTTCTTTATAGTTTTTACTCTCTTAACGATCCCAGCACCATGAAACTAAAATCTTAAATGGCAAGTTCATTGGAATTTCACATTGAGATTCCTTTCAGTTAGCAAATGTTATTTTGCTTGGTGCTTAATCTAGATAAATAAAGTAGAAATTTCCACAAGATTTGGTACGACATCCAAAACCAACTTTCTCATATGAACATAAACATTGATTCAACAACTCTAAAGGTCCTGACCTTTAGGATGTGGGATGAAGCTACTATGTTTGTTGTATCTGATTTTTACTGTTTTTTAGTTATGTAACAGAATCATATGCATCACGTGACATGACAGAGACACAAGGTGATACATTCAAGTCAAAACTTCAAATTGATCTGAAAAAAGAATAAGTGTCATTCAAATTTAAAATAAGCAAGGCAAATCCATGTATGTAATTTCAGGCACAAAGAGGCTCCTGCACCAAATGAATGTCTACAATTATGCTTGGCTTTTCTTTATATAAACAGCTTTTATTTCTAAATTCGCCATGGTAATGATATTAGCTAACATATGAAGACTACAAGGTCACGTTCTGCCCATAACCCAACTGCTCTGGCAGCTCCATGGTGGCAAGCTGTACATTCTTTGTTTTTAACTTAATGACCACACAGTATGCCATTTTGTGAGATGCGAGGTTCATTAGACCTTCTGTTCAAGTGCCTTAAGGCCACAATTCATTCTGACTCTGCAATTACTGGTGACAATTTTTATATTCAGCCAAATTTTTCAATCGCCGTGGGAAGGTTTGCATAATTTGTGGCTCTTTTGCTCTTGTCTCTGATAATCTCACATTCCAAAAAATATTAAAGATACATTCTGGAAAATAAGGAATGCTGCATGCACCGTTTTACTATTTTTCAAAAATATGGACTCCAGGGAAAGGAATATGGGGAAATAAAAGTGTATTAGAACCTCTAGTTTTTTGTAAATCATTTTCATTGGTTTGTGATAGAGGAAGAAATAGCTCATAATCTTGGTTATACCTTGTAAAAGCACCATTTTTAAAAGAAATTTAGTTTTTTGAAAGGTGTTTGCTATAATTTACGCCTTCAGGTGAGTTTTCCTATAGTGATTTTCAAATTAATCTTGAAAACAGCAAACAATCATGAGTTATTGTCACTGAGCCTCTTGTACAAATTTAAGAGGTGCTGAATGGAAGTCAGTCAGGCACGAATTTAAATCACTTCTGGCCAAAAACTTGGAGTGAATCCATTACAAGCCTGATGGTGTGCAGAGACTCTAATTGGAAGACAAATAAAGATAGAACTATATTCCTATACAGGATCCTGGGGTTTGATTTGCAGGTTATGAGTACATGTGGACCTAGACCAGATTTTACAAGACAGAGCCTGTGCATTTAAGTAAACAAATGTGAAATCATGGAAACTCATCATTATTTTCAAATAATAGATCCAAAACCAATTCATTGCAACATAAAAATTCAATAGAGATCATTTCTATCCAGGAATCTGGTTGATGTTTGGAAAGTTTAGAAGTACTTGAAGGTCAGAAATCACCCTTAAAAAAATAGAGAGAGGTCATAGTATTAAACCAAAGCTAAGAAAGAATGAAGGGGTTACAAGTGAGAGAGCACAGTGTGATAGCTGCAGTCAAAGTTTTCCTTGAAGACAGAAATCAAATAAGTTTCAACAAACAACACACCTCTATTAGCCTGGAGGAGGAACTTAGGGTCCATATAATAGTCCGGAGTTTTCCCGGGGCTCTATGTTGTTTGCAAGTCCAGAGATGAATAGAAATGATTTATATTTCAAACACCATGATTGTCTGTACTCTTTAGCATAAAGTGTGCAGCTGTGTTGCTGTAACATACACCAGAGATACACAACTGGATTCCAATCCCAGCCAACTCTGACTAAATACATCATTGAGGACAAGTCACTGTCTTTGTGATCATCAGTTTCTTCAATTGTAAAATTTGGTGATAAAAGCTATTATCAAAGACTTGAAAAGTTTGGAAAATAGAATGCATGTAACTATTCAGGGTTTGTAATAAACATTCACTATACATTTGGCAACTACTTTTAATTTGGGATGGAAACAAACTTCTCTGTGGAGAAACAGCACTAACAAATTCTAGTAATCTTATGTTCATTGCTGGAAACAAAATGGAAGAAATTATTCCACTAATAATAAACACCACCTGGCAAATAATAATTATCGCCTCTTTTCCCTGGCTTGGCAGTTTCCCCATCTTCACACTGGCTAGTGCTACAAATTCCTGGAATTGATTCAATGCACAAGTCCTTGTTTCCAAGACCCTAAGTAAGTTGCTAGGATACTACTAGACCTTTTAATACTTTTTCTTTTTTTCACTATACTGCCCAAAGGTAGGTCCTTTCACAAAGTGGAACACAGCATATTTCTCAACTTGACACATCGCAATCTACAAGACTGAACTGCATGGTGAATTTAACAGTCTGTTAGAGGATCTTTGTTGGACACTTCACACCTATACTTTTTAATAGTTTAACCACTAGTATATGCTTCAAATGCTTCAATCTCTGCTATAATCATTTCTACAACCACTGTCAAGTCAAAGACATGCTAAAAGAAGACAATTTCAGGTAAAGTTGACATCATTTTCATGCATGTCTCTTCTAAATATTTTTAATGATGCTTCAAAAATTCATTATCTAAGTGGATTATAATAAGGAAATTCTCCAGTTCCTCTCAAACTAATGGAATCTATGAAATATTTAGAATTCATGCAATTATACTTTCTGTGAAAGGAGTGAAAGAGGAATGAACATTTTACTTGGATGTTGAACAGGTGAGTTGCTTAGCAACAAGAAACAAGATGTTAAAAGATTAGGTCAATGATGTCTAACTAAATCCAGTAACATTCAAAGAGCCAATCTATGGGTATCACAAGCCAACCTACTTCTCAAAGAAGATGTAGATACCAGAATTCAAATATGTGATTTTACTACATACTTTCAATGATATCAACTCATTTTTTGTTGAGTTTAAAAAATAAAAAAAAAAGTCATGCCAAACTTGTAAAACTAAAATAGCCCATGGTAAATTTTTTCCACAGAACCCCAATCTTACTAATTTTCTCCAATATTTGGATTCAAATCAGCCGATCTCTGTTCTTGATACAGAAACATGATTTGCAGTAGTTAAATTAGAAGAGTTTATTGCTTTTATGTAACATCAGTTGTCTCTTTCGCTAAACTAACATTTTTTCTCTGGGTCAACTGCTAAGCTTATTTCATTTATTTGATAAAATGCATATTTCAAACCATTTTTAAGGATATAGTTTGGTGGCATTAAATACATTAATATTATTGGGAAGCTGTCATCATCATCAGTCTCTAGAAGTTTTTTCATATACCCAAACTGAAATTATGTATCCATTCAATAATAACTCCCCATTCCTCTCCCTGGATCCTGGGAATCATCATTCTTCTTGTCTCTTAAATTGCTTTAGATATCTGATATAAATAGAATCATATGGTTCTTATTGTTTTGTGACAGATTTATTTCACTTAACAAAATGTTCCCAAGGTTCATCAATGTGGTAGCACATGAGAGTATTTCTTTCCTTTTTAAGGCTAAATAATATTGCACTATTGTAGATAACATACATTGTATATAGACACCTTGTATTTATCCATTAATCTACTAATGGACATTTGGGTTGTTTCTACCTTTTGACTCTTGTGAATATTGCTGCTATGAATAAACATGTATAAGTCTGAAAAATAAAAAGGAAGTTGAAATATCCAAAACAGTTCAAAGATTTTGAATTGACACATCTCATTAAGAAGATGGAGGAGATTATTCTAACCGCACACCCAATAGTAATTGCACAAACTAATCTGTTCAATTTTCTTTTCACAAATTGTTATTCTCATATTAATATCCCTGTCATCCTTCCCTGACAGTCTATACACCTCTAGTTTGCTCTATGCCAAGTGTTTCAACTTTTACCCTATTCCTCCAGCTCACCTAATGTAGGCACTCAGCAAAATCAAAAGCAATCAAGTTCTATGTTGTGACTCTACATGATCCTGGGAGTGTGAGGGGTCATATCTATCACTCCAAGAGGAGTACTGGTATTCAAGAATAGTATCAAGTCATAGCTAATATGTCAACTAAGGTATTGGCTGAAAAAGTAAAAGTTTAAAAGGCCTGGTGTTTAAAGAATAGCTGTTAACTAAAACATCAAAGATGTACATGCATGTTTTCTACAAAACTTGAATCACCATGTCTAGGTTAGTCTCTTCTGGGACCCATTAACAATGAGATACAAATATAGATTCAAAAAATAAGGAAAAACTTATTTAGTGCACAAAGGGAGAGTTTAGGGACAACTATGGAAGTTGTGCACGTTACATGAGAAAGCATTAATCTCCCTTTGAGTCATACCTTTTCCCTAATTCCATAACCTCCCCAAACTCAGACAGAGAAAAGGGACCTGGCAATGAAGCAAGGAACAACAAGCTGATCACAATGGCTGATTAAGTTCATGAGATTTTCTCACCCTATTAAGTGTTGCAGGGAAAAGGGCAGTTAAAAGAAACAGGCAAACCTTTCACTTAGTATAGGATCGCTCCTCTTAAACACAAAAGATTGAGTTTATTCTAAAAAATAATGAATTGGGAAACATCATATTGACATTATTGACATTTTTCTCTTTCCTACTCCTCAGTATTTTCACACTGAATCCTTGGTGAAAACTTCAGTCACTTCTCTCTCTTTTCCCCTTTTCTTTGATTTAAAGAAACATAAAAAGAACCGATGATTTGAAAAGACCTTGACAGATGCATCATGATTACAAATTTCAGGAGAGCGAGGTGCTCAAGCCCACATGGACTACTGTACCAGTGGCCCTTATGGGGGCCTTTTCTTGAGAATGTCAGTTCTCCACACAGACTTATTTCTCAGAAGTTCTTTTGCCAACAATTCATCTGTCCAACCCTCAGAAGCTGGTTAGATCACATGTCTCTTGAAGAACTGAACTTTAGCCTTCTCTCATAAACCCAGGCTAGAGTCAGACTGGAGGAACTAAGTCCTCTGACCTTTCCTAAGTTCACAGCTTCATTGTTTTGCTCAGCCTCTTCAAACAACCTCTTCCACCATCTCTCCAAGTTACAGCAGGTTTATCTCACAAGTGACCAAACTTGAATTCACAAGCCAAGTTTTCCCAGTGCTCTAATCAGCTTAAGTAAAACACATTATTTTCACTTTTCTATAATGCCACAACAATCTATGTAGATGGAGAAACTAAAATTATGTGATTGATTTTGTATTGTTCTGCTTGGTTTCAAAACAATGCTCTGTCAAAACTTCTATAATAAAACAAGCATTAGTCCTCAAGATAGTTTTACCCAATACTAAGTGCCTTTTCCAACAGTGATCCCATTATTCAAAATGCTTTTTGGAATTTCTATTTTAGAATTGCCTTCATTACCAATTCACAACAAATACAAGGAAAGTATCACTACTTTATGACCTTACTTACAAGGTCATAATTAAAAAAAAAAAAAAAACACAAAATATTGTGTTTTAGATATAGTCAAAGTTGCAGCCTCTGTGAGATATTACCCAGTAAAGCTATTCAAGACAAAGGCTGTGGCAATCTTAGACCAGAGCTTTGAATCAAAACAAAAATAAAGCAAGCTGTGCCTTCTGTATATGCCTGGGGTTATATCTACAAAAAAAAAAAAAAGAGTCTTTTATTTAAGAATAAGATATTCAGCCAATTATTTTCTTGCACACTGCCAAAAATCTGATTTGCTTTCATTATCAATTTCATATATTTATTTGTCGCTACCTGTTTGAAAGAAGTGACCCAATCAACTAGCTTTGCACAAACTCAGTTTCAGAATGATCTCTGCTTCAAGTTCAGGCTCTAATTAGTAAGCTCTTAACATAGTCAAAATCTTTTAAAGCATATTTGTGAATTAAAGAATATAATTATTATAAATTAATCCTTCTTAATCATGATGGCTTATCTCAACTCTCTACTCTCTAAAAACTCTGCAATAAGTAATATGAATTCAAACTAGGAATTTAGGAGTTCAGCATCTAATATAAGCAGAACTCCCTATAACAATGATCTGAAAAAAATTGCTCTCTTTTTTAAACGTTGAGGTATTCTAGTGTTTGGGATGCAACCATATAAGTTACCAGGTTCACTTATGGGAGCTAAGATAAGACACGCTGTAGAAAATCTGGGAAGATATAGAATTTAATGTCAAGGTCTGAGTTTTATGTGAATGAAATAAAATGCTCTATTGGAATGCCTTGAGGAACATGGGGCAGTAGTAAAAAAGTCGCAGGAGAAAAGTGGCCCATTTGTCATCTGAATTTCAAGGTCATTGTGCTGTGTTATGAGGCAAGTGTGACATTGATTACTGTATATTTCAAATTTAGCAATAAGAAGACAATAAAGCAGAAGTGAAGACAAAGATATGTAGCTCAGTGTACAAGACTGTAATAACTGATAACAGGATAATAGTTGACTATCCTATTAACAATTTAACCATACAAATCCCTATATACACAAAGTATGCATGCACTGCCATATACGATATAGTACATTGACTCTGTAACCCAGAGCTCGTGGAGTATGTTTATGTGTCATATTTATTTAAGAAATATCAAAAAAGAAAAAACTTCCAAAGGTAAAATCATCCTTTCACAGATCAATTCTTTTGCAAAATTGCAAGAAGAGATTTATATATTTCAACAAAAATTAAATATTAAAGTACTTAGGTCTTGTCCTATTACTGATAATGCTATAGACAAACAATTTATAATGAGAACTATATGATTTCCTGACTTAAGTAATGCAATCTATATAATATTATTATCACTTTTTTCTCATCATTTATAGTAGGTGAGAGCCTATTGAAATAAATTAAATTTTAATTGATTACCTACAAAGTATTTAAAACTGATACTTTTGAAAAGGTTGATAATAATGGTATTGTTATTCTTAATATCTTGGTTCATTACATAATGTGAAAAAATCTAGAGACATTAAAATGAAAATTATTTCTTAAAACCACATTAATTTAAGGTTTGTGCTATTCTTCCTTAACTTCTGGGGGAAGAGCTAAGTGATCTGTCTTAACATTATATTTCTTGAAAAGTCTCATCTAAAGGAGATCTTGATTCGTTAGCGGGCATTTATTAAGCAGATGGTATAGATGAAGGTCTAGATTAAACTGAATTGTTTAGTTAATGGAGAAATAACTGCTGAAATCTACCCCAACTTTTATTTTTTTTTGTTTTTTGAGGTTTTTTTTTATTATAGTAATTATTCTACATATTAAAACAATTTCCTCTGTATAGGTTCCCCATTTCTTAGATATATTTCAACACACCATACCCACCACCAAATCATCAAGCGTTCTTACCCATTGTTCAGTGGGCTCCACCACCATTTGCCCCTGCCTACCCCATTCCCTTTTGGCAGCATCAGTTCTGTTGCAAAAGTTTCAGGGTTGGCTATGTTTCATCTGTTCCTTTGTAGTTTTGGGTTTTTTTTTTGTCTATTCACATTCCACTTGTGAGTGAGGTCATCTGGTACCTATCTTTCTTCTTTTGACTTGTTTCAATTAGCATAATTCCTTTTAAGATACACGTTGATTCAAATGACAGGGTTTCCTCTCTTCTAAGGGCTGTGTAGTCTTCCATTGAATATATGTACCACATCTTCTTTATCCATTCATCTAATGTTGGGCACTTAGGTAATTTCCAGTTCTTAGCTACTGAGAATAGGACTGTGATAAACACGGTGATACATACATCTCTTCTCATGGGTGTTTTTGTGTCTTTTGGGTAGATGCTCAGAAGTGGAATGACGGAACCATATGAGATTTCCATCTTCAGTTTTTTGAGAAATCTCCAAACTGTTCTCCATAGGAGTTGTAACAATTTGCACTCCTACCAACAGGGCAAAAGTGTTCCCTTTTCTCCACATCCTCACCAACATTTGTTGTTTTTAGACTTTTGGCTAATAACCAATCATTCAAGTGTAAGGTGATATCTCATTGTTGTTTTAATTTGCATTTCCCTGAAAGCCAGTGAGTAGGAACACAAGTTCACGTACCTGTTGGCCATATGTATATCCTCTTCAGAGAAGTGTCTCTCCAATTACTCCTCCCATTTTTTATTTCATTTTCTTCTAGCATGTTTTTTGCATTTAACAATGTAACAAATTTTTTAATTTATAGCCTGCCACTTTACTGTTTTCATCGAAGAGTTCTAGAAGTTTTTGATAGAGTTTTTGGGATTTTAAACATATATAATCATGTCACCTTTCCAATTTGTATTCTTTTTAGTTCCTTTTCTTGCCTAATTGCTCTAGCTAGGACCTCCAGTACAATGTTAAATAGCAGTGGTGAGAGTGGAAACCTTGTCTTGTTCCAGAGCTAAGAGGGAATGCTTTCAATTTTTCACCATTGACTGTGATGTTGGCTGTGGGTTTTTCATATATGGCCTTTTTTATGTTGCGGTATGAACCCTATATTCCCATTTGATGGAGGGTTTTTAATCATAAATGGGTGTTGGTTCTGGTCAAAAGCTTTCTCTGCATTTGATATGATTTGATTTTATTTGATTCTCTGCATATTGATATGATCCTGTGGTTTTTCTCTTTGCTCCTGTTGATATGGTGTATGACATTGATAGATTTATATTGCTGAATCATCCTTGCATCCCTGGGATGCATCCCACTTGGTCATGATAGATAATCTTTTTGATGCATTGTTGAATTCAGTTTGCTAATATTTTGTTGAGAATTTTTGCATCTATGTTCATTAGAGATATTTTCTGTAATTTTCTTTGTTGGTGACATTACTGTCAGCTTTTGTTGTCAATGTAATGTTCACCTCATGAAAAGTATTTGGAGAATTCCCTTTTTTTCAATATTTTGGAAGAACTTGATTAGAACAGGTGTTAATTCTTTTCTGAAAGAAAAGAACTTATGGAAGCCATCCGATCTTGGGCTTTAATCTTTGGGGAGGCTCTTGATTACTTCTTCAATTTTTTCGCTTGTGATTGTTCTGTTCAAATTTTACAATTCTTCCAGGTTCTGCCTTGGTAGACTATATTTTTCCAGAAATCTGTCCACGTCCTCAAGTTTGTCGATTTTGGTGGCGTAGAGCTACTCATAGTAGTTCCTTATGATGTTTTGAATTTCTGTGTTGTCTGTTGTAGCTTCTCCCTTTTCATTTCTTATTCTAGTTATGAGAGTTTTTGCCCTATTTTTCTTTATCAGTCTAGCCAATGGCTTGTCAATTTTATTTTTTCAAGAACCAACTTTTGGATTAATTTGTCTTCTGGAATTGTCTTTTTGTTTTCTATGTCATTTATCTGCTCGATTTATTATTTCTTTTCTTCTGCTGATTTTTGGCTTTAGTTGTTCTTCTTTCTCTAGTTGGTTTAAATATAGAGTTAAGATGCTTATTTGCAATTTTTCTTGTTTCTTGAGATAGACCTGGATTGTGATGAACTTTCCCCTTAGTACTGCTCTTGCTGCATCCCATAGATTCTGATAGATCATGTCCTCATTCTCATTTGTCTCTAAGTATTTTTTAAATTCCTGTTTTTCATTCTCTTTTGCCCAAGTGTCCTTCAGAAGCATATTGTTGAGTTTCCAATTGTTTTGGCTTCTTCCAGTTTTGTTTTTCTGGTTGATTTCCAGTCTTAGGCCATTGTGGTCAGAGAAGATGCTTGGTATGACTTCAGTCTTTGTAAATTCATTGAGAAATGTTTTCTGTCCCAGCATATATCTGTCCTTGATAATTTCCATGAGCACTTAAGAAGAAAGTGAAATCAGTAGACATTGGGTGAAGTGATCAGTATATGTCTATTAGACCTGTCTATTCCAGATGGTCATGTAAAGTGGCTGTTTCCCTGTTAATTTTCTGCCCGGTTGACCTGACCATTGTTGTAAGTGGGGTGTTGAAGTCCCCCACTATTATTGTGCTGCTGTTATTGTTTCTCTTCAGGTCTAATAATACGTGCTTGATATATTTTGAAGCTGCTTCTTTGGTACACATAAATTAAACAACGTTATGTCTTCCTGCTGGATTGATCCTTTAATCATTATATAGTGTCCATCTCTGTCTTTTGTCATGCTTTTTAGATGGAAGTCTGTTTTATCTGGTATGAGTAAAACTGTTCCTTCTCTTTTGTGTTTGCCATTTGACTGTAGGATTGTCTTTCAGTAATTGACTTTGAGTCTTTGTTTATCTTTTGGAAGAAGGTGGGTTTCCTGAATACAGCAGAAATTTGGGTTATGCTTTTTTAATCCATTCAGCCACTCTGAGTTGTTTGACTGGTGAGTTCAGTCCATTAACATTTAGGGTGATTAATGATATATAGCTGCATACTGTCATTTTATGATTTGTCTTTTTTATGTTGCTGCAGATGATGATTTTGTTCTCTTTCTCTTTTTAGGTTGGATGGGTGCAATTATGTTTTGATTGATTTTGCCTTTTGTTTTCTTCTTCTCTTTCTCCCTCAGGATGTTTTTTTGAGATTACCCTGAAGTTAGCATTTACAGCTCTATGTTTTACTACCTAATTTTATTTGAAGGAATATTAGTCTTCCACTCATTCTAACTATCTACATTTTTGTTCTCTTTCTCCCCCCTTTTAATATTTGCTGTCCTACTATTTTTCTGTGTGATTTCTTTTTCTTTTTTTATTGGATTCATCATTTCAGGTATATTTCTTTGTGCCTTGCTATATTTGGCATTCTGTTTATATTTCTGAGTGTTCTGTTTCCCTGGCGTTGTGTAGGTATGACTTGCCCAGGATTGGCAATCAGGTTGCCGTTTCAACTCTACCCACAAAGTGGCGCTATTGGGTAGTGTTGAAGTTTGGAATTGTTTTCTCACCATATTCCAGGGGGTGGGGTATCCGATGTGCGGTGTTTCTGGTGGGCAGATATCAGTGGGCGGGATTTCTACACGGTGGACCCCCGACTCTGGGGTTAAATGGTTGTGGGAGGGGTTTGAGCTCTTTGGTTGTTTTCCACAATTGGTGTATTCCAGCTCAATTTCACTGCACAGGTTCCAGGTCATCTCTGAGTG
The DNA here is from genome assembly GCA_004363575.1 of Solenodon paradoxus. NCBI lineage: Eukaryota > Metazoa > Chordata > Mammalia > Eulipotyphla > Solenodontidae > Solenodon > Solenodon paradoxus. Next base: position 186,413 of record RJWH01000155.1, on the reverse strand, counting down.
AGCTCTCAACTTGGTCCTCAGTTTCTCTGTGTCTCAGCCTCATTGAGCCCACCTCTCGCTGCCTCCACAGCTGGTTCTGCTGAGAACCATGCTGTGTGCCCTCATCCACAGTTAGTGGTTCACTGTTCTGTCTCTGGCTGGAGTGCCAGTCATTTCTTGGTGTTTGTTTCATAAAACAGTTTTTTATTTTTTTTTATTTTCAGTGTCTGTGGAAAGCCACCCAAAAGTGTGTCCTATCAAGTTATCTTCCAGAAGTTGATCTACTACCCCAGCCTCTAATGGACTTTAATTTTCTAAGTGGACAAGAACTTCTAATAAAGTCCAATCTAGTCTTCTCATTGAATACCGCTACTCTTTTAAATGTCAGTATCTGCTTGCAATCTAGTGATCAACCAATTTGGTGTAGTAGAATCCTTGCTCCATAGGAATTGGAATATCAGTTTAAATCTTAGATGTGCAAACTTGCAATTGCTAACTAGCAAACCCATTTCTGATTTCCTTATTTAAAAAAATTGAGATCTTGTCATGTTTGCATGGTATAGATAATAGAGAGCAATACATAGCATAAATTAAAAATTCTGAAATGGTGGTTTCCTTTAATAAAAAAAAATTTTTGGTAATACAATGTGTATGTTTTTTAATTTATGTAGTTTATCAAAGTTATATATATATATGTATATATATATATATATATATATATACATATATATATATGCCATCCCAGAAATCTCTCTTCTGGTTTCTCTCCGTTATATCTATTTATATATTGACATTATTTATATACATATATATGAATATATGCACATATACTATTATTATGGACTGGATTTTAGTGTACTTCCAAATTCACAATATGTATTCTAAAGTCCCAACCCTCCTCAATGTAACGGTATTTGGGTGACTCTCCCCCCACCCCACCCCCATATAGGAATACAGCAGAAGATCACCTGCAAGTCAGGAAAAGAAGCCTCACCTAATAACTTCATGAGTTGGCAGGTGCACCCTGATGGGCTTAGTTAACTACCTTTAGTGGAGAGCACAGTTCACGTGCATCCCAAGGACCCAGGTTCCTGTGCCAGGGCCAGGATGAAAAACTAGGATGAACAACTAAATGCAATGAATGAAGTGCTTCTTCCTCCTCTCTTCCTACATGCTTGCCTCTGCTCGCCTTCATTCTTGCCTGCATCTTTAATAAAATAGAAGAGAGAAAAGTTTGTTATTAGCCAGTACCTTGATCTTGGATTTGCTAGTCTCTAGAATTATGAAAAATAAATTCCTGTTAAGTCACACAATCAATGTTTTATGTATAGGTGTACATGCTTGAATATTATAATGTATATTTCGTATGTGTATATGTCTTGTGTATAAATGTACATGTGTGAGTGCATGTGTATTCCTAGACTTTATCTTTCAAAAGGACATGCACAATTCAAACTCATACAAATTAACCTCCTAGGTCTACTCTCGGTCTTTTCCTGCATCCTTTCTCTTGCTACTTAAAGATTATTATAATTTATTTCCTCTTGTTAAAGGAAACGTCTTCTCAAGTTAGTCCTATAAAAAAGAGAAATAAGTTGAATTTTAATACTAGTAAGAAATTGCTCTACATATTTTGGAACAGACTTAAAAGCTAAAGAATAATAGGCTGACTATTCTGTGTAGAATATCCAGTAGTTAGAAACTCAGAGGCTTATTCAAGTTAAAAATGATGGCGACTACAGTAGAGTTGTGCTTATTGAACTACAAATGATTGTATTGATCAGAGTCAAACATGCCTAAACTTAGTTATTCTTTTCTATTTTCACCAGCATATGTGATATCTAGTAAGTCTCTTGTCCTTTCTAGTGTTATATTTTCTCTAATCATTTTTCTATAATTGTTCTCTATGGTAGGATTAATAAAGTTGGCCTACTTTGTGGTTAGTATGGGGATTTAAAGACTCAGGGATGCTAGTGACTATAGTTGATGTTTTGTAGCCAGTTTTAGAGATGAAACTGGGTCTGTGTCCAGGCAGAGTCTTGGGAATTGAAGGAGACAGCTGAATGCTGAGCTAAGCATTCATACCACTCAGTGCTCATTGTAGTTGGTAGTTATTGCTGTTCTGAAATAACTTCACTGCTCTGAAAAATGAGGTAGACTGTCACAATACAGAAATTGGTTGACATGTTGAACATGTGAAGAAAAGACTTAGAAAATTTTCTCTTTGAGATTGGGTTCTAAGTCCAATTTAAATCTACGTGTAATCTTGAGATTTTTTTTAAATCACATGCAGAAGTCTAACAGACTTTCTCTTGAAGGAAACTATATTACTTTTATGAAATACAAGCTGAAATAATGTCATACTAAAATGAGGGATTTGGAGAAATTGTAATTAATTATGTTTTCTTAAGACAGATAACAATGAATTCAGTTTTGATATGCTAAATTTCAGTGAATTCAGAGCATTGTTAAGTATTAGTAAGACAAACATGAAAATATATAGCAGAAATTGAAAATATATGACTATACTAAAAGGCAAATAACTATATTATCTTAGGTGATTATTTTTCTATAAGAAAGACCTCGACCAAGATGACTAGAAGCTAGAGCAAACAGTGTTAGTAAAATTTGTTTTCCGTATGAAATTTCTATTTCTTCTCAAATTAAAGAATAGAGAGCAATAATCATACATCAAGTGATCCATCATTAAAAGACATTATTTTCTTGTACACATTGTTTCTTAAGTTCCAAATTAATTAAATAAGAAAAAGTAACAATTTTGCTTAAAAATCCTAACAATGGTAATAATGCATTATTATAGAAAAGTCTGTTATGAAACCACAAATGCTGATAAGGGTTTTAAGCATTGTTTATTCATTTTTTTACTTAGCTGATATTTAAGATATTGTGCTAGAGTTTGTGTGATATTTGTTCAACAACCTAATATAAGTCCTTTCAAGTATAATTAATCTAGTAGTATAAAAGTTAATAGGAAAACAGAGAAACAAAACAAAAGGAGACAATGGAAAATGAATATAAAATTGCCTTTCAGAATTAAAAAAAATTTAGTTTATATATATAAGAATCTAATTTTAAATTATTGAAAGTAAAATGTTAGTATCTTATAAAAGAGTTGTCTCATCTACATAAGAATTAAATTAGAAAAAATAAATTGGTAAAATACAAATATCTTTTCACTTATATATTATAAAACAGTGATTTTTAGATATTTATATGAAATTAACCTATATTTTTCCTCTAGAAAATGCACATTCAAAATATTTAAATTTACATTTTCAACTTTCCTTATATTTTTGCTTTAAAGTTTTCTTCAGAACTATTTGTCATAGAAACAAGTATTTCTCTAATCTACTCACCTTCATAATTAAATACTTGTATATTACTGATTTGCATAATGTAAGCAGTACTTGTATATTGTATGAGATTTGCCCTTTAAGAATGGATGTGATGTTTTATAGACTTCCGACCTCAAAACACTAAACAAACAATCTTTTGAAAAACCATGTTTTCATCAATCCAAGATAAGGATTGTTGCTTATGTAACTAAAAAAAAAAACTTTATTAATTCACTAACTTCATTGATTTGTCTACCGAGTGACCCATATAAAAGAGACACACTAAGTAATTTGATTCACTGAAAATTCTCTTAACTAAAATTCAGATGCTGGCAACCATTCATTCTCATTCCACATTTTATCTTACTGATGAAAGAAGAGAATCCCACAGCCCCTCAGCTATTCATTAACTAGTCAAATTGTTCTCCATAAAGGTAAGCCCTTCCTGCTTTCCATCGTCCTTGCATTTATTGTAATATTTGTGCATTTGTCTTTCGTGGTTATAAAAACAAAACTGATGATAACTCTTGTGAACATTTCTGGTGTTTATAACTTTTCCAAATGGGAACATAGGTACTCTACTCCTACTTCTTCATTCTTTATGTCTATTGAGATATTCACAATTCTTTTGTTACAGCGTGGCAAAGTCACCGTTACATTTAATTTGCACAATGCATACTGATAACTTTTACTTCCTTAACTCCCAAAATCAGTTGTGGAATCTACTCAATTAACCCTCCTTCTTACCAACACTCAGATTTCTCTCTTCAATTCTTTATTACCTTTCATTTGAGCTCCTGAAAAAAATATCTTCTATAAATACTCTACATGAAAGGGTCTCCGATGGTTTTATATGTTTTTCTTCATTTCATAGAGCACTATGATTCACTGAGAATTAATTTTTTAGGTATGGTGTAAAGTAGGAGTTGAGGTTTACTATTTTCCATAGGATTATCACTTGATAGTACAATTTATTAAAGAGAATATTTGTCCATTGGATAGCTGTGTCATCTTTGCAATGAAATGGAAAGTATATATGAACAAGGGTCTATTTCTAGGCTTTCTCTCCTGCTCTATCTAGGTAATTGTCAAGCCTATTCCAAGACCACTATATGTTAACAAATGAGTTTTTGGCAATTAAATTTTATGTTTAGTCTTGAACAGGAAGTCCACCAAATGCTATTTCTCAAAATTTTTAAATCTACTTTAGGTGTTTGCCATGTTCATAGAAAGTTAAGGATAAGTCAATTTAATAAATGTAGTTGTAAATACAAACTTAAACAAGTAGTATGTTGTAAGTACGTACAGTTTCTATGCAGTCATGCATGCTTTGAAAATTTCATTCCTAGAATACACTTAAATCTATGGAATGAGCACATTTTCAAAACAAGGGTTAAAAAATCCAGTTAGAAAATATGCAAAAGATATGAAGAGTGTGTCATCATTGAAGAGATGGCACCATTCGCAGGTGGCAGCTATACTAACAAAAATATGTTCAATATCACTAGTCATTATGAAAATGTAAATTAAAACCCCATGGGTTATTGCTACATACTATTAGAATAGCTGATATAAAAAAATGTGACAACACAGAACAAGAATCTGTAAAAATTAGATCACTGATACATTACTGGTAGGAATGTTAAATTGCACTATCAATCTGGAAATCAGTTTGGCAGGATTTTTAAAAACTAAATCTGTAATTATTAAGTGATTCAGCAGTTTCACTTCTGGACATTTATCATTGAGAGACAAAGATTAATGATCACCAAGAAAACCCTGTACAGGAATGATTCTTATAGTTTTATATACAACAGCCACAAACTGGAATAAGAGATAATCTGCAACAAGTGAATGATAAAAAATGCTCAGTAATAAAAGGATCAGACTAATAATATACACAAAACACTGGATGAAACTCCAAGAATATTGAGTGAAAAAACCCAGTCTTAACAGATTATATACCATATGATTTCAATTCATAGCATTCTCTGACATGACAAAATTTTAGAAATAGAGAAGAGGTTAATAGTTGCCAGGTATTAATTATGCGATAGAGATGGGGGTGGGGAGTGAGTGTAGCTAATATAAAGGAATAGCAAAAGTAATCAATATCATTTCCTTGGGACTACAGTTTTGTTAGAAGGTGACTACTGTACTATTATTGTTCGTGAAATTTAGAAACCTTGCTGCTGCATAGGTCTCTGCAGTAGGCACCTGAATCACATTTCCAGAATTGACAAAACCACAATGCAATGTTATTCTTGCTTTTGTCATATATATTTTGAAGAACTTAATAGGAAATTATTGACATATTTCCCTATATATTCACTATTCCCAATCTCTTTTTTTTCTTCCTAAGGATCTGACCAGAAATTTATGCAATATCTCCCTTTTTTCTAACCATTCTTGCTTTTTTAAACTGCTGTATGTTTGGTTGCCTTTTAGTTTTTCACATTGTATTCTGATTCCAAAATTGTTTTCTGTAGTGTTTGGTCTAATAAAAATTCACTTGACAATTCCAGAAATAGCACCTACCAAGTGTTGACTCTGAGTAAATAACTTACCTGTTTCTTAATCTATAAAATGATTAGTGACAATTTATAAAAACTGGAGAAATGGACTCTAATGGTAGTTTCCATTTTGATTATGCCTCCATAAAATCACAGAAAAACAGGATTGGGGATTGCCACAATTCTTCTTTCATTCTCTATAGCTTTTTTCATCCTGTTCCTTCAACCTGTAGTATATTGACAAGTATACTATAATATGCTGTACTTATGTCACCCTCTCACTATTTTTTTTGTGGGGGGTTTGCCCACTGTTCTTTTATTAAGCAATTATGTTTTGAACACTTCTCTGTTCCCGAGACTTGCTATAATTTTGGTTACAGCAATGAATAGGACAGACACAGGTTCTTACAAGTTTTGCCTTCCCCACCCATCTCTCTTTAAATGTCGCTGGCCAAATGCAAATGCTACCCTTCTAGAAAGTTTTTCCTCAACCAGCTGTAACTGATTCATAAAAGTCACCTCAAAATGTAGCTTCATCTTGTACTACAGTTACTCTTTATACTTGAGTCATTTCTCCCTACATACAAATATGTGTGTATACATATGTGTATATACATATACACACACAAACACACAGACATAAATGTCAAAGAGAGAAGAGAATGACTAACCCCCTTTAAGGTTTTTCAATGAATTCAAGAGTGTACCACCTACCAGGGAGAGTATAATGTTTTATGTGTATTAAATATTTTATAAATTAAGGTAAAAAATAAAAATAATTGACCCCTCTCATCCTTCTCTTTTTCAAGTTACATTGTTTTATTTTTTTCAATGTAATTTCTAAAAATTATGTGATTTTCTTACTTCTTCAAGATTAGATATATGTGGTGCTCATAATAAAAAATTATTATTCTGTCAAAGTCCTGATCTGAGATGAATGTTTCAGTTGAGATGATGAATCTTATCATGTATCATTGCTACCCTGTCATATTTCTATTTTTAAGTGCTTAAATATAAAAACAATAGCATAATGTCACATTGAACTTTCAGTTTATTCAGATCCTTAGATCTGTAAATCTTTGTATGATTACTATGCATTAAATAGTTAAAATTCTGGAGATTTTTAAATGTATTTTGATTCTGTTATTTGGAAAGTCAAGTCAATGTTTATCCATATTTTAAAGATTTTGTTTACTTGGAACTTACTACTTATATATAATTTGTTGCTATTGTTTGAAAACAATAGTGAATTTGTGGCTTTAAAATTAATTTGTTTTCTTATTGAAATGGTATCATATTAAGAAATTGAGTTATAACTGAAGTAAATGAAAAGATGAATGTTTTGCTTAGAATGCGTATTTGCACAAGCAAAATATTTAGCTATTTTCTGAATAAAAAAGCATGTCTATATTTCTCATTAATAAAGCATACCCTTCTTTTATGATTCAAATTATGAAGACATTTGAGTAGAAATGTATAGTAACATTTCCTAGTAGCCAGTAGGCTAGCACTGTATATTAGTATGTAAAGGAAATTTATTTTTGATGAAGAAAATTGATATAAGGTATCATATAATTTTCATCATTGAAGGCATTCTGAAATATTTAACTAAGGATTTCTAAGTCTCAGAGATTAAATTAATGAGTGAAAGAAAGAAAATGTCTTTCTTGACCAATTAAATTTAATGGGAAGAACAATATTCAACATTTTCAATCTATCAAATATATAATAAATAGAAGGATTAAAATAAAACAAAGGATTTAATTGTATGCTTGTGTTAGAAACAACATATTCAAGAAAAGCATCTCTGTTTGTTCCTCTGGCCCAGTTCACTGTCATTATCAAAGAACCTGACCCCAAGAAGAAATATTCTAAAAAGGAAAACCAAATTATTTTATTTAATAGGAACAGACTATAATATCATCCCCTGGAGCAGGGGCAACATCACAATATTTTCTGCCAATAAAAGAGCAACCAAGTACTGACATATAAAAACTCTGCTATACTTATTGTAATAATATTCCACTTAACCACAAATCACAAGTGGATGGTGCCCAAGTGTGTCTTCTTCCAACACTTGATAGAGCCAAGAAAGTCAGGTAAATTACTTCTCCAGTTGGACGATAAAGAAGCAATTAAGTTTTTGGAAGACTGTTTTAAAATTTTGTTGGCAAAGAGATGCTTCTGAAATGTCTGTAGAAATGTCTGTAAATCACATTTTAGAAAATAACTTCCAACTTTTAAATAAAGAAGCAATCCAATATTTAAAATTATTCTGAAGCAAGTAAAATTTCAAAACTATATTTTGGTACAAAGGAATGAAACTAGTTCAGTCTCTAACACCATAAACAAAAATTTATTCAAAGTGGATTAGAAGTTTGAATGTAAGACTGGAAACCATAAAATGCATAGAAAAAACACAGAAAATATATTCCTTGACACTGGACTTGAAGAGTTCTTTGGGGCTTCCAGTGACAAAAGAAACATAAGCAATTGAGACTATATCACACTAAATGAAAGACTACATAATGAAAAGCATTATCACACTGAAAAGACAACAAACTGAATGGGATATTATCACATAATAATATATAAGGAACACACACACAAAAACAACAGAAAACAAATTAAGTAAAAAAACTGGCAGAACATCGGAATAGAAATTTATTCAAAGAAGACATATAGATGACCAACAGGCACATAAAAAGATGTTTCTCATCTCTTCATATTAGATAAATACAAATCAAAATAATGAAATATTTCCTCATACACGTGAAAATGACTATTATCAAAAATAAATAAACAAAAACTGGAAATGACCAGTGGCAGCAAGAATGCAAAAAACAGAACTCTTCTACACTGTTGGTGGGTGTGTATATTGATGCAACCTTTATAGAAAGCAGTATGAAGATTCCTCAAAAATTGAAACTAGAAATCCCATATGATCCTCTACTCCTACTTGCAGGTATTTACTCAAAAAGTACTAATTCTCAGAGATATATGAGCACATGTTTATTACAGCATTACATGTAATAACCAAGAATTAGAAACTACTTAAGCGTCCATTGTCAGATGAATAGATAAAGAAGATTTGATATATATATATATGTATATATATATGAATACTGCACAGCCCTATAAAAATGAAATCTTGCCACTTGTGATAGCATGGATACAACTACAGGAGATTGTGCTAAGAGAAATAAATCAGGATAAAAACAAATACCAGATTATTCATATTTGGAATATACAGAAACAAAACAAAGGAACAGATCAAACAAAAATTAACCCTTGGATATTGGCAACAGAACTGAGGTTATCAGATGGAAAAAGGATGTGGAGAGGGAACAAAAGATCATGAAGTTTCAATAGACTGGTGAAGGACTATTAGAAATTTGGTAGAGGACATGGTGTGCTGTATACTTGATAGTGAGCCTGCACTAAAAGTAAATAATTTTGCAAATATCGTGACCTTCATAAAAATAAATAAATAAAACAAAGAAAATATGTTGGAAAAGAAGTAAGTTCCCAGTAAAATGTTTTCCAACTTCTGTTCCATTACTGTATATGGATTGAAGTAGAGCACCTATGATGAAAATTCCAAAAATAGGAATTTGATGCCATGACTTCTAGCCATCATTTCCCTTTGTGAGGTAGCAATTTTATTAGCTCTATCAAATACAAATGAAATTACTCACAATCATGTTTAAGTCTTGAGTTTAAGTAGTTCTTATTGAGGTAAAATTCATGTGATGTAAAATTAACTATTTGAAAATGAACAATTGGATGGCACTTTGTAAATTTGCAATGCAGCACTTGACCACCATCCATATACTTGGCTTTTCAATTGATTTATCTGTTTTGAATATTTGTATTAGTGGAATTATATAGTAAGTAAATTTTTATCTTTCCCTTATTATGATATTTTCAAGGTTCATTCATGTTATACTACATATCTGCACTTCATTCTTTTTTACTGCTGAATAATATTCCATCATGTATAATATCCCATTATAAGTGTGACTATATGTGTGTTTTTGTGTGTACATATACATATACATATATTTGCTTATTCATTCATCTGTTCATGAATAGTTGGCCTTTTTTCTACCTTTTTGCTATTTTTAATAGTCCTGTTGTGAAATTTGGCACATATTTTTGTATGATACTTGTTTTCACTTATAAGGAGTGGAATTATTGGGTCATATGCCTTTATGTTTAACTTTTTTGAGGAACCACCAATTGCTTTCCACAGTGGCTAAACAATTTTACTTTTCACTAACAATATACAAGTGTTCCAATGTCTCCCCATCACTAACATTACTACTCTCCATTTTAATTATAAATATAAACTCCTGCTATTTGAATTCAACATGTGTATGAAGAAATAGACTCATAGACAATAGATTGTTACTGATTATTCCAAATAATAGACCAAGATGTTTCTATTCATATGGATTTTTTTTAGAATATCCAATGAATGAATATGAGCAAATTTCATTAAATATATTCCTCAAATCTTCATAATTATTTACAAAGAAAGTATGTGATATTTCTCATACCCAGGCATAACAGTATAAATTAAGAGAATGTTTCCATCTTACAGTAAAAATAAAACAAGCTATCAAATTTGTTTGCCATTTAGAATTACTCTTTAGAAAGGTTCTTCATATTCATGATTATTACTTCTCAATATCTACTCCATGTTTTCTTATAGCTTTGATTTCAGGATCTTTTAAAACATGTTGAACATCATCATTCCTGTCATTTTAGGAAAACACAAAGATGAAATAATCTCAGCACAGATGATTATAGAGGTACTAAGAAATTCATATTCAGAAAGGCAAAGGATAAGAAACAGAGGCATGGAATGACTATTTTTCTTGAATTTGTCAGTGATGTTTTACCATTTCATTATTAGCATCCTGCAGTAGTTCCTCTTATTAGGATCCAACTTGGAAACTGGAATCATGAGCCATATAAACAATATTATAGTCCTATCAAATTGTTTCTGACCAATAATAAGTTTAAGTAGATCCCCATCTCCAATATCACAGAGTAATCTCATAGAAAAGTTGGGCTAAATATTGAAAAACTATTTAGCTATTCACAAAGATATTTTGAATTTTTAACAATACATCAGCACTATGTTTTATAGCTAAAGATGCTTTACAGTATATATGAGGTACCAGTATCTCAAATGAGAACATACAGGCAATTTTGTCATTTTATGCATTATGATAATTCTATTTCTAAAAACAAAATCTGTTGTATGCTCTGTTCTATTCACTCCGCCATTTCTATTTCCCTCAACATGGTTTTTGGCATTTTATGACACTTCTTAAGACATATTTAATAACCTGTGAATCATATGTAATACTTAATGTCCCACTTAGGCCCTTCACACACTCTAAATTAAATGGCCCATGATTTCATTCCTAAGAGCATGAAGCTTTCTATTAGCCTTTTTTTTTTCTTCGAAAGGTAGTTCTGTTAAATTGGAAGGAGGCTGTAAGGAACAAGTCATGATAAGAAGGACATTTAGAAGATGTTTACAAATAATATATCTCTACAAGTTTCCATGAAAGAATGTGCCCTGAAATAGTTAAAAATGGCAACATATTTGCATATACATGCTCTTCCAAACAATTCTGGTGAGGTCAGTACACTAGCCATGTGAATATATCTTCTCTTACCTGTGAATTCAAATAAAAATGTGAATTCTGAAAATATCAGGTACTCTTCCAAGTCAATTAAAATTATATTTTGCTAATAGGTGTGAAAGTTAATCTTTTAGCATATAAATAGCACTTTTTCATTTATTTCACTCTTCTCTGCATATATAACAATATGTCTATAAATAAGCAAAATATTAAAATAAAAGTTTATATGAGACTGTATAAGAATTTGAATCAAATCACTTCTGCTATTCATACGTCTTTTATGTTTTAAAAAAGACTGAAAGCAAAGCAAGAGCAATAATGAAATAGTTCTAAAATAATATTTGATCTAAGCTTATATAAAATTGGACTCACTCTTAAAAAGGAATATTTATAGGAAAGTGAAAATTGATAATATTTGAGTTACACTGCTTCCATCAGTTTCCTTTACATCATCTGCTTTGCTTGTTTTTCTGTTTTCATAGTAGACAAATGTTCTTGCTTTTATGAATATAGGAAGTAAAGTGACTGCAAGCTTCATGCAAAGTATTTGAGCATTTATTTGGAAAAAAGTACTAATAAAATTTCTGTCATGGTATTAAGAAAAAAGAGAGACGGAAAAAGTCATTGTCTGGAAATAAAGAGCCATTGCTAGATGGATCCCCAGAATACACACAGGTAGACCAACACCAAGAGAATCATATATCTACTCAAATTAATATGTCATCGAGTTAGTAGAAAGATCTTTTTTAACAGATGAATAAATTATCTCCTGAGATAGTGAGCTCCCAGAATTCCCTGTAAGTTAAAGTACAGAGATTTTATTACCAAATCTCCAGACATTTTACCTAGAGATGTTGAACTATGAAATATCTAAGGTTTCTAGCAACTCCAAGAGTCAGTGACTATAAAAGTACATTAAGATTAATGATTCAGGGTGCTAGAAATACAATTTTTACTGTTTAATTTTTCACCACCCTTCTTAATCACAAGAAAACTGGCTTTCATCCATATAGGTGTACTGAAATTACTCTCTTAGCCGACACCAATAATCTTGCTTAAAATTCAGTAGTTATTTCTCTACTTCATTCTCCTTGACCTTTCTGTTGCATTTGTTACATTCTTGAAACCCACTTCCCTAGACAACCCTCTTAATGTAGTCTCCTTGTTCCCTTCAATCTTTAACAGTTCTCATCAAGTATTTTTTTTTTTCCTATTGGTTCATTATCTCAGACTCCTTTTAAGCCACCAATGTGCCCACCTTATTTACATTTTTTTTTCTCATTCATCCCTACAGTTTCCATTCTACTAATCTGCTATTGAATTCCAAAACATTAAATCCTACTCTGATTCACCAGATGAGTTGTAATTATGTATTTCCACCTTCTTACTAAAGAATTCTACCAGGTTATTTTGCTATGATCTCAAATTCTATCACAGTGAATCATTAATCAGATCACTTTTTTTCTAACTTCTTTTTCTAACGTGGCACCACCACTTACCCAGTAACTAACCCCTGGATAACTTTTGTCCCAGGTCCCTTCATGTCCTTTTGTCATGACTTTTTGTATTTAGCCTCTTGAATATATCTCTTTCCTTTTGTTTCCCACTCCCACAGTCTTATCAGGCCATTGTTTCCTGGCAAAGTCTCTAGTTTACGTTTTTACTGCACAGCTAAGAAAATGTGTTCCCTTGCCTCAATCCTCTTCACTTCAGAAAAAGTGAACCTTGCCCTGGAACAGAAGATATAGACATTCTTTATATTATATCATCTTAGGATGTAAATGAGCAAAGTTAATGACCTAATTGCTGGGGATAACACTGATTGAGAAGATTCAATCTGACAGTTGAAATAGCTTTTAAAATGTGTGCTACTCTCCAGAATCAAACTATACAATGGATGAAAGAACTGCATTGGCAGAAGAAAAGAGAATATTAGAAGTCCAGTAAAATACATGATGCTCAAGGACTCCAAATCAGAGACCACTAGAATGACTGGAATGAGAATGAAGGAAAAATTCCTCCAACCCTCTGAGATTTTGCACAGGCTGGATGAAAAAACAATTTACCATTAAGCATGCTTGGTAGGAGAAAAATCAAAACACAGTGACATAAATCTGGAGGAATTACGTGGTAGTAAATTCTGAGATAAATGAGGTAGACCAAAGACTTATATCCTATGCTAAAACATGAGAAACGGGGCATGGGTTGTCAGGGAGAAAGGAGGGGGTCCTCAAGTGACAAGGAGAGATGGCTCATTTTTGCTCTGAAAGTAAAGATAAACCATATTATTCTGGGAGATAAACGGACAATGAACACTTCTTGGTAAGGGGAAAGGCAGAAGCGTAGGGAGTTGTGATGGTGTTTTTTTATTAAAAGAAGGGGAAAAGTTTTAAGAGCAAAGCAGGAACTTCTTCCTTTATTTCAGGGATTATCCTCCATTATCTTTGACTCAAAATAGTAGGACATCTATTAGAGATCAATTTGAGAGACTTGGACTGATTTGATTTAGTCCCTTTGATGCAGGGGAAGATGAACAGAGACACACTGATGAGACACTGGGTCTGTCCAGATAGAATTTGTGGAGAGAGCTATTTAGTTAGGAACACACAAGTTATTAAGCTCCCTGCGGGCAGGGAAAGTTATATGAAAGGACTGCACATGTGTGCGTACGACCTGTGCTGCCTACCTCTCACTCAGGCAAGATGGATTCTTGAATGTACATGATGGGTAGGGGTGTTTTCTTCTGTAAGTGTGTCTAGGTCACCTGGGTAAAAATGGCTCAGGGTGTGGCCTAGACCTAGGGTGGGGTCCTTGCTCTTTGAGTCTTTGCTCTTAGAAGTCTCAGATTTTGCCAGTTAATTTTCCGCTCAGACAGCTGCATGCTGCCATATGATTTTAAGGGATCTGTTCCTGGATCACCTTTATTGATTTCCAAGTAATAGCCTCATTTTCATGACGATGATCCAGAGAAGAATTCTAAGACCTTGGTTGAAGAGTGATAAAGGCAAGTCCAAGGCATTGTGCTAGTAGAGAGTGCCAGTACATGTGTAGTTGCTGGGAAATAAAAAATTAAGAAATGAAGAATAAGATCACTCTAGACAAAAGAAAGATGTAGAAAATAAGGCCACATTAATGAACCAAACCAAAAGATGGGGACTTGAGGAAGAATTAGCAACCCAATTTCTAGGACTTAAGTGTATAGAGGTACAGTAGAGGCTTGGTCTTGAGTCTCTGGCTATTGATTTGATTAGGATTAATAGCTAATATCTATTAGATATTTACTCTGTGCCATATACTTTATCTAACTATAATCCTCTGAGTTAGGTATTTTAACAGGTAAGGATATTAGACTCAGAAATGTGTTTGACATTTTGTTCAAAGAAATAGTGATGCATTGAGACCATGCACTTTCTGACTCAAAATCCAATGTCTTAGTCACCAGGTGATTCATGCTAAAAAATCCTCCCCCACCAAAAAGATAAGGTATGGGAGTGCTGATGAATGTATGGGAGTAGAGGATCATATCAACTCATCTATTCCACGAGGCATGGGACTAGGTTTCAGAATTGGTGAGGTCTTGTCATTTATATCTCATGAACTTGGAATTCTATGTCTATGTTAGAAAAATAACTCACAGATGACAATAGTTTGTGCTGAATTTTTATGTCTTGTCAAGGCATCAGTACTCAAAGAAAAATCATGTTTAATACTTTGCTTGTTTTACTTAAAGATTTCCTATTTATTTATTCATGAAGCAAGAACTTGAAGTGAAGAATATTATACCTAGGCAGAATTTTTTTAAGGTATTTGGTAGCATGTCCAGTCACTAAGGAATAAACTTTATTTACAGTTACATTTTATTTTTGTCAAAAAGTATTTGAGTAACTTCTCTGTGCAGGACACTGGGTTACATAGATGATGATAAGCTACCTTCCATTAACAAGATCCAAGAAAACAGACATGAGCATATAAATTGCTGCACAGAATAGTAAGCATAGAAAAATGGGTTGTGAAGTTAACCAGTGGTAAAAAAGGAACAGCAGTCTCCAATTCTTCTCCTTCCCCTAGGCCTCACCAAGACTTAATAGTTAACTTAAATGAAGTTTTAGCCTCTCCCCAAAGAATAATTTTAAACCAATTGATCAGGAGTTTTCCCAAGCTACACTTGGGTAATTTACATGATAAGACCCCTTTACCTTTCCCTAAGGAAGTAGCTTTGTCTGAAATAAACTTTTCTTTAGTTAATTACCTTGACCCAACCTTTTGTGACTATAAAACTTTTCATTTTGTACCACTCCTTGATGAATCTTCCATTTTCTAGATGAACTTATACCCCCACTCTTTGCACTCATTAATAATCTCATAAAACCAATTAGATCTTTAAACATATTTGAATAAAATAATTCAACACTGTGAATGTGAAGAATATTATCTAATTAAACCAAAGTGAATAAGAGAAGGAAGTTATTCCAACTACAATGCTGTGTAAAAAACCACCAACAACTTAGTGCCTTTAAATTATACCATTAAATTGTACTGATGGTTTCTGCAGTTCAGGAATTTGGACAGAGTGTCCCAAGGCAGACTTGATTTTGTGCCACGATATCTTTTGCATGGTCTAAGGAAAATTTTAAATACTGAAGATTGAAATCACCTGGAGCCATCTTACTTTGCATACATACCTGGGAGGGGAATGAAGTTTAGTTTCAATTGTGACTGTGGACTGGAGCTGCTATACTTGGCTCTTAGCTATGCACTCTGAATTATTCTTCCTTTTCCTTAAAATACCCCATGTTAGAACAGTTGAAAAAATCCGATTTGTTTCTCAGCTGAATAGCTTCCTTAATTTAACAACTTTCTGCAGAAATTTGGGAGTCCAAAAACCTCTCCTCATCTTATACTCCTCTGCAACATTTAGTAGAAGATAGAATTCTTTCACATGTATGTGTGTTTGTGTGTGAGAGTGTTTTAACATATCAAGTTACCTTACATTCTATTAGGCAAAATTCACACCTGAAAATGTGTCTGAAATAAGACTTTTTCTGCATTGAGTCCTCATGAGATTGTGAGACAATGCCCTTAAGATTCTTAAAGCCCTTATTAGTAAAAAAGACAAGCAAGGTTCATCCTAAGACTCTTAGAAGGTCTTTTGCCTTTTATCTATTTTATGGGTCTATGAGAAACCAATTTAAATTTTTCTGAAGTCATAACAAAGGCTTTACAGTCACACCCATGACCTCATCTGTGACCTGCCCAGAGGCCACATTTCTCTGATGTATCCTGAATTTGATCTTTACCGAAGCCTTTTTTAATGGAGAATATTTTCCTTGGGAGAAGGAGGTATAAAGTTCTTTTATTATCAAATCCGGCAATATATATTATATGTATATTGCTTATATATATTTATATATATATATATTTTAATGTATGCTGAAAGCTGATTCTTTCCTTAGTTTATCTTTATACATAATTTATGACATTCAGTTAAAAGAAATGTGTTGATACTTTAAACATTCCTCATGGAAATTCTTTTAATCAGTTCTATCAGTTCCTTAGTTATATTTTCTACATTATAGTAGGTAACCATTGTATTCAGTTTTCCCCTGATAGATAGCAAAGTTCTCCTTTCCTTCAATTTCCAGTTAACATTTCTGACTTAGTTTTAAGACTCACTAACTTTTTTTTGTAGGCCTATCTGGTGTCTACTATCTCCTCAGTGTACTCCCAGTCCTCCTATTGCCTAATCCAAAAGCTAATATCAAATAAAATTTTGTTGTAGTGATACCCTATTTCTGGTAACAGCTGTTGCAGTAATCTGGTTTCAGTCAGAAAAGTAGAATCACTGTGAGGAACACAAAATGAGAAATCTGGTACGGGAATAAAACATTACACAATTCTGGTGGAAAAGTCAGTACAAGACTTTTGTCTTTGCATTTAGTATGTTTGAGATGGCTACAGGTCAGCTAGACCAAGATTCAGAAAAGAAAGAGGCATAAAATGAGGAGAGAAATGACAAACTAAGACCAACAAGAGCAAAACAGAATTCATCAGAACAAAGTGGATCCCCAGAGGAGAAATTGGAATCATTTCAAACTTTAATGATGCAGGAGTTATACAGAAGAAATCAGCATATTTTGTCACAAAGATGCACATGCCCAAACTTAGAAAAGCTGAAGGAGGCGAGCTGGTGAAAGTGGGTAGAAATGCAGGTCCAGGTGCTTTGATTCCAACAAGTGAGCTGACAGATCCATGGCAAATGTGGAGCAGCCACAACACCCAGCACCACATTGACCTGTAGAGTCTGAAAACAGCTCAAGCATATTTCTCTTGTGCTCAAGCCTATCTTGGAGCAATATAAGTAAGGGACTGTGGGGTTCGGGTCACTCAAAGAATCCATGATAAAGTTAGGCATGTGAGCAAGCAGAGATTTAATTAGAGGGTAAAGGAGTGGAGCCGAGCAAGAGAGGTCCAGACCCTGTGGATTCAGGGTGACTTCAAATATCAGACAGGCATAGCAAGTAAGCAAGTTGGGGGTCCATTAGTGGGGAGCAGAGAGAGAGGATGGAGCCAGCCAAGGGAGGCTAAGACTCCGTCTGCCTTGCTGGTGGCCTGAGTTTTTAAGGGAAAATCTCATGGTGAGGAAGGGGCATGGAGACAGGAGTTCTGCAGACCAGGTTTCAGTTCCTGATTGGACAAGGTGACATTGTCCTTTAAGTTATTGTTGGTCTTCTTCAACTTGTGTCATTCCTTTGTTTCTTAGTGAAGGGTCCATCCTGGTCACGTACTACACGTCTCACATGTCAAACTCATCCACTGGCTTTCCTAATTGATCCGGATGCATCCACGACTGGGTGCTGAAGCCAGTGGCAATTCACTGTCCTGATAGCTGAGCTTTAATCCCTGGTCTAAGTTTTGCTCTTGTGGGGGTTCTGAGAGGGACTTCTAGGACCCATATTCCAGTCAAATTGAGAGTGCAGAATCACCACCAAAAACTTCCAAAAAGACATGTTTGACTTGGATCCTTAAAAAAATAAGGAACTCTTGGCCAAAGGAAGGTAGATAAGATAAATAAATTACCACGCACAATAACATGGATTCAAGGAATTACACAATGGGTTCAGGGAACAAAAAGCACTGGAATGTAAGCTCAAAGAAGCAGAAACTAGGTTTGTTTGTTAGCATGTGGGCTTCTGAAAAAAGTTCAGATTCCAGGTCCTTGTTTATGACTTACAAGATTATCATGCCAGACACAGAGTTGAAAGCAGCAAGAGGTTTATTACAACAAGAGAGAGATAAAGTACACTCCTCAAGAAAATGAGAGGTAGGTGGAGTTTGAAAGAACACAGACACTTTCTCACTCAGGAAGCACAATTTTTGTAAAGGGGATTCTTTTGTTGGCCCACCTCCACCCCCATCCCACCCTAGGCACATTCTGGGTGTTTCTGGGTGGGAGATTTCCAGGAAAATGGTGGAAACTTCTACAAATAGGCATTCCTTTTACTGCACATGCTTCATAACCACTATTCACTCTGTTATACTGAACTTAATATGTATGGGCCCATATACAGTTTTACATTAAGCAGATTATAATGAAGCCATGGTTGTTCCAAGGTGGCTACAGCAGTTACTGGGCCCGCACAATCCATTTGAGAGTTTGGCTGGGCTGCCTTTTTGGTTCCATTTCTCGACTACGAGAATGTATGTGCTGCACTTCCATGGATCGAAATTTTATCTAACCATTTCAGGGTTTGGTTGACCAAGGTGCCCCCACCACTTCCCCATTCTACCCCGTCTCTACGCTTACCTACCTAACATGTCTAGCTCCATGACTGAGAACAGTATGCTTCACTTAGTAGATGCTCTGTAGGTGTATTTGTTGAAGAAATAACTATGTTGAGTGAATGAAATATACAAGACAGGGAATGGCAGATTTAAGTAACAAATTTGGCATCAATTCAATCAGGTAGGATTTTGTATGTGTTATAAAAACAAACATAAATAAGCAAAAACTCAGATAAAGTAATGGTCTCCTCAGATCTGCATTTAGTAGCCCCTCTGGCTGGAGGGTCACTCTTGAACTGCTCTAAGCATGAGGAGACTTTTTTACTTAAAAAAGAAATCAACACAAAAAGTCCTAAACAGAGGCTACAGAGAAAGACTGATATTGGCAAAGAAAAAGGTGAGAAAGCTCTGGCTAAAGTGCAGTTTTAAAAGAATACTCCAAAATGCCTTTAATAGAAAGTTCTTCCTAGCAACTGTTCAAACATTTCTTGTCACATTTCATGGAAAAAAAAAATCATTTAGATCATTTATTTCTGAGAAGACGTATGACATTTAGTGCTTTCCAATACCATAATATTAAACTTTTTCATTTTACTTCATGTGGGATTTTTATTCTTCCACTTCCCTAATTTGTAAAACAAAACAGATTCCTTTGTCAGTGAAGTATAGTATATTATATAGGCAGAGCTTTTTTCATACACTTGAAGTTCATAACTCTTAATGGGCAATCTGGCTGAATCATATTTCCATATGACTAAAGAAAAAAAAAATGACCAGTCATTGAGAAAGATAAAGACATTTTCCAGTCCACCATTAATATCAGACACATAGAGTTTGTTTTACTTGGCAAGTTGCCTTCATTTTTTTAAACTCCCAAGTGATGCTAATTTAAAAATACAGAAGACAGTTCAATGACAAGAAAACTAGTCTGTCTCACCAGAGCCTCTGCACAATTTAAAATCTTTTCAATGTTCAGTAAAGAGAAGTCCCTTTGGTCACAGGAGGAAATGGTTTCTGTATCCTCCCTGACAAACTATAGAAATTAAACCCTCCCATCCTATATTCATGAGATCCCTGCTAAACCCATTTAGCAGGGTTTGTCAGAGTATAGGTTCTGTAGCAGTTTTTCCTGTTTGCAAAGAAAGATGCTTTCTGTGTACTCTAACATATTGGGGCATAAAGGGAATTTTGGTCATCACTAGAGGTGGGAGGATTCTTCTGTATTATACTCAGTGTCTTTCATCCTATTTGACAAAGTCAAGTTTCACTTTTTTAGGGGTTCCCGCTCTTCAAAGCTATAGCAGCATCGACAGGTTTGTGCCAGTGCTGATCTCCATCATAGCCTATAACAATTGCACGGTAACAAACATGATACCAGATCACAGACATTTAATAAATCACCATTGCTCTTTGGTTAAAATTAAAAAATCACTTTGTCTTATTTAATTCTGTCTTCAAAACTGTGCTCTGACTTCCTCTACAATACTCAAATTCATCACTCATATTCACTCCTCCAAAAAATAGCAACCCTTCACCATTTCCATTCTTTCCCATTGTAGAACTTCTAAGTCCTAACAATATCCTTAACCTCCTTTAAAAATATGTGTGTGTGTGTATGTTTCTGCCACCTCTGTTTGAAAACTTATGTAACTATTGCTCATCTCAATGACATTAACATATGTTTTATGGATAAATGTTAACACTCAGTTAATGTTCATGTTTACACAGATGCATATGCTCATCATCACTGAAATCTGCCAAAGAATAATTGTAAAGATTTGAAAGTTAACAAAGTGTCAGTGGCTTTTGCAGACCAAAATAAAGTAGATCATCCAGAAGAGAAGACTCCAGATCACAGCTACTGGGAAAACTAGTTGCCTACACCTCAAATCTGCAAGTTCTAGATAGTGATTCATTCTCCCACTCTGTCTGGATTTGAGCGTGCTATCAGACTGAGAGAATGTTGGCAAGAGCTTCTTTTCTCCAGTTTAAAAAAGACCAGAAATAGGATATAAATTCATGTCTGCTAGCTCCTGGGACAGCATGTGTGTCAGGGGCATTTTTTGGAGAAAATGAGAGAGCTTGGAGTCCTGAGAAAAGCCTCTGCATAGTGAGCAAAGATAGAAATACTATGCTCCTATTAGCTTTCATTCCATTTCTGTGGGATAGGCAGAAAGCAGAATTAGAAGTTTAAGATTTTTCATAGCACCACTCACCAACACTTTTCTTACTACCGTAGAAAGAGGCTGTAGTAAATTTTCAGAAAATGTTCTAGTGTTTGAGAATCTAAGTCTGAAAGTTAGATTCTTTTCAACATTGCAACCAAGAAAAGTGAGTCTTTCCCTTAACCAATTCTGTGTTGGATCCTGTTGGTCCTCAGCCCTGACCTGTAAGCAACACAAGTATGTTCGCTTCATTCCTGATGATGGTCACTACAGTGTCTGGGTCATGAGATATAGTTACACTCAGCTTAGAAACTGAACTCAATCTAAATAGAAAATAGTAGAACAGTAGTAATATATGTACGTCAGAATGTGCAATATTTGAAATTAACATATTGCCTATTATGCATTTTCTTCTTGTAAGGATATCTTGAATTCCTCTATAAACTCTGGATAGAATAGTGAGAAAAAGGCAAAAACAAAATTGTGCTTTAAGTGTAGACATTTCCATAGATATGCCATTTATGAAAGAAAGAAGAAACTCAAGTATATTTTCAGGATTTTTGTTGCTTCTTGATGTTTTAGACAGATTTTTACCTTTGCTTGAATACAGTGATAGCCATAGTTATTTTCTAAATTTCATGCAAAATCACAGAAACCTGTTCCATATTAAGAGCAGGAACTGATCGAGAGAAGATGTTGAAAGTCATTTCTACATTCCACTTAAGTGTCCCTTAGCATTGCTGGACAATTAATGCACTTTCCAAATAGAAATCTGAACCACACTAAAAACAGAGAAGGAAATTAGAATGTTTGTTTTCATATTCAAAAAATACTTTTCTAGTTTGGTTTGGAACACAAAACAGGCATGGAATATTGTTCTTGTAGACAGATATATCAAAATAAACCTCATAAGAAATAGAACACCTTCTGAAGACTAATTTGAATCCTTTATTTATTTTAGATGCTGACACCAAAGAGCAAAACCATAACCAGAGATGATTACTGCAATATTTATTTTAAAATAATGTTATACAAAGAAATCACTTAAATAATGAAATACAACTGCATTTCTGTTTACTCCTGTTATAGATATATAAATCTGTGGCAATATGGGAACAATTTTTTATCCCATGTCAGCAAAATAAAGTTTCCTCAATGACAAATTTTTATTTTGCCACTTTGTATATAACAAGCTTTGCATTTCTTGACAAAATGTTCTTTTTCTTTGTTATACTTTATCCATCAAGAAAGTAATTTCTTTGTACTGAATTTACAAAACTTCTCCCTTAAAATTATTTTTTTCCATTTTAACAATTAAACAATAATACATGCCCTAACTCTAGGTGAGTGTGGTTATTCTTAATTAAGGATTTACAAATAATTTCACAGGCACATCAGGAATTCTTATTAAATTTGTGTTTTCATCACACCAACAAAAATAAAACAAAAAATAATGCATGATCAACCCTTGTTAAGTAAAGATAGATGGGAAAGGAGACAGGGAGAGCTGAAAATACAACTCAAAATTACAGTATAAAAATGCATTCTATGTTCTCCAAAGTATATTTACCTGTGGTGAATTAACAGGTTAAGACATAGCAGCAATCAGGAATGGAGACATATGGCTGAATAATTAGGCAGAATTTTCTGATAGTTGAAGAATTGATGTCTGAGTGTAACTAGATGTGTGAAGAGCAGTTCATCATAGGAGAAAGAATCAGAAATCAAATCTCTTCTCTTCCAAATTAAAAAGATTTGGTTCTCCTTTGTTTTCAAATCACTAAGCCCCACTGTGCTTTTTTCTGATCAGCTACAATCTGCTCTAAAGAGTTAGCACTCCCAGTGATTCTCAAACTGTGTGTGTGTGTGTGTGTGTGTGTGTGTGTGTGTGTGTGGTGTGTTTATGCCTGGATTTACAATAAGGTTGGAATTATTACAGTGACTAACAAAATCTAGACAGATATCAAGCTAGGAAGTTTATGTATGTACATCAATTCCTTTAGTCTTTAATCATTACTATAAGGTACTATGACTACTATGATCCTTCCCATTTTATGACTGAGACTTAGAGGCTTGAGGAACTTCCTCATGGTTATTCAACAAAGAAGAAACCTATTTTCAAACCTAACTTTGTTTACTGAACCCACTATGCCATAAAGTGTCTCTCTGGTTGAATAATCTTAAGCAAAAGCAAGACTATAATTGTGGCTAGAATAAAAATGTTAAAAGGGATTGTCTGAAGTCAATTTCAATAAGAATGACAAAACAAAATATGATCCATCTTAGACAGATGTTTGAAATGTTTGATAACACTAGTCTTGTGTGTATCAGCATTTCATTATAAATTATGTTTATAGAATGAAAAATATTCAGTTGAGAGTAATACAGTAAGGTTATCTTTGACCATCATTCCAGATTTTGTCTGTTCTGAACAGCAGCCTTAAGTCAAATGCAGCCTTGAGTTTGAATGGAGAAATGGAGTCATCAAAGACCTTGGCCTCTTGAGCAGGCTGTGAAGTTTTTAGTTTTCTAAAAACATAGGAGACATAAGAAACCATAAGTGATTGTGTAATACTCGCTTAGCAATGTTATTAAAAAAACTCTTAAAGCATACGAAGTCATCTGTAATTCATCCACAGGATGTTTCAGAGCCATTGGGGCCTTTTAGGCAGTGGAGAAACATATGATTATACTTTACAAGATTGTAAGCTACAACTAGGCATCGCTAAACCATGTATATTGATTTTCTTATGGTTAGAACTTCAGCAGAAAGCACTGATATGGGGTTTAGACGGGACTCTGTTCTGGAAGTGCTGGAAGCTGGCAGAGGAACTGGTAAGGACCTGAGTCTGGGCCTCAGGCTTAATGGGTCGCCCAGCCCCGCCTTGGTTTCAGGCAAGCGCCATGGAAACCCAGTCTCAAGAGGGGCAAGTCGCCTCCCCAGTTCCAGCTTCTTTCCTTCTCTGATCTCCCTGATCCTTCCTTGCCCCACAGGTTGTGATTTTTCTTGCGTTCAAATCCTGAAAAAAATTTCAGGATCCCTCAGAGCATTCATGACTAAGAAGAGTTTTATTAGAAAAAAAGAAAATAATAAGAAAAAGCACTCTCAAAAGTGAGAGTGGGGCTTCCTCTTTGAAAGGAAGAAAGGGAAGAGAAGGCAAAGTCCCAAGATGACTCCCAACTTCATAAAGACCAGTTATTAGGGAACTATTTTATTGTTTAACTGGTTTTTATCTGGCACTAAGCAGGTATTTTTAATTTATGTCAATCCTGTTTGTCAGCTTCATCCTCCTATTTTATCCTGGTTAGCATATTGAATTCATAAAGATAAATCAGTTGATAGTGTAGAGAAATTCAGGAAGAAGAAATAATAGAATACATAGGAAATGAGGTAGGTCTGACCTAAATTGGCAGTGGCATGAAGAGAACGGAACTAACAAAGAAATCTTCATATTCTACGTTAATCTTGTTGATTCAAGTTTTCTCACATTTTATGAGTCAGTGTATTCTGTCTCTTTCTCTGCTGCTGCCTCTCTGTGTGTGATAGGAAAGAATATGAAGTGGAAAAATCTACATTTGTCTCTCTCTTTGTTGCTTTGTTTGATGCAATGAGCCTATGATTTTTTGTTGGACCGTAGTGTCTATATTTATGAAATGAGTATAAAAAAATACTTAACTCAAAATGTATTTATGAGGATTATATGAGCATAAGCTCTGTAAAATAAGGGAGGCAGAGGAGAAGTTCCCCTCTTTCTCTGAGGTTCGCACGTTGGACAAATTAATGAATTAACATTAGGAAGAGAAAAGTTTAAATTTAATAATAGCTATGTGGAAAATTTACATGATGGTAAATTCTGAGGTAGCCAAGGCCACACAATAATTTATATTCTGTGCTAAGGTATGGAAAGGAGACCTGGAGTTTGGAGAGCTGGGATCACCAGTGGCTGGGATTTCTATTTCTCGGATAGAGAGGACTATTTACAGATAAAATATCTTTCAAATGAAGACTTTCCCAAACTGCATTCTTCTGTGGGACAGAGAGAAAAGAAAATTTCTGTATTAGGGGGTGGATAGAGGCCCAGGAGTAGCAGATGGCTTCTTTAATTAAGGGAAGGGCAAAAAGGTTAAGAAAGAGATAGAAGTTTCTCCAAACTTGCCGTTTTTTGTGTTTTTTTAAACTCTCAAAGTGATCTGTGTGCCAGAGTGGGGTTTCTACAGTCTTGGTATATAGCCTCTACAAAAAGAAGGTGGAATGTAGGCTTACAATAATTTTCTTGATCTGAATCTAATTTATTATAAGAGCAGTGTGATGTAACCTGTAGTCAATACATAATGCTTGTGAAAATAAATGAATTATAGCAGACGCAGTATTATAAATATCCATAAAATATGCATAGTAAAAATTTTTAAATATAATAATATTAATCACCTTTTTAAGCCCCAAACTATGAGCATATGGAAAGTTACAAAGTTATGCCATTTCTAAAAAAAGCAGTTTGATTTATTCTGAGCTTTGAAAAAGTTAGTATGGTGCTTGAAAATACAGCTTCCAGACAATGATGGAGCCAATTTCTTCATCAATGTTTAATTAGATTAATTAATTTACCATTAAATAGGTACAGCATTGTCAATATACACAGTAACTGTGGGGATTAAAAATATATGCCTTATTATGGTCTATATCAAGAATTCAATAAGACAGTCATTTTCCTATGACTAAAATAGCTCCACATTATCAGAGGTCTTTTCCCACATTTAGGTTTTATGAACTAAGCGATCTGATGCATTGTCATATAGTTGCATCACTCAGGAATGTGTAATCTTCAGCCAGGAGAGCTGTCTAAAACCAATTTAACCTAAATTCCAGGGTTTGAACCCATGGCCAGCTTTTTGTTTTTGCTTTTGTATACTAGTTTTCCATGTGGTGCTGATGTGCAATGAGAGTAAAGTGTCACTACTTACGTTAGAGAAACCTCATGAATGTGACTGATTTTTCAAAATGTAAACAACTCTACTCCTATATGATTAAGTTTTTCCACTAGCAGTTTTTTCCCACAACATTGACTCATAGTCTGTTTTGTGGTTGTTATTTTTTTTCCTACATGTTGGTTGACCAGTCTTGCACTAGGCAGTAGGATCTGGTGACCAGTCTATGTGAGAGGTGAAAATTCTGTCCCCTCTGTGTTCAACAACCTTGCTATCTAGCTCTGGGCATATCTCCCCACAAGAATAGACACCATTTTCTAATTCACCACATGAGCTAGAAGCTCCTCTGTGAGTATAAATGGCAATGAGTTTCTTTTTTGTTTGTTTTCTGATGACTTTTAAAAATAGCAATTAACAGTTTACACATGTAGACACAAAAAGAAATAAACAAGTCAATAAGAAATGTTGCTCAGATTTTAGTTATATCTCTCCCAGTTCAATTCTTTTATCTATAAAGAGCTCTTCAAATTATGTTTGAAAAAGTAATTTTGATATAGTAGTCAGTGCCTTGGGCTAGGAAATAGAAAATAAAATATTAGTTGCTGACCTCAAGATCATATACAGATTATTTGACCCTCTAAACCTCAGTTTTCTCAACTGCAAAA
Source organism: Solenodon paradoxus (assembly GCA_004363575.1). Lineage (NCBI taxonomy): Eukaryota > Metazoa > Chordata > Mammalia > Eulipotyphla > Solenodontidae > Solenodon > Solenodon paradoxus. The sequence continues at coordinate 159,364 of RJWH01000155.1, read as the reverse complement.
TGGATATAAGTATGTGTTTCCTGTTCTTTCACAGGATTGTTATTCAGAAAAAGTGTTGCTAGATCGTCTGTAAAGCAAAACTATCTCCTTGACAGCATTTTGCTCAAAAACATTCAGAAGTTGCCCATGACTGAATTATGCTTGACCTAAAAGGACAATTATTATATGATAGAATCTTTCTCTACCTCCTCCTCAGAGAGTTGGAGTCTGATTTAGTAAGGATGTAATGAGACCAAAAAAAACAGTATTTTTTACAGAACACTTAAAATCAACAATATTTGGCTAACACTCAGCTATATGTAAAGAATTTGGTGTAGAGCAGAACAAGAACAGAGTATTATAGAAACTGAAGAAAAAAATTAAGATAAGGGCAGCAGGAATGAAGGAAGAGAAAGGAGAAACTTATTTATTTATTCATTTTGACTATTCTCCCCTCCCTGAGTCTCAAACCTGGGTCCCCGGATTTTCACTTGGTTCTCACCTCAGCTGCTGACTCAACAACCTGAGCCACTAGGGCATGCCAAATTGAAATCTTCCACAAAATTAATCTCTTCAAGACTTCACTCCCAACTACAGTTTTTCAATCACCACTAAAAACCAATAATCTCAGTCGAAACACAGATATCTAATTTGAAAAAGTATTCCTTCCTACCATGATTTTAATTGCTTCTTCCCTCAGTATCCTGTTTTAGTATCATTATTTTAGTGTATAATAGTATAATAATGCCTAGTTCCGAAGTGTGTCATGTAAGACCATTTATGACCCAAGAGTGATCTGCTTTTTTTAATCTTCCACTACTAATTCTCACATATCCTATAATCCAGCTAACCGCAGATATCCTTTTCCTGAGCAGGCCGTAACATTGCTATTTATGTTAATACAGTCCTTTCTCAAAATGCCACTTCCACCAATATAACATCAGATGTAGGTTTTATGGGCTTAAAATTAAGTTGATGGAGAGAGAGTTTAAAGTGGATTTTCTCTAATAAAAGGAATATAAAGTTAGGTACAATCATAAGCATATTTTTAGAAGGGGTCTATGCAGGTAAGAGGACCTAAAACTTACACTTAATTACTTCATAGTTAAATACATCATTTGCTAACCTTGTATTGATTATTCAAGATTGAGCTATAAAGCTACCTCTCAGTGAAATTTCCTAAGGAGTCCCATAATTACTTTTTTCTCTTTCTTGTGGATCTTAAAATTTCTTTTCTTGCTATAGGGTAGTATCATGAAGGATTAATTAAAAAGACTTTGCTTTACAATTCTTTGAACCCCATGGTTCTTGTCACCGTGAAGGCAGTTAGGATACCGCCCGTTTATGACTAAGAAAAGGTATTCTATGGTATATTGCACGTAATATAGAAATAATTTTTTTTTCTTTTATTCAACAAGTTAGAAATAAATGTTCAGGGAAGTAACTACAAACTAAATGTATATCTCCCATTAAATCCAAGCTAAATATAGCTCTAACTCAATCTCCTTTAACAGATTCTCTCTCACACTGATGATGAGACAATTATCACCAATGAGTCAGGTAATACAGCAGAAAGGAAAAAAAGAACATATAAGGCAAAATCTTATTCGCAACCTGTCCTGCAACTCATCCTCTGAACATTGACTTTAGCCTTTCACTAGCCGAGCTGCTATTTCTGTCTTCCTAGACGATAGTTCCCTCTGGCCCCTCCCTGGATCTTCTGTCCAATTTTATTTTAATTCTTTAGTTCCAGGTATTTCTCTTAATTCCAAGATATCTCAGAGTGTAAGTCAGTGGAGGGAGTCACAATCCATGATAACATATCATCTTTACACTAACTCATTTCTTTATCCTTTAAGACAAAGTGCAAATGTCAATATATATTGGAAGGTTTTTTGGTATTTTTTTGAAAAATTGCTTAGTCATTTATTTTTAAATTTTATTTATTCACATCATTTCTACTCCCATTCTATTCCAAAATCTCCAAATGCATTTTGCTTTCCTTTCTCAAGTAAGACTGGATTGTAGGTTTCCAAAGATCAGTTGAATGAAGATAGACTCTTTCATCAATTTCAGTTTCATTAAATGTTGATCACAAGCAAAAATGTCTTCATTATCCAGACAATGACTGAATGAAGGAATATCATTGTAGACATCCAACTGACCAACATACACCCTAACAAAAGGAGACAACTCCAAGCAAAGATTATCAAATGAAACTACAATATTTGCCAGACCTGAATTTTTTAAGAAAAGATAGAAATCTGTATTTTAATGAGAAATATCTTGAATTATAAATTTAAGATATATATATATATTAATCAAAATCAAACCCATAAGCCAACTGCAACTCATAATACCCATTTTTAATCTTCACCTAAAGACCCCATAGAAAATCATGCTAGAAAGAGCTGACTACTCTCAGCAGAAATCACGGAGGAATCAGAAAGAAATGTAGATTGGTTACCAAAAGTTGAGATCTCCACTCCACTCTCTGGATAGAACCTATCATAGACCCAAACCTTTATGTCCCAAACCCTGATACAATGTTCTCAAATCAAAGTTTGGTATGGAACTTATTAGATTCTATTGATGCTATAACAAATTACCACAAATTAAAGCAACACATAGGTATCCTATTATAATTTTGGAGACTGGAAATTTGAAGTCAGTTTCATTGGGTTAAAGCCACAGTGATAGACTGTTTCTGGAAACTCTGGGAAAAATAGGAGAGAATCTATTCCTTTGGCTTATTTTTTTTTTTTTTTTTTTTTTAAGCTACTAGAGTCTACCTACATTCCTTGGATCATGACCCCTTTCTGTAATCACTTCAAATTCTTGCTTCCATGGACATATCAGGACACATTTCCTCCTTTCACCTTTTTATCATCCTCTTATAAGAACTTTTGTGATTACATTCAGGGTCCACCTGAACAACACAGGATAATCTCTACAACTCAAGAACCACAGTTTAAGCACATCTATAGGTCTCATAGGTCAGGGATTAGGATGTGGCTCTCTTTTGCAAGGCCATTGTTCCACCTAACACAAAGCACCAAAGTGCCAAATAAAGTTATTATGTGAGTTGGACAATGATGGATAATACCTATTTTGTCTTTTCCAGGTAGCAAAGGAGTCTATTGATGTCTTCTGTTAAGCCTAATGAAAGACTGGTCACCTAATAGCAACTGAGCTAGGATTTTTCTTTAGTACAATAGAAAGAAGACTCAGGAAGCATTTAACTTAATTTAAAGTGTGACATTTCTTTCCCTTGTAGAGGAAGATTCATACTACCACAGTAACTGACTCCCTCACAGGGAAGTTTTCTTTCCTTTCTGTTCTTTTAATACCATCTCCATATTCACATCCTTTATAGTGGAGCTTAGTGCACTTTACTAACATTGTGTTTATTTGTATGCCTGTGTTCTGAACTAAAGGCATTACTTATTTTTGTATTAACAACCCTTCCCTAGGACCAAACAGACTGAATAAATATTGTACTGAGTGAATAAACAAGATGCAAGATAAAAATATTCAAAACGAACACTAAGCATGTTGTGTTTTATTTTTCATTTGTATCCTTCACTAAAGAAAAAAGTGGAGAAAAAGATTGAAGGACAGAAAACAATCATTGCTGTTGTTTTTCAATTTCACCTTCAAAACAATCTTCCAAAAGTGCTGCTTGAATTTTCACAAATCAACAAATTTAAGGTTTAGAAATTAGGCAATTGATCTAAAATCATTTAATGTCTAAGCAGTCAAGTTGATTTCGGAGTAAAATGGTTTGAGTATTGAAAACATATTCATTTGACATTACATTCTTTCTTATTTATTTAGAATACTATGCTTATGTAGAATTTGCTCATCTGATTTTTTTTTTTTTTTTTTTTTTGCTAGATTCTTATCATTTGGGCAAATTATTGCTGTTTCATGAAAAAGTACATGCTCCTTTCCCTCTTGTTTTTGTTTTTGATTGTTTTGGTTGTTGCTTTTATTGTTTTGTTTTTTCCTCTTCCCCAAATCCCACCATCCCTTCAGGGATAAAGCACAGTTACTTCCTGGGGCCAAGCACATCCTGTGGCGGTGGGACACGGAACGAAGCTGTGCAGCTTCCTCTCTTCACTCCCTCCCTGGCATAAATACTGCGGGCTCCAGAGAGTGTTTATTCAGGCAAGCTTTTCTGCCCCACAGGGGAGAAAACCAGGCTCATTAAATCCTGAATAGTACTTATTATTGCTTGGATAAAAAATTCTAAAAGAGGGTTTATTCTTGAATATTAGAAAAAAATGTATGTACTGGCACATGAAATGATCTCTTCAAGGAAGTGATGAAATCCCTATAATTTGAGGTTCAGATTTTACGAAGCACACTAGCCAAGTAGATGCTGGCTGGAAAATGAAATACATCTATAAATAAGGTTCATCCTCATCTGGTGATCTTATAATCCATTCCTTATTTCTAACCCTAAAGTATATATTTGGGTGATTTGTTATCATTGCAAAGAGGCTTTTGAATGTTCAGCCTATTCTCCCCTTGCGAAGAAAGCAAGTTTCTCCTTCACTGCACAGAGGCTGAACTCTCATTATTGTAATTACTCCATTCTATCATAATATGTCTTTCCTATCTTGTAAATAATCACCAGATCAAATACAGCTCATTTGCTGTCATAGAAATACATTGGCAGAATAAATATACCAAATCAACCTGGCAAATTTCAAAAATCCACTTTTAACTACTGAAAAGAGTTGGCAGTCAATAGTAATTATTTCAGTAAGATTTTACTTGGATTTTTAACTCTTGTAGCTTCAAATCTCTAGGAAATTTTCATCTAAAATCTTCACATAGAGCCCATTTTCAATTATCTGTTTCATAAGAACAAATGTTTTAGAGGACATCTTTCTAGTATTCTGTTATTTACTTTAAACTTTTATACACATCATTCTGTCTGAATTGAAGGTGACTTACTCTAGGTGTAATCACAAATGATTTCAGAATTTTTCTTCATTCAGGTTTTAGGTAATTTTTAATTTAACTTTACAAAAGGTGAAAAAATTCTCCAATAGGATATTTTAGCGGAAAACAAACAGTATTGAATAATGAAAATGAAAGACTGCTAAATTTTATTTTGTTTAATAGCATGAATTCTAGGCATTTTTTTTGAACTCTAATATATAATTTATGAAGTTCCATAAGTTTAAAATTAAATGGTAGTCTTATTTTTATTATGCTTCAATTCATTATTTAATATTTATTATTCACAGATGTGTTCAAAATGCTCTTAAAAATTATTGAGCTGAAAGACCCTCTAATAATTTGGAATGTTCTCTGTTTTGGAGTTTCTTCATAACTGTTTCTATAAAGTCAGAATTTTCAAAATTTTGCAATGTAAATATAATTCTTATTTTATGACATAGAATTTCACATATAAAATGTAAGATTTCACTCCATATTACATCTAGAATGTTAATCAACATTTGAAAGTGAGAATTCAGATATTAAAAATAAATGTAAGTGGCAAATATTTTTCATATCAATGCCGTTACACTTTTAGAGATGCTATTTAGTATATGTTATGTAGAAAATTTCATTATTATTGATTATACACAGATTGAAGCTTAGCAAAAAAAAATCATTGAAGTAAACTTTTGGTTGTGGGGTCTTCCAGAGATGGAAACTGAACTATAAAAACATATTTTGAACAGAGAGCAAATAACAGAATACTGAGGCCAGTTCCAAAATTCAGCATATCTTAAGTAATTTTGGCTAACTAATAATATAGGAGCAGTTAACAAATTGAAGCCACAATGCATAAACCTATTGGCAAAAACTTCAAATTACTTAAGTGCTAAACCCCCAGAAGTCCCCTCAGCATGCAAACAATCAAAATAATACAGGGCCCAGTCCTTTTTTCTACTTACTGTCTTACCTTAAACTGGTTGCGTCACTTTGATTCCTCCCACCTTCTTCATGTATGAAATAGAAAAGATGATCATCTATGTTGCAGGCTTTCTGTGAAGAATTAAGACAGGAAAATTAACGACATACCATATGTTTTTCTCCTCCAATAAACGGTAGAGATTTGTCATATGGTCCAACTCTAGTAAACCAATGAGGAAAAAAGTAAAATTTAGACATCACTTATTTTCTGTCATTATATAAACACTGCATGTGCCAAATAGGTCATTCCTAAAAGTCATCGTGTAGATTCTATTATTATCATGACTTTTCAGATAAGGAAGCTGAGGCAGAGACTTATTTAATTGCACAAGACCCCTCAACTAGTAGTGAAAGAACCAGGTTTTGAATACAGATTTTATGGTGCTGGGGTTTACGCTGTTAGCTGCTAGGTTGTACTTTTATACTAATGAAACAGAACACCTCTTCCATCTCCTGAGTCAATCATTCACCATCTTTATTTACTTACTAAATAATTAGCGGCAAAACAGATTTTATAATAGTTTTTATAATTATACAACATAAAAAACTGAACAGTGCCACATAAGATTCATGGACATTTTCTGTCCTATTATTCCATTGGTTTAGTTGACTAGAAAATACAGCTCGCCAGGATATCATTCTAAAAACCTTGTTTAAAACAAAACAAAACAAAACAAAATCTCTATGTGGTAGTTAGCCTCTAAAATGACCTTAGAGGTTCCCACCTTCTCATCTTTGTACTCTGCTATAATCTCCTTTCACAGGACTGACCTTTGTAACCATTAGGATGTTGTGGAAATTGCAATGTTTGAATTCTGAACACAGGTCATAAAAATCACTGCTACTTCGACCTTGCTCTCTCCAGGACCACTTGCTCTAAAAGAAAGCTGCAGTATTATGAGTCAAGCAACCATTTGAAGAAACCCATGTGGCAAAGGACTGATTTCTGTCAACTTCCAGCAGCAAGGTGACAGATATATTGAATCATACTAGATGCATATCGTGTAGTCCCAGGCAGATCCACAACAGCTGCATTCCTGGTGGACAGCTTGACTATACCTTCCTTAGGGAGCCCCAGTCAGAACCACTCCATAAGCCACTCAGATTTGTGATCCACATGTAGTGAGATACAATTTCATCTTTAAAAAGATGCCAAATATTAATATATATGCTAGAATAAATACAATAAAAGACACCCCATCAACCTCTCTAATAAAATTCATTGTTCATTTAAACTACTGCTTAGTTTTCATGAAAATCTCTGGAACTGAGTTCTGAAAGTCATGAAGGAAAGGTTATTACAAATATTCAAAAAGAGAAAATGTTCGATTTCAATATTCTGCAGTCCATCTTACCACTTTCCATTTCTTATTTATTCTCTCTTCTACTAAGAAGCACATATCTAATGATAAGAATTTTTAAAACTGGAAGAATCTTAGTATGAGACAGTAAAGTATAACGATACGTCGTAACAAATGTAAGCAGAGTTATTTAAGTTTCAGACTTTCAGATAAAATTTTATTAATTAATGTGTGCTGTGTTTATCAGTTCTTAAGCAATACTCACCCAGAAGATCAAGAACAGTGAAAAATGACCAGTCTTAGCTATGCTTTTTATCATCAGATAAAGTCGTTTAGAGAAAATAGTCATTTGTTGGTAGTTTGCAAATGATTGAGTGCTCAAAAATATCTAATGTGCGAACATATATTTTTCATATTAGCAGAAGAAAAGACCTTTAGAAATAAATTTGGTAATACTTTGTAATAAATATGTATTCAATAAATATTGCATTATATGGATAAGCAGTGAATATGCATGCATATGTAAAATACAGGTCAACAATAAAACCCATACTTAAAACTCCCTCAAAATTAGGAACATCTGAGACAAGATTTCATATCTGGTGTCCTCCAGTCGATCTCCCCATTTCACCCTCCCCGATGCTTTGCACATAGGAGTCTTTCAATAATCATTTATGAAAGCAGGAAGCAATGAATAAACAGTGAATGAAAAGATATTCAAAGCTTAGTTTTTACCATTAAATGCACCTCCCCAACTATATATTATAAATTTTCCATAGTATTTCATCTTCTAAAATTCTTCTCTGACTCAAGGACAGCATCAATGGCTGTATTCATAAAAATGAATAACCAAAAAGTCATCTATAGAAAAAGAAATGATTATATTGTGGTTCAGTATTCTTACTTTGGACAGTAACTTACCACAGATTCATTCTATTTATAAGCAAAGCATCTGAAATATGGTCTCTCAGCTTTCTAACTATTGTGAGAGGAGATGGGTAAACTACTCTTGCTGTAAAATTTTATCATCTATGCGATGAATGAAACCTTCATGTTACAACTAGAACAGTGCTTTCTTGTAAAACCTGTGAAAACACTTTATGTCTTGTAGGAACTGAATCGAAATCTCTTTTTGAGACCACAGGATGTCATTTTAGTGAGCTACAGTGTCTCTTTCAGTGCATTATGCATGATTTAACCATAGTCTTCAGCTACACAAAGGAAGCTGTATGAGTCAGAGTTCTTGTTTTTTCATGAAAAGAGTCAATAGACTCTTTACTTGACTGAGGCCGGAAGATTTAGGTTAATCAGTCAGTAGGCCAGTCTGTCAAAATATTTTTACCTTATGTTTAAATTGCTGACAATATTCATATAAGAAACAATGAATCAAAATATACTAATTTAAAAAGATTAAATTTAAGTTAGACATTTAAAAATTTTATGATTTAACAAAACTAGAAGTATTTTACTCAGTTGCTTTCCGACACACTAATCTGCCTGTGCTATTTCTTTTCTAAATTCAAAATGTTTTTTCAAGCCCACACTTATTCAGGGTATTTCCTCTAACTATAATGTTTTTTTCTGTTTTTCTCTCTAGTAAATGGCTAATTCATGCTTCAAACCCATTTCAGTTGTTATTTGCTCTGGTAAAACTTCATTGATGAAACTTTTCCCTCTTAAGATTTTATTATTTGTATATTCCTAATTAATAAACTTTAATTTTTCAAGCAATTATAGATTCACAATGAAATTAAGTGGTAAGTACATGGAGTTCCCAGATACCTTCTATCCCTCTTGACATACACATACTCTTCTCCACCATCAACATCCCTCACCAGAGTGGTACATCTTTTACAATCAATAAACCTGCATTGACACATCATTATCACCCAATGCCATAATTTATGTTAGGGTTCACTTGTGGTGTTATACATTCAATGGGTTCTGACAAATATATAATGACAATACATTACTATAATTGTATAGAATAGTTTCACTGACTTAAAATTCTTTTGTTTTCTACCTATTCACAACTCTTTCACCCCTGGCAACCACTGATCTTATTGTGTCTCCATAGTTTTGCCTTTTTCAGAATGCCATATTGTTGGAATCATAAAGTATATAGCTTTTTTAGATTGGCTTTATTTACTTAGGAATATGCATTTAAATTCTCTCCTATCTTTTCATGACTTGATAGCTCATTTGTATTTAGTGTTGACATCAATCCAATGTGAAGATAAACCAGTTTATTAATCCACTCACTATGGAAGGTCATCTTATTTGTTTCTAAGTTTAAAGCAACTTATGAATAAAACTTCTGTAAACATTCATGTGTAGGTATTTGTTGAGTAAATCAACACTTACATAGAGACCTACTCTCTAGTCAGCTCTGAGGTAGATAATGGATTATGCATGACATCTGCTATGAAATAGGTATGACCTGTGAGAAGCATTATTAAGAAAATAATAAGAGCAATAGAACTTCCCATATAGGCCTAAAATGATAATACATTACTATAACCAGCATATCAATGTGTACCAGATACATCGCTAAAGATTTATCATATATCATGACATTTTAGACTATTAATATATTTCCAAAGGATAATTTCAAAAAGAAACAAATTACATTAAAAATACTGCTGAGATATCAAGATAAGTTTTATTATTTTTTGTCATTGAAACTTTATTAGCAAACTATTGAAGATTCTTAAATGGAGGGTTGTTAACAAAAGACTGACTATAGCAGGTTTAGGAGTAAAGTAAAAATAAGTAATAAAATAGGTAACTGCCTTAAGAACCTCATAACAGCAATAAAATTTATAATAACATTTATTAAATACTACTTCCCAGGAATTGTTTTGGTATGCTAGGTATTATTCTAAACATTTTATAGCTGATAGGTGACTTAATTTCCACAATAACATTTTAAAGAAATATTGTCATTAGCCCCAATTCACAGATGAGACAAAGAACATTTATATGTACAGTGGTTGAGTATTGTGCCACACAAAACACAATTAGTACTCTATGAAACCAGGATATAAAATCAGGAACTAGGTAAAAAATCTCTTTAACGAATGACCACTTTGCTATACTACCTCTTCTTGGCTTTTGGTTATGAACATCCCGTTGGAAAGGGCTTATATCACTCAGGGCACCTGATTAGAGTCTTTATTTACACATTATCTTCTAGCCCAATTTGATTGTAATTTTTCTTGCTTCTTCATTTCAAAAAAATATTTAACCAATTTATCTCCCTCCCAAGAATAGTCCAAAGCAGTCTAGTTTATTTTAGGCCATTTCTCTACACTCCACACAAGCTATAATCTGATTATTTTATTTCTAGTATAGTAGCTAGCACTACTTCACCCGAAATTATCCTACAACTACGTCACTTTGGTGTTTTAAAAACAAACATTCTATTGAAAGACTACAAGTGGGTCTGTTACACAGAGAATGGGTCTCCCTAAGAGATTACTTTTATTTAAATAATGCTTCATAAATATGAAATTGCATGATCAGTCTAGGCTTTGAAATCAGATCAACCCAGCACCACTACTTTCAACCAAAGTTTTCATATGCCCATTTATCCAAATTGATAACTCATTTTTATTTAAAAAAATATTTCATACATATTTCATAAAGAGGGCTATAAATACTATAAAATGTAAATCATCAAGAATAGTATTCGCAGTTTCATATAATTTTCCATTTATATTATATTATATTAAATGAAGTTAAATAAATATGTATTCTCTGCTTTCTACTGAGATTTTTCATGATTGTTTTCTCAACTGGTCATTATCACAAGTCTGATTAATTTTTGTTATACAAAAGAAGATACTAAAGCTCAGAAAAGTTTAGCAATTAACTACAATTTGAAGATCTAGTGAGTTCAGGGATCTAGAATCTAACTCTTAATGACTCTAGTAGTTGACAATGCCAGAGCAAGATACATAAGATACAGATGTTTTGAAAGACTCTGACGAAGAAAGCAAACCAAAACTAAACACACACAAACACACATAGATACATATGAAATATTCAGTTGTATTTTTCATGAATTCATTCAATCCATACCTATTTAATTTTTTTCTGTAACCAAATTCCATGCAACACTGAAAATTCATTTCAAAATATCTAAATAATTAACTCTTCTGTAAATTACGTTTTTCTAAACTGTGCTTATAAAATGTTTTACAGAAGAAAAAACCCAATTATTTTTCCTTTTCTTGAATACATATGTTTTTCAGTGTTTCTTACAATGTGCTGGTGCCTCTGTTCCTTTTTTCTAATTTATTCTTTTATTGTAGTAATTATTCTACACATTAAATAATTTCCTATGCGTAGGTTCCCCATTTCTTGTATGTGTTTCAGGACACCATGCCCTCCACCAATCACCAAGTGTTATTCCTCATTGGCCAGTGGGCTCCAAAACCTTTTGACCCTGCCCACCTCATTCCCTTTTGGTAACCTCAGTTCTGTTGCAAATGTTTCAGGGCTGGTTACATTTCATCTGTTACTTTGTTTTTTGAGGAATCTCCAAATGTTCTCCATAGGGGTTATATCAATTTGCTTTCCTACCAGCAATACAAAAGTGTTCCCTTTTCTATACATCCTCACCAGCAATTGCTGTTTCCAGACCTTCTTGCTAATAGTCAATCATTCAGGTATAAGGTGATAGATCACTTTTGTTTTAATTTGCATTTCCCTGATAGCCAGTGAGTAGGAACATAATTTTATATACCTGTTTGCCATCTGTATATCGTCTCCAGACAAGTGTCTCTCCAATTTCTCCTCCCAATTTTTTTTATTGAAATGCTTGTTCTTCTGTTGTTGAGTTTTACCAGTTCTTTGTATATTTTAGCTTTTAAGCTTTTGTCAGGAATATCAAATGTAAATATCTTTCCCAGTTAGTAGGTTTCTTTTAAGGTTTTGATGATGTTTTCTTTTGTTGTGAAGAAGCTCCTAAGTTAGATGTAGTCTCAGTTGTTTCTTTTTGTTTCCCTTGGTGTTGGAGTTGAGTCCCCAAAGATTCTCTACCATTGATGTCATGGAAAGTCTTTCCTATGTTGTCTTCTAAGAACTCTATGGTTTCTGATCTTATGTCCATGTCTGTATCAATTTTGAGTTAATTTTTGTGAATGATATTAGAGAGTGGTCTAGCTTCGTTCTTTTGCATGTGGCTGTCCAGTTTTCCCAACACCAGTTGTTGAAGAGACTTTCCTTTTTCCATCATATATGATTTTGGCTTCTTAGTCATAGACTGACTGTATGTGACTGGGCCAATTTCTGGTGATTCAGATCTATTCCAATGATCTGTGCACCTGTTATTATTCCATTTTGATCACTATTGCTTTGTAATACACTTCAAAGTCTGAAAGTGTGATTGTTCCAGAGTCATTCTTCTTTCTATTGATTGCTTTGCCTATTCTGGATCTTTTGCTGTTACACAAAAAATTTAAGATTTTGTGTTCTATTTCCTGGAAATTAAACCAACGGATTTTAATGGGAATTGCATTAAATCTATATATTGCTTTGGGTAAATGGCCATTTTAATGATACTGATTCTTCCCAGCCATGAGCAGGGGATGTCTTTCCATTTCTTTGTGTCTTCTTCTATTTCTTTTAAGGACTTGTAGTTTTCATTGTATAGATCTTTTACTCCTTTGTTAGGTATATGCCCAGGTATTTCATTTATTTAACTTCTATTCAACATGGTGTGATTTTGTTTTCTTCTAGTGTGTTGTTTGTGCATAACACTGCAAGATTTTTGTGCATTGATTTTGTAGCCTGCCACTTTACTATTTTCAATGATGAATTCTAGAAGTTCTTTGACAGAGTTTTGGGGATTTTCAATATACATAATCATTTCACCTGCAAATAATGAGAGTTTTACTTCCTCCTTTCCAATTTGGATCCTTTTTATTTCCTTTTTCTGCCTAATTGCTCTGGCTAAGACCTCCAGTAAAATGTTAAATAGCAATGTTGAGAGGGGACAACCTTGCCTTGCTCCTGGCCTAAGAGGAAACACTTTCAATTTTTCACCATTGACTTTGATGTTGGCTGTGGGTTTTTCATATATGGCCTTTATTATGTTGAGGTATGAACCTATATTCCCATTTGATGGAGGGTTTTTAATCATAAATGGGTGTTGGATCTTGTCAAAAGATTTCTCTGCATTTATTGATATGATCATGTGATTTTTCTCTTTGCTATTGTTTATATGGTGCATGACATTGATGGTTTTACATGTGTTGAACTAATCTTGCATCCCTGAGATGAATCTCACTTTAATCTTTTTGATGCATTGTTGAATTTGGTCTGCTAATACTTTGTTGAGAATTTTGGCATCTATGTTCATTAGAAATATTGGTCTGTAATTTTCTTTCGTGGTGACATCTCTGTCAGCTTTTGGTGTAAGTGTAATGTCACCTAATAAAAAAGTATTTTGGAGAGTTCCCTTTTCTTCAATATTTTGGAAGAATAGATAATTCTTCTGTGAGGATTTGGTAGAACTCATTGGAGAAGCCATCTGGTCCTGGACTTTTACTTTTGGGGAGGTTCTTGATTACTTCTTCAATTTCTTTGCTTGTGATTGTTCTGCTCAGGTTTTCCATTTTTTCCAGATCCATTCTTGGTAGAGTATATTTTTCTAGAAACCTGTCCATGTCCTCAAGATCGTACATTTTGGTGACATAGAGCAATTCATAGTAGTTCCGTATGATGTATTGAATTTCTGTGGAATCTGCTGTAACTTCTCCCCATTCTCATTCTCATTCTAGTTGAGAAAGTTTTCTCTCTTTATTTTCTTTCTCAGTCTAGGAAATGGCTTGTCATTTTTGTTTATTTTTTCAAAGAACCAATTTTGATTTCATTGCTCTTCTGGATTGTCTTATTCTATTTCATTATTTCTGCTCAAATTGTTATTATTTATTCTGCCGATTTTTGCTTTTAATTGTTCTACTTTCTTTAGTTGTTTTAAATGTAGAGTTAAATGTTTATTTGTGATTCTTTTTTTTACTTGAGATAGATCTGGATTGTGATGAACTATCCCCTCTAGTACAGTTTTTTCTGAATCTCATAGATTCTGCTAGATCATATCCTCATTCTCATTTGTCGCTAAATACTTTTTAAGTTCCTCTTTGTTTTCCTCTTTTACTCAAGAGTCCTTCAGGATCGTATTGTTGAGTTTCCAATTGCTTTGCGGTCTTCCAGTTTTTTTTGTTTGTGGTAGATACTCAGTTTTACGCCATTGTGGTCAGAGAAGATGCTTAATATGACTTCAATCTTTGTAAATTCATTGAGAAATGTTTTTTGTCGCATCATATGATCTATCCTTGAGAATGTTCCATGAGCACTTGAGAAGAAATGAAATCTGTAGTTACTGGGTGAAGAGATCAGTATATGTCTATTAGACTTAACTGTTCCAAACGGTCTTTTAAGGTGTCTGTTTCCCTGCTAATTTTCTTCACGGATGACCTGTCCATTGTTGTAAATGGGGTGTTGAAGTTCTCCACTATTATTGTGCTGTTGTTATTGTCTCCCTTCAGGTCTAATAATACTTGCTTGATATATTTTGATGAGGCTTCATTTGGTATATATATATGATGATTACTATTATGTCTTCCTACTGGATTTAATCATTATATAGTGTCCATCTCTGTCTTTTGTTATGCTTTTTAGGTGGAAGTCTATTTATCTGATATGAGTATAACTGTTCCTTCTCTTTTGTGGTTGCCTTTTGACTGTAGGAGTGTGTTCCAGCAATTGACTTTGAGCCTTTATCTTTTGAAAGAAGGTGGGTTTCCTTAATGCAGCAGAAATTTGGCTTATGCCTTTTAATTCATTCAGCCACTCTGCATTGTTTCACTGGTGAGTTCAGTCCATTAATGTTTAGGGTGATTATTGATATATAACCGCTTTAGTGTCATTTTATAATTCGTCTTTCGTATGTTGCTCCAGATGATGACTTTATATTCTTTCTCTTTTTAGGTTGGATGGTGCAGTTATGTTTCGATTGATTTCGCCATTTGTTTTTGTCTTCTCTTTCTCCCTGTGGATGTATTTTGAGGTTATCCTGAAGTTAGCATTCACAGTTCTATGTTTAGTGCCTAATTTTATTTGAAAGCATATTAGTCTTCTACTCATTCTAACTATCCACACTTTAGTTCTCTTCTCTTCCTCCCCACTTTTAATATTTGCTGTCATACTGTTTTTCTGTGTGATTTCTCTGTGCTTTACAGAACATCCTTTAATATTTTTTTTGGAAAGCTGGTTTTGTGGTGATAAACTCCTTTAACTTTAGCTTGTCAGAAAAGGATTTTAATCATTCCTTTAGTTCTGAATGATAATCTTGTCATATGTAGTACCCTAGATTGAAAATCCTTTTCTCTCAGCACTTTGAATATATTATGCATTCCCTTCTGGCCTGTAGAGTTTCATTTGAGAAGTCCTCTGACCCTTATGGAGTCTCCACTGTATGTGATGTATTTTTCTCTGTCTACTTTTAATAGTCTTTCTTTATCTTGTATTTTTGACATTTTTATGACAATGTGTTTATTTCTGTTTTGGTTTCTTTTATTAGGAACTCTTTGAGCTTCTTAGCTTTGGATGCTTGCTTTATTCTTCATATTGAGGAAGTTCTCATCTATTATTTATTCAAATATGGTTTCTGTCCCCTTTTCTCTCTCTTCTTCTGTGACCCCTTTGATGCAAATGTTGTTCTTTTTGAGGTTTTCCCAGTAGTCTCGAATGCTGTCTTCTATTCTTTTATTTTATTTTTTAATCTCTTTGCTGGTTTTCTTGATTGAGTTCCTTTGTCCTATCTTCCAGATCACTGATTCTGTTGGAAGCTTCATCCATCCTGTTGTTGAGTCCACCTATTGAGTTATTTATTTCAACCATCATGTCGCTTATCTGTTTGATGTATTGTTTTAATTCTTCTCTTTCCTTCCTTACTTTCTCGCTTACTGCCTCCACTGATTTCTGGATTCCCATGAGTTTGTTAATCACCACTGTAATTCAGGGGATGGGGTATCTGATGAACAGGGTTTCTGGTGGGTGGATATGTGGTGGGCGGGATTTCTGCTTGGTAGACACCAGGCTCTGGCATGAAATGATTGTGGGAGGGTTTTGAGCTCTTTGGCTGATTTCTGCTTATGGCTGCACCCAACGCAATTTCACCACGCAGGCTCCAGCTCAGTCTCAGGTGAACTGGCTCTCCTTTCACCCCTTCTCAAGCTGGCCTTCTGTGGCCCTGCATCTCAGCCCCACTGGGCCCACCTCTTGCTGCCTCTGCAGCTGGTTCCAAAATCTCTAGCCTCTGCCCCGTCATGTGTCCAGAAACTCCCAAACTCTGTCCCAAATCCAGATCAGCGGCTTAGCTAAGAATTCCGCAGGGTGTCCTCATCCTGACATTAGTCATTGACTGTTCTGTCTCCAGTTAAAGTATTGGTTGTTTCTTGGTGTTTTTCTCAGGATAACAGGTGGTTTTTATGTTGCTTTTTTGGTGTCTGAGGTTAGTGACCCTAAAGGGTGTTCTATCAAATCACAATCCAGAAGTCGGTGTCTTGCCTCTGTGTATTTTTAAATTAATATTAATAAGGCAGTCTCAGTGTTGACTTGTCTTATACCCTTAAATTGTTGACTTGTCTTTACTTGAATCTTCAGTTTTTATTTATTAGCTTTAATGTTCATTTCTGGCCACTGAAAGAAGATAGATTTTCTTTTATTTAAATAAAGAAGAATTATAGATATTGAAATTTTATATATTCTTTACTTGGCTCAAATACTTTTTCTTAGTTGGTAACATATTCTATTTGTTGCTTTCTCATTACTTAAGAAAAGAACTTTCATTGCTAAGAGAAAACACTTACATATGTAATAGAAGTAATAATCATAAAGCTGCCTTATTCAAAACAGATTCCACCCAAGTGCATATATGCATTAATATTGCACTTCATTAATATTACAATCGCATTCAGTTTTTAAATCTGGAAACACAACAAGTTGAAAATGTATTCATCATAATTAGCATCACTATCAATTCAAATTAACCACATTAAAACTGCATAAAAGGAATAAAATTTTTGCTTCATTTCTGGCCTAAACGTTTTAGAAGTTATCCCATGTTGGTAGGAAAATACTAAACCTTGAAGAATTGTTCCCTAAACATTTTCTTGCATCATAACAAGCTTGTTTTTAAAGGACTATCCTTTCTTTTTTCACTTAATTTTCTGAATATATTCAATTATCTAAATCACGTCTTTTGTGCATTTCAGCTTTTCTGCATCCTACATTTTTGAGAGAATTTTTGCATGGCTGCTCTTATCAATATATTAACTTAACCATGCTCTTTAGTAACAATATTCTCTTTTGGATGGCTTGCAAGTAAGTATTTATGTATGAATCACGGCTGGATTTTAAGAATATCCATATTGGTTTTTCTTTCAAGAAGACAGTTGATTTAATAGACAGGGTCATGATTAAAGATTTAAAACTCTTTAATTAAAAAAAAATCTAGTGACATTCTTTAGCTAACTTTTACATTGATCCCTCTGCTATCACAGTAACATATAGTTGTACTTATAAGAGAGAATTAACATCTTGCAAAGAATTATTGCTAACCTTTGTAAAAGTTGAAGCTGGAACTCCTTCTGGGAGAAAAATAGTGGAAAAATGGGTCTTCACTAAATGAGAAGTTACAATTAGAATATGGTGCTGGTGCTGAACTAGTGACTAGTAGATGAGTTCAAGTTTGCCCTCAATCAGGTGCTTTTTTACAGTGCTCAACCTGAACAACTGCATATTGTCTTTTTGGAAATGTTTTTTTCAAAACCAAGAAAGTGCTGTTCTAAAATATAACGTTGATTCAAAGTGCTCTTTTTGAAAAAAGTAGTTTCATTGCAGGTCAGCCCTGATATTAGTTTCTTATAACTGGAGGTTCACAAGAGGAGAATTCTGCTATGGAAAGGTGCAGGCAGGAAGAATGAGGAGGAAGAAGCATTTTATTTTATTGTTATTTAGCTGTTTACACTTACTGTTTTCCCCGGGACTTGGGACTCAAACCCAGGGTCATGTGGCTGCTTTGAGGAGACTGACCCAACTGCTGCTCCACCAGGATGAGCTGGAGATGAGTTTTTGAAAACACCTTTTCCTTCTTACTCTGATACTATTATTTCTGTTGTTGCCACTGTAAGTCTCACATTAACCTAGTATGTTTCCCATTAGATATATTTTAGTACATTTTTTAAACTACATTCTCAACAAATGGTCTTTATTATTAACAAGGAAGAAAAACCTTAAATAAAGCTAAGAAAAAGGAGAATAGGAAAATGATAAGGCAAGAAAAAAGTGAGAAAATTTCTTCCTCATTTCTGACATTATGACCTGTGGTAGCCATTTTCAAACACACAAAAAAATTCAGTGGCAATTTTTTTTCTGTATTTCATTTTGCAATTCTTTTTAACTTCCTTTTTGCCCTTCTCTCCAAATCTCAAATTTACAGAGTTCTGGTGTCACTTCAAGTCTCTTGTTAAACCTCCCCAAAGTATGATATATTTTCCAGTGATTCAAAATTATCTCACCCTAAAAAAAGTTGCCATTCTTTCAAAAAATTGATTTCAAAATTCTCATATTGAATTGATTCATGTGAACATGTGGAAGGTGCTTAGTTCCCTTCATCCCACCTGTGGTTATATTAGGATGAACAGGAAAAGGTAGGCAAAAATATTTTTAACTGATAGACTTTCAGAGATTTGAAATTACAACACAGGTGAAAACATACAGTGTTGAAGAGAAATCTTGGCTGAGGCAAGAAGTGCCACCTTTAATCAAGTCAAGAAATCTACTCCTCCCTTCTAATATCAGGTCCTGAAATATTTTCAGCTTTTCACATTAAATCATCATCATCTATTTACTAACCTACAGGTTGTTTTATTTATTTATTTAAACAGCTTTGAATGTGTTTGGTTGTCTTTTATATGATGCACACTACACAATCCAAGAGTTTCAAAAATGGTGAAGAGATAAGCAAGGCCAGAACCATGCATGCTTGTAAAGTAGATGCTATAAAGTAAATGCTTATAGACCAAGGAATCCTGCTCTGTTCAAAAGCCATAGTCAGTAACAGCGTAGTACGCCTAGGGGCAGACAGCATTGTACGAAGCCAGGGCACCATCTAGCATCGATGTGTCCATCAATAGAATGTAGCTTTTCTTTAAGCAGTTTGCTTGTACATTTATGATTTCTGGGAAACTTACTGATGGTCCCATTATCACTTTTAGGTTCATCTAAATTGTTCACCCTGGGTTTTTGCTAGGAAAAAAAAAAAGCCAAACATCTTTAATAGGGTGTTCATTTAGTAGAGATGATTCATGAATTTGGTAAGGATACACAAAAGTATAATTGACACCATAAAATATGGTCAATGTATGTTTCTACGAACCCTCACTCAACCCTTACTAACTGGGTGAGTAAATTGGCTTTCAATAGGGATGTCAACTAAAAGGAAAATGGTCATGATTCAATATCAGCTTCACAGTTCCTATCTTAATTTCCTTTCTCTGAAGAACAACTATGCCCAGTGAATTGTTGAAGTCCCATTAATATGTTGGGGCAAATGTGTATTCTCAACTATCTAATCCAAATACAGTCAATTGGAAAAAGAAAGAAATGATTTTTAACAGATTGGCATTTTGAACTGGCGTACAAAGGTGGATAGATTACAGCCATTCATTTAAATTTCCTGGTTCCATATGAATGTGAATGATGCCTCAGAAGCACCCTCTGCTACTCACAGTGTGTCAATCACACTGGCATCCATTCACTGGGTTCCAAGAGCAGAGTAGATTTTCAAGGCTGGGCCACTGAATAGGGAAAGCTTTGTGAGCACCTGGCCTCCTTAGCTGGCCAGCTGCTCTTCCTCTCCCTGGCTTCTACATAAGTTGCTTTATTCCAGGGATGCTGGCACAGGTTCAACACCATTTAGAACAAGATTAATAGCGTGAACTGACATGCCTTTCCTGGCAGTCTGTGTCTTGTCTTTTCTTTAACACATTCTACTCACTTCTACATCTAATATCACCACGCACAGGCCAGGGAGGAAAAAGTCTTCTTTTCTGATGGTATGCAACTCTTCAGCTAAAAAAATCACACAATTACTGAAAGTTTCATCACCTTTTAGATACCCATTAGAATAAATAAATAATAATAGGAAGGACCCAAGCGGGAATGTAATAAGATAGAAAGAAAATACCCTGGAGCCCATAGTCTATTTTTCCCTTGTTCCAGATGCTCACTAAGCTTCAAGATTGGACTAGAAATGATTGCTGTCTCTTGGAGGAGACTATCTTGAGTCAATTCTCCAGTTGTCTAATACAAATTCCATCAGTTGGATGTAGAATCTTGATAAACATCTTATTTATGATTCTCAGTACAAAAGGATACTTACAAACCAAGCAAGCCCACAATGGTTACCGAGTTTATTGAAAAGAAATGAGGAAAGCAAAATCTCTAATTGTAGTCTCAAAAGAAGAAAATGTTGGGCTTTGATGTCGGGCTCATTTTGGTTGCAGTAAACATTAGCTCAGCACAGAAGAGCATAAAGAAAAACAGCTTCATTTACAAGTAACAGAATTTCATCCAGCAAATCAGCTATTCATGGGGTACTTTTTGAAAGTCTTATTTTGATTCTTCTCTTAGAAATTAAAGTTTAATTGGAATGAACCTACTTTGGTGGGACTTAGGTATAAACAGTTCAAACACTGTGCCCAAATGATGCCAATGTGCTACGTTGAAATAAAAGATCTTGCTGAAATATTTGGCCTTTGTAAGAAATATTAACTGTTTCTGCTGGTAGATATTCATTTTTGCAAATTTCTCAAACAGTTATGATAGATAAATATTAAATAAATGAATGAATGAACAAGTATATGCAGTATTCAAGGAAATTTTCTTTTTTTTTTTAGAGAAATTCTTAACAGCACATGACATCCTTCTTAAATTCACTGCATAGATATGAAAGTATCTTCTGTACAGATTTAAGGCAGCTAAAAATTTAGGCCATTTGGATTAGAGAGCTAATATTCTCAGACTTCTCTGAGATTTTCCATTCAATGCAAAAGTCTAAGACAGAATGAATGCAAGTTGTACTACCCAGGAAATTGCCTTCTCAATCCTGTAATCTTTTTGGTAAAAAGCTTTGATTACATTATCCTTCCCAAAATACAAGATTTCCTTTGCAATATTTCTAGCAGTATTGCTATTTAGGACAGTAGATGTTGATTCTTTTTCTTCCCTATGGTTGAATTCCATGAGTTTTATTTATAATGCCGGTTTCATACATCATTTTAAAAGATTTGTCATTGGACAAAAGTTTATCAAGGAGCCGAAAACTAACTCCAAGAGGAAATATGTTCTAATTTACATAGCAATTCCTAAATGCTATTTGTATTTCTCTACACATGTGTAATCCTTTGCTATTCTGCAACCATAAATTTTAAATCCCTATATTCTTTATATACTTTGAAAAATCATTATTTTTTAGAGAGTCTGGAAATAAAGCTATAAAAAACATACAAAGATCTTGTCATCTGGAAGATCACATTTAATTAGGAAAGACAAATAATTAGCAAACTACCAACAAATGAGTAAAATAATAATAGCAAATCTGATGCAATGGTATTCCTTCCTCCTTTGGAATGCCAAATTATTATATTGTCAACATATACATTCTTAAGTTTTTCAAGACTTATATGAATTCATTTCACTATGATAATATCCTATTTTTTAATTTCAAGAAGCATATACAATCTCTTATTATACAAAAGGCATTTTGCTTATTATCGTCTTCTTTCCAAAGGATACAAATTGAAATAAACTTGAATTTTTGCAAATCATTGCAATTCCGACAACCAATTCCTTTATCTCTCAAAAGAGTTATATCTATCTATCATCTAACACTCTCAACATATCTGCCTTCATTCAACAAACTATTTTTTTGCTGGCATTCTAATTAACGAGCATAATTTCATTGAGTGCATATTATGTGCAAAGTGATACATTATTAAACCAAATAGATAAGGCCCTGCCCATTTAGGCCTGATAGTTCCTGGGAGAGCTATAAGTGATCATAAAATAAAAATAAATACATACCATCAAAGTATAAAAAGTATGATGAGAGACTTTAACGAGGAAAATTATCTTAGATTGGGCAATAAGAGAAAGGACCCTTTCAGGAAATGACTTTGATAACTAAAGGAAGGCTAAAGTGGAGGATACTCTAGAAATGACCTGGAAGTAGAATAGATTTTTGTACATTTGAAAAACTAAAAATATGCTGTGACAGTAAACCCAACTGAGTGAGAGGGTGGTAGATGAGACAAAGTTTTAAGGGTAGCCAGGCAAAAGATCATGCATGATTTATAGTTTCTCAAAGACTTTGGATTTTATTCTAAGCACAATGAAAAGCCTCTGAATTATTTTAGACAAACAACTGATTTGCAGTCATTTGCATTTAATAAAATCATTCAGTTAACTTTGAAAAATGGTTAGAAAGGAGAAATAAAATTTGGAGCCATTCTGGGTGTTTAGAGGCTTGTATGGTTCACTGGGAAAAGACAGGAACTTGGATAAGGTGCTGGCAATAGATCTGAGGAAAAAGTCAAACAGAATATATTTTGAAGTAGTATTTACAGGGCCTGCTAATAGTTTAGACTCAGGGATGAGGGAGAGTGAGGATTCATGACTTAAACCCAGGTTCATTGCTGGAGCAATCAAACATTTTTAGAGTATGGAGAAGAAAAAATACCTTAAATGGGTCATTATAATGAGTGCAATGAAGGGAAATTCATTCTACTACAAGCAAGGAGATGTAATCCAGTGTAAAGGTGAGGAATAATCAGCTATACCAGTTCTGGGTATTTATCTGAAGGATAACTTGAAAAGATATCTACCTCCACGTTCTTTGTAGTATTATTTATAGTAACTAAGATATGGAAGCAATCTGAGTGTCCATTGATACATGAATGAATAGTAAATGTGAGATAAATGATAGATAGATAGATGATAGGTTTGTAATATATGTATTCACTATATAATGGAAAATTATTCACCCATAAAAGAAAGATATGACATGAATGGACTTTGTGGGCATTATGCTAAATGAAACAAGACAGAAATATTATACAGTATAATATATGATCTCACTCACATGTTAAATTGAAAATAATAAAACAAGCAAAAGAAAATTCATAGGTAAAGAGACTAGACTTGTCATTGCTAAACATAGATGTTGGAGGGTGGGCAAAGTATATGAAAACAGGTAAAAGGTACACACTTCCAGTTATAAAATACATAAATCCTAGGGTATAATGCAAAGTATGGTGACTATAGATAATATTATTATACTGAATATTGGGAAGTTGTTAGAGGTGAATAGATCCAAAATGTCCCCATAAAATAGGAAGAATGCAACCATATATGGGGATGGATGACTGGACTTATTATGGTAATTATGTCATAGTATATACAAATATCTAATCATTATGCTATGCACCTGAAACAAATATAATTTATATGTCAATTAGATATCAGTCAAAAAGAAAAAGAAAAGGATCAAAAGGAGGGATAGAGGAAGAATTTTTAAAAAATGAAGGAAGTTCTTATTAAGAAAGTTTAAGCTGAAATTTGAATAAAAGTGTTTGGCGGTTAAGTGGTCTTTCTTTTTATACCATAACATTACTTCATTTCCTACTGTTAGTTTATTTGCTTCATATTTCTTTCTTTGTATTTTTAAGAGAGAGCTAATTGACCCATCCTATTCCTCCAGGTCATACACTATATAATGTCCAGTCTATGCTTGGTTTCCCATAGATCTTATACCTACAGCAAGAGCTCCAGTCAGGATTTCAATTAGAAGGGAAGATACGGATTTGTGGAATCAGAATGCCAGCCCTAGAAAGGGAGCTTTCTGGTTCTGTTTTATAATATTACTTACTAGGTTACAAAATAATTTGCTTCTGTATTCTACTTCTCACTTGTTTAGTTGGAAGGATCATTGATTTTCTTCTTATGGTTAATAAGGGCCGGGAAGGAAGGTGTGGTCCTCTTCAAATGATTTCACATTTAAACTGCAGACAGAAAAGAAACCTTAGTCATACATGCCTAGAGACCTCTACAACTTTGCAAGTCCTAGGTGGTCTGAAAGGAACACTTTAAGTTGTCATTCCCTTGAGGAGATGACTGGGTGGTTGGAGGCTCTAGGGTCTCTTCATTCTATTTGCTGACACATTTTTAGTGTAGTTCTTACTATCTGTAAATAATTTTTAGTGTAGTTCTTCATATCTGTAAATGTTCCAATAAGGAGTTATTTAATCATCTTTTTTTATGACTAACTCCAGGAATCTCTTATCTGCTCTAATTTTAAAACATATTAAGACATCTTTTCATACTCTTTGTCTAAAGAGTTATATTAAATATATTTGCAACAGATTTCTTATACAAGTCTTATTCATGTTAATGGCATGATCTACTTTTTCCTCTGAGCTACAATGTTCTAAAGAATAATGAGGATTCTAAGCCAGATCACCCTGGCTGATGTCCATGTTTAAGGATAGGCAAAAATAACAACTTGCAATTTGCTAAGATTGCTTTCAGATGGGAGATATTTTGCTTTAGCAAGGAAGTTGAGCCATGACACAGGCAATGGAAGATACATAGTGGTGTCAGTACATGCAGATCCCTGATGCCTCCTTGTTTTTCTACTTAGTCAAACCTGTGCTGAGTCCTTTCAATAGCCCAAAAGACTTGGAGTACATCATCCGGTGAGTGGACACCAAAGCTGTAAGCTGTCTTTACACCTTCTCAGCTTAAGGGACCATACCAGATTAGTATAAAAGAAAATTTAGCTTGACACTAGTTTTGCATCCTTGTTATGCCTATGTTGCATTTTTGCTATTATATTTGTCAGTCTCAGAGTTTTAGTGCAGCATGCTACCTATGACCTCAAGCAATCAGACTATATTGATAAGTGCAACATTTCCGAATGCTGCTAATGTCATAACATAAAGCAAATCCTCACTTAATGTCATGGTTAGATTCTTGAAAACTTAAACTTTAAGTGAAATGACATTAAAGAAAACAATTTTAACAGAGGTTAATTGATATAAACAAGACTGAAATTCCTACAGCATATCTTGGGACACAAAGCATCACCAAACTTCCAGATAAAGACCCCAAACACTTCTAATTTTAAGCCATATTTTGTATTTATTCATTCAGTCATTCATTTTCCAACCCACTTATTCTAACTAAAGGATTTGAACGGTCAGAGCCTATCTTGGCAGCTCAGGGCTTAAGGCAGGAACCAAGCTTGAATAGAATAGACTTCCATTGTAGAGTATATCACATACACACCCATAATCAGGAGTGGGACAATTTTGGCATGTCAATTAACCTAACATATACACTTTTGGGGTGTGGGATGGAGTCGGATTTCCTGGAGAATACCCACATAGAGAATGTGCAAACTACAAAGTAGGAGTAAATTTTATATTTCTCTTATAACCTTATAACACAAAGTCATTGGGAAAAATGATACTATTTGAGGGCCTGCTACACCTAGAAAAGGGATAAACAAAAAGACTCTTTGAGAAGATGGTTGCTAATCTTAGAGCTCTTGGAGCCCTAAGCAAGATCTACTCGCAATCCCAAAGGTGGAGAGGATCAATATCCTGGCACACTTGAAACCCATTTGTGTCCTACCAGCATTTTGTGGTGCACCACCAAGGGAATTAAGCAAAAGAGTAGTTCATTCCCCTTAGGAGTCAAAATGGTCATCCAGGACTTGCATGTCAGTTAGTAACACAGACCTATTCGAGTTTGTAGTTTTAGTGTCCCAGGTATACTTTTATTATTCACGTGACCCAAGATGATTTCTCACTAATTTTTTGCTTAAGGAAACTGGGTGAAGAAATAGGAGAAAGAAAACTATTCCTTCCTTTTAAATGTATTCCCTAAAAATGGCACATATCTCTTCTTCACACTATTGCTAAATTTAGTGAACTAGATCAGCAGCCTGGGGAAAGCAGTCTTTGAGAAAACAGCTTGATTTTTATAGAAAATTGTATTATGGAAGACCAGTTAGATATTGAGAATCTAATGTTATGTTAGAGTCTGCCCTAAATATCTTTATTTGTATTTCTTTGTACACATAGACCATACCTACCCTCAATCCAAAAGATATAAATCTATATTTCCAGGAATGCATTAAACCCAAACTAGATGATCTTAATTCAACTCATCCACATCCTAGAGAATCTGATCATCTCTGAATCAAAAACAAACTACTCAAATCCCCTCACACACACAAATGTCTTGCATACAAGTATGGAGCCAGAACAAGATAATTCCCATGATAATATGTTAATAAAAAAGAGAGATTGGAAAATGCACAGTCGTCCTATGTCCATTTTACTCATCAAATCTCATTGTATGAGATTATAAACATGCCCTTGCTTGACAGTTAACTCCTCCCCACCCTGCTGCCCTTTTTATTTTTATTTTTCCATCTCACAGCTCCTGGTTCCATTCTCCTGGAAAAATAGCCTTACACATTGTCCTCCCTTTCCCCCCGGATGGTTCTTTCCATTCATTATCCTTAATGACCACATCTGAAGTGAACAATGGGAAATCTGCCCTCTTGACTATTGCACAGATTTTATAGTTTTATTCCTGCTGATAAACTTCTGAGGGCACAGGCATTTCTAGGTCACATACCAAGCCTTTGGTATTCAGACTTGAAGTTTCTTTGTCAATATAGTCCTGTAGAAATAATACATATCATGTGTATTTGCTTTCAACAAAGTCTGGGTGCATGAAGCCTCCACAAATTCGTAATTTATGTATTTAATAATCCTAAAGTATTTTTTTCTTTTTTCTTCCACTCATCTCTCTACTCATCCCTCTTTCTTAACTTAATAAAGACTATCTTAAAGCAAACCGGATAATACATTTAAGTGAAAAAGACAATCCCCTTAAAAATGATTTCTGCTGCCAAGGTTGCTTCATTTCTCTGATTTAAACACTAAATTGGAAGTGTTTCAGAAGTTCTTGGGGATGTATTTCTTGCTAGCCTCAAACCACCTCATATAAATGTTTAAAGTACAAAAATAGTTTTTATTTTTTTATTTAATTTTCAAGGCTCCTAGTTACCAGTCACTCAACCATCTCGAATTGCTGGGTTCAGGTAGGTAGAACGGCCCTTTGTGTGTGTGTGTGTGTGTGTGTGTGTGTGTGTGTGTGTTTAAATTTCTCATCGTAAGATAACTAGCAATAGTCTAATTTCCTTTTTCCTTTGTAGAACTTGTTTAAAGTATAACTACATAACAATATTGGTATTCAGGACATTTTTTCCAGGCTGTTTCCTTAGAGTTATAGTACTGGTCAGCATGTGGTTTGATTTCTAAGCTATCATAAGCAGCAATTTTAACAAACATTTCTGTATTTCCAGCAGTTAGCAAAGGAAGAGTTAGATCTTTGCAGTCTGCCTCCTAACAACTTAACCGATAAATATTATGTATTTGAAAATGTGTTATGTCAAGACAACTTTCAGGAACCAAGTTTCATAGAAGTTAGGATACATTTTAGTAGAAATAACAAAGATTCAAAATAAAAATATTTACATAAGTAAAATTTATTTCTTAATAATAATTTGAATATGGGCATCTGGGTCTTTTATAAAAACACTGCTTAACTCTTTCAAGATTATTGCTCCACGTTTCTTGGTGAGTTTTCCAGTAAACAAATATGTCCTTGTATATAAGACATATAAAATGACTCAACATTATATCCACATTTCAGAAAACACCAAGCAGAAGGGAGGAAAAAGGAAGGTATGCCTCTTTATCATGCCTGATAAATGGCTCATACAAATTTATCTCACAGATATCACTGGCCAAAATTTAGTAACAAAGCCAGAAAAACACAGAAGAGATGATGGGGAATGCAGGTTTTGACTAGAAAGGCATATACTCACCTTGAAATTCTATTACTATGGAAAAGAATTTAGTTTTGACAGAAAATATCAGTCTTTTACAAGTTCTTTTTTTTTTTAATAAGAACCGTTTACAACAAAACAGTTTTGTTATAAATTATATTTCATCTATGAATTCAGTGTACATAATCTAAATTTTTTTCAGTGTTTAAAATGATATACCATTTGGAAAGGAGCAAAAAGTGTTCTAAAAATTGATAAACTCAGGGTAAGGATATACATTTCAAAGGAAGTTGTTCTTGTTTAGTCATTATAATTTTCTTTTGAAACTTAAGATAACTTATCTGATATTAAATCAATTAATTAATTAATTAATCACAACAACCACAGTTAATGTATTCTCACCTAGGAAATTGCAGTCGATGTTTTCTAATTCTGTTCCCCAAGGAACAAAAAATATAATTAATGTAAAGTTTAAAATATGAGTCAATTGAGCAGTGAAAAATAAATCTCCCACCTTTTTGTTTTTCTTACCATGTAGACAGAACAGCTGGTTGATGGACTGACATTTTTTCACTTCTCAGCTGATTGTTTCAGCTTTGCTTAGACAGTGCCTGTAACTAATTACATTACTAGTTGATATCCCCTGGGTTTCTTATACCAACTCCTAGAGCCACAATCAGAAAAGCTCTGAAAGGCTCATTTGCTGCTACAAATAAAAGAATGTGGTCATTTTCTGTTTAAATTCTCTTTCCTCTGCCACTGTTAATTATCATTTTCTCCTCACATCTAACAGCTGGTGCCACTACAATGAAAAAACAAATCAACATTATAAGATACTTAAGAGAGATTTTTAGCAGGCTGCCCTGAGAATGCAGAACAACAAACTGAGTAAAGATATCCTCTTGTCTTAAATAAATACAGGTTCAATATTTTAGAAACAAAGTTAGGAGTGTTAAAGCAATTAGGCTGCTAGACTGAGCTGATTCTATGCCTTGGTAGCTTACATAAGCAAACCAAAACTTAAGTCACAATCAATACAACTAAATCTAAAAAAAAAATCCAGGTTAAGAATGATCAATTACAAATAGCCAATCAGGCTTTTCCAGATAAGCATAGTCTTAAACTATAGCCAATCAAATTATTCCAATGCATTGCTCCCCATCTTCTCTATAAAAAATTTTCTTCCACCTCTTATTGATGGAATGCTTTCAACTACTTTTGATTTGGTGCTGTCTGATTCAAACAGATATTTGTTCAAACAAATTCCTATGTTTTACTGTGTCTGTTTATATATTAACAGGAGAAAATGGGTAGTATCCATTCAGACATATTAGCTAAAGAATCAACTGTGTCATTTTAAACTATGAAAATAAAACGTAATTTTTAATTATAAACTCTACTGAGCCTGTATCTTATAATAATGAAAATATTACTTAAAAATGAGAGCAATCATAAATTATCACTCATGATGAGGGACATTTTAGATATCTGAAAAATATTTTAGTATTTTATAATTTTAACTTAGCAGTATATTTAGGCTATTATGTGTAAGTACAAATATTCATAAAAGGAATTTATATTTATTGTAATTCAGTGATCTTAAATGTTCTCTACATGTCATGAATCTAAAGGCAACTAAATTAAGTTCTGGTTTAACTGAAATAATAGGGACATTATAATGAAATATATGTTCATCTGTGCAGTTTTAGGTAGATTTTATGTGCTTACAATATTTTAAATGATAATAATTCAATTTTTCTATGTATCTAATTATTAAAAAGAAATTTGTGCTTATATTTTGGTTGCACTTTAAAGACTTCTCAAAATAAAACAAAAAAGTCAATAAACACTGCTTTAAAAAAAAGTTGGGGCCCTTTATTTGCTTTACTTTTCAGAATAAAACTGAGCTGCAACTGTTATATATTTTTCACTGATGAGTAAACTGAAACTAAAAGCTTAAGTCACATAAAGTCTAAAACTCTAAAAGGAGAAATGCTGTGGAAATTGATAGTTTTCTTCTCCACAGCCCATACAGAAACTCTCCATCTATGGCACATAAGTATAATGCCTTTTTCCTGAGCACATGACAGACATCACTAATCAATTTTAAAACTCTTTTGTTCTTTGTTTCAGCGTCCTCCCAGAATCCTTTTCTACCCAGCATTTCAAGAAGCCATTACTTATCATTTGGCTTTGGGTACAACTTAAAACTTGTTTTCCTTCCCTGGACCTTGCATTTTTCCACTAGAGCAAGCCACCTCTTGAGAAATAAATAGCGGCTACTTCTCAGATGCTCTGACATTTAAGATATAAAAGCCCAGATCATCATGTGACTGATTAATGTTTCCAAGGTCTTCTGCTGAGTGAATTTTAAATTGATTCCGTTCAGTGCATCAACTACTCTTTAGAAGCATATTTTCCTCATTGGAAAGCTGCTTTGGGACATTTTATTAACATGACTTAATAAGCTAGTTTTTTCACACTAAAAAAGTATGCTAGCACATTCAAGTACACTAAAATAATGTAGAGTCACAAAGAACTCCCGGAGAGTTTGTCACATATCAACAAAGTAACTGAAAAAGATGTAGGAGCAGGGTTGTTAATCTATTTTAAGGCTTTAAGCAGGATGCAATTAGTAATTAAAGAGAATCAACCTCCACTCTCACACGCCCCCTGCAAAAAAACCCTTTCAGCTTGAGGGGTTTGGTAGGACTTCATGAAATCCTGATCATATATTGGTTTCAGTGATTACAGCAGAATTCTATGGTCCTTAATGGTGTCAGCAATGGTGTAACTATTAGGGTATAGAGATTAAGTATAAGCAATACCTAATGGGACACTCTCTATGATGGGGAATATTATTCAATTATATGATTATTTTATTACTTTCACTGAAACATAGTTTATGTTATGGAGACACAACTATGTTTCATTTAGAGCTGATGTAGGAATTGTTTTCAGATTTTTATTTCTTTAACTCTTTGTAGTTTAATCATATTGATAATCAAATGAGCAGGCTAAAAGATACCCTCAAATTTGTGACTTCATACCAATAAAAGTCTGGGTACTTTCTGGACATATCTATAGAGATACGACTTGGGAAGTATTATTTAGGAATTCTAAGGTTTCTATTTAAATTGAGATAAAAACTATCAAGGAAGGAAGTTTGTACCCTTCCCCTCTCTATTCTTTTGGCTGGTCTAATAACCAAATTGATACAAAACGGATCAGTAGGAGAAAAAAAGATCAATTTAACTTCATGTGCAAACGGGTCTGTGACTATGACATCTATAGACATGTCCAGAATATTTAGTTTTTATATCTTTTTTAGGAAAAGAAGAATTTTGAGAAAGGAGGGAATTTGTAAATGAGTGAAGAAGCAACAGTGTTTGTTTACATATCCCTTTCAGGTTCTATCTTTTATCTATGGTGATAAAGAGGCTTTCTACCCTTCCACTCCAAGAAAGTAATATGTGGAGACCTACACTCATGGGTAAAGGAATATTAGGCTTTTTTTTTTTTTTTGTACAGGCTGTTTCTTAAGAAACTTTAGTTCAAAAGAATCAAGATGTTTAGGTGGTGTACTGGGAGACTACCTGCTCAGAACCACAGCAGTTTCCTTCTCCAAAACTTCACTGAAGTTTTTCTGTATTGAAAGCTGAGTTAGTAGATTATATCATATTTCATTGTATTAATCTCTTAAGTTTAGAGAGTAGGCCAGTTTAGTCAAATAGTGATGTCTAATTTTAGGAGGTGTTCTTGCAGATATGTTCTTGAAGTCAGGCCTGTATGGTATAAGTCATCAGGTATTTAATAAGTGGTATTTCTGTGGATACAAAACAAAAACAGTGGTTAAACAGGTGCTGACCCAGTTCTCATTCTGAGTTTTGAAGGTAGTCAGTTGGTATTTCTAGATAGCAGGCTCAAAGCATTTTTTAATGGCGTTAAGGCAGACAGTGGCTCTTTGATAGATTTTCCTGAGTTGCAGTCTGAATGTCTCTGATGGACTTTCCGTGAGGCCTGTATAGCAACAGGCATGAAGGTTGTTTGTGTATGAGCCATTGCCACCTTTCTGATGTTTATTTAAGTGCCCCAATTCTAACTCAAATGGTTCAGAGAGTGGGTATTTTTAGTTCTCATTGATTTCAAGTTAAAAGGGTAAGAGAAAAATTAGAAACATTCGCTTTGAGAATTGTGGATAGATATTAGAAGCTGGAAGACTTCAGAATTCAGTACAGTTTATAGGTAGAAAACAAAACTTCAGAAACAATGAACAGGACTAGACTCTGATATTCACGAAGTTGTACTACTGAAACAACTTTTCTCTCAAAAATTACCTTTATTGCTACCAAAGATAATCCAATAAAGGCTAATTTGTTTTAAAAATGTCCATTAAATCTACCCTGTTACTTACATAGATGCAATAAGAACAGTGATTAACCACAAAGACTTTAAAATAAGCTTTCCTAGGACTTTTCATGAGGAATATCAGATTAAATTCTTAAAGTCTCTTGAGGTTAGGAAACCACAATACCTATACATTAGACTTGATTTCTTCTGAGGTGCCCCAAATAGTCTTAGATTCTTGAGTCTGATAGGAAGCAACTTTCCTTACTCACTTAGTAAGGCTCTTCTGGAAACCTGTATACCAGTTACCAGGCCAATTTTGCCAAAGGGCTTTAGGTGCATAAATCAGCTGTAGTTACATAACTGTCTAGTCATATCTGATTCTCTGCACATTCACACATACATTTCAGTCAAAATCTTAGTTATATAATCATGTTTTCAGTAGTATCCCATTATAAGGAATAATATTCTTACTGAATATATGAAAATAAATATATTACTAAGAGTTTCCAAATTCTGAAGGAGAAGGTAGGGAGAAAGTAAATACAGTTCTGCTCACAGAGCCAAAATTTATCAAATTGCTGCAGGTCATAAGAAACATAAAAAAGAAAAAGAGTTTCATAAATTTGGAAAAAGTAAAACAAAGAACCAATAGCGTTTTCTCAAAAAAGTAATATATATAGATTTCAATGATCTTCCTTAGTTTATTTAGTTCCTTATGGTTAATTCTTGATTTTGATATTTGTTAGCAGTTCTATGAATGCATCTTTTCTATAAATTCAGTAATTTATCTGGTTTAGTTTCATAATTTCCAAGTTGTTAGAATCTCTTTGAAGATTAAGCAATTATTGAAGGCATCATAGTAAAACAATAATGTTTTTATATAATACATGATCTGTAATACATTATATATATTATTTAAAATGATGTACCCCTCAAACCTTTCATAAATATTCCTTCAGTAATGTTTTTTTAGAAATCCATAATAATTTCTATAAATAACAATACTTGTAAATGTCTAGGTTTAAAGATCTGATTCAAGCTCATTACAACTGACAAATTCTGCTGATTTTTTTGATATAAAACATTTCAAGAAGTACCTAGAATTGTGACTGAAAATACTATATCAAGACAACAAATTTCTAGGTATTTCATCCAATTTCTGGGAGATTTGTAATATACACCTATACAAATATAACAGTGATAAAATTTAGCATTACTTGTTATTTGACAATGTCTCTAATGTAATTTAATATAACTAACAAGCTAAGTTCGGTTTGTATATCTATAAGGAAATAAAGCAATTATTTTGAAATTATTCCAGGATCCTTCTGGAAAAAGCCCAAAGTTAGTTCTAAATCAAGAAGACTTCATTTAGAATTAGGATTTAGGGAGTTTCTTAAAAATCACAATAGGGTTTAGACACTTCTTCATATATGATCATTGGTTATAGTGAAAAAATAGTTATCCACTTAATAAAAATGACAAGATTTTAGAGGCAAATACAGAAGATTATATTGTAGAAAATTAAATCTTAATAGTGAAAACCTGAATTGACCTATTTTTAAGTAATGAAAGACATGATAAAGAAAATGTGACGCACAGAAAATATTTTTGCAAGACATAGAATCTTTGTCTTCTAGGCAAATTATACTAAAGTTAAAGAAAAACCTTTGTCTATAATTTCTTAAGAACAGACCAGTATTCTAAAAAAAACTGTACTTTCAGGAGAAAAATCAAATTCTAATTTACAGTAATGTACTTGTGATATTAAGACTTTCAGTTTAACTGATAAATCCATTCTAATCTTAGCTTGACCATGTGTAACATTTCTTTTTCAAGATTCCTTTTCCACACGCTTTTTGCAGTTTACCATAGACCTTCTGCAATTTTCTGTATCCATTAAGCCTTTGTCCTATTATTATTATTTTTTTTTTCATCATAGAATGGGCAGTTCACTTTACGAGAAAGTCATTTGCTTTTTTCTTCCTTTATCAGAATAAAGTCTACATATCTCCATTATCTAAATTTTAATACCTTTATCTACTTTGCATATATGCTTATTTTCTTTCATGCTTATTAGTTCTAGTAGTTTAAAAGAAATGTAGGTCTCTTATTTTTTGCTGACAATTTCAGCTTATTAGCACAGATGTTATTTTCTTCATTTAAAAAACAAAGCTTCTCTAGAAAAGAAATACTATGACAGTTGTTACAGAATAACTACAGATTTTATCTTAGAGGATAGCATAATTGCTTATAGATTACATTAAGTGACTATAGCTCCTTCTTTATAATATAGTTAAAATACATCGTGTTCTTTTTGGAATTACAATATGAGATTTACTCATGTCTATGGGTTCATCTTGATACTACTCTTGCCAGACTGTGAAAGTTAGAATAGGCAGGGGTATTGGGATTTCCACATTTTTCCTGAAGAAGGCTGTTCCAAGTTGATCAGGCAGAATACATATCAGAAAAAAGGAACAGCTTCTTCTAAACTAAGGGCAGAGCTATAAATATCTGAGAAACTACCACCAGAATTTCCAGGTTGTAGGTAGTTAAAAGAAATTGGGGAAATTCTTCTAAACAAATACCACTGCCTGGATGCAAATCTGAAAGAAGACAACAAAGTATGAACCTATTAAAGAGTGATAATAGCCTAGATTTGAGGAATCATCATTATGCATGCGCAGGACAGAAAGGACATTTGTTATGTACTGGCTTTTTAACTGAATGCATAGACCCTTTTGTTGCTCAATCTACTGTGGTATAAGAAGAGTGGCTTCTAAACATATTGGATCGATTTCATAATACTGTATTGAGTACATATTATGACCAAGCATATATCTACCTCTATAACACAATATAGGTAACTGAAATAAAAATTTCATAAACTGATACTATTACCTATTTTATTCTTTATGGAATTATTTTACTTACATGTAGTTAATAAGTGAATTGATCTATAAATCATAAACACAAATACATGTTAGTATCCATCCATATAAACAAATAGAACATATCTTCAAATTAAATGAACATTCTTGTTGATGTAACACTGATCTATGATCACAATCTGAGAAAAAAGAAAGTATCGTAAAGCATTCCATAGTAGGAGAAACTCTCATGGGGGCTCCATGGCTTTCATTCTTCCAAAGGGACCTGCCATTTTGCCTGTCTTGTCTTTGTACCAATGTACATATTTCGTACACGGTTACACTGTGTTCTTATCATTTTTCTTTGGTTAACTTTGTATTCTCAGTTCTTCTTTCAACATTTTTTTTTAACTATTTGTAATCTTTGCTTTTCAGTGAAAACTAGGAAGCAGGCAATTGTGAACTGTCTGTTATACTGGTGTTCTTTAGATTGGCAGACCTATGAATACATATCATTATTTCTTTCTAGTACACCTTTTCAATATCTCACAGGCATGTTAAGTAATACCCAAATATTAATTTGTCTGTAATGAGAAGCCAAATGTAAATTAACCTATGTTCAGTAATCAGTGTTCTCTTTTTTATCTTATTTTGAAATGTTCCAGATATTCCATGAATTTCCATTATGTAGTTTAACTAGTAGGTAGTTTAATTTTATGTATATGTATTTTAAAATAGTTATGCTTGAATTAGACATTAAACAGTCGACAATAATTTTACATAATCTTATTTTACTTAAAAAAATTTGTAACAGAAACAGTATGAGTATATTTGATTTTTAGTAAGGCTTAGCAAAATAAGTTGCATGCCTGCATTATATCTTCTATCAACCTTTTGAAGACATTCCTAAATATAGTTGGCTCTGATTCCTACATTCAAAGGTAGCAAATGTGCATATATTTCTCCATGATAGCTCATACATTTGAATCTTCTATACTGCCTAATTCTTTCCTCTTACATTTCTCTACTCTCTGTCCTGGTAGTCACTGATTCTCTCACACATTTCAGTAACCACAGGCATTGACTAGGAGACATAAATGCAATCCCTGGTCTCATAGGAGGCTTTCTGAAACTTTGAGAAAACTCATTCTTTCATATTTAAGAAATTTAGATCCTGGGGACCTAGTCATGTTCTTAGACTCTTACAACAGCTTCAAGAAATTAATTTTGGGGTTAACTAATTGTGGGATAGAAATACCTCCAATGAACCTAATATCTGACTAGGTGTCTTCAATCATAGAGTTACTGTTTGAGAGAAGCTTCCTGGAAAGATTATGTATTTTCATAGCTTGCTAATAATTGATTACTGAGCCTTAGACCAAATATTTCATAACCTGACTAATGATTCAAGCACAGGCACTGGGAAGCTCCATTTTGTCCTCTGTCCTAATTTTCTGTTTTTTCATCCACTCACTTTTTAGCATACTTAAGAAGGTATCTTTCTGAATCACAAGAGCTAATTCTTTTACATTTTCAATGTTTCTGCTTAAAAGTCAGCTCCACAAAAAAAATTATCACTGATTATATAGTTTGATGACAGTAACTCACAAATATTTATTTCCATACTACCTGTCATCAGTTAAATAGTGTGTGAGTTTAAGAACCTGTGAAAGCTGAAAGCCTTACCCTATGGTTGCTTATGTAAAATACACTAATTAACAAGACTGTTATTGTAAATGATAATCTCAATTTACTTCAGCATAATGCATCTAAAACCACGTCCATATTTTGAGTCCCTTTTTGGATCACTGCTCTCTCCTTAGATGAATACCTTTGCTTGAATTTTGCGAATGTTCTCGGTTAAAATATATTGATATTGGACAAAAGGCTATTTAAAACAATGCAAATCCAACAGTGCTGATATTGAGAAAAATTAAAGAAGTATCATTATTCACCAATCTAAACTCTTTTGAAAGTTTTCTTGTTTCCTGAAAATGAAAATTAAAAAAGCAAACGTGTTTTGTCATTTAATCTCAGGTAGTGAAACAAATGTGTCCATAAGGATGCTGTTCATCCTTCACTACAAAACTCCCTGGATATGCTTCATCGTATGCCTCGTAAACATAAAAAACTGGGATAAAGAATCATGTGTGAAACAGCTAATAGAATATCCTAAAATAGAGTTGAGCTCTTTATGACCAAAGTGTATCAACAAAGAAGTAACACAGTGAACTATATGACCTGAGAAATGTAAATGTGTATGTACAGCAAGGGTTCATGTTCACAAGCGCTTCTTTGGGTATATTTAAGGTTCCATCAAGAGCACATCATTTGAAATTTTAGTAATCTATACGGACATATGAAGAAAATAAGGAAAAAGTGCCTGTGCAATATTTGTATGTATACTTTTAATCCTCATTATTCATATATTCTGTATTTGTGAGTTTGCTTATGCACTAAAATTTATTTCTAGCCTAACCTTAAAATCAAACTTCTGGTACCATTTTAGTTTTTCTGGACATGCCCAGAGTGATAAAAAAATTTTGAATACTCAAAGCACACATTCCTGAAGTCAAATAGTTAATACTCTGCCTACTTACTTTTGTCAACTCATTACTGTAGATGTTGTTTTGCAGCCTCATTTTTCACATTTCAAGCTTTCTATTAATTTTACTATCTAAGATGCCCTCAAGTATAGTCTGAAAGTGATGTCTAGTGTTCCTATGTGCAAGTAGGTTGTGAGATGCCTTATGGAGACATTAAATGTGCTTGAAAACTTCGTTCAGGCAAGAGTTACAGTGTTGTTGGCCAGGAGTTCAATGCTAATGAACCAACAATATATATTCAATAATATAAAGCAAAGCTGTGCATTGATAGCTTGATGAGAATGTGATCAGAGGCTTATAGGAATCTAATCATTTTTCTCCCTGAGTTGTAACTATTTGGTATTCATTAATTTAATGTTTTTGGTGACTTTACAGGTAATGAGTAATGAGAATTAACTGTATATGAATATCTAAATATGCATCTAAATGTATATATGCATATGTGTATTATCTCTGTATGGGTATAAAATACGTGTATGTCTACATATTTAATACTGTATTATCAATATATTCACTTTTCTAATCTATTTTTTTTCCTCTTCACATAGAAAAAAAGGTAGAAAGGCAATGATTTTAAGAGTCATCAAGTTCATCTTTCTCAAATCAGACAGAAATTAAATAAAAATAATTTAAAATATAATATTGGGCTTCCTTACTTGCCACCTTACTTCAAAGGCACCCCATCCTGTCAATTAACCAGGGATGAAGAAGGATCAGATATCCTTTATAAAGAATTTTGAAGCTAAAACCCCCCTTATATGTTTTGAAAATTTTTTATCTAATTATATCTCTATTTTGAGAAAAATGAATTTGATTAAGCTCAGACCCATTGCTTTTCTACTTTTTTTAAGAAAAAAGTTTTAGTTTTACTTGGTTATAGCATTGTATATCAATTTTCCTTCACAGAGGCAGAAATAAAACTCAAAACAGCTTTACTTATTGTTTCCCATCCTTATATTTATCTTCAAAGGAATTATTTATTTTCCTCCATTTTCTAAAACATAACAAAGATCAATAAATGACAATTTCAAAGGGAAAGCACAACTAATACAAAAGATAAAAATTTGTGAAATAAGCAGAGTTGAAAAAATTACTCCTATTCTTGTTGGTGTGATCCATACATGAAGTGAAACCCAGTCTTATAAGACATTTATAAGACACCAATTTATATTTTCAGATAATTATGTAGATTTTTCAAATTAGTAGATATTTCATCTTCTTTAGAGTGTGCAGTTTCCTTTTATCAATAAGTGATTAATGTATATCAAGATATATACTGAAACATTAAATAATAAATACTTAAATATGTATATTTGCAGATAATAGATAAATATACAGTAGAATCATTGCTAATTCTCTCAAGATCAACCTGTGCCCATGAACATCTCATGAATGTATTGAATTATCAATAAAACAGTATGCCATGACTATCTTATGACAGCTCAGTCCAGTGGAAGAAATTTCATTTTCACGATATATAAACAACAGCTTCAAATCTGTTTTTTCCACAAGTAAAACCCAACTATTATCAAATAACATTACAAGCTAAGTTGAATTCCCTATGTGAATACATGAAATGTATAGTCAGAGTGGCTATATATAGTTATAACCTTTACTTAGTGTTCTCTTTGATAAACTTGCATACTCACAAAGGATGATGCAAAATCGTTCCTCAAAATCGAGATAATTTCCTCAAACCAGCATAACTGAGATATTTAGATTATTTGATGCCTTTCTTTTTTTTTTTTTAAAGAAATATTGCATCCTAACATTATGTAGGTTGCATTTTTCATCAAAATAAAGCAACATCTGTATATGATTATCTCACCTTATAATTGATTACTTTTATTCACTTTCATCACCATCTACTTTTCCCATCTGAAGCTCAATCAATTCCTTAATTCTTTTCCCAAAGAAAACATTAACCTACTAATTGCATATACTTTGTGACTCAATGTTATATACTTTTTTAAATTTGTTGCTGTTGGTGTGAAATTCCAAACAAAAAGTTGTAATTTTTAATAAAATAATAATTGCAGGCCAAACCAAAATTTGAGCTCTATGTATAGTTATTTGAGATGATTCTTATTCTATTTGTAGAACTCAAACAAGGTACCTGACTTTTTAAAATTTCAAACTTAATCATTGTAATTGAAGTACCTTGAGCTAGAATGATATTCTTTATTTTAGGGCACATTTTTAAGCTTAGATAACCAATTTAAGTGAGTAATAGTACTTAATTTTCATTGAAAGAATAATTTCACTATTCTAATTGATTGTCTCTATGATTTAAGTAGCAATGCATATTTAGATGGAGTAACACTATTGAGGACTTACATTTTTTTATGTCCCAGAATTATAATATCTCAGAACTAGAAGATTATGTGATTTATTCTGAACAAGCTTTTACAGATGATGAAACGTAGTAGAGTAATAGTTAGCAACACAGCTTCTGATCTCACACTAACATCAAATCAGCTCTGTCACTTTTAGGTCAATATTCTGGAACAACTTATTAAAAGTATTCACTGTAGATAGTAAGCATATATTAAATACTATGTGTCAAACACTGTTCTGAAAACTTTATATGCATACTTTCATTTAATTCTCGCAAAAGTGTGAGATATATAATTATCATTATTGTTATTATCGTTATTATTCCTAA
The DNA here is from genome assembly GCA_004363575.1 of Solenodon paradoxus. Taxonomy (NCBI): domain Eukaryota; kingdom Metazoa; phylum Chordata; class Mammalia; order Eulipotyphla; family Solenodontidae; genus Solenodon; species Solenodon paradoxus. The sequence goes on along the minus strand of RJWH01000155.1, from coordinate 118,652 downwards.
ATTTATAGAAGAGGAAATGAGGTTTGGCTGGCTTGAATCAATTGCTCAATTCAACTGAAGTTCTGCTACTAAGATCTCATTGCTTTGCTAAAACTATACCAAGTATTACCCCATCCTCTACTGTTTTTCTTAAATGTCCTGAGTCTCAATTTACCCAAATGCAATATTGTGTAAAAATAGCCTGTTTGTGATAATTGAATGAATATAAATATCAAAGTATCTCAAAAGACTAAATCCAAACTCCCAGTGATTAGAACTCCTATTTCTTGGTATACAACCCAGTAATTTGTTCTTATTGTTGTGTTAAATAGTGTTTTATTCAGTTTAATTATTTCAAGCTCATTAGTATTTAATGATAATGAGTTTTATGTGTTGATAACATGTTGTCACCTTTTGTATCTTATTCCATTTCTTAGGGCACACAAATCTACTTTAAAACAGCTTCGTACTATTTAAGCAGATGAGATCATTTGAAATACTTACAAAGCAGGGAAACAACCTGCTTCTGAAAGTTGAACAAATGAAGTTCAAGAGAATTACAGTCTCTCGAAAAAAATGTGACCAGAAATTTTTAAATCTGACTTGCCTACCTTATTTTGTGTTCTGAAATCATCATTTGGAATTTTTAGTAAGAACTCTGATGAAAGCTGAGAAATTAGAGCATACTAAAATCTTGCTAAAGTTAATGATTAAAGATGCCATAGTCACACTGCTCAATGCCATCCCATGAATAACTGTATTTGGGCTTGCTCTTTCACCAGTTTTTCTAGATAATGATACCAGGACTGATGAAAACTGACTCATTGCATCTACGCATATGTCGAGAATCAGTGCTGCGTTTGGCATGATTTTGAGTGGTTTTGTGCAAGGCATTTAACATCTCAAAATAAAATAATATATGGGAAAGTTGTAAAGTGCTGTTCAGTTGAGAGTCATTATGGCTAACGTTAATCCAATTCTATTTCTTCTTCTCTATAATGAAGGGTAGGATTGGGAAGCACTTTGTAAACATCCAGTGACTTATGAATGTCTTATTATAAAGTAACGAAGTCTGCAGTTTTCATTTTCATTTCATAAATGTCTTCAACTAGCATTTATTGAGTACCTAAATGTTTTATGGCAAGAATATACTTAATTTGCATGTCGGATTAAATAATCCAGAGATAATAGGAATGACTGAGTATTTATGATTGTTTCACCTAATTCTGAAATTATTGTCATAATCTGCACCCTGGCCTCATGCCTCAGTTCTCCCTTAGAATTGTCAAGAAGCTGCAATGATCGCTGCACAGCTGGCCTCTTGGTGTGCCCAGCTTTCTACTGTCAATTGTTTCCCACATCTATTTTTATTCATATTTAGAAATGAGTGACTAGAGTTGTGAAAAGTATTTTTAAAATTACTCTCTGTGAGATTAAAACATAGCAACCATCCAAATGAAACAGGTTTTTAAATACATTTTCTGAGCTACTTACGGCCGTTCCCTGATAAAGATCTAAGAACGGAAAGAAAGGAGTGGGAAATCTTCTAGTCTGCACTGAATTTCATTTTTGTTGCTTTCACATATCAAAACAAATTTAACAAGAGTTCTTGGACCATCTTTCAAAGTAAGCTATCAGAGTTTCCAGAACGTTTTTAAAATGTAGACCTAATTTCAGATACTTACAGACCTTCGTTTTAGATTTTCTTTTCATTGCCAACTTTGGAAAGAATTGGAGTTTTGTTTAACTACTTTGCCTAGTTATTATTAGCACAGTCCATTAAAACCTGGTGTTTACCTTCTCATAGAGAGTGAAGCAACAGGGTTGAAGTGTTCACTTAATTTGAATTGAAAGATTGCAAAACGATTAGGACATAGTATATTTAGTTGGAGTCTGAAGCATCTGTCTGAGCATTCATTCTATACAATGTCATTCGTAATTGAAATTAGAACATTTAGCTGTAACGCTTTTTTAGGGTCCATTACTGAAATTGAAACACTAATGTCAGTTTGTGAATAAGGCTTTGAAATACAGGATAGGGGAATCTGCTTCCTAATTGGCAAAGTTTCTAGAGGGGAAGAACACTGACACATTCACATCCAAAGACTTAAAGTGCAACTGATCTGTAATTTAGTGCTCTGTAATCCAAGAAATTCATGTTTGCTGACAATGGATTCATTAGAATTTCTCTCCTACTGCCAGCAGACATGGGTGGGGGGCGGGGAATGAAATTATTCTGGCAGTTTCTAGTGTTGATGGAGGAATCAAAGTGGCCTTCAATAGGCTCATGGTAAAAGGAGAGCTTTGTTTTGTGTTCCAATAAGTTTTAAAACGGTCATTTTGTAACTCAATAAAGGTGTGTGTTCTAGGAAGTCAGAGAAGTTGTTTGTTAATATACCAAGCCCCCCACAGAGGAAGTTGGGTTAAAGGTCACTAGAAAATTTATGAAGCATGCAGAAGTTTTCCTGACTTAGGCACCTGGGGGATTCAGTATTAACAGAGAAAAATCAGAGGGAAAAGCTTTTAGTGTGAGCTACAAAATAAAATTACTCCATGAGCTTTAGAAATAAATTTGGGTGAATTATCTCAAAATGAAATCTAGTATTTTTTGAGAATGCATCAATAATTCAGTCCATAACTTAGTGGAAATAAATTCTAAAAAAAAGTGTGTATGTATATTTACAGCTAATCTTATAAATACTTTTTGTTAATTGAACTTGACCAGTACCCACCACATTGGAGGAAGCTATATAACTTCAATACAGAAGAACATGTTTTTTCCGTGTTTCCAGTGATTTCCAACATGCACTCTTGTGATTGGGTTTTGCTCCTTTTAATTAAAAGAACTGTTGACAGTTCAAGAAACCTCAAGAAAAATCTATAACATCATAACATAGATGCATGCCTTAGGGTGCTGAGACATTAAGATCTTTTCCTCTGGTTAGTCTTCTCCACATCTTCATTATTACAAGAAAGCGTTGAAGGTTGTTTTGAATATTTTTTAGAATGGTTAGAAAATTATTTGTTAACTATTAAATTTATCGGTAGAATGCAAAGTGAAATTACTGCAAGGTCTAAAGATATTCATATAATCAATTTCAATGAACTGAACTCATTTATAATAAGAATTAGAAGTATTCATGTATAAATTTCCAGTATGGAAAATTGAATAATGATTATTTTTAAGCATTTACCAGTCTGTGAATAAAAGATAAAGTCAGATTCGTGGTTATTATTCAGGCATTGTTTTACTTAATCTTATAAAGAACTCAGTTCCTATTAGATGTTGTCACCATTCAGTTGAGAATCCTCAAGGTACTGATGTGTATTGTTCATCCCTGGCACATTTTTAAATAAAGACCATCAAAGTACCAAAGTTGCTCCATTTTCCACTGCAAAGTAAGACCTCCCTCACCCCTATACATGATACTAAATTTGAGGACTCCAAAGGTTTTTGCAGAGTCTATATGCTGATGAAATTTCCATTTTCCATAACAATTACCCCAAGACACATTATATATATATATATATATATATATATATATATACATATATTGTTTAGATATTAGCTATTTTATTCTTTACCTCCCCACCCCTTAAGAATAAAGCTCTATGAAACCAGGAAGTTTGTTTTGTTCAATGATGAGTCTTCAGAGCTTAGAAGAATGCTTGCCACATAGTAAGTACTAAATAAATATTTATGACAGCATATAAATAAATAAAAAGATATACTTGAGCCAAAATTGCATTCCTCCACTAATTTCTCAGATCAGAATTTGGATGCAGTCTTTCCAAACAACATGATTTCTAGATAATAAACAAGATAGGAGTGTCAACAGTCATCGAGGTTGGGGGACTTGAATTTTAAGGGTGTTTTTCTCTAAAAGATTAATACCTCAAATATAAGTTATAGCAATAATAATTATTTTCCATTGATAAAATAATCTGCTATATATTAAAGACCTATCTCAATCAGAAAGAGTGCTATAAATTGGTACTCATGTAAAGCTGTGTAAGGGAAGAGTTCATGTGAACTTTCCGATAAGCATTTGACTTTACGTATATATTTTCCTGGAAATTTAGCACCTAAGAATTTGTCCTGAGTAAAAAATCAGAGAATTCTATAGGAATTATATGAAAGTCATTGTTCAGTTATTATTTAGAAGATCATAAAACTTAGAAGTACTATATATACCTAACAGAATATAAATATAATAGAAAAGTTAAACAATTGTGGTTCATTGATGTAGTTTAACCTATGCAAGTATTGAAATTATATGTTTTAAGAATATTTAATGATACTAAAAATATTCATTTTTCAAAGTTAGGAGAAAAATCACCATATAAAATCACATAACAATATAATCTCAATGTTCTAACGATTTCATAAAATAAACATTTAAAGAGTGATTATAGTTACATATGTTGAAGAATAATGCTCATTTTATTTAAAATTTTATTCAGTGAACTACTTTTTATTTTAATTTATTAATTTTACATCTAAGTAGCCTATGTTGGACATGTATTATTTTCACAAGAAAAAATGTTATAAATTAATTAACTCTGAACTATCTTTGAACTGAAATAACTATGAAGATAATACAAATGCCACCTCTTCAGACAGGTCGTCTCTGTCACCCTATTAAAAATAGTACACCTTCACTGCCAACTATTTTGTCTATATATATATATATATATATATATATATATATATATATATATATATATCTCAGCCCTGTTTCAATGGTTTTACAACATGTATTATGTATTGCTTTCTGGTATACTATTTAATTATTAATCTGTTTTTTGTCTCCCAACCAATTCTCACTAAAATGTAAGCTTCCACAGAGCAAGAAACTTTAATCCTATGTCCATTGCTTTCTTTTATCAATACCTAGAACAGTGTATAACATATAATAAGTACATAGTAAATACTTTGAATGGATATGTAAATGAATGACTCTTTATCAAATAAATAACCTCTGCTTATTTAATTTTGAGCAAATCCCTTAACTGTGAGTCTCAGTTTCCTCATAAAACATAAAACAAGGACAATAAGAGTAACTGTCATAAAAATATAAAGAAAAATGAGAAAATAAATGTAAAGTATATGATACAGTGATACAGTATATGGCACACAGTAACTGCCCTGAAATTTTAACTACACTATTTATTAATCATGGTTTATACTTTACAGTTATATGACCCTATCTTCCTCCCTGCCTACATTTGCTGGATAATGATTATCTTCATGATCTGATGCTTCAGTTATTTTTCATGTTTTTCACAGCCTTTTTCAGAGTTGCACATAGTTAATACTATGAGACTTAATTATTATAAGTAAAAAATTTATACTAATTATCTGAATATTTAATTTCCTAATAATGTTTTAGGATCTTTCTGAGTATTTTCTCAATTATAGAATATCTTCGGGGCTTATGACCACAGTCGTGTAATTGAACTCTTGGTGGTAAAGTTGAATTTATTATATAAATAAGCTGATTTATGATGATACACACCTTAAACCTATATGTTATGTAATGTTCTTCAGCTAAAATCTAAATTCTTAAAAGTCATATTTACATCAAAAATTAAAGACCCATTAAAAGACTTCTACCTTGTTCAAATCAGTATTTAGAATATATTAAATGGGAAATTACTACTGTGGGAAAATAGTGAAAGGCCACTTTCATACTTTAGCTGAGGGCTTCCAACTATGATGCAGTGTCTGGTCACTCCCCGCCCCACCCCCGTCCCCCCCCCCCCGCCCTATTCCAGAATGTCTATTTTAGGGACAGATATTTTGACAACTTTAAGCATACTATATGAAAAGGTGAGAAAACAGATGAGGTTTTACATTAAACATGCCAGAAAAATAACGAATATTTTAGAATTTAAAATTACTGCCTGATAAATCTGTTTCCAGCCTATGAAGCAGCGGAAGGTGTGCCTGGTTTTGAGGACCGGCAGCTGTCGCCTGACTTCTTCATAGGCAATAACTTTGTCCAGCTGAGCTACAGAGAACCCCCAGTTCTATACTTTCCAATTTTGTGCTCTTAATTTATACACCAATTCTTTTAATGATAGTGCACTTGATTGTGTGAATATTGTGAGGAACGATTCAACCTGCTCTTATAAAACAAGGTAACAACTTTAATTCCTCTGTTGCACGTAGCGTAGCGTTGAAACTATGGTCCACTTCATCAATGAAATGAGCACCAATTTGATGACTCTATGGTTAGCCAGTTTCCTCCTTCACTGACATTCAGTGACCCTATACAAAACCTCTTAGCTTATGTCTCCTAAAGTCAAGAATGCTGATCAGCCATGGATACTTTGTTTCTTTTGTTTTCATTTTGAGAGGCAACCTTAATAAAGGAGAAAAGAAAAGAGCACCTGCATTACATTTTCCTTTTTGTTGTGGTTTTTCTTTCACTGCTCTTTTATTTTGTATAATATATAGCTCTCCTGACAGAAGCAATATTTATTATTTTCATTTACACTTTTGACAAATCTCGTGAAAGCACTAGGCCATATTCTTCAGATTTCATTCAAATGTGTTTCTTAGCAGTTCTCTTCATTTTTTTTCTTTCACTTCTTCAACTTTGTTCACAAAGTCCATTCTATCAGAACTAAAAATATGCCATTCAGCACCTGGACCTTGTCTTATCTGCTGCTCACATTATGAGAGAAATTTTAAACTAATAAAATGAAATAGCATTTAATTATATGAGTCCAGCTGTCAAGCTAAACTGTATATATTCTACTGATGAAAAGTGAATTGTTATCCAAAGCAAGAGCAGCTGGAACTAGTGTTGTTTTCTTTCTAATAAAGATAAAATCTTATCATAAACAACTCTGGAGAACGCCTGAGTTTCTCTGTTTCAGTGGAATTTTACTGAAAGTAATAAGAGCCTATAAATCACATTTCAGTCTTTGTTAATAGAATATGAAAACAATACATGGAACATGTTTCAAACTCAGAGAAAGTTCAACATATATCCACTGTACCCTTTTTTCTTCCTCTGAATTTTTGCTTTCTTAGCTGATTTTTGTGGTTTGGTGATTACTTAGACTTTAAGTTGTGGAATATTTAACTTGGGAAGGATGAGGTGGAGACAGCTGATACTTGATAACAGAGGAAATGAAGAACAAAGAGTTTAACTCCTTTCCTTGATATAACAAACTACTGAATGAAGCAATGTGATTAGAACAGAGACTGTCATTTAGAAAGGAAATCAGATATAGCTCAGACTATTTTTTGCAAGGAAAAAATGTAATTAGTTTAGACTGCTATTATCTAATTTGGTGGAAAAAAAAGGGGGCGGTGGGGGGCGGTGGGACTTGGCCACTATTGTTGGACTGCTATTTTACCTGTAGTTTCTTGGGCCAAAATAAAGCCAGTGCTTTATTATCTTCACAGAGCCTTAAAAGTAAAGTGCAATTTCGTTCATAAGCATGTTCACTAACTCAGAAATTGGTATCATTTGTGTAGATTTCCAATCTGTTTTTGTCACCTTATTACACAGATGACAGGGAGAAGTGGAAACAAGGTACCGATTTGCTCTAAGTTCTTATAACTGATTTGCAACTCTCTATATCATAGCACTATTCATGTTATGTGATGTTATGTGATCTCCCAAACTGTGCAGCTGGAGAACTGTGTCTAGTATAATGCCTCATAAGGTCTTAATATATGTTTATTTGAGAAAAGATTTTCACTTTCTTTCTCTTGTCAGTTCTGTTGTCATATGCTCCTCACATTGTTAGACTGAATAGCCTAAAAGTGTTTGTTTAAAATGAAATTTGAGAAGTGAAATTATTAAGAGGAATATATCCCACTGTATTTAAATTTGCTTTTTTTTTTTGACTACCAAATAAATGAATAAATTTGTGATTCTTTGAAGCACTCTGTGATTATTTGTTGCAGTGGCATTAGGAAACTATTATACATGGCTACTAATAAACTTCCGTCTTCCCTTTCCTTTGATCTGTTTAAAGGAAAGAAAGCTAGGCTTCATTTACTCTCATTTCATAGAATTCCAATAACTATCAAATAATCCGAAGCATTGTGGTTTTTTTTGTGTGTGTGTGAAAAATAAAGAAAAATAAATGGAACATACTAGAAATGGTTCTAGGACTTAGGTAGAAGTTAAGAAGTGCAATCTAATACTTGCCCCTCTTACTATGATACTTCAGACCTTGAGTCTTCTATTTATAAATGAGGGGAAAGGAAAAGATTTGTCTGCCTCATAGAAGAATGCTTAGTTTCATTTGCTAAAGCTTGTAAAATGCTGTGAAGATAGTAAACATTAATCTTTATTTAATCACCTAGGCTAGAAGACAATTAAATGAAAGACCAGGAGTGTGCCTGGCAGTACAGTATCAGATGGAGTTCTTTTAGCTCAAACCAACAGAGACCTATGTTTAAAATACAATTTCCATAATCTGTCCTATCAAAGTGATAAATTAAGGTTTAGGGCTTTCATTTCCTTGTTTATCTCAACTGCTTAAATTCAATTGCTTTAATTAAAATTGCATTGAGAATGCCTTTTCCAATTTAGACTTTCAAAGGCCATTGGGGGTTTTGTTACATTATATTCTTTTCATGTTATAATACTTGTAAGAATCATTACTTAATATTCTCAACAGTAAAAAAGAAAATTTCCTTCTTAAATTAATAGTTACTGTTTCTACTAATAAGTCACTAAACAGGTCACAAAATTGGCAGCTGTTAAGTTAGTGGTATATAAAGATATTTTGTAACACTTTTAGCTCTAAAAGTTGTCTTCTCCTTGTTCTAGAAACCTACAGAGAGATTGGCGTGGATCAAAATGACAGATTCCAATTCAATAAAGAGAGTTGCAATAGTAAATATCCACCCATCATCCAAGGTCCATGTAGCATGTCCTTGGTGATCCAAGAAATAGCCTGCATTTTATCATACCTTGAGAGGTGTATGTGAGGAGTAGGAGAGTAGCAAAGCATCAGGAAATCTGGTAATTAGCTTCACAGTAATAAATCTGGATGTTTATGAATATGAAAGTATCACCCACCCATCTTTTACCAATTTATTCTAGATATTGAAAACCACCAAACGAGAGGAAACCCATTCTGTCTCAAGGCCATGATCAACTTCTCTCCCTCACTTTCCCTCCTTACTCTTTCTCCCTCTCTTTATATCAACTCATCTCTCAATCTCCTTCCCTCTCTCCCTCCATTACTTTCTCCCCTTTATATTTTAATACAATTTCAGACTTATGGAAACTTGCAATAGTGATATAACATATTGCTATATTGAGAGTCATATTTTTTTACATTTTGTCTTATTTACTTTACTGCATTACTATCAATTCTGTTGTCTTTCTCTACCTCCCTTCCTCCATCTCTCCTCCCTCCATCCCTCTTCCCTCCCTCCCTACTTCTTTCTCTCTCTCTCTCTTGCTCTCTCTGTCTCTCAAATTAACATTGTGCCCTTTACTTCTCAGTGTTTCATTATGCATTATGTCCAAAATAAAATTCTATTCTTTTTGACAAGTGATTAAAATCAGGAAACATAACATTGATGTAAAATGTTTTTCTAATCCATAGCTCATATTCAAATTTTGTCAAAAGTCCCACTAAATGACATTATAGCTATTATTTGCTTAGTCCGAGATCAGACATTGCAATTAGTTTTCATGTCTATTTAGTGTCTTTTATTTGGACATAGTTCATTAGCTTCTCTTTGATATTCTTGATCTTGACAATATTGAAGATCACCAAGCCAATTATTTTATAAGGACCCTCCAATTTGATTTTCTGGCATTTCCTCATCATTAGCTTCAATTTATGTATTTTTGGCAAGGATGTTGTTATATACTTCTTCCTTAGTATATGCATCCAGAAGACATGCCTTACTTTTCTAATGTTATTCTCATGCTAGACCCCTGATTTATTTACTTAAATATTACTGTTTTCCATTTTCAACTAATAAGCAATCTGTATGGAGATCATTTAAGACTATATCAACATTTTCACCTCATGTAACATGAAACCACCATGTTTTGCATCCATTTATGGTTTTCTGAACTTCATCTTTCTATATTTATTGACTAACATCTCAATATAAGAAGTATTCCCTTCTCTCCAATATATTTAATTACCCATCTATATATTTGTGATAGTAAGACCCATGTATTTTTAAATCAGTTGCTATTCATTGCTGTCTTTTATTTAAATAGTTTTAAAAATCATTGAAGGAATATTACATCGCACCATTACACAGGTTTAAGGTGTGAATCATCATAAATCAACATTTGTATATAATACATTAAATTTACTACCAGCAGTCCAATTCTTTCTCTTTTATCACTAAGCTGTTTCAAATAGATCTATTTTGGCACTTGAAACTGCTTCAGGATGATGTCTGTTTTTAAAATATGACCCTATACCTCTTGGAACATTTCCTTACTTTCTGGCACAAGATATTCCAGGTGTTTCTTATACTTTCCTTGACTCAGGCATGGAATTAGCCTTCTCCCAAGGAACTGTGGTTCATTTTAGAGGGTAATGATATTAAGAAACCCAAATTTGAGTGCTATAATTTTTCTTATTGCTCCTCACAGGTCAATGACAGGTTCTCTCTGTAACATTTAGGATATATGTATGTGCATATGTGTATCTGTAAGTATACCTAAGTGTATTTTAATATTAGTCTATCTATAGCTATTAAAATCTATGAATTTGCAATGATAGCATAGCCTAATCACACACAGCACATTCTACTCTTTCCAAAGCTTCCAGCTATTAAGTTAAAAAGCTTGAACTTGATCCCAGATTTCTCTGACTCTTAAAGTACACATTCAAAATCACTAAGATTTAAGTTTATTGTCTAAGCCTATCCACTCTGCAGATAAGCTCTCTCTATGCTCTTCCATCCCCAATACACTATTAAATGAGTCCATCACTGTTTCACTATTTATTTTTTCTGAAGGTAGAGAGATAACTAAGTGAACACTTACCTACTATGCTCCTATCTGACATAGGATTGCAGTTCATGTCATTTTATATGTTTTAAAAAAATAGCTTGCAATGTTTTTTAAAGATTCATTTCTTGGCCCTGATGAGAGACACAATATTTTCACAACTGAATTTGCTATATAATCTAATTCTAGCAACTCTGAAGTAAAATTACAGAGTGTTTGTTCCATATGTATTTATTTGATGATGTCCTCCACTTTTTGTAGACCAATTATTTGATTCCCTAAAATATGAAATATATCACTAGAATAAATACACATTATATAATTATTCTTACTTACATTTCATCCATCACCCATCAGAATTTTTTCACACCTGTTTCAATGAGCTGTCACCAGACTAACTGAAGGAAGCAACATCTATGATTTTCTGTTTCTTTAAATCCTAAAAAGATTGAAAATCAGGAGTGAGCAGAGAACATTCATCATAGTCTCTCTCCAACACATATGAATTATTTTTAGGACTTCCAGTAGTTCTCTAAGGTGCTTAGAATTCTTAATGTTGCTACAATCCTCAAATTATCAACACAATGCAGTAATTACATCCAGATTTCAGAAGACTTTTATAATTATTAGTTTATTTTCTTAGGAGGTTATTAAAAGGCTCTAGGAGAACTCTGGATAAAGACTGCATATGCAATAGCATTGTATACAAAAATTGAAATTGATTAAAGAAGTTTTCTAAAGGAAGAAACCAATGATTTTTGTTCTCTTCCAGTTTCAGAACTATAGCATTATATACTGAAACTTCCTAACACCACCATGAGCAAAAAAGAGAAAAATTATTCTGACAGCTCTAATAAATATCAAATATCAAGAGTATGGACAGCCATTATTTTTAGCAGACTATGGGATTTAAATAACACTCGTGCTTATTATTAACATTAATCATGCTAGAATATTGACAATATACCATATAAGCCAAATAGTTTCTACCTACTAGTTTCTGATTCTGTAATGAAAAATCTAGACGATAACACGTCCTGGTGGAGTAGTGGTTTGGTCAATCACTCCAAAGGAGCACAAGATAATGTACTCCTGCATACTTGAAACTCATTTCAAGTCTGGGGGAAAACAGCCGAGTGGACAACTCTAAAAATAAAATAAAATGCTTCCTCCTCCTCTCTCTTGCTGTCTGCCTGCCTACTCACCTTTGTTTCTGCATGCACCCTTCCTTAAAATAAAGTCTAGAAAATAAACTACCCTTTTTAAAATGAATTTTATTCCTTTTTCCCATTGATATTTTAAAATTATTTTTGAGAAATAAATGTTTTAAAATAAAAACTTTCTAAGTGGGGGTGAGAGATCAGTTTCGTTTTTTCCCTCATTAAGTGTTAGAAATATTCCTCTTCTCTACAGAAAACATTATTTTTCCTTAGAAAGAAAAAAATTTTTTTTTTTTTCTCTTCGGAAGATGATACAAACAGTAGATAAAATCTTGGAAATATATTTCATCAACAGTGGAATTAATAAAAATGTTCAGTTTACAAATGCAATTCATCCAAGTGGTTTTGGAAGGTTAAATAGCAAACTCTACAAAGAAAGAAGTGATGAAGAATTATCTGATTGTGAGACCTGAAATGTACTGGATAATAACTTCTACATGGGAGATAATTTTAACTCACAGACAACATAGGAATTGTACTCTTCCAGTTCTAAAGAGAAGTTGTGGGACTACATTCAGTTCTCCTCCCACTACCCCAGTCAGGAAGAACTCTGATGACATGACTTCCAATTTGCTATGAAGGTATATTTATCAAGAACAATAGACTGAATCTTATCTTGGCATGATTTATAGCATTTAATATTTATATATTTGATAGATGTACCTCTTATTTACTTTTGGCCCAGATCCCATTAGTGTAGAGGTATATTGTGACTAGTAAAATATGATTTCAAATTTTACCGATTTTGGAAAGACTTTTCAGTTAATACAAAATAAAATAAAAATTATTTATAGTCTAATATGCATATTTATATGCATACTTATTTTAGTTTTTTTGTGTATGATTTGTGTATTTAAATGACTGCTTAGGTTAATTTTTTTTTATTAACACTAACTGGTTTATTACAGAAAGAGCTTTGTTTATTCTCAACTAATTATTTTTGCTCTCATTATAAAGTCCTTTCCATAATGTTAAATATGTATGCCAGAACTAAAGAAATCCAAATATCAAATGCCATAGTTTGGCGCCCAGGTTTTACTGACCAGATGGCCAGTCCTCTCTTACTAACAGGACATGAATAAGGCCTAATCCTTTCAAGTCCACATGTCATATGAATCATGAAGAACAGTCGGCCTCTCTAAGACCATAATATTTTGGAGCTGGCAATGACTTTAAATAATCTAGTTTAATAATTTCATTTTACAGGTTAGAGAACTAAGACCCAGAAACACTCAATTCATGTAACTGATAACCCCTCTGACACCAAAATAAAAGTCACTTATTTGAACTAAAAAACAGAAGCTCTTAATAAGTGCTAGATCTTTTTAAAAAGGCATGAATCTGTTCTATTGAGACATATAGTGTTGCAAACTAATAAAACATTCTTAGAAAGATCATTAAAAACAGAAATGATTTATTTTCTTTTTTAATCTGAATTCAAGTTTGAAATCATGTGTATTGCTTTTCAAGATTCCTGTCAAACAGCAGATACTGTTAGGAGACATCAATTTTAAGCTAAGCAGGTTGAGAACTGAGTTCTTGGAAGCTGAATACAGTCTGGAAACCTGTAGTTTGAAGGCAGGAAGTAGGGGCAGGGTGAGGAGGTGTGCTGACAAGAAAGTTAGGGGAGGGTCAAAAGTTTGGCCTACTAGGTAAGTTTGTCAAGGCCAGTCCTATGTGCAAGAAGATGCTGACTGGAGAAAAAGTGGCCCAGTCTTTGCAGCGTAGAACATGCTTTGTGGCAAACAGGAAGTGACAAAAATAACTACCTTTTCAATATAAGCAGCAGATTTAAATGGCGCACAAAGACTTTTCCATCTATCAATTAGATTGCAAACTCAAAAGTCACGGATAACAAGGATACCTCCGTGTGTCACTTCAGGGGACTGTTTAAAAATAGAAGACGACCAGAAAACAGGAGAAGCATAATCAATACTGTGATTAATGGCAGTAATTTCACACAAACATCTGGGCAATTAAATATGCTCTTTAGGAGGTGTTTTACCTTGTGACGAGTGGAGGAATGAATGAGTTTCAAATCAAATGTCACTGTCAGTATATTGAATAATTCACAGCCAAAAACAAATTCAGATTGGAGCATTTCCAGTTCCACATCTACAAAAATACGTGTTCTTTTATTTAGAAGCAAGTATAATTTGTGTCACTTCTTCATTTTGCAATCCTTATTCATTAAATTAAAAGCACTCTAACAAATATATACACATCTATTGTGTGCCTAACTTTGCTTAGACAGGAGAAATGATAGGACTGTGTGACATGCTCCCTGTTCCAAGGAAAGTTAATATTTTTGTAAGCTAAGTAAAGAATATTCCTAAAAAAAGAATTAGCTAACAATGACAAATGTCTGTGTTTCTAAACCTTGTCCGAACATCAAAAATATTTGAAGTACTCTTATTGCTGTATATAAAGATGTTGATATACAATGATGCAAACCGAAAATGTATACAATGTTATGTGATGTTAATTCAAAAAAAAAAGCATATATTTAAATATTTTTTTAAATAATTGAATGGTTAAATTTAATTTACCAAGTATTAGGTGGACCCAGCAATCTGCATGGCTGCTTACTATTTTAAACATGATGATAATTAGCCATCCTTGAGAAATACAATACTGTATTTAAGGAAGCATAATTTGAAATTGATATCCAGAATATATGATCCAGGAGATAAAATTATTTTACCTCAAAGGCTCCCCCTACATTAACTCATTTTAACACCTTATCTTCATTGTAGTGTAAATGTTTTTGTATGAAAATTTGTCATCTTAATCCTCATCTTAATTCATTTCAGTTATCTGTAGAATCCTGAAACAGAAAAGACTAAACAATCCATGTTTATAGATAGAAAACAGAAGGGTCAGCCAGATCCTTGCCTGGTTTCCAAAATTTAGTGATTCACTTGGCTTCCATGTAGTTTTAATTACCATATCACACTACCTCTGCCAGTGAAAGTGGTACAATAAGCTAAAATATTTTAACTTTTTCTGCCCTTTGTGGTTTTAACTGAGCACTGTAAATGATTCATCTTTTTCTTCTTTTTTAGTATATAAATTATATTCTTTTCCTTTGTTTTGTTGCAGTCACCCTAGATCTAGAAATAAACATTTACAACAATTCAAGTTCACTTCAAATGACAGTATACAGCTTCATGGGAAGTGTGGGTACTTTATATAAAAAAGTCATTCTATTCCTCTTCTGAATTCCTTGTATTATTTCATAAGCATAATATACATGTTACATATATAAGTATAAATAATTGAACACATTTTTTGGCATTATTTTGAACAAAGTGATGATACCTGTCTAATAATATCTGGTACACATTTTTATTTTACCTTCACCTATTTCTTCTTCAATGTTCTTCCTTTCTTTATGTTTATCTTAGTTTTTTATCTTTATCATCTTCCTTCTCTCTAAAGAACTTCTTTTAACATTTCTCACAAGGCATCTCCACTGGCAACAAATACCAATTTTGTGTTACGGAGAATGTCTTTATTTGAAAGATTATTTCTCAGGGTACAGCATTAGAATTCTAAGTAGGTGTTAGCTTGTTTTTTTTTGTTGTTGTTTTTTTTCAATACTTTAAATATCCCACTCAACTCTTTCCTTAATTGGAAGATTACCAAGGAGTAGTTGTATTTAATTCTTCATTCCTCTAAAGGTAAGGTGTTTTTTTTCTTTATCACTGATTTTGAATAATTTGAAAATGATATGCTGAGGTGCAAGTCTACATTTTTAACATTCATGTCATGTTGGTGTTCTCTGATCTTCCTGAACCTGTGGTTTGGTGTCTGACATTAATTTGGAAGAAATTCTCACTTATTATTAATTTGAATATTTCTTCTGTTTCTTTCTCTCTCTCTCTCTTTTTTTTTTTTGTCTTCTTCTGGTATTCCATTACATGTATGTTTTGCTCTTTGTAGTTACTGCATAGTCAATAGTCACTGGCTATTCTGGGGAATTTTTAAAAATCTTTGTTCTCTTTGCTTTTCATATTTCAAAGATTCTATTCCTATCTCCTCTAGCTCAGAGAATCTTTTTTCAGCCATGTCCATTCTACTATTAAATCCATCTAAAGCTTTATGTCTATTAGAGTATTTTTTGATCTCTAGCATTTCTTTTTGGTTCCTTTTAAGGATTTCTCTACATCCCTTGCCTTCCTTGACTCTGCTTAGCACCTATAATCTAATAACAATCTTTCTGTTTTCTTCCCTGCCTTTTGCCCATTGCCTTGTCTGGACATTCAGCTACTGAAATTTCTTTCTGTTCCCTGGTTCTTCATGACTCCTGGCTCTTCCTTCTTTGCAGAATACCCTTTCTCTTTTCTTTACTCAGGGAACTTGCTCATTCACCAAGACTCTGTAGCCAGCATTACTCTCCTTGACAGAGCTAGTGTATTCTGAGCTCAGATAGCATCTTATTCATATCCAATTATAGCTATGTGATTTTTTTATCGTACCTTCTTCCCAACACACTTATAAACCCCATGTGAGTCCTATACTCTAATATGCCTACTCAGCTTCTCTACTTGAAAGTCTAATAGAGATCTCCAACTTGATATATCCAAAATTTTACTCTGGATCTCCCTGACCCTCAGTTTTGCCCACTCAGTTTTATTCTGTAGTTGATATCACTTCATCCTATCAATTGCCCAGGCTGAAACTTGAGAGAATCTCTTCCCTCTTTCTTTCACGACACACAACAATCTGTTTTGAGACTCTGATGACTGTCTTCAAAACACATCCAGAATCTGACCACATCACTGGCTCAAGTCACACATCTCTCTTCTAGTTTATTAGAACCAGCTGTCTAGTCTCCTGTCTTTCTTTATTCTCAAGACAAGAGTCTTGAGTGTGATTAATTCATACAGATAGATAGATGTAGATGTATCTATCTCTGTCTCTGTCTCTCTGTCTCTCTCTACATATATATATGTATATATATAATATCGGTGTTTGTCATGTTATTTTGCTCAATAGTGGCTCTTATTTAACTCAGTATCAGCTTCATTTTCAAAATGGTCTTAGGACAATCAATGAGCTGTATTCCTCTCATCCTACTATTAACTCTCCAACCTCATCTGTTACTCTTTTCCTTCTGCTCATTCCATTCCATTCCCATTGGTCCCATTCCTATGGCTGGGAATGCACCTGCCTTATGTCCTTGCTTTGGTTATATCCTGCCTAGATAAGTGACTGGTTTCCTCTTTCACTTAACTTAAGCCTTTTTTAAATTTAAATTAACAAACTTTTTATTTAAGAAACTAACTATATCATAACATTATATAAGTTTAAGGTATACATCTTGTCAATAAACATCTATGTATAATACATTAAATTCATCACCAAAAGATCAAAGTTTGTCCTTCACCATGTAATTGATCTCTTTTACCTGATTTGTTCACCCCCCTTACTCTTCTCTTCTGGTAACAACTAATTTGATTCTATAGACTACAGGTCTATTTTTGCTTCATTTGTTTATTTGGGTTTTCCACATAGGACATATGAATGAAATCATATGATGTTTGTGTTTCTCCTTCTGATTTATCTCACTAAGCATAATTTCCATCCATGCTGTAGTAAATAGTGGGATTTCATCTTTTTTTCCTATAGCCAAATAGCATTCTGTCATGTACATAGACCACATTTTCTTAATAGCTCATTTGTCAATGAGTATTTAGGTTGTTTACAGTTCTTAGCTATTGTAAGTAATAGCATAACAAATATGGAGATCCGTGTAGTCTACAATAATTATTTTAGTAATTTTGATACTAGCTTAAATACTTAGGCATGTTATCTGACAATGTTGTATCTTTCAGGAAAAGTTGTTTTTTCTTCTAAAGTAGCATATTATTTTATAGCAGGAAAAATCAAACTATGAACAATACCATCAGTTAAGTATACTTGATTTAATTTATGAGAAAGCATTATTATAAGAAGTGACAACTCTGTTTCTAAAAACAGACAATGAAGACTTTCCACTGGCAAACTGGTTACTATGATTATAATCTTGTCCTGCTCAATTCCTAGGTCATCAGGAAAACCATTAGGCATGATCTATGCATGATCTACACTACTTCAGACTATCTTTACTTCCAATTAGGTAAAGATTATCACTTAAATAACCTCTTAACCCCACTCTCCTTCAGAGTCACTCTTGAGTTGGATGGCAGTGTCCTCTTCTTTTGATGTTATCATTTCATGCAACCTGTAAAAGAAAATGGAAACTTTTTTGGCATGTATACCAGCTATTAAATTCATAGAAAGTGCCAATATCTTGTGGATTTTTAAAAAATATCTAATAGGGCAAAGTAGCATGTCAAGAGTTATTTTTGAAAATGACAGTAGGTGCTTAATAAAAACTGCATGATTCTTGCTCTACTGCCCTAAAGTTTTCTCCTGCTATCTGTTGAATCTTGCAAAGACAGTTTGAACATAGTAGATATACTGGGAAATTACATTCAGATAGCAAACTGCAAATAACATGGGCAAATATCTCTTTCTCTGAGACTCATTCAAATCTGGCAGTCTTAGGTTACTGAGTAAATGAGTTGAAGATTTCTTGAGGATAGTGCAAGTTATGGAAATTTGATAATTTTCTATTATTAATTTGTATTATTAGCTTTTAGGAAATATTCTGATGTGGCTTAAATAAGCGGACACTGAGAATTTCCTTAGATAGAGCAGTCTTTCTTATCACATTCATCTCCTAAAGGTTGGCATGCATGAATCTGCATCTCCTATGTCATCTTATTCAAATCTATTAGTGTGTTATTAGTGTACCTGGCAAGTGGGAATTCTGTTTAAGAGTACAAATGATTTATTTTCCTTCATTCTAAATTATACCATTGATTTGATATAACATGGTGGTAATATGGTAAAGGTCTACTGCCATCCTTGCCAAGTCAGACAACTGAATCTAATATTCTGTACTAATTGGAATAAATAAAAAACTCTGTCACATCTGTAGCTGTAAATCAAGTGGCAGGGACTCTTCAATTAATTCTAGCAAAGACATAACAGCTGGAATACTCATGATAATTTAAATCACCATCTGATTATATTGTAATTCACCATCATTCTCCATGGCCATATTTATATTCTTCACTGATTAGAGTGGCTAGCTAAATGGTGATATGGTAGCAATACTGATCTTGATTTTCTTTAAATTTTTGTTGATACCCTAATTTTTCTGCATTATTCCAGGAATGCAGTTTTAATTTTTTATGAAGGGTAAGTCCTGGGAACTTCCACTGGGTTCTAATTGCTGCAATAACTCTTCGCTTTGATGGATACCCCAAATAAAGACACTATAAGATACTAAATGCAATTTTCCCAATTCGTTAAGAAAATAATCATAAGACGTCTGCCTGCCTTAGATCAGAGTTTCTTTTTATATTCCTAGGACCTAGAGTTATAGAAAAGTCAGTGTCAAAATACTCCTGAAAGTATGACTATATATCTTCCCCTAGAATATGATTACTCTGGAAAATATTCACAGATCCTTTTACGAAAGTTAGGGGAAAAATTCAATATCAAAATTGTGGTGAGGTTGAAAGGTTATTTATCAAGGGTAACTAGATACTTCTTTGCTATATTATGGGATGACAAGCCTGTGAGCAGATTCAGGACTGATAACTGATTTAGGTCAACTGAAAAAGATGTAACTCTCCAAGCAGATGGCTTTATCAGGTGTCAGTTCATCAAATTTATCGTTTTCTAAATCAATTCCACAATTTAAATAAGATTTTAAAGAATTCTTTTTTATTCTGGTCTCAGGGGATTTAATGATTACATATCTACCTCCAAAGTATCACTAATTATAATGGTAACCATACATCTCTTGCCTCTAGTGGTCAGTTATTGTTACTTGAGTTTTTCCTTTCTTAGAATCTTTCCTTGAAATAATAGTAGGATTCTTATATAAATAGTAAGCTCTTTTCATCTTGTATTTTCTCTTACTAGCATCCCCATTTAGCAGAGAACAGTCATAGAAGTGAATGTTACTCTTTTCCCTATTAGAGAGACTGACTTCTGGGCCTTTATCTAGGGATGTTGTTGAGTGTGCTGAGTCATATGTGATATATTCACCCCAACATTTCATCTCACTGAGTCTTTGGATCCTTTTTCACTGTAGCAAAGAGTTTTGGGCACCTCATCTTCAATTATGTGAATCAGTGTTGATTTCAGTTTTACAATATTTCCTGCTGCTTGACCTAGCTATTTTGTTTTATAATTTTTAGTATTTAAATTCATATTGGTCAATTTAGCCAATTAAAAAATATATACTTTCCTTTTTTTGGATTAGTATCCTCAGAATTCATTTCCATACGTATTTCCCAAAACCTGAATAACACAGATAGCTGAATTTTGCAATTTTGAGGATATAAAGTATTTGCTCTACTACTTGTCACTATGATTAATTTCTCCTGAAGACATCTGGAATATGAATCTAGCTTTTAGATCTGGAGATAATTAAATGTGTCAAGAATGATGTAATAATTTTTTTAACTTTATTTTGCAAGATACATTTATTGAAGAAGTTACCATGGGATCTTTAAGGAAGAGGCAGCCTCCTAAGACTGGGGAAAAGGAAGTAAAACTGGGCTGTGATTTGAGTACTGTGAATCCATAAATCATCTCATTTCAATGACTAGTGTTCTATTCTTACCCAACCCAAACCCTGTGTTTCATAAAAGAGATCTAATGAAGCTATGAATTCGTGGACATTGATATTTGGCAACATACTGGATCAAATAAGGTCCTTGTTTTTAGCTCATTCAGATCCATGGCTGCAAAACAAAAAATCCATAAAAAGTCCATAGTTTCTAGTAAATACCCAGACCAAGAAAATATCAATTTAATTTATACTTTATTTCCTTAAACATTCATGTGTTATTAGAAGTAAATGTCTTCAGCTCATAGTCTTTGATGTCTTCATGTTTCACAGTTATGTAGCAGTAGCAAATGTCCTCTAAATCCTTCAATTGCACCTTATTCCAAATAATGTCAATGATTAGCCATCTGTTTTGTCCCTGTGTGCCTTAGCAATCAAATATGTATTGCTTTAAAATAGACAAATTTTTACCTTTAATTGTCTTATCAGGGAAGATACATAATTCCTGATCCTCTTATTCTCCTAAGCTTCTCCTGTCAATATTCACTTCAGTCAGGGTCTTAGTTCATGTCCAAGCAAACAATTCTGCTTGACTTTTGCCTAACAAATGTATTAAAAGAGTAGTAGGTAGCTTATAGAATTATCATGTGGGATGGATTAAAAAGACGTAGAGGCATCAAATCGCTTCATGATCTAGACTTTGCATGTCTCTTTAAACTTACTATTTACAAGTCTCTTTCATGTACATTGTCTCCAGTTCTAGAATAATTTATTTCCTAAATGTGCTAGGCTCTCTCATATTTATGCATTTTTATAAACTGTCCTTTCTGTCTAAAATGTTACTTTACTGCTATCCTTCTGTCAAATATTTCCTTTTATTTTCATTTACTACCTTCTTTATAAAGTCTTTCCTAGTAATCCCAAATAGAGCCACATCCGGTTTGTCTCATGATCTGGTTATTTCTATAATAGTGTAATGTAATATTATTATATGTAATATTATATATAATATTTTATACATTACATTATGCCATGTACCTTATGCTATATAGCATACTAATTATAATGAGGTACAATAATGTAAGAAAATTTGACTCCTTATTCAAATTTGCATATTCTATCCCTGGTCTTAGGTTAATTTGAGACCGAGCTAAGATTCAATATCTCATGAACGAATAAACCATTTCTTATTGTATCAGGAAAGAAATTATAATTTCACTATAGCATAAATTGACATAGCTTGGTGAATAGTATTTCTTTAATGCATAAAAATTTCTCTATCAGATCTTAAATTTTACATCTTCTCAGGAGTCTCATTTTCTAGAAGACCTACAGTTGGTTGACATTTCGTTCCAGCTTAATATTACTGAGTTGCTTACCTCACTGATTCTTCCTTTGAAGATTTTTCTCACACTCAATAAAACTGAAAGTGCTTGCTTTCCTAAGTGTTATCATACAGAAATATTTGACCAAATATCTCCCTCAGGCAAGGATCAAGTGTCCTTGAAAAGCAGTTGTCAAGACTTTCCAGCTTTTACTTTTTCTTTGCCAAGGGGGGACCACAAAAACTGTTAGAGCAGGTTAAGAGAATGGAAGAGGGTTAAAATACAATTGAAGAATACGTTGAAAAGTATGTAAGAATAAAAATATCAATCAAATGGTTATGATTACTGCCCAGAGGTAGAGGCAACACAGTAGAGTCTTGGTAAGGCCATCATTATGTACATAATTTTGGGTGTGTTGACCACACATTGGTTTTATGCTCTAATTTAACCTTTCCATAATAAGATTTAAAAGTGCTATCTGAAATGTATAATACTAAAATAATGCTATAATACAATATAAACATTCCCAGCCCTATCCTCACTCTCATAATCCACCCAATATACTTTTAATATTTTTGGCTAGCCTTTCCCCTGGAATGGAATATTTCACTGTTCCTAAGTAATATTCCTGCACTTTTATTTTTAAATCAATCAATTTTAGGCGTTACCTCTATGATTTCCTACTACGTTAATGGGGATTGTTTTCCTCTACCATCACTTCTGCTTCCCCTCCTCCAGCCTCTCAATATAGTTAATCCTAATATATGGCTAAATCAAGATTTAATTTCTATATTGTCATGCTTATAACTACTCAGACCTGGGCATTTAAAGGCATCTTGATTATAAATTAAAAAATACTGTTTTTTAAGTTAACGATTTACTTTAAATTTTTTTTATTACTAGTCTGCTTATACCTTCCAACGCTTAAGGTACGATGTCCCATAAGGTCAATCACATCAAGTAATCAGTTGGTTTTATTTTTTGTTTCTGTATAAATGATATGTGTACATACATACATGGACACACACATACACACACTTCTCTAAGAGAAATTCATTCTTTTTATATTAACTAGTTGATCTCTAATCCTGTTATCCTAGGATTTATCTTTGTTATTGTTATAGGACTTCTTCGCATTTCAAGAAATGAGTCCTCTATTCCTCAGATCTCATGCATTAATATTCCTCATTTATTTTCCTGTTTCAGTGGAGCATAGTGTGAAGCAGCTTCATAGAGCAAAAAAGGTGGCACAAAAATAAAAGTCACAAGGACGAAAGTCCTCAATGTGTTTGTCCCTTGGTCTTGCTTCTCCGAACTAAACTGGTTATCTTTTATGGCCAGTGCACCATTTTAATCTTGAAAGCACCCTTTACCATCCTTTGGAATAATCCCTTTCTTTTTCTTTTTCTTTTCTTTTCTTTTTTTTTTTTTCTTTTAGTATCTATTGATTTTCTGAATTCAGTGTCTCTTCTTGAATTTTCCATCATTTAGCAAGCTTATCTTCTAGGTGAGAAGTGAGATATGAGAAGAAAAAATTTCATGGACATAGTATTTCTTTATTCTACTGCATATTTAATTAATAATTGCCTGTGTATAGAATTTAGAGAGAAAAAAAAATTGAAGACACTATAATATTCACATTTCCAGTGTCACTTTGAAAACATCTGATGCAATTCTATTCTTTTTGCTTTGTAAGTGAATTTGCCACTTTCTCTGAAAACTTGAGTGTTTTCTTTGTCCACATTATTTGAATTTTGATAGTGATATTCATTTTTTGTGTGTCTGTTTTCACCCAGTATAGAGGACATTCCCAGGTCCTTTCAATCTGGAAACTCATGTCTCCATATTCTAGGTAATATTACTGAATTGCATAATGATCATATTTCTTTTTAAATCTCTCTGTTCTCCTTTTCTAGGATTTACAATTGATAAGAATATTGAACTACCTGGACTTGTGAATCTGTCCTCTAATTTTCTATTTGCTCTAGTAATTTTTCATCTTTCTCTTTTTCTATACTCTCTACGAGATTTAACTTTATCTTCCAATCTATTGAGTTTTTAATTCATCCTGTATTTAATTTCTAAGCAAAGATTTATTTTATTTAAAGATTATTTTAAAAGTTTTTTTTCTCTGATACCTGATATCTGTTTCCTTCCTTCTTGTTTTTTGTTTATTTACTTTGTTTTGGTTTCTATTTTTCTATTAAAACTTTCTTTCAATATCCAGAAATCCTTGGTGGTCTGATCCTGTTTAACAGAGAAAACAGGGAAGTAATTGGAGACAGGACTGCATGATTGAGACTTGTCTATGTGAACTTTAAAACTAGGGTACATTTGCTGGCTATCTGCTTGGGAAAACTCATTACAGAGTTTATTGTGTTTCCTCTTGGTCTGGTCAGTTTCACCAGAGAAGAGCATTCCCTTTTCTTGACTAGTGGGAAAGACAGTACCTTCACCTCCTCTTACCCCACTCCAAATCAACTAACCAATTAATCAAACAAAAATCTTCCTCCCAGACTAACTACTGACACTCCAGTGATGAAGCAGAAAAATAAATTTGGAGAGGTCTCAGCATGAAAATTCAAAATTCAGAAGTTCTCTTAGTTCCCGATTCTTGGTACAGAACATGGCGAGAGAATTCTTGACCCTTTTCACAACACAAACCTTGAGCTTTGGGTTGGGGAGAGGAAGAACAATTACCAAAGGGCAAGGAGGCCTGTAAAGAACCTTAGTATTTAACCATTTCCTAGTGAACAATTTTCCAATCTTTCTTAATCTAGTTAAATCCATTCACCCCACTTCCACAGGTCATTGGTGCTTCTGCTCCCTGTGCCTTGGCCTGCTAGCAATGCATCTTGGGCTTGTCCTCCAATTGTCCCTGCTCACTTATGATTTGGTTTGCTTGGGTCTTCTAAGCCAGATGTTCATTTGCTTTCTACTTCTCAAATATTGCAATTGTCTTCTGTCTTGTACTGTCTACTCATAAATCTTTAACATAAAGTAAAATCCATTTTCTAGAGCTTTAATAGGGTTGTGGAGGGAGTGAAATGACATGCATGTGTCTGATCCATCACTTGACCTAACAGTGTGACTATGACTTTTAGATATGTGTCATATGCCAGGTAAGATCTATAAAGAGTTCTCAAGTGGAAGCTACTATTGTTAAGTGTATAGATCAAATAACTGTTTTAAGCAAAAGTTAGTTTTTAAAAATGTTTTCTTTCCCTGACCTTGAGCTGTTTAACTGTGTACTTCTTTTGTCTTTGACTTGGCCATTCCTTTTGAACTGCTGTTACAAATCTTAGTTGCCTCCCAGATTGAACACCATATTGACTTTCTGACCTGTAGACCCAAAACTTGTCTTGCAGGACTTTGGGCTACTTTCCCTCTGGAAAACATAGTGAATCCAGTTTCAACGTCTGTTTAGAATGTCTTTTTGGGAGAAAATCTATCTTCCACTTCATGGAAGAAAACAAGTAACTATTTCCTTCATGTCTGTGTACACATTTGAGTAAGTGGGATTTGATTTTTCTGAAATTTTAATCCTGATAATTGCAAAATGTAGGTCTTCCCATTTGGCTTAGTTAATGTTGCTAAAGAATTTCATCTGGCTTAAAAGGTGATTATAAAAAGTAAAAGATGAATATGAAAAAAAAAAAAAAACTAACCTGAAACTTGAGGTTTTCTTTATGATTTAATGAGAAATATTTAAACGGCTTTAGCTAAAACTAAGGTCTTGGAAGGAATCAAGGCCAACTGCTTAAAATATCTTATCTTGGAAACAAATGCTTTTAAATATCTTATTCATAAGACTCCCAGAAATTGGGATGAGAATATATAACAAAGCAAATTAAAATTTCTAAAATGCAAATTTAGGAAAAATTACAATTTAATTTAGTACAATAAACATTTTGGAGCTCCCTCATTCAAGGCAGTGCATTAGATGCTATAGGAGATAAAAGAATACAAGTTTAAGGAGCTTTGATATTAACAAAGTAATATAAAAATGTTCACATAAAATTATAGGCTTTCTTTAAAAAGCTGTATATGAGTATGAATATATAATTTATTACTAAAATGGTAGACTTTTGAAAGAAGTGGGCAATATTTATAAATATAATAGGCTCAGCCAAAGCAAAATCAGATGTAAAGAGATAATTTGAGGTTTTCAAGTTGGAGAGTTTTATCTATTTAAAGTCAGAGAAGATGAAGAAAAAAATTAAAAGTGAAGAAAACAATGTAAGCCAAGCTATATATGAGATATGGCAAATACTTGAGATAGTTCATATATTAAAATGATATTGTCAAAAAGCTTAAAGGGCAGGTTAAAAATGCATTTTGTAGGAGCTGAATATAAAATCTTTGTTTTTAATGGAAGAGTGATCTGCTACAAAGCTTAAGTTGAGAGGATTATTCTACCAGGAATGTGTAGTGAATTGAAGACGAGAGAGAGAGAGAGAGAGAGAGAGAGAGAGAGAGAGAGAGAGAGAGAGAGAGAGAGAGAGAGAGAGGAGAGAGAGGATTGAGTTAGGAAAGATGATTAAGAAGGGAGATGAAAACCTAAGTAGGGCACAAATAATAAGGGAGAAATTAGCATTTGAAATAGTAACTAGTATTGTGAAGCAGACTTCATAGACTTGACAAATGTCTGAGGGAAGACGTGAAAAAAAGGAAGAAGTAGAAGGTCAATAACACTTGAACACTGAACGTTTTCATTGATAATCAAGAGAATTTACTGTCATTAATTAGCTGGAAACATACTTATTTTGAGAGGAGAAAAAAGAGTGGTGATAAATTTTATCTTTAGTAGATTGAATCTGAAAAGCTAAATAAAAATTCAGATGATTTGTCCAGCAAGTGGGTGAAAATTGTCTATGTGGGTTTCATGAGATAGCATACAGAGATAGCTAAATTCATACTGGTGCATAAGGATCCAGGAGAGACTGTTTAAAGAAAAGTGGTTAAGAACATACGAGGAACTGAAATAAATAATAATTAATTTTGTAAGTTAGATACTGTAAAGGGAAAAATTCTAAAGTCTAATATCTCAAAGTCAACACTATACTGAAGACTGATTACAAACTAGGAACTGTGTCAAGCTCTGAATATGGAAGAAGAATGAGAAATAAATAGGTCCTACCTTCAAAGGAACTATTCAGATAAATATTAATGACAGAGTAATTATCCATATTAAATGCAGTAAAGAAGCCAAGTTAGATAGGGAATAAGAAATCCTACATGTAGTAATGTAGTAATACACGTATCATTTAAATTTGAAGAAATAAGTCAATTAGATGTTGAAGAGTGCAACAAAATTATAAGAAGAGTAATCAAAGATGTGAAAGGCGTGAATTATAATATTTTCTTTCAAAAATAGAATAATTAATGGATAAGAGCAATAGTAGGAGGTAAGGAGGGGAGAAGGGAGAGAGAAAAATCACACAGATGGAAGGATACGAAGGAGGAGAAAGAGGAGAGGAGGAAGAGGGGGAGGAGGAGGAAAATAAAATAATAGTGACACACTGGGGAAACTAATTTGAGGGGGTGACAGAGTATATCAACTTGACAAAGCTGTGCTCATTCAAATACATTTAAAATTGCAAATATTTTCATGCCTATCAATATGATATTCATGTTTCTGTAGTATGATAGGTATGTTATTAGGTTCGGGTTTTAATTTTTCTCTACAATATATTATTCTAACTTGGTTCTTCTTTGTAGTAAAAATCATGTGAGATAGATCATATAATAGTATAGTCTAATATTAAATAAAATTCTGAGTACATAAGAAAAATAAATGTTCTACTAAGTTTTGTTGTTCTTTTGAGCTTATCTTTTTTTTTTCTCTTTGATTATAAAAACAAAGGAGATTTGTTCCTGGATTCAGCCTGATAGTCACAGTTCTATATTCTTAATGGCCTTATAAAATGAAAGGATATCTTTTGTTTAAGTCTTCTACAAGCAAATTATATTGTTCCTTGATAAAACATGTAGGCTCTCACATTCTGAAATGTTCTAAAAGCCCAACTCTTATCTGAATCTCCCTTTAATCTCATTGTGCTAGAATCTAAGTTCCTAAGGACTGACCCCAGAGACAGATCTCAAAGACTTAAGATAAATAGCTACTTTCCTCCTAGTCTACTGCTTATTACTTCAGGCAATTAAACTCATGCTCTTCTTAGTAATGCTACTTCAGAGCTCTCCTTCTGGATGGGAATTACATTTTATAAGATGAATTTCTTGGTCAAAGATGCACCTTGATTTTTGTATGAGGGAACACCTTTTGTCTAATTTCCTAAAGGTATTCCTAATTTTTCATAAAATTTGGAAGATTTGTTGGAATTATTGATATATATTGGATTTGATTTTCAGGAAACTTTTGGTTCAGCACTTGGTTACATGCAAATATTCAATTTTCAAAGAAGGGTATCTCACAATTGATCATGTGTTCAGAATAACTATTTAAAATATTATTCATGAAAGTGTTTACCTTTATTCTTGTTTTCTCTTTGTGAGTTAGCTTTACATTCATGACTGACCCTTAACTATAGTCACAACATAAAAATAAAAAGAAGAGGGACTTTTTAAATGGGAATCTAATACTTTTTCTGTCAAATTAATTCATTTGATTAAATATATCTAGACAATCATAATGTTTGATTTTGAACATTGATTTATACAAGTAGCTAAACAATGCTCCAGTTCATGTGGCTACTCTAATATACTTGCTTATTCAGATAAACACACAGGACATTTTGGCATAAATTACCTGAAAATTTTCATTTTCATTTTCTGTTTCATGTGATTAGGAAGACATAGATAGTAATTGCTATTGTTATAGATCACAGCCTATGCATCCATCTTAAATGTATGTATATCATTCATTAAGTAAAATCACAATGTCTATGGATGATTTTTCTGTTCTCTTATTTATTGACAGTTTTTTTCATTACAACACAATGAATTGATGGTAAATACAGAAGATGCAATAGTATAAAAAGCCATTTAACCCTTCCCTAGGTTAAGACACTTACAGCAGACAAAAACTGCCCCTCCCCAAATCCCCTTCTTGAATGGAAACAAAATAAATATAAATTAATAAATACAAACAAATCACTGCACAGCCCTTAACTCTTTGATTGCCATGGCAAGAACCATGCTGATGATTCTAGCTTGTGACATTTGTGTGGTTAAAGGTTACCGCAGCAGTCAAAGGGTTATAGCATTGTAAACATAAGTACTTTGTGGAAAAGTTCAGTAATGTTAATGTTCTATAGCAATGAAATTAATAGCATGACCCCTTGACCTTTAATGACGCAACATTATAAGGAGTTAAAGATATAGTAGCTTGGTGAGCTGTTACATAGACTAGTCAACCATTTTATTTAACAATGTGCTATGAGGACTTGATTTAGTAATAAAAGACAACTTGTGAATCATAAACACTGTTCAATGCATTGATCAATAAAATCAATGAAAAATTAATTTAAGCACCACAAAATTTTGCCTGATTATATCTGACAGTCATAATACACTTTAGCACCATTTATTTAGCCTTATATTTGCACACAAACAAGCTTTGTGTTTGTCAGTAGAAGCTATCTGAAAACACATATATATGTGCATGCATGTATGTATACATGCACATATATATATATATATGTATATGCCAGATTGAAGATGGTATAAATGTATAGATCCTGTGCAGACAAAAAACTACTAACAATTTGCAAAACTTAAAAGTCATTCAGGAAATAAATGCGTTATTTATTTCTTTCCTTGCACATAGAAGACTACATATTATCCAAAACTTAATGAAATAATGTTGAATGTAATGTGAACAATGCAGAAGCTTAAAGTTAGATTTTAATACTCTCTCCATAACTGAAAATATCCTGGGGAACTAAAATAAAGGTAAAATATGATCAGGCAACCAAAAGATAATGACCTAAATATTTAATTTCCTAGTGTTTCTTTCCGCTTCACAGTATAATGTTATTTAAATAAGGTCTGCATTAATTTTATGCATTAAATTCTTTTAATTTCCCATAACCACAATCTAGTAAGGAAAAAACGATTTTCACAAGAAGCTATAAAATGTGCATTGTTTATCCAAGAGACAACGTTCTTTTGCAATTGTTTGCCTCTCATTCTTACTCTAAAGATAAATGTCTGTGCAATTTTTAAAATATATATTGTATTTATTTGACAATTAAATTTATGGGAGTTTTTCCCTCAATCTATCCAGTAAATATATATATATATATTTATATATATATATAATACACACACACTATGTATTTCCAAATCTATATTAGCAGATAGCTCATATGGATGACGTACATTGACTTCATTATCATACTGATTCACTACTAGAATCTAGATAATGTTAATACAGGTATACAAGTCTTACAACATCTTGAAGATGTAACTGCACTGATAAAGTAGGTGATTTTCTCAAGGTCAATAATTGATTCTCAAAAAAAAAATCAAGTCTATGGAATAATTAATTTGCTTTTGTTAAAAAATTGCTTATTCAAAGTTATATTAGCACTAAATGGAGTTAGTATACTTCATTTATTTTCTTCCTATAATATAAAAAAAGCAATCGTTGTTTAAAATTATATACCTAAAAAAAAATATTCCAAGACTTTTAAGCCTGAAGCAAAGTTTTATGGGTGATCTCTAAAACCCCTGAAAATAGAGGTCTACCATAGAAATGCTGATGCAGTCAAAATCTATGCAGCAAAAAGCTGCCAGTATAATATCCCTTATTCTTTTATCTTCTCATATAGATATACATATCTATATCTACATATATATACATATTTATGTGTATATATATGCAATTTACACATAGATCAAAGAATGGAGGTTATACGTATTCATGTACTCATAATGTACCTTAAACAGAACTCTATATTACAGAATTTACTTTCCTGTGTAATTATTTAAGATACCTTCTCCAAAAGTAAACTTCCTTAGCTGGCTTATCAACAGCCAACAGCTTTCATACTCAGCATTTCACTTTTAGAACTCATATGACAGATTGAAAAGTGTATGAAATTTACTGGGACTAAGTTTTTGCATGAAGACTATGAAGGAAAAAATTGAGGAACAAAGGTATTTTCTAGCCACCACAACTGATGGATAATGCTGTTCAATTCTTGTTTTCACAAAGGAAAGAGAAAATCAAATCTGTAATAATAAGAGTAATCAAAAAGGACAAGGTGGAAATTGAAAAAAAATGCAAATATAGGCACAGACTGCATAAGATTGCACAAAATAATAAATTCTTCCCCACCAACTGTATTTTGGGGTGATAAATGGAAAGCAAACAAATAATTTCAGAATTGGAGGAGCCAAAAAAACCAGGCACACTTTCATCCTTGTGTGGAAATCATGTTTGTTTGGAAGTATCAAAGTAAGATTATGAAATTTTGTATTTATGAACATCTAAAGGGATAATGGATTCCATGTCAGACAGAAAAAAAAAAGTGAGAAAAAATAAGCAACTAAACCACAAAATACCCCAAAATCGAATTTGATCCAGGCAATATATTAAAGATCTGTGAGAAGACAGGCAATAATGTGGCTTCTGTGATGTTATTCCAATGCTAGCAAAAACTATGACACTGACTTAAGGATTGAATTATTCATCCAAGAAAAGTATATTTTACCTTCACAATTGGGTTGTAATATATATAGAGAAGGAACAAGTTCAAATCGGCATTATGTTAGGGTAAATGACACATGCATTCTAGTGACTTTTCAAATAGACATCCCACAACAGGCTTTATTCATCCATATCTGGCAAGACAGGCCAACACAGAAACATACATTCATATAAAAGGTGGCAGATACAAGCAGCACCATATCCTATCCTAGGAAAAAGCATCCTACCATGCAGTCACATCTCACCAAAGCTTCATTGTCTATGAGGTGTCTATAAAAAAGCCTATATCAAAAAAGTATCACATCTGGGATCCAGTCTAGCTACAGACTAAGTGCTACAGAAATGTCTGTACTGTGAGTGATAGTTTTTCATGTAAAACAGTGGATAAAATACTCAAGAAACATCTTTGTAAGTCAAAAAGTTAATCATTTTATTGAAGTTCACCACTTTCCCTTTTAATGTGAAATTAGCATCAATGATATATTTCTCTGAAGCTAAATGACCTAACATGATACAATTATACTATTTTCTTATTTATAATTGATTTTATTCTCCCTTCTTAAGGGCATAAAAATTCAGCTCTATAACAGAGCACATGACAAATTTATGTGAATCAGCACAACATTCTAGTTTATGATGTATTTGTCCTATACTGTCCAGGATGCCCTTGACTCTTAGGGCAAACTTGAATATACCAGTCCAATGTTAGTATAAGATAAATCTAGGACACACTGCTCTTTCAATTGAACAGACAGATTCTTCAAAATCTTCATGAGTAACTGTTTCATTCGTAACTTTTTATACTTATTATGTGCTGACCATGAGTTAGTAGGTATGCTCTCATTTTTGTTAAGAGCTTAGTTATGAGTGCTGTGAAATGTTGTTATAGCACTCACGATTTTATACCCTCACTTACTATAAAGGATTAACACTGTTCTAAAAAATCATGTCCAGTTGTAAATTCAATATTGTGTTTAAAATCTTGAAGGCGGCTATTCAATATTCTACAAGTAACCTGACAAAAATTTTACAATATCACTTTTGCTTTTTACTCAGCTGCTGTTAATTTCACAAATCCATGTTCATTCTTAGGCTTTATATACTATTGGTTCAAATTTCAAAGTAGACATGTATAAAATGTTGAAAAAGTTATTTGTAACTGGATGCTATTTATCTGACCTGAAATGTCTGAAAATTATTTCAAAATTACACCAATGGAAGCAGATAAAAATGATTTGAATAATATGTGAAAGACAAAGATCACATCAGATGAGACTAGAACACTAAGGCAACTTTTTGCTACTATGCCAAGTGTTTTGTGTTATACAGTTATTGAGGTACGTTTCTATCCTAAGGAAATGGCTTTACTTGGGAGATTCTAACATTATTTAACTTTCCAAATGAAGGTACTGATCATCTAACTTTGACATTTTTAGCCTATAAGACGATGCTTGAGTATCAGACACGTTTCTGCAAGGTGACATCTAATGACCACTGGCTAATTATATACATTGATATATTATATACTCATTGTTAGTGTGAAGAGCTTGAAGTTGCATTTTTCTCTACAAGTTTTATACTTGTTAAAGTAAAATTTCCAGTTGTATTAAGGAGTGCTATAGTATGCTTTTATATTTTACAAAGAATTCATTTTTTCTCTTCCTCCATTTCCATTATATTTAAAAATATAATGCTTAGTTTCCTTATTTGTGGTATGGTAGGCCTGGTTGTTGCTTTCTTTATTATAAAAATTTCTAATTAAAAAAATTTAACTGATATAACTTTTCTGATGTAGCTATAGTTCTCTCCTAGACAATGTGGAATCTGTAACAAAGATACATGCACTCTGGTTATTTCTGGTGGTCACAATAAATGAATATCATGAAGTTTCATGAGATGAAATGGTTAGACTCTTGAATATTAGTGACTTGAAATTTTTTGTGGTATCTATTGGTTGAGATTGTACTTACAGCTATTTGTAATATCTCATATGAATTTAATATTTTTTGGTTTAGACAGCATGTTTTGCTTGACATCTGTGAAACTTTGGGATGTGCTCTTAAGAGTATCAAAAATGAAACGAAATCTTTGCTATGTTTGTTAAAAAAGATTTGACCATCATCTACAAGGTTGTTTCAATATTTGTTACTGTCTCAAGACTCAATACTATCAGTAACTCACTGCTTTTATTACATTTTGGAAATCATTCCAAAAGTTATAAAAAGGGTTCTTTTCATGACTCTTGTGTTAACTCAGTCTATTCGATTACAACATTCGGTCCTCTTTTTAGAGAGCACATTGAGTTTAGTCAATATGGACACACTGGTTATTCTATGGTAAATCCACAAAGTGTGGATGTGTATTTGTACCATATTAGAGATATCAGCATAATATGTAGAGATGGAAAGTGTTATATTACTCTCTCTAGGATTCAGTTTATACATCATTCACGTATTGGAAAAAACACAGTGAAGCTGGGTAATGTTCTCATCCAACACACTGCATTTTTAAAAATTACCAATAGAAAGGAAACAAAAATAAGTATTTAGTATATGAATCAGACAAACTGTATGACAACAGAAAAAGATTACAAAGCAATCTGACCAGTAAAGTAACATTTGCTTATTCCAGTAAATCTCTGTCCTTTATTACTTAGTAAGTTTTTGTAAATTATTACTTAGTAATTTATTGCATCTGATTCAGAAAAGCCTTGCCCTCTGATCAGTAACAGAAGTTGTCTTTGCTAGTATCATATAACATTCTCTTATTTATCTGCTACCTTTGCAATTGTAAAGAATGTCTGTATTCACCTGTTCTGACTACCAGGTCAGAACTTTGTTCTCAAATGGGTCAGTGGTTAAATTTACAACCTCCTTTACAAGTCCCATGTGGATTTTCTGATTTATAGAGAATACGGACTAACTGGCTATTTTAATACTTCATTTGGTCAAGTTAATAATCTAGAAAATAATATTTGGCTAAAATTAAAAACTATACAGTCAATTTATGTATGAAACATTACCTTGGTTACATTTGCATTTATATTAAAGGATTGATAATAATGAAACAGAAAAACTGCTTTTTGTGATTGTAAATGGGTTTCCATTTCAACTTTGGAAACCCTAGTTTGGAACTTTCCATTGCTACTAGTAATGAGAGGATTAAACAAAAACAAAAAACATTTGATAGGCTGTGTGTCTACTGATACTGAACTGGTACATTATGTTGTGGACCCATGGAAATTTATTCCACATTATTTTTGAATTACTTTCTTATGTACTAGATCAATTACTCACTTTTCCTTTTACCATTCTATTAGGATTGAGAGTTTTTTCCAAACCCCAAGTGGAAGAGGCGTCAGCAACCATACTCACAAAGTGCCCAGTGGACAAATAAACAAATAGAATCCTTGTGATTACGTAATGTTTTCTTATCTCTTGTAGTCTCATAGCCTGAAAATTTAAATGTTCCAGTAAAGAGAGAAGCTGTTATGCTTTTCTTATCACATAAATCTCATTTCAGATTGAAGTAAATATTATCCACCGCTTAACCATGACATTTCCAGAATTCAAGCATAATGATAGTTCTTTCCTTCTTAATGCTATGATTATTTTCTAGCCCTTTTATACTTACAGTCCTATGATGAATCAGGATACTGTGGCAAGAAAGTGAAGAGTCAAATGCTTCTTCAGCTTCTCATTTTAGAAAAAAAAATCAATTTTCAACTCAGAATGATAAAATTCCTCAATGATTTCCACATGTCCCCTAGTGACATAGTTCCTCATTTCTATCTTTAGCAAAATATAATTTCCATTCTTTTTTTTCTTGACATCAAGGTCTTAAAAGATTTAATCCCTTCCACCAGCAAACACTGTGTAAATGAGCTTATGTATATAGTCCTTCATGCTCATACAAGTGACTAACTCTTTATAGTATCAACATCATCTAGAATGGAAGCACTGAAGGAAAGCTACAGGACTGATTCTGATCTTCTCCCCTGGCTCTCTTGGTCCTTGCATACATAATCTTCAACATCTTGTCAAAATACAGTCTGCATTGCATAATGTTTTGCTGTAAAGCCATTCCTCTTTTCTAACTTTTCTTTTTCCTTAGCCTTACTTTATATATGTTACGGTTGTAAGAAATCACAATCTGCAAAGCTTTGCAGCATGCCACCCAGAATTATAAAATATTTTCCCCAATCAAATCATAAACATGTAGTTTAACCAAAAGGCATTCTAATTTTCATGCTATGTTGAGTATAAATATAAATTCAAGGCAGCCAAACTATCCATTTCCAAATAAGAATGTATACCTACACTCATTAAAAATCATCTGGAAATGTGTATTATTAGCAAATGAGTAAGAAATTTTCACTAGTATAAAATACCTGCTTTATATAAAAGCCACACTGGCCATTCAAGTATTTTGAGGTTTTTTTTTTTTTCCCCTATAGTTTTTATACTTGTACTAAAATTATGGATTTAGACTTGAAATTAAATGAAAGGAAAAATAAAAGTCACTTCTACCTACAGGGCATTTTTAGAGTGTGCATGTAAAGAGCAAAGTGTCTATCTGCAGATCCACCACCAACACTCTTCCTCTCTCCACCCTAAGGAAACAGCTCATGATTACTAGGATTTTAGAGAACAGTTAACAATCCAATGGAGAAGCAATACCAGATTTCTTTCAGCTTGTGCCAGTTTGCATGTTAAAGGTCAAAGGGCAAAGACATAGAAGAGGATTCTTCAAGGAAAATTTTCACAGACGACAATGTTTAAGTTGTTAATGACAGTCAACAGATCAAGAATCAAGTTCAAGGCAAGCTGTTCATTGTTTCAAAAGCTAATCCCCTCAAAAGCTGGCTTTTGCACAAAGCCAAAGTCTGACTCATGGGGTGCATTCGTTCTGACCATCTCTAATAAGTTCACAGCCCAGTGGCTGTAAAGCCTTTCACTGCAAGAAGCAGCTCCTAAAAATCAATAAAGAGGTCTGTCAGTTGCTGACTTTTCTCTAGGAAAAAAATATTGATACAAACCTGCTCCGCAGGTCACACGAAAACGACAATACTGCTGTTAGGACAAATTATACTCAACAATGAAATGCTTTGGTGGTCTCTTGGCTCTGTCAGTGATCAAATGGATGGCGAAATGCCAGAAGCCACACTAACCCTTTGAGAACTATAGTTGACATGCAATAGGATATTCATGCAATCTCAGAGTCATCATTTAAAATGGCAATGCAAACTGCATGTACCAAGGCAAATTGAATTTTCATGCAATGGATTTTAAAACAGAAATTCAATATGTCTAAGAAATGAAAAAAAAGATTTAGGCTATTATAATCAGCTGTTCAAATAAAATTTCACTCTTACAAGGTATTAAATAAAATACCTTTTTATTTGCCAGAAAAAAATGTTGGCAAGTAACACCATTTCTGTTTATTATAAATGCAGGTATGCAGTACTGTAAACCAGTTAAAAATTACATAGGATTATAGGGTATCTGTGTAAAAAACCTGAACTTGAACCTGTGCCTGTTTTCACCATTGCTCAGTTTTACACTTTTCCGGATAGCAATTCTAAGACTCTGAAAGCTAACAGGATAGTTCTCAAAGGGTTACACCAATGTATTACTAGTGTCACATGTTGTTGTAAAATAACTGTCACTTTAAACCACTTTAGAGACATACTGCTTCTTGCTCTACTTAAAATGAATATTCCTGACAGACCCATGGAAGGCCTGGGGCAATGGCCTAATACAACTTGGGGAGAGTATCACAATGATATAGGGGTGAGGTGGCAGGAAGGGGTTCAGAAACACTTCAAAACAATTAAAAGGCCCTATTTTTATATAGCTTTGAATATAAATGTGATGTAACATTGAGGACATAGCTGAGAACAGCTGTATAAAACGAAAAATGGATGTATTATTAAGGCTGTTACTATATTGCAGATATTTTGGCCCCTTGTTTGTTGGAAAATGGCTGTCCCAACAGTCTAAAGTCCTGCATGTATATTCCAGATCTCCCACCTGACAAAAAATGAAGCGTAGGAGACTATCCATAGCAGTCAGAGAGCTATCTTCTTTGGAGACAAAGCTGTTTTGGGTCTTCACACTTTCCTGGAAGTTCAATTGTGGGTTTTCTGTTTCACCTCTTATTTTCTTTGCTTTAAAGCAAAAAAATGCATGGGTTATCCATTTTGCCTTTTTCCCCCCAGAAATGGGCTCAGACTTCAGAAGGAAAATAATATTAGAAAACTTTATGAAGAATCTTTTCTTCCTTTTTTTTTTTTTTTCCTCTTCTTTAGTTAATCCTGAAAATTTACTGGGCTTTGAGCGTGCAGAGGAAAGGCCTAGAACTGAATGACAAAGAAAGACAAAGGACTGAAGAACGGCAGGTACTGTGCATCATGGAAGCTTCCCCACGAGTGTATTTCCACTCATGTGCAGGACCAGAAATCCTCTGGGTTTGAAAGGTCAGCCCTGAATCAGGCTGCCACAAGCCTGCTCCTAGCTAGGAAACAGCATAACAGCTCTTGTCTTGAATCTCAAGTTACCACAAACTCCTGGAAAAGAAAGAAATAAAGAAAAAACCCTACATCACACCCACTCTTGCATAGAACGTTTACAGTACAGTATGTGGCGGGGTGTTCCTTTCCTCTTGAACTGGAACACAGTGTAAACCAATACAAGGAGGCATAAGGCCAAGATGCAGGGAATGACAATAGCTATGGCTTTCACAGTGCTGGCTGTGTTGTCCAGTTTGATGACAATGTCTACATCATCTGGTGGGCTGTGTCCTTCTTTATCTCTGTCTGTTGGTCCATCACAGCCCATAAAATCCTTGAGAATGGATCTGGGATATCCAGGTTCTACCTTGAGTATCTGGTTGTTGAATTTCCAGTACTCCTTTCCTTTGTAGAAATATGTAAAGCCTAGGAGGGAAAAAACACACAGAGGAACTACTTATTTGGGAAAGTATATAAAGACAGACACTTTAATTAAATTGGCAGCTTCTTACAAAATGCAGTTTAAGTCTCCTGCATTTTTGCAGGGAGAAGACACTTTCTTCATATCAGCTGTCTATTGAAATGGAGTTGGCTGCTGCGTTACAGAAAAGGTGCCCTGTAATGCCTACAGGGAACTCAGCAGAGAGAGAAATACTATCTGCAGAGGATAACCATGCTCATCTCATCTACTCATCTACTCATTGCCCACACTGGATAGAGAATTTCATCTCATAGCTCACTTATAGGGCTGCTGTTAGAATTACAAATTAGCGCAACATTATCAACCTATGTATTTAAAAAGATGCTAAAAGAGTCTTCTAAGCTGAAGCACTGTTTGTTCCTATGTGCTATGGAGGGCATGGTTCAGTACATTAGAAGGTTTTTCCACAGAACACCTCAAGAGAAATTTCTCATCATCTTAGTCTCAGGAATAGTTGTCCTCCTTCTAAAAACAGATTTGTTTTAAGCATTTGGA
The DNA here is from genome assembly GCA_004363575.1 of Solenodon paradoxus. Classification (NCBI taxonomy): domain Eukaryota; kingdom Metazoa; phylum Chordata; class Mammalia; order Eulipotyphla; family Solenodontidae; genus Solenodon; species Solenodon paradoxus. The sequence goes on along the minus strand of RJWH01000155.1, from coordinate 79,360 downwards.
TGAGGAGTCATAATAAATCATGTTTTACTAGAAAAACTAGAGATGTTTTCCCTTTTTAAGAATAATAAGCAAATAGGTATTTATAGGAGTATGTGTACTAACCTCATTTCTGGTTCTATATCATGCACATTTTATCTTTTTTACTTTTGTCCTCTTTAGTTAACTTCCTTAATTACTTCCTTATGCTTACTTTATGATGATAGCTGTATTTTATATAACTTCTAAAGCTATTAATAATTCTTTGAGAATATGAAAGATTAGTAAAGTAGAATATAAGTAAGTCTACATTTCAACATTAATACCTCCAACAAACATGTATTTCAGGGGGAGGAGGTGGTATACTGAAGTTTCAAATAGCTAACACCACACATGATTGTGTTCCAAAATATTTTGGATGCAGATAATATGCTTAATAAGCTTGTAACAATTAAAACAACAAATGTGTATGCTTTTCTTAGACTAGTCTCTAAATTTGTTGCATTTATTGGGCACACATTCATTTTATCTTTCCAATCAAGGCTTCTTTGTGATAAGTTTGTGACTATACTCTTTAGGTTTAAGTCTTACTCTGAGATAAAATTCAAGAAACTTAGAAGAAATGTTTTAATGCTATAATTACTTAAAAACTATGTTTTGAGAGCTATCTATTAGAAATAGCATACTTAATTTAGATTTAATTATCATTAATGAACACTTTCTTTTTTCCTGTATTATTGAGAACTTATTGGGAAAAAAGCATTGTGTAAAAAACTTAGGAAATGATGTCTTTTAATTGTCATAATCACTCAATTAGGTTGAATTAATTACCTTTACTTTTCAAAGATACCGAGATTTAGATATCAAATAGTATATCCAAAGCCTGCTGAAAGCAGAAACCAAATTTTGTCTTGTTCTAGAGTTTAAGTACATAATGATTTTTCTAAGTTTTAGGTGTTTTAGAGATCTCCTGTCTTTTAAGAAAAACTTCTTGGTTAAACAGCACAGGCTGGGACAGATATTATCTCTGAAACAAAAAAGCCTGATGTCACTCAGAAAACTTTAGCTAAGTCAGACCATCATTTCAGGTCACTTCATTTTGGAAATCATTCTATTCAATGCCATAGAAATTTGCTGTTGCTTTTTGTTTCGAAGGACAGTTTTGCAATCAGAGCAACTTGCCAAGTGAAAACAGGTGTATGTAGATTCAAATGTTTCTGCAGGGAGCTGGTATTTGATCACACTAATGAAATCCAATGAAATTACTCAACAAGCTTGGAAGAAGAAATGTTGAGAACCTGCCAAGTAACTGTGCATTAGATGATCATAGTTGAATAATGGCACTGATTTAGAATTAAACAGACCTTCAGAACAGGTGAACATGCTTCATACATTTATAAACTAAAACCATCAGTTGAAAGTGTTTGCATCTTTAATTTTTACTCAAAGCTAAATGACTCTGTAGCTTTTGGGTATCATTAAAAAACTTCAGTCATTTCCATTTTCATATTTACCAGATCTGCCAGCCAAACTTCAGAACAGTAGAATTGTAGTTTACTGAATACACTTGTTAAAGATAGCAGCTTGATAATAAAAAGACTTTGAAAAGAAGTTCCTGAAGTGTTGGTAACAGAAATTTGTCAAATCTCCATCTCCTAAAATTCATCTCATTCAATAATTTAAGTTTATTTTTTCCTATTTATGAAATGTCAGTTGATTGAGGAAATGTATGTGTATATATATATATATGTATTTTTTCTTTTTAAAGCATTTTGAGTGTTATGCTTATTAAGAGTAGCAATTTCAATTGAAATCTTACCTAAATTATCATTTTCATAGAAATTCTAAGAAAGAAGTGAGTTTGTAATGTATTATTTTGTGACTTTTTTGTTTTTCCTGCATTTGACTGGGTTTTATCAGTAGCTTGTCTATTTCTTAGTCCTAAATGTAATGAGACATTGTCATTACTTAGGAGATGTTCCTGATAGGCAGTGCCTTTGTGTTTTCTGATTTTTATAAATATTAGTTTATTTGTTAAGAAGTTAATTAGTGTTTAATAAAGGAGAATAAATACACAGAATACTATGGATATATTTGTTTGAATCACACTTGCAGTTTTTAACAAAGAAAATGAGAGGAGTAGAGAATTAATATAGCAAGTCAATAGAATCAGTTCTTTTAAACAGGTTTTAAAAGTTCTTTTAACAGGCTGCAAGTGGGACTTTAATCTGTAAAATGAAATCCAACAGTGTTGAAAGTAGAATCTTTCATAACCTTAAAATCAAATTTTTCTAAGGGGGGATAAGAGAATATCTAGAACATGGGGCTTAACAGTAGAAAAAGAAGAAACAATTTGAAGGAGAGGGAATCCAATGATTCTTAACTACAATGATGTATTAAAAACTCACGCTGTTGCTTAAAATGCTGTTCAAAAAAAAGTGCTAGAAAGAAAGAAATCCCCTATATTCTGCATGAGTAAACTCATTTGAATTATTGTAGTTATTATCAGGGACTAAAAGTAAAGAAGCAAACAAGAAATTGTTAGATTAAAGATGGTTGCCGGTAACAAGGATGATGGCTTAGGGAGCTACATTCTGAGAAAGCCTGGGTTTGTCTAATATGACAAGATGAAAAATTGAGCCCTACATGACAGAGTGTCAACTACTTTAATGATACTGCAGAAAAAGATGTTAACTTTTCTCTTTTGAGATTATGTTTTAGACCACATTTAACAGGGCTGGAATGTTCTGGTCTCAAACCTAATAAACATAATCTTATCACTTTTATGATCATTAATAGGTTATTTCAACTAACTGATGTTGGTTTCTTCATTTATAAATATTAATAAATGAGGTAAAGGGTGTCAGACAATTAAATTATATACTACATGCATATAGCACAACTGATACATGGTAGATACTCAATAAATGGCAGCAAATAATATATTTAATTCGTCAAGATGGAAGAATTCATATACAGGGAGGCACTTTCCAACATAATATGTAAAAAAAAAACTTTCAGAATATACACCTGTATTTTAAACTTGTGAACTTTATTTTTCAAATTACCATTATGAGATGATTTCAAGGGAGAAATTCCTATACTGATGGAAGAGTGGGCTAGAGACTATATTTCAGGGCTCTATAGTCCGTGATTCATGACTGCTTGTATTTATCCTGGGAGATAATTATTTTGAATTGAAATATAAACATTAACGTGTTCACTTGATAATTTGACACTCCTCTCAAAGCACAAATATAAGGCAAGAAAATGTGTATAGTGTGATATAAAAAGTCACAGATAAGAGTAAAAAGTCACTTATAAGAGCTTTGACTAAGGAATACAAAGTGGAGAATTGACATTTGATACTCTATCTAGACTGGTTGATTTACAGATCAATTTACAGATTAGAGTTTAAGACAAGATAACACCACTACTTCCATGAATGAATTTTTTTTATTAATAGAAGGAATAAAATTAATTCTTGTATTAGTATTATGTGTTAAAATTTCATGTTATTGCTTAAAACACGAACAACAAGTGCTAAGGAGAAATAAATCTATATTCTACAGGAGTTATATATACATACATATGTTCAGCATATATATATATATATATATATATTTACTAATATATTATCTCAAATAACATTTAGTGACTGTTTACTCTGTGACTGACTTTGAAGAAGAGTTTCTACTAGAGGGGCTAATGAGTAAATAAACTGATTATTGTCATATAAGATTTTGAGTGCAAGAAGTAGTGCACTGAGAAGGACATTCAAGAAGGATTTAAAGATGGAGAGTGAGTTCAATTTAAAGGTATCAAAGAAGGAACAGGATGAGGAAAGATCTAAAAGACAAAGATATGTCAAAGTTTCATCTCTGGTTTTTAGTCATTTTTAAAATGCATTTTTAGTATTAATCTTCCAAAGATACTTTGCTTCATTTATATAATTTTATAAAGTTATTCTTTGTCATGTGAAAAAAACCATGAAATTCTGAATATAAAGACAACAATTTTCTCCTTATGAAATTTACTCTTGTGGTAGGAAGATAATGAGAAAATGCTCATGTGAATTAGTATCTTAGCATACTCAGTCCTGTTTTGTATAACGCATACAGTTAGGTAAGCATGAATTTTCAAAGAGGTGCAAAGTGACAGAATCTTACTATTTTATCATAACATCAAAATAATATAAATATTCTCATTAAAATTTTGTAAAGGAAAGTTACAGGCAGGTATGAAGGTGAGCAAGTAAGCAAGAGAAAGGAGAAAGAAGCATTTTCATTTTATTTTAGTTATACATCTTGGGTCCTTGGGATGCATGTGGATTCTGCTCAGCCAGAGGCAGTGGATCTAACTGCTACTCTGCTAGGGAAACCTAAATTTCTTTAATGTGTTGCTTCATAGATGTTATGAATAATTTATGAGTTCATTACATAGCTCAGAACATAATTTTCAGTGCAACTTTACTAATATATTCTGGATGAATATTATAAACTTTCAGATGGGCAGAAATTTGAAAAATAATATGACTGGGGATAGCAATATTATTTTGTTATTTTTCATATAATTATAATTTTTTCCAGAGAAATGAATCAAATATTCATATTACTTAAAATATTGATCGTACAATTATAATTTATTTCCAGAGAAATGAATCAAATATTAGTATTACTTGTAATACTGAACTTGTAAATAAGAACAGGGAAAATGAAAACAGTTAAATATGCTAAGAAATTAAGATTATGTATACTCTTTCCATCTTTTGAAATAACTTATTTATTTTATATGTCACATTCATTTTAGAAAATTAATAAAGACAAGAACTGAGAATCTATTACCAAACTTGTTAGAGTCAACAAGCAGTAAGATCTTGTTTAATTTTCTTTGCTTATATTTTTATATAAAGTATAGTAATATTTACTGAAAGCAATAGTGGTAAGATTTCTATAAATATTAACTACAAATAGTTTTATCTGGGTTGCAAGTACTGTACATAAAATATGATCTTAAGAAATCTCTCTATTCCTGTTTCTTCCTTGTCAATTGCTATAGTTCTTAGGTTGATGTAGCTTTCTGCCTTCCATGTAATCTTCTCATATTTTTCATTTCTTAGTCCTTTATATCTTCATCTCCATAATTTCCTGAGTTTGGGGCCACATTATTGATCTGATTTTATTATCTCCAATGTAACTACTTTGTAATTTCCTTCATGTCTCAACAGATAGGTTTTCATCTTAATCTGTCCTCTCCTACAGATTTCTGTTATTATCACTGATAGTTGTAACCTGATGCTTTAATTCAATCAAATACACACAAGAATATATAATATAATTCTGTAATTACAGAAGTATAATTCTTAGTAAGTGCTATGACACTGGCTTCTTTTTGATTTTGCCGCCACCTACAGTGTTTTAATTGTGGGAAATAATTGCATAGAAAGTATCATGCCATCTATGACAGTAGTCAAAAACCATTTTTGTACTTTGACTTTTTAAGGCACAATCATTTTCTAATGACTTAATATTTTGAAACAGTAGAGTTATTTACTGAAAGTCAACTCATGAAATGTAGAATGCACATATTACATACCATTTTCTTTATGCACAAAAGCTCCCTGAGGAGATTCAGGGATACCTTTCCAGACTGTGATTGGTTTAGGATAGCCAGGATCCATGGTTTTCATTTCTTCACTATATCGCCAATACCTAAAAAGAATAAAACAACAACAGCAACATGTGAATAGGGAAGAAAATTATGTATACAGTTACAGCTAGCATTCATTAAATCCTTGCTGTATAATTTGTTCATAATTTACAGAACTGACTGAAATTACTGGAAAGAGAGTGAACACAAAGTATTTATTCTGCTTCCTTTCCTTCATGTTAAAAATGGGTATGCTGTTGTATATTTCAGTTTGCTAAAATCAGTTTAAACATACTGGCAAAGCATATTATGTGAACTAAATATATTTACATTTAGAAAGTATCATCAACCTAATATAAATCAGAGGTTTTCATGATTTTTAAAAAAATTATGTTTTAGGCAATGGAACACAGATTTTTGGAAATAATCTTAAACTGAATCTTCATTCATTCATTCATCAATACGTATCTATCAAGTACTAGGTTGTTCTTGGCATTGTTATAGGTGCTAGAGTTACAACCTGGGAGAAAAATGTCCCAGTTTTCATCAATCTTACATTTTAGGATATTGTAGGAGTTATAGGCAATAGACCAAGTGATTGATAAATATAAATTGATAGGGGGTGGTAAGATCTATTAAGAAAACAAAGTTTTCTAGGCATGTGAATAACCCACTTTAAATCAGTGGACAGTGAGGTCTTCTCTGATTAGCTGAAACCTAAGCAGAGAGCAGAAAGAAGTGGAAGAAGAACATGCCAAGTAGAGGAACTATTTACTCAAAGTTCTTGTGTCAAAACACCAGCTTGCCATGCTTGAATGTCTATAAGGATGATAGAGTGACTAGAATTGAAATAGAAAAAGGAAGACAAGGTGAGAGTATAAACCAATATCTAACATTAGATAGACCTTTACATTGTAGCAAACTCTGGTTTTCCTTTTAGAGGGATGTGAAGTTCTATCACTTCTCAAGTATATATTTTGTTCATGGAAACATCTGTTTTAAAGTTATTTCTGAATATTCCTTTCTCACAGACCATTCTGAGAAGAATATAGAAGGGTTAATGTGGTTCTAAGTTGTAATTAAAACCACAAGATCTTTTCTCTCAAGTAAATAATACAATGTTTACAATAGTCATAAAGGTTAACTGGTTCCTACCCTTGTTCATAAAGAGAATCTTTCACAGAGAAATAGTCAAATACCTTATTTCATGGGTTTAAAACATGCATTTTACATTTCTAAAATTCAGATACACCTTACAATCAAAATGTGCCAAGGTTTACTTAGCAGAATTTTTCCTCAATGGTAGATTCAATAATGGTATATCTTATAATAAATGGAATCTTTAGATGATATAAAACTATAACTTAAAGTGCTAATGTTGCTAATCTAGGTGTTTGGAATAATTTAAAATCCTGGGGAAAATGGGATTATACACTGTATCTGATTTAAGGAAGATTATGACGTTCTTAGAAACCAGGTTTGTTCCTAAGATGTAGTTATAACAATGCTCATGTAATAACAAACATATTTTGTGAAGTGCTTTGTAGCTATAAAGTAAATTTAGGTACATACATTATATTTTCTTTTTTCACTTAAGCTCCTCAATAATGTTTTATATTTCAGATTACCATATTCTCCATTATGATGTTTTAAGCATAGATTTAGAATGAATGTTTACTCAATTCAATCAACGACATAGCATTGGAATTCAAGTTATTTAAATATAATGACTTTGTTACATGCACTCTGAATGTTGCAGAGCTGAAATTCAAGCTAACTCTCTTGACTATAGTTAGTGTGGTTTGCTACTGAATTATTTGCTACAGAATTATTATTTACCTGTCATTCCTAGTCGTCTCCCTTAAATTCTTTCTGCTGCTGTTTTTATTTCTTAAAATTTATTCTATTGATTTTTGTTTACATTTTTAAATGATGTTCAGGATATGGAATTCTCACCTCATTCTTGATGTTCACTGTTTGTACATAATTTCCTTTCATCTCTTCTATTCACTCAGATCAATTTACCCAACACTCTTTTGAGCACCTATATTATATGCCACACAAGATTCACAGAGATCACATTTCAAGAAAATATTAATGGAATGTGAATTTTATTAAATACTCTGTAGGAACATAATTCTGGTATAATTTGTCAGAATAAAGGCATTTTCTTCTTTCTTCTTGCAGATGATACAAAATGATAATTTGGTATCATTTTACAACCTGTGAAAAACTCAGCCTGTGCTTAAGCCCTCAGGTTATCTGCAGTGTGTCGGTTTTGATGTACATCCAATAAATGTGAACGCGATTAGAGTCATCTAATTATATTCAGAGCTGCCTGGTAAAAGGTGTTGAGGCTTATTCAAAGAGATTTCATTTTAATTTCTAACATATTTGAACATGAACAAAATAACTCATCTCATGGGATTTTTCTCCTTTAAAAATATTTATGTGCTTAATGAGTTTATTTGCAATTCAGATAGAACACTGTAAAGAAAATATTCTGAGGATCTAAAAATTTAAAATTTAGATATACTGAAAAGTTGGTTTTCTTTTTTTTTTTTTGGTATTTTATTCAGGAGGGTCACCAAATGATAAAAGTTTTATATATGAACCTTAAAGTTTTTTCTCCTGATAGAGCAGTTATCTCGACTGTACCTTAACTTACAATTGTTGAGCCCGAGAGCACTGTGAATCAATGCTCATGCTTCAAAAGAAATTATGACTAGACATGAGATTTCTCATTATTTTTAGACTTATTCCTGAATCTCATTCATGAGACAAAAGTTGTTCATTTTATAGTATATAATGTTTTCTTAAATTTTTTCTGTATTAAGCAAAAGAGATAGAGAAACTTCTAGAATGGCATAATTTAATGGATGTTGCTGGATATTAGAATTAAATTGAACAAAAGTGACACCAAGGGTTACTTTACATTTATCAGTCCTACTTTGTTTCATTTCATTACTTGTGGGGTCAAGATTCTTTCTGCCAATTTCCCCTAAAATATAGGATCATGTCTTTTTTCATATCTAAAACATCATACAAAATTTCATTCTTAAGAAACATTGTTTAAAATACAACAGAAATAAAAATGTCAATTTATTCTATGTTGAATGATTTTAAAATGAACTACCTCAATTATTTGATAAACATACAATTTAAGCTGGAAGAAGTAAATGTATATTTTATTTGTCTATTAGTAGTGATCATCACAATAATTACTAACAAATAATAACTCAAAGGGTAGCCCAAAGTAAATTTTGTCTTTGCTCTTTAAAAATATCTTAAAACTCCCAACAGTTGAATTTAGAATTTAGATAGCAATAAAGTCCTGGCTATATTTATAAGAGGATTCTGAGAGATGATTTAGAAACATATAATATTAAAGTTAATTGCTATGAGAATAAAAATAGCATAGTAAGAAAAGGCAAATAGGAATCTGAGGGACTGACTTTCAAGCAGTGGTATAATTTCGATCAAAATTGAAAAATCTATTAAATAATTATCATTTTTCCTACTGTTCATTAGCTTTATGTCTATACTTAGGAAATGTCTTATAGTTCTCTGCTTCCAGTGCAATATAGATGTCAATTACTCTAAAATCTGTGCTTCCTCTTTGTATTCCCATTAAGGCTGAAACTCAATTATCCATGTTTTACTTGACTTTTCCAGTTGGTGTGTAAATAGCATCTCAAGCTAATATATAGTCATTTCAATCTCTTTACCCACTTCCCCCATATTCTTTCCTATCTCTGCTCTATCTTTTGAAATAACATCAGCTACTCAGTTATTCTGGCAAAAAAAATTAGAAGTTATCTTTGATGTTCCTTCTTTTTCACACCTAAAATCTAAGTCACAAGGTAGATTTGCTATGATTACTTTAAAAATCTATCCTGTATGCATCTTTTCTGTTCATCTCCTACTACCATCCTGCTCCCCTAAAATACTTCAAGTATTTTATACTCTATTTTCATTCTTGTAGCCCATTCTTTACAGAGAAGTCATATAAGTTTTGTGAACATATATATCAGATCATGTCACTTTTCCACTGACAACTCTCCAGTGACTCTCTATTGGACTTACAATAAAATCCAAAATCTTTGTCACTTTCTACAGGATGCTATACAATCTGGAGTATCTGACTTTCTCAGATAAGAGCATGAGTATCACATCATCACCTTTTTTTATTTGTAGAAATTCTTAATGTTACATGACTAGAATCATTCATTTGTTTATTGTTTATTATCTCTCTTAACACAATGTAAGTGCCATGGGAGCAGAAGCCTTGTGTCTTTCTGTTACTATAGATTTATTACCTATCAAATATCTCATATGTGTTCAAACATTTTTTGAGTAACTGAGTGACACCTATGCCAGTACTGGGTTCAGAAATCTTAAGTAAAGGAGTTAGAGCCATTAAAAACAGAGTGGACTTCTCAAGTTCATGCTGTCACTGGTCAGGTAGAGCAGAAGGAATTTCTGTGGAGGATAACCAAGAGTGTCTAGTCTTTGTCAGGAGGTGAACAAGATGAAAGGCTGACAAATAGTGTTTGAATAAAATTTAATTAAAGTTGTGCTTGTGTATTCAGCAAACTGTATATAAATAATTCTGATTTCAAGTGTTTTTCTAGAGTAGTTGTGCTTTCTAGCTTACCATAGTCCCATCACTCCCTACTGCCTTAGATACTACTACTGCACACAGTAGTCAGCGCATTTTTCCTGATCCTTAAAAATTAATTTTATTTTATATCTGGTTTAGACTGTCTCTAAAATTCTTTTTTGCTCTTAGCCTTATAGAAATAGAAACCTGTTAGCAGTTTGTTACTGTTTTCAAGCAGAAAGATAGTAGTGAGAGAAGAGGAAGAACTAAGTAAGGACAAGTAAAGAATTAATGTTTTCTCTCAAAACTACACATGACAAAATGTAAAAGGTTAAGTATATAATATCATATGGAAGAAAATTCTTTGAATTCTTATATAAAAGTCACAACCAAGTTTTTGCTTAAATGTTTATAGTTAGATATTTTAATGCATTTTTCATCTACAATGAATGTATGGATAAATGTTGCGGCTTTGGAATTAAATAATCATATGAATATGGAGTTATCTATTTACAAACATCTATAACTCATGAACTCTTCTAAGCTCTCACATGGAAATTAATTGGAATCTAGACTTAAAATACTTCAGAATTTAGATAACCCATTACTTAAGCAGAAGTTAGAAGTATTTTTATGCATTTTATTATATTTTGCTTGCAACTTCTCTAAGAGGGAAATAAATTAACTAAAACATCTTTTTCTATTTATTGTAATCTTCATTCTATTATAAATCTATTACCTAACTTTCACCAATTTCACTGATTTGAGGTTGTCCATATTTAATTCCTAAACTATACATTTCCAGTACTGATAAATTTTTAGAATGCAAACATTTCAAAGTAATACCTACATGTATCAAAAATGGGCTATATGATAATAAGATAATAAAATGGCAGTTTGTGTTATCATTTATGATACCCTCCCTAAAATTGTTACATGATAGCTAAGTTTTCACATTTTGTCCTATAGAAGAGTATTTTAAGCTTTTCATTCTAACCCTTCCTGCACCCTCACCCCACCACAGGAAAAAAAAATGCAATACTGTATTGAACCTAGTCCTGAAAGAGTACATTCAAGATATCAAAACCAGCTGGGGAATTAAACTCTAACAACCTTGAAGATTGTTATTTTAAAGAATATGTTATAGGTCTGTAGATTTATTTTCATTAGTGGTCATATGCTGTGGCAATCAATTCTTCATTCTTCTTTCATATTCTACTACATTTATATCTTGCTGGGAGAGATATTTTTAGTGGCTTTAAGTAGCCTCTTTTTTATAGCATTTCTGATGGATCTTTTTAGCTCTTGATTTAGTAAGAAATATTTATCAAGATTTCAGTTAATGACAGTGAATTAAAATCTGTAAATATTTTCCTATAGAAATCTATGAAAGTCTAATATATAGAAAAATAGTAGCACAATAAATTTAAAAGTATACATTCTTATACATGGGGGCAAAGTATAGGATATTTTTACTCACAGATAAAGTTTAACATTTAAATTCATTTGCAATTAAAAATAGCAAATTGCAAAATAAATTTTATACCTTTATACATTTTCTACTAAAATTATAGATAGTTTACAGGGCTATATTATACTAAGATTATAAGGTAAATTCAATACGAGCCACTAGAAATTAAAAGTTGAGTGTTTTATGCATGTGTTAAATTTATTAGTAAATGAAATAAGGTGGCATACTGAAGTTCATCTATATACCAGTGAAAACTACATATATGTCACCTTTTAGATTCACATTATGGAATTTGTCATCACCCAGGAGAGTACATGCCTACCCTAATTCAGCATGGATTAGAAGGCTTAAAGGGTACATATTATTCTAACTCAGGCACCAAATAGCTTGTAATAGTGTATTAGGGTTTATTTTTTCATCTTTATTATTTTTGCTGCTTAATATTAATTTAAATTAGTACCATAGCCTTTAATTTATATTTGATAAGCAATATCTGTCAAAAGTAGACAGGGTAGAGTCATGTATATCTAATAGCTATAGTAAGTCATAAGAGTAACAATTCTTTCTTTTTTTTTAACAAATTCCATTAGCAGTGCATAGAAAGAGAAGAAATAAGAGAAAATAGCAAGCAAAGGTTATTACACTTCAAGTTAAAAATATTTATCCTAGTGATAGTTTGGCTAGTTCATTAGACCTATTTTTTGGTACCTAAACAACTTCCTAAGACATAAAACCATAACTAGATTGAATTATTTAAAAATATCCACAACAAACAGTGCATAAAATATAAAATTTAATTTTGACTATGAAAGAATAAAAAGCCTGTGCTAAAATATACTTTTTTAAGAAAGCAAATGAAATTATCTGAAAATGCATAGAAAAATACTACCAACCCACCCAGCTTTGTAGGTACTTTAAGATATGGAGAAGAGAAAGAAAATATACTATATATAGATACATATATAAGAAAGTCACATTATTTCTTTTAGAAGAAAATTTTCCTTAATTATTTAAAAGTACATTTAAAATATTTTCAATGCCATTAATTCTTGAGTTTATATTCACAGATTCTTAATCAACATTACATGCTAACATTACATGATAGAGTAGAGATAATGACTTCTCTAAACACTTGTTAATTTTTTTCCTCACATCAAGTATGTACTGACCTGTCCCCCTTGAAGAAATAGGTTTTCCCAACGTCCTCCCACCAAATGGCTGAATCAATACCATGAGGAGGAATTCCGCTTCCAAGAGTAATCAAGTCATGAGGGTAACCAGGCTGAAGAGTCGTGTCCTTGAACACCCAGTATTTGTTACCTGTATGAAATAAGTGCAAATACAGAATATACTAATTTAATCAGAATTATATTAAAATGAATTAATTTATTTTACATGAAATTACTTAGTATCTGCAATATTATTTTTGAAGTATTATTATTTTCAAGTGGCTATAATGAATAACTATTTAATTATATAATGATAATTTTTAAGTTAATTTAAGAAATAAAGAAGAACTACAACTTGCCATAATGAAACAATTCTGAATCTAAGATCAAGGATTCTTTCTCTCAGAATTAGATTTCCTATTTTTGTTCAAGACTAATTCATTCCTGTGTTTTGTTCATTCTGTATGCCCTCAGATTGTTTTGCTAATTATTACCTTTATTCTATTAGAACAGTTCCCCTACTGATTCTCTCCTTTTATTATATAAACATTTATAAGTCCCTCTAGTCTTATAAAGTCATCCTTATTTGACCAGATGCCCTCTTGTAGCTATTATGCTATATATTATCTCTTTAAGGTGATAATTTTAACCTTAATTTTATTTGGAATTGTCAGAGCATGGCGATTCTAAAAAGAAGACAAATTTTAGTCAGTTTTCTTGATATTTTGAAATTATCTACAGACAACACATTTCCTCAATTCCAACACTCCTGGCAGACCATGCCTACCACTCCCCTCTTTGGTATTCTAATCATGTCTCACTCTCCTGGGAGTTTATTTAATACCTATTGTATTAGGTATTGATATAAACATTTGTATTAATGAAACCTTTTGTCCTGAAGTCACCAATGACCAATTCCTTCAAATGAAACATTTTCTATCCTTATTTATCCACATAATTATACATTTAAAGCATGTTTCTTCCTGAACTGCTAGAAAACTCTTTTTCTTTCTGTAGATGCTCCTATTAGGTTCCTTTAATTTTACTTAGTCCCTGAATGTTGACATTTCTGAGGATTCTTCCCTGCCCTTTGCTCTTTGTGTTCTAATGGGGGCGGGGGTGAGCAGGGGTGTCACAAAATCACATACTTACAAGGACAAGGTTAGAGACAATAAGAGTGGAATGACAGGGATATTCAAATATTCAGACACTTCCATAAAAGTCAGCAAATATTCACTGCCCTAAAGGTCTATCTGTCCCTCATCTCTACCCAAAGTCCACTTTCCCTGGTCCTTTTACATCTTTGAATAATCGGGAAATCTCTTGAATCATTATCTTCTCCTGGGGTTAATATTTGACGAAGTAAAACAGTTGCTGTCAATATTTAACAAAGCATCCTCAGTCTTTTCTAATGTACATAGGTCTTACTTGTTTCAAAATTTCCATACAATCCCTAGATGAGGACTATCATAAGCTGCAGAATTCATGTTACACATGAAATACTTAAGGAAAAAAATGTACTGGCAAAACAACAACACAATACAAATGGACCAAAATCATGTCTTCAGACTGGATTTAGTTAGGAGTCTCTCCTTTTTAACCAAGGGTAACCTAATTTACTCTAAAAGGATCCACTAATATTTGAAATCACATTAAATTAAAAAAAATCCCAAACATTTACTAAGTACTTTCAGTACCCCAAATAACAGTAAGTACTAACAATATGAAAGAGAACAAGACAGACTTGATTGCTACCCTGATAAACCCACATTCTAGTAGATAAGCTGAAAACCAACCAACAAACATGCCTATATAAACAGATACACATATTTATTAGTAACTTAAAAAACTAGCGAATGAATCTCACATTCTAGATAAAAACCAAGTATACAGATATATAACTTTAGAAATTAAAAAAGAAATTCCTCAACGCAGCAGGGTTTGAGGAAAATAAAACTTTAGAGAAAAGTGCTATAAGTAAGAAGATCAGAAAAGCCTCTCTGAAGAAATATTGCTTAAACCAAAAATTAAAGGAAAGATAGTACCTACACAGAGAATGTCAGGAAGAAATATCCTAAGCAAAGGAGAGTTTAGCGTGATGATGGAACTGAAAGATCAGTGGAGTGTTCTTTGAAAGACAAGGGTGGTACCGAAAACCAACGTGGTGGACTTGGATTTCATTTTGAGCTCACTGGGAAGCCACGAAAGAAATATTTAGTTAGTGGAAGAATATGATTATTTTATATTTTCAAGAGGTGACTTTAATCTTTGTGGAAAGTGGATTATAAAAAGAAGAATGGCAATGAGATCTTCCAATATCTTTTGCCTTTTTCCTTTTGTCAAGTATTAATTAAATTATTCATACAACTTGCCTCGTTCTTATACTGCATTTGCATAGAAGCTATAGGAGTGAACAAGTAGGGTAACATCTCTATCTCATGGAGCTTAGATTCTAGTAAGTGGATATGGGAAAAAAATAACATAAACAAGCAAACAAATGAAGATAATTTCAAAACATAGTGTTATAAAATATCAAAAACACAATGTGATAGTGATTGAATAGGGGTAGGGTTACTTTTTATTAGACATGGGAAAGATCCTTAGCTCCTATCCATATCCATAGTTCCTTTGTGAGAAGGTGCATATTGAGAGATCTTTTTTACTCAGCAAAGAAAATTAGCTATTTTTTAAATATGAGAAAGGAGAAGCATACTGGCCACAGGCAGAGAGGTGAAAATTGAATAATCAGAGAGAGAGATTGAAACAGAAGACAGAATGCGACTGATGCAAAGAGCAAAGCTATAAATAGATCAGTGGTCTAGTACAGGTGGCAAATGTAGCCCATTCCTGAGTTATGTCTCACTTACATACCCACTCCTATGCCCAATTAACCTGATTGGGATAGTTTTTCTTTTAATAATACCATTCAATTTAAAATTTGACCATCCAAACATCATACAAGATATGAGATGTTCTTGAACCTAAGTTTCTTGGCCAAGGTCCTGGCTTGCAGTCAACGAACCATGCTCTCTTCCAGTCATGAGCCTTTAGAGCAACTCTTTCACTTTCTAGCATATATTATTCCAAGAGTCTCTTTTCTTGTCTCCATGCCTTTAGTCTATTTCTCTTTTATCTGTCTTCTATGAGGTCATTGTAGAGATCTTCCTATAGAGAATAACTGACTTTACCTCTCTTCGGGTTAAAATTTTTAGTTGTTTTCACTACAGTAAGGATAAAATCTAAACTTATCTATACCATTAGAGGTTCTTCTCAATATGGATCATCTATATCCAATTTATTTCCCTTTTGGGAAAACTGATATGCCTCTTTCAAAAGTAAGCCAGGAAAGCACCTCCTCTCTGAGAAAGGTGGGTCTTTTACATTGCCAGAGTACCAAGTTTTTACTTTTATCATATCAATTATTACATTAAATCACAAGTCTGCCGTTTACTCTAGAGTATGAGCAACTTGAGAACCAACATTATATTTGACACCATATTTCCCATATATATATACCTGTTTTTAATATAAAGGTGTTTAATATATGGCTCTCGATTCAAGTAACCATGTTTACTGTCACGTGAATAACCAACTATGCGATCAAAAATCTAATAAAAAGATACAATGAAGGCTACATAAGTGACATTCTATACTTTAGTTTTGAACCTTGCTAACAGAGGATGAAAATTAATTTTATCACTATTAGGAAGTCTGAGAAAATATAAAGGCATGCCCTAGTACTGTGTTAATACCATTTAAGTAACTTAATTGTGTTGAGATATACTATCATAAAAAAAAAAACCTATCCCGAGCCATTGTTTTATATGAATATTTTATGAAGAAAAAACCTACAAAGGTCCAGATCACTTCCCTGACAGAGACAGTGAGATGAAAAATCAGAGAGCTGTTTTCCAGCTTGCTCTATTTTTTAGTTGTTTCTCTGGAGCATTTAAAACAGAAAGTCTTAAAACAATAGAAGAGAAAAAATGTCCTGTTTGGTTAGCCTATCCTGCAATGACTTACTGCATTCTTTCTTTTCATCTCAGTTTTAATTAGGAAGGGTTATATACTTTCAAAGCCTCCCATGCTAGCTATTCAGGGCAAACCTTTTATCAGCTTAACTCAGTTCTCCCTTGTTCCAAGCAGAAGCATTATAGTTGGTTTAGAATACTCTTTGGTGGTTCATAACCTCTATCCTTTCTATGAAAACGTCTTTCTTTCCAGTCCTGGATGTGATATTGCTAGACTCACACTTACTCAGCATTCCCTGGTGCATGAAGCATGGGAAAATGTTCAAAGAAACTTATTTTGTATGTTGTCAAGGATGTCTCTGGAAAAGCTACTATACTAACAAAATGAAAGTTAAAGATTTTTTTCCAGAAAATTCTTGCTATTATTATATAAAAACTATTTTTAATGTTTCAAAAGTATTTCCTTATCTTATTGGTTAAGTGTTTTGTTAATAAAAGGAGATGCTTTCACTTTTACTAATTAAGGCCTCTAGATAGAAGCTCTTGATGAGTTTTTCTTTTTTCCATCAGAAACAAACACCAGGGAATTAAAACTATGCATTTATATTCCCTTTAAAAATCAAAGCAAAACAGAAAAATGATCAGCAAACATTTGCTATAAGGTTGCATGATCTCAGCAGTTATATACACACAAACAACAACAACAACAACAACAAAAACACTTTGCCTGTTGGACATTTGTGGGATAGAACTAAAGAAAATAATGATTATTAGTTAAAAATTTAATTCTCTAAATATTTATTAAGGAAATACAATTATATAATTCCTTTAGTAACCTGATAAAGCAAGATTTTCACAAGACCAAGTTCAAGGGACTTCATTTCTAGTTTTTATTTGTGTGTTTAATTTCTGAGTATGTGAGATTGATATTCAACTCTTTTAATATTTTCTTCTTTCACATAGGAGAGGCAAATTTGTTTTTACTACCTTACTATCAGACAGTCTGTTCTCAAGGAAAATATTACCTCTTTGGCAGAAGGAAGGCATTTACTGGATTTCATATGAGGTTGACATTCTGGAACAAGTGGGGAAAACTAGTCCTTGCTGACATTGTACTTGGCAGAAGGCAGAGGAAAATATCAACAAGCTTCAGTTAAAGACAAAGAGGCTTTATAAATCAAGAGAGCAACCTCAAGGAATGTTTAGAATTGGAAAGGACTCTCTAGATAATCTCTAGTAATTTTTAAGTAAAATCCATTCATTCATTCATCCATCCATCCATCCAATATCTGTTTATTAGCACCTATTCCAGCAAGTCACTGAAGTAGTAGTGTAAATATAACAAAGAAGGCAAGACTCAAGGTTTCTGCTGCTGTGAAGGTAATGAATCATCTAAGAAGACAGATGTTAAGCAAAAATGATACGAAAAACAAATTATTAAAGGAAAAGTACAGACAGGAATGAAGGTGAGCAGAGACAGAGAGGAAGGAAAAATGAGAGAGAAGGAAGAGCAAATTAATCTACATTATTTACTTATTTTATTTGTTCAACTTGTTTGCTCCTGCTGAACCAGGGACACAAACCTGGGTCCCGGGGATGTATGTGGACTGTGCCTGACCACTACTCCACCAGTGTGTGCTATCTATGAATAATTTTTAAGTTACATACTTATTCCAACAAGGAAAAAATAGAGTATCTAATGATTATGAAAAAAATTTTTATCAAGAGGACAGTACCTAGTCTGGAGACTAAGATTTATACCTGTTATCCTAACACTTTAAACTCACCATTTTTGATGGGAGTGCATTATAAGGTTTTCAAAAGCAGTGCATCAGAAAAATGGTTGAGAACCCAGTTTAATACATTTATTTTTCAGATCAAGGAAGTGATGTGCCTAAAACCACAGAACCAATTGGTAAAAGATTTGTACTGTGGTGCAGGTCTTTTAATTCTGTGTTCATATTAGTGTTTCAAATTGACTCAGAACAGAACAAATTTACACTCTGGCTTTCAGAATTGCTGATGAATTTTTGCAGCCTTCCTTCTTTCTCAACTAATCATGCCATATTTATTAATAGTAGTGTTTATTAATTAAGCCACTATATTCTATTCATCTTACTCATACTTTATAACTTTACTACACACTTTATAACTTACTAATAAAAAAAAAGAACAATGGTATTTTGTCTTCCCGAACTCCACAAAATTCTACTTAAACATTTATAGTTTATATTTTCTTTTATAACAGTAGTTAATAAGCTAGGGACACCAGGTACTGAATGTTTTAAAAACAATTTTCTCAGAGTAGAGTCACATCTATTCATTTACATATTATCTAATCTACATTTACTTTAAAATGTTTAGTAGTTGTGATAGAGAGAGTAGATGATTCACAAAGTCAAAAGTACTTGCTATATGGCATTTTACAGAAAAGATTAGAACATAAATTCCTTTGTGGGTGGATTTTCATTATATATGAGAGTTTTTATCTAACTTATTCAATGACTGCTGTTTATTGGGTTGATTATTGTTCAAAATTTATATATATTTGAGAAAACATCAGGAACTTATATTAGCAAAGAATTAATGTTTTTCTTTATACTGTGGTTTAGTGAAGCATTCAATAGCATTGAAACAGAATTAGAGGGTGGTAGCTCTACCAAGTGTAAACTGTGAGATCTTGGACAATTCACTAAATTTGAGTCTTTCTTGCCTAATTTGTGCATAGTATACTAACACATCTCATTCAGAGTTCTGAAAATGATGAGAGATCAATGTATCATATATATAATATACCTACAATATATCTGGCTCACAATGCTCCATACATAGCACTTATTATTATATGACACATCACTGATAAACTTTGCTTACTACTTAAATAATCTCAACCCAGTAAATGAATAAGTAACTATTTTAGTGCCATTTGTTTCCATTGTCTTAATTTCTAAGGTGTCTGTCATAGGTTAGTCAAGAAATCTCAATAAACGCCTAACTCTGGAAGCTATGTCTTTTTGTTACCAGTATTTGTTATTCCAGGTTCTACAATATTATCTATTAAGCAGAAAATTTTCAACACTTATAAGAAATGGTCATTTATCTGAAAGTCTTTGGAACTGATAGCTGGGCCAAGGAGTCAGCTAAGTGTCTTTGGTTGGGTCAAGACCATTTTCTTCTTAGGAAGCTTCCAGGCAATGATTGAGCATGGTAGGTTCTAGATCCTGGCCATTTCTGTCTACATGATACTCCTCTAACAGGCCTTTTTGCACTGAAGTTCCTTATTGTATTCACCAAAGCAGTTACATCTGAAGCACAGTCCAAGGTTTTCCAAGACACTTCAGCTTCCTCCTCCTTAACTTTATCTCAGACTGTTTCACATGGAACTCAAACTGACAAAGAAAATAAAAGAATGTTTTTCGAAGTGAGGAAAAATTAAGACATACAAGTATTATTTATGGGAAAATATTGCAGTTTGAAATATAAATTAAAAGAGCCATCATAAAAACATACCACAGAATTTTTGAATCCTTATATATTAAAATTCTCTGAATAGCACAATCCATGTTATAACTATTCTTATGTGTACCAAGGTCATTTAATTTATGTTCCTTAATGTACTTAACACTTTAGACATCAATTTTCCATCAAGTCTTACAGACAAATAATCATTGTATTCATCTATTTATAGTAAGTAATCTCTTTCAGGCTATTCATTGTACTATGTAAGGAACAATGTATTTCTGCTTTAAATTAACTTCATAAGCACTCCCTAAACCTTACATGGGTGATGATTTTTAAGAAGTTTATGGAAATTTTAGCTAATGAGCCTTTGGAATAAAGCAATAATACAAATTAAATAAACAATTTCTTAAGCAAACATCTTTTTTAAACTTAGCCATCTTCTAGTGTCCACATGTTTTAAGTAACTCTTCTTATTTGATATATATCTTTTATATGTCTTTATTATTCCTAAACATTATTACCACCTTCTCTGCCTCAAATAATTTAGTTTCCATTCTATAAAGAATTTTTGCCTCTTGAAATGAAACTGTCAAATTGGTGATAAGTACTGCTTAAAGAAATTAAATGACAGCCAAATTTTTTTTAAAGGAAAGATATAGGCAGAAATGAAGGCAAGCAGGTAGTAGGAGGCTGGAAGAGAGAGGAGGAAGAAGTACTATATTTATTTATTTATTTATTTATTTATTTGTCACATTAGCTGTTCCCACGGCCCTGGGTCTTGAACTTTTGGACCTTGGGATGTGTTGGGATTGCTCCCAGGGTGTACTAGATCACTAGGCCATGAAGGTGTGCCCAGCAACAACACACATTTTGAGATAATTTTTCAACTACTTAGTTTTGACTGATTATGACTTTGACAACACATAAAACTTTAATTTTAAACTTAGTTTCAATTCTTGAAGTTTATATCAAATGTATTTTCAACTGAGATTTTTGATATTATTATCTTATAACCATTTAGCCTAAACATGAATAGTAACTGAGAATATAAACATCTGGCTTGATTTTGCTTACAAAATGTTACTCTATATTGGATCTACTTGAGTAGTATTGAGACAGTTGACTAACACAATGGCTGTAGCACCATTAGTTTCTAGAGAAAAGCATATTACTTTTCGGAGGTGTGATATATTTTCTCTTTCTGGGGCTCTCTAGGGAAAGCAACTTTGGAACATAAAGGAAAACAACTCAGTGTTAGTTGCCAAAAGCCAAGTAGAAGAATGAGGATGTCTGTTTAGACATCACCATTTCAAACAATAAGAAGAATACCACGTGACCAAACCATGGGGCTGACTAACGTTGGCTGAGAAAGATCTGTGGTGCATACACCTCATCTCACTCTGCAATATAAGCAGCTATACTTACTAGCATCTTGACTGGTGGAAAGAGATCTTTATATGAAAAGAGACATTTATATGCTGAGTTCTTAAAAAAAAAAGGAAAGAAAACACAAATCTACAATATATTATTGAAAGAAAAAATTATTTAAAATATTTATCTACTTCTACCTTGTTTCATAACACAAAAACTCTTATAGGAAAGTATGTGATAACATGTTGAACTTGAAAAATAAACAAAGAGAAGACTAGTAAATTTAGAATAAGGAGAATATAGATAAACAATATAAAACAACAAAGATGACATGATTCAAATGTGAGTGTCAATTATTTTACAGTTATTTCCAATACACTTACTAGAAAATATAATCATTGTAAGTAGTAACATCTAAGATTAAATTGAGATTACATGCTTTAAATATGATATCCCCAATATTTGGGTTCATTCTATATTAACTTATTTTCTCATCTTACTACTCTCATTAATACTAGAACTTTAACCAAGAGTAGAGGTTTATTGGGGAATGAGTCATTTGTGATGTGAGGGGTAGCTCTACTTAATTACCAATGGGCTAAAGTAAAGTGATGACAACCATAGAAGTATTAATATAGATGCTCATAATTAACATGCTGTGGGATAATGAAAGAATAAAACTTTACTATCTATAGTCACATGTATGTCTAAATTTACTAAATATTTCCATAAACAATTTCCATATAAACTGATGTGCTTCATTAAAGTTTTTTTTAAAAAAAGTTTTATTGTGGTAAAACTAATATGCAATATATGACACATATTTAAATGTTTTTACTTATGTAAATACCTTGTCAATGTATTAACATAATCAAGATAACGAGCATATTAATAATCATGAAATTGTTCTCATGTCCTGTAGTATTCTCTCCTGTCCAACTATCAACCATCCTCAGGCAACCAATGAGGTACTTCCTGTCACTCTAGATAAGTTGCTATTTCTAGAATTTTATATGAATGCAAAAGTTCAGTGTGTCCTCTTTTCTCTATGAATTCTCTTACACAGTAGAAATATTTTGAGCAACATCCATATTGTAGTTTGAATCAGTAGTTCATTCCTTTGAGTGCTGAGTATGTGGACATACTACAGTGTGTTATCAATCTACTGGCTTCTATCCATGATTTTGGTTTGGGATTATTAAAATTACACATGCTTTGAGTATTTATTGATATCTTTGTTCAGACATATAGTTTCATTTGTTTGGGGAAAATAGTTGAGTACAATGACTGGATCATACAGTAGCTTTCTGCGTAACTTTTAAAAGAATTGTCAGGGCCTGGCACGGTCAGTCTCATTAAATAGTAAACATTCTAACAAGTATATAGTGGTGTCCACTATGGGATTTTTTGTTTTTCTTTGTTTTGTTTTGAGGTGGGATGCAGGAAGGGATGAAGGTGAGTAGGCAGGAAGAAAGGCGAGGAAGAAGCATTTATTTATTTTATTTAGTTGTTCATCTTGGTTGTCCCCCATTCTCCCCCAATCCGTGGGACACCTGGGTCTCTGGGCTGTATGTGAACTATGCCCCACACTTAACCCTTAACCACTCTGCACCCAGGGCATGCTGTCCACTGTGGTTTTAATTTACATTTTCCTAGTCATTAATACTGTAAAAATATATATTCATGTGCTTATTTCCATTCACGTATTATCCTTGGTGAAGTTTCTATTCAAACTCTTAGTCTACATATTGAGATGCTGGTTTTCTTTTTATTGAGTTTTGAGAATTCTTTATATAGTCAGGGTACAAACCCTTCATCATATACATAATGTACAAATACTGTCTCTTAGTTTATGGGCATGCTTTTGATTCTATGAAGCACACACTTTTTAAAAAGTTTTTATTAGTTCAATTTACTGATTTTTTGTGAATTATAATTTGGTATCAAAATAATTTTTTTCTTATACCAGATTCACATATATTTTCTCATATTTTTTTCTATTTATAGTCTTACATTTAGGTTAGGATCATTTAGAACTAATTTATGGAAATGGTGCAAGGGGTGGATTAGAGTTTATTATTCTTTTAATATATGTATACCCCATGGTTTCAGTACCTCTTGTTGACATGAATACCTTTTTCCACTGAATTTCTTTAAAAATTTGTCAAAAATTACTTGTCCAATATATTTTCTGACTCTTTCTGGACTCTATTCTCTTCCATTGATCTATTTTTACAATCTTTATGACAATACTACACTGTTTTGATTACTGTAGCTTTAAAATAAAACTTGAAATAAAGTAGTATTTTCAAAGCAATTTTGTCTACAGTAGGTCTTTAAAATTTGCATATGAATTTTAGGAAGCATTTGATAATTACTACAAAAAAGCTTGCAAATATCTATAGATAAGTTGGTGAGAACTGATATTGTAACAATCTTTTCTCTTAACCCATGAAAAAAATATATTTTCTATTTGAGTCTTTATTTTAATTTAGCAAAGTTTTGTAGATTTCAATACTGTATATGCTATACATATATTTTGTGACTTGATCCCAAGTATCTAATACTCTTTGATGATGTTGTAAATTTTCTTCTATTTTAATTCCTGATAATATATGATGGGAGACAATTCTCCATAGTGATCAGTTGTGTTTTTGAGCAGAGGCACCAATTGCCTTTGTTCTGAACTACATTTCCAAAGATATTGGTAAGAGCAACAACCTTGGATTACAGAGACAGTGTCTCCTTCCACAGTCAAGGGGAGATTTGTTTATTGTTGAATATAATAAAGAAAATGCCTCTTTTCAAGCAAAACATTGGCAGGTTTACTGCTTATTACAGAAGATTTAAATTCTCTAAGCTTGTATTTCCTCTCCTACTATTTGACTGAATGCATACACAGATGTAACCTGACCCTCTTCATATGACTCCTTGAGAACTGAGAACTTCTACCAATGGCTCTACTCAGGTTGCTTCTGTTTTCTTTTTTAGTTTGACTCATGAGTCTCAAGTTTTTGGCCAATACCCATGAAAGTGAGGCAGACTAACTTGTGAGATTACAAATAGTGTAAGATCTCAGAGCCTGCACAGTTCTTGAAACTGTATGGAAATACAACTAAATTTTCTATAATGGTCATGTATTTCGCAACTTCACTAGACTTACTTATCATTTATAGATTATCTGTGGACTGCATTTCATTTTCCATGTAGACCATCATGTTGTTTGTGAAAATAATGGTATTTTATATTTCTTGACTTATTACATTAGAAAAACCCTCCAGTAAAATGTCATGTAGAATTGTTAAATGTGGACTTTTTTTGTCTTGTTCCTAATCTAAGAGGAAAGCCAAATATTGTGAATTTTATCTGGTTGGGTGAATATTTTTGCATACGTATAATATTCTTGAGCTTCGTTCTAGGACTGTGACAAACAATTTGATTGCTTCAGATCTTTCAATATTTGTTAGACAAGGCAGAACAATACTATTTGTAGGATAATTGTTTCCCACTATCGAGGCAAGACCCTTCTCATACTCTCCAATGCCTGTGAACAGGTGGTTAGTGGCAAGTACTGTTAGCCCTGTGGGAGTGTTAGGCACTGTATGTTTTCATCCTACTGAATGATGGTTTCTCCAGACTTTAGTAGCTTCTTTATATACACATGTTGACCAGTACTCTCTCCTATACTTCAGGGAAGTTTCTTTACTAATCTTTGGGTCCTCAATCTATGCAGCTCTCTACTGTGCACTACTTTATCCTCTGTAGGTGTCTTGTATTCCTTTGACTCAGCTCTGTTTCCTCAACTGAAACAGAATTCTAAGACCCACCTGGTTTCCCCTGCCTTGGTCTACAGTCTGGAAACTCTTTTAATACAGAAAACTGGGTCAATTGTTCTAGGAATATTTCTTTTTGCTTCACTGTCTTTGGTTTCTTGATGTCCAGTGTCATGAAAATCATTGTTTTATATATATATTTTTTGAATTCTTGGTAGGTTTAGATAGGAGGATAAATCTCATCCCTATTATTACATCTGGGCTGGAACAACAGAAGCCACTTTCAATATATTTTGATATATTTTGCATACAAAAAACAACAAAGTTATGTTAATATAGAAATAATCTCCTCTATAAAGGAATAGCTGTGTATGTTTCCATGTTTTATAATATATATACAGATAACTACTATATATGACATATATACATGTGTATATATATATATATATATATATATAAAACCCATGCATGATATTGCACAAACTCCAAAAATTACATAAATTAGACCAAAATAAGAATTTGTAATTGCATACAGTGAATTCTCATTCTTCTAAAAAATGTAGAGGTTCATTTAAATAAATGTAATACTTATTTTTACACTATAAAAACAACATACATACCTTTTAACTAAACACTTATTTATATTAATATTTAATTCTACATCTTTGAATTCTTACAAAGGTTGAAAGCAATGCAAATATAAAGTATATTTAGGAAATATATGGTTTAAATAAGTTAATATCCCAAATGAACTATAGTTAGAGGGGGAAAAAAGACAAAGCAAGTTAAGTACAAGAACAATTGTACAGAACATATTAGAAGTAGAGAAAAAAATATGTGGTATGTATAAAAAGTGGAAAGAAAAAGACAAGGAAAAAGTAAATGAAGGTGGAGAGGTTCAAAGAAAAGAATACTGCTTAAACTCATTAGCATCAATGGTTCATGTTGACTGGTAAAGGCTGATACCAACCTATATAGGACTGTCAACACGGATAATGGTTACAACTTAAATTTTATTCTTTATCCATTCAGTAAGTCTTTGATTAGCGTCCACTATATTCCAGGCATTATTTTAAATAGAAAACTATACCAACATCCTGTTTTTATACAACCTATTATCTAAGAAGGGTTTCACATTTTAGAAAAGTTTAAGTCAATCAACCAGCAAAACAAAACAAAATGAAAAGGATATAGAGATGGTATGCTTGCAAGGTCTAAAATGCTTGCTCTTTTGTTACTATGCAAAAAAGCATGTCAAATCCTGGTTGAGATATTGGTGACACAAAAGTTTAATATAAAAAAGAAGAAAATGCTTTTTTTCTTAGAAATTTGATATTCTAGTGAGCAGGATACAAATGAATAAGAAATAAGTGAACTAAATAGTTTTCCAGATGGCACATAGAAAATTAAAGCAGGAAATGGGATTGGGCTGCTAGAGAGAAAGCACAGACTGCCTCATGGTCCATGGAACAACATGAAGATGGCAGTGTGGAATGAGGAATCCTATGATTATTTGGAATTTTTGAGGTGACTAGGTGGCAATCTGGAACAGTCGTTTTGATTGTGATGACTGTGCTGAAGGCAGGGAAGGAATCAGTGTCTTATCCAAAGTCTAAGTTCTGGGGGCACTTCCTTCCCTCCCGGCCCTGCTGAGACAGAAACTAGGGAAGGAGGTGGTCTTCCTAGGAGCACCCCAGAGCTTCTGGCTCCCTCTGGATAACCAGTCATATCATAATACATTCAAGGATGCTGCATGTTCACAGCTGGCACTGTATCTGAAGAGTCCACTGACAAGCACAGTATTCTAGAAGTTAAATCTGTCATAGGAGAAAGTTGTTCCTTTCTCTAGCATCACAACACCACACTGAATAAACATCATGCTGATTCAAATCATTATCTAATTATATTGCTTGTATTAAAACATTGATTGAGCACATACTATATACCCAGCAGTATTCGAAGAGCTTCAAATACAATCATGTGCAAAAAATAAATAAGAAAACAAAATCCATCTCTCATGAAATTTACTTTTGAATTCTGTAGGTAATTTCAAAATGTACAAGTGTCCTATGCAAGTTGGAAGGTACTACATTAAATAAGGGGCAGGAAGGCCACTCTGGGTGGAGTGACTTTTCCGCAGACTGGTGAAAGATGAAAAGGAGCTAGCCATTCCATCAGTGAGTGAGTGAGGAGATGGAAAAGGAAACAAAGTGGGAAGGCCCCAAGGCAATAAAGAGCTGTCAGAACTACAATTTAGAACTGTGGCAGTTTCTCCTCGGGCATTATTGTCTGAGAGCACTATTGATCTTGTGAAGAGATAGGGTCCCCTAGGATAGCCCTCAAGCTGAAGGCTACCTCAGGGTAGCATTATTACCTTTCTCCTCTTGCTACTGCTCAAGGGACCTTAAAAGATTGTGTTCCCTCCAAATAGCATGCCCTTGAGGTTCAGAAGCTTCAGATCGTATATTTTCTTTGTCTACAGTGGTATAGTACATGTCCGCCTCATTTATGACATGGAGACTACATAGCTTAAAATTTATAGGGTACTATGTATGAGTAGAAAATTAACTGGCAAAACCTGAGACTTCTAGGAGCAAGGACACCCCACCACCCCAAAGAGCAAGGACCCCACCTTAGCAACTTTGGTCTAGGACATACGCCTAGATATTCATGCAAGGTAAGATGGATACACCCATGAAGGGAAAAGTTCCCACCCCTCATATATATATAAGAAATTATCTTGCTGTGTGAGATATGGGCGGCATGGTGGTACAAATAAGTGTTCATTCCCTTGATGTAACTTTCCAGCCTGCAGGGAGCTTAAACTTGCTGCTACTGCTTTTTATAAACATGCTGTGTGATCCTGACCAAAGGGCTCTCTCCACAAATTCTTTCTGGACTGACTCAGCATCTCATCAGTGTGTCTCAGTTCACCTTCCCCTGTCTGCATCATTTGGCACCCAACGTGGGGCGAGATGCCTGTGGACAGCAACACAGGTAAGTTCTGAGTTCTCTTCATTTTCCTCTTCCTGTCTAAAGGGATGCAGCCACTATTTGTCAACTCTGGCAAACAAGGCCTGCCTATAGAAGCCCTGCTCTTTCTTCCTCTTCAGGGAGGCTGGACTTGCCACTTTTTCAGAAAAAGCTGTAGCACTCATTTGGGGACTGTGGAACCTAAAAAAGCCTTTTGGCTGGAATGGTGTTAGCCCAGATCTGGGGTAAAAGAGTCTCATATCTCAGAATTTCTCCTCACTTTCTTTCATTTATCCTACTTTCAGTTGCCTTTTCATTTTCAGACTAAGATTTCTGTTTCTTGTGCAAAACCTTTCCTTTCAAATTGGTGCTCTCATGAGAGCATTTCCTCTACCTGTCCTGGTACCCCCATAACCAACTGGAAGTAGCTGGGTGGTAATTAATTGCAAGTCCCTGGCTGGTCCCATAGCGTGTGCCCAGGTGCCGTTATCACGTCAGTCTGACTGAGAGCATGACCCAGAACTGCCTCAGCAAGCCTGCACTCCGTGGGCATACGCTGGGGCTCAGGGCCTTGCTGCTGCAGCGGCAGGGCACCCCTCTTCACACCCGCTTCTGCCAGCCTGAGCAAGCTTCATGGCCGTCAGCCATACTTTTTTTTGTTTGTTATACTTGGAGCTCTAGCTGGCCTGCCCTAGCTTCTGCTTCTATCCTCTTCCTAACAAACCATGCTAACTTCAAACTATTTTTACTGGCTATATGGGAGACAGAGTCATAGTCCCTCTTCCCAAAGCCACACTGTTGCTCCTTGTCTCTCTTCCTTTTAAATCTAGAACATAAGTAAATGACTAATTCTTTTTTAATAGCTTTTCCTTATAAGTATGATATACTGATTTCTTTGCTGTCCTACTAGGATAGGCAATTAGGTAAATATAAGTTGAGGCAGACCAAGGACAGGCTTAACTAACAAAATGGTGATGGCCACATGGGCACAAAAGAATTTCTGCAAGAGGCAAAAGGAAACAAAAGAAGGGAGTATTTGAAACTGTTGACGGTTGTGCAAAATAACTGGGTGCTGTGATCTTGAAGTAGTTAATCAGATAAACTCCTGAAATAAAAAGAAGAGCTATAAGCCTGCCCCAGAGCCCTGGTCATGAACATCTTCTCCAGCTCCCTGAGCAACTGAAGCTGCATTTTCCTACTTCTCTCTGACATTTTTCAGTTCTTTCAATGAGACAAGAACCAAGGTTTATCCATTCATGAAGAGTGACAAGGTTTTATTTATTTTATGGTAGTGATACTATGAGACTCACCATTAAACTAATTGCTTCCTCAAGCTAGTAGACTGGCTGGAATGAAAGGCAGACATTAAAAAGTCTAATCCAAATTGTCCTTTCTGTGGGACAATATATTTAAGGTATTCCTTTACAGGAAAAATTTTACCTCTCACCCTTTTAAAGAATTGCTTATTCCCATGATAACTACAGATGTCTGAAAGCTGGGACTCCTAATAATGCTGGTCAAAGAAATTGGTGAATATTTTTTTTTTTACCACATAAGGACTCCTTAACCCATTCTCCTTGCAAATGTCTAAAGGAAAAAGTAGTAAAAGACATTTGATTACTTGTTTTCACTCTACTGGACAAAACTGATATCCTAAAACCTCAAGAAAAATTAAACCTCAAAATTTTCTCCTTACATGCCATGTTATAGCCCACTAACCTATTCACTTAGAAGATGGACACATATAAAAAATGGGAATACAACTTCCTCAACATAAAATGCCAAGGTTTATAGCTCAGCATCTCTCCTGTCATTGTGAGTTTCTAGGTCTTATCGGTGGGCACTTTCTGC
Source organism: Solenodon paradoxus (assembly GCA_004363575.1). Lineage (NCBI taxonomy): Eukaryota > Metazoa > Chordata > Mammalia > Eulipotyphla > Solenodontidae > Solenodon > Solenodon paradoxus. The sequence goes on along the minus strand of RJWH01000155.1, from coordinate 49,091 downwards.
ACAGGCAGAGGGGAAGTGGGAAGACAAGTGTCTGAATTCTCTTGGGGCCCCGAGGTCAAAGGCTCAGGAAAGGACCCTGGGTCCTGAAGAATGCTCCATGAATCTCGCTAGCCAGGCAACTCGTTAAGTTTATTGGCAGGCACCTTCTGCACCCCGAACGGCTAAGGGGATGTGGGGATTCCGATACAGTAACTCACAAGTTCCTGGTTTAAGTCCCAAAACAGTCGGTTCTTGTAGGGAAGCCACAAGGATCTCAGGTAATGCCATAGACATAGTAATCGCCCACAGTCACTTTCCAGTATAGGTTGAAGCCATGGGAAGACACAATCTGTTCTTAGGGATTCCTCACTAAAATACCTTTTTACTAATCTTAATTCGAATGCTAATTTGTTCATTGTTCAGCCTGTGAAGAACCTGGAAGGAATGAAAAAACTAGCTTCTTGAATATGAACAATTCATTTTGGTTTAAGGACATCAATTTTGATTAAAGAGAAATTTCTTTGGCAAATTCATGTATTTTCTGTTATGATTTTAATAGCTCTTCATCTTCAAAGGTTGTTCTATCTCATGGTTTTATTCTTGAAAATTGTCCTCTACCTTCATAACAAAATTTTCTTCTTAAAGAAAGAAAATCTGGCATTGTGCACATTTTCACAAAAAGTAATTTTTGACTCTAAATTAAATACAAATATGTATATAAACATATATACATATCAAGAACTCTCAGTCTAACATTTTTGGCAAGCATAAAATATATTAAGTTGAAAAAATATAAAAATATATCAGCTAATCCTAGGCCTGTCATTACAAGATCAATCTCTTAAGTAATGGTTGTTTAAAGGTACTTATATATAACTTGCCTAGCACATGAATATAGTTTAAATGAAAAATGTGGTTTCTGTGTCTGTCTCTGTCTATAAGTTGCAAAATATATGTTGCTAAAATTTGTCCATTTGTCATTGAATCATGAAATCTCCTTTATGTGTGACTAAATTCAGAGGATAACAGATTACTATGGATGTTCCAGCATAACTGAGAGGTGAAATTTTTGATAAGATTGGTTTTGATTAAACTGTTTAATTTCAAATGTCACTCTGGATCCTACTGGTCCGAAAAGAATTACCTAAGAAATCTTTAGCAATCCATTTTAAAAGTCTCTAAAGTATACTTAGTAACTTATAACTAAAGAAACTTCACTAAATTGTGTTCATCTGCTAAAAGGACACAATGTCTTCCTAAATTGTGGTCAATTTTAATAACAAATTGTAAGCTGTCTAGAATGTCTACCTACAAGAATTTGTACCTCAAAGCAAGTTTCTCTATCAAGTCTCTACGAAAGGTAAAAATAAAAGCTGGGTTTCATCAAAAGAATATGCCTTTGACAAAACAAGCAATAGTATATTTCTGTAGTATGTTCTAAGACTTAACTTCCCAAAACTTCCTAAAATTAAATTCTAAATAAAAAGTTCATTTTTTTCTTGTGTTTTTTTGAAAATATGAGAAATCTCAGGGAGTAGAGGTCTCTTGGGTCAGGAACGAAGAGGTTCAAAAATTTTAATTGCTGCCTTTGTGAGCATCTCCAGCCAGCTTAACTAGTTATCAAGTAGGAAGATGATATCATCATTGAATAGACCTGAATGAAAAGTACCCAATGTTCATTGTGGCAAAGCCACAGACTTGAGCAAAAATGTGCCCTCAAACCAGGAAAAAGCATGGGCCATGCCATAGTGCAAAAAGAAGGGCATAAGAAAAGTGTTCTTGTCTCCAGAGTGAGAAGGAACCACCTTTTCATAGTCCAGCTATATGTTGAGGGACAAAGATCAAATGATAGGGCCCAAGGAGCAATCTTACTCCCTACACTTCATCACAATGGTTGAGCCTCAAGTAACTCTGAATGTTGACGGTAAAATCTTATTTTCTTATTTATGAAAGAGCCATTTTGTTCTCACACAGCACTCTAAACCCCAACTTATTCTTCCATTAAGTTATGAATATAAATGAAAGGTACTCTACCTAGTTTATTCTGGTTATCTATTTCTTATTCTTTTCTCTTTTCTTAACATAAGTAATGCAAGAGGAAATTACTCTGAAAGCTGTACCTTGCTTTGTGAATTGCTTAAGTGTAAACAGTAATTTTCAAGTATCTTTAGCTCATCATTTGAAGTGTCCACTATTCCACAGAAAGAAAAGACATCAAATTAAGAGGTCTCTTTCACCTTGTGAAATTTTCAGCCCACAATGTTGGCTTAGTCGGAAAAGAATTTAAGCATGGTTATTTAAAATTTTTTGTCTGCTATAATCAAAGGACACTGTGAACTGCGTACATGTATCTAGAAGGAAGTCTTGTGTTCCAGATTACGAATCAGATACCTGTGAGTCAACTGAAAATTCCTCTTCAAAGGAATCCTTTAGGATAAGTAAATGTAGTTAATATAAATAATTCTTAATATTTTCCTTGTCTTCAGCCTCTGGAAAGCTCACCCACATAAGGAAAATCTCTACTCTACCTCTACTTGGTATAAATCTCACCCATTTCTATAACGGTTACCAAATTTCGCTAGTACCATTTTGTGTGTTTTCTTCTTATACTTACTATTTTAACTGTCTTCTTCCTTAATGAAACTAAACTGGTAATCATACCAATTCTAGCTATTTCTATTCTAGAAAAACTTACACTTAAGGCAATTCACAAAGAAAGGTACAGCTTTCAGAGTAATTTTCTCTGAAAGGCATCACAAACCACTTGGGGTCCCCACTCAGACCTTTCCGGAATCAGCCCTTTTCAGGATACCTACTCATATTTAAATTCTGCCTTTTTAACGTGTTGGTAAAATTTGTTTCTTCTCATCTAGAGTCAACTGAATTACAATTACTTCTGCACACCTATGATCCTTTGGTACAAAGGTCATAGCTACTGGACTTTGTATGAACTTCATTCCATCATCCTGCCTGCTGGTTGCCCCCATCCCTTCCCCCATAAATACCTGAGATATAAAAAAGCTTGGGCCCTAAATACAAGAAATGCTGCAACCATGTCCAGCTCAAAGAAGTTACAGAAGAGATGAACTTTGTCCTCCAACACCAAAAATATTTTTGGTCGTATTTCATCAGCAGGCACTGATGTGGGGACAGCATAGCTTAAAATTTATAGGGCAGTATGCAGATGTATGAGCAGAAAATTAACTGGCAAAATTGAAACTTTTAAAAACAAGCACCCTCACCAAAGAGCAAGAACCCCACCTTAGCAACTTGGGTCTAGGATACACCCCTAGATATTCGTGCCATGTAACCTGGACACACACATGAAGGGAAAAGCCCCCGCCCCTCATGTATATATATAAGAAACCATCTTGCCTATGTGAATTGTGGGCAGCATGCTGATACACACAAGTGTGTACCTTAATGTAACTTTCCCAGTCTGCAGGGAGCTTAAACTAGCTGTTACTGCTTTTTAATAAACTTGCTGTGTTATCCTGATGAAACAGCTCTTTCCACAAATTCTTTCTGATGGACCCAGTGACTCATCAGTGTGCTTCAGCTCACCCAGCATCAATTTATAAGCTTATTATAGAGAGCAGGACAATGATATTGTCAGCAATTACTGGCATGTATTGAAGGTTTACATGTGCCCAACACCTCATGTAAAATAATTAATTTAGTCCTTGAAATATTCCTGAGATGGGAAAAATAATAACCCTATTCTCTAGATGAGAAACTGAGGCAAAGAGTTCTCCAGTTCACTCAGCCAGTAGATGTTAAAATTTGTCAGTATGACAGCAGAAAACTTATGTTCTTATAGTGAATGTACTACAATCCCTCTTTTTGTCAAGAAAATATCTGTAAAGTTAAAATAAATTTCAAGTCTGTATTTTATTTTCATATGGGTAGTTTGGAGTTCACTTAAAATGTTAGAAGTGTTTCTCTAGCTCCATGTTTTCACTACACTAATAAATACCGTGAATTGTTCTAGTTTGATTAGTTTGATCCTGAAACATTGTTTTTTGTTTTTGCTTTTCCTTCCTTCATACTCCATCTCCATTTGTTTATTTTCCATTCTTTAGGATCCTAGGTAATACATTCAATCATATTTTTTCTACATTCTAGTTCTTAGTTTCAGCTCAAATATATTCTCCTCACATTCCTTCAAGGCTCAAACTCATTCTCTTTTCCCCAAGCTTTCCCCTATAGACATAGGATTTATTGCTTTGAATATTAGCAAGTTCTGAGAAAAGAGTGCCAAGCAATTGATTAAGTTCACTTTATCAGAAAATAGTACTTTTGAATGCCAGGCAGTTAGCATTCGTGCAATTAAAATCCATCACTCTTCTAGATAAACAACAAACAGGAAATTTTCTTGGGTGAAATTAATTTTTGCTGCTATAACCTTTCTGTGCCTTAATGAGCAATTTCTTAGTTTCCAAGAAACTACTTAACATAAACTGACAAAAGCAAGTATTGTTTGAGATTATATATGAAAATTAAAAGTGAGATTAGAATTATTGCATAAAAACAGCAATTCCAAATACTCTAAAAATCACAAAAATCCTTAATTAGCTAAAAGATGAATTTTAATTGCATATATTCATTCATTTATTTCTTTGGCCAAATCTGAAAATTCTAAGAGATCACAAAACCTCCTAACCTTATACAGGAGAATAATATATGATAAAACAGAGTTAAAATTATCTTTGAGTTTACTTCATTTGTATGTCTAGTCAATATATGTAAATTATTTCATAAAATCAATTAGCCACCTAACCTCACTCAACAGAGTTTACTTAGTTAGCATTTCTTGGGAGTTTGTGTCCCTGGGTAAAATGACAAAATAACACAGAGCAAGACAAGAGGGATATTTCTTAACTTTAAAGAAGACAAAATTCCTATCTCTGTTTCCATAAACAACATCAATACTAGGCGGCAAGGGAATATTTCTTACCTTTAAAGAAGACAAAATTCCCATCACTGTTTTCATAAACTGCATCAATATTAGGAGGCAAGCCACGCCAGAAGTAAGTAATTTGCATTGGGTATCCATCCATCACCCTATTGTTTCGAACTCGCCAAAACCACTGGTCCTGAAATCCAAACAAAAGTATTTCTCAACGAACATACAGCCTCCGCAGCATTTTTCTGCAACGGTCTAACACTTTCATTAATTAATTTTATTTTAAATATATGCATATATATGTGCCTTTTTATTTAAGGCAACATTGAATGATATATCAAAAACAATTAAATATGTTGCAATAAACTTAATAAAAAAGGCGAAAGACCTATACAATTAAAACTATAATACACTGCTAAAAGAAATAGAAAAAGAAACAAAGAAATGGAAAGATATTCTGTGCTCCTGGCCTGGAATCGTTAAACCACCACCATACTAAAAACAATATACAGATTCAATGCAATCCCTACAAAGTTCCATTGGCTTTTTTCAAAGAAATAGGATAAAAGGTATAAACTTATGCTAATGTCCACAAAAACAGTCTTAAATTACTATAATGCATATCCTAAAATAATAAATAAAAATGGTGAAATGCCTAGTGGATTCTGATAAAGAAATAATGAATCATATTATTTATGGAACAATGAAACTGAAAGCTCTCTAATACTGAGAATGTGCATAAATCAGGTGGGAAAGCTTGGACTGCATTCCAATTTTTCTCAGGGAAGCACTTCACCTAGTTATATCTCCCTGCATAGTGAGATAGGACCAGTGACTCCTTGGGACAAGTATACTTCTACAGTCAGAAGATATGAACACAATCCCAACTTGTCACAAGAATGGGGGGCAATAAAAATTCTTCCTCAGAATAAGCAGAGTCAATATGTAAAAATTCAGCCCGTACGTAGAATCTTAGGTGAATTCCAGACTAGTTTTCAAAGACAGTAGCCTTGGCAGAAAGTCATAAATTGTAGATACTAAGGTTGTGACCATTCAATTGATCCACAAGGACTCAGTTTAGCAGAAAGCAATGGTACAAACACTTTAACAAGAATTCTGTCACAAAGGATGTAAGTGCATGCTGCAGGTATTGTAGATTGCCATTTTGGAAATGGAACTTGTGAACTTTTGAGAGAGAGAGGATATTTTAAATGTTATTTAGGTCTCTCTGTAAGTTTTCCTTATAAGAAAACCTTCTTTGATCACCCTATGAAAACTCCAGTCCCACGCACCACCAGTCCACACCTACGTTCCCCCTTTTCCTCCTCTGCATTCTTGTCCTTCATTGCATTTACCTCCATTTTACCCAACACATGTTTTACTTATTTATTGTTCATGATCTCATCACTAGAATATAAGCACCATGGTGGCAAAGAGATTTGTCTTTTGTTCACTTGTGGTTCCACATCATCAGAAAAATGCTTTGCACATAGTAGAAACTTGGTAGATACTTTTTGAAAGAAAACAAAAGTTAAAGAGAAAAAAAGCAAAGTAAAAGCAAGTCATTCTTTTAGAAGCCAAAGTTATACAGGAGTCACAAGAATAAAAATGTTCTATTTGAACAGGCAGATGTTTAGTACATAGTCTGTTTTCCAGAAAGTGTGATATACAAAGGGGGAGGTAAAAAAAAAAGTATTTTCTATTTTTCCAAACAATGTAGGCTTTGTTTTGGCTTCAGATGTAAAGGAGAAGAAAGAGGAATCTCCCTAGAGTTCTAAATCTGTTCTTTGTACCTTGCCTCTGTCCTCTTTTTGGCTATAGCCCTTATGGAAGTGGGTGGGAGAGGACAGAATACACTAAAAATACACCCAGCTCACACATTTACAAAGACAATTCATGGGAAAAAATAGTGCTTAAAAATTATCAAATAAGAATCCCCACTTCAACACCCGGATTTCACTTCAGACACAATCATTTGGGACTTAACACAGGATTCTTGTTGTTTCATGTGGCATGGAACCCAAAGAGATCATTTTGTTCATAAAGATAACAAGTAAAAGCCATTCAGTTTTCTTTTCTTCTATTCCCTTTCAAATTCTAGCTTACAATGGGTGTATTTACTTAGAACTATACAGAAAAGTGTCCTATTGTCTGAATACGAAGATGATGTTATTGATCTACCACCAAGTGAAAACGCTATTTTCAGAGCTCCTTTAGAAAAACAATGAGCAGAAATGATCTACTTTCATTTCTCTTCCAAGATTAGAGCTGTTTATTTATCCAACTTGTAAATTTATGAATGTCTCAGTGGTCATGGTGAACATTTCCATTAGGCGTTCTGTGTCCTCTCCTGCTGTTTCTCCCTGGGTTTCCTCTCATCTTCCTCATTTCTGAAACAGCAAAGCAAAACTCTTGACTTCCCTCCATCATCACAAACATCATCCTACACTGAACCACCAGTGAATTTCAGGGATGAGTGTGATGCCAATTCAAAGCCACAGGTGAATCTGTACTGAATTTACAGTATCTAAAACAGAAGTCACATCTGGGCCCTCCTTGGGCTCCTGCACAGTCTTTTGCGGTCTCTCTTGTAGTCACAGTGTGCCAGTTACATGAGCTTCCTTTTAGTTTCTTGAGAGATCTAAGCTCTTTTCTTCTGCCAGCCCTCTTGAACTTCGAATGCCCTTTCCCTGCCCCTACTATTCATCTGGTTAACTTAATCATCTATTAAGACTTTACCTGTACTCCCACTAAGATTAGGTGACCCTGTTATACTATTTCACAGTGATTTTATTTAATAGTACTTATATTATCATTATATTATTGTTTTTTTTTGTGGTTTAGTCTTCTCTCTGCTCCACTGTGCTGCATACCCTGTAGGGACAGGAATACGTGCTTGCTTACGACCGAATTAGTTTTAAGAACTGTACTTGGCAGAGTGTATAGGAGCTCTGTACATATTTAATGGGCAAACCTATGTCTTTTTTTAATCAAGCCACCATCAGTGAATAACAGATGTAATAGATTATTCAAGCCAAGGTAACTAATTAACATGTATATCAAACTACTCATTAAAATAACACTCTAAGGAAGTAGTGGGTGTAGTTCCATTGCAGAAGAATTCTGCCCAGAGAGCCCAAATCCAGGTTTTGAAGGCTGGTTGTCCAGGTTCAGGGTTTCCATGGCTGACTCCCAAATTGTGCTTATAAGGCCCAGGACTGGCTGATAACTGCATGGGGCTGACACTACAACTCCAACGTGAATCTAGGAACTGGTGAAAATGCTGTCTAAAGTGTGAGCCCGACCTGATGAACCACGTCAAAGAAAACCCTGCCTGTGTTTGCAGTTTCAGCTTGGAATCCTTAACTCATTTAGCAATGGAGACTCTTCTGTAGTATTAAATATATTACCATCAACTCACAAGATAGGTTCTTTCCAAAAGAAAGGTCTGCAGGCAAGCATTCTCAACTCTGAAGAAGAGGAAGCTGCAGAGACCAAGTTTTAATATTTGATTTTAAACAGCAAAAACTGGAAAGAGAGGCCCAGAAAAAAAGGAATCTTTTTGACAAAAACAATATTATTTTTTTGTTCAAAGACAAACACTGGACCACCAGAGAGTGTGAGGAGATAAGATCATGTAATGAGTTTGAAGATCAAAAGTTGATTGCTTGTAGCTGGTTGTGATGTTAGAAACAGTTTATTTTCACTTTTAGAGGAAAATCTGAATTTCTTTGCCTTATGTCAATGAGTTTTCCTCAAGAGCAGTTGGATATGTCAAGTTATATCTCTTCTTTGACACAGAAAAATGCAAAGTATTCCAGAGTGATCTGACTAAAGTTGACCTTCTGGAACATGTGCCCCAGAGTCTGTGGACACTATCATGTATATATTTATGTTCTCTACTCTTCACCTTAATAAGGCACACCTAGTCTTATAGAACATTTATGAGCTGAGAAAAACATTCAGAGGGATAAAATCATTTGCTCAACTAGTTAGTGGAAGAACTAGGATTTGAATCAAGATTTTCAAATTCCAATTATTTTAAACAGGTAAAATTGCTTTCTTTCATAATTATGTTATATGATCATGCTATGCTTAAGTTTAAAGTTAGCAGCAAACTTGAAGAACACTTTCATGTTAGACAAGGTGGAACCAGAACTGCATTTTTACACTGATGAATTCCTACTTCAGCTTTATGAATACAGGTTATAAATTAGTAAACCAGTGTGTGAAGGTGAATTCAAAAGTTTTCAGAGCAAATTACAAAAGTCTCCAAATAACCCAACTCCTGTGACCCTGACTTCTCGCCAGGTTGATATTTGTGACTCTCCCTGAGAGGAGTGTTAAAATCACTTTTTATTTTGTGTAGTTTTATATTTTAATTTTAAATGAGCATATATAATTTTGTATTATAAAGTTAACAAAGGTGTGTATGCACTAGAGAAATGAAACAAAATCGTAAGACGTGAAGGATAAAAAAATACAAAATATAAATTAAAAATAAATAAAATGATATTCTAATCATGAGAACTCTTTAGTTGTGGAAAAAATTAAATTTTTATGTCTATAAACACAGATTTTTTTTACAAGCAATTGTGTATTGTTTCTGAGCACTTATGATGTGGCTTGTAGTGCGTCTGGGAAATCTGGTGTTCAAAATTAACCTCATTCTTAAGGAAAAAATCTGATATGAAATAATAGTGAGCAAAGGGCAAAAACATGTAGCTACAAAATAATGAGAAGAAAGCAATTTATACGGAAGTTTGAAAGGTAGTGGAAGAAATGGTGACCTTTTGCTATATGGCAGGACTATATATTTCCATTGGTTTTGAGGCAGAATAAGATGTCTGATGTTCCCCATCCTGGGTTCACCCTTGGACACCAGACTCATAGAGTGAGAAGTACAAGAGCAATTGACTAGAATTTGGAAGATAGCAGTATGTGGGTATCTACATAGATCTTGGAAGGAAGTAGGAGCCTGAAATGAATTCCGAGTCCAAGACAGAGTATCAACTGTTAACTCATCCCAGGGCACAGCTTTTTTGAAGGGAGAAGAGGAATAAAAGGGTAATTTGAGGACAAGATAGCTGTCAGTCATGGTTGGAGTTACAAAAATGAAAAAATATGCATTGGTGCAACTGCTATTGCAAAGTTAACACTTTCACTATTGGACTGACTCGTTGCCTCACACATACTTCAAAAGCACAGAGTAAAAGCAAATGATCAGAATTTCTGATAAAATTCGATATTTAAAAATGTTTAATAATACCATATGCTAGACCCAACATGTCCCAATCATATGCACAATATCCAGCCTACCTGAATAAAAAATTATAATCATGAATACCATTAGACTAACTTCATTCATTTTTAGTAATTCATATTACTAAAAGCTAGCTCATAAATTATGTTATTAAAATGTTTTATATTACAGTAAATGTAGATTCAAATTATAATTTTAAAAAATAACAGATTCCTCATAGTCTTCTCCAACATTCCCTCAACAATAACTCTTATATAACTAGAGTACAATATCAAAACTAGTAAACTGGGATTGATACAACCTACCAACCTTACTAAAATTTTACATGGACTTGTGTATACATGTGGCATTTATGCAAATTTGAAAATCACGTACCCTTACAGTGTAGAGATACGTCAATTGCCACCTTAACCAACTTAATTTAAAAAAGAAAAAATTAAAGGACAGTACAGGCAGGAATGAAGGCCAGTAAGCAGAAGGAAGAAACATTTTATTCATTTTATTCAGTTGTTTGTCATTGGTTGTTTCCCAGTTCCAGGTCTTGAACCCAACTTCTTGGGATATATGTGAACTGCACCTGGTTTAACCTGTTAGGCTACCAGGGCACACTCTAATGTATTTCAGTAAATTTTTATAATTAAAAGAGTAAAATACAAATGCCAATTAAAATATTGGAAAATACATGAGCAATTCCACTATGCTGAAATATTAATATATATATATTTTTGCAAATATCTGTAATGGATAAATTCTATTTTGGCCAGTGAATATAAGATTATTGAATTTCTCTTTTAATCATTTAAATTTGCTACTACAAATAATGCTGCAACTAGTATCTTTGTTGGTTAAAAAAAACAAAAACAAAAGAAACCAACACTAGCATGCCCTGGTGGAGCTCTCGTTGGGTTAATCATTGGAGAAGGAACAAGCTACATATCACTGGTTTTGAGTCGTGGGTCTGGAGGGAAAACAATCAGTGTGAACAACTAAATGAAAATAATATAAAAGTGCTACTTCCTCCTCTCTCTTCCTGTCTGCCTGCCTACTTGCCTTCATTCCTACTTGTATTTTTCCTTTAAAAAAAAACAATGAAATCGTATTCTGTGTCATTCAAATAAATATAATAGTAACACATGGACTGAAAATATAAAATCTGACAAGTAATGCCATACACATTTATTACACATTCATTCATTCAGTTTCATACTAAGCTTATTTCCAGATTAACTGTCTTTACAGTGAATTGTGAAAGTACATTGTAACATTTAAAGAAAGAGAGTAAGTTCATTTACATTTAATTATATTTCTTTTCAACACTGGGGGAGAAAGTAAAATTGTAACTTGGAGGGGAAAATACTATTAAGGGATGCTTAATAGATGTATCTGGCAAAGATAATGACATTCTGGGAAGCTTTCATTAGTTATCACAAGAGCTGACACAAGCTCGCTTTTGGCATATAAACATTATGGGAAAACCTGTTCAAAGTAACCACCAGAATATACATTCTCACTTGGACAGTTATGAGTGTCTGCAATGATTTTGCAAGCACGATTTTCAGGGTTCATCAATCAAAAATTAACCATATGTAATTCTGGGAGAAATGATGCAACAGTACCTGTCAATAGGTCAAAGCACTTTGGATATCGTTTGTATTTCTGAAAAATATCAAAACACCAACTCGCTATAATAAGGAAGGAAGTAACATACTAGCAAGCAAATCTTCAAAATCATTTCAAAATTCACAATTCCGGTATTTCCCTTATGTTTTCTAACTCTTTTCAAGGAAGAATCTGTCATAGTTACCACTTAGATTTGAAAATAAAAATGATTTTAATAAATAAAATATGTATTTTTGTTTCAAAAGAAAGGAGAACTGTTATTTTCAGTATATTGTTTCCTACTTGTGCTAAATTTCTATAACTTTTATAGACTCCAAGTGTTTAAAATTTCCCCTTTTTTCAGATATTGATAAATCAGGACATCAAAGAGTTAAGTGATATGATCCATTATAGATCATGTTCTTGTTAATTTAATTTATTAAATACTGACATAAAGACTATTCATTTTTAAAACTTAAAATAACATAATTACTAATAAGGTAATGTAAATATTTGTTTTTATAATACATTTAAACATATGAATAATGAATAGTAAAGACATATTGCTGCACCTAATGTGTGGTTAAATCCTCATATAGAATGATCTGAGGAGTAAATGAGAGATGGGTATGTATTGACAGTGCTTTCTGCAAAGATCTTTATGTCTTTTTCTGTTTCTTTTTGTCTATTCTTGTTCAGCAACCATGCTGCGATGGTTGTAATGAAAGCAATTTACTGGAAAATGCTTCATCAATACACTGCATTTTGGGAAAGGAGCCTCCAACAGCAGATATGACAGCATCACACTTTACTATGACATTTGCCCTTGCCCCCTTGGGATCTAAGTAGCATATATATTGGCAAGGTGATCTAAATTTCAATTAATCTATCATATAATTAAGTACTGAAAAACTATAAAAGGTTTATTCCTTCCACAGCACTAGTAGTTCCGGATTTCAGAAACACGAACCCTTTAAGAGTATAGTTTCAATCTAGAGGGTAGAAGAGGTAAACAAGTAATTTCAAAAGGCTGTGTGAAATGCTATTATTGCTGCCTCTATAAAACAGGAACTACCATTTAGTGAATATAATGAGCTAGAAAACAGCTGTGCCATTAGCACACATACCAAGAATTGCCATCCCTTTATTTCTGACCCCACGAAAGATGTCTCATTTACAATACAAACTATGTTCTTGATCAATAAAGTACGGTGCTTTTTTCACTCAAGGTACATAGGGCAGTGTATTCAATTTTGTTTTTTAACCACCCAATCTAAAGTTGCCTCCTCAATCTTTTTTAAATCAACTCATCATGTTTTATTTTCTTCATAATACCTATTACGCTTTAAAATTATCTTGTTTATTTGTTCACCTGTCTCTCATCAGAGCTGCACCTCATCTACATCACTGTACTCTTCAATCCTGGTACAATGCCCAGCACAATGAACTCAACAAAGAGAAAAACAGTGATAGCAAAAGAGAGAAATGAGCTAATCTTTCCTTAACCTGGATGTAGAGGAAACGGTTGGCTGATAGCTTAAGTGTCCCCATAGAAAGTGTTTCCCAGACCCTCTTCACTGCCCATATAAGCACCCTACATCTGCCAAGGTAATTGTGGACATTATTCATTTGCCAGCCTGTTTCTACATATTATTTTCTTTCCCATGAGCATCATTATCATTGTTCACGTTCTCTTTTTTAAAAACTCAATTCAGGTTTCACCATCTCCAGGGATACTGACTTGAAAACTCATGCCTCCATCCCTCAGAGATTCTTTTTGTCCTTTAAGGATCCCTTCTGTTTATTCCCATAGCATTCTGTAGTGTAAAACTGGTCAATGTACCATGACCTGGTCTTGTTTAGAGGGTGGGAGAGAAGTTGAAAAAGTATCGAATGGTTGGCTAGAAGTTTCTCTTCCATCTGTCATATTCTTTTCCCCAGGCCCTCACAATACTACGCAAGAAAAAACTAATGGGCAGGAAGGATGTGAAAAGCAGAGGCGAAAATAATAATATGCTGAAATGAAAAAAAAAGTCATTGATAGACTGTAAAAGTTCTGAACAACTATAGCGGGGTTAAGGGGGAGGAAGGAAGGCATAGGGGGTGCCTAGGAGGGAATGTGCCAAAGGCAAAGGTGTTTTTTCTTTCAAAAGAGACACAAAGTAACTAGTCAACAAATTAGGTGCTAAAGGCCTGTGTTGAATTAGAGGTTTTTCCTAAGAGAAGGTTAAATTGGACTGAGAATTCCCAGGAAATTATAAAGCAAAAAACTCTGAAAGATTCCTAAGTGACTTTGTTTCAGAGTTCAGGAGTAGTTGTTACCATAACAGGAGAGCCTCATCCTCATTACCACTGCCTAATTGCTTTATGCTAATATGGTCTTGAAAACATTCCTTCTGTTGCCACTGTTTGGCTGTGCTTTATTTACTTAAAAGGGAGTTCAAAAGGTAACTGTCCTTCCTTAAACTCAAACTAAATCCTTAACAAACAACCTGAAGATCGTAAAACAGTGATGAACTTCTAAAGTTGTCCTGAGGGAAACCAGATTATCACAATCATTAGCTAATGGAAAGCATTTGCTTACTGGTTCCTTTCTATCAAGTGAAACAAATATGAGTAAACACTATTTTCTTACTCATAAAAAAATAGGAGGGAGATAACTTGTTCAAAATAAATATGCTTTCTAATTACTCGGCCAAATAGTGGGAAACTTGAGCACTATTGATGTACTGGGGATTTCTTTGACAATTATTCTGAGCCACAGGGTATCTATGATAGAATATTAAATAAAATTGTTATGTAAGATTTGATGCTTTGTGACAGTATAGAGGCATAACAATATCTTCACATAAAAGAGATGAGATGTCCCTTTCACTTGGCTGGAAGAGTTATACAGCAAGAGTAATTTCAGAGTCACTGAAGGTCAGGAAGAATAGTGTTGACTGGGTTCTTATAGGACTAATTTTAGGAATATTATAGAAAAAGTAGTTAATACACATCACATCAAAGGAAAATACCAAATAATTTTTAATCTAGGCTCCATCAGGTTGAATGTGAAAGTGGGGAGAAAGGACATTTCTTTTTGGAAGAAGGGACAATGACTTTTCAAAGGAGGAAAGGATTAAGTGGCATATGATAGGACTGGGTGTGCAAGGAGGTTGGAGATATAAAATGGAAAAACAGTAGCCTTATGAGAAAGCCAATGATATCATCAATTAAATAAAATGTGTAAGAAAGGGATGAAAACACAGAAGTGAAGTAAAAGGAAAATGTGGAATGAGAAGGGTCTGGCATGAGTGGCACTATGCTTTGGCTTGTATGGAGCTTAGAAAAGAAGTCACCAGGGATCTCAGCTTGGAAGCATGTTTCTCTGGTGACCGGAGGGAAGGCATCTGAGTTAGGTAAAGAAATAAATGTTAAATAATGTAATACATCCCGGAGTGAGAATGCCAAAACAATATTGCAGATAATAAAGAACAGGGTAAATTAGGCTCCAAGTGTTAAAAAGAAAAAGGTGAATTCATATAAAAACAGGTGAGAAAGTGCCTTCTTATTCCACCACATATGTTTCAAGTGTTCATTTAAAATAATAAGTTAAGGGGTAGTTGAAAGTTCAGCTATTGCTGAGAATGTAAATCTGCCTGTATTTCTTGAAAATTCAAATTCACATGGAAGTAAGGAGAGGAGGCCCAGTTTAGGTAGCCGAGCAATTTAACTTCTTCTATCTATTGCTTATAGATGAAGGCAGACATCAATTTATAGTTATCTTTTTTGCAAGATTTCAGAGCTTTTCCACTTCTCTTGATTTTTTTGTGTGGTTAAAAAATAACTAATAATTTAAAGCAATGAGGTTAAAGAATCATTTGCTTTAATTTTATGACTATCCAAATTAAATAAAAATAATATAAAAATATTTTATATTTGTACCATATTCCTTAATGTTAGATTTTATGGATCAGTTTTTTGTTATTGTTTGTATCAAGCTACATTTAAGCCATTATTTTTCAAAACGAAAACTGAGTTATTACTGATTTATCTTATGTATAAAGGAGTCAGCTGGTGATTTGGTGAAATAAGGTCCTATTTATCTATCTTCTGATATAAAAATTGCAAAAATTATTTAATAGCATTCATTAGCAAAGATTGTCAAGTACTTGACAATTTTACAAAGTTATATGTATGTTAATTTTAGCTAAAATGTATCTATGTTACATATGCTTAAAGGGCTGTTCAAAATATGCACTCCTCCATTCACTCCCAAAGTTGAAGTTTTGAAAATAGAAAAAAAAAATAAAATTAGACTTGGGTAATACTGCAGTAGCTTTAGTCTTGACTATCTCTCAGGTAATCCAGTTTATAAAAAAACTGACATGGCCACTAAGTATTATTCTTAAGCTTATATATCTGAGTTTGATCTGCTAAGCTAGACTCATATAAATAATCAAATTAATTTTGGAAAATCTTGCAAACGGAAAAGCCTTTAGCTCCTTGCTCTTAATTTGTCAAAAAGTTTTTTTTTTTTTTTTTTTTTTTTTTAACCCTCAGGAACTACATTTTAGTGCTGACAGAACATTATGGACTTGCACAGTCACTTTGGGCAGATTTAAAAAAATTAGCAACAAGCAGTCATCATAATTACACAAAATAATCATTTGTATGATTTCTTTTTCCCTTTTTACTTTTTTCTATTATCAATGACCAATAAAGAAAGCAGATCACCTCTTAGTTTATAATATTTCTATGCTATCATTCATTCTTGTTAAATTATTTCCTTTGTATTGATACACCACCAGTAACATGTACTTTTTACCTCAGAAGATCCTTTTAGACCTTTTCTTCCGTATTCAGATTCTGTCACTACTGTTTCTTACTGATCAGAAATAGTGGAAATTATGATTTTGAACACAAAATACCATCAAGGGAACAGAGGCTAGCTTTTTGTTTAATTTAGTAGCTTTTGTATATTGTTCTGGTATATTTTTCCTTATGTAGACTGTTGCACTATTATCTCCAAAGAGGAGAGGAAACTACAATCCTGTGCCAAGAAAAAACAAATGAAAAGCTATGGCAGCAGCAACATAACTATTTTATTGCAACCATACTGTGTTTAAGATATCTTTTTAACAGATGTATTCCAAATTAAGATATAAACATTCTATTTCTTGTTAATATTCTCAAGGAGTGGTTTCGAAATTTTAATTAAATAATTCATTTATGTGGCCCAAGCACTGATAAATTATTTAAAATTAATTCTCTTGAACTGCTCTGTCAATATGATACCTATTGTGGCTATTTAAATTTACATTAAGTGTAATTAAAAAAATCATTCATAAAGCCACATTTCAAGTGCTCAAGAGCCACATGTGACCAGCGGCTAGCCATAATGGATAGCAAATATACATAAAGAAATTTTGTTGTTGCAAGATTTTTTTCCCCATCCTGATTTATTTTATGACTTCAGTATTGCTATGAAAATAAATTTATAAATGCACTAAGAGGCCAAAACTTTGTGAAAATGTTGATTGAGATAATCCCAAGCACTACAGTTTCTAGAGTCAATCTTAGCAGAAACACTATAACTACTGACCAGGAACATGGAATGTTTCTACAATGCCACTGTGAAGTAAATTAAAATGCAAACCATGATGGCAAAGGGGGAGGACCATTACTACAACTTTCAGAATTTTTTTTTAAAGAATCAGACCAAAAACTTAGCATTATTTAGCTATAGTTCTAACTGGAATGTCCTTTCCTTTTATGTTTTCACTGCTAGCTTCTTTTGTTGTTTAAATCTCAGCTAAATGTAATTTCTTCAGAAAGAACTTTCTTGACCACCTAAAAGAGAGTAATTCCTTTCCCATGTGTCTCTATCCCTAATTACTATCATATTATTCTATTGCACTTTAGTCACTGCATCAATTGATGCCTTATACATTTATGTATAATTAATTGACTTTTGGATCCTCATCAATTCAAATAAAGATTCTTGAGAAGAAGGATTTTTTGATGTTCACTACTTCATTATTCCCAAATCCTAGAAGGCTGCCAGGAAAAGGTACTTTATAAATATGAATCATGCAAATACCTTAATCAATACATTGGGCAACAAATAGAGATTAAAGTTATTCCTGATGCAGATAAGCTTTTTGGAAATACAAAATCATTTTTCCAAACACAAAATATATGTACTTTTCTCTCTCAATTTGATCTTTGCCATTAATATTCTACAAATTTTGTTTCATCAAAGTTACATACTTAAGAAAAAATTTACTTTTATAAATGTTAAATAATTTATCCAATAATAGGTGACATTGCCATCTGCAGCGGTAACACACTCAAAAGAAGGTGGGCATCTCTTGTGGAGACTGGGGATGCATGCGCATCTATTGAAGAATGTTAAGATTGTACGTTACTGTTAGATTCTAAATATTCTAAAGAAATCCCTTATAAGTGGAAGTTTTCAAAATGGACAGTTTAGACTGTACATTGTCTAGAATTGGGGTACAAAAAGGGGCAGAATTTGGCTAGGCAGACTTCATATTACTCTAAGGAGTTTATGTCCTGAAAATTTAACATGTAGCCAGGTACAATTTTAGCTACGTGCCAGCAGTAACATTGGGTATATCAGGCTATCAAAAAATGATGGTTCCAGAGGATACTATTTAGATTGTCTAAGTACTTCAGAAGCAGCCTTCTGATAATAATATAACTTAAAAAGCATAATTCCCTTGAGCATAAATAGGTTATATATTCATTGTAATCATTTTCATTTTTACTTTAAATTAGTATGTTATCATTTTAACTTAGATATTAGTTTGCCTTTGTGAACAACTGAGGCAGCCCCATAAACCCCAGAAAAAAACTTGAATCACTGTGACTTTCAACACTAAATAATAGCTGGACTCTATCCTACCTATCTTTAACATCTTCAAGTACAATATACTTCTAAAATTTTCACTAACTTATTTTCTTTTGCATCCAGAATTTGGTTGTTTTTGCATTGCTTTACAAATGAAATTTAATATTAATTTTTTAAGGTTAAATAAATAAAAACACAATTGTTGATATTTACAAATAATTTCCCAAAAGCATTTTTAACAGCAAAAGACACATCTTTTAGGTTTTATCTAGATAGAGTATAAATGCTGAAGTGTAATATCTTGTTTCAGGGGTATCTGTATTACAGTAGAACATAAACCATAACCTGAAATGTATTTCTTCCCTTTTATTTTGATTTCATACTAGCAATTTCAATCATGCCTTAACAGTTTTGTGTTTGGAATACATAATAAAAATATTTAAGAAAACAAATTTTACATGCTATAGCAGAGTCTTCCCAAAGCCCACAATGAATTCTCACTTTAAGATGAGGTAGCATAATATTTATTTAGTATAAGGTGGGTCTGTCTTGGGACTAGACCAATGTGGAACGTATTACTGGAAATAAAAGAAAGAACTCTTTATTTAACATGTAACATAACCACATATTGTGGGTTCCTGGGGCAGCATGATAGTATATTTTTAATGTAGGATAATTATATTCATTTCTTTTCACCAAACATGCTTTACTTCTAAAATAACTATTCTATAGTTGTCCCCCTCTACATAACCCAGCAGAATTCTTCCAGGTAATATAAAGGCTAGAAAATCACAGATTCTAATGACAAAGAGACTAACTACCAAATAATTTATAAAGAACATTTTGTGCTATTATTAATTTTTAGAATTATAAAGAAATTATTGGAAACTTTGATAATAATTAAAGATTAAAAACACCATTAATTGCAAATATCAACTGTTATTTAAAAGTCTTAATGCTCAATAACATGTATTTTTACTGTATTTTAAAGACTACTTACAAACTAAAATTGTAAAAAATGAGGTAACCTAAAGAAACAGTACATTTTCTCCTCTTACAATGTTCTGGCTTTACTTTAGTTTATAAAGCACAGATCCAGGGTTTAAAAGGTCACTTTGTTTTTATAATTTATAAAATATCTTACAAAATATTTATGCCATTGCAATGCACAGCTCTCAAGGAAATGAAAGAGGTAAGTACTGACCAAGCAACCCATCCCCAAAGAAGTTATGTCTTTGTTTCCCTCATCCACTACTTCAAAAACATAATTTCAAACTTAACTGTCAGCAGTAGGAAAGTTTGTCCATTTTCTTTCCAGGTCTCATGAAAAACTGTTAGTGCCTTGTACTGCAGCAGCAGTTAATAGGTTTTACTCGGTGTGTTATGCAAAGCCTTTCTGTGCGCCGGCCAACATGAAAAAAGGCTTTTAAAGGCAGGTCAGCAACTTTAGAAACTGCTTGTCAAAAGGATTTCAGTTTTCTTCCTTTGGCCTTCCTAACTACTTTCAAAGGTTTATTTGATTCCTAGTAGTTTCCATATTATTAATGCATGTAGCTTGCAACTGTAATTCAGGGTGGGCCACATGGTTACAAAATTATAGACAGAGTTGATTAGGTACAAAAATATAAGAAAGAGCTCCACAGACTTTACAGTACATTAATATTTTACTACTGGCAATGGTTAGTGGTCTAGCTGAAAAGAAGGCAACAATTTGCTGAAAAGCATTTTTTAAAAAGTCTATTAATTTTGCCTAGAAAATTACCCTCGCATTTTTTAAAGTTTATTAATTATTACAATTATAGATAGATTGAGATGCTTGGAGAATTTTTCCTTTTAATTTCTTCTTACTGTTAACAACATAAGAAAATGGAAACGTAGGAAACACTGACCAAAACTCTTGGGTTCCAGTTTTGACTCCAGCCTCTGACTCTGTTCTTCTGTGTATCAGGATAAGTTACTTATCATTATGGTCTTGGTTCCGCATCCATACAACAGGGACAACATATTTGAATGCCTCTTTCATTTTAGGCAGATGGTTACAGGGGAAATAGGAGCAACTGACATGTTTCCACTTCTACTAGAACATTTATATGAGTCACAAGAGCGGCTATCTCGCTTAAAAGTATTTGAAAGCTCAAAAAGAACAACAAAAGCCTGTTCATGAATTTGTGAGTAGTGTCTTTAAGGTGGTTTTGTGTTCTTAAACTGAGTTCTGCCCTTAACCATGAATCTGTGTCTGATGATATAATGATCCTATGAAAATGTAAGGATATTACTTAAAGTATCTTCTTGAAGAACATTGTCAAGATATTAACAGCATTCAAAAGACTACCCAAATTACTGATTATCTGGAATTCATTCATTTAAACAGGTCCCTCAAAATTTAGGTGCTATGCTAGGCATTGGTAATAGAATGGTAAATAAGAAAGTGGGATTAAAAAAGTCAACAATAATTTTTAAACTTTAAGCAAATACATTTTTACAGTGTGTATCTCACAAGGTTTAGAAACACTAAATAAAACTACCTTAACATTCGTCAGGGGAAAATTAGTGAAATTGTTGTTTATTTACATCATTATAATTTCTCATACACAATTCTAAAACTCAGGCAGCTTGCAAAAAGCAAGTTGTTTCTTAAGTTTGGTACAAACTCATTTGGCAGAGTCTGATATGAACAGATGAGAGTTTGCTTTTATTTGTCTTTTTTTTTTTTTTTTTTTTTTTTTTTTTTTTTTTTTTTTTTTTTTTTTTTTTTTTTTTTTTTTTTTTTTTTGAGACTTTACCCTGGGGAGTACTTATGTGCTTCACTGAAGCTATATGAATGGGCTTGAATACATATTGCTTCTCTAGATCCTGTGGGGGTATTATGGGAAAATGTTGAATGTACTGAATTAATAAAAATGCTTGTAAAAAAGTCATACATGGCCACATTGTATTAAAATAAAATCAGCACTTCTGTGTTGTTGCTTCAAATTCAAATGCAAATTGTAATGGCATTTTGAACAAAATTGAGAATTTAATTTTCTGCTTCCTTATTTCTTCAGAAGATGACTGCATTTATTTATTTATTTATTTTTGTCTTTTGATGTTTCAAAAATAAACAAGAGAACTAAAACTAGTTCAGAAAATAAATTTAAATTCTTGGTCTTTTGTCTGAGGTCTTTGGTATATAATTTACTTCCAGACTGAGTGTTATATCCAGAGACAGCCCATGTCAGGAGGATTGATTAGAGGTCTTCCCAGAAGGCAATGTGTAGGCTGACAGAATTCATAAAATATGCAGTCCTCATGTGAAAATCACAGCTTCTTTTGTCAAATAATATCTAAATAAGAAGTTGTGTGAGTGTATGTGTTTTAATTCATTTTTAAGTTCTTAGCCAAACTTGTTCATCATTGCAAGGAAACATGAGAAAACATTCTAACACTATAAATTTTAACATTGAAAACATGAAAATGCTTGTATATTATTATATTCAGTAGAGGAATCTTTTCCCAATCTCTGAAATTTAAGCATATGGACTCTTTAGTGACAATTTCAGTGTGAGGAATACATCACAGAAGCAAAATCTGCTTTCCCAATGTTGATTCCAGTCCTACATCTGCACATTCACAGAATAAGCTCCCTCACATAGCAGTGTCATAAATATTTAAGGTCACCTGCCAGAGCCCATTTAGTTATCTTTACTGGAAAATCAGCTCTTTCAGCTTTTCCTGATATGAGTTTTGATATATTGATTCAGAAAATGGTTTATAATTTCAGTTGAAATTTAGGCTATTTGAAAGAAAATACATATATAAACATTAAAACTTCAATTATAGTGGAATCTATATTGATCTTCAGTAAATAAGTTGCCAGTGACTTTTGCTGTGTATGATTCATACTACTTTACTATTCTATTCAGACTATGGAAACAAAAAAAATGGGATTTAGGACACAGGAAACCCCCATCCTTCTGAATCTGAAAGTAAAAATTAATTATAATGACCCTTGCAAATAAGTTTGCTAACGAATTGCAAATCTATAGTCAAATTCAAGGAGGCATTACTAACAAAACAGCAGATACATTACAAGCTATAATTTTTCCAAAATGAATTTAAAGGGAAGAATGCAGAGCTCTTAACAAATTTAATAAATTTGGGGAACTAGGATATTGTCAATTTCCTGGATTTAGTCAAATTGCAAAGTTAAGGGCACAGTTCTCCAGAGTGCCAAGACTGAGATAGAATCCAACTTAGAGGACTAAATCTGCACAAGATCACCCTTAATTATGACACCAACTACAAGTTTTAGAGGCTCCCAAAATTCTCAGATTGAGAAAACTCACTGTACACTATGATTCATAAAGTAGCATCTGAGAAGCTTCCATTGTTCTCAGGCTGCATTATCATCCTGGTGTAAAGGTGTGATGATACCCACAGGGCACTGCCAAGCAGGAAAGTGAACCTGACCATCAATGTCCAGGTATTTTATTAGAGCTTCATTTTGAAGGCATGCATGACACGGTTAGATTCAGTATCCATATCAGCTGATACCCATAACCTAAAGATGCCACCTCTAAATCACATGACTGGCTTTTCCCTAAATAAGGACATTCTTACCAGGAGTCACATAGATTATCTCCAGAAAGCTAAGGACAAGGGCTAGATCTCCTTTTGATTCTAGGTCAATTTCTCATAACACAGGAAGTATTTCTTTCAAGGGTCAAGTATGTAATTAAAACTTGAATAAAGAGCAACTGAAACTAACCAAACACTTAGTTGGAAATGCTTAGTGCTTACTGACTTTTAACAAAAGTAAAGCAAAGTAAAAAACAACATTAGTGTCCAGTATCAACATGACCCAGATCTGATTTGACATACATGAAAGCAAATCCAAGTAAAATATTATGAAAATTTTTGACAATATAAAAAAGGAAACCAAAATATGTGAGCAAGTTTATACATTTATAAATTATAGCTAAACTTATGAAAATGTTTAGATATTGACAAAATTATATGATTATTATTTAGCTCTCAGTTATGAATAATAAATGTAATAGCAAAATAAATTTCTTATTATTGTAATATACTTTTCTTAAAAATATCCATAATGAACAATTTTCACAAAATCTAACTTAAGGAATGTTTTACAATATTCAGACATGTACACTTTCTGAAACAAACCAATTTATTCTCTATGGGAAACCGAATTATTTAAAGTAAAAAAGAATGAGGAAGATAGGCTATATTTAATTAAAATTTTATGTCCCAACATTGATTTAAATTTTTTCATATTTTTCTGGTGTTATAGCTCTTCTGATAACTTTTACTTTGACAACTCTGCTCTCTAGAAATTTCTAGCCTATGATACTTGAAGTTTTTAACATAATGTATACTATCTTAATGAAATTTAAAACCCTAAAGCTCACAAATTGTTATTAAACATGTAAAAAAAAATCATCCTAGACTTTGTGCCAATAACAACAATGTGTCACATCAGTGCAGTCCTTTTGAGCATTTAAATGTATTTCTCATGTCCTGTGTAATTTCGAGATGGGTTACCCAGGTATTATTATCTGTCTTATTTGCTAAATGAGAAACTTAAAGCCCCCAGACTAAAATGCTCATTAAGTTAACAATACTTTGGCGCTGATAGTGAGGCAGCATAGTGAGGGTAGGCCCGGATAACAGGACAAACTGTTAGAAGTTTTCATTCCAAGAAACACCACAGTTACAGCTGCAAGCCACATAAGGAAGAATGCAGAAACCACCTCAGGGCTGCCGAGCTACCTGACCCTCTCCCTGATTGTCTAAAAAACCCTGAACTACCCAAAGGATTACTCCCTATAACTAGCCCTTAAAAACCCTGAGCCTCAAAAACTTTATGGGCACCCTCTAGGGACCCCCTTTCCCCCTTTCTCTGAGTAGGGAGCTTTCTTTCCTTCTCTAAATAAATCCTACTTTGGAGCTTACCTTGGGTCTACAACTTTATTCTTTGGTTTTGGGAGACCACAATCCTGGCTTCATGTTGGGGCACCTTTGGAAGCAAAGACTCACCCAGATCTAAGATCACAGGTGCCATCATAAAACAGATCCAGATGAGAAGGTCCTGTCAGGTATCTTACTCATGCATGGATCACCAAGGAAGGCTGATTAGGGAAAGACTGATGTTCCTACAGAGGTTCCCAAATGTTCAGGGTAAACCCAACATCCCATCACCCACAGCCATGGTACGTCAATGGTATATCTCCTGACTTAGTCTACATTTATTCAAACAGAATGTTGTTTTTCTTAAAAATACAAGGGACAGATCATTGCCCACTTAAGCATTTCTCAGAAAGCTTTCTCTGATCTTACTGAGTATTAAAAACAAAACAACTGTTACACAAGGTAACTTCTTTTCTTTGCACTTACTACCATTGCAATTTTACTTCTGAATTTAATGTCTGTTTCCCACATGGGACTATGAGCTCTTCAAAGGCAATAGCACTGAAGTGGTTACAAAGATTGACATATTACAGAAGAATAACTTACTTCACTAATGTAATCTGGGTCATACACGTGGTGTTCAAAGCCTGGCTTTTTCATTTTTACCATAACCTAGAATATTTTTGTAAATGTAGCAATAACTTAGTATTAATTCATGAAATAAATGGAATATTTCCATATATCAGTAGTCACTGCCCATATTTTCATACATAAATTGTTTCCCACATCATATATTTATGCAAGGAAGGAAATAACTTCCCAAATACACCCAAGTTAAGTAGGGGAAATGTTCTTTCATAGATAGTTACTACTTTATAAGAGTTTTTCCCTCAACAGTCTTCAGGAATCTAATCATGTAGTTTATTTTTTATTCTCAATTTGATCACTTGTTTACGTGAGTATTAGGAAAACCAGGTTAATGTACACATTAAAGATATTTTAAGAAATTTATAATATAAGATAAAACAAGAAGTTTCAGCAGTTCTCTTTTAAGGAGGAAGTTTATGTATTAGTGACTCCTTTGATCTCAAGGATATAAACAGTCTTTGCTTGCTTACTGTTTTGAGCAGCCACTGCTACAAGTCACTATAATTTACAAGCCAAGTAGTGGAGCCCAATGAAGGCAGTGAATCAGCAACTGGTCTAGGTGACATGAAAAAGGCAGTAGTTTAACAATCATCACACTTCATTCTCAACATAAATGCTTCCAGTTCTTTGATAGGACAGATGAATCAAGAATGATGTATGGGTCTTCTGGGTAAATTTTCAGCAAATAAATTTTATACAGAAAAAAATAAAACACTGCAACTTGTTTTAACAGAGGTCTCAATAGTGTGTCTTTAAATAGAAAGATCTGACCTGGTACTTCTCATTCAATTCCAGGTAGGACATCTCCTTTTTGTCTGGCTATTTCCGATTCCTTTCTCTACCTTCTTCTCTGCCATTTAAAGGAAAACTCTATTTCCTTCTTTTTCTTCCTCTCTCTCTTTTTAAAATTCATCCCTGTCCCTCTGGGATTCAGTGTCTAATGTATCTACTCTTAGTTGCTGCTCTTTTGTCCTGATCTCTAAATTTCTTCTTGTAGTTATTGTTGTCAACCCCACATTTCAGGAATGAGGGTCTTTTTCTTACCAGTTCCTCTCCCAAGTACAAAGATTTCCTCAACATTTCTCAATTGCTCTGTTCTCTACAGTCTGTTTCCACCTAGTCACTCATAGTCCATTTTGTTGGCCAGTTAATCTCACCAAGGGAATAAAGTCTCAAATTCTTACCATGGCATGTGAAATTATTTATGGAGTATCACTTGTCTCTCTCCAGCTTTATTCCTCAATTTTCTTTCTTTGATTATTATAGTAACATTTCATTAGCTTCCCACTGCACCCCATCCCTTCTTATTTTTAAACCTGGCTGAATTTACATTGTTCTTACAGATGCAGATTAGACTCCACTACACAAGAATTTTTTCCCAGTTTAAAAGGCCCTTTTAGTAGTCCCACACTTTGTGAATTTGTCTATCATTCATCTCACGTCACAACCCATTGTGATCTAGTTACTATTATCTCTGCTCCACGAAGGAAAGAACAGGGTGTGATCTGGTCATTTTATTCCCAAAGTCTCCTGTTTCTTGGTATTCAGTCAAATGTTTATTGAACTCAAGAATAAAAAGGAATGAATGCGTGCAGTAGCTAGTTCCTTAAAATAAAGGAATATCATCATCTATCTATCATGCTATCTCTTTAAAGTCAATTAATAGTAATAGTAATAATAACAGTTGCTCAAATTACTTCGGCATTTGCTAATCAGCATTCTTTGTGCTAAGTGTTTTACACAATTTACAATATATCAGCGCTTGTTGAACTCACAAACTTTGCTATATGTCAGTCCTCACATTGCATAAATTAACAACACTCTGGATTAATTGCCAAATATCTTCTCACTCTACATGATTTTAATTTATTTCTTAAGTAAACTGAATAAATTCTAACCATGGTGCCTGAAAAATTGTAAAACTATAGATAGACAAAATATTTAGTTTGCTTGATTCACTGGAGGCTATTCCTGCTTGAGATTAATGCATTGTGGGCATAGATTCTCATCTAATTGGACATATTTATGAGCCAGTTTAATTATATTATTGAAATGTGTCACTGTAATTATGAACAGGGTCACTTTTTGTCATAGTGCAAGGAAAATTTTCTACAAATACTTTGATACATCCATCCAACTATATTTTATGAAAATGATATGACTTCACCATCATATACTGTATTACAACCTTCACTATTTTTGAGTTACTAAATATATAGATACATAATTATAATAGGATATATTTTTTAAGTGCTTTAAAAAATTTCATCACTTAGATTTTCTAGCTTTAATTTTCTGTCTATGCATTGTCAACAGACGTATTTCGAATATTACAATTCATGATAAACTTTTGTATTTTATTATATCATTTGTGTATACATTATAATCATCTATTTCATACTTTCTCCACAATTTAACTTTTAAATGATCATAATATATTCATTGGGTTGATATACTATCATTTGTTATACCATGATTATATTACTGGATAATGTGGGTTACTTGGCAGATATTTTTCCTACTGTTAAGAAAATATATTTGTTCATTTTAGATTTACTTAGTTATTTTTAAGTTGAATTCCCAAGCATGGGGTTACTAATTTGGAAAGTACGTACATTTTCCTATTTATAGTAAACATACTAATGTTGTAGTTTGAAATAATTTTTGTCAAAAACAAACCATTTTTTCATTGATATTATCTAATACTTCTTTGAAGCAGTCATGTAAACAAACAAAATCTAATGCTCTGAAACTTTAAAAACGAGAGATTCAGCAACTGTTCTGGGTGAATGGCAATCCCTGGTTAATTGAGTGGATAAAAACTAAACGAAACAAAAACAAAATAAAATTCTTGACAGAAAGGAATAGATTTTTAAAAGTCTTTAATCTTATTTTCCATTGATAATTTTTAACTTGTTCTTAACATGCTAGCATAGATCCTTTTATTGGTTTTATTTATAGATATATTTTACATTTGTGTATATGCAAATAAATATATGATGCAAAACTCTCCTATGTTGTAGGTTTCTACCTTTATCTCCTATCCTTTACCAACTACTTCTCCCCAAAGGCATTCAGTGTTTGTTTTCTTGTGTTCCTTTCAGGGATAATTTATATATGTTTCTGGGTGTGAATACATGTATATGTTATGTGCATATATATAAACATTATATATAATATATATTATATATACAAATTCTTCCTTCTAAATTAGCACAGTTTAAAAATTTCTACATTTCACTTAAAAAAAATATATAACTTAAAGTGGCATGCCCTGTGGCTTAGGAGACGGAGATGCTAGTATGAAGAACTCAGGATAAAAAAATCAAGAATGAACAACTAAATAAAATACTTGTCTCTTCCTCTCTTTCCCTTTTATATATATGGAGAATCAGCTAATTTAAAAAAACTTCTCCATCATATTCTGTTGCCTGTTGCATAGCTCAATGTGTAATGTCAATTTCCTGTTATGGGAAACTGGGTAGTTTCCAGACTTTATCACTATAAACAAAGTGGAAATGATAATCCTGTACACATATATCAGTGCATATGAGAGTGAATTTCCAAAAATATCCCAGACAGAAATTTGATGTTTGATCAAACATTTTTCTAAAAGGCGATAAAAATTCATATTCACATTAACAGTATGAGGGCAGTTATTGCCCTATATTCTTGCGAACCTAGCATATTATTACCCTTTGTAACTTTGTCAGCTGATCGAGAAATGCAATATCGATGTGTATTAATTTACATTGACTTTCATGTTTGTATGGATAACTTATTCCTTGAAATCTATTTGTGTTCTTTATTTTCGTATTGTTCGAAACTTTTTCAGCTCAGTATGAACATTTCTTTTTTCATTCATTAACCCTTTATATATTAAAAATATCATTTCTTATATATATTGTTTTCCACATTTACTCTAGATTCATTTTTGGCCATATAGAAATATTTATATTAGATCTTACTAAGTCTATTAATCTATTATTAGTAAGATCTGAATTCTGTGATTGATTTAAAAAATGTCTTCCAATCTAAGATTATATATCTACACAAATATATACACACAAACATATGTGTGTATATATATGTGTGTATCTATATAACAAGTTATCTGAAAGTTTTAAAAAATGGAAAGAATTAAATTGCATTGTTGCTTTACAGAAATAGAAGTCAAAAGTGGCATAGACACAAATACTAAATATGAAAAATTAACTAGAAAATTTTCAAACTTCTAAAATAAAAAAAACTTTTTATGGTCAGTATAAATCTTGAACTAAACTTTATCACTTCTGAATTAATGCAAAGTTGCTCTAAATCATGAATATGATTGACTTTTATCTAAAATATCATTATAAATACACAGATTATGACAAATATGGAATAGGAAAATAAACAGTTTTGATAATGAAATACTTGTGTTGTTATTGATGACAGAATAGGAAAATTAATATTGCTATGGAATAATTATTCAAACTAGTTCATAATTAATGTACCTCAGAAAACATTTTTTGTATGATTAAATAGAATTGTTTTATTTGTATTATAAATCTTTTTATCTCCACTGCTGTGGCTCAGTCAACTAAGCCATGGATGAAGGTTCAAGACCTGGGACTGGGAATGGCAAAAAATAACCAAAATCATAACTAATTAAAGTGTATATGTATCAAATAAAATATATTTAATGTAAAGATATGCACTATAAATGCATATTAAATGTTTTATATTAAAAATACATATAATTTTACTTATTCTAAAACAAGTATATTTGTTTAAAATGTTTATAGTCGCCCCCAAATAACGCAACTAGAAAAGAAACTAAAAACTCAGGTAACTGAGTCCACTCTATTGAGACCTTAAATTCTTGCCTCAAAGGCTTAAGCAGCCAGGAAATGCCAATAAAAGAATTTAAAGGTTTCAAGAAGTAAATTCTATACTACAATTGAATATAAATATACTAAAAATCAACTAATATTAACATTAAAATTTAGTATTGCACATAATTTATTACTTCCTAAAATTTTTACCAAAGGCTATGATTTTGTGTTACAAGGAAACCTGCAGTGATTCTCTGCTTGTCATTTGGTCTTATGTTTATCTAGCCCCAGTTACAACATACTATTAACATTATATTAGCAATACTTGCGGCAGGACAGAATTAAGCCGTGACTGGCAGTAATTTTAGATTACCCTGTACTAATTACTCTAAGCATTTTTTATATTTAAAAATGTTGTGGATTCACCACCAAAATAATATTTTTAACCATTTTCATTGAGTATAGTGATGTGAACAATAATAGCAAGCCACAGAGATCCAAAAAATCAGGAGATCAATGAAAACAAGATATGCTATTTTGAAAAGAATAACAAAAACAGACGAACCTTCAGCTAAACTTAACCATAAAAATTATACCCATTAACTTTAATCTTTATTCAACTAAAAATGATGTCAAATAGTATGAGAATTTAAGTTAATAGAGAGGAATAAATACTATACTGAGTTTGTCTTGCTTTATAATAGCTATCATTTCCAGAGATTATACTTGGTGATGGAATTTATTAACCATTATAGACATGAAGAAAATAAGCCCAGAAATATTTCACAAATGTTTATTTTTCACTATGTTCAGGACACTGTGCAATACAACAATGAATACAAGAGTAGTTATAGTCCTTTCTTGGAGCCTATGATAAGTGAGGCCTAATGGCAAGTCGATCTCTACTGTCTATACTTTTGCTAACAAGTTATGATTGACAAAATTTGTATAACCGAAGCGGTGGTGGTAAATGTAACGTGTTATATACAACTGTTAATTTACAACGATACTTTAAACCTATATGTTGTGATGCAATGTTTCTTTGATAAAAATTAAAAAACTACAAATAAATAAAGTTGTACAATTTGATGATTGTAAAATACAGATTATGAAATGATTATCACAATAGATTAATACGCACAGAGCTAGTTTCTGTGTGTGTGTGTAAGAGAAAATTTGAGATCTACTCATTTAACAAATTTCAAGTATATCATATAATATTATTAACTATCATGATCATATTGTTTACTCTTTCTCTAGAACTTATAACTGGAAGCTTTACACTTTGATCAACATCTCTCCATTTCCACACCCCCAACACCTACTAATCACCATTAAATACCACAAGGCAGCAAACTACTGAAAAGGAGAGTCAAAAAGTTCAATTTTGACCATCTATAAAGACTTTAGTCAGAAATCAGTATTACAGATATATAACTGAGGACACGAATATTATACTTTTAAATTATTTCTTGCAATAAGTATATCCATTCTTCTCTCCCTTACCCTCATTAAAAATCTCTTCCTTTCTGAATAAAACATACTATCTTATCTTGCCAAATGAATTTGGGCCATACCCTGTAATTACTATGTTTGGCTAATGGTCATCGTACTGTGAATGGAAGTTATGTTAGTGTTAACTAGGGCAGAATCTGGACAGGTCTGTTTCTATGGAAATAACAGGAACTATAATTCTTCAGTAGAATTAAGTGGGTGGTCATAAGTGAAGATTATCACAGATAACAACAAAAGGTTTCTTGATAGATGTATAGAAAACATGATAAAGAAAAGGCAGTCAAATGATTTCAGGTTGGGGACTAATGATGAAATGCTTTCATTACTCAGAGCTGTGACTTCTGCTCTTCTATACTCATTGGGAAAGAACCTTATGGTACTTCCTTAAATTCTGTATCATAACAGCTTTGGCTCTTAAAATGATCCTCTGGAAATAGTGAAAACAGTGGCCTTTGCTTATTCCTCATGATATCAAGAATTTGTCAGTAGCAAAAAGAACCATCTTTATTTTTTTTTGCACTACAGGAAAAGTACCCCAGGTGCTGGATAATTTTTGTTCCTATATTTGACTTTAGGAAGAATATAGTTACTACTATATTTTTCAGATATAACAAAATATTGTATACTGAAATATAGCTCAGATAACTTTGGCTAATTCTGGTTTTATTCTTTCTTTCGCACCACAAACTAACAAAAAATTTCAATGTTTTTATCTAGTAGTCCAAAGGAACTTTGAGAGTATTCATTTGACCAATCAAATCTTGCTATATTGTTAGCTTAGTCACAATAGCAGCATTATCTGATACATACAGCTTCCAATCTTCAGGGAACAGTCTTTAAAAAAAATCACCTTCTCTATAAAGTATAGACAAAGCTTCTTTTGTTAGTGCTGCTTTCTGTCTCTGTTTCTTGGTATTTTGCTTTTATTTTCATTTTCTTGCTTTCGGTGGTTGACCTTCCCCAATGATTATGAAGCTGCACAGAAGGCTTAGCTTTCTCATGAATAACAACTGATATAATGTAATATAATTTCATATATGATAATTCATTTATATTTCCATTTAGAAAAATTTATCCAGATGAATACATTCTAAATAAATGAATGTTTTAAAAGCTGAAAGCAAATTAATTTCTTTAAGAGGAAGCTCACTATCAAAAATTGTTATGCTGAACCTATTATAAAGAGATTCCTTTCTTTCAAGAAAATAATTTCCTGATATTACTTTTTACATATTTTATGTATTTTTATAATTCTTATTTCTTATAACATTTTGTTCTCTTTCACTTAAAATCATGCATATAAGAATAAATAAATGACACTCATGGAAATCTTTGATCAAGTAATAAATTACCAGATTGAAATACTTTCAGTAATTTCATATTGACTGCTTTTCTATAAGCATGATACTTGCTTTAGTTTAATTAGGTAATTATTATATTGAGATCTCTATTCACTGACCTGACTACTATGAATTCCAGATGAACCGATCCCTGCTCTGAAGAAATTTACAATGAGAACTAAATAGAGAAGACAGTAATTAGAACCAAACTAACTGGATATAGTTTATCAATCAATCAATCACAGATAGAGTGGTCACTTGGGTGGAATAATCAGAGAGGTTGTGGCATGTGGAACATGTTGAGAATTCTGGATAAACAGAAACTTTCAAAAATTCCACAGACATTAAAATTGAGGTGACTAAGGGTTAAGGTGAAAAAAAGAGGTATTGAATTTATGTAGAGAATTTGTAATGAACAAAAGAAAAAAATCAAGTGACACTAGTAAGAGTGAGATTAAATAATGGGTGATCCTAAGATATACTTGAAGGGATAGTCTATAAGAAGTAAACCATGGCAGTTAATGATCAGTATATTAAAAGAAAATTAAAAAAGAATACTTACAAAGAGAGTAATTTCGACTGGAAGGTAAGCTATTCAGAAAAGACATTAGAAGTGAAGGTAATCTAATCTATGCAGGTATAGAGGGAGAGTTAGGTGAACAGTAGTTGTTAACAAAGAACAGATTTGTATCTTTCTCACATACTTCTAGGCAGTGTGGAACCTCTCTGTGAAACACTCTTACCCAACTGTTCATTTTGAAAATGAGAATGTAAGTTTCAAGAAACTAAAGTCTATCCTGTTTATTTTACTGCTACATTGCCAATATCTAAAACAGCATTTCACAACAGGGGCTCTTATATATTCTTAAATACTATATTTCTTAAATATTTACTATTTTAAAATTTAAATAAAATCCACCTTTGTTTTGAAAACTTGCCCTAACTGTAAGGTTGCAAAGGTTAGTGTGAAAAACAGATTTTTAAGTCAAGTAGACCTCTGTTCAACAATGACTACTCATCAAAGCCTTTTAATTCAGAGTAACTGCTTGGCTTTTCTGATCTGAGTTTTCTCATTGGTAAAGCGGATAATATTATCCATTTTATAGTGTTATTATAAAATTTAGATTTTAGATGTAAAGTTTTCAACATACACCCAGGCGCACATTACTTACCGAATCCACAGTACATATTAACTATAAGTAGGTATTATTCAGTCTTTTTACTTTGATCAAATATCGTTTCTTTCTGAATTGTTTCTTTTCACTAGAATCTATCTTCTTTCCCTTGATGTACTTACTTTTGAATACAACAAATAACAATTTCTTTCATGTGACTCGGAAATTTCTCTCTCAAAATTCGCATAAACCCCTCAATCAAGATATTTTGATCTATTAAACTAGATTTTAATACTTTCTCTTTATGTCAATGTTGTACCTTTGATTCCTGTATCTTAAAAAAAAACTTAGATTCAAGTTTATCTTCACTCTGGGAGTATGAAATCTATAAAGACAGGGACGCTACCTTCTACTCACACATCATTGGTGCCTACTAAATGACCCTGGCCATACATGCTCATTATATAAAAGGCATACAAAAATTATGAAATTGTGTGATACCAGATTCATTAAGTAAGTGGAGATTAGGAAGAATGCAGTAACTGTTAGAAGATATCGCAAAGAGATTATTTAAAAAGATGGTGAGGACCAATGAAAAAGGAAATTGAATTTAGATAATTAGGAACTCTGTCTTACAGAGTTTTGATTAAGGACTCCAAGTTATTATCAGAGTTTAGAGAAGCAGGCCTTACTAATGTTTTTCATATACCTGTTTTGATAATGAAAAGAGTAGCCAGTACTTTTAGTTGAAGAGCTGGTCTATGTACTCTTTACCCAGTTCTGATTCCAGGAAGTAGTGATCACAGGACCTCACTTTCTCAGTCAATAGAACTCACTAAGCGCACACAATGTAAAGAACAAAAAGGTTGGTGAAAATGATGGTTACATATAAAGATAGATACTGATCTCCTTGGAGGTCAGCAATCTAATTTGATGGACAGGAAGAATGAAAAGAATGTTCCCTGAAGCAATTTCATACCATATTCTCAGCTATGTTGACACTTGGTGATATCACTATGTTATCAAGGTATAAAAATTCAGTCCAAACAGTGAAAACAAAAAATCCTTCAGTTGTCATCTGGTGTCTTGTAGAATAAATGAGCGATTGTATTTTATTTTCCCACCAACTAGTTACTGTGGGACTAGCTGCAATGATTATAACATACATATATATATATGCATATACATATATACATATATATTCATAACACATATATGGCAAGTTTTTTTCACTTTCAATCTTAATTTACTAATCATTTAAAATGAATTGTATAGGAGATAGATAATTAAGCATTCATGACATTTGTAGAATTCAAAAAGTATTCATGTGTTTGAACAAAAGCATTGATTTTTCCTGAAAAATATGATGCTCTTGTACGTATTATATTAAATCCAAATCTTATTTCCCAATAAAGGAAATAGAGTACTTTGTCTAGTAAAAATTATATGAAATCTATATTAATAACGTATAGCCTCTGCTAGATAGGAAATTCTGTATAAGTAGGATAATATTTCATTATTTATTGATTCATGTCTACCATAAAATAGAGCATATAATTTTGTTTTTTAATGGACAGTATTGGTAAATGTGGTTATTTTAATATTCATATATAATTCTGACATAAAGCTTCTATTTCTCATTAATCTTTAAGATCAGTTTACAAATAATGTGGAGAAAATTATTTTTTAGTATTACATTCACTTCTCAAGATTATATAACTAACCTCGATACATTGTTTATTAGTGTTATTGCCTGAGAACACAGAGGCATTTTAAAAAGCACATTTAGCAAAACGTAAAATTAGTTTAGCTTGTAGTCTTTTAAAAAATAATATAAACCATGTGAATATAAATGCTTGAATAAAGAAAACAAAAACATCTATATGTAAAACCAAAATGATGGTCTCATAGAGGAGTTTTAATTTAAATGGCTACTAGTAGACTCCAAACAAAATGATCAATATTCCTCCTAAAAACAATGCTTCAATTGTCAAGAGAAATTATAGGGATGTCATAAAGATGTGCAAACCAAAGATAGAAGAGCTGCAGTGCGCCTGGAAGTGGCTAAGCTCCCAAGAAAATCATCCCTATTAGTTCCTATTCATGATTTAAATTATGCTTTTTTATCTGTTCATAACATGCAGCATTTTCTTACCCTCACATTTCTAGGCATTTTAGCTTCTGCTGACATAAATGCATTCCCCAAATAGAATGTTATAGCAATCTTCTGCTAGACATTTAAGCCCATTTGTGCATTTATTTTTTAAGATGCTTTTTTTGAACTTTCTAACTGTGAGAGATCTGGGAGGGCAGTGTTAGAATGAATGAGAACTTGTTTTCTAAAGTGACACTGCAGACACTTGATCTACTGTTAAAAAAAATCACAGCCTCCTACCTTGAAAACAAACATCTCACGCCGAAGAATGGCTAGAGTGTTAAAGTTCCCATCACAGATGTTGGGTTTGGCTCCAGGATAGGAAGGTCTGCCAGTGGGAGGCCGAGGAGGTTTGGGTCTGTCATTCTTCCTTGGGTCAACTGGAGGAACAGAGCGGTGTGGGGGCACTGTTGGTAGAGGTCTGGTAGGTGGAGGAATCTTGTCAGGCGGACCTTTTGAAAATATAAAGACAGCACTTGGCTTACCTAAAACTGTAATAGTGCTGGCAAATATTCTGCAGAGGACAAACATTCATCAGTGGAGGACACAGACTAAGTTCAGAGGCCTTGAATATCATATATTTTCTGAAAACACACACACACTGTCTTACCCAATTGCCAAGTCTATCAGAAACTGCCCTTATCATGATACATTCTAGAGCCACATAACTAGGCTTTCTTTGTTAATTTTTAATGATATTTTTTTATAGCTTCACCACAGTCCTTATTGGAAAAGCTGCTTTCAAATCTTTTTTGTAAGTTGGTGGTATATAAATAATATATAAATGAAAATGAACACCAAAGTTAATCCAAGATTTTGATAGGCAATCATTCTATGCAAATATTTCGAAGAGCTAAACACTAATGAAATCAAAGTTTATTCTACCCAATGTCTCCAACTATATTTTATAACCTTTTCCCTGACTTTCATTATTTTCTTTTAATGAAATGTTTTGACAAGTTGCTAGAAGAGTGTTTCATTTGAATACTGAATCTAAAATACCTATTGATTAAAACACCACTAGTAAAATATTAATGCAAAGAAGTATTTCTAAAAAGAGGTTTCTAAATCAAGCCAAAGTTTACACATTTAATTTGGTACAGATGTGAAGCATCATTCCTCAAGTGATTTATGTTTTTAAAAAGAAATAGAGAGCTGTTTGCACTTAATATTTAGATATGGAAAGAATATTTGTTTGCAGACCTTCAGTCTAGACTGTTAATTCATGAGGTGATAAGAAAGAGCCTCCCTTCGTTTGACTACTTAGGAGGAATTTCTGATGACACATGGGCTCATTCAATGTAAGAACTATTAAGTTTTGAGTCTGACATATTTCTCTTTTTCTCAGTATCCTCCAATAAACAGTAGTTTAAAGGTTGACCTTTATTTCCCCAAATCTATTCTAACCCTCAGAGAATATTTATCACTGAGATATTAAAATTGAAAAACTAATAAATGCGAAATAAATGAATAAACTTTATGTTATTGAAAATGTAAATGACATCTTCTGAATAGTGGATATTAACATACAGATAGCACACATTTTTCTTTGTGTTGTAAAAATGAAAGTCTCACTTCATTAATTTAGTAAAGCAGAATCTCTATATGTAAATTATAAATGTCAAGTTCTTAACAATTATGTGTGAAATAAATGTCTTGATAAAGGTCAATGGTTCTATTGTGGGAGTTAGGATTACAGTAAATATGTATAATAGTCTTCTTCCCTTTTGTCTTAATTTGCATTCATTGACTCTACCCCATAAATAAAGATGATTTTACTTTACTAGTAATTTATTTTGAATTATAAGTTAGTAAACCTAGTCATTTTTTTAGCTTTCACTCTTGTGCTTGTTAATTTTCTCTCCCAGTCAATAATTACATGCTTTCGAGGTCAGTTTTTGTTCTATTCATTACACAAGGGTATTTTCTGAAACTTCAAAAGTGATTTTTATAGAAACTATGTAACATCAAATATGTTGAGCTTAGAATCTATGTCAGTTTGCCACAGAATCAGTATGTTATACAAAAGACTTACATTTCTCACTATTTTATGGGTCATATTCATTTGTTACATATTTTTATCTTAATTTTAAATATTAAAATTTATGAAATCTTTACTATAGTTATAGGCTTCAACATAACCCAATAAGAAAACTTTACTAGTATACAGACTTTATCATAATTTGTATATTAAGATACTTGGGACTCTGGTCAACAAATCTTGATTAAAGATTTTGTGAATGGGTCAGTAGTTTTCTGTTTGTTTGTTTAAGAATTTATTTCTTATAAACTTAGAGCATCTACCTCAAAGAAGAAAGCAGCAAATATTCTGGATTCACTGTAGAATTACAAACAGAAACAGTAGCAACCTACCATATATCTTCTGGATGCCTTGTAAATCATCATTAGGTAGTTTGAAGTTGTCAGTTTCCATGTACTGGTAAAATGGAGCCATGATGGCAGTGGGGTCATTGGAATGCTCCAATCCCAGAGCATGTCCCAATTCATGAACTGCTACAAGAAATAAGTCATTTCCTGCATAAATGAGAAAGAAAAAGATACTACAGTAACTAATATCCAAGAATAGAATCGCAAAAGGACAATTTGTTTTATCAAAATTTTACCTAGGGAAAATAGGAGAACTCTTTATTTCAGCTCAGCATGTTTTTATCACTGGATTTCCTATGGACCATATACATTATTCTATTTTAAAAAGGGCTGATAGTAATGAAGTCATAGAAATTTAGAAGTAAAAAAGTGGAGAATAAAAGTTAAGAGCAACAGCTTCAGAAATTACTGCTATTGCTTTTGAAATATCCTTCCAATTAAAAAGCATGTGACATACAGTATCTCACCTTTATAAACCTTCACGCTGAACATAATTCTAACCATAGCTCAGTAAAAAATATACAGTAGATACAATTCCTACTTTTACAGAGATGAGTAAATTAAGACATAGAGGTGACAGGTCCTGTCAAGAACAGCAAATCTTTGTATTTATAGAACTTTGACTAAGTTCCAGTTATTATAACATATGCGCTGTCTCTTTTTTTACTATCCTAAAATATCGGAATATACTATAGCAAAATAAAAGCTGTTGGCTAACAGACATACTAACTAGAATTCTAAAAACAAATTCTAATTAATTAAAACATAACCTGAGCAAAATATATTGATCTTAGAGCAGCCATTTCTCACTGAAAATTTAAAAAAAATCTCTTCCAACTATGGTATACTTGCACAATGAAGTGTACTCAGTGAAAACTCTCAGACACTTGGCTTGTTTTTGTGTAATCAAACCTCTGTGGATGATCTCTACATATTGTTCACTCCTCTATCATAAAAACTAAACATATGAGGAAAAGAGCATATCTTACATATATATATGTTAATTCTGAAACTGTGAACATGTCAATATCAAATAAGGTTATTACATGTCTAAGTGTTTCTAAGTGAAAAGTCAAATATTATTGAATATAAAATATAAAGTTTTACATGGATACTTGTTAAAAATGCAAATTATTTCAATGAAATATTATTTTTAAGAAATGCACTATGATAATTCCCTGCAAGGACTAATTCTTTGGTGCAAACATCAGGTACATAACCAACATTTTAACATTCTGAAGTATTCTGTCACAGAAGAATAAGTAAAACCATGGGGCTTTTCCCATATGATATTAGCATACAAAAAGTTAGCCATTCAAACACTATAGTGGCTGGCTTTCAAAAAATTATGGATTAAATATCAATGTAAGGTGGCTCAGGCATTAAGTCTGCAACACTGGTGTAGCCCATGTAAAACCAAAGAACCAGAGTTTGCTACCCAGGGCTGTGGGAAGCATCCAACTAAGTAAAGAAATAAATGTCTCTTCCTCCTGTCTCTCTTCCTTTCTACCTATTCTGGGTATTTTGAACATTTTACCTGCATTTTCTCATTTAATTCTCACAACAATCCTATGAGTCAGTTGCTATTATCATATCCATTTAAAAAAAAAGCTTAAAGGCACTAAGTATAATTTGCAAAGTAACAGTAAGGAAGAGCTGGAATTCAAACTTCTCTCAGTCCCAATCCTTTTAATTATTATAGTAAATCCCACAGTTCTAAAATTGTTCGCAAGCACAAGAAGTTACATAATGAAACTATGGAAAATAATTTCATTCATCAAATTATCCATTGATTCCATTACCCCTTACTGTGTGTTAATCACTGATCTAGGCTCTGATGATATAGTAGTGAACAAAACAAATTAAAAAAAATTCCTGTGCTCATAGCATTCATATTCTAATGGAAAGATTAGAAAGAAATAAGATGGAAATATAAATATACAGGCTATTACACAGTGATAAATAATAAGGAGAAAAAGTAGAGAAATGATGTGATCAGAGAAGAAATGGAACCCAGAACACACATGGAATTTTAGATTATAGTAATGGTTTTTGGCTCCTAGTCTGACTTTGGTAGGAATCACCAAAAGTTCTGGTGGAGAGACCATTTAAACAGGACCACTTTGGTGGATTACTCAAGAATTAAATGCATTGTGTAAAGGAAACAGCAAAGTTGAATCTCTGATGCTAGTGCAATAATTTAGGCAAAAATGTTGGTGACATGAACCAAAGTGAGAGTAATGGAAAGAGGTAGAAGTGGCAAAATTTCTAGCTATATTTTGAAAGGAAACCAATGTCTTCTTAAAGTGCAAGATGTGAGGGAAAAAAAAAAGATAAAAAATAGCACCTAGTTTTCTGGTCCCGGCAACTAGAAGAATGAGGCTGCCATTCACTGAAATCACTGAATCCTGAAATGGAGAAAACCTTAAGAGAAACTGGTTACATTGTTGTTGATTTCTGGTGAGAGAAGAGTGGGCAGCATTACCAGGAGTTCTCTCTCCAACCCTTTCCTTAGCTGCCTCACCTACCTAAGTCATACTGGGCACACCCAGGAGTTCAGTTTTTTGAATGTTAAGTTAGAGATGCTATTTAAATATTCAATTAGAGAGTCAGACCCTAATAAGACATATGCATATAGAATTCAGAGGCAATTATAGGCTGGAAGTTTACATTCAGGATAGGTGAGTACAGAAGGCAAAGCTGATAGATAAAAGCATGGACAGTGCAATCACAGTGACAGAAATGTAGACTATAAGAGCACATTTTCTGGTAGGTGGTAGAAGTAGTGGTGGATAGATTGTTTTTAAATACTTTTTCTTTAGAGTTTCACAAGAATTGATTATGAAAATGTAGAAAAATTGTCGGACAGCATTCATGATCATGAATTTAAAGTAAGATTGGATTCAATATGT
This sequence comes from Solenodon paradoxus, assembly GCA_004363575.1. NCBI lineage: Eukaryota > Metazoa > Chordata > Mammalia > Eulipotyphla > Solenodontidae > Solenodon > Solenodon paradoxus. Next base: position 7,688 of record RJWH01000155.1, on the reverse strand, counting down.
GATATGTTTTTATTCTCCAGTTCTATTCAGTTGTGTGTATACAGACATCCAGGTGACAGTACTGATTTTACTAGAGAGGAAGGACTGTGATAAGATAAGATGATAAGGTCAGTATAAGATCAACCCTTCAGAATTACAATGAAATATGAATATTTTGGAGAGGAGATTCAATAACTGAGAAGACAGAAGCCTTGAAAATGTATCTATACAAATATGAGCTCATTAAGAATTAAGATAAGGGTAGTGTTTAAGGGAGTAGCATTAAACCAGGAGATAAAATCTTTAAATAGGGAGAATAATTTGAGAGTCACAGGACAACTGTAGCAAAGAGAGATAGTGGATGAAATAGTCTCACAAAATGACAAAATTTAAAGTTTTTATGGAGAAGAGTAGGAAAATGATCTTGAAGTAGCATTAAGAAGGAAAAAAAGAAGGCCACGCACCATGACTCTAGTCTGGTTAAAAGAAACAGAGGAGAAAAAGATCCACATTTTTGAAGAAATGAGAGGAGTTTAAGTAATGAGAACATATTGAGCTACAAAAAATAACCTAAAGAGAACATTCTCAAAATAAATGGATTAAGGGGATTTTGTTGATGATTGATTGGAATTTTTCTGTGAGGAAGTTTTAGAAGACAGAGGTAAGAAAATGGAGGCGGACATGGTAATATACAAATTTTATACCAGAATTTGAGTCCACGGAGTGAGCGATGGGTTTTCTATAGTCATAAATATGAATGAAAGAAAGTAAGGGGTCTAAAAAAATTAGACCTCAGGTCCAAAGATAAAATAAATCTATGAAATGATCATTATCTTAAAAGTATTTTTAAAGGAGCATAATTTCAGGGGAAGATAGGTAGTAAATTATAGGAGGAGCTATAGTGCAGAAATATACAATGGCAATATGTACAACCTCTTGGAACTGGCTTTCCTTAATTTTTTGTTTATCCACTGCCTGTAAGATAATTTCACAATCTTCAGCAAGGTAACTAAGACACTTCAAACATGTCCTTGTTCTTCTTTTCTGACATTATCTCAGGTTTGTTTTCCTCACGTGACGTTATGTTCAGCCACATAAATATATATTTATTCAGTCCTTGAGATCTCTTCATTAACTGTCTTCTTCCTGGAATTGTTCTCTCTGGGATGTGGATGATTACCTTGTGAGACTTGATGTTATGGCTCAAACGCTATCTTCTTTATGAAGTGTTTCCTCCAAAGAGTGCTGTTACCTGCTCTCTTTTGGATACCAAAACCCTTACGCATTTCCTGTCATAAATTTAGCAACATTTTATTGTCATCATCTTTTGGCAAATTTTCCCAATTTATTCTGAATTCTTTTAAAGACTGAAATTGCACCATCTTAGTGTCCCTAGTTCAATGACATTGTCTGGCACATAGCGGATGATTAATTTTTAAAGGATTTTAATGAACAGTTCGGGGAGTAATGACTAATCAGAATATGGGCAGTAAATAATTAGAATGCAATTTCCATGTAAATATGTGTAAGAATTTTTTCCCTTCACCCCACAGATTTTTTTGAAGTATAACTGAAAAATGTTTTAAGTATTTAAAGTATACAGTATGGTGATTTGATATATGTACGTCTTTTGAAAGGAATACCCCCTAGAGTTAAATAAGATATCTATCACCTCATATGTTTACCTTTGTTTTCTGTTTTGGTGAGAACATTTAATATCCACTCTTGAATCAAATTTCAATTACGTGATGCATTGTTATCAATTATAATCACCATGTTATACATTATATCTCAGACTTTATTCACCCTGTAACTCAGAGTTTGCCCTTTTCCCAAAATATTCCTAGAATTTTTTTTTCTCCTATAGTGAAAAGAATTAGAATGGAAAGAGAATGACATGAGATAAAGACTGAGGAGGTCATTTCTTTTATATGGCTTCAGACAATGGAACTAAAATGCTCAGAACTGTCAGTCATTCATTGGTCAATAAATGTCAGCAAATACTTTTGTTTGCAGGTAAGGAAAAGAGAATAGTCTAATTGGTAACAGAACACAGACCAAGTTTAATATCATCAATTCTTTGGGAGGAGGAATTACAATGAATGGAAGCAGTATGGTGTGAGAGTTTGGTGGTAAAAAGAGCTGACAGTGGCAAAAAACAAACCAAACCAAACCCAAAATACAAGGAATTTAGAGTTACTGGAAAAGAGGATTATAAAAATGATGCACTTTAAGTGAAAGACCAATAAAACATGGTTACTGGGGATCATCAAGGGAAAGCATTCTAGTCACAGGTGAGATGAAAACAAAACAGGAGGAGTTGTTCGTGAAGACACACAGTATTTAGAAGTGTAGAAATAGAAGACTCGCAAGGATTGTGTCTTACAGGATACAAGAGAAAGGAAGACATGGAGCTACAGTTAATTTTAGATGTAGAACAACCAACACCAACTCTAAAACGAACACCTTTGTGATTTCAAATCAGGTATACCCATTAAGAAATTAATCTGAAATCAATGAGACTTATTGCAACTATAAATAATATGTAAAGAAGTAGAATGATAGGTGTATGTTTAGCTTCTGAGCATTCAATTACAAGAAAATACAAACAATCTTTGGCTGAAATGTGCTAATACTGGGCTAATAAAGAAAGAAATTTTTCAGTAAGCGAGAACCTGATGACAAAACAAAGATCTATCAAGAAGTCAAAGAGCCAACAAAACCCAGCCAGTAGAGTTCAGAGTGGAAGACTCAAGTGTTGATACTCAACTTTACAAAGAACAGAACAGTGACAAATGAGCTCATCCAGAAGATAGCACGGATTCAGAAAATAGCTCTGGACACTCATGGCCTTCCAAATCTTGACTTTCTTAGTCAGAAAGTCCCAATATGGTTTTCCAGAAATCATACATTTTTTTTAAATTCTACAAAAGGGAAATAATCCAAAACATCATATACTTCTTCTTATGTTTCCTTCCCTAGAAAGAAAATACCCTGAGTCTTGTTCTTAGATAAACATGCAGGAACTTGTGTTCCTCATTATTGGGCAGATAAATATTACTTTTAGTGATCCATCAAACTTTTAGACCTTATTGAATTACTAAAATGGACTTCAAATCACTCACAGGAAAATAGTCTTGCGGTTACAAGTATTTTTTTTTTTTCTTTTCTTTTCTTTCTGGCCAGTAAAAGGAAGACCAACAAAAACAAAGTGTAAAATAAAGTAATAATAACAAAAGTCTATTCATCTCATATTTTCTTCAGATCAATCATTTTTTTCTGAAGCATCATTTCCAAGGGTGGAGGTCTTCCTTGTTTAAAGAATAAAGTAAGGCTTTAGAACAAAATTAATAGGATCAGGATGTGAACCTCTGACCTATTGAGTTTGCCATAGCATTTTTAATCAGAAATACTGGCCAAGATCCCCAAGTAATTACCATTCTTCAGATGATTGGCAATAATATAATTAAACTTTACTTGCAGCTTCACAATAGCTTAAAAGGGTAAGTTGTTAAATAAAGTACCACCCTGTGATTTGAATTCTACTGGTAACAAAAGTTGTTGGCACATGATGAGCTTTTGACAATTAAAATGCACCAGACTTCTTTCCTAATGATAAAAATAATAACTGCTACTATAACATCATTAATTCACATTATTCGAGATTCTCAATTATAATATGCCTTGATCTTATCACTATGCAGTTAACAAAGGAGAAATCAGCCTCCTGGTTCTTAATACAGAAATAGTATTTGTTCTCTGCAAGATTTTGAATTTTGAGTTTGTTGCTTTCAATTGTATTTCTAATCGCCTTTCCTTTGTACACTCCAATACAATTTCAGAACACTGACGCATATATTATGAAAGATAGTACATTATTTATCATTTCCTTGTCATAATTATGTCTTTATATTTTATTCCAAGCTCTTTCACCTCTCCATTCACTTTCATATGCTGTTTTCTCCTCTGGTAACATATTCTGAATATTAGAACTGACTTTATTTGAGACACAAAAATTACTGGAAATAAGTCTAACTTTCATAATCCTATAAGCCTATTCCAACACTAGAATATAACCAGAACCAATTAATCTATTTCTAGTTTATTTCTTATCTCATACTTTTAGCTGTCTTAATTTCATTAACCTGAATTTTGGATTTCTTACAACTTTCACTTATTTTGATACTATAAATATGTATTATATATAAATTAGACCTTCATAAAGATAGTATCATTCTCTGTGTTGTCTCTAAAATCCAAGAGAATTTCCCTAATATATATCTTCTTTTCTGCTTCTTTTTCAGCCTTATAAAATCTTTTAATCTTTCCATCTTGCTTCTCTCCCATTTTCCCACTGTCTCTCTCTCTGTTTCTCTCTCTCTCTTATTCTCTCATTCTTCATTCTGAAGAAGCCAGATACTATGCTATGCAAACATTCCTATAAAAAAGCCCATGTAGAGAACTGTGGCTTTGTGACAATGGTCACTGATTGAGTTTGGAAGGAGATTCTTCAGTCCCTTTAAGTTCATTGTACCCCGAGCTCACAGTTTCACTACAAATTCATAGGATATGTTTGACCAGAACCATCCAGCTAAGCTATTCTTAGATGCCTGACCCCTAGAACTATGTGAGATAATAAATATTAAAGTTCTTTTTTTTTTAAGTTACCAAATTTGGGGGTAATTTTTTTTTCTATAGAAATAGATAATACCATCTATTTTAGTTACTCTAAGTCCTCTTCATTTGGATAAGAGATAATAAAGAAAAACTGAAAAATGTAAAGAAGAAAACTACTCTGAAGTATTTGAGTGTTTATAAGAAGAAAACAGATCTTAGAAATTGTCCAGTCCAACTGTTTCTAACTAAACTGAAAGATTTATCAGTAATTTTCAGTCTGAATGAATATCTATGACTGAAATTTTCCAAGATCGAAATATCAGATATTTCCCTTACTCATATATTCTTTCAATGTATAAAATCTGATGCCCTGGTTATCATGCTATTACTCTCTGCACTTCACTGATGAGAGGATCACTCTCTTGGTGGCCAAACTTGTGATCCCTACCAGAGACAGAAAAGGTAGTCAGGTATAAATAAAAAACAGGAAGGAAATACTACTTATTGAGCGTGTATTTATGTTTCAAAATTATGTCACTGAATTTGTCATTGAAATGTCATAATGTATGTGTGTGTGTGTGTGTACTGAAGTAACTTAGATTTACAAAATAAGATATGCCCATATGTGCAGGTTCATCATTTGTCAAACATATGGCACATCATGCCCAACACCCAATTTCCAAAAGTCCTCTACCACTGTCCATTAGGAATCTTATTTTCCTATCCTTCCTAATCAACAATAAATTCAGTGGCTACAGAGTTTGCTTAGTCAGGCAGTCCATTCAGTGTAGAGCTGGGCTCTACTCTACATCCTGGTCACCCAGTTCCTGACAAAAGAATTAGATCACAGAAGTGTTCTGCAAGATAGAAGCTGACAGAAGCTGATCTTGAATCAATATATATATATATATATATACACACGCACATACACACACACACACACACACAAACCATTTTATGCCACTTATACCCTCCCTGAATTCTCCCATTCCTCAAAGACTTGGTGACCTTGTCCTCCCTTCTCTCTGCTCACTGTTCCTGCCCTCAACTTTTCAGCTAGGGTTGGCTGCTTCTCAAGGACATCAAGCTTCCAATGGGTCCTGACTCTTCTTGTAAATACTTTCCCCCAATTTAGTTAGACATAGTTTGACTCTGAAAAAGATTTATTATATAGTCATTTCTAGTTGTTTATCATATAGAGACAAAGAAAATATAATAAAGTTATAATTATGTGATAGTCAGATAAATTTCATTTTATTTTTATGGCACATCTAATTTACTTTCACATATGCCCGAACCTTTAAAGTGCTTTGCTGTACATAATACTTTTATGATGTCCCAAAACTAGAAAAATTAAAGAAAACAAATGTTTTTATGAAGTATGATAAAAGTAGCAGGAAGAAATATCAGCTAATATTCATATGTACTGAGTAGAGTGCTAGGTTACTTTTCATGTATAAGCTATCTACATCTCACCATCTTGGTTCAGTTTTGCTATTATGACCATTTTACAGAGTAGAAAATGGAGGCTTCCATTGGTTGTGTGATTTGGTCAAAGTCATAAAGTGGCATGAATTGATTTAAGCATCCATACAGTCTAGGATAACAATAAAAAAAAACAAAAACACTTAGTAATTAAGGAAATGGAATTCTCTACTTAAATTTCTCAGCCCTAAACATCTCAAGGTTTCAGATTGTGCATCCCAGGGAGTGAGGGCTACTCTTTCAAGCCATCTGTTCAAAGAAAATCTCCCTCATAAGAGCTCTTCCTGGACATAGGTTAAAAAGTTACTATTTCTTTTCTCTATTGAATTGATGCTAAACTTAATATTTCAAAGCACATGTCCTTGGTACAATTTTGGCTGCTCAAATCGTTTTAATAGTTTTCATTTCTTCTAATTTTAATTAATTTTAAAAACCCTATGGAAAAATATTTTCAAGAGAAATGGAAATAGCTCTGCGACTCAAATAATTTTTTAAGCAACTGATATTAACACAAATTCCACCCACCACCCATCTTTTCTGTTGGATTCTAATAACTTTCTCAGTTTTGTCCCATGTCACCTATTCATGTGTAGATTAACTATGCTGTATTTTCCCCTGAGCAGATCAGTTTGATGGTCAGGATCATTCTAGAGGCCTACTTTTCTTCCTTTCAGCTAACGCAAGAGATTGATTTAGTGACTGCTTAAACAAGAGTAATCATATAATTAATTGCAGTCACTTTTTAGGAACTGATTTGAATTATTTGTTCTACTGTATACTGACTATATGTACTGCTTCATTCTGTCATAATCCTGCATATGCTTAATGTAGCAATTCTGTACTATACTATAGATGAGCAGCAACTATATGACATGTATTCTTTTAAAATTTACTAATTATCTACTATGTACAAGGAACTATTTATAGAATTATTGAAAAACAATTTATCTTAATATACAATTTATTTTCCTACTGTGTGCTAGAAAATATGTAATCCCAGCATCTATAAAGATAAATTACCCAAGTTCTTTGTTCTTAATTAGGAACTGAGGATTTAGTTCAGTGGTTATGAACTTTTTTGGATTCACAAGTCCCTTAGAGTTTCTAAGAAACTACAGAACTCCTAAGAAAAAGAAAAGTATCAGCAAACTATTGCCTGTGACTTTGAGGTTAGTTTTACTCCACTAAATCCTTTAAGATTAGCCAGATTTTAAAATATAACTCAGTCACTGATTGCATAAAAGTTGGTAAATTACTAATGTCTCTGTGAGTCAGCTTGTTTATTTGTTAAGCAGATCCAACATTTTCCTATTTATAGGGTTGGTGGTAGTGTAATAGCTCTCTCTTTTAACCGACAAATCCAAACGGTGCTCTTTTAGAAGTAGTGAAGATAGCTTCATAACGCGTGGGCCAGATATAGAATCTGAGCCCCGAAATATTTTTGGGATACACTTTTATTGGTGAGGGAGAGGGGAAGGTGTGAATTAAAACAAGAATTACAAACAGAATTCAGTTATTCATTTGTGAATTCCTCACATGGATAACACACAGGATTCACATAATTGTAAAATGCACATAGGGCTTTATTCTCAGAAAAGCGTCCTTTT